>JAVTLE010000014.1:0-1200000 GCA_033439295.1 Deuterostichococcus epilithicus | reverse complement strand
GGCTGGCGCAGGGCAGCCGGCCGGGCGAGGTCGAGCAGCTGGCAAAGACGCGCGAGTTCCTGTGGCGCTTGGCGGAGTGCTACGAGCGCATGGGGTGCCTGGCCCACGCAGAGGCACAGCTGCGGGACCTGCTTGGCATGCCGCTCGCCAGCGAGGAGCAGCGCCTGGAGGCGCTCTGCTTCCTGGCCGACATCCAGGTCCACTTTCCTGTCTGACATCGCACTGGCGGAAGTTGCCGGGAGCAGATGCAGGCGACCTTGGCTGCGGCGGCCGCTTCTAGGCCGCCGTGCGCAAAAAGCAGGGCTGGGAAAGCTTGTGCCAACGGCAGGCTTGAAAGACCGTTACACTGCAGGACCGTATGCGCACTAAAACCACATGATGCAGGCGGATCAAGCGCTTGCCGTGTGCGGGCGGTTGGTGCGGCCTGCCCACGATGCAGGCATGGTCCACCAACTCATAAACGTCCAGGTGACTGGGCCACCAACCAGTCCGGCAGATCAAGGCGGCGGACCAGCTGAGCTTTGGAATGTCAACTCAAAGACTTCTTGGTAAACAGTGCAGATCACAGTGGAGGAACGGCACGTGTGCAGCGCCAGCATGCCTTAGTGTGACCAGGCACAGTCCGCCATTCGAGCCTGTCGAACAACTGTGGCTCAAAGTATCATATGGCCTTGTGCAGATCAAGGTGGAGGAGGGCATCGTGCAGCGCGAGATCCATGCGCGCATGGAGGCGGAGACCACAAAACCGCGCCACTTGGCGCGCTCCCTGAGCTACGTGCAGCGCGCAGTGGACGCCACTCGCTCCAACGACATGGAGGTGCGCTGGCACTGCACTTTCTGCTGTGCTGCTACAATTCCACTTCCTGCTACCCTGTGCAAGTGCACGCAGCCATGGGCAGGCAGGTCTGGTGGCGGCTGCACCGGCCGCAGCGACGCAACAGAGCCAGACAAGCGTGCTTGCTTTCACACGACCAACCTGATACAACATCATGCGATGTCCAGGCTGAGGGCGGGCTGGCGGAGACGCTGCGGCAGATCGTGCAGACGACGCAGCCGTCGCCACGCTTTGTGCGGTATCACGAACATCATCTGCAGCGCCACCTGTCGCTTCTGGGCGCCTATCCTCCCAGGCGAGTCTCCTAAACCAGAACTGCAAGCGCAGAGGCATTTCCCGGCACTTGCCTGGAACCAATGGTCTGGCGAGGATATTGGCTGAGTAACCTCCTGAGGAACGTCGAGAGCAGTGGGAGCCGGTATGATGGAGGAGTGCTCGGCCCCGACCCTGGCGCATCGCACGTGACAGCTGGTAACCGGACCACTGCAGGTCGGCGGCGCGGCAGGAGAAGCGCCTCCAGGCGCTGCGCGTGTGCAAGGACATGATCGAGACCAACAGCGGCGGGTGCTGCACGCCGTACCCCTTCGAGGCGGCCATCTGGCTGTGGGAGGAGACGGAAGAGCTGTAAGGCCTGCTGCCATGATGCGCTCTTGGATCTACAAAGGTGCTATCGCGAACTGTCTGTTTGTCAGAAATGTCCAGTGCTGCTTGCCCTCGAGCATTTATGTGTGAGAACCCGTGCGCACAGGTATGGGGGCCTGCGCCCGCACCTGCCCAAGTCCATGTCGGGCGATCTGCACGCCATGGTCGGCACACGGGTGAGCGGCGCCACAGGACGGTTCATTTGCCATGGGACAGATGGAAACGACCTGACTTGAATCACTGGACCTTGTAGGCAGATGCCAGGCCTCATATCCAACATGGCAAGCGGACCCGCTGCGGCACCAGCTGGGGCCGCAGCCACAGGGTATGGACCTGGCTGAACCTGGATCGCACCGGCACGGTTCAGCCTGGGCGTACGCGCCTTCTCAAGCAAAAGCAAGCCTGTTTTTCATGTCGTTACCCTATTGCCTGCCTGCAGCCTGGCGGCCTGGGCAGCATCAACACGTCGGCGCCTCGGCCGGCGTCTGGCGGCCCGCTGTCGACCTCGCCGCGCGGGCACCTGGGCAACGTGGCGGGCACGCCCCGCTCGGCCAGCTCGCCGCTGTCGATGTCGCCGCGGGGGCACATCTCGCCGCGCGGCGTGCAGCAGTCCCCCAACCGGCGGGCCTCCTTCTCGGACGCGCCGCGCTCGCCGTCGCACCGCCGCTCGCTGGACCGCAGCGCCACCGGCGCGTCGCTGGGCACCTCGCGGCGGTCGCTGGACCGGGGCTTTTGCGGCACCTCGCCGCCCCTGGTGCGCTGTCGTGCCCGCCCAGTGATGAAACGCCCGTGCCTGCCCGTGCTGTCGCAGCGGGCTGTGTGCTGGGCTTGGGAGGCTTCAGAGGTCCCGAGGACAGAAGGGCGTCATTCATTCTACTGCCACACTATGCTTGGACATGCGGCGGCGGGCTGCGTCTACCTGGCTTTCCAAGCGTACGGGCAAAGCTTTTGCGTGAGCGCACAGCGTCGCAGCCTGTCCCCGAGGCACTTTCTTGCAGTGCCTGCTGCAGATGGGCAGCCTGAACATGTGTGCTCGAGTCCCTGGCCCTGCATGGTGCAGGACCTGGAGCATACGACCGACCTCAGCGTCAGCCGCCGCAGCACCAGCTTCACGGGCTGCGATTCCATACGCGAACAGCTGAAGGACAACATCTTCGCAGGCGGGGACAAGAGCGCAGACACCAGCCCCTCGTTGCAGGCGAGCTGGAATGCTGTGAAAGAACGTGGGTTTTCAAGCACTTCGCATCCTCGCACTCTGCAGCAGCCCTCCCTGTGATCTGAAGAGATTTGTTTTGTCTTGCAACTGGTGCAGGGAGGCGTGATCCCGTCGCCATTTGGGGCTCCGGCGCCTGTGCCAAATGCCCACCAGGCAGCAGCCGTCGGCAGCTGGTCTTCAACAGGGGTGGGTGCCTCCCCAGTGGCTCCGCCTCTGAGAAGCAGGATTTAAGAGCGTGTTGTCAGTCTGCTGCCAAATCTCTGTTTCTGCATAGTGGTGGGTGGCATTCACTGTGCACCTGGACAGTCTTCTCAAGTCTCGATCTGCACCGCAGGCGGCGCACCGGCGCAGCAGCAGCTTCGGCAATGGCTTCGCGCTGCCCGGCGACCCGATGGACCTTCTGCGCAGCGACCTCGTCACCAGCAAGGTGCTGCGTTCCCGCGCCGCGGGCACCCTGTGCTGATGAATCCCAACCGACATGTTTGGCGCCCCTCAGCATAGATCATGCGCACGCCATTTCGAGTAAAATGTAGCAGGAGTACAATGGCCACCACACGCGCCGCTGATGTGTCATGCTCAGGGCCTGAGTCTGCGGCGGCGTGCTGTCGATGCGCAGGTGGAGCAGTGCGGGCTGACGCTGGCGCACCAGTTCCCCTGGGCCGCCTCCTCCTACGTGGCGGTTGGCCTCGCGCTGCGGCGCCGCCTGCTGGCGCCTGACACGCCGTCCACAGCAGCTAAGCGGCGGCATATCACCAAGGTGCGCCACTCGTCGGGAACTGAATGGGAGCTGAATGGGAGTCTGAACAAATTTGTATGCCTCGGCCGAGCGCCGGCACATCACCAAGGTTGCACGCTTCTTTGGCATTGTGACGAGCACAGCAGTGAGCCGCTGGAACCGCTGGTACCGCCAGGGCAGACAACACGGTTCCGAGAACACAGCCCTCGGTATGGCTGCACATGGAGCGTCCAGAGGTCTGACCGAGGGCGCCTGCAGGGTGTCCAATCGTGTGTTGCCGTGCTGCTGCGCGCAGTGCCTGGCGGCGGGCGTGGATCGCGGCGCGGATAGCGCGGCCGGCTGGCTGGGGCTGGCAGAGCTGCAGTACCAGGAGCGGCAGTACGAAAAGTGCTACGAGACGGGCGTCGCCGGGTGAGTCGCCACGTCTTTGCTGACCTGTCACCACTGCAGCCTGGCCGTGCGGTCACCGCAGCCTGGCCGAACAGCCTGCATCCCCCAAGCCTCGTGTCTCTGAAATGACAGGCGACGACGATTGTGGCTGAACCACTCTCTCAGGGCCGTCAGTCCTGCGGGCTTCAAGTCGCAGCCCATTATGCACACCCCTGTGACGCACGCCTGCTCCTTCCCAACCAGGCTGGCGTGGTCGGTGCGGCGGCGGCAGCGGGGGCATGAGACGCTGGGCCAGTTTGCGCTGTCGATGCGGCTGCTGGTGGGCAAGACACTGCGCCGCATGGGCCGCCTGGAGGAGGCAGAGCTCGCCTTCAAGGTCCTTGCAGGTGAGTCAACAGGTCGACCGTGACAGAAGAGATTGAAAGGGCCTTGCGCCTGCGCTGCTGGCGCTGTTTCGGCAGCGTGCTGCGTGACGTACCCGACTTGACATCAATTCGATGCAGTATGGCTGTGCATTACAATCCATGCGAGTTGGCATCGGCTAGCACCTGAGGTGTTTCTCTGCCGCTGCGGGCAGCATGCAAATTCTTGCGAGCCCGGAGCGGCTCTCGCACATCTGAAGTCGCCATTTTGTTGACGGCTGCCCTGCACGACCTGTCGCTGCAGGGTGGGTGAGCGAGGGCGAGGGCGCCTTCAGCGAGATGTCGGGCAGCACGCCCAAAAACATCCACCAGGAGGCGCTGCGCGGCATTGCCAAGGTGCTCGACGCCTGGCTGCATGTGATGTCGCTGCCGCGAGGGGGTTCACCTCTGCCTCGCAGCGCGGTCTTTGCTTTTCCTGCATGCTGCAGCAGCGCTGGACGTACTGGATTTTGCGGCCCCGCGTTTTGGCTTCTTAAGGCCGCTTCAGACCTGCTTGCAGTGACGCCCGGTCGGGAAGCATGGTGAGGGCCTCCCGCAGCAAGCGAACTTTCACACACTGAAGCGGCTGGCGATGTGACAGGATGGACGACCCTGTTTACTGTCTCTAAACACTATTTCCAATCCCTGAACAGGTGCTGCTGGAGCGGGGGGAGCGGCCCAAGGCCAAGTGGCAGTACGAGAAGATTCTGGGCAAGGCGCTGCTGGGCCACGGCCGCGCGGAGCACTGGGCGCACTCCGAATACGCCTGGATTGCCTTTGAGGACGGCGACCTCCTGGTGCGGCATTTTAGGGTTCAGGGGCTCGCTTGACGATCGTCTTTAGGGAATAAACGTGCTGTTGCAGGTTGGACTCAGCGGGTCCCTGCCCGCCGCATCCTGCCACTTTCGTTGCGAGCTCCTCTGGTGCTGACTTGATGCGGGTCCGTTGCAAGCGCACTGCGCGGCACCGCGCCTGCCGGGCGCGGTCCTGCTGCTCTAGCCGGGGATGAAGCCTCTGGTGCCGGCTGCTCGACTGCCTGGCGGGGTATTGAGATGCTCGTGATGAGTGTTTTCCCTGCGTGCAGACGGCGAAGCAGCACCTGCAGCTGGCGCTGGAGGCGGCGGAGGGGGAGGGCTCTGCGGTTACGGAATGGGAGATTGCGGAGCACCACTACAAGTTGGGCCGCGTGCTGTGGGAGATCTCTGGCAACGATCGGCAGGAGGTGTGCCGCCTGCACCTGCGACCCAAATTCTGCTGGAGCAGACCCATCTGTTCGTCTGATAGTACTTGGCACCTGACTCATTCTCCCCTCCGGCTGGGAGCCCGAAGGTCAATTTGATGCAGTCATTTTTGTGCTTTTGCTTTACGTCGGCACGCGTGTCCACTGGCTGAAGCCTGGGGTTAGACTGCCACCTCTGTGAAGCTCACGAGAACTCCCTGAGCGAGCTGCAGGAGTGGTTCGTTCGCTTTTTAGCGAATCTCGTCTCCAAGGCGTGCATCATGCCTTGTTGTGGCTCTTCCATCCAATACACGAAACGAGCTGCAGCTCTTGACTCTGCCTGCCCTTCCTGCCGCCAGGCACGGCAGCACTTCGAGGCGGGCTCGCAGTACGAGGGCCATGCGCAGGCGGCGGCGCTGGCGTGGCTGGGCAACTGGGAGCGGGAGGTGGGAGAAGACCCCGCTGCCGCGCGCGACATGTACCAGGCTTCCCTTACCATCGAGCCGCAGCAGCCCGACGCCCGTGCGCCATTGTCCCTCCTTCCGCAATCATGTCGGTGGTCACCTTTGCTGCCGCTGGGATTTTGAAAACCGTCATGGCCGCCACTACCCTGCCTAACCACCGCCGCACCTGACTGCGGCTGGATGTGTGGCGTTGCATTGCTGAGCATGCATGGGCCGCTGGCTCGCTGGCGGCCAAGCGCGTCCGCTTTAGGCACTTGCCATGGCGGATGGTGGGTGCGTGGCTTGACGATCCGTCCTGCCTGCCGCACCGCAGTGGTGGGCCTGAAGAAGCTGGTGGCGGGCTACGAGATGGACCGCGTCGGGTCGCTGGCGGAGTGGGCCGGCACCTCTGGCGAGAAGTCCTTCCCTGGGTTTGCCGCCGAGGTCCAGGGCTGAGCGGCTGTGGCTCAAGGCTGAGCGGTCGTGACGTGGGCAGGCCCGGGGATGTGGAACCTGCAGCCGGCGGCCCGTTGCGCCGGGTCTGCCTCTGCCTGACCTAACGCGCACGAGTGCCGTGGGTTCGAACAGTATGCTGGGGGCTCGCGGGGGCAGGGTGTTGCACTCTGACGGCGGCAAACTTTGTCATGGTGGGCATGAGCGGGGACCAGACGACGCGCCATCGACTGCACCTCCCCTCTGGCGCTGGCAGCAGTTGGAGGGCGCGCCGAGACTGCTAGCTTCATTTCTTAACGCACTTCGTTTGCGGTGCATCTGACGGGCCGGGGATTCTGTGGGTTTGACGGGCGAGGCATGTGAGGCTCAAAACATACCAAGTGAATCCGAATGCGTACCTAGGACAGGGTGTGACAGCTGGCCTGACGGCAGGTGGTTTCAACAGGGGCATTTGTAGAACAGTAGAGCAGCTGTAGATGTTTGTTACATTTGCATTTGTCCTAGCAGCTGGGGGGCCGCATGGCGTACTCGAGAGCTTTCTGGTCGTTGATTGGCATTTGCAATTCAAGAGACAACGGCGCAGTGTGTTCTGCTTCCGCAGAGGGTCAAGAAAAGAGCTGCAACGCTCACCATTCTCTCCAAGCCTCCACCTCCACACTTGTGGCTGCAAATTCTAGCAGTGCTCAACAAGTTAAGAGTTGCAGCTTCTCAAGTGCCTACTTGCACACTCAGCACCGCGCCACGCCGCGCGTGACGCTGTTGCAGCCCTTGCCAGCAGCAGCACGCGACGCCATGGCGATGCGGGAGCTCACTGACCTGCACAGCCACACAGCAGAGCACGATGAGATGTGGAGAAGGGCACATATTGCCGTCAATACCTAGCAAGCAGCTACCTGATGGCCGCCCTTGATAGCACATTTGTGCTTTCAGGACATTGCCAGTGGTATACATGGTGCAGGCATTGATCCTATATGCGAACCAGCAGCTGCCATCTGCCGCACACAACATTACAAGCTGAGCAATGCGCACTAAACCCTAATCTGCATGCTCTGCATGGCGGTATGCACCTGCGAGCGCCCAGGCGGGCCGCTGACTGCGGGATGCCGCGGGCCGGCTGGCGCTGAAGGATGTGCAGCTGCTGCCGCTGCCGCGGCGCGACGGCAGAGGTGGAGAAGGATCGCTTGCCTGCGGCAGCGGCGTCCGCAGACGCAGAGGTGGGCGGCGGGGGGCCCCGCCCCTCGCCGCAGTCCGCGATCATGACATCGTGCGACGTAGAGCCTGCAAGCCGGCGGCACGTGCCATCGAATGTGCAGGTCGGCAAGCACAGCAGTCTGCCAGCACGTCACGGTCCGCACAGCGCACTAAGACACCGGGGGACGCGACAGAATTGCAGGAGTGCAACCACTGCCGCACCTGAGGAGCTGCCGCACGCCTCGATGGCCTTCACCACCTCATACCCCTCGATGACCTTGATGCGGCCATCAAGCACACAGAGCCCGAGCTCAGCTGGTGTGAGAAGCATGGTGCGCAGCGGCGACGGACCGGTATGACAGGTCCTGACGGGTCGAAGGGTTATGACAAGTGTGACCGGTGTGAGGAGCAACGCTTCACCTGGCCGAACACAACATGCTTTCCATCGAGGAAACCTGTGGCCTTGGTGCACAGGAAGAACTGCGAGCCGTTCGTGTTCGGTCCGGCATTGGCCACTGCAGGAGGCGCCGCGAGTCAGCCCTCAAGTTTTTAAAATGGTCTGGAAACTGTCAGCTTCTGCATATATTGACGGTGACAAGACCGCATCATGCCGATCGGGAAGCGGGGCAGGAAACGCACTGCTGAGGACTCCCTCGCCGGCGTGGCGCAAGTTGAAGTTCTCGTCCGCAAAGCGGTTTCCGTAGATGGACCTAGACACACACATGCCTGATGTTGCTCTGTCACAGCAATATTATTACTTGCTTAAGAGCATTGTCAGCACATTGCAACTCAAGGCGTAGGACCAACCTGCCGCCCGTGCCGTTGTCGTTCGTAAAATCGCCCTGGGAATCAATGACAGAGTTGGATGAGGGTCCGGGTCGCGGTGCGACTAGCATGTGCCAGAGCGTTACGTCTGTCCTACTTCAGACTCAGGCCTGTCAGGCATTGCAGTCTTCTTTGAAGCAAAACTCACGCCCTGGTTCATGAAGCCGGGGATGACGCGGTGAAAGCGGCTGCCCTTGTACCCCTGCCCCTGCGGCTTCTTCGACAGCTCCACAAAATTCTGGGCTGTCTTTGGCACGACATCTTCCTTGAGCTGCGCATGCACACAGACAGTGGTTGAATCTCATCTGCACTTTCCTCCACTGTACAGCAGCATTATGCGTCAAGGTCAATCGGTGCATGCATCATGGTGGCACGGTTGCCCGTGGTCTACCTCCATCAGGATGCGGCCCAGCGGCGTAGCGTCGCCGTAGCGACCCAGCGCGATGTCGAAATAGACTACGGGGTTGCTCTGCGAGGTGATCAGGCAGGCGAAGCTTTAGCGCATCAGCATGAATGAACTTGGTGCAGCTGGCGCACTGGCAGCGTTGCAAACGATTCGAGTCATGAGGCGAGTGGAACTGCTGCACTGCTGGATCGAAGCTGTGATGTCTCTCGCCATGCGCTGCCTCATAGGTGCATGCTTCAGGGGGACATCAGGTGCATGGCCGTTCTCGCATGCATTGAAGGTCAAGACTCACAGGGTTTGGCGGCCCCAGCGGAGGCCGATAGGACACAGCCTGCTTGGTCAGAGCAACGATATCACCCACACCCTTGCTACCTCCAGCTCCCATGATGCTCGGCGCTGATCAACCGCTGGTGCAGGTTTGTGGATCTGGGAGATCACGCGGGTAGCATTCACGTATGGATGTGCTTCACGACTGCTGTTCAAGATTGATCAGAAACGTCTGCGAGAAGGCCAATGCAAGTGTCGGCTGTCGGGCGAAGCGCCATGCAGTATGCAATATCAGCAGGGGACACTAAGTCCAAGTTGGACTTAGTGTCCCTTGCTAACTGGCTCTGCTGCTGAGGAAGCATGTGTGCCCACAGCAGGGAAGCACCAGGGGTCTCCATCACGTCTTCACAGCCTGAAACACAGCCAAGCTCTCCAGGCTGTCGGTGCCGGGGAAGAACTCAAAGGCGCGCAGCGCCGCGAGCCGCCAGTGGCCGCCATCGAGCAGCGCCGCCACGTCACGCTGGAAGGACGCAAAGCCACAGCTGAGGTACACCAGCGTGTGCGCAGTACACCCGCACTCTGCCGCGACGGGCTTGGATGCCAGTACCTCCAGGAGGTCCGCCTCCAGGCCCTTGCGGGGCGGGTCCACGACGATGACGTCGGCGCCGGCAAGACAGCCGTCCCGCGCCGCTGCCGCTGCCGTGCTGACAATGTACTGGAATGCCGTGCGCGCCTGCGTGCCGGATTGAGGGCTGGTAACTGCGGAACCGCTGCCGCCATTTGACAGCACACGCGCCGCCGCCTCGAACGGCTGCTGTCCCTGGGGATTCACCTCGACTGCGCACACCCACGCACAGCGGCGCGCCGCCGCCAGTGACAGGCCTGCAGTGTGGAGTGTGACAGCCCAGTGTCATGCAAAGGCATCTGCAATTCCGGTCATAACACGACATTGTTCACCGCACACGCACGATTGCAAAATTGCAAACTCACCAATGACGCCGACGCCAGCATGAAAATCCACCACCTGTCCGCATCAACCCGCAACAATGCTGGAATCATAGCTGAAATGAGTCACACTGGAAAAGAACACGAGGAGATACTGCGGTAGTCACGTGCAGCCAGTCAAATGTGCACCATCTACCTTGCTGCCCTCTGGCACAAAGCTCTGAATTGCAGCCAGGGCGGCGTCCATCATGTCATAGTTGACCTGCGGACCACACTCATGCGCTGAATCTCTCTACCAAGATCCTGCCAGGAGGCGACCGCCGACATCGCTTGAGCATACATGCTGGACAAGGCAAACAGTGCAGCCTTCATCACGCACATGTGCAGCATGTCGCCGTGCACACGGGCCCAGCTCGAGCGAACCTGCTGGAAGCTGCCAGGCGCAAATGCTGCGAGGGCGCCCCCCAAAACCTGCAGGAAGATGAAATGCCCCGCCAGTGAGGACGACCGTCGTTCAACGTGGCGACAACCTCGCGCTCCGAGGACCCACACGACGCTGGCAGTGGCAGGAGCTGTTGCTGACCTGGAAAGTGAGGCGCTGGTCGCCGCACACCAAGCGCCAGTCGCGGCCCAAGATGGTGTTCTGGCGGCTGGGCTGGAAGTTGGCCCACACAGAGTGCACCAATGGGGCCGCCCCGCTGTCGGGCCCGTGCCTCCGCCACAGCTCCGCTGCCAGCTGCCGCAGCCGCGGCGGCGGCCGGCTGGCCGCGCCCCCCGCCGCATTCCACACCAGCACGACCTGTACAACGGTGAACGTGAGCGAGGCTGCCAACCACCCAGGCTGCTTGCTGATGTTATTCACAACAAGGCGCCATATCATTCAGCCGACGGCTCAGTGCCAGGGTATGTGGCCGCCCAGCAAGCTTGCGTGACATGAGGCAAGTCCTCGAGCTGACGTGCAGCGCCGCAACATGTGAGGTCGACCAGTCCACGAACATGCGCCAGCACACCTGCACGGCCGCGTACGGGTCGCGCTGCGCCACCGGCCTGCCGGGCTGCGAGCCCACCGCCGTGAGCTGCAGGTACCGCAGCTCGCCGCCGCCGGTGCGCTCGTCATAGGGCGCAATGCCCAGGCGACACACAGCGCCCTTCACCGCCTCTGCCGCCTCATTGAGCCGGGGGTGGTGCACCCTGCGGCAGCAAGGACGGTGGCATCACAGTGGCATTGCGAATCAGCGCTGCATGAACTCGGCAGGAGCGTTCAGGACCATGGCTTGTCAGGGTGCAACACTCATGCGGCGGCCGCAGGACAAAGGCGGTCAGTCGTGCAGGAAGTGGGCCCAGGAGCTGCAACTGGCCCGTACCTGCATTCGGGTATGTTGATGGCGTCATGTGTGCCTCCCCGGTACAAGCCGATGACGGGGCGCTGTGGCGAGCCACGCACTGCCAGGCGGGCGCGGCAGCGCCAGCCATGCGGCGTGCCGACCTCGAAGGTGAAGTCAGGCACTCCCAGCCGTGCCGCAAAGGCCTGAGCCTCCCGCAGCAGCGGTGGCCGATCGACCTGATCGACTGTGCAGCCGCTGCACTGCTCGAAGTGCGGGCAGTCGAGCCGCTTGTCGGACGCCGGCTGAGGTGCAGGGGCTGTCGGTAACCTCGAGCCGTGTCGGGCAGCGGCTGAAGCTATTGAAACGTTGGTGGTTTGCACCAGTGATGAGAGAGAGTAGGAGTGACGACCTGAAAGGCGGTGAGCCAACAGCCGCTGCACGGGGACGAGGAGGGACGGGTGACGCTGAGCGTGCATGGATGTGTTGAACCGAGGCCAGGATTGACGCAGAAGCAGCAAATACGTGCGCGCATCCGAGTTGGACTGACACAAATTGAAGCAGTGTCAGACAGCGCATCTCACTTCCCGGAATGTCCTTTCCGTGTCGGCGTGAGGCGCGCGTCTTCTCATCGCTCTCATCGCTCTCGCAGCATCCGCACGGCGCGTGATTTGGCCCGAACGATGCTTGCAGGCCTTCTCAAAAAGGCTGAACTTCAGAGCAGTTGAGTTTCTGGTCGCGACCCCCAAGAGTTTTTCCGATCGGTAAATGGATCAAGAGGAGCAGCAGCAGGATATCGCTCGTCACATATGGAGATGGATTGTCACTCGTAGGAATGAAGCTGCTCTGAGAGAAAACGCAACCCGTGCGCTGATTCCTGAGGCACCGCTCCACTGATGGCGCCTCTTCTGATGGTGTCGTGTCGCGAAGATGCGTGATGCTGCCCTCAGGTATTGACCTGATTTACTGGGGCTCGCCGCTCTCCTGGCAGTTAGAGGGCTCGCTCCCAGCCTGCGCATGTGCATGGCAATGCTAGCACCGCAGATTCGCCCGACACTCCAGCTGCAGCTCGGACGTCCTCCGAACACGCTGTGCAGTTTCCAGCCACTCGCAGCCTGGACCTGGCCAGTGCAGCAGCAGCAGCCCTGCACCTCGCAGCACATCGCGCAGCGGCAGCCGGCGGGCTCCAGCTCAGCTATACAGGTCGGTTGAGCCACAAGGGCCCAGGCGCAGGACGAGCCGGAGCCAGCACAGCCGGCGACGCCAGAGTGCACCAGTGCACGCGATGGGCAAGCCGCTTGGAACACTACTGGCAGCTTAGAGAGGCCAGAATGAGTGGAGGCCGCAGCGCCGTCGGCGCAGCCTTGCAGCTGCAGCACGAGGTGTTATGCCGGGCTGCAAGGCCGCCCAGCGTGGGTCGGCATGTCGCCGGGCTGTATTGCAATTGCAGAGGCTGCAGGCTGTGACGCACCCGGCGGCTGGAACCACGATTCTGGAGGTGCCAGCAGTGAGGTGACGTTGCGGCAGCCATTGGCGCCAAATGAGGCTCAGGCGTGCCGGGCGAAGTCGCCTGCTTGGGATGTGGATTGGAATGCGCCGGTGGCACTGCCCGCCCGTGTGGACATGACCCGTGTGGACATGAATGCGGTGAGAAATGTGTAAAGAGCATCGGTGGCTGGCGCCGGCAGAATGTGAAGAGATTGGTATGGCAGGACGTGAGGAATTTGGGAAGAGTTTTGGGAGGAGGGGGGAGGAGTGGTGGGGGAAAGACGGTGTGAGCCACATTGTTGTCCACCTTGTTTACAGTGTGATGGTAGTTCAAAAGACAGGTAAGGTTCTCCAGATGAGCTGCAGAACCACAGCCTCTCGAAGACAGGACAACTCCAGAGCTCGCACACATTCACTCGTTAGGCTTCTGCTGTTCGCTCAATCTCTCCGCTGCACCTTGCGATCAGGACCTTGCTGGACAGCTACGGGGCTGCAGCATGATCAGGGTCAAAATTGTTCTGCATCCTGCGGGTCATGCATAAACCATGAAATTATCGAGGAAAACTACGCCGGGCAGCGTCAGGATCCAAGCTTGTTCGTAGGCTGCGCCATCTACTCCTGCTGATCTGATGCCAAAATTGGTTGCGCCGCAGCCATACACGGCATGACCCGCGAGGGACATGCTGCGGGCATGCTTTGCAATGTTTTCGTGCGCTGAACTGCCGAGGAGGGGGCACCTCTCCTAGCATGGCATTTCGTTGCCGCTCTGCTTCGCTTTGAGCAGGCGTCTACTGTGGTCCACTGGCCTAATTCTTTCGTCTGGCATCTGCTGTGGGCTGCCTCTGCCTGATTGTACATACAGCACCACTGTGCCCATGGCCCCTTGCTTCAGCGGCACTTGCCACCGATCATCTTGACTGTGCGGATGGCCGGCATGCCCGCATGTAGTGCCGAGGTGTCAGCTGCAGGGGCCTTGGCATCAGCAGCGCCGCCGACGCCGCCACCGCGGTGTTTCGCTGCCCACATGTCAAAGGGCCCGCTGGGCGGCGCCTGCTGGCTGGCCGCGCGGCTGGTGCGGACCGCGCTGTAGCCCTTCCTGCCGCCGCCGCCGCAGGTGACTGACGTGCCGTCCAGGGCAAAGCGCACGACCCTCTGGCCGCCGCTGCCGGCGGACTTCAGGTTTGCCGCCGCCTGCTGAGGGCGCTGCAGGCCCAGCTCGCGCGAGAGCAGCGAGGCGCCCGGCGCCACGGAGAAGCCAATCTGCACCGCCAGCGGCCTCTGCGCCGAGTTGGCCGCGGCCGCCGGCACCCGCTGCCGCTTGCACGCCGCCTGCAGCGGGCTGACCGGCGAGCAGCTGCCGCTGCTCTGCAGGTCCTTGTCTGGGCATGCGGCCAGGATACGAACGCTGCGCACGCTGGCGCGGCCGCAGGCTGCGCCATGCTTCAGCTGGGGCTCGCCTGCGCGGACGACGCTGTCCATAACGCGAGTGGGCAGCCACTTGCTGAGCATGCTGCGCTCGGCTCGCCAGGGCGGGACGGTGCGGCCGGCTGCTCGAAAGGCCTCTCCCATTTCCGCGCACAGGAACTTGACCAGCGCCGTAAGGCGCGCCTCGCTCCCGACAAACTCCTCATCTGTGGGGCAGAGCAGGAGTCGAATGAGACGAAGCTACTGCGAAAAGGGAACTTGGCCAAACATACACCAGGCTGCGCAGGGCAGGCAGGGTTGACACTGCCTGCAGGCTGCAGAAGGAGCAACCACTCACCCGCTGGCAGCGCAGCTGCGTAGGCGGCGGTTGTATGCATGTCGCTGAGCGCAAAGCTGGAGCGGAACGTCGGGTCCACGATGCAGGGAGGACCGCCGCAGACGGGGCTGACCACCATGAAGATGTGATGTAGGTGCTGCAGGGGCAGATAGACCGTGTTGGGCGCCTTGCTCAGGTGTTGCGGCATGATCAGGCGATGGTGGATCAATCATCTCAGGCAAACACGAAACAATTGTCTCGAAGAGGCACACTCCGGGACCAGTCGGAATGTCTTGATGAGCAAACATACCTGGAAGCAGTCCTGGCCGCGACCGCCGCCGAGCGCCGTGCGCAGCACCACGATGTGGCCGGCGCAGACGAGCTCAGCGGCGATGGAAGCCGTGTCGCAGTGCCCCGCCTTCCGGAGCGCCCGAGCTTTGCAGAGCCGCAGGTCCGCCATCAGCTGCACAGCATGTGTTGCCAGGGTCAGTTCGGCGTCCGCACAGTGATTGCTGTTCTGACTGCATTCTAACTGCATTCTAGGTTTTCGAAGGGATTGAAAGGCTTCGAAGGGATCGGAAGGCGGTGTATGCTGTTTAGGCATCCAGGTATTTATGGGTTTCTATCACCTTCGCAGCTCATCGATCTCCTACAAATCAGCAGAAGGTTTCGCGACACTGGCGACAGCTAAACAGGTATTCAATCGGCAGCCGTTCACCCGGGCATTGCGAGTGCTAAGAGTATCAAGGGCTCGCCGCCAGCCACAGGCAGATAAAGCATTTCGCACGCGGGAGGATGGAGTACTTGATAGTGCCGAAAGTGGATAGGAGATGGACACCAGCCTCGACGCCGGTCGGTTGAGGCAAGGTTCGAATGATACAGTCCCAGAGATGAGCGCCCTCGTTTCGGTTCCTTGAGCGCGACCGTACCGAGCTGCGCCGACTTTTCGCAGTGCCAGCTCAGACCCCATTGACCGTGACGTTTCACTGCCCGGAAGGCGGCTACAGAGGCCTCGCGACAGACTGGCTCTCAAATTGGCAGCTGCGCGAGATGAGACCCATTGAGGCGCGCAGGCTGCCAGTCTGCGTTCAGCGGAAGTCACACCGACGGGGGCGAGTCACCGGCGACCGACCTGCTTCTCGGGGCGCGAGGAGGGCGCGCTCAGCGCCTGGCTCTGCTGTGACAGCAACACGTTGGCCTCCACCGGCAGTCCGTGCAGGGTGCCGTCGTTTGCGTCCTGCGCCAAAAACACACATGTTGAGTCCACTGTGGGGAGTTCATCCCAGGAGCTCCCTGGCGCGAACGCGCAGCAGGCAGTCTGGCTCAGGCTGGCGTCAGATTGGCAATAGGGCTGCATGCACCGAACGGAAGGCGCTAACCTCGAGCCCGTCGAGCGTAAACACAGGGCTGCTCGCCGCCCCACGACTGTGACTGGCGGGCGCAAAGGCGCCGGGCACCGGCATCGCCATGAAGAGACACTGACTTGTGCTTGCGCCACAGGTGAGGCCCTAGAGCCTTGCAAAGTGTGGTTCAAAATTGAGCCGCCTATGGATATCCGATCGACGTATTAGATCCTTTCATCACGCCATCGCCAGCCACGTGCGCCAAAGAAGCATATTGTGTATGCACGTGCCGTGGAAGCCTGCGGATTTGTACGAATCCCCTGGCCCTGCTCTGTCAGTGGGCTCTGACAGCCTATCTCCGTCCTAACACTGTACACCCAATCACATATCCTTACAGCCTGTATCAGTTCACAAACTTTCGAACGCCCACGCTGCCTGCGCTGCACGATGACCACGGTGTACTGGCAATGAGCGATGCAGTGTACAGAAGACGGTTCGAAGGTCCTTTAATGCTGCGGAGGCACTGGCCTCCGGTACTGCCTCAAGGGCCTGGCTTGTCAGCGCCGCCACGGATGTAGGTCCCGCTTTTGCCGCCGTGTTTTGACTCCAGCACCACTTCCGAAATCATTAGCCGCCGCGACACTGCCTTGCACATGTCGTAGATCGTGAGTGCCGCCGTCGACGCCGCCGTGAGCGCCTCCATCTCCACGCCTGCGTTCGAGCATGCGTCTACACAGCTGGGCCGTCGGCGGCAGACAACAGCTCAACTCGCGCTGCTGTGGAATGAGACACAGCCTAGGTGCTGTAGCAGAACTGCCAGGGGCAGGCGGATTGAGCAGCACCACACCCAATACCTGTGGGCCCGACGGTGCGCACTTCGGCGGTGATGAAGACAGCGTGCTCCTCCTCCAGCAGCTTCAGCTTCACGTCCACATACCTGTTCCAGACAGATGTAGGTTTGAGGGTTTGTGCACTAGGTCACTGGGCGACTTGTGCAGGAGATGCACAACACACCCAGTGCCTGTGCGTTGCACCATTCGTAGCGCCCAGGCATACCGCACTGCCACCCTTCCTTGGCAACTGGCTGCCCGGGGGCAGAGCAGCGGTATCTGGTTTGTGACATCAGGGATGAAATGTTGCTCATGTCGCGTGCAACCGATCAGGCAATGCGGGTCGAAGCAGTGCGGCGGACGCACGTTAGGGAGATGTTATGGCACAGCGGTATGAGCAGGCTGGTGTGCTTTGCGCCCATGATGCCCGCCAGCTCAGCAACTGTGACCACGTCGCCCTTCGCAATGCTGTTGCTCGCCACCAGGTGGAACACCTCCGGCCCCAGCAGCACCTTGGCGGACGCCACCGCCTCCCGCTGCGTGTTGAGCTTCTGCGGCAGACGGGCCCGGGAATGGGTCAGCTCCTTGGTACGGCTATTGTTTGGACCCTAGTCGCTGAGACAACGAGTTGCAGAGTTCTGCTGCATTGTCGTCTGCACCATCAGAATTTGGCGTCTGAAATTGATGACGGAGACATGTCAGTGAAGTAGACAACTCAGCTCAAGGCATGCTGCAGATGCGCAATGGTACAGTATCAGGACGGAGATACTCGAAAGGCCTGACGGACCTTGCCGACATCCACCATCGCCGCTCGACCGTCCTTGTCCACATGTGTCAACCTTCCGGACGGGGTTGGCTTCGCGTGCGCCACCGCAGGCGCCGACGTGAGCTTTGGCTCTGTTTTCCGGACATTCAGGCTCCCCGACGGCGACGCCTGGGGGGCAGCAGCAGCCACATCTGTTTGGCGGCCGCTCTTGGAGCTGCCGGCGTCAGCGCTGCCGCTGCCCGGGCGCTCTGCTGGCCTTGCAGGGCTGCCGTCCGGCTGCGGCGTCTCGGCAGGCTGCAGGCCAAAGAGCGCCGCAATTTCCTGCAGCACAGAGCGTCAGCGCGATGCAGGATGCCGAGTCGTTGAGCATTGCGCCATCAGGTAGCTTTTGACGCCAGTAGACTGGGCAGCCGCTAACCTGGTTTGCAGCATCCAAGTCGCTTTTCCCATCGTCAGCCAGCAGCGGCGCGCTGCCATGCAGGCACCGCGTCCACAGGGCGCCCCCTACCGCCGCGCCGGTAACCTGAGTGCAAGAACAGCCAAGTTGAGCTTCCATGTTCTTCAGGCAGCAACAACAAGCCAAAGTCCCCCGGGCGGTGCTCTCATTGCCACTGACCTTGCCCTGCACATCCGCGCCGGACCGCCGCGCCTGCACGGCACCTGTCAGGCAGCGGTCCAGCAGTGCGGCATGCTGCGGGTCATGGAGCGTTTGTAGCTTATGTGCGATCCTCTGCGCGGCTCGCAGTGCCATGCCGGAAGCGACGCCGATATTCCCGCTTCCGGAAGTCACCGCGTGACGAACAAAGGTGAGAATTGATGCAAGCAGAGTCTGCAGCAAAGTTCCGCTCGAGTTTGAAGCTCCAAGACTGTTTCAGTGTTTGAAGTCACTGCAAGGTGCGTATGTCCCCGCAACCACCGAGCATCTCCGAGACGCGAGCTCCGTGACCTAGACTTCGCACACCCCCTGCTCATTTTTAGGGTTGCACGCTCAATGTTGAACATCCGCTTGCGTGCAGTGCGTGTTTTAAAATGTCTCAGACTGTGCAAGCTGTTCCCAAAACTTTGGCCGCTGCACACCTGCGAGCGTGCTGGTTCGTAAGGTAGCACCTGCGTTTCAAATTTTACTTTCTGAGAGCAAATCCTCATGAGCCACGTCCCGGTGATCGACCTGTCAGATGCCGAGGAGAAAGTTGTAAGCAGCGTGAGAAACGCGTGCGAAACATCAGGCTTCTTCGTGATACGAAACCACGGCGTGCCGCAGAGCATTATTGATGCGCATTTTGCGGCCAATGCGGCATTCTTTGCGCTGCCTGAGTCGACGAAGGTCAAGATGAAAGTGAATGCGCTGAACAGGTGAGCATTCAGTCAACATACATCGCACGGCAAAGCGCAGAAGCCGGACACCAGATCCGCCGTCTGCGCTATGGTGCTTTGCTGCTGCAAACCAGCGCAACCTACGCTGCGACCTCACCAATCGCAGGGGTTTCACACCGCATCAAGAGGAAACTCTCGATCCGGCAACACAAAAGGAAGGAGATACCAAAGAGGGCCTGTACTTTGGAGCGGAGCTCAACGGGGATGCGGTCAGTGCATAGCGGCACCGATGTACTGATGATGTGACCATCACTGGTTCTGATCCTCCTGATCGTTCTGTGCTCTTCGCCCAGGGCCCGATGCAGGGGCCCAATCAGTGGCCGGATCCGGTGAGCCGCCTCCTGGCAGCGCTGCTGTCCACCATCCTGCAAGTTCATGCAGCATCGTCTCGCACGGCGCTCCTCCTCCTGGCAGGCTGCAATCGCGAGAGCAGCTGCACATGCTCAGTATAGAGGCAGCGACAGCAAGCCTGCATTTATGACCGTGCACAGGAGCTGCTGCCGGACTACAGGGCAGCCATCACATCGTATTTTGACGCCCTATCGGCGCTGGGATTCCGGCTGTTGCACCTGCTCGCGCTGGCGCTGGGGCTCGAAGAGACTTGGTTCGACGACAAGTTCCGGTCGCCATGTCCCATCGCGCTGCTTCGACCGCTGCACTACTCCGGCAGACCCTCCAAGCCGGATGAAGTGCGGTTGACACCTCGCCGCCCCTTGCTGTGCCACCGAATATATTGCAGAGCACCGTCAGGCGCCTAATGGGCCGCGTGGAAGCAACGGCCTGTCAGGGTCTGCAGCGGCTGCCGACTCAGTAATGGTACACCAGCAACTTCTAGTATCCACACGAGTATCGACTGAATGCAGGGCATTCTGGGGTGCGGCGCCCACTCAGACTACGGAATGGTGACCATTCTCGCCACAGACGGCTCGCCAGGTGCGGGTTCCGGCTCGCCATGCCGCCCACAACACACGGATGTCCGTTGCAATGCTCCGCTTGCCACAGGGTCGCTGTTCGGCACCCGTGCCCTCGCGCGCCTTCACTGGTGGAGTCGACACAATGCGTCCGGGGCCTTCAGCGCGCACCTCATGCACCCCGCAGGCCTGCAGATCTACCAGGGCGGTGGGTGGGAAGACGTGCCAAGCCTGGAAGGGACATTCATCATCAACCTTGGAGACATGCTGGAGCGTTGGACCAACGGCAGGCGCGCTGCCGGCTTCGGCGCCGGCTGCCTCTGCTTCCTGAGCGGCAAGCGAGCATGGTCGTTCTAGAGATCTCAGCGGCTCGACCACCTTGCAAGCGTGCCGGCCGCAGGTTCAAGTCCACGCTGCACCGGGTGGTGTCAAGGACAAACAAGGACCGCTACTCGGCGGCCTTCTTCTTCGAGCCCAGCTTCAGCACGGTGGTGGAGGCGCTGCCCAGCTGCTGCTCTGCCGACAATCCGCCAAAGTTTCCGCCCACCACCAGCGGCCAGCACTTGCTGGACAAGTATGCACAGGTGTGTTTGTGTTCTGAGTGGTTGAAGTTTGTGGTTTGGGGTTTGAGGTTGCAGAATCAGCGTATCGCGTCGGTCGCCTGCAGGCCGACTCTTTGCGCAGGCATCAACCCTGCGACTGCTTTGAGCGTTGCGCATCCTGCCGCGCAGACCCAGACCGGCTACATCCGGCCCGTCATGGAAGGCTGATGCACTTATCGCCTCAGCGCAACCGGAACCGTCTCCTGCATTGCCTGTGTATTGTTTGTGTGAGAGTGTGCGCCTCTGGCGTCCTCACAGACCCCTCTGTACTTGTCGCGAATGTCACGACTGTCAAGTTCAAGTCGCGGTGTGTCCGGCGATCTCCGACGAAATCCGAGGATCTGTTGGTGGCGTAGTTTCCGGGTGCTCTGATTTATTTATTTGACCTGACCCTGATTTGCGTGCTGTACTAGTGCAATGGTGAATCCAGCAGTCTACGTTCCGTCGCGGCATACAACTGGCGTGTGTGGTCGAATCGCGGCCCGCGCTTCTGCTCGAGATAGGTATAACATCCACAGCATCTACAGGCATCACGAAAACTTGCTGTGGTCCAGAGCAGTAGCTATGCGCTTTGCGGCGTCTTGGAGCATCTCCATTGAGGCAGCATATGAGATGCGAAGGCAAGACGGTGCGCCGAAGGCATCGCCCGGCACCAGCGCCACCCCAGCTTGCCCTATCAAGTACCTGCGGGACATGCACCACAATTGCGCTGGTGAGTCGTCACGTGTGACAGCATATCTTATGCCGCTCGCAGGCATGCTTTGCATACAATTCGCATCTAGGTGACTGGGGGCGTCACATATTTTCGGTACCATCTCATTCCAGACAGGCAGTGTGTCGTTTGCCACCCGAAGCAGGGTGAGGGGAAAAGGGGTCCCACCTGCAGAGGGCATCGGCATCTGGCACGGGGCCAAAGCCCTCGGCGCACATGTCCGGCCCATAGAAAGCCGACACGTCCGGGAGCATGTAAAAAGCGCCAGCAGGCTCCACCAGCTGGATGCCGGGAATGTCCCGCAGGGCCTTCAAGAGGAACGTGCGCCGCTCCTGCAATGCCTCAGGCGGTCATGCTGTCAGCTGCTGAAGTGACATCGCTCGAAAGCAACTGCCACAGAATGAAGCTACTACCAGACTGATCAGGCACAGCATCCTTCACCGAAAAGTGCTTCAGCAGAGGACTACCAAGTGCTCCGGCACGCGGGCCAAGCCAGATTTGGTGCAGCTTGTGCGGACCTCGAAGGCTGCCACCATTCGGCGCACGGGTTCGCCGCCGCCCGGCCCGAGCGCCAGCGCTGTCAGCGCCGCGTGCTGCGCGATACTGCTGGCCCCTGCAGCCGCAAGCCCATGTCACCATACTCAGCATCACCGCAGCACAAGGTCTCAGCCACAGGCCCCCTCCAGCAACGCCCTCCGCACGGCAGAGGTAAAGCACCATCTGATGCAGCATGCAAGCATCAACAGAGGGACACAGCATGTGGCTTCTCAATCCTGCAGCCACAGATCCAGGCGATCCGCCAACCTGAGGTGCTCTGGCTCTGGATGCCGGCCGCGGCGGCCGCAAAGTGCGCCGGCGCCGCAAGGTATCCCAGCCGCCAGCCGGTCATCGCAAAGGCCTTACTGAAGCCGTTGACGGTGAGTGTTCGGTCGAACATGCCGGGCAGGGCGCCGAAGCTGATGTGCTGCGCCGGCGCGTAAGTGATGTACTCGTAGATCTCGTCCGACAACACCAGCAGCCGAGGGTGCTGCCGCACCACCTCCGAAATCGCCTCCAGCGCCTCCCTGCAGTGAGGAATATGCCACGTCTGGTCTCATCACACCTTGACGGTGCTCTGTGACGATGAGGCCTCCCTTGTTGCCTGCCCGCCGGTCCGAGCTGAGGGTGTCCGTTTCATTCTATTGTAATGTCTGGTCCACAAGAAGCGCTGATGAGGTTTCCCGTGACATCACGAAGGCACTGAGCAGGCACGTGTTTCTGCCGCACCTGGGGTAGACGGCGCCGGTGGGGTTGGAGGGCGTGCACAGGATGAGCAGGCGGGAGCGCGGCGTGAGCGCCGCGGCCAGCGCCTCCGCCGTCAGCAGAAAGCCGGTGCCGCCAGTGTCCAAGATCACCGACTCCGCGCCCGCCAGCCGCGCCATCTCGGGGTAGCTGACCCAGTACGGCGCCGGTACGATGACCTGGGCATGACATGTGCATTGTGATCTGGGACGGGAGGGCTAAGAGAAAATTCGGGCCTCACGAAGCCAGCCCATGGCGCATCTGAGCACTGCCAGTTGCAGAGCCACAGGTCAGCGGCCATGCCATGTCCCAGCGTGGCAGGGGCTAACGCCATCAGGGCGGCGCGAGCGCGGCATGACAAGAGACTGCCTGAGGAGTCACTGAGCGACCCACCTCGTCGCCCTCGGAGCAGGTGGCCAACAGCGCCTGCCAGATGGACTGCTTGGCACCGTTGGAGACGACGATGTCGCCTGGGCCATAGGCCAGGCCATTGTCCGCCTGCAGCTTGGCGCAAATGGCCTGCCGCAATGCACTTGTGCCCGTGTTGGGCGTGTACCGGGTGTGGCCCTCCCTGCAGAGTGGCGATACAAGCACCAGTCTGAAAGGGCGCTTGACGAAGTCGCGCTTGCAGCATGACCACCGGCAGGCGGCTGCATTGCCTGGCTCGTAACCTCGCCGCTTGCGGAGGCCTCATGCCAACCCTTGATGGCAAGTATCCGGCACAACAGGAAAAAGGCACCGTGGGATGGTTCCCGTGCAAAGCAGAGCAGTAGGACTTCTCAGGGGAAGGTGATGCGCTGCAGCGCAGACTCGCCTGAGCGCGGCGATGCCGGCTTCAATGATCTCTGACGGCGTGTCGAAGTCCGGCTCGCCTGCCGCCAGGCCAATCACATCGCGCCCCTCCTCACGCAGCGCCCGAGCCAGGTCCGTCAGTGCCATGGTCTTTGACGGCTTCAGCGCCGCGACGCGCGGGTTCAGCGTCTGGTCGACGCTGCCATCGGCGCTGCAGGCTGGTGGCGCCATGCCGCTGCGGCTGCGGCGAGCCGCGCCTGCAAGTTACATGGAGGCATCAGACGCTGCAATCTCGAAGGGGGATGTGTGTGTTTTTGATCATCACCGATGCTTTGACGAGGTACCTCCACGGCTGAAGGCTGCAGCGCGGCGGCGAAATGGTGCTGCGTGGTCGGCGGCTGCCGTGGGAAGTGCAGCTGGTCGTTGGCCTTGCGACAGCAGGCTCATGACCGTGGCATACACTTTTGGGTTGCAGGAGCGTCCCTAATGTTTATTTGTTTGTTCACTGCGCAGAACAAGCTGATCCTGGCTCGAATGCGCAGCCACTTGGATCTGGATGGATCGCTGAACTCCAAAGTTGATCGGCCCTGGCTCTGCCTACGCAACAATGAGTGGACTGCAACGATGTGCGAGGCCAAAGCGACTCGCTTTGGTTGGCCGCTTGCGAAGCTTTGCAATTGCAGGACGTATGATTCCGGAATGTTGCTGCCCGCAGCACATGATGAAGACATTCCCGTTGTTACTCTGTCGCGCTCTCTGCGAACACGACATCACGCTCCCCAAAATCCACCAAGTTTCAGCACATTCGTGACAAGCAAGGCCGTCAGCAGTTGCAGCACCATTGCATCCTTTGGCGCCGCTACCGCCAATGACCCCAGGATGTCCTTGCACAACGATTTGAGCGCTCAGGACGAACTGAAAAGCGAGCGGGTTGTCCTCGTGAAGCCTTCTGACGTGCTGCTACTGGTTCTGGCCGCCGTTGTGCTGCTATACTTCCTGCCAAGACGGCTGTTGCGCAACTGGCGAGTGCCGCCAACAGCAGAGGAGACCACCGCCTCGTCTAGCCCGCCGCCTCCCAAACTGGATTGATTGCAGACGGCAGCCTGATTGCCAAGCAGCTAGAGGCAGCCATTGCCACCATGCACAGGGGGCCTGCTAGCCTGCGCAGCTCATGGCGACAGCAGCAGATGGTGGCGGCCGCCGTGGCAAAGGCTCTGGCGCAGCCAACGCTGGCGGCGCGACCGCTGCTGTTGCAAGCACGGCTAGCGCCGCTCTTCGCCGCGCATGGCCAGCTGCTCAGCTCAGCTGCAAGCACGGATGCCG
Source organism: Deuterostichococcus epilithicus (assembly GCA_033439295.1). Taxonomy (NCBI): domain Eukaryota; kingdom Viridiplantae; phylum Chlorophyta; class Trebouxiophyceae; order Prasiolales; family Stichococcaceae; genus Deuterostichococcus; species Deuterostichococcus epilithicus. The sequence continues at coordinate 1,175,546 of JAVTLE010000014.1, read as the reverse complement.
AGCCGCAAGCCGGCAGCATCCAAGACAACTGCAGCTCGAAAGGCCGGCGTGTGGCAGGCCATGACCCTGCAGTGGGCAGCAGCGGTGCAGCAGGCGGCAGCCGCATATTTGACTTCAGCAGCGGCCGCGGCATGGCCATCCTTGCATACCTGCGTCGGCTCGAGGGCTTTGACAGCTGGATCGGTGTCAACCGCGCGCTGCTGCATGGGCTGCTGTTTGCGGCATGGGCGCAGACGACATCGACCTTCCGGCCGGCGACAGCCCCTGCAGACGAGTTTGCGCCTGACAGCGAGTGGCGCCTCTCGACAAGTGCGCCTTTTGGGACCTGTGTATTCAGCCCGTTGTGTGACAGAGGATGGTTGTTGGTGCACGCCAAACCCGCCAGAGTTGTGTATTGCAAGCATAAGCTCATCTACTGTCACAGGCGCGAGCACTCGTTGACCAGCTGCCTTGGGCCGCAGGTGCATATACTGGCTGTGTGGTCGGCATGGGCTGGCAGGACCTGGCACTAGACGCCCTCTGCTGGGCGCCAGACCCTGCGGCCGCCGCTGGCGCCGCCGCCGCCCTCATCGCGGCACGACCGTGCCTGGCGGCAGGACTGCTGCGGGGTGTGTTGCTGCCGGGTGCGTGCCGAGGCGCAGACACGGCTGCCTGCGTGGTGGCAAGCAGACCCGCAGCAATGCTGCTGGCAGACGTGCAGCCGCACTGCAGCGAGTTGGCGGCGCCGGACGAGCAGCGCGAGTGCCTGCAGGCGCTTGCCTGCTGTGCTGCCGCCTGCCTCGCGGAGTTACATGCAGGCGATCGGTTGGGCAGCTCGACGGCCCGTGGCAGCACGGCAGACGTTGGCGCCGCAGCGGCGGCAGCCTGCAGCGCCCTGGCCGAGCTGCTGACAGCTTGGCCTCACCTCGCTGCGCTGCAAGGGTCACTGGGCGCACCCGCTGCTCCGGAGGCAGATGCGCAGCAGCCGCGTCACGGTGCACGAGGTGGCGGCCAGTCCGGCGCAGATGACGGCGCACTGCACGAGGAGCTGCGGCGGGTCAGGGCGACGCTAGACCCGGTCATTGCGTCGCAGATGCGGTTGCTTGTGGCTGGCGGCGAGGCGGCGCAGCAGCGCTTCCAGGCGGCCTGCCACCTGCGCACGCGGCTCGCACTGCTGGGCGTTGATCCCCTAGAACTGCGGCCGACAAAACGTAATGCCACGACCGAAGGTGCCTTGCCGGAGGCTGCGGCCTCCTCGCCTCCTGCGGCAGCCGGCGCTCCTGTCGTTCCAGACTGGAGGGCGGCGCTCGCGGCGGGCGGCGGCGCCGCAGGCGCGGTGGGCGGCGCCTCCCGCGGCGGTGGCGACACGCGGCGCAGCAGCACGCTGTGCGAGCGGCTGCTGGCGGAGCTGCTGCTGCGCGGCCTGCCGGACAGAGCGGCCGCCGCTTGGCCGGTGCATCGGGACCTGCTGCGGCTGCTGGCGCCGCAGCAGCATCAGCGTGGCGCACCGCAGCACGGCAGTGCCGCAACACGGGCAGGACCTCAGCAGCAGTCAGACAGGTCTGCGCGCGCTGCCCGGGAGCCCGCGGCCGCCGCGCATGACGACGCTGCAGCATGCCACCCGCTGCAGCAGGAGGTGGTGCTGTCGGCGCCCGCCGCGTACGGTCCCCTGGCGCTGGCGCTGGCGGCGCTCGGCATGCTGCATCAGCTCGCTGCCCGCGGTGGCTGTAGTGTGCCGCACGCGGCGGCGGCGTGGCGGGCCCTGTGCGACATGGTGGCTAGCATCGTCGCCGATGTTGCGGACGCAGAGCAGCAGCGGGCCCTGCTGCTGCTGTGCTCGGAGGTGGGCGCTGCCGGAATGCATGGCTCTGGATAAAGGCGGAGTCTGTGGCATCACGCGAGATCGCCATGGTCGATGTCGTGTGTGAGGCTGCCCACATGTCGATGGCAGCGCCCTGCTGCATCAGCATCGGCGGCCTCGGCGCCGAAGGTGTGCTGACGTTGGGCTTGCCTTGCCGATTTTGCAGGCGGATTCAATGTCGGCGGTGCGGGCGCGCCTACAGCGGGACCAGCAGCTGCAGGAGGATGCCGCCCGCAGCCTCATCGCCATCAGCAACCAGATGATCGAGGGTGGGAGGCGCCTGCGCTGGCCTGGTGTCGACAGGAAGCGATGCGAGCACAAGCTCCCGCCCCGCCCTGCGCTGTGCTCGCAGCCCGGAGCCTCGCCTACGATGCCGGCGTCGCTCAGCAGCACACAGCCCTGCACATGCCGAGATGCGTACCGCTGCCCCCGCAGGCGAGGAGGGGGCGGCAAGGGTGTTTGGCGAGGAGGCGGCGCATGCGGCGCGGCTGGTGCAGGCGCTGCTGCCGTGGGCGTGCCTGGCGCCTGGCGCGATGCTGCGCCGCCTCATGCTGGACGCCGCCCTCCACCGCCGCCAGGTATTCGACTCCGGAGTTACATTGTTTGATACTTTTCTGTCCTGTGAGCAGCCAGGTGTCTGCGGACTGCTCACCGAACATGGCGCCCGCCCTGCCGTCCAGTGGTGTGAACCTCACGGTTCCAGCTTCGCATTCACGGCGAGGAAGCATGGGATCCTTTCCCGGGTGCTGTCAGCACGCACTGCGCGGCAGCACTGCACACTCCTTGTGTCTCGCGCTGCCCTGGCCGGACGCACTGCACCACGTCTGCAGGCGCCCGTGCTGGCGACGGCGATGCGGCAGCTGGCGCCCGCCGCCGCCGCGCGCCTACCGGGCGCGCAGCTGCCGCTGGGGCTGGCCTGCCTGCGGGAGGCGCTGACCTCGTCGGGCCACCGCCTGCGCTCCGAAGCCACGGCACCCGGCTTCGTCGCCATGGCCGCCGGTCTGACGCGCCCCGGCGACGCAGGTGCGGTGTGATCCAGAAGCTCAACGCCTGCGCTTCTTGCGACACTGCCCGAAGTCCTGGTGATTCCCAGACCCTGCCTGATGTTTGCTTCTGGTTTGAAATGCTGCCCGACCGACGCAATGACCTGCGCTCGTGATCAGGCGAGGCGCCGCTTGTGTGGCCGGGCGAGGTCCTGGACCACATCGTGCTGCCATGTCTCGTCCAGCACGCGGACGCCGCCGCCGCCGCTGCTGGCCCGCTGCAGCCAGGCGCGGGTGCTCGGCCGACCGCTGGCAGCATGCCGCTAGGCTTCGCCCTGCAGTTGGGCGGGAGCATGCTGGCTGCTTTGGCGGCGGGGCCTCACGCCGGCAAAGTGACTCCGGAGCAAGCCGCGGCAGGAATGGGCGCATGGCAGCCGGCCGAGCTGCTGCAGGCGGTGTGCCGGCTGCTGGACCAGCGGCCGGCGGTGGGGCAGTCCGCAGACACCGCCGAGGCGCTGCGGGTGGCGGAACAGCTGGTCGATCTGCTGTCCGCGGCGCCGGAATCCGCTGCGGCCGCTGCGGCCGCCGGCATGGAGGCGCAGCATGTCTGGCGCACGCGGCTGGTGCTGGCGCCGCTGCTGGTGGCGGTTGCAACCCGCAGCACCACCGCCGCCGGCGGCGGCGGCGGCGGCGGCGGGGSGGAGCCCCCAGCCGTGCAGCCGTGCCGGAGCTGACGCCGCCGGCGCTGCGGGCGCTGCCGGAGCGAGTGGCGGAGCCGCTGGCCGCGCTCAGCGTGGCATTGGTGGACCTGGCGGCTGCTGCGGTGCCCGCCTCAGGTGCAGCCGGGTCTGCGTTGTGACGGTTACAGAGCGGTGACGCTGAGGGACTTGGATTCAGATTTACGAGCACATCCCTGGTTGAGCGCCAGGGCCAAGGATGTCACACCATACCGCAACATCACGCACAGCATGCCAGGGCTCGTGCAAACGCATGCCAGAGCTTCAAAATCTGCAAGAATTTACACATCACACCGTTTCCCATGTAAGCCGAAGGCGACACCAAGTCTCACATGGAGTTTCGTGACGCCATAGGCGGCTGCCACCTGCTGCGCATGCCGGCTGTGGCGGGGCTAGAGCAGGCAGCAGTGCAAGACGCCCTCCTGCTGTGCGCCAGCTCTGATGCGCTGGCTCGGCAATTCGCCGCATGCTGCCGCCTGCTCATGGTGCCCGGACATGCCGCAGCGCCGCCGCAGCAGACTCTGGCTGCCGCTGACCCCGACACAGGTGAGCGCCTGCATAATGGCTTCCCCTGCATCGTTCCAGGAATGGAGCAGTTCAGCCTGATCTCTACATGCTCGACATCCAGTGCACGCAGTACGCATCTAGGGCAGCTGCCGACAGCCCAGCCGTGGCATTGCTGCACTACTTGACCGGGTATCTCAACAACACGATCCTGCCACGGAGGCCGACAGCTTGCCTCTACCGGCACTCGAGCTGGCGGACGGCCCACTCATTGTTGCACCAACTGTGCAGGCTGGGCTGGGAGCGTGGCGCCGCACGTCGCGGCGCTGGCGCTGCTGGTGCTATCGGCGCCGCTAGATGTGCTGCGCCCCGCACTCCTGCGTGCCTGCGGCCTGCTGGTGCCAGGCCTGACCGCCGCCGAGTTTGCCAGGCGTGCAGCGCACTCGTTTGCGACCACAGCCTCACGTGTTCGGCGATCACCAGCAGGTCCAGGCGGCTGCGGATGGACGTCGCTGCAGCTGAGACACTGTTTTCACGGTGGCTGTGGCAGCCTGCTGGCAGCTGCCTAAGAAGAAATGTCCGGCTTCCCACCGTCAAGTGTAACGCAAGCAGCTGCCAGGTCGTTGCTAGGTGGTGCTCAAGCTGTGCCCTGACGCAAGTGCACATATCGCCGCAGGGTGGCCAGCGTGGCGCTGCCGGCGCTGTTGAGCGCTGCCGTGTCGCACGCCTTCCCGCCGCCGCCGCAGCCAGCGCCGGCGGCGGAGTGGGCGGCCGCCACGCATGGCGCCCAGCTAGAGCTCCTGTGCCGCTCCCTTGGCTGCACCGCGCTCGGCATTGGGTCGCCAGCGGGGTCTGTGCAGGCAGGGCCCCCGAGTGGCGGGAGCCCTCGGCAGCAGGAAGCATTCGATTCGACGCTGGTGCGCCTGTCCGCCTACTGCCATGCGCTGACCGCGCCGGCCAGCGGCGGCGGCCCGGCTGCGATGGCAACCGCAGACAGCCCCGAGCCACCTGGCGACCTGGTACCGGACACTGCTGCTGGCGCGGTTGCCAGCGAGGCGGCAGCGGCATGCGCAGACGGCGTTCAGCAGGCCCGGTTCACGCCGCTGCTGGCGCAGCGTGCATATGGCGAGCTTGCGGCTGCGGTCACGGCCGCCGACAGGCGGGGCCTGCAGTGTGGCCGCGCCCAGACGCTTCTGCTGCATCTGCTCAAGGCAAGGCGAATTCGAGCTGTTCCTGGCAGCGTAAGCCAACACTGAGTTTGTGTGCAACAATGTGCCCATTTTGGCAGTGAAGCTTGTTGGTCGACTTGCTTCGCGATGCATGACTCTCCCCACCTGCAGGTCACATGCCGGCAGCCCCTGCAGCAGGCTGGTAGCGGCAACAATGGCAATGCAGGCCTCCCCGAGGACTACCAGACGGCAGAGGGTATCAGCTTCACGGACCTGCTGGCCTGGCTGCGGCGGCAGATCGGAGAGGACTGCCCCATGCGCGACATGCTGCACTTTGGGCTGCAGAAGCTGGTCGATGACCGCCTGCATGCGCTTATGGGACAATGAAGTTGCAGCACGGCGTCAGCCGAGTGATTCTGCCGGCACAGCGTCGCTTCGTATAATCGCACATCGAGCGGGAAGGAGAAGCACCTAGTGTAGGTGTGCCACAGATTATCCGAATACTGCAGATCATGCGGCAACAGGTTGTACGAGAACTATCACAAACGGTTTCAAAACAAGCCGAAGCAGGTGTGCTTGGATGCTCATTGTATAAAACAATGCGACGTCAGAGCCCAAGATCAGCAACCTGCCTGCCCTATTCTACTCTCCGAGAAATACTGCTCCTTCAGTAGTGCATGCATGTTCCAAACGCTGCCTAAGAAAAACGTTTGCACCCAGCCGCATGCTGACTGACTCCATTTTCACTTCCTTGCACTCTCGCGAGTGCTGTCTGAGGGTCGTGGTTACACCAGTGCATCTGCCAGCTGTTGCCCCGTAATGTGCTATGCCTGCGGCCAGCACAAGCCTCATTGCCAGACTACCAGACAGTCGAGCACAGGGATATCCTAGGATGGCGCTTACGCATGGCACCTGAACCTCATGTCTTACCGCTTTCCCCGACAGCATAACGACAGCCAATCGCCGCAATTCAGCCGCTCCTCATCAGTCCTCTGTGCGGCTGCCTCGCCGCTTCTTCCACCACCATGGCTGGACCACAAAATGGTAGATGAGCTGCGCCGCGGCTGCCGCCAAGAACGTCCGCTGCACGATCTGCGGGCCACACATCAGGCAGATGATCAGTAGGTCAACCGTGGTCAGCTCGGCATTTTAAAATTGAGCATGAACTGCGAGTCTTTCAGTTCTGCCTCCTTTGCGGTGCTGCGGTGCTGACTCCTTGCCAGGCTGAATCTGCGATTGGATGTTACGGCAGGGGAAGATGGGAGCCTGCAGGTATTAGTGCAGCAGGCGGCCAAAGACAGACCTGCTTGTCCTTCTGCTGGGTTGCTGTCACGTCCTCTTCGCGGGTGCGCTTCAACACATGGTCCCGATTTTTCCTGGGCCAGCTCACAACAGTGCCCGGACTGAGCGCCTGCAATTCCTTCTGCTCCTCTGGAGTCTCAGCAGGTCGACCAAGCTGGCCCATGGCCGGGCCTGCGCGTCAGATATTCAATTGCTGGCAGGATGCCCGAGTCAATGCTTGCTTTCCAGATAACCAGACGCTTTGCGATGGCTTATGATCCGGCAGCTTAATTACACGGGCTTTCGTGCGAACAGGAATGTCTCTGTAAAGACTTCAGCCTCCTGACATGAGGATGGCCGCAGCAATGGCTGAGACAGGAATGCACTATGCGCCGTTAAACCCTATGCCAAAACTCCTGACAAACCAACAGCGACTGAAACGCGGACTTCAAGAGCTTTATTCATACAGCCGTCTTCCCCGTAAATCGGTCAAGTGGCACCGACGCCGCCTGCGCCGCCTGTTTGCGGCGACAATGCCGTCGCATTCACTGCCCGCGCAATGTCAGCCAGGGCAGCCGACGCGCCGCCAGCTGCGGGCGCATTGGACAGCGTTGGAGCACACTCGCTGGCGTGCACCCGCGAGAAGACGCCGTGCGTCAGAGCAAAGTACACCAGCGAGTGCAGCAGCACCTGCGCTCAAACAAGCCGCAACTTGTGTCAGGCCCAATGCAACCGCTGCCCTTATCACCTGTCGCAGACCGCCACCGCGGTTGCATTTGAATCAAGTTCCAGCTGGGAAAGTGCCCGACGGAAGGGACAGAAATTCGGCTTGTCTGCCGAAGAGATACTGACCAGGTAGGCGATGATCAGAGCTCGGCGATGCCGCAGCACCCAACCGACAACGCCAGGCAGCGTGCCCTTCCCAGGGTCCTCCTGTGTGGAGCAGCCACCGGTTTCCGTCTCGGCATAAGCATCTAGCAATGCTGTTCAGGCTTGACGCGGCAAAGAAAAGCTGCCTTCCATTCTCAACCTGCGGGCCCTGTGCCGGGATTGCAGGTCGTGGGGTACGGTTTCATGAGCAGGCTGCGATGAGCAGCTGCGCAAATGCAGGTGGACACTCGCTCGCCTGGGTGGAGATTGGCAGCAGTCCGGAGGGAGGTGCGCGCGCAAGTTTGCCGCCTTGCTTCTCCCCGGGCCGCGCCAACATCGCCACCTGCCAGCTGAGGTCCCGGTTCTGCTTTTCCAGTGCCGCCACCCGCGCATGCTGCAGTGCAGAAACCCACTCAGAATGGCTGTCACGTCTCAGTAGTTGGTAAGCCTGCTGGTTGGTGATTGCTCCGCCCTGTCATGACCGGCTCAGGATGGCACAGCAATAGCAGAATTCTGATATGGAATATCGCGAAAGGTCACACACCGAAACCAGATTGTACCTGCACGGCCACCGCGCCGGCGACACGCTTGTCGACAGACAGCGCCCGTTCCCGCAGCTCTGCGTTCTCTGCGCGCAGCTGCTGCGCCTCCGCAGCCGCCGCGCCGGCCGCTGCCGTGTCGACCGCGTCGGCCGCGCCGCGGTGCACTTCGCCGTTGGCAACCGGCACGCCGTTCGTCTCGGCGTCGTCGGCAGCCACAGGAGCGTGCCGCGATTCATCTTCCGCGACGGTCAGACGCGCTTGCAATGCGGCCAGCTCCTGTCGCAGGACATCCTGCTCGAGGGCGAGCCGCCGCGCCGACTCTGCCGCCTCGGCGGCGGCCGCCCGAGCCTCCCGCAGCTCGGCCTCGTCGGCCGGCGACGCCCGCAGCGCAGCCGCCGCATCATCCGCCTGCTGCTGCAGCTTCGCCGCGCGCTCCTCGAGCGCTGCTGCCTGTATGCATGCAGGACGTGGAATGGGGACCAGGGACATAGTAATTCCCCCTGTGGGGGCTAACAGCGAGTGCAAAGAAGCGACCTGGGGTGGTCCACAGGCTTCTGAGCGGCTTCTTCGGCATCGCACCAGAGACCCCTCTCACGCAAGCCGGGGATGACAATGGGCAGTAGTCGAACAGCCTTCTTCGTTCGGTGATGCGGTCTGCTATAATCTATGTGACTTTGTGATTGTCGGGGCCGCACCCGCTGCCGACACTCGTGGGCGTCCTGCTGCGCTGCCTGGGCTGCCGTCTCGGACGCCTCCAGGCGCGCCTGCAGCTCTGCCGCCGCATCCTCTGCGGCCACAATGCTGGCTGCCGCCTCCTGGGCCACACTGTGTCGCGAGAAAACCCCCGGGAAGTGAGTGCACAGCAGCCGCAGTGCCACTGCAGGTGCCGGTGCGGGCCAGGCAAACCGCCGACGTGAGGCACGATCGGCAGCCCCCTCATTCGAATTGCTCCTTTCAAGCGATGGCACGCTGTAGGCGGCTCAATACACCTGTCGGCGGACACAGCTGCCTCTTCGGCGGCTGACCGCGCCGCCGCCGCCTCAGCCGCCTCCTGCTGCCAGTGGGACGCCTGCTGCTCTGCGGCGGCCAGCTGGTCCAGCAGTGCCGCCTCCTTCTTGGCAAAGGCGCTGTGTACCATGCTGAACCTGCGGCAATGTGGGCAGGGAACTGGCTGTCAAGTGTGGCGCAGCTTCAACATCAGCAAATATGAGCTCAGGCCACCGAGCTCATCACCGGCCGACTCCCTGGGATTGTCAGGGCCGTGCAATTCAGGAGGACACCAATGCATGGTGCACATCTGCGGATGCTGGCTCAGACGTGAGGCACGTACTCGATGCGCTGCAAGGCCCAGCCAGCAGCACCAAAGCTGGCAAGTGCTGTCCCCAAAAAACACACCGCTGCTGCCGCTCTGCATGCTCCGCCTGCAGCTGCTCGCTCGCCGCCTGCGCCGCTGCGGCACGCTGCTCGGCGTCCGCGATGGCAGAGACGGCGTCGTCCTCTCGGGCCTGCGCCGCCGCCGCAGCCTGCTCGGCCGCCGCTCGCGCCGATGCTGCCGCATCCAGCTGCCGCTGCGCCTCCGTGCGAGCTTCCTCGGCCTCCTTCAGCACCGATGCCTTCTCCTCCTGTGAGCATCAGCACCGCCGAGCAGTGTCAGCACGAAAGCACCCTGAATCCAGGGGGGCCACATGTGTGGAAGCGAACCTGCTCAGCGAGGTGTGCACCTGTGCCGGTAGTTCAATTGCTGTGCGGGTTTTGTTGCGCGCTGCAAGTCTACCGAAAACAAGTCAGCACAAAAGGTTTCCGGAGTTTACAGCCGGGCACCTCGGCGGAGGCGCCATCCTCGCGGCCGCTGCTGAGGGCCTCCAGCAGCTGGGTCTCCAGGCGCGTCACGCGGCCCTGCTTGGCGTCCGCCTCCGCCGCCACCTTGCGCAATCGCTCGCACACCTCCTGTGAGTCAAATCGCTGCAGATGACATGCCGTGACCAGTATGTAACAGCCGCCGTGCGTAATCATACCAGAGTTTGCGTGAAATTTCTTTCCAACTGTGCTTTACAGACAGTATGATGGAGAATGAGGCCAATGCTACACACCCCAATCCCAAGGGCTGCAGTCCGCAGCAGCATTTCCATATGCTACGAGGAGGCTGCGTCTAGCCCTCAGACCCACTCGTGCACCGCCTTTGGCGCAGATACACGACCTCTGCAATCAACAGCCAGCACTCCCCTGCCCGTTTCCACAACTTGGCCGCCACACCTCGTGCTGCTGTTGCAGCTTACGCGCCCGCTCCCGCGCATCACCCAGCTCGACCTCCAGCCCCTCCGCCACCGCCAGGGCGCCGCGCGCCTCCGCCAGCAACCGCCGCGCCTCTGCGGCCTCTGCCCGCGCCGCCGACGCCGCCGACGCCTCCGCTGCCTCGGCGCCGCGCGCCTGCTGCACCTGCGATCACCACGGCAGCCGGCGGCTTGGACATATTTCGATGTCACACAGACGACTCCAGATTTGGTTCGATACGATATTCACATGATGTCGGACATGTGATGCCGCCACACTGAGGGCGGCCAAGCACGTCTGACGCCATGCAACGCCAGGCTGCAAGGCAGATTTGAAATCTCAGACCGGGGAAGCACCTGCACGGCCGCCGTCTGGAGCGCCTCCTGCAGCATCTCCACCTCCGAGCGCATCGCCGCCCCCATAGCCTCGGCCGCTGCCGCCCGCTGCGCAGCCTTTGCGCCGTCTGCCTTTGCTGCGTCTGCTGCCACCCCTGCCTCCTGCCCTGCCTGGCTCTCGGCGGCGGACTGCTGCTGCGCTGCTGCTGCCTTGAGCTTGACCTCAAGCTCGGTGATATGAGAGCGCAGCGTGGCGACGAGGCCGCCATTCTGCGACTCGGCCGCCGCGGCCTGCTCCGCTTGCTGCTGCGACGCTGCCAGGCTGTCCGCAAGCTGCTGCACCTGCCGCTGCAGCTCGGCCGCCTGCTCTGCGCTAGCATCAGCAGAGGCGCGGGCCTCCTGCAGCTCGGTCTGCGCCTGCTGCGCGGCCTGCTCATGCCGCGACTCTGCCGCAGTCGCAGCTTCCAGCTGGCGGGCCGCCCCTGCTTCCGCAGCCTGCCGGGCCGTGTCAGCCTGTGCTGCGGATCCTTCGCGACACTGCCGCTCTGCTCGCAGCTCGGCATGGAGCTCCGACAGCTGCTGCTGGAACTGCTGCTGCTCCTGGTTCCGCTCCGCAAGCGCGCTCCGCAGTTGCTCCCGCAGCCGTGCCTCCGAAACCTGCAGCTGGCGGATGCTATTTTCCTCCTGCGCTGCGGGTTCCACCGCTGCAGGTGCATCCTGAGGCAGGGGCGGAGTGGCTGGCTGCGCCTCCTCCGCTGCGGCGAGTCGGCGCTGCAACTCCTTGCCCTTCCGCACCGCATTGTGCAGCTTGGCGCGCACTGACTGCGTCTCTGACTGTGCGGCCTCAAGCGCCGCCTGCAGCTCCGCCGCATCAACCATAGCGATGAACGCAAGGTGCCCAGCACGCTGCTGACGCGCGCGAGCAGCGAATTTCGAAGGAGGTCACGAGAGACGCTCTCTGCTACAGTTTCCACACCACTGAAGGAACGATGGGCGTAAGCCCATCAGGATCAAGTCGTCGGCAGCCTCATATCGATGTTGGGGGGGAATCCGAAGCGTAGTGTTGCAACTAAGGTGATCTCGAACCTTTCGACTTTCGACACGCCCAACTGGAGGCGCCTCGAAGGTCACTGTGGGGTTTCCGGAACGACCTGCAAGGTCGGATTGGTCGCAAGGGAACAGAGCTTCACCAAGACAACCAAAGCCCTTCCTGCCACGTGTGCAGGGCAGAAATGCCAGCACACGTAGCACGCGACCTCACATTCGCACTTCGCCCGCCTTTTCGCCTTCATGAAACAACCTCACCGCCACTGTTTTACACAATATACGCGTGGACCTCGACCTGGCAGATTCGAGCACAGCAACTTCGGCCCTCCTCAAAATTCGTACCTTCCCCTGTCTTTGGGCTGTCACGGCCTAGCAGAATCGCAGGTCGAGTGGAAACCGGCTTGTCATATCACCTGCAATCACTGGGGCGAAGGAGCAAAAGCCCTTTCGTGGTGGCATGACGTCAAGACAACACAGGCCCCTTGTTAGCATCGGCAATAGCCTGACGCCACAAAGTGATCTGGCTGCGAGCCTCAAGAAGCCCGCAAACATGACGGCGTCAGCAGTGGACGCTGTGCTGCCGGTATTTGACCTGCAGCCCTGCCTGCCCGGTGCGTGTGCAACCACCTCAAATTTGAATTGTGACACGACGGAGTAAGACTGACGCGTGACGCTGCTCGAGAAACAATAAACAAGTCCTTTGACAAGGGGGCATGATCGCACCCACGCATCGTGATCATTCGTGTTAACCAACTCCTAGCCAACTCCTGCTGCTGCATGGCAGGCTCAAGTGCGGCGGGCGGCAGGGCAGCGCTCGCACGGGGCGTTGCCTCGTGCCTGCACAGGACGGGCTGCTGCGTCGTGCGCGACCCACGCGTCCAGCCCAGGTACGCGGTGCCGGAGTTACTGACAATACAGCAATCCTTGAAACTTCGAAGGGTCGGTCCTCACGCCGATAGCTCAGCCAAATATTTCCATGCATGCAATATGAAACATCCAGACGCTCCAAACTTCACCCCATCGAACTGTCACGCAGGGATCAGTCGACCTTCCTGGACATGATGGAGCGCTACTTCCAGCAGAGCAGCGAGGTCAAGCAGCGGGATGCGCGCCCCGAGCTCCACTACCAGGTCTGTCACAAGCGGGTACAGCGACCGCAACGTGCACCGCGCATATGTACGACTCGGTGCCACACGATCGCATTCGATCCAAGCCCCGGTGCGCATCGTGCGATGTGCGCCTCCCAGACGAAGTCTGGAGGAGGTGAACGGTTTCTATTCTGTGCCTGCTTGTCATCTCCGAGCTGCTGCGAGGCCATGCAGGTGGGCGTCACGCCAGAGGGCGTCGAGGTGCCCAAGGCGGCGCATGACGCCGCGGTGCAGGCCATGATCCGCAGCCAGCCTGACGGCCACAGGTCCGCCCTGCTTCTCGCCTCGGAAGGCTGTCTTGTCCTGTCCCTGTGGAGATCATGCCCCTGCTCGGCCGTGTGGTGTTGCCTGTGGCTTTCTGGCCAGGAGCGGCTTGGCTTACGATAATGTGCCTGAGGACCCTCTCTGCAGGCGCGAGGGCGGCACGCGCCTGGCAAGTGCTGCTGCTGCAGAGCCGGCTGACCGCCTGGACCCACAGCAATTGTCGCTGACTGTGCGTGCAGGGCGGCGCCGCTTGCGGAGGATGGTGGCGCGGATTGCAAGTGGCGCTTCATGTCCCGCATTGGTCCGCGCCCTGCGGCCACGCAGTACGCTGAGCTCAACGCTGCGCCAGTCGTCCCGGCCGGTAGGATCCCTTATGGCTTGATACCCTTTCCGGTGCACACATTGTTATCTTTGCAAAATCCTCCTTCTGATGTCAATCGTCATTATGCATTGTATGTGTCAGGCTTGGACGAGTGGACGGAGGTGGTGGAGGGCTGGGGCAACAAGATGCTGGCGGCGGTTTCAGCTGTGGCCGAGCTGGCGGCCGAGGGTTTTGGCTTGCCTTGCGCGGCGTTTACCGACCTCATGGCTTTTGGTCCGCACCTGCTGGCGCCCACAGGTGCCTCCGCTGCATCTGCCGCTCCTGCCCTTGCCGCCATCTGCCGCTCCTGCCCCTTGTGCACCATCCGACAGTTCGACATCCCTGCATGTCGGATTTGCATGCCGAGTGCCATCCTCGCTGTGGATCGCTGAATATGCATTCTGATGTTGCAACCTCGAGCTTCCCACGCCAAGATGCGGTGGTACCGCAGGTGCTGACCTGGAGAAGCACGGACAGCTGGGCAAGGTGATCGCGGGCTTCCACAGTGACCTCAACTTCCTGACGATCCACGGCAAATCGCGCTACCCAGGGCTGTTCGTGTGGCTGCGGGATGGGACTCGCATCCCCGTCCGCATCCCAGGTGCCGACCTGCCGCAGGCTGCACGTTTCGCACCTCATGTTGCCGTTGGCAAGGGAGATGTACTGTCGTATGCGTTGTGTTGTGCCTGACGTACAGTCTGGCCGCGTCCCTGCCAGCAGCTGCGGGAGGTTTCATCCCTGATCTGTGCCCCCATTTGCATGGTCCTGCACCACGTTTCAGCCTTTCTCGACATCACCTGCACGCAGACGGCTGCCTCATCCTCCAGGCTGGCAAGCAGATGGAGTGGCTGACGGGCGGGCACGTGAGGGCGGGCATGCATGAGGTCCGCTCCGCCTGCTGCTGCCGGTCCTGGCGCTGCTTGCAGTTAAAGCAACAGCACCCTGTGAAAGAACCGTGTCCTGTCTTCACCCTGGCCCCGAGCTTGGCCTCCATGCTGCGTGCTGTAGGTGGTAGTGACCGATGCGACCATGCCGGCAATCGACGCTGCGCGGAGCGCCGGACGGCCGCTGTGGCGGGTGTCCTCCACTGTGTTTGGCCACATCGCCTCGGACCAAGTGCGCATGCTGTGGGAAGCACTTCTGATGCTCTCAAGCTGCACCAGCAATCAGCTGGGGCTCTGCATCTTGAACGGCATGTGGGCCTACTGGGTTTGCTTGCGTGCAGCTTTTCTGGTGCAAGTGGTCGCTCTCGAGGAGCTCCGTGCAGTCTGCTGACTTCTGAAGGCGATGCAGGTGTTGACACCGCTGGGCGCATTTGCGACGGCTGCAGCGCAGGCGGCATATCCCACCATCACCGCTGGCGACTTTGTGCAGCAGGAGCTGGAAAGCATCCGGCTGAAGGCTTGATCGACAGGCCCTGGCAATACCTGTAGACGTAGTTGGAGCAAGTGTGTACAACTAGGTAGGCAAGGCTTACAATGTGCACTGGTCGTTTGTAAGTTGAGTCATCAGCGTCCTACCTAGCTGGTCTTATAGTGCAGAAACCCCCGCCTTGTGCACATTGATCTCATTTCAATTCAACCTGTTAAAAGCCAATTCATGCGCTCTTCGTGTTGCCGCAGCAAAAAGATTGTCCCTAAAGTACTGTCACTCCGCCGCGAACACGCGCGACGCTTTGGCGTTAAGGACCTCAATCCAGTACCCATCCGGATCTTTGATAAAAGCAAGGCCCTGCATACGAGCACCAAACGCTGACACTCCTTGACGTTCCTTTGCAAACCATGATTTCAGCTCGGCCTGCGAATTGTATCACGGATGAGGTGCTCATGGACAACAAACATGTTACCTTCATGCTGCCGCCGTCAGGCTTCTTCACGAACTCAACGCCGAGCTTCTCGAAGCGCTCGCATGCAGCATACACATCCGGCACTGCGGCGAATAATGGCAAACATATTGCCAAAGTTGAAACATCGGCTACCACTACATCAGCCGCCACAGAAGACGAACAGGCTGCCGCCCACGAGCCGTCATGCCAGCGACGACCACTGCATCGATGTGAGTCGAGCTTGGCAAGACACGAACCAGGAGCCACCCACGAGTCCTATCATGCAGCTGCTCACCGGACAGCCCGATATGGCCGTAGCCCTTGGGTTCGGTATTGCCGCTGTGCGCCTCGAAGGAGTCGTCGTCCTCAGAGCCATGGTTGTGTGTCAGCTCCAGTGCTGCAAAGGCAACATATGTGTCAGCAATGATCGATGTTAACGGTCTGCTCGACGCAAATGCACGAGCTGATAGCAATATTGAATGCAACGTGTCCTGAATTCGGGGGCACCCACTTGCAGGCTGCTTGAACATCCACTCGACCTGCATGCCCACAATCTGGAGATTAGCATGCACATACGCCATGGTCCACATGTGCCCGGAACGCGACGTTGCACAACTCTGCTATGAAAAATCGGGTGTCGGAAATCTATGCACTCGTGTATGCAGCGCACCCGGTCCTGCGGGTCTTCTGGGATGTCCCCATTCCCATGAAAACCAAGGAAGTAAAGCGTGAATTTGGCGTCCGGAAAGTCCAGCTTGCTGCGGGAGGAGGCAATTGTGTTCAGCCATGTCACCGCAATTTGTTTGGTGGACCCCAGTGTGCGATGAAAGGGAACATCTGCAGAGTAGTTTTTCAGACACAAAAAAACAAATCATCGGCTTTGTAATTCGGCGCGCTCGCGCCTCAGCAGCTGCATGCCGATGATGCGCGTGTAGAAGTCCAGGCTGCGTTTGGGGTCCTTGATCCGGTACCTGCGACAGCGGATCGCAACTGGGCCATCAGCTGTCACCATGAGCGGCAGCTGTCCTTGGCGCATGCATTGCATGCAATGCATGCTATGCATGGCTACGCCAGCGTTCAGAAGCAACGCACATGGTCTGCTGGAAAATGAACTCCTTGGTGGAGGGGTCCTGCTCCGTGGCCACGCCAGGCGTGCTCAGCAGCTCCTGCTTTGACTGCGCCATGATGAGGCTGCGTCCTGCATGCAAGAGTTTGCAACGACACGTGTAAAGCATACAGGACACGTGGACGGCGCAGTTGTACCGATGAGAACAAGTGTCACCGGGTGCACAGAAAACAGCAAAGGTGCGAGCGCGATCCTCAAGCATCGAGTGTGCGCACGCACGCGTCTGGCATCACATGTTGATGATCGGCAAGACCGATCAGGGAAACAAATACTGATGTTAGGCGATTTTCATCGATCATGTCTGCACCTGAACTCCGAGGCCTCGCGGGCGACGACGTTTTCAGCAACGCCTTTCGGGATCGACAAAATATTACAAGATTTGGCGATGCGAGGATACAAGGCCGCAAGCTGTGGATGTTGGCACCGCAATGCATGTGTTTGGCTAGGGGCCGAAAGGTGTCGATGCAGATGTAAACTGTATGATAATTGCTCCGCTGATCGGAAGCCAAGCCTGCAAGGGCCCCGCCATCTCCTGCGCACCTTGCTGCCGCGGGAAGATCGAGACTCCATTTCAACAGTCTCGAGCAGTTCTTGCCAGACTCTTGTCCATTCTTTCTGGCATGGCCGCGGCGACCATCACCGGGTAATCGATCGTCGGATGCAGTCGCCGATTTCGCAGCCTTATTTGCAGGGTCCATCCTTGTCACAGTCGATCAACCATGGCCAGGCCGCTATTCGGCGTTCAGCCTCAACATCCGAATCATTCTCCCGACCTCGCAGCTTGTCGCTTTCCTCATCTGTGGTGCAGCTCTTCAGCCCACGCTCCAGCAGCTCCAGCAACACAGGCAGCGCAGTGGACAGCATAGGTCCAAAAGTGATTGACATTGCAGCCTTCACGTCGCCGCTGGACGTGTGCCGCTACAGGGAATCGATCATGGAGCCTTTATCAGCCACCACAATGGTCTGCGCGCGCCCTGCACTCTTTTGAGTTTGAGGTCGCATGCTGTCCTGCGGCTGTCGCATTCAACCGTTTGTCCGCTCACACGCCGGCTGATACAAATTTTGTCCATTATATAGCTGCAACCATATTATAGCTGCAGGATCGATGGGGACAGGTCAGCGTGCCCCGCGGCACGGTGCCGCATCGCGAGATGACATCGAGCCAGCTGCGGCACCAGCGGCAGCATTCCTCGCCGGAGGATCTGCCCCTGAGCCAGCTGCAATGCGGCGGCATGCAAACCCGCACGTCATGGTCACCAGGTACGCCATCCACCCCAAGTCTGCCTGTGTCGTCTGTCTGTCTCGAGTACTAACTTTTCAGTGTGCAAATCCAAAATAAGGTACCGCATGCATGTATGTGCACATGTGAGCTTGAGGATACGATGATGTAACGTGCATGCACTGCCAAATTATATTTGTCTCCGGCAATGCGGACCACGTCACCTTCAGTCATTGCAGACACTATGGTTGATGCTGCAGGCCTGCCACAAGCCACGTTCGCAGCGGGCTCGAGTGAAGCGGTACAGCTGCAACGTCGACGAGAGCATGGTGGCAGCCTCGCCAAGCGCCTTGTGAACTGCTGCGTCTCCAGCAGCGCATGAAATCGCAAACGAACTACTCAAATTACAGCAGGTGTGCACACAGATGTCTTGGCGATGTCCTGACGGCAGGGACTGTATTCTTGCACCAGTGCAACTCTGGATGGCAAAGCCTTGGCCCCCACGCTTTGCTGCCTGCTTTGCCGACAACGTTGTGCGTGCATGACGGCACCCTGGAGGACTAACATGCATGCTGGCAATGTGCTCCGCAGGCGGCTTAGCTGGAGACAGATGACAAACTCGCACCAAGGATGAGACACCCTTTGCATGTGGACCGAGGGAGGCGTGCGGGGTGGCACTGTAGAGCACATTCCTCAGCAGCACATGCAGAATGCGACGCCATATTGCGGTCTGTATGCCCCTGCGGCGATGTTCGTTAGGATTCAAGCTGATGAATCTTGATCAGTGATGGTTTCAGTGAACTGCTTCATGCATTGCATGATTTAGGCTGTGGTTTGAAGGTCTAGGCACGACAGAGGGAGTAGACGGAGGCGATGCCAACACTGATTATTTTGCGCCGATCAGGCGCTGATGTAGGATATGCTCACGTGCGTGGGAGAAAGTGGCCGCGGCAAATGTACGATCAACTCTTGTCAACTCAAGCTGAAACCACAACGCAGCACCTCCTGTTGTCAACCCGAACTGCAACGTGCGACTGAACAGCGATGTGTTTGATATCAGAGTCAGATTTCATAAAATTGCAACTGAGCAGCAGTGGAACCAGCATGCTGCCAAAATAAATGGGACAGGCCAACGACCGGTACACAGTGTGTCCCTCCTGCACACCCGTCTGCGGCCGCCGGCCTGTCATGCGCCAGCGTTGCAAGATGCCGCTTCACATGACGCAGCAGCCGCAGCACTGCTTCGCCTTCTTCTCTTCTGGCTGCTGCTGCGCCTGCTGACCGCCGGGCCTCTTTGCCTTCTGCCCCGCCTCGGAGGCCAACGCCGCGCCCGCCGCCGCCCTTGCTCCGGCAGGTCGCTCGCCGGCGTCGCCACTGCCGTTCGGCGCTGGCTGGATCTGTGACTGCCCCTCTTGCGAGCGCCGCGGCGCGTGGCCGGCCACGGGCCAGGCATCGTATTCCCCTTGCGCGGACGGCGGCTCGCTCCAGGGCATGTCGGCACATGGCGAGGCTGGCGGCAGCTCCGCGTGGGGCTCCGCCGCTTGCGCCGCCGGCTGCAACTCTTCTGTAGACTGTCCGAACGCTCCCGGCTGCCCATAAGCCCTCTTCTGCTCGTGTGCGCTTGGCTGCTCGGCTGCGTCTGCAGGCTGGTACGCTGACGGCGGCGGCCCCTGCTGAAGAAAATGACATTTGCCATGGTTGAAGGCACTGAAATGCTGGCAGGCAATCTCCAGCACGGCTAAATCGCAGACAGAACCCAGCAGACCGAGGAGATTGCAAGGTTGATGCAGCTGGCTCCCTAGAATGCCCTCGTCACATTCACGACGCTCAACACCAGGCCTGACAGACATGAGCACCAGGGCAACAGCAACAGCACGCATGCGGCAGCGCAGCGCACCTGCGAGGAGGGCCCCAAGTCGGGCGGCGAGGCCAGCGACGGCCCCCGCGGCAGCCGCGAGGGCGACTCCTCGTACCGCTGCGACAGCTCCTGGAGAGCAGAGCTGGCGGGCGTCGGTGTCGGCGTCGCCGGGATGCGCGACGCGGCGCCCGCCTTGCCTGGCGACGAGTAGTTGGACCCCGGCTTGGGGATCATCGACCGAGTGCCTGCTAGTAGCACATGTGCTGGTTAGAGCAGGTGTGTACCATCGCCGGGCCCGCATGGGACCGGCACTCAGCCTGTGGCCGGAGCAGAGGCTGTAGTGAAGGCTGGAGGTGCTTGTGGCATGGCAGGGCTGCGCTGTGTGCAGGAGAGCTTTGGCTCAGGCTCGAACAAGTGATGGCCATTGCACTGCAACAGCGTGCAGTACAGCGGCAGTACAAAGGCAACGTCTGGCACAGGTGAAGCGATGCTTGCAAGCACGCAGCTGCTGCTGTGCGCACTCTGGGGCGTGTTGGAAAGCGAGGGGATCTTTGACGGCGATGCAGAAAACGGCGCCGGAGCGGGCCGGCCGGCCGAGCGCGGGGGCGGGCTGCATGAGTGGCGCTCTGAGAGTCACGCTAGCTGCTGAGGTGAGGGGCTGTGGGATTGCAGCGCTCGACCGTACAGCCTTCATGCAAGAGATCGCCAGAATGCAAAGTGAACGAGGGACGAAGTGCACCTGTCTTCCAACATGAAGCCGCCGCCTGGGGATGCACCAGCAGGTGCTGCCACCAACCTGCATGATGCAAAAACGGCAGCAAGTCAGGTCTGGGGACGGTATAAGAGAGCACACTGTCGTGATCATAACTCGAGTTGCTGAAACATGCAATTCTCAAGAGCCCCAGGAACTCCTCTCGCTGCCACTGTAGCAAACTAGCTCATGCTGCAGTGGTTGATCATCAGCACGCCACAGCCACGAAGCAGATATGGTTCAGCCAAAACACTGACGGCGACACATCAATCGTTGCTGCTGCTGTTCCAACGACCGTCGCCTCTCCAGCTGATGGCGCCTCACAGAAGCGACTGGCCAACTCAACCAGATGCAGTTCAGATGTAGCCGCGTCAAAGCAGCATCACTGCACAGATTGCCGCCCGCCCCACTGGCCATGCTGACTGCTCAAGCCTTTGATGCCGGGTCCTCACCAGGACTTGTCGTCCTCGCTGGCGCCGAACAGTGACCTGGCGGCGCCGCTACCGCTGCGGCGATGTCTCTCAGACTCGTCGCTGACCGACCCTGTGCCCGAAGCGGGGGACCCGTAAGCGAGGGTGCGCACTGCCCTCGATCGGTCCCGCGGCTGATGCGCCGCCTCTGCGCAGCAGCGGCGTTGCGTGGTGGGCTAACGGGCTCGCGGTTAGGCGGACATGAGCGGTGCGCACAGCTGGAATGTCGCGGCAAGCTGCTCTGCTCGAATGAATTCCCCGACGAGCAGTTCTGCAGATGACACTGCAAGCGCAGATCAAGCAGCGTCAGACGTGCGTGTGCTGTACTTTCGAACGTCCGACTCCGAACTCCGAACTAGATCACCCACATCCAGTGCCCACGATGTGTCACGCCCGATGCGCGTTCAGGCGCGCTTCACTCGCACAGGCCTGCAGGCACCTTGTATGCTGTTGATGTCCGCTGTGGTGACCTTCTCCGGGCTCAACAGGAAGTCCTGGTCACCCAACTCCTCGATCGCCTGGACAAAAAATTCGTCACTGTCTCGTCGCGGCCCGGGGCTGTCCTCTGCTGATACCGGAGCGATCGATGAGCCGCGATCCGGGGTCTTGGCGAGCGTGAGAGGCGGAGACTCGACGCTTTGACGGGGTCGGCCCGGCTGGACTACAGCCGCTGGCTGAGGCGCGGGTGGCGGAGCGGCTTTTCTGGAAAAGCTCAGCAGTCGCCGCATGCTGTTTGGGACGCAGACTGCATGATCGGCGCACTCTGGCGACAACAACAGGAGTGCAGCACCCCTTGGAAGAACACGCTGCCACGTGGCGACCGTCATCTTCAATCCTTCACACTGCAAGTCGACAGCCATGCAGCATTTGCAGACGCCCGCAAACTGATCCTGGAAGGTGTGTCGAAGGCCTGAAGCTGCCCGTGGCTCTGTGAGGCGTTTGCCGGCGAGGTGAACGACAGCAGCCAGACAGGATGGGCGGCTTTTTTGGCCAGCAGCTCGTCACGCCGTGCAGGACCGCGCCCATCGCGGCAGCGCCGCTCCGGCTCGTGACAGAGGCCCGCGTGCAGCACAAGGCCGTCAAGCTCATGACAAAGCGGAGGCCTAAGAAGGTGTGGCACTGGCAAGGGACTACGGGCCAGGCATGCAGCTGTGCCTGCGGCACACAGGATGGATTTCTCGAGCCTGCAGCGCACAGACGTGCCGTCTCAAGGCCTGCGGCAGTCTGCTGCGAACCGGGCGTTTATGCCGCGGGCGCAGCGTGGGTACAGCGCATTTGCCCCTCATCGTCTTCAATGGACGTGGCCGAGAACCCCTGGCTCACTTTGTATATTTCTGGCACTGCAGCGCAGCGCCAGTGAGAGGAAGCACGTCGGGTGCACCTCTTACGACCCGGCACCGACGCCGCCGCCGCAGTACACACTCGCCGGCGCAGCAACGTGTGTTGTTGCCTGCCACAAGTTAAGATAGGTTTTGTGCATGCCGTCAGCATTCGGACTGCAACGTGCTCATTCGATGTGCCTGTCTGTGCCAGGTCGCCGGCCGCCGCCACAGCCACCGCCTCGGAGTGACATGCTGTAGTGGAGGTGATTCTGGAGGGCCGGCAGGGGTGCATGCAGACAGGGGGTTCGGCAAGACCGACAGCACAGAATGCCAAGGCGCACAGATGCCAAGTCCTCCGCTAGCAGTTCTGGCATAAGCGCAGTTGGGACATGCGCAGTTGGTTTTGCTTTGCAGCTGTCGCAGTCTAGACTCTGCAATACTGTGGTGTCACCAGAATCCATGCACAACGTGGTGACTGTCCTAATTGTCCAAGCGAGCACGCCACTCTGAATCGAATTGTACGTCAGTACCTAGTCGGAATCTCCACGTGCTGTTGCATGGTCTGTAATCGAGCTGATGGGCACATCCAAGTCCCATCCGTCCACCTTGCTGCCCTGTTAACCTTCCTCGTACCCCACAGCGCAGCATCTCACCAGGTACGACTGGGTCGCTGGATCTGTTCTGGAGCTGCAGACGCAGTGTGAACGGTATCTGATTACAGGGAAAGCGGTCCACCAACTGCGAAAGTCAAAAGCAAGGATGAAAGCAGCAGTTCACGGGGAGTGTTTTCCCAAC
This sequence comes from Deuterostichococcus epilithicus, assembly GCA_033439295.1. Classification (NCBI taxonomy): domain Eukaryota; kingdom Viridiplantae; phylum Chlorophyta; class Trebouxiophyceae; order Prasiolales; family Stichococcaceae; genus Deuterostichococcus; species Deuterostichococcus epilithicus. The sequence continues at coordinate 1,152,828 of JAVTLE010000014.1, read as the reverse complement.
CAGGGTGTTGTACGCTGTGTCATCATGGGCACGCGCAGCTGAGGGGTGCACGCGCAGTCCTGTGGAGGGATCGTCAGTTGCGGAGCCACAGCCGCGAGGGCGTCTGCTCTTGAGTGAGCCGGCGAGGTCAACGTTAGATCCTACATTGTCCGACATGGTCTGTCCTGCTCCCGCTACAAAAAGCATTTGCTGCGTCGATTGCTGCAACTGAAGAGGGTGGCAGCCTCGACTCAAGGCTGCGGCGGCGGCGGCGGCACAGCGCCCCCCTCTGTCGCTGCAGCGGGCGCTTGTGTCGGCGGCTGGCCCAGCACTGCGGCCGGCACGCTTGCCGCCGCCGCGGCCTGCCCCGCCGCCGCAGCTGGATCGGGCGAAGGCGACGCGGAGGGGATCCAAGATCGGAGGCTCCCCTCTCGCCTCGCCGGCGACACGGCAGCGACGCCGCTGACCGCCGCCCAGGGCGGCGACGCCCCGCCAGGCGGCTGCAGCAGCTGCGCCGCTGCCGCCGGCGGGCCTGCCAAAGCCGGCGCCACCGATGACGGCAGCGCCAGCGGCACAGCAATGGCTGTGCCCGACGCATCCGTTGGCCTCGGTGACAATTGCTGCACTGCAGCAGCGCCACTGCCGCGGGGCGTGCCACCAGCGCCGCCGGCGCGCCCAGCGCCCAGCGGCGGCGTCGCCCGCTGCTGCGCCGCCTGCGACGCGAATGCCGAGGGGCGCATGCTAGGCCCCGGGAGGGCAGGCCTCGTGCTGGCGCCCGCTGCTGCAGCCGCGGCCGACGCCGGCGTGCCCGTGGGGGTGCCCGCGGACGAGGCGGGAGTCCCGGAGGATGTTGGCGACACCTCCCGCGACTTGGATTTGAGCGGCGTGCCCATGCGTGAGGCCTGGCGCGGCGGCGGCGGCAACCCCGTGGAGATGGAGGGCCGCGAGCTCAGCACCAGCCCGATGTCGCCGCCGGAGCCCTGGGACCCGCCTGTGGACCCGGCACGAACGGTGCGCCTGTCAGGGAGCTTTCTTCCAGGTTGCAGCACAGGCATCCGGCCCGCAGCGTACAGGGAGACGCATCCCGCCGCGGGCCACAGCTGCGAAATCAGGCGAAGGAGCAGCGAAGCTACCGGGCCGGACCGCCGCTGGGGGCACGATCTCTGCAGCAACTGCACAGAGCAAGCCAGCGCCAGCAGGCAGTGCGTGGTGCGCAGAGACCACAGGAACACTCACGTCCGCCAGAGGTGACGATGGGCAGTGGCCCGCTGTGGGTGCGCGCCATCTCCAGCTGCCCACTCAGCGAGCGCGCCGATAGCTGCCTCGCAATGTCCATGTCCGCGCCCTCAAAGGGGCTGCCGTCCCGGCCGCCGGCGCCCTGCGCAGGCACAGGGGAGGAGGCGCCGTGAACGATTGGCCCGGCGACGGGTGCCTCACAGGTGGCCCCCATGCAGTGACACAAGGCACTTGCAGGACTCGCTTTCTGGCTCAGCACAGCAGAGCAGCGGCGGGCAGGGCCACCGAGGAGGCTGTCGTTGCTTGTTTCGTCAGAGGGTGGTTTCAAACAAAGGGTGCACCTTGACGGGGTGGCCGGGCAGGCCGGGAGCGCCAGACTGCACGGTGACGCCCCGCACCAGGGAGCCGCTGCCTGTCTTGGTCATCTGCGCCTGAGGCCATTGCAAAAGCCATTTAGAAGCCCCTGAGCAGGTGGTGCATGGAGAGGTTTGGGGCGACGTGTCTGTGTGGCTGTCGTGGGTCGGTCCCAGCAGCCAGAGAGTGGCCTCAGAGGCAGATGGGAGATGGCCCAAGGGGTCGTGCATCGCTCGCAGGGTTTGGCGCACCTGCGGCGAGGGCGAAGCGGACTCCCGCTGCTGGCTGAAGGCGGCGAGGCCGGAGGAGACGGCTGCGGACGCCGGGGGCGGCGCCGAGGCTGCGGCGGCAGCGGCGGCGGGCTGCTGCTGCTGCGCATTGGCGTCGCTGCGAGCGCGCTGGATGACTGTCGTCTGCTCTGGCTGCTGCGCCTGCCACATGCCCAGCACCTGGACAGGAGGCGAGAACAATGTGAGTGTCTGGCCGCACAGGCCGAAAGCGCAGGCTTGCAGATTCGTCAGCAAAGAACAATGCGTGTGTGGCATCCTGTATGTCGTCCGGCAAGGTGGACATTGGCAGTTTCGAAGCAGTTCACTGTCAAAACGTGCAGCGCCAAAAGTGGCGAGCCTCACACATGCGGCGCTGTGGCCGGCAGAACCGGCTTAGGTTCTGCTCGCCGCAATTACGACCAACATGCGGCAGCGTTCTTCACATCAAGGACAGGCTTCTGCAACTCTGACAGGGTCCCGCAATGGAGATTGAAATTCAGTCGACGGCTTGCGAGCTATTGCACCTGCTGCGACTGCAGCGGCGTGAGGCGGTTGAGCGGCAGTCCAACGGGCTGCGCCAGCTGCCGCGCCAGCAGCTGCTGCTGCTGCGACAGGAAGCCAGCCTGGGAGGTGGCCGGGTAGGCGCCACTGGCGCTGCTGATCTGCACCTGTCCACCCGCGCCACCCTGCATAGGAGGGAGCCCGCCTGGTTGAGGCTTTGGTGCACAACACACAGACAAGACGGGGTGGCACACAAATGACCGCATTGTTGCGGTTGTGACATTGTGACATCAGCAGGGCAACCAGGTTACAGAGCCTGTAGCAGTGTGCTCTGTGGGCACCACCAAGGTCACAGGCTGCTGATACTTGCGCGCGCTGACAGGAAACAAGTGAGCATGACCGACAGCGAGCAGCGTGCCTGCGCCTTGCTGAGCTGCGGCGCGGAGGCGACATGCGGTAAACCGCCCGCGTGCTGCGACGGCCGAGGCGGCTTGACCGGGCCGCCCGGCTGCCGGCCATTACTCTCGGTGTCACCGCCCCAGCCCTCCTCCTGCAGCGAGAGAGGGACTGATGAAGAGGTACTCACCCGAGTACATCCGGACTTCAAAGTCGCAGGCAGGGTAGTGTTTGAGAGAGTAGAAGAGGGGGCACCATGGCCACTCTGGCAGGGGTATCGCGCACACACACACACACACACCTGAGGGTCGGACTGGACTGCAGGCTCGCCGGCCTGCGCCTGTTGCTGCTGCTGCGCCTGCTGCTGCTGCTGCGCCACGGCCTGCTGCGCCGCCACGGCCTGTTGCTGTGCCTGCTGCTGCTGTTGGTGCTGCGCCTGCTGCTGCTGGGCTGCAGCCACTTGCTGCTGCTGCTGTTGCTGCGCCTGCTGCTGCTTGGCCTGGGCCTGCTGCTGCTGCAGCTGCTGCTCTCGCCGCTGCTGCTCCAGGAAGTGGTGCTTCAGCTGCTCCAGCTGCTCTGCCGTCATGCCATTGGCCTGCACATTCTGCGGCAGCGCACACACGCCACCGCGTCACGAAGACACAAGAAGTGTTCTGAAGCACATGGACACCTTGGGTTTCGTGATAGGCGTGGTCGACATGAGCGTCTCCAAAAAACGCCATTGCAGTGGCGCACGTTCGCGCGCGAGGGTATGCTAACATGGAGAAACTGGGCGCAGAAGGACACCTGGAGATAGCGCATAAAGGCCGGCTGCGTTGTGAGCTCCGAGAGGCCGGGCTCCTGCTGGTGCCCCCAGCCGTCGCCGTCGCCGCCGCCCTGCTGCCCAGGCTGCTGCTGCTGCTGCTGCTGCTGCTGCGCCTGCTGCTGCGCCTGCTGCTGCTGCGCCTGCTGCTGCGCCGCCGCCGCCTGCTGCGCAGCGCCTTGCTGCTGCAGCTGGACAGAGCATGACAGGTGCTGTCAGGCTCGAGTCGTGGCACCCCGCCGCCGCCTTGTCAAAACTCATCAAGTGCAGTTACGTTGCACTTAGAACATGAGATCAGCAAGCTGCGGGGCCAGAAGAGGACCGTCTACATGCAGCCACCCACCACAGCCTCAGTCCCGTGAGGCACCGCGACGACACGGATGCAAACTCCGACACGACAAGGCAGTGCCCGCGGGGCGGTCCCCAGGAAGGCGGCCTTCACACACTCACACTCACACACAACAAAACCCTCTTGCATACCTGCAGGTGGCGCTGCTGGAGGTAGTGCACCAGGGCGTCCACACGCGCGGTGAGCATCGTGCGCGAGTGCTGGTACTGCGTGTTGGCCTGGTCGATGGCGGTCTGCGCCTTTGTGCGCACGCGCTCCATGTAGCGCTGGTACTCCTCCTGGATCGCCTTGACGCGGATGCTGTGGATGCGATCAAACAGCGCCACCTGCGAGCGCCACAGAATTCGATGATGCTGAACCCTGGGAATCAAATGTAACGCTGTTGACCCCTCCTGGGGGTCGCCGTCACGCGGACGCTGTGGATGCGGTCAAAATGCACCACCTCATCAGGGGTAAGCGGGGCGGGTGACAAGCCGGTGAAAACCATGCGGGGAAGGGCATGGGTGCACTTGCGCAGTGGAAAGCAGACCCCCACGGGAAAGCAGCTCTCAGTGCCAGGGATGGTGAAACGCTGTGAGCACAATCGCACACTGAGTGCCAGCAGATTCCCCAGTGTAAGCCTCCCCTGCAGCCGAGACCTGACAGAGGCACTTGCGGCGCTGCCAGCGACATGGAAGCATCAAATGAAGGGCAAAATAATACGGAGTTCGTCATGGCAAGGCACCTGCTCCTGCATGCCGCGCAGCTGCGTGAGGATGGACTCTGTCTCGCTGGCCATGACGCCGCCCTCGCTCGGCAGGAAGTTGTACAGCTGCTGCAGCGGCCCGCTCGGCACATCCAGCGGCCCCGCCGCCTGTGTTTGGCAGTACAAAAGCGCAAGCAGTTTGCGGAGCCTTGGCCCATGCAAGGCAACAATCTGCAGGAAGAAGCACAAACACTAGGCTGCAGCATGACACCCTGCGCCAGCTGTGAGTATCCCATGCAAGAGTGAGGCAGAGGCAACAGGACACCAAAAGGAGAGCATTGTCTGAGACCACAACAGACTCGATGGCGCAGAAGCACCCTGGTTCGCACCAGGGCGGCATGGGTGTAGTCGGAGGCGACGATGGCGGCCAGCTTCTGGGAAAAGGCGTCCATGTCGGAGATGAGGCCCAAGCTGCCGGCGCCGCCCAGCTGGCCGTCCTGCAGAGTCGACGGCAGCCGGCGTATCTTGAGCACCACAGTGGTGGTGTGCTGTTATAGAGCATGGCACGCATGTGCACAGTGCGGCTTGCAGGCGCTGCTCGGGGAGCGGGCGAAAGTGATATGGCTCGTGCCACTAAACATGTTGAGCTATACCCCTCTCTGAGCCAGCGGTCTGCACATGTGCACGGAAGGAGAAGCGAGGGGGATGCGCACCCTGCCGGCAGCAGCATTGCCGCCGTTTGCGGACTGCTCTGCCAGGGTGCCATCCTTCAGCATGCCCTGCATCCGCTGGTACATAGTCCTGCAAGGCAGTGGCCCCAGCGCATAGATGTAACATGTAGCCTCCGAGGCTCCAGGTGTTATGTTCACACTGCTGCTGCTGACCAAGATCAGGTCCACGGCGGCGGCTTCACTTCGCACACAGTTGCCACACAGTAATGAACGCAATGGTGATGTGCAGTCATAAGCGCACCTGTAGTTCGCCAGGCTCTGCATGATGTACTCGAACACCTGCTCCAGGGCTGCCACATCCTGCCGATACCTCCTCGCCTGCATGCCAGAAACAGTGGGCGTGATGGACAGTCATGACGATCGTGCAAGCAAAAGCTGCTGGGATCCACGCGGACACACCTGAGATCCAGTGGGAAAGGTAAGTGTCCGGGGGCGGGGAGGGGCAAAGGGGCAAGCGCAACAAACGTAGCGGACGCCGTACCAGGGTGGGCAGCATGGCGGGCTCGGAGGGGGAGGACCCCGACAGGTGCACCGCGACGCCCGTCAGCGCCACCAGCGTGTAGTCCTGGAAGTCTGACGGCACCTCGCTGTCTGGCCGCATCATCAGCAGGATCTCCGCCGCCTGCGAGAGCAGTGCAAGGTTGTCAGTGAAGTCTGGCGGGCGCGACGGCAGGACCAGCCGCTGCTGCACCGGTGAGCTGGCTCCCTCGCGGCAGCGCGCGCCCGAAGGGGCATCAAGGCCGTGACTGGCTGCTCCGCCGCCCTCAGTCAGGGATATTGTCCGTCTAAACAGACAAACAAACTATCATTTGGAAACATACCGAAGAGGTTCTACTTTAAGTGTATTGGCTCCCTGCGGGCTTGCGGGGCGAGGGGACGAGGCGCCTGTTCCTGGCTTTGGTGCGTGTTCCTGGCTTTGCATGACCCGGGACCCGACTCGCCTGGTGGGCCAGCTCCACGATGCTGGCGTCCAGCTGCAGCTCTGCGACGATGTCGGTGAGGCGCTCGAAGGCGCGCCGCGCGATGCTGCCCTCCGGGCTGGCGGGGTCACCGATCGAGCGCATGACTGCCTCGTGGCGCGCCCACTCCCGACGCAGCGTCTCCACCTCGCCGACGCTCGCCGCGCCGCGTCCGTCGGCCGCCGCCACGACTGCAGGGAGGCGAGTCGCGGGAGGATGTGACCTGGAGCTGCCCATGGTTCATGCGGCACCCGCGCGGCATCGCACAGCGGCCACAAGCAGTGCGAAGCCTTGCAGGGCGGCGCCCCAGCGTGGAAACTTGTCGGCAGTCCTCAGGCGTCCACCGTGGACAGGCCTGGGAACACTCGGGCGCGATCGCACCTCGTCGTCGGCGCTTGCCGCGCCCCTCGTCCAGCGCGATGGCCAAGTCGTCGTCCTCGCCACGGCGGCGGCGCTGCAGGCGGCCGCGCCCCGCGGCGCTCGCGCCGTTGCGCCCATACCGCCCCCCACGCCCGCCGCGCGGCCGCGCCGAGCCGACCACGTAGTCTGCGTCGCCCTGCAGGACGGGGGACAGGTAGCTGGTCAACTCACCGGCAGGCGGACATGAGGTGCTCGAGTGTGATGGGTCAGCGCCTCACACCCTTCCCGCGACAGGTGGTAAGGGGAGATGGGTTGCACGGCCCACCAAGCGCCGCCTGCACCCTGTCAGCCGCCGTGTCAGCAGCAGCCTGCCTGTCGAACGCGAGACTGCCATGCCAGGCCCCAACTGGCGTGCCAGCTGCTGAAGGAGCAGCACAGTCATGCCTGCTGCGTCGGAGGCGGTGTACCAGAGCCGGCGCGGGAGGCGACACATTAGGTGGTTACAGGTGCGACGTGTCAGCAGCAGAGGGGGTGGCCCACCGAGTTGGAGGCGGTCATGCCGGAGCCGGCGCGCGAGGGCGGGTCGCCCTCGTCCTCCTCCACGTCCTCTGCGTCGGAGTCGTCCGGCAGTGCGCCGCTGCGGCCGCCCGAGGCGTCGCCGTCGCCGTCCTCCGCCTGCTGCTCCGTCAGCGTCTGCACCAGCGCATCCTGCCGCGCGCCAGGGGCGAAGAGTCCGCACCAGACATGACGGCAGTCTTGGCACGCAAGATGGAGTGTGGGCGGGCCACACCCATGCATGATCAGACAGCATTCGCTCTCCCCAGTACGCTGCGCCGCGGCTGGTTCGAGGGCGCTGGCTGCACACTCTGCCGTTGCCACACGCAGCATGCGCCAGAAACTGCCGCCTGCAGGAAGCAGGGAGCGGCGGGGGCGGGGGCGGGCGGATGGCGCACCTCATCCTCCCGCCGCAGCTGCTGGTAGTGCAGGCGCAGGAGGCCCTCCCAGAAGGAGCTGGCGCTGGCGGGGCTGTCCGCGCGCGCCAGCAGCCCGCCGCCCTCCTCCCCCTCCTCGCCCTCCTCGTCGTCGTCGTCCACTGCGAAATTGTGACTCGACAGCTTTGGATGCTGTGCAAACGGCAGCTTCTCGCAGCGGCACCCGCCAAGTTTTAAAGAATTGTCTTAAAGTTTGAATCTGAAGGGCCGTCTGCATGACATCAGAGGCACGGCAGTGGCACTCTGCTGCGCCGGGCCGTGGTACCCATGCTGTTCCCCGGCTGGAAGTGCAGCCCGACGCAAGTCGCACGCTGCACTTCCCGAAATGCAGCATGGCTCCAGCAGCTGGAGGCAGCAGAGCGCTCGTTCTACAAATGCACAGCATCTGCAGAGTGACATTGCTTCTCTACAGCAGGACCACAGCCGCATCAGGAGCAATATCTTCAGCATGTAGACAAATGCCCATGAAGCAGCAACCAGGTGCTGCGGCAAAAGCGCCCCAAAGGGCTGCAGCATGCCTGCATCTGGGTGCTCCCAGAGCAGCCGCAGTGCGACACAACGCAGCGCACCTGCTTCGGAGACCTCGTCCTCCTCGCACTCATTGGGCTGCCACTCGCGGGTGACCACACCCTCCAGGCCCGGGCCCAGTCCCGACACCACCTTGGGCGCCTCTCCGCCGGCCGCGCCACCAGCATCGCCTGCGACGGCCGCACCAGAAGCCGCCCGGCGCCGCCCGCCAGCCCATTGGCGGTGGGCACGTCTGGAGCGGCACCGCCCGCCACAGGCCCGGCGGGCTCGGCATCCGCGAGCGCCGCCGGCATCCAGTCTGACGACTTCCGGGTCTCGTCCGCAATGCCGGCCAGCCGCTGCAGCGCGGGTGCAGGAAGCACAGGCAGCTCGTCCGCTGCGGCAGGTGGTTCCACTGCGGCGCTGCCATTCTCCGTGATGTTCATGTCTGCAGCCGCTGTGTCAACGCCCTCTGCCTTGATGGCGCCTGCAGCAGGTGCGGCAGCCGGCACCGCCAGCGCGTCCGGGGAGAAGAGCTCCTCGACACCCCAGCGGACGATGTCCTCCAGCAGTCTTGCGCCCTGCGTACCAGACACCAGGGTATTACCACTAATTGCATCGGAACGATCTTCTGTGTTATTGGAAAATCCCTCCTGGCCCCCGCCCTCCCCGGCGGCGCGGGGGAGAGTCTCGCCTCCAGAGCGGGCCGGCACCGGAATACCAAAGACTGTTGCCTCAACCGCAAGTGCAAAAGCCAGGAGCCAAACATGTTGGCAGGCGTCAAGTTTGTAATGGGCCACAGGCACGCCCCACCTCGGGAGACGAGCGGCCAGCGGCGGGGCGGATGAGGGTGGCGATGCTGCGGCGGCGCTCGGTTGACAATGCCAGCAGCCGCTCCTCCACAGTGTGCCGCATGAACAGGCGGTACACCGGCAGCTTGGCGCCGCTGCCGATGCGGCGTGCATGCGACATGGCCTGCGCCGCAGGCAGATGCGCGCTGGCATCAGATGGATGATTGCACTGGATGTGCCCTAGGATCAAACTTGTTGCGGAGGGCATGTCAGATGGTGACAGCTTCGGAGGCATGCGCTTTGACAGCTCTCAAGCCTTCCTTGGCAGGTTCGCACGGAGGGTTCTCATCGTGGATCATTCCAAAACGCACAGAAGGATTACATGCATGCCTGCAGATCCAGGCGGGGGTCCCAGTCGGAGTCGTGGACGACCACCGCGCTGATGCCGGGCAGGTCGGTGCCCAGGCCGCACGACCGTGCCGCCAGCAGGAAGATCCTGCAGCGAGTGAAACGGCACATGGAATGTCAGTGGCGATGTCCTCGGTGCTCTTGAGCCTGCTGCTTACCAGTGGAGCGGCAAAGGAGCAGGGCAAACATGCTCGAGGCGGTGCTTGCAGCGATGCGAAACGGCTGTCTGGGATATGTTTGTCAATCAGAGTTGCCGGAATAATGAGATGTTGGCAATGACCGGGTGGCTGACGAGCGCACCATGCGGGGGAGTCGGCCTGGTTGAAGCGCTGCACGGCGGCGTGCCGCTGCGCGGCGTGTGTGCCGCCGTCGATGCGCTCAAGCGCGGCTGCTCCGTAGGCGCCCTTCAGGAAGTCCTCGATCGTGTCCAGCGCCTGCAGAAGCCACAGCGGCAGGCGCTCAGTGCCTCCTCAGGTGCCGGCAATCACTGCGCCGCTGCGTCCACTCTGCCAACGCGGAGTGCCAGGCATTCGATCACGAGGGTGCCAGTCGTCCGAGTGTGGAGCCTGCCGGAGGCCAATTCGCATTTGGTGCGCGAGGGGTCTGTGCCGTCACTGCGCCAGCGTGACTGGGATGCACGCAGAAGCACCTTGCGGGACTGGCTGAGCAGCAGCACGCGGTGGCCGCCCGCCTGCAGCGCCGGCAGCAGCTGCCGCAGCAGTCGGACCTTGCCCGACGCTGCCGCCGGGTCCGCCGGCCGCCTGTCCGCCTGCGCCGCAGCGGCGGCCGCCTCCGGCGCCTCCCCGYCGCCGGCCGCGGCACCGTCCTGCGCCGCGACGGCCGCCAGGGCGACGGCGGTGGCGTACTCTGGCAGCAGCGCGGGATAGCTGCACACCTTGCGCAGCTCTGCCACCACACTGCGCAGCTGGGACGCCCTGCCAACAGGCCAGGCGCAGCAGTGAGCACTTCACCGTCCCGTCTGGGGCAGCATGCAGCTTCCTTCCTCCGTCCATCTGCCATCTTCTGAAGAGCTACCTGAAACCCTCTGTGTGCAGCTCGGACTGCTGCCGTGTCACCAGCTGCAAGACCCACTGTGCAACGGGGGACGAAAGCGCAACTCCCAAGTGCTGTATGGTGGACTGGTCCAGTGCACCCACCTGTGGCCAGAGTGTCGCGGCGGCTTTGGGTCGGACAGCAGCTCGTAGGAGCGGATGAGCACGGTGCGGTAGCAGGCGGCCTGCAGGCGGGTCAGCTCTACTGGCAGCGCCACCTCCAGCAGCGCCGGCGCCGGCGGGCCGACTGCCGAGCGCAGCCGCCGCAGCGTCAGCGTGCCCAGCGCCGCCCGCAGCCGCTCCGCCTGCGTGTGTGCAGCTTCTGGTGTCGCCGACTGCTCGTCATCGACGAATGGTCACAAGTGGGAGACGCACCACTCACAAGGCTCGGCAAGTCGGTTTATCCCGGATCTGCAGCCGCCACCCATCACCAAACCTGGCGCACGCCTCCCGTAGGGACCAGCGCTGCAGCAGGGTGACAACGTGATGCATTGCAGCTTAGAGGTCTAAAGATCTGCACCTGGGCGGTGGCTTCCTGAGAGCCGCGCGGCTGGTCTTGCGCCAGTGCCTCCAGGTCGATGTGGGCCGGCTGCAGGAAGTCGAGCGCCGCGCCATCATTGGAGCTGGCCTGGACCCGCGAGCCCGCGATGAGCATGCGGAACGCCGCGTCCAGGTCCCCCAACGCCGCATGCACCTGCGGAGTGCGGTTTAGACTGTCAGAGACAGTAGAACAAGCGTCCTGCTTCTGAAACAAACACCTGCAACATGAGCGCGGTCGACACTTTCAGAGATGCAGAAGCGTCCTGCTCTGAGCTGAGAGTTTGCAAGTACGAGGGCCTGCAAAAGGGGGCAAGTGGCGAGCTTCACACCGCCAGCACACTGCCTGTGCGCCAGATGCTATGCTGGTATTTCCAGTGTAGCAGCCTCAGGGACCTTGTGATCCCCGATTTTTTCCAACCTCGTGATCCCCGTTTTTCTCCGAGCGCAATGCAGCTGCGGACCTTGGCAAGGCCGGCGCGGCCACGCTGGCGTTCGTCCAGCAGCACCACCTCCCAGCTGATAGCCTTGAGCGCCGGTGCGTCGGCGGCCGCCGCCTCGTAGGACGTGATCACGATCTCTGGCTTGGGCACCTGCCAGTGCGAGATGATAGATTGGACTTCTACCAATCCAACAGAGGCCACGATCAACAGGATGCCAGGGCATGAGGGAGTCTGATGCACAGTAGCGGCTGAGGGTGCAGGAATATGATGCAGAATGTGGATTTCGAGGATACGCGTCAACACGAGCGAACCAGCCAGTACGACACCATGACAGCCACGCACCCGGCTGGGCAGCGCCTCGCGCGTTTTGAAGGTCGCCGACTTGCCGTCCATGCTGCCAGGCGCCAGCCACAGCTCGTTGTCGTGCATCACGGAGCGCGCCGCGAGCACGCCGGCGTATGTCACCACGTTGGCGTCATCGCCAACCCACAGCGCCAGCTCGCCCTCCCAAAACGGCAGCATCGACGACGGCGCGACGACCAGGATAGGCCGCACCGCCTCCATCTCGTGCCTGCCATGGGGCACAGTTAGTTGGACCACAATGAGTTGCAGGACCTCAATTGGGGTGCTGCAATGCAAATTTGATGTGCATCTTGATGGGAGCAGCAGGGGACGGGAAACGGACTCTGTGGCGGGTGCATGCAGCACCCAGGGTAAAACGGCAGGAGCGCATATGCACTGCATATGCACACTACGAGGTATGCATTGCACTTGCATTGCACATGTAATGCACCTCTGCAGGACTGCCTAGTCAGCCGCAGAAACTGTACTCAATGTCTGGTACAGCTTTGCAGGTCTCAAAGCCCTGCGACTTGGTAGGGTCCAACACTGAGACACGGTTGGGCCGATGTCTCAGGCCCGCAGGACTACCGCCTCAGCCACAGAATGCATCTCGCCTGTACCAGCGACTCCTGCCATCCATGCAACCTCTCCAAACGGTGTGCCCCGCTGAAAAAGGCCGCCCCTGTCAATCCTGTCGCAGCGGCTCAGCAGCCGCTGCACCTCACCCGGGGCCTGGTCGCGCCGCGCTCAGGGTTTGATATTGTAGGGTTCAGGGGGTTGCAGCCGCAAGGCAGGCGCGCCGCACCTGAGCGACTGCAGGAAGGCAATGACGGTGGCGGTCTTGCCGAGGCCCACGTCGTCGCCGACGAGCACAGGGCGGTCGGCGGCCCACTGGCGGCGCAGCCAGTTCACCGCGTCCAGCTGGTGCGGGTACAGCCGCCCGCCGCGCACCCACTCCGGCTGCTCCGTCACCTCCGGCGTGCTCGCCGCCGCTGCCTGCGCATGTGCAAAGCAGGCTACATTTCGACCCAACGGTTGAGACTGCTGGTGGCAGACGGTGCCTCGTCAGCCACCGACTGCAGCGGCCAAGGCTGGCACGCGGGACTGCCGCAGCTGCTGCGGCTGGCGTGCAGACACGGCCACGCAGAAGCCGCTGATCACTGGAGTGCATTGACCTGCAGCCTGGCGCGCAGGATGAAGCACCACGCATGATGCCGCCGTAGCGCGGTCCAACAATCCAGAAAAGCGTACAGGGGTGACGCGTGATGTGCCCACCTGCTTGGCGGCCTCGGCGACAGCGAGCGCCTCCGGCTGGGAGCGGCGCATCGCCGACTGCTGCCGCTCCCACAGGGCCTTGTGCAGCCCAAGGTACTGCGGCATCACCAGCACGCCCTCGCCCTCCACCTGCGTGCGAGAATAACCTCAGCGTGGTTGTGTTTCAGTGTGGTTGCGGTGTCCAGAAGGGCTGTGCCGGAAGAGAGGGACCGCCTGTCAGGACGCAAACGGGAGCAGAGCTGGGCGCAGGCGTCACCACATCACAAAGGTGATACGAGCTGAAAGGCGTGGGTCCCTCTCGGCCCTAGATGCAAGGGCAATTCCTTCGCGCACAGCAGGCTTTGGCGCAAGGTCATGCGAGGCGCTGCACCGCGAGCAGCCCCACATCAGTGCTGACTGGGGGTGGCCAGGGGCGTCTGGGCACGCAGTGGCAGTCCCAAACACCCGACGCACCTCCCAGGTGCACTGGTCGTAGCCCAGGTTGGTCCACTTGACCAGGGCCTCCCAGCCGGGGCCGGTGGGCGACGGCCGCCGCGACACAAAGCGCTGCGGCACCCTCCACGAGACGTCCATCTCATTGCACGGCGCGTCCCTGTGCGGTGCACATTGCGACAAGCTGTTGAAACGCTCCATCTGACATGGAATACTGCAAGCACACCTCAGAGCCAGACGGCCAGGGTCAGCAGCAGGTGTGATGACGGACGGCTTAACGGCATCGCAAAGACAGCGCCGAGGACGCACCCGCAGCGGCGCTCAAAGTTCATGAGCTTTCGCTTGGCGATGCGCAGCAGCAGCTCGCGCGGCACCCACTCGTTGTGCACATGCGCCTTGCCCAGCCACTTTACCAGGTACTCTGCCACGCGGCCGGCTGTGAGGGATGCACACAGCTGCACGTCAGCAGCGAGTTGAGCCCCAGATCATCCACCTAGGAGAAATGGAGACCTCTGTGGGAGCCCAATACCAAGCCGGCTCGCAAGCAGGACACGGCGGCGGTCCACAATAGCCTTGCAAGGGTATCTCTACAGGCTGCAGCACAGCAGCGCGCTGCTGCGGGGACTGCACAGCATTCAGAGCAAAATCGTTCCAAGAGCACTGGGCTGCAGTCAACCACCTGCGGCGTCGCCGCTGGGCTGGTCGATGTCGCCAGACGCGGCCGCCAGCAGCGCCTCCACCGCATCCGCCTCATCCTGGTGCATCGGCTCCGCGGCGTCTGCCGCCGCCGGCTTGCCCCCCGGCGCCGCAGCCGACGGCGCCTCCGCGGCCGCTGCGGCATCCGCTGCCGCTGCGGCACCTGCAGCCTCCTTTGGCGGCGCCGCCGCTCTCGCACCGCCGCTGGCAATGGCACTCGGCGGCGGCGGCWTGGCGGCGGGGACGTCGGCTGGGTCTGGCAGCGCTGCCGCGGTCGGCGAGCCGCCGGCGCTGGCGGCGTCCCCGCGCATGGCCTGGAGGCGCCGCCGGCTCTCTGATGCATACCGCTTTGCCGCCTCCCTGTAGCATGGCAGGATACATACCAAGTTGTCGCGCTGTGATGAAGGCTGCTGGCTGCCGGATCGAAGCTTGAAGAGCAGTTTGCTCGCCTCCAAAAGACTTCCGAGCCAGCTGCCGTCTGCAGCGGCACTGAGAACCTCCCGCCCACAGATACGACAGCCTCTTGCATGACCGCGACCGCGAGGTCTCGCCTATGCGCCAGGGGAGCAGCAATGCAGGCGACCAGCCGAAAGGGCGGACGAAAAAGGCGCACTGCTCGTCGGCCTTCTCCTGCTCCGTGAGCGGCCAGCGCCAGCCGAGGATGGTGTCCACCACCACGCGCTGCCCGTCGGCGCCGGTGTGCCCCTCTGCCGCCAGGTCCACGCTCTCCGTGTCCTGCATAGGGGCCAAGAGCAGACGTCGGAACAGGCGCACAACAACGACTGTCGACATGAGAGGGCGGTGCGGGTTACTGGTGTAGAAACACGTCTCAGGTGCCTTCGTGCAGCACCACCGCAAGCCAGCAGCGGGTGATTGGCAGCTAGCCGGGGCAGACCTGACCAATGACATGTCAGAAGACGACGTCAGAGCGCGCAGGCCCAGATGTCCATGCCTTTGATGCGTGCAGCGTTTGCACGCATCTGCAGGGACCAGGAGCCACACCGAGTCGAAGTCGTCGGCGCGGCCACCGCCGCSCCGCCCNGCCGCGGSCGCSCCCCCGCAKSCCGCGSCCGCCCCGGCCGCCGCGGCCCCGACGCCCGCGGCCCCTGCCGCCCCGCCTGGGTGTCGGCACCTGCTCCGTCGGCGGCGGCAGGCCCCACCCTGCACGCAATCCGACCATCGGTTCATCACCGCCAACACCTCCACCCCGCAGGCGCGATGAAAGTTGCCTGGATCGGCTGCACATCCGGTGATGGCTGGGAGTCCCGCCATGACGAGCCTCTCTTCACAGCCTCTCCACAGCATCGGTTGTGCAAGCAGATCTGTGTCCTGTTCCAGCCCCATGTGCAAGGGTGCGGCCGCCCCACCTCCGTCAGAGTCGGTGTCTTCCTCCGCAATGGCGGGCGCGGCGCCCGAGCCGGCGGACGCCAGCCGCAGCGCTAAGCTCTGCGCCTGCGCACGTTCCGCCTGCTCCGCCGCCTTGATGCACTCCTGCATCACGGCGGCAGGCGTGCTGGGCGCCGCAGCTCGCATCTGGCACTGCCGCTAGGCTTTGTCGCATTCCTCATCAAGTGCGCAGCTTTCGTATCGCAGGCGGTGCTGGCGATGCACTGGGCGGACAGCTGCCGTGCGTGTGTAAGGGCTCACAATTGTGTGCCCGAGACACACAGCAGGGATCTCCGTCTGAAGACAACAGGCATCCGAGCCAGGCACCCACACCAAACCCAAACCCCGAGCAGACAGACCTGCAGCGTGGGGTCCTGGGAGGTGTTGCCGATGCCCTCCTGCTTGCCGTCGGCAAAGGGGCGCAGCGCATTGACGGGCAGCCAGGCGAACTCCGCCTCGTCGTCGCCGCTGCTGGCATCCTTCTCCCTGTCCTCTGGGTGCCCTGCGAGCGCGCAGGGTGTTGGAAGCTGAGCCCGTCGCAGGCCAGGCGCCTGCTGTGTGAGGTTTCTGCAGCGCCGCTGCGGTGCATTGCATGACGGAAACGTGGCGAATCAGCGGGTCACAGCATCTTTCTGCAGCGTCTTGTCCTCCTGCAGGCATGCTGCCGCGAGGCATTCCTGGGGATTCGACGACCTCATCTGCCAAACTCACCTGACGCCTTGAGGGCACGCATGCACGCAGCCAGCGCTCCGGTCGCAGAGTCCATGCCCTCGTCCACCTCCCCAGGGATGCCCTTGCGCGTGAAGAACACCACTGGGATGTGGTGGCGCACGTAGGCTGGGGCGCCCGGCGGCGGCCCCACCTCCCGCGGCACCGCGCGCCGCCGGACCACCCGCGCCGGCCACCAGTCATGGCCCTCCACCTGGCAGCGCCAGAGCAAGGTATCCTTTCTCAGATGAGCTCCTTCCTGATCGAACGCGCTGATAAGGCCATGATCTCAGACAACCCTGAAACTGCCACCGCCGCAGCGATTTGAAGCTGCACACCAAAGCTTAGGGGGCGAGTGGCTCCGGTTGTGGATTGTGCAGTGTGTCACCTTTGCCCAGACGACTTGGCGGGGGCGGAAGGCGCCAGGCGGAAAAGGGCTGGGCGCCGCCGCAGCAGCAGGCATGGCATCATATGCGGCGAATGCCGCCTGCCCCTCCTGCACAGACCCAAAAAGCAAAACATCGGCCCCGGTTTGTGATGCCACTCAGGCACTCAGCCGATTGACGCAGCCAGGATGTGCAGCAGGTGGAAGGAGACTATGCCATTGAATGGCCAGGCAGAGGCCACAGCTCTGCGGGGTGTGGGAAGTGCCGTAATGGGGATCCAGTGGCGGTGGCAGCAACGCTCACCGCATCCACTTCGTCCTCCGCAAAGCCCATGTCCAGCAGTGCGGCGGCCGCCTCACTAAGCCCGCGCCCAATGCGGCCGCGGCCGCGGCCGCTCCCGKTGCCACCGCGCGCCGCCCGGCCGCTGTGCGCCCTCCCGCCGCGCCCGGCACTGCCAGGCCGCGCCGCCGAGCCCGCGGCGCTGACGCCGCCGTAGCCAAGCACACCGCGGCCGGCGGCGCGGCTGGCAGCAGACAGCTTGCCGAAGGCATCGCCCGCCGCTGCCGCAACCGCCGCGCTGGGGGAGCCGTTGCGGGCCGCGGCGCGCGCGCGGCTGCCGCCGCGGATGGGCACCACGCCATATGTTGCCGGGTCGTCGTAGTCCACGTCGTCGTCCTTTGCCGCCATGTATCTGGAGCAATGGATGGGGAGTGCTGTGATGCTGGCCTTCTGACGGTCGAACAGGATCTGTGCTTGATGAGTGCCGGTAGACTGAGCTTGTTGCTTCTTCAAATGCTCAATGCCAAGCGCAATTCCCTCGAGTCTCACCCTGTGTCGACGTGCAGCTGGGCCGCGACCGCCTCCCCAGCATCGTGGTCCATCTCACCCTGCAGCATTGGCATGTGACCATTGGTCGGCAACATCCCTTTGCGCATGCCGAAGTCATCCTCCAAAGCGTGCTCAGCCGGCGAGCGATTGCAAAGGCACCCGGTGCAGCCCACCTGCTGCATTAGGATCTCGTCGATCTGCTCGTCGGACAGCGCCTGGGGGATGGAGCAGGACTTGTGCGCAGGGTCCCACATGTTCTCGGAGCACGTCCACGCGTCCGGGATATCATCGTCCACCACGTCATACGGCACCTGCAGCGAAGCACCAGGAAAATTGGTCATAGTCTGCTCTGGGATGTGCCTCCAGTGGCTGGAACACCTGACCCAGTACTGCTGAGCCGTTCGGGCTGCTTGGGCGCCTCGGCGCCAAGGAGGCCAGGCTTCCTCTGCCTTGGAGCGGTCCCAAATGCTCCCGGACTGCTGTGCCGCCAGATGTGAGTGCAATCAAAGCTGTCGCATCCGACGTTAGGTTGCATCGCAGCTGCCAGGAGTCGCAGCTGCCCATGTGCACCGTCCCGAGAGACACCACGAACTTTTGTCATCCAGGGTTTTGGCATCCAGAGCGTGCACAGTGCCCACCTTGCGCCACTGGTTGCACCGCGCGCACTGCACCCACTTCTGCAGCGCATCCTTCTCCTGCTTCTGCATCGTGCGCGTGAAGGGCTTGCTGGGCGGCAGCATGCCCTCGTCACCCTCCTCCCCGCCGCCGCCTTCACTGCCCGAGCCATCTTCCTGCCGCCCCTCCCGCGCCCGCTGCGCCGCCGCCAGCTCCGCCTGCTGCTCCGCTCTGATAATGCGAGTGCGTGCCATGTCAAACTAAGAGAAGCATCACCAAGTCGGAGCTCGTCAAGGACACGCAGGCGGAGGAACCTTCGCTCCTCTTCCTGGCAAGACAGCCGAAATGCACACGCAAGCAGCGTTACACATGTTTGCGTGCA
Organism: Deuterostichococcus epilithicus; assembly: GCA_033439295.1. Lineage (NCBI taxonomy): Eukaryota > Viridiplantae > Chlorophyta > Trebouxiophyceae > Prasiolales > Stichococcaceae > Deuterostichococcus > Deuterostichococcus epilithicus. Next base: position 1,134,427 of record JAVTLE010000014.1, on the reverse strand, counting down.
AGCCCTGCCCGCCTCACGCGACACTTTGCATCAGGTGTCACCAAGCGAGTGCACAATGAGCCGTGTCACCAAGCGAGTGCACAATGAGCCTCAGCATGTAGCAGCAGGGCACAACGCGCACCCAGCAAAGTTGGCAAGTGAGCCGAGCGCGTCCAATGCATCCGACTCCTCCGGATCGTGCTGGTCCCTCATATTGTCCTGCACAAAGGGTCAAAGCGGGTCGTCGGAAGTATGTACCAGGGCGCAGTGATTCCGAAGCAGCGTGCACACCCCTTGGCAAAATGCTGTCGCCTGCTGACGCAGCGGTCAAACACAATTCTCCGGCACTTGAAGCATGCTCATGAAGCTTGCTGGAGATTGTGAATTCTCGCGGGACACATCATGATCGTGGATCGACATTGCAAGAATTGATTTGCAGCAGGTCAACCATCGGCTTTGGTCTCGAGCAGTGGCTGGCAACGAGTCGGCAGGACAAAGCATTTCCTCAATGCAGCAAGCATGCAGTCGCACCTCCATTTCTGGCTGATCTCCCTTCCCCTATGCCTCGGCACACGCCGCCAACATCCTCCTGCCATCGCATGATCCAGCACAGTCAGCCAGTTTAAGCAGGGGCTGATGCAAATTGCAAATACCAAGGTGCAAGCTATCTCACGATGCCGCGGTCAAAGCTGATGCCCAAGGAAGCTCAATAGGCGATTAAAAACGAGCCGCAGCACGGGCGAGCCTCTAAAACAACTGCCCAGCACGAGGCCAGGAGCCAAAAGCTCTTCAGCATGCCCGGCAAGGGGGCAGCGTGCCAACGCCCCAGATTAGCTCAAAAAACCATCTGAAGAGACTGGAAAGTGAGCAGGGCCGACGGCATGCAGGCCCCAGCCCGGTTTGGTCCTCCACGTATTTGACTCGATCGCAAAGATAGCCTACCTGCACAATCCCTGTGCGCGCTTGCTGCGACTGCCAAACTGCATATTGCTAGGCGCTGAAGACTCAATTGGTGGCGGCTGACCTGCCCACCGCCTCCTGCAGGACCGTGGGATATCACACGCACATGGCAGGCTCTGAAGCAGAGCCCGCAGACTCAAGTCGGCGGATCAGCAGTCACGCCACAACTGCCGCAACGTCTGTCGCCAAAGGAGACAATCACTGAGGGCTCGCCTGCTTTGCTCTGCCTGAACGCATGGGGCTGAAGTTGCGCAAGCAGGCTGGGACTAGCTGCGCATGACACATGATGGGTTCCACCGTCGTCAGCATGCGGAGCAGCATCTTTTGTCGTGCATGGCGCAATTAGCTGCGTTTCTTATCTTGATATACCAATGGATGTTGACCGTGAGAGTATCTCGACACATTCCTCAATTAGCTCACCGCAATCGTCTCGATTCTAAAGGAGCAATCCCCTGTCAGACAGCAGCGCTGTGGCCTTGCGAACGCTTCAGTTGGGGTGAATTTGCTGCTGCTTCGTGCCAGTTGGCTTTGCATCATGACAAGCTGCCAGTTCGGCCTGGTGGCCGATGTGCAGCATGCTGACAAGGTTTGTGCCGCCGCTCCCGTGCCATGCACGCGGCAGTGCGGCTCGAAGGTTTGACAGCAAATTGCCTCGCATGCGCGGTGCTCCAAAAGACTTTGGAGCCGTCTGATACTCGTATGCGTGCCGAAACAGGCCAATGGCAATTCGGAGGGCCGCACGCAGCGGTACCGCCAGGCAGCAGCATGCCTAGATGGTGCCATAGGAGACTGGCTGGCGCACACGACTGACCTTGCATTCGTGCTGACGCTGGGCGACATCATTGACGGCAATGCGACGCCGCAGAGCACGCAGGCCGACTTTGAGCGGGTCGCCAGCGCCTTTGACCGGCTGGTAAGTCACTTCCTCATGCGCGCGCTGGCTCTGCTGACGACCATCATTCAGGAATGCAATCCACCATTTACGAGCGGTAATTGCGTGACTCTGTATGCATGGCGCATCTTGGCAAGCGGTGGCTGCGAAGTGTGCATGGCTATGGCTAATGTCGACGGGCTCAGAACTGCAATTCATCGACCGCAGGCAGGTACGCTGGAGGTCCACCACGTTGTTGGGAACCACTGCCTGGCTGTGGAGCGAGCGGCGCTGCTGCGGCGGCTCGGCATTGGCGCCAGCTACCGCACGCGGCCGATCGCTCCAGGATGGCGCCTCATCATACTGGACACGACGGTGCTGCGGGGACCGCCTCGCTGACTGCCGGCTGCGGGAATGCAATCTCTTGTCAAAGCTCAAAGCCGCTACCTCCTGTGCTTCAGCCGGTCGCTGCCAGGACCTGAGACACCACGTGGCACCCTGCAGGAGATGAGTGGCCACAGTGGATTCTCGGCAGATGCGCCGCTGGCGCAGGAGGCCCAGCAGTACCTTGAGACCCACCCCATGAGCGATGCCGACCCCCAGATGGCCTCGTGGAACGGCGGCTGCGGCGCTGAGCAAGTGCGGTGGGTGGGTGGCTAGGACTGCCCATATGCCAAGCAGATGAGCGCCATGTGCTGGTCAGTACATGAGTGACCTCCTGTATCAGGCATTGCGTCACGGCGTGGACTCAGCCCAATGGGGACCCTGCTGGCGGATACAGGTGGCTTAGGTCGGAGCTGGCTGCAGCAGAGGTAGCTGGCGACCGTCTGCTCGTGGCAGCACACCATCAAGTGGGGCAAGGTGCGTCTGCGCAGCATGCTGGCAACTCCCAAGCTCTCCCGCGATGTCGCCCTTAGCAACACATTGCAGTGTTTTGCAGGCGCTGCGCGCCCCACGCACATGGCGTGGAACTGGCGTGAGCTGCAGGACGTGTTGCTGGGCAGCCCGGCTTTCGCGGTGTTCTTCTGCGGCCATGACCATGTGGGCGGCTACGCTGAGATTGATGGGCGGCACTTCATCACGCTCGAGGCGATGCTGGAAGGTGCGGCATGTTTGTTCAGCCTGTGTCCTGAACCTAAGCAAGACCTGCTGTTTGAACAATTCTGCTTGTGACGCATCTTCCTGGGGTCACAGCTCCGGAGGGCGGCAATGCATACGCGTTTGTCGAGGTGGACGGCTCCGCTATGCGCATAGACGGCAGAGGGACTGCAGTGAGCAGTAGGAGTCTCCAGCTTACCTGACGTCCCACTTGAATGCCGAGCATTTCATTGCAGTTTGTTTGACAATCACAATTGACAATAACAATGCTATTGTGGAGTAGCTGGAGTCTGGACCACTGCACTGTCAGATTGTCTTCATCTGTCTTCATCTACCTGTACATCCGCCGATGCCGCCAGATGTCTCAGCAGGGCACTGTAGTAGCGGTTCCGTCCTGCCAAATTTGCCGGCCATTGCCGTCTTTCGCAATTAATAACCCCAAATGCAAGGTTAAATTAGCTTCGAGGCACCTCAACTTGCCGTTGTGGTTTCATCGTGCTGTGCCCACCAGCCTGCATCCCACACACAATGCTCCTGCGACACCTTTCCCGACGGCTGGCCAGGACGGCATCATGCACAGAGGCTGCCCAGAGGCTCCAGAGCACTGCTCCCTGCACGCTCTCGGCCAGGCTGCGGGACGGCCCAGACTTGGCAGACTTCATCCGAGGTGGCGCCGGCGAGCCGGCAGTAGGCTCAGGCTTTGAGCAGGTGCGCCCACTGTGCATCGAAGCTGTGTCGACAGTGTATGCCAATCAGCGATCCGATGGTCCCCCTGGTGCTGACAAAGGGTCAATAACGGATGGGTTGTGCGCACTCAGGTCGCGGCGGCGGCGGACGCCACGCGGGACCCCCCGGGCAATGCGCCGGCGCAGCGGCGCAAGCGGGCGTTCATCCAGACGATGGGCTGCCAGATGAATGTCAGCGACAGCGAGGTGGGCCTGAGTATCTAGTGTAGCCTCCACATCTCGCAATCACTCCCCACACTGAACAACATGTCAAGGTGGTAGTCATCAATGCCGCTGGTCACGCAGGTGGTGCTCTCGATCCTGCGGGACGCGGGCTACGAGCAGACGGAGGTCATGAGAGACGCGGACGTGGTGCTCGTCAACACGTGTGCCATCCGGGAAGGTGCGGCGATAAGCGTTTGCTCTTTTAACACCCACCAGAAGGAGCCGTCCGCCTGACCCAAGGAATGACTCTACATTCCATCTCAAATCAATGTCAACCCGACTGCACCGTGAGACGAGCACCGCTTGACCGTGCAGGCGCCGAGCATCGTATCTGGGCGTGGCTGGGCAGCGCGCGCGCAACCATGCTTGGCGGCGGCAAGGATGGCAGCCATCAGACGCGGTGGCAGCGGCGGCAGGTGCATGCGCGGCGGCCGGTGCTGGGCGTGCTGGGCTGCATGGCAGAGCGCCTCAAGGGACGGCTGCTGGAAACTGATAAGCTGGTCGATCTGGTGGCGGGGCCGGACGCCTACAGGGACTTGCCGCGCCTCATCGCCGCCGTGCAGGTGGGTTTGATGCTTTGCGCGCTGTCCCAAGCGTCGGACTTGGAATCATCTTGGTAATGGTAACATCATGGTGGAGTTGCACCTTGCGAGGACCGCACAGGACCCCTGCCACACAGCTGGCACTGAGCCGGCGCTGTGCGCCGCCGCGGGCCTTCTGGCAGATGTGGCTGGTGGCCCACGGCATGCGTATTTGAGCGAAATCACTTCTCCGATGGTGTGACGCAGGGCACCGAGGAGAGCGGTCGGCAGACGGCGATGAACGTGCAGCTCAGCCTGGAGGAGACATATGCGGACGTGGTGCCGCTACGGCCGAGCGGCACGACATCGGCCTTCCTGTCTATCATGCGCGGCTGCAACAACATGTGCGCCTTCTGCATCGTGCCCTTCACGCGCGGCCGCGAGCGCAGCCGCCCCATGGCCTCCATCCTGGACGAGGTGCGGAAGGTTACAAGAGAGTCGCCCGCTTTTATGGCGCTCTGACAGCTTTGCATCGAATGTGGTCGTCAGTGATGTGCATGGTGAAGCACAGTGACGAGGTGCCATGGTCCCTGCGCCACCCCTGGCTGGCCTCCGTCGCTGTGCTGCAAGCCCAAACACTCGGCGCTTGCACGACTGCGCTCGATTGGCCTTGCCTGGCCGTCGCAGGTGCGAATGCTGTCCGACGGAGGCGTCAAGGAGGTCACCCTGCTGGGCCAGAACGTGAATTCGTACGCGGACCGGACCCCATCGGGCGGCGCTCGCCGGCTGCCAGACGGAGACTCAGCCTCGGTCTACGCCGAGGTGCGCTGGCGAGCGTTGCAGCGCGCCTGCTGCCGGCGCTGCCTGCGAGCGTGTGCTGAACAGCACTCCGAACGCTCCCGGACCTCCATCTGGCATGGAACACCTCTTCTGCACCTGCACCGCACGGCCAGGGCGCCTGCCGGCTCATGGTACTGCACATGGTGCATGCTCGCCCAGCCTGCCAGACGCGCTTTGCCGCAGGGCTTCAGCAGCGTGTACCGGCCCAACCGTGCGGGCGCAGTGCCCTTTGCCGAGCTGCTGGACCGGGTGGCCTGCGTGGACCCCGAGATGCGCGTGCGCTTCACTTCGCCGCACCCGAAGGAGTTCTCCGACAACGTCCTGCAGGTGGGGTCTGCCAATGGCGATACCCGAATGGAGATGATTTTCGCGCCACTCCACGCACTGGACTCGCGCCACTCCGTGCATGGCACCATCCCCATCAGGATCGTTCCTGCTTTCTGCTTACGTTTGCATCGCTGTTTTGGAGGTTTGGTTTTGGTTTTCACCTCCCTTTTCCAAGAGCGTCGCAGCGCAGCACAGCCACTTCTGTGGCTTTCATGTGTCCTGCAAGATATGGAGGGAATCCGGGTGCGTTGCATCGCAGGTGATCTCGGAGAACCACAATGTGTGCAACCAGCTGCACATGCCGGCGCAGAGCGGCGCCTCCTCCATGCTGGCCCGCATGAAGCGCGGCTACACGCGGGAGGCGTACGATGCACTCGTCGCCCATGTGCGGCAGCGCATCCCGAGCGTCGCGCTGTCCACCGACATCATCGCAGGTGCACGATGTTCCGGCATGCCCTGCATATGTCTTGGGACCGGCACCTGCTGGAGCTTGCAGGGGCGCCTGCTCAAGCTGTCACGGATGGAATCCTGCATCTGCCTGCCTGTCCCTCTTGGCTTGCGCTCGTGACGATGATCGAACAGCACCTGCCAGCGCGGCAGCGGCTCCGGGCGCCGAACGATGGTTGGCAACGCGCAGCGTGCGGCTGGGGCTTTTTCCCAGTATTGATTCTACCATCCGTCATGATTTCCAGTTTGGCTTTCGGTCACAGGCTTCTGCGGCGAGACAGACGAGGAGCACGAAGCCACAATGGATCTGATGCGAGCCACCAACTTCGACTCCGCCTTCATGTTCGCCTACTCCCAGCGCGACAAGACCGCTGCTGCGCGCCACCTGGAGGTGCGGTTCTTCCCAGGAACCCGCCATTTTGGTTCTAGTTCACCGGCCGTACTCTGCTGACGTGCCTTACCTGCCTCAACAAGCGTCTGCAACTCAGCTGGTCTGCTGTGTGACGTGTCCCGCGCGGGTGAGGACATGCGGCTCCAGCGCTTCTGCGGTGCGCCTGCATGCAGACGTGCAATGTGTGAACCGAGGAAGAGCTGAATGCAGCCACGATGACGGCTGGATGATGGAGGCGGTTTAGGCTTAGACGATGAAGGTAGATGTTATGCCTAGGGGTACATACCCCTGGTGTGCCACTAACGCTGTGCCCACGTGCAGCTGTGCAGGGTGTGATTGACTGGAGTTGATGTGGCGGCCGCAGGACGATGTGCCAGAGGCGGTCAAGATGGCGCGGCTGCAGGAGATCATCGCCACCTACCGAGCCGGGCTGCCCGCTTCCATGGGCGCCGAGATCGGCCGGTGCCACCTGGTGCCGTCTCCTTCCAACCTTCAGACGCATTGCGATCATTCAGCAGCACACGATGTGGACACGAATCGCAGAGCGCGTCCACGACAGGGAGTCTGGGAGCAGTGTCTGCTGCCTGCTGGCTGGTCGTCGAGCTTGTGTTCTGGGAACCCGCAGCGCCCAGTCAAGTTCCAGGCCCAGAGCGTCTCACCACGACGTTTTTGTGTCCCGTGTCCCAGGTGCTGGTGCAGGGACCCTCAAAGCGGGATGCAGCATGTCTGACGGGGCGCACCGACACGATGAAGCGCGTCGTCTTCCCTGACGCGATGATGCCCGCCGCCTACAGCGGCCTTGAGAGGGGCAGCGCCACTGATGCCGCTGTGCGAGCACACGCCGGCGATTATGTGGCTGTCGAGGTGTGTCTCTTCGACGCTGTTCCGGAGTACAACATTTGCTGCGACCTTGCAATGCTGCAGCAGCGTGCGCCATGCGGTGATGTGAGCCTGGACACTCGCGATTCCGGATCGGTGATCCTCTTGTTGCAGGTGGTAGCCGCGTCAGCAGGCACGCTAACAGCAGTGCCGCTGGGCAGGACGACGCTGCGGGAGTTCGTCTCGGTGCACGGCAGCGCCGCACCGCTGCTGCAGAAGCCGCACTCCTCCAGCGTCGGCGATGCTGAGCAGCTTCTGCAGGCGGTTGGCTGAGCGTGGATGGGAGCGCCCCCTGAAGACGGGTTGCCAGGGCAGCTGCTCAAACTCTGTACAACATCAAATTCAAACTCTTACAAGATTTGTTGGCTCGCTGCGTCAACTCTGTGCAGCAGCACGGCACAGCCTTTGTGCTCTGAAAACGACTGGTCATCTCACCCTGTGACGTAGCAATCCTTTCCGAGGGGCTTCCACAGCTTTCAAGCCTACCTCGGGTTCGACATTGATGCTGGTTCTGACACTTATTTCCCTCGGCAGCTACTTAGTCTGCTTAGTACGGTGTGGTGCTACCTCGGGAAGGTGAACTACCCGAGGTCAAAGATGGCGGGTAGTTTGACATCCACACCACGAGTTCAAAGGCAGAAAGCTCAAGACGTTGCAAGAGGTACTCGTATGCAAGTCAAAGGATGGCAGTCTTCTGATGCAGCAGCAGCTGCCTGTTCATGGCGCGCTCCGATGCCGTCATCACATCGACACTCTTGACCTTTGCGGCGACCTGCTCGTCCAGAATGGAGGTTGAAGTTTCCCGCTTGGCTCGCTGCTGCTCACGCTCATTGGCATCCAGGCTCCATTCTGCCTGTGAGGAGGACGGGTTGGAATGTCGGCGCTGCCGCGATGCCGCTTGCAATAACATCACTTCCGGCAAACACCAGGTCGTGTGCATGTCTGTGGTGGCCATGGCAGCGCAGGTGGAGGAAAGCTCTTGGAATAATACGTCAATGACAGGCGAGCCCACGGTGACATGATGTCACTGACATCAACAGGCAGCATTGCCAGCGCGCCTGTATGCTCTGGTTGATGGACGCCAGCTCCTCCCGCTGCGCGACGGAGCGTTGCCGCTTGGCTGCCGCTCGCTCAGCCAGCTGCGCCGACAGCGCCGCCTGCAGCGCCACTTTCTTGGCCGCCACCTCCGCCTTGCGGCGTGCCTCTTTCGCTGCCTCTGCCGCATCGCGCTCCCTGCATGGTAGCCACGCCAGATTGCAGAATATAATGTGGAACATGCCAGGAGCGCAGGGTTGCACGTCAAATGGTACACACGGTGATTCCTCGTACAGGCAGGGAGTGAGGCCGGCGGCAGTGTCGTTACTATTAATTGAACGTCTGTCCTGGAACCATTCACATGACAGTACTGCAGACCTTGCATTACGTCGATGATGTCGTTGTCCAGCCACTTTTTGAGTTCAGGGTGGGCCGCTGCGTCAGCGGCCTGGCGTGACTGCCGCGCCTTTGCGTCATCCAGCTGCTTCTGCCGCGCAGCCTCCTGCTTCTCCATCACCCGCGCATAATCTGCCTGCGCAGCGGAGCACGGGCATCGCATCAGTATTGGGTACAATTGTTGACCATTCCGTTGCCCGCTCTCCAAGTGCTTGCTGACCCAAGGCGCTCCGATGACCGGGTGCTGCACAGCATCAGTACCAGGGCCTGCTTCAGACGGCGACTCCTGCGGAGGGCGCTTCACGGACACATGCACAGTGCCAACATGAGGATTTTTTTGGAAGTCATGGCAAGATCCGCCATTATAAAGCACCTATAAAAACTAGCGAATGCCACACCATAGATGCGCGGTCGGAGGCGCGCTCCTGCAGCTTGGCCGTCTGCCGTGCAGCGAGGTGCTCGTCGTTGGCCGCCAGGAATGCCTTCAGGTCCCGTTGCGCCTTTGCGCTGTGCGCTCCTCCTGCGGCAGGCACATAGCTACGTCCCGTTTACTGCTGTCGTTGAACTGTCGCTCTGAGGACCCGCCCTGAGGAGCCAGGCAAACGCACATTCCACATGCGCAGTGGGTGCTAATGCAGTGCCGGTCCGTGCAACAACGTGCGTCTTGCTCGAGCTGGACAGTCCAGCTCAAAATCACGGTGCGCCACTGGCCATTGCGGCCCACCTCCATCTGGTGCCGCGCATCGGTTGCGGCCTTCGCCGCAGCCTCCGCCTCGTCACGGTGGCGCGCCGCCGCCACGGCATCCCTCGCATGTCGGTGCTCGATGAGCTGCTCCTCCCGCTTCGCCTGCGATCCGACTCGCAGCTCGATATCATGATCGCGTTCCTCAGCAGCTCCCTTTTGAGGCCGGCGCCATGCGGACAGCCGACAAATGCGGACAGCCGACAAAACAATGGCAGCTGCATCCAGGGGATACCCTTCTGTGCATGCATGAATGGCGGCGCTCTAGGCTTGCTCCCTGCGGGCTTAAAGCCCAAGACCCTCCAGCCAGGTGCACTAGAGCTGGAACAGTCGGCCGAGAGCCACCCTTGCAGCACCAAAGGTATCCAAAACCATTCCGAGAAACATTGCCCGCCTTCAGCTCCTGGATGGCGGCGGCCTTCGCTGCGTGCCGCGTGAGCTGCTCCGCGCGGTGCGCGCCGGCCTGCCTCTGCAGCTCCGCCGCCCCGGCGCTGTCGTCGGCGACCTCCCGCGCCTTCCGGGCGGCCGCCTCCACACGCTGCGCCTTTAACCCGGCCCGCAGCACATCCTGCTGCGCCGCGCGCGCCTTCCGCTTGGCGGCCTCTGCAGTTGCAGTCCATCATGCAAAGCAGGCTCCAGCACAACGACTGGGGACCTTGGCGGTTGCAGGCTCTGTGCGACACTTCTTACTGCCACGAGGGCGCGCGCGCAATGTGCCGCCAGCTGTGCTGCTGCCTTATATGGTCACGATGCCAAATTCTAGACGGTGTTGTGCGAGGAGGTGTCCGAGGCCCGTGTGGTTCGATTGGCATACAATACAAAGCCGTTATTCATCAAAACACCTTTCAGCATCAAGGTGACATTCCCTCGATCGCCTGGCAAATAGTCCAGGCTCGACCAGAACGGATGGTGCGTGAAGCCAACATGCGTGGTGGTCGTGAGACGCATCACGAAAAGCAGCCGTGCATGTGTCTAGAAAAAAACTCGAATATTTTTGCCCTTGCGCTGCTTGTGCTTGCTTTATTCGGTCGAATGCTGGACTACTCTCGGGATGAACGCAGGCGGACGATGACCGCGCCCTGCGCAGAGTCTGCAAAGGAGGGAGACAATTTCGAAAGATCGCGGTATGAGCCCAAGAGAGTAGCGCTATTTCCGCTTCGACGTCCAATGCTCCTCGGTAGCAGAGCTCCAGAACTTGTGTGCCAGACACGTTCATTAGCATACACCGCATAGCACCTAAGAGCGCCGACCCACAAAATCTGGCGGGTTGACTGTCGTTACGGTCCCCGCAGTGTCCTCGCAACGACGGAGAGTGTCTCCAACGCGCAAGCGCTAGCGGGTAAGATGCACTCAAGCGGGATCGGCCAGACGACATGCACACAACAGAACAAGGGCACCTGATTCGAGGGTCAGGCTGAGCACCAGGTGCGCGAAAAGCGGCGGCTGCAGGGGGGCAGTGTGACACTGCCAGTGTCAGCAGGCCAGAGGCACATCGGGGCAGATACAGCAAGTCAGTATGCTATGCACCTAAGCGCACCCTTCAAAATCCTATTTGAATGACTGTCAAGGCATACCTCCAGGCAGCGAGGGTGCAGATACGGTCGAAGCAGCTGCAGGCTGCTGGCCAAAGCACGCAGGTAGCACGGTAGCTGTGACGAGATTGACAAACTAACCTGTTATGACACCAGGCAGCCACGGTCAGGTGCCCGCTAGCGTGCTAGGGGGAACCAGACCGTGCTGCCAGTCGCCGTACTTGAGGGCGCCGCGTTCGCCACGTGGAGCAGTGCGTCGTCCAGGCTGTCCCGCTTGCAGGTGTGGAAGGGCGGGGAACGAGGCGGCAGGGAGAATTGAAAGGCGAGTCAGTTACTGTTCCGCAACTCAGGAACGGAACTAAAGTTCGAGCGGGTGGAAAGCAATCAAGCGGGGTGGATTCAGCGTGCCGACAATAAGAAAAAAGCACCTGCGTGACGTGAGGGTTCGGGCTGCCTGACAGTAGGGGCGCACAGGGCGGCAGCTGCAGGGGGGCACTGCGTGCCAGCAGGCGGAGCACAGAGCAAATTTGATTTCAGCAGGGCAGTATTCTATGCACCTAACGGTCCCCTTGACCCATATTTGTATGACTGTCAGGGCATACCTCCCTCCAGGCAGCGAGGGTGCAGGTACGTTCTCATGGTCAACCCATTCCCCGGACCGTGCAACGAACAGGGTGTGTTTTGAGAAGTCCTGTCCAACCAATTCCGGGCTGCGGCGCAAACACCAGCTGCAACCATCATGCGCTGCTTTTACGATGTGAGGGGCGCTTCAGTCAATGGTCATCCTGATGGACTTAACCCCTTGCTGTGCCAGCACCGCCACTCAGACTTGCACTTCGTCGTCGGACCAGTCCCCAAAGATGCCCGCGTCGGTCTCGGCGGCTTTGGCATCAGAGAAGACCAGGTCAGCTGCCTCCAGAGGCACCTCCGGCGGCAACTGGGCGCCGCCTTCGCTGGTGCGCATCGACTTGGACGATGAGGCCATGCCGTTCCCCGCGCCCTGCAGGACGACAGAAGGAGAACGAAACTCAGCAAGGTGAAGATATGCTTGTCAGCGGCTGGTGGCCATGTCTCGGCAAGCTTTCATGTTACCGTTCCCCAGCTGCCGCCTGTTAACACTGCACCGGCATTGTTGCACAGTGCAGGAATGAGCCACCAGTGCTCTCAGGATGCATCCATGAGCCTTTCTTGACTCTTACCTCCGTAGCATCGTCCAGGCGGCGCTTGGCCCCCACTGCCGGCCCCCTGCTGTTGCCGTACATAGTGGGCTGCGCGGCCGGCTCCATGGGACTGGCACTGCCAGGGCTGCCACCCTGCAGGGTGTCGGATTGTCGGGGGTGCAACGGCCACATTCGAGGCCAGAACGTCAGCTTGCTCAGGAACATTCTGGTCACGTGCCTGGGCCCATGTTTGAGCCATGCCGGGGATGGCTGGAAATCCAGCTACAACGGCATGAGGCGATTCCTGCTCGATCCTCTCAATCAGACAAAGCACACACCTGGGCCGCTGATGTGCGGGCAGCTGGCGCGGCGTTGGTGTCTGCCGCCGCCGCCAGCGGCGGCGGCGGCAGCGCAGCAACCAGCGGCTGAGCAGTCTCGCCACCCGCTGCGTTTGGGTCCCATTGGTGAAGGTCACGGCGCCACTTTTTGATCTACGAGGCATGCATCAATGTCCTCAATTGGCGCGGCTGGCAGCAGCCGCTGCTTCCGGAGGAAAGCAACTCAGTAACACGGAGCGCAGCCGCCAGTCGAGCTAGACCACAGCCTCTGCATCACAGTTCACCTCTTTCCAGATGTGCAGACTTGGTGGGGCAGTAGGGGCCTCTATCACCATGTTTCAAGTGGTGGTCAATGTCCCGAACGCACCATGCCATCGAACGTGCGCTTGCTCCACGCCTTGGTCTTGTCGGGCGTGACAGGGTGCGAAGCGGTCCGCTTGAACCTGTGCGGCAATAATATAAATCTGTCAGCATTGTCGAAGGGACTGTGGTTCGAACTCTGGTTTGAGTTGCCGACGGAGCCAGCACCAAGCACGAGCGCCGGCATGCGAGCGCTTACCCTGGGGTGCGGCCTGAGGGTGAGGCCAGTAGTGCGCGCAGCAGGGTTGTGGAGGATTCTCACCTTGGAACCTCTTTGAGGTAAGCATCATAGCCCAGCGTGTTTTTGCCAAAGTCGATTTGCTTTTGGCGCTGCCGCAGCTTGTGTTGGTCCGTCTCCTTCGCTGCCGGCTGCCTCCGGGCTGCGAGGAACATGCGCTGTGTTCAAGCCCGCGCTGCCGCTGAGCAGCACTTGTGCTCTAAAATGGCGCAGTCTCCTGCAAAGCCCTGCCAGCAGCAGGATGATATCACTACACTTACGTTGGCCTTCAACTTCGAAGTCCTTCGAAAAGTCCGCCACGCGCTCCATGCGCTTTGCTGCCTGCTGGAACTTGTTGCTGCGGTTCGTCGCGTCTCTGAGCGTCAGCATGCTACTGCTCTCTTGATGTGCGCGACCTCTGTGGCTGCTGTCAGGCTTTTGAAATACTGGAGTGCTTTCTGGTGATTATGTGCGCGCTGCGACGTATGCTGCAAGGTTCCAGCGGTGCCCAACTTCGAATTTGCTGGCCAGAGTGTCGAATTTGAAATTCTTGAGGGTGCGCGTGATTTTGTGTGACTTGGACGACTGGAACTGGTGCTTCGTAACGAATGGCGGATCGTCCTCCTTCTTGCGTGTTTGGGTCTGCATCTGGCTCCTCAGGCTCCTGCTCACTCCGAAAGGGGAGTTAAGATGCTGCCAGTGGCCTCGGCCAGTTATGTAGGGGCCCCGATTAGCTGTAAAGGACACCCCTTTTGCAAGACCCAGAAGGGCTAACGCCAGAAGGGATAATCGGGTCCACCGGGAACCCTGGCACAGTGCTGCCGCTGCTTGGTGCCGGCGGCGGGCCGCCTGGCAGGTACCGGTACTGGTGGTTCTGCTGCTGGCGTCCCTCTGCAGCACACCAGCACGGCATATGTGCGAAGACATGAAGATATGCCTACATCCGAAAACCCTCATTGCGCAAAGCAGCCGCGTGCATGAGGTGAGCGGCAGTGCCTGTCGGAGTGAGACAGCAACTCCGACACGAGTCTGCTGTAGGTGACGACAGGGGCCGTGCACTTTGCTTGTCAATTACATATCGGCGAGTAGCGTCACAGATAACATGTGTGTCTTGCATAGTCAGCAAATAGACGCCCTCTCTACCCTAGCAGCCCCAGCACGCCGCCACCGCCATCGCCACCATCGTCCACTTCACTGCCACTCCCTGCAGACGACATGATTGGTGATCAGCGTGCAAGGTATTCAGACAGCACTTGAAGCAGGGCCTTCAAGAATAGCGCGAATGAAGAGCCGCAACCACCTTGTGTGTCACTGGCGCCCTTTTCAAGCAGGGAACCGTTCTCATGTTGCCGTTGTTGCCGCCTGAGCCGCTCCTCGGTCTCTTCAGCAGCAGACCTCGCCACCACGCCTGCGCGACAGGTGCGACCTTCGCCCCTGGGCGCCAATGCACCGCACAACAGCCGACTTGCGGCAGCCGCAATGGTGGCTTGCCCATGCCAGGTCCATACTGGGATGGGGTCTCCATCTGCTGCTTGTGCCAGGGCTTCAGTCGTCCCACGCATCAGGTCGCTCACCTCGTGCGTGTGTTCGCTGCGGCTTGTCCCCCACGACAAACTTCTGGCCCTGCCGCTGGTGCTCGCGATATCCTGCCCACAGCGCAAAGTGCTGCAGGACGATGGATGTGGCCACCGTCACATTGAGGGACGCTGTGCCGTCGCCATATTGGGGGATGTACACGAATGAGTCGCACAATGCCGTCTGCTTGTCCGATAAGCCTTGACCCTGCGGGCAGGTGTGAAAAAGCCTCAATGCGCCACGAAGTCCTCGTATCGATGCGAGAGCGACCCGTACGAGTGCAACGATGTGGGTTTTGGCAATCTGCGCAGCCATCTTTGACCGGATCTCAGAGCGGCGCTCCCGCACCTCGTTGCCAATCATGAAGGCAGTCGGCCCGCTGAACGGGTGGGTGTGCACCGGTTCAGCGCCGTCCATGATTTCCACACCAATAATCCGGCAGCCTGCAGCGCAAGACACAACGAGGAACTGCCGGCTCGATTTGCGGTCGTCCACCAGTCTGCCAACGTCGTCTGTCAAACCTGCATCGTAAAGCGCACCCTGCTGGTCCTTCAAGTGGCTGCAGCACTCTTCCAACGTTGTAAAGTGGCAGAAATCCACGTGGTCTGCGGCGCCGTGTGATCCAAATGCATTGAATTGCCGCGACCCCACCAAGCATATCTGCAATCGGCAGACCCCGTCAGGCATTTGCCATAAGCCAAGCGCATGTGTACGTCGGCTCTTGAGCTTCCAAACACAACGACCGCTGCGGTGCACAAACATGACAACGACGGCACCTTGGTGACTCCGAATGCGGATGCGCTGCGTGCCATAGTCCCGATGTTGTGACGTTTGGCGATATTGTGCACGATGATGTAGCATGCGGGACGGACGATGTTGCTGACAGCTGGTTCTCCCTCATTGGCCATGAGATCCCGAGAGCTGCCGCAGTGTGATCAGTTGCTGGTCACATGCCACGCCCGGCCTCCGCAAGCTTGGCAGACCCCTCACTGGCCCAGACTGGCTGAGCTGGGCGATCCGCCGCACTCAAGTGCTTCCTGCAGGTCAAATGGTGCCTCAAATCAGCAGCCAGGTCCAGCGCAGCAGGTCAGAACTATTGCACCTTGATCGAGTGCGGAAGTTCGACCGGGCGCCAGCGCCTGAGTAGCTGCCGCGAGAATCAGCGCGCGCACAGAGGCTCAAGAGCGCGACCGCTTCGAAGTGGTGCTGCAGACCGCGAATGTGTGCTTGTGTACAAAACGAGCAATGGCAATGGGCAACGGGCTTCATGTCGGAAACTCCGGAACCGACTCATGCACCGTTCACTGCAGCTTCTGCTTGCTGGTCTTGATTCAGATTGGTTACCAAATTGTTCTAGTCAACTTGCCTGATTTGCATGTGTCCCTCGATTTGAGGCCGTGCATGCAAGGCTGCTCAATGGGGCCAGCGCAAGGCACATCTTTGCAGAGTCTCACAGCCTCTGCAAGCTCTGGCAAACCTCTGGCAGCGACAGGGATCCGCCGAAACGGCTGCTGTAACGCGTTCAGGCGCACTCGACCTGCACAATCGGTGAACCTACCCTGCGCAAGCCAGGAACTGCCGCATGTTGCACCCACATGCATGCGCGCACTTGCCGAGGAGAAACATTTCGCTATCTTCCTTGCGCTTTTCGATGTGCCAGGAGTAAAATATCAGAAGAATTACACTGTGCAGGCCGTCAGGCGGTCACAAACAATGTGCGCCAGTACTGCAGAGCGCACAGTGCCGGATGTCAAGTGCTGGACCAATCCCATCGGAAAGGTCCTCACGCCGGTCGTGGAGAACGTCTGGGGCGCAGAGCGACCATTCATGTGGAACAGGATCGACGTCGGCGGCAGGGGGGCAGTCATTAGGCTCAGTGATGGTGAGGCGGATGCCATCCTTTGCATCATGCCCTCAGCACGAATCGGTACTGGAAGCAGCAATGCGCAAAGCCAGATCCGCTATGTGCAGGCTCTCTGTGGACACAGTCGCCGGTTGAGCTGACGCCGGAGCTGAAACTGGCATGTGACGAGCTGGGGGAGGTGAAGCATATTGTTAGCCCAAACTACGAGCACACGGCTTTCGCCAGACAGGTGAGCACGATGCTAGCCGAGTGTGCATATGCTGGATGAAGTGTGAGCAGCCCGCATGGTCAGAAGTGCTCTCACCATCGTCTCCTTGCACGCGACTGATGCCGCCACACTCTCTTGCAAAACAGTGGAAGACTGCATATCCAAAAGCAAAGCTGTACGGCTGCCCAGGCCTACCCGCAAAAGATCCGGAGAAAGGGTGAGTCTGGCAGATTGTCTGGCATCTGCGCAGCAACTACGAACCATGCCAGTGGTTGACCTTGCTCTCCCTGCTCCTGCATGATTGCGCAGTCACCTGAGCAGCACCTTCGGCTGCACCAGCATCAAAGGGTCTGACCTTCTGACTGATGACACGGCCGCAGGTATGACGCGGAGGTTGGCGTGAACGATCAGGCGCCAGACAGCTGGCTCGGGGAGATCGAGGCGACACACCTCTCCTATGAGAGCGTGCCGCTGCTCGGCAAGCCCTTCTTCAACGAGGCATGCCCTTTTCTGGCCTGTCCCCGCCCCTCTCATCGGAGTGCAAGGCAAAACCGTCATGCTCCCTGGTCTCGAGAATGATCCTTCAAGCTACCATGGTGTCGGTGGCCTGGGCTGTCCCTGATACTTCGTGCGGCATTTGTAGGTCATATTCCTTCACAAGCCCTCCGGCACGTTGATCGTCACAGACTGTGAGCCCTCCTGCCCTGTTTTTCCTCGCTTGTGCTTAATCGTGCACCTCATGCTGTCTGACCCGCCTGCCCGACCTTGCATACCCAATCCGGCTATCAGTGTTGCATCTTTTGAGGGCGGCGCTGTGTTGCGGACCTGCAGTGTTTTGGTCGTACCCTGACGATGCGCCTGGTGGCACCAAGGCCTGGAAGTTTGGCATGGACCGCATTTATGGGCCCTTCTACAACAACCTGATGATCAAGGACAAAGGTGAAAGGCGTTCTTGAACATCATACATCTCGCACTTGAACTTGTACACGAGCCTGAGCCGCAAGTTCAGGCTCAGCAGCACCATACTTACAGGTTCTGGCTCTGTGGCTGTTGAGGCACCATCCTGCGACACTGACATTGTTGCGATGTGTACCCTTATACTGCAGGCGTGTTTGAAGCGGCCATGAAGCGGGTGTTCGAGGACTGGCAGTGGGACGCCATCCTGCCGTGCCACGGCACCTTCATACCGTCTGGAGGCAAGCAGAAGCTCAGGGAGCACCTCAGCCTGCCGCCGCAGCGGTTGATCCGAGGCCGGTGATGGTGCCGCCGGCTGTGCCAGGCGGCACAGCGCTTAATTTTATAGCGCCCAGGAGGGTGGGAGGGCGACCTCAAATTGTATTGTTCACACGTCCTAAGAGAGTATGTATTCACCTGATGTATCCAGACCATTCATTTTGTACCAGTAGCCCGTGGCATCGATGCCAGGGCGCTGCAGGCACTACGATGAGTCATCTTGAGGGTAGACCCTGCACGTCCTGCTGTGAGGTATCGTCACTAGTTCACTGCTTGCATGCCAATGCTCAACACGTTATTGAGTCGGCCTGCATTCGGATCCAGTAGCAGTCGACCACCTGGGCAACATGAAAGTGGCAAGCCTGTTTTCAGGCAAGAGGCCTGCCCACCGAACCTTCTACAGACAAGCCTTCTCACCCTGCAAAAAGGCAAACTTGACTGTGACAGGAGCCCATCTGCCTGCAAACGGCTCAACCCGCACGTCTCATGCACTGCCTGAACGGCTTTGCAGGCGCAGGGGGTCTGGACTTGGGTTTGCAGCAGGTTCCCCCTCAACCCTCTTTCCCACTGCACCTGGCGGTTCTGCTTTGCCGCGCTAAAATTTGGGACTTTGACAACCCAGACGCCCCTCCCATGCAATATGGCGGCGCTGCCATTGAAAACCGTCACCGTCACGCTTCTTGATGAGCTCGTGCAGTCAAGCGTGTGCCAGTTCATGGCGCCTGACCGCCGCTGACATGCCCGCGCCGCAGGCTGGGCACGAGATCATATTTCAGTGCGAATCTGACCCGGGAGCCCAACAGGCAATTATCCTAGTGCCTGTTTGCAGGTCCAGGCCACCACCTGTGTGCAAATGCTGTATCTCTAGCATACTTTTTCGACCATGTGCGATGCAGGTGCTACGGCAGCAGTTTCCTGGGAAGCTACTGCTCCCCGATGTCCGCACCATCCAGGCGCTCCCCAAGGTGGGGCGCGCCCGTGTCACCAGTTCGGCTGAGCAAGGTGCCGGATCTGCTGACGATGCAAGTGCAGATCAGATGAAATGTCGGGTCAATCCTGTTACAGGAAACTGAGCTGCTTGCTGCTGGCATCCCCTGCATCGATGTGAGCTGCACCGGCCACCGCCGAGGCGCTTCAGGCCTGGTGTGCCTCTGATCTTCAATGCTTTACTGCACACATGCTTACTGCACACATGCTTCGAAACTAAAATGGCCATCGCCTGCCATCGTCTCCCCACTGCTCAAGGCATGGTCAGCCCACCATGCGTATTGGCGGCAAGGACAGGCCAAGGCTGGACTTTCCCGATTGGTACAATACATCAACCTCACAAGGCATCGCATGCCTCAGAGATGAGAGTGCATGAAGCACACTCTCCTATCTCTCTGATTTTTGAGCGCGCACAGAGCACGGGCTGCGGGCGGCACGTGTTCCGGCTGCTGCGCCAGGCGGTCGCCGACCGGCGCCCCATCCCCTGGCTGCTGCTCGAGAACGTACGGACTCCCCATCTCACCGGGTTGCAGGGCATTCCTCGTGAACATGCATCCGAATTCTCCACATCATGCATCTTACCTTGGAGGCGTGCAGCCGGGCACCCTCTCTGCACCGCATGCATGTGGAGGGCCTCCTCAACCGGCATGCAACCAGCCGGAGGACGGCAAACATGGCGGTCACGTCATTTGTTGACACATGTCGACACATATCCTGAACCCCTTCCGCACTGCGCGCAGGTGGAGGGCTTTCTGAACAGGCACGACCAGCTGGAGGACTGCGGCGCGGCGGTCATTGAGAGCATCGTCAAGGCGGTGGAGGCCATCGGCTTCCGCAGCTGGGCCTACCGCATCGTCAACACCGCGGGTGTGTGCATATAACTCATTTTGTACCGCGTATTCTTGGCGAGGTGACGTGCGTCTTCATGGACGGCAGAGGCTGGCACTATGCTTCAGACTGCAGTGCGGCTGACGGAACAAGTCGATATGCACGAACCTTTCAAACGACTGTGCTCCTTCCTGAGCGGCGTCCTCCGCCAGACCGCACCAAAGTTCCCTGCTTTCGCTCCTGGGCCATCGAAGACTTCAGGTCGCCGCACCAGTGCCGCTGCATGCTGTTCCTGGCATTCTTGTAAGCAATTTGCCCTCAACAAGTCCCTCTTCTTGTGCTGGACCGCCGCAGGCTTCGGGCTGCCGCACCAGCGCCGCCGCATGCTGTTCCTGGCGTCGCTGCACGGCGATGCGCGCGACCTGCTGCTGGCCACCGGCATGCGGCCCTGCGCTGGCGCCTGCGAGGACAGGTTCGGGCCCGGCGCCATGTGCTTCCGCTGCCTGCGCGCCGAGGAGATGCCCATCGACATCACCTCCTACGCTCTGGACATGGGCAACGCACGGTACGCTGCAGCAGGGGATGCCCTGTGCCCCTGATCTGACACGCTCCTGTCCTGGGAGTTCAGTGCACAGCCTGCGCGTCCAGCTTGCCTTGTCCAAGTCAACTGAACAGAGTCAAAGTTGACACAGCAAGACCCACCCTTCAGCAGAGTGCCCAACGCTGCACTCGCTCTTGCTGGCTCTCTGAAGAGTTTCTGGCCTCTCCCTCATGCAGCAACTCGGGCGTGGCAGACATGGTGCGCCTAAATGCATGCCGCATCCCAAGCAGCGCATTTCCTGTCTGCCTTGCGAACACTGCACCATTCAACTGCCCGACCAGTGGTTGCTGCCAATGCCCGCTCATGTGCAGATCCCCACGATGACGACCAGCAATCAGCGCATCCTGCTGCTGCTGAAGAGCGGCGCCGCTGGCTTGCTGCGCATTGTTGACGCCGAGCGCCTACAGGCAGGTCCCAGAGGACAGAGGACAGCCGCCTAGCTTAAGCTGGTGCATGGCTCATTGCAAGGCAGCCAGCGAGATCACATGGCCATGCGACTTGCCAAAACATGTCCCACAGCATGCCTGTCTTGCTGCGCGCGCAGCACCGTCCAGCCTCGGCGCAGTGCTTCAGCAAGCTCTTCGTTTTCACGGCCGCTGTTCAATTCGTTCTTTCTGCATCGGCTATTTGATAGGGCCTGCCGGAGGGCTGGACGGAGCCGTGCTACCCCATCGAGGGCCCCAGCATTGAGCCGGACCGGTGCGGTGTTTTGACCGTCTGGTCAGCTTTTTTCGAGCTTTCTGCAAGATGCTCACGAGCTTCCAACGAGTGCATCGTCCAGCACGAAGCACGAAGCAACTATGTCTGATGTCCTTGGCATCGTCTGGCGTCAGAAACCTGGCTGCCCATGACAATTTTCTTGTTACTGCATCAGGCCGCATGCCGCCAACAATGGCGCAAGCGACGATGTCAGCAAGCGGGCCCGGTATGCACTGATCGGCAATGCGGTCTCAGTGCCCGTCGCAAAGTGGATCGGTGAACAGCTGATGCAGCCCTACGAGTGAGCAGTATTTCTCTGAACATCTACCTGCGCATGCTTGGTGTATGTGTGCGCCTGACATTGTGCTTTGCTGTTTGTATCAACTTGCGTGTTGCCTTTCCAGCTGGGCCACCACAAACCCCGATGCTCATGCGCAGGCACAAGTATGTGGGGCACCCAGCGGACCGCCCCATGAACGCCGAGGCACGTGCGGCGTCAGACTACTACGATGTCGCAGAGGAGGAGGGCAGCGACATCGGCGCCGACGACAGCGGTGAGCGCTGCGCGTGATGGACGTGGGTCGCATGAGACGCTGCTGCTGTACTGATGCTCCTGAAAGCCGCCGCTGCAAGATGATCGACGATACTCTGATAGGATCCCCACCAGCGCTGACAGAACCTGCCTATGATGCAGATTGGAAGGGGCACTCGCTGCGCAACCTGTCAAAGCCAAAGGTGAAGGCGCCCATAGGCTCACTGCATGCCATGCTTCCGCTCTCTTCTCAGGGCTGATGACGAAAAGCACTGCAGCCGCTGGTGATAGGCCTCTGCAAAGAGACCAAGTGTAGCTGACTCTGTCGCAAGAACCTCGGCCTGTGCACAGATGCTTATACGAAGATCAAGCATAGCAGACCCTGTCGCTCGTGAGCATCTTGATCGTCATGACTGGGGCGCAGAAGGGCCGCTGTGGTGGCGACAGCGCCGGCGGCAGCGGCGGCGGCGGCAACCCTGAGGAGGTGGCCATTTCCGAGCGCGCCTGGCCCCGCTCTGCCTGGTTCCTCAAGGGGCGCGGCAGGTGCACGCTTTCCCCATCTGTCAAAGCCTCCTCATCCTCCCTCATGTGTCCAGTAGTGTGTGGGGTGTGTCCTGGGTGCCTGGCACTCTCTCCTCCGGATCCAGCAGTGCCAAAGGAGCAGTGTCCTGTGCCATGTTCTGCGAGGGACAATTACGTGCAGCAGCTGGCCTCGCGGCGCTGAATTTGAGGCAGCGCAGGTGGGCAGCGGGACACCTGTCCGATGCGCCGGAGCTGACGCCGCTGACGCCACTTGGGGACTTCGTTACACAGGCGGGCAAGCCGCCGTCTGAGGAGGTGCTCTATAGTGGCGCAAGACATGTCAGGGCGATCTCGCATGGAAGGTCTGCAGCAGGGCGCTTAAATGCATGCTGCATCGCGACGTCGCGCTACCGAAGCCGGCTCCTTGCATCGGTACTGTCTGCACTCAGGAGATGCAGGACATGAACATGTTGTTACACCTGCACACGTGCTGCGCAGGCGCTGCGCATATATGTGATGCGCATGCGGGAGGGCGGCTTTGACGTCACCAACCTGCTGAAAAAGATCCAGCAGTGCAAGCTTTCCGCCGGTGTGCTGGTGCGCCTCACACACCTCTCGACACTTAACGCAATGGGAGCTACATGGAGCAAGGCACTGGCCGATTCCGCCTTTGATCCAGTGTTGTCTTGCGATCATGGCAGCAGCATGTCTGGCCAGGTTTGATCTTGCTAGCCGCTCTCGAAAGGCAGTCATCACAGCAGCCCACGGATGGCCTTTCCACTCTACCTCAGTCCCCTCACACAAATGGTCAGGGGACTAGGATTGCTTCAGGCATTTATTCGCAGTAGCTTCTCGAGAACACTGCAGGCATCGCGCATGGTGCTGGACCACGGTCAAACAGGGGCCAACATCGCCGCCAGCCCCGCCAAGGCGGCGCACGCCGCCAAGCGTGCGCTGCAGATCGCGCAGCGGGGCACCCGCTGCGGCGCCTGCCTCACCTGCAAGCAACTACGCCAGGTACCGCTCTTTATCGCTGTCCGTCTGAGGGTGTGGTCCCTTGATCTGGCATCAAACCTCGGCATCATGGCGCAGATGTGAGACTAGATTAATTGGCAGTGCACGTCACCTGCACGTGCCTGCCTGCTTCATGTTTCCAATGCACATCCGACAACGGTCGGCAGAGCCTCCCAATCGAGGCTCATTCCTGCTGGCTGGCCGCGCAGGGCGGCACCCGGCGGTGCCTGCAGCTCCGTGCCACTGCCGCCGCTGCTGCTGGCCACGCCGGTGCGCCATTGAGCTCGATGGTCGCCGCACTGTACGCTCATACTCACATTATCCATGCCGAGCCACACTGCTGTGGCGGCTTTCAGCGTGTTTTCTGGCGCGTTTCTATTGCTGCATCACACTTGGGCGTCAACCCTAGATCCACAGTGCGCAGGAGATGCCTCGAGGCAATTCCGCTGCACTGCAGGCGCGGTCGTGTCCTGCATGAAGGAGAAGGCGGTTGGCAAGAGCGTCGCTGTGTGGTGGGCTGACGACGAGCAGGTGATAATAAACCGCAGTAGCCTGATGCTGGCACGGTGACGGCTTGCTCGAACCATGGCAATCAGTAGTCTGTGCTCATGTGCTGCTCCTGCATTCCTGTGCCATGCCCCCAGCACGGCTCGAACTGCACATGCAGGCGTAGCCTGCACCTGGACTGCAGTCGTTGCCTTTATCGGCCCGACACCTGTACACTGCTGTCTGCAGTGGTACGAGGGCTGCATCACGCACTGGGACGGCCTGCGCTGGAGCCACACCATCGAGTATGACGATGGCGACTCCGAGGTTGCATCTCCTCATTACCAGCACGAAAGAAAGCCTCAGAGTCCAGCGAGGGACAGCTGCATTAGCTCAAAGTCAGCCTGGCGAGTGGTGGCTCCTCTTGCAGTTTGCACCATCATACACTTCACTAGTGCGAGTGCAGGTGGTGGCACTGTGGGCGCCGCACGAAATGGTGAGCCTGTGTGCATGACGCTTGTTGAGCAACAGTTTCAGTCTGGCCGCCATGCGTCTGTGGAGAATTCATTCGCGAACCAGTCTGTGCTAATTTCGTGGCTTTCACCAAATCACATTCGGGTTCAGGTCGCGTCTCTGATACAATCTGCAGGTTGAATTGAAGGGCGTTGCGGCGCCGGGCCGCGATTCCAAACGTCGCCGCGTGCCAACCAAGAAGGCGGTTGAGGCGGGTGAGCAGCCGGAAAACGATGAAGTGGCGGCGCGTGCGGAGAAACCCGACAGCTGACGAAACTTGCACGCAGCCTTGTCAACATCGCAAGCCACTGTGATCCTAATCATCATCGTCAAGCATGCTGCAGTCTGAGCAGGAGCAGAGTAGGGATGTGCGTTGAGGTTGCCTTGTTGTGATGTGCGCGCTGCCGTGACAACCCTGCTCGTGAATGCTGTCCCTTCAGCTGATTGAACGCAGTTTCCCAGCCTGTGCTGCTGTATGTGTGGCTGAATGGTTGCAAGAGTGCCATGCCGCCGATTAGGCCGTCAAGCCTCTACATCGCTTCGTCCTGGGTGCATGTGCAGTCGTACAGATGTGCAATGACTGTAATGCGCGCATCATTCAATCACGGCACGGAGCCTACAGATCGACAAGGATACGCCGCGTCGCTGCGGCACCGCCATGACGCAGCAAGCAGTGAGATGTCACGCCAGCTTCCGAAAGCTTGACTAAACAAGCAGTAGCATGATGGTGCCAGGCGAGGCGTTCATCGAGCACCTCATCGATTATATGAAGCACCACGACGCCGAGCTGCTGACGGGTAAGCAAGCTCAAGAAGGTCATTCGGATGGCCGATCCCGACATACATGCTCTGGCGCATGCGCATCACCATTTGCAAAGCAATACGATTGCGTTATGCTGACGGACTTAGATGGTCTACTTCTGATCTGCAGGTCGCATAGCACTGAGGCTGCAGCCGCGGGCGCTTGATTATGCCGCGTCCCGGCTGCGCAGCCTGGGGCAGCTGCAGGCCGCGGCCAACACGCCGCTGAAGGACATCAGCGGCTCCGACATACGCGGCGTGCACGACTACCTGCGCCTGGAGAAGCTGGCGCAGCTGCTGGCGCATGTGCGGTGCCTCAAAATCGAGTCTGCGCTGCCTGGCCTGAGGTGCGAGTCATGCCGGCCGCAGATGTTTTGTCTGTTTGTCAACAGAGAGACGGTCCAAAA
Organism: Deuterostichococcus epilithicus; assembly: GCA_033439295.1. Classification (NCBI taxonomy): domain Eukaryota; kingdom Viridiplantae; phylum Chlorophyta; class Trebouxiophyceae; order Prasiolales; family Stichococcaceae; genus Deuterostichococcus; species Deuterostichococcus epilithicus. The sequence continues at coordinate 1,109,115 of JAVTLE010000014.1, read as the reverse complement.
CAGCGAAGCATGTGACGTTTGCCGGCATTGCATGGCAGCGTGGCGCTGTACATGCCTGCTGTCCATGCCTGTGGCGCTGTGTATGCCCGCTGTCCATGCCTGTGGCGGCAGGTGGAGGGACCAGCACCTCTCACGATGCCAGCGTTCCCAACAGACCTAATCGAACCTCAACAATGCGGTCAACGACCTCACCGTCTACTTGGACTTCCATGCTGACACAGGGACCCGACGCGCATCAGCCTGGAGCCCTTCACGGCGCTGACCAGCCTGGACCTGCGCGGCTGCGACCTGTCAACGGCCAATTGGGACGGGCTGCCGCTGCTGCAGGCGCAGCTGCGGGAGCTGCGGGTGCATGACACGCTGGAGGCGTTGCACCACCTGCTGGCGCCGCAAGCTGTGGCCGTCACTGCCGCAGGTGGGCTGTAAGTTTGGGCGGAGGCGCCACTGGCTCGGCATGCCACACGAGATTTGCTGTGCCTGAGGGTTGGAAAGGTGGCAGGGCGGTCGCAAAACACAGCACGGCACATTGAAGGCAGCATGCTGCTGGCATGGCGAATGCAGTATGCTACAGGTGGGACTGTGGTGCGGCGGGCTAACGGCAGACGGCGCCATGTTGGGACGACACCGCTGATCTCTCGCTGAAAGTGTTGGCTCACGTCGGTCACTGCAGCGGTGCTGTGCGCACACAGGCATCAACGAGGTGCCCAGCTGGCGGGCGCTGCAGGTGTTTGAGTGCGGCCACAACTGCATCGCGGCGATGGACCCGTCCCTGCGGCTGCTGCCGGCGCTGCAGGTGTGGACGTGTGCCAAGCGAGCCTGCAGTTCGTCGTTGCGTGCAGAAACAAATCGCTTTCAAACCTGTTGGCTCGAGTATCTTGACGCTTGAAAGTTGGCTGCCCCACCCTTGCCACACGCTTGACAGTGTGCTGTTGAGGATGTCACACTGCCATCACTGATTTAGGGAGCTTTGTCTGCAGACGCTGGAGCTGAGCCACAGCAATCTGCCGAGTGTGGACAATCTGGCAGCGTGCACCGCGCTGACGTCGCTGAACCTCAGCCACAACTGCATCGGCTCCCTGGCTGGGCTGCGCGAGGTGCGTGTGGCTGTGGGAGTGCAAGCACGGCTGTTGTCACAGGCAGGGTGGCATGTCCCCCATCGCCGGTGCGTCAGTGTGTGGCAGCGGGGGCAGCATTGCATGGTCACGTGGAGGCATTCGTGTTGCGCCCGGGCCTTACCCTTGCAGAGTGAACCTCGAGCTGCAGCGAAGGAATTATGCTGCGCATCCTCCAGTCGACGGGCTGCGGAGCGCTTACTTGCGCCTGACGCCGTGTGGTTTCGCCCGCAGGCCTGCATGTTGCGGGCGCTGTCGCTGCAGTGGAATGCGCTGCGCAGCACGGACGGCCTGGAGGGGCTCACCTGCCTGCGATCCCTCGACCTGGGCTTCAACTTCATCGCCAACATCAGCGAGGTTGTGCGGCTATCGGGTGATGATCGATCGTCAGCTTCCTGGCCTGCTGACACGCGCCCTCCCGACCAGAAACTGTCTTGCTGCGCACTTGAGAACTAGCCAAAGCCCTGAAACTCTCAAAATTACAAGACTGACAGCAGGCGTCAGGTGCGGCAGCCAGTGCGGTTTAATTGTCGCGGCTCTTGCACCGTGCTTTTGGCTGTATGTGCTTCGTGACCAACCCTGATGGTGCTGACCGGTCTGCAGCACCGCCAGAGTGGTACCTGTGGGCACTACATACAGAGTTTGCATCCCCCTGTCAGGAAGTCTCATGTCTGTCTCGCTTCTGCCCTGCAGGCCTGGTGGAGTTGACCAGCCTGCGGCTGCAGGGCAACCCGGTGGCGTACGCACGCAGCTATCGGTGCGACGTGCTCAGCTGCTTCCCGCTGCCGCAGCGCCACGGGCTGAGGCTCGACGGCGCGCCGGCCAACACGCACGAGCGGCAGCGGCTGACACGGCGCACCGCGTGCAGCGGCGGCCGAATGGCGCAGGTGCGGTGCACTGCACAGTGGTCAGCGCAGGTCGGGATGATGCTCGGGCCGGACAGGCGCAGTAGCAACTGCGGGCATTGGCTGGTCTGGGCACCGGCGAGTTCGCAGTTGGCGCACGGCCGTGTGTAGGCTGTTGACCATTCCCAACTCTGTGACGGGTGTTGTCCTGACGGCCCTACCTGTTTGCAGATCTGCAAGCCGGGCGCAGATGCTGCGGAGGAGTTACGGCCCTGGCTCTCGGGCGACGGACGCAGCTGGTCGCGACTGGTGGACGACATCCTGGGACCCACCAAGCCATTTGCCGCAAGGTGGGGTCGAATTGCAGGCGATGGACCTGAAACCTCTGCCCGATGCGGGCGCTCACCAATGCCAGGCCTTCAGATGGACCCCATGTCCGAGGTTCAGAAACCTCAGGGGCGAAACCGTTGCAGCAGACAGTCACGTCAGGATGTGCTGCGCTGTCCCTGACTGTGCTGTGCCTGCAGGAGCGAGATGGGGCCGTGGAGCTACCTCGGCGGCGGCAGCCGCGCCGACAGCAGCGGCGGCGGCAGCAGCGGGGGCAGCAGCCCGAGGRAGCAGCTGCCGCTCGCGGCGCGCAGCGGGGACGGCGCGAGCGACGACGCCGCTGCGTCATTCCAAAGCTGCCCGGAGGACTTTATGATTTACCGCTGGACCGGCAGGCTGCCGGCGCCGGCGACGCGACCTGCGGAAGCAGCAGCGACGCCAGCACATCGCCATGCCGCCAGCTGCCGCAGGGGGAGCGGCAGCGCGAGCATCAGCAGCAGCCGCAGCGCCAGCCTCCAGCAGGAGCTGAGCCTGCTGCCACCTTTCGACAGCCGAACGCCAAGTGCAGGCTGTGGATCGTGAACCATGTGGCTTGTGAGACTGCTGTCTGACAAAAGGTGATGCATGCCCAGTGCGAGGGAGGTACAGTCACATGGACGGTTCACGTCAGACGTTGCGCGTCACCGCTGAAACCGTTTGAACCTGGTGTTTTCATGTGCCTTACGAGTTTCCCGTCAGTTCAGTCAGTTGACATTGGTCTGAAGCTGAGTGTTTTGTAAAACTCGCCTGTCGCCTCGATCAAGCACGGCGCGGACCCTTGAGCGACGCAACCTCCTTGGCGTTACATCAGAGCCACGATGCAAGGGGCGCTGGTCGGAGCTGGCCGTTGCATCGTCAGCAAACAGCAGGCGAATGCCACCCCTTTGGTCTCTCGCGGCAAGCTGCTGACGCATGTCCGGCTTCAGAGCAGCGGGCGGCCACGTCGATGCAGTGGCACCAGGGCGGCCCTCAGCACCGGGCCCCTATCGCCGCCCCCCAAGCCGCTGGGCGGCAACAGCAGCCTTGTGCCTATCATCGACAAGATTGCGGCTTGCGTCGAGGCCAATGTGAGTGCTACTCTGACCCCTGTTTGGAATAGTCTGAACCCCAGCCCCCATGTGCAATGCTCTGCTAATGATCTGGTCTTCATCGAGCAAACGCAAACAGTCTGACTGACCCTTTCGTTTCCTGTGCAGGACTCGGTGCAGCGCTTCGAAACCGTTGCTGGGCGCGCTGCCATGATTGGCTTTGCAGTGGCAGTTGCTGCGGAGCTTGTGCTGCCACGCGGCGGCCTGTTCGGCGGCTTTGATGGCGCACTCTTCTCCTCCTACTCCACTGTGGCGTTGCTGGCGGTCTGCGCCTCGTCCATTATTGCCACCGTCACTAAGCAGCGCATCGGCAGTCAGGTCAAGGAGGTGAGCCAGGAGGGCGGCCTTGCCATGACGACGCGGCTTCATCGCATCATTGTGTGCACACTGAGCTGAGCTTCGATTCTCTTGCAATTCTCTTGTTTAAGCCTTGTATCGTGCACGTGCAGGCTGTCTTCACCAGCCTGACGGCTGTGTCACGATCCAAGAGCAGTTTGTCTCTGCTGGACGTCGACTCGGCCGTCGACGCTGTGTTCAGCAGCGTCTTCAGTCGCGAGATGCTGTCCGCCATGACGGACGAACACGAGTGGATCTGAGCAATGCGCCGCTGCTGCTCCCACAGTCAGGGGAAGCACAATTGTCAATGCCATGCCTAAGCGGCCCCATAATGGTGCGGTGGCTGACACACTGGAGAAGACTCATTGGATTGAAAGTCTCTGTACAACTCCGAGGTGATGGACGAGGGATGAGGGCGATGGCTGGGGAAAACGCAGCAGCTACCCGAACTGAGTGTTCTGTCGTTGATTTGAACCTTGTTTTGACTGTCTGTCAGGCGAAGCGAATGAGTGCGCTTCATCCTCGAGGTTTGCACATTGTTCGTGTGCAGACAGCCAGCAGCAGCTTCGATAGGGAGGCCCCTGCTTCAATTTTCGTGTACACTATTGACCTTATAAAAGATAAATTGATTGTAACACTTTAGCAGTTGTACGTTGTGTCTGACATGGAGCTTGCAGAACCGCATGTAGGTGCACCTTACACAAGCTATGCGCATGCGGCTCCATCGTTGGTTCGACATTGGTCTGGTCAAGCTTTTCTCTACCCACACCGTTCCGATTCCGGCTTCCCGCAGCAACAACCTCCAGGACGCTCACAATGTATGAACACATCTACTGTGCTTGCAACAGCTTGCAACAGGTGCAGCTTGCAGACGTCGCCAGACAACATCACATCGAGTGCGTGGTCAGCTTGCGATATGCGGTGCCCAAGCGTGGCAGCAGCACGTCCAGCGTTTTCTGCTTCTCCTGCTGCTGCGCCCGCCGCGCCGCCCACGGCCGGAAGGTGCGCTTCAGATACACCGACAGCGCCGTCTGCAGCGTCTTGGCCGCCTGCAAAAGCGTTGCGCACATACCGTCTGACTTTGGCTCTTCGCTCAAGTAGTTGCAGCATGCCGACTGGCGCCAGTGTGACGACTGTAGTGTGCATGTTGCGGAGGTTTGCTAGCGGGGCATGGCTGTGCTCGACTCGCAATCCCCTGCAGGCAAGGGTGCTTCGACTGCTGACGACCTTGCAGGCGCCTGGGCACGCCTGGCACGATCAACATTTTGGTGCTGTAACATATCGGCTATCGAGACAGGCAACTAAGTCATGAAGTGATGCCTTGTGGGCGGGCAGGCGCACCACATTGGTGGCCAGCCGCTCGAAGACGGCGGCCACGGCGGCATCGTCAACGCAGCCCAGCAGCAGGTGCTGCAGCGTCAGGTTCCAGAACAGCTGCTCCCGCGGCGCCATGGGCCCCTCAAAGCGCACCACCCGCGGACACGGCATGACGAATACGGCCTTGAGTTGCAGCATAGCAGATTGATTGCAGGCACACAGCAGCGCCCCGCAGCCGCCCGACCCGCGATGCGGGACATGACGCAACAGCGTCGCACCTCCGCCAGGGCTTGAGAGGTTCAGAAGCCATGCAGATGCATGGTGGCAGGCGGCCGAGCAGTCCCCAGCACGGCCCTCCAGAACACAGATGCGCGATCAAGACCCCCGTCTGCGCACTGCAGCAACCAGCCATCCAAAACCCACCTTCAGGACGGACAGCGGCAGGGCGCCGCCGGAGATGAGGGATGCCGTGAGGCGCGCCAAGTGCGCCGTGCGGCGGGGCTGCGCCTCCGCCACCCCCTGCCACCCAGTCAAAACTACATCGAACTTATAATCGGACTCATACTCTCGGTTTCCTGCTCCTGTGACGGCTTGCCCGGTGAGCCTGCTGCTTCACCAGGGAGTTTGGCAGCTCGCAGCTGGACACAGGCACTCGCAGCACGAAGCACGCCGCAAGCATCCATGCCTCGTGCCTTCGTGCGGCATGCGCACAATGCATGCCAGCAGCTGTAGTCCGAGACTTCGCGGCAGCAAAGAGTGGGGCTGGATGGCAGCAGCATTGGCTGCGCGCCTTGAAGTGGTCCCACAGGCAGAACTGCAGCGTGACGGCGTGCGAGGGCGAGGCGGCCGCCAGGCGTCCCAGCAGCAGCGCGTAGTAGGGATTCCAGGCCGCTTCCTGCAGGCAGCACTCCGCCGGCACGCGCACCGCCTCCCGCTCCGCCTCGCCCTGCGAGTGCGGGGTTGAAGGGTTTCCAAGGGGTTTCTAGCATGGTTGGCGGACTCGACCCATCCGAGGGACGGCACCCATGCGACGCTCAATCGTTAGACGTACTTGCAAGAATAGTAAACTACCCACTGAGTACGATTGCATAACCCCGAGGAGCCTGTGCAGCACCTTCAGGCCGAGGCGCAGCAGGCGCTCGAAGGCGTCGGTCGCGTCCTCAGCGCCCATGACGCAGCAGAAAACCGCGCGCCGCACGTCTGTGTTCATGCGCGCGGCTGCCGCCAGGCGCAGCAGCTCCGAGTCGGCCGCCGCGGCCGCGCCGGCAGCGCCGCGCCGCCGGCCGGCTGCGGCAGCGCCTCGCCAGCCGCGGGCAGCCACCACAGGCCCTGCGCATGTGATTCCGGCAGAGATTCGCAGCCGGCACTGATGCTGGCGGCCGTGCAGAAGCAGCTGTGCAGTGGCAGACAATCCAGTGCTGGCAGCGCGGCCAATGCGGCTGGGTCCGCACAGGGACAGCGGCCATCCACTGCCGGCCAGGGCAGAGGCCGGCAAGGGCACCTTTTTGTTGGGTGCAAGCAGCTTGTCCCAGGACAGGTGCGTCAGCGCCATGGCGGGCGCGCCGACGGACTTGAGCCACTTGGTGGTGCCCCCGGTGAGGGCTATTGCGCCGCCGCCGCCGCCGCGCTGCCGGTTGTTCTTGATGTCCAGCAGCAGCCCCAGCATGATCTGCAGAAGTGACTGGTCAGGTGAGTATCGGAATGTGCGATAGGAGACGCTAGCATTCAGGGAAGGAGGCAGCGCATCACGTCGCTCTGGGGTGGCAGTGTCCACAGCCATCGCTTGACTCTGTCGCGTCTCCGCAACGCACACACTGTGCCACTAGAAAGGGCGTCCCGGGGGGAGCCGGGGGAGAGGGGGGGGCAGGGCGGCAGCAGCAGCAGCAGCAGSAGCGAGCCGGCCGCAGCATCCGCCACCCTGCGCCGGCGTTGCCTGCCCGCCCATGTGCAGCGCAGCCACACGACAGCGACACGACAGCCCGGCGCACCTCGGCGCGGGAGCTCATCTGCCCTGCGGCGGCGGCCTCGGCGGCACGCGCGTGCACCGCCACCAGGAAATCCTTCATGGCCGCCGGGTCCGCGGATCGCAGGTGCAGCCCTGCCGCCCGCAGCGCCGCCGACAACATCGCGACGTCCTGCTCCTCGAACCTGGGAGCGCGGGCGAGGAACTGCTGACAGTCGATCCACGGGCCCGTTATGCAGGGCACCCAGCGACCGCAACGTGCCTGCGAGGCTCTGTGATGGCAAGCGACGAGCCCCCGCCCATGACATCTGAACCCTTTGCGGCGGAAGGAGGGAGAACAGGAGCGCTCATGGGTCTTGGGGTCAACACAGGCTGCTCATCAGCACCCGAGACAGCATTTGAGACTCAAGGTGGGACATGGAGACTCATGAAGACTTGGCACGGGGCCCACCGCTCGGTCAGGTGCGCCAGCAGTGAGTACATGAGCGGCGGTCCCATGAGCCCCGCCAGGTAGGCGTGCACCGCGACCATGGCCAGGTTGTGGCACGCCAGCCCATCGTGTGCATGACGCGCCGCCTCCAGCCGCGCTGCCAGCGCCGCCAGGAAGCGCGCGCCCACCTACGGGGTTGCAGGGCGTCCTGATGTCGTTCTTGCCGTCCACTGCTTCGCTGAGATACCGTTGAGGTACTTATTTGCTTTGCATGCTGTCGGCATGCTGCTCGCGAGTATTGATGGGCAGGCAAAGGGAATGTTGCGGACTGCGTACAGCATCCGCTTGCAAGCTATGTTTAGAATGAGTGCTGAAGGGGAGGGCTGCCGCGCCTCTTGCGTGTTAGCGACCGCCGAGACTCCGGCCACGAACGCCGCGGCGACGGCGGCAAAGGCGTCCGTCGCCCTGGGGCCCTCTGCTGCAGCCTGCACGCGTCACATGTGCCAGTCGACATCGGTTTCTGGAAAGAGCGTCCCTTGAATGCTGCTGGGGCAGACCTGGGTTCCGATGCAGACGCCAGTACTGCGCACTGGCTTCGGGGGTCGGATGCGGATCTATGCCCTCAAACCACGCCTTCCTCGAGCTCCAGGCGAAGCGCCCAGAGCGAGCGGCCCTCACATTCAGCAGCTCGTCGTTGATGGCCTCGGTGACCGGGAGGCGACCCTCCTCCGGCATCAGCGCCGCCACGTCGCCAGCGATGCCCGCGAGGTTGGACTCTGCCAGCCTGTTGAGCAGGCCGCGCACTCGCTGCTGCACCTGGCCGCCGCCGCCGCCGCGCTGCCTGGCGCGCATCGCCGGCGGCACGTATGCCTGGCCTGCGGCACAGGGAACACGCTTGAGGACACTGTTCGCTGCACGGCGGCGAACAGACAGACCATTTTTGATGTGATCCAGCAACCACACCTGCCGGCCTCACACCGGCTGGTGTGAGGTTTAACACCTGTTCAGCTCCTGGTAGCCAACGCCGTATATGTAGTGTCATTGATTATCAGGAAGTGAACGGGTGTTATCCTGACAGCCATCTGCCGCCGAGCCATCTCCGACTTATGTGTTGCAAGGGGGCACATTGCGACGCACGTGCTGCACCTGGCTGCCGCAGGCCTGTACCGGTGCCCGGCCCACTGCCGTTGCCGAGCTCCAGCGCCTCGTCAGAGGACCCGCCAGAGGAGCCTTCCCCGCCGGCTGCCAGGCCCCCCTCCAGGGAGCCCTCGTCTTCTTCAGAGGACTCATCCCTGGAAGAGCCGCCGCTGCCGAGCGTGCCCTCATCGGAGTCGGCATCCTCGTCAGAGGAGTCGTCCCCGGAGGATGCCGGCCCCTCGTCACTGGCATCGCTGTCTGCTAGCAGCATGCCCTCATCGTCGCTGCCGCTGCCGCTGTCAGAGCCGCCGAAGCTGTCCTGCTCGCTGGACGCGCCCTCGCTGCCGCCTGCACAGGCCACAGCGGCACATCAACATCTTCGGTATCATCGCCGTGTGGCAACCTAGGTTCTGGTGGTGGCTCTGGAGCCAGCGTGTCCGCCCTGGCGTCTGCCGCTCCCATCATATACGTCGAGCAGCCGCAGGTGTGAGACTTGGGGGCTGGGACCGACCAAGAGCCTTTCGCAAGATGAGTGTGGGGCTCGGCGCAGGCGCCGTCGCACCTGCGCCGGCCTCGCTGTCCGAGTCCATGTCGGCGGTGGTGATGCCGGCAGTCAGGTCCTCAAGCCCGTCCGCGATGGTCGATTTCCGCCCCTTGCGCAGCTTCAGCTTCTTTGCCAGCGCCCGGAAGTGCTGCTTCTCCGCCTCGATCGCCGTGTTTCCCACGTTCTGCACGGCGCGGGGGCACCGCACTCTCGGAGGTTCGTTGCTGTGAAGGTGAAGACAGACAACCGCTCGACCAGGCAGGACCCTTTTGGGCTACCTCTGTTGCAGCGTCACTGCTGGGCCTTCAAACTGATGCAAGGACGGCAGCGTAACAGAAGCCGAAATCGTTTCCAACCTGAGGAAAATAAAGCCGCCATGACAGACCCAGAGTCAGACGCTCACCGCAAGGTCGCCGAGGAACTCCTCAAACTTGGCGTTCTTGCCGGGCGGCCGCTTGGCGGCCGGCTCCGCCTCCTGCCGCTTCCGCTTCTCCTTCTGCTTCGTGCTTCCTGTGGGCTGCTGCTGCTTCTGCGGCTGCTGCAGCTGCGCCGGCGGCTTGGCCTTACCGGCAGCCTTGGCCGCAGCCTTCGCCACGGCCGGCTTGGCCTGCTGCCCCGAGCTCCCGCCCGCCGCCGAGCTGCCGGCGCCTGCCGCTCCCGCCTGGCCGCGCTGCTGCTGCTGCTGCTGCTGCTGCTGCTGCTGCTGCTGTTGTTGTTGTTGTTGCTGAGACTGTTTGAAGCGCGCCCGCTCGGCCTGCTGCTGAACGTGCCGCTGCTTCACGGCGGCCTTTGCAGCCTTCCGCTCCGCCTTTCGCTTGCTGATGCCGTACAGGCCGCCGCCGCCCTGCGCTCGCGTGTGGCCGCCCGGCACGTACGCCCGCGTGCTGTTGCCTGCAGTCGCAATGGTGCCCATATGAAGGCGTCATCCTTTCGATGGACCGTGGACGGCATGCAAGATGTCAGCGTAGCACCAGTGTGCGAGTCCTACGGCCGCGAGTCTGGCATCGATACTCCACTTGACTACGAGGGAAGTAGGGAGAATGCAGTGCAACAAGCAGTATGAAGCACCTGGGCCGTCATCGGCGGGCTCCTCATCGCTCTGCGCGGCAGGCAGCCCCGTCCTGAGGTCCCGAGCGTCTTCCTCGCCGTCACTGAAGGCGTCTGAATTGTGCTCGTCCCCCAGGCCAAGCTCCTTGGCGACCTTGGACGGCAGCTCTGGCTTTGGCCGGCCCATTAGCGGCGCAGCGCCACGGCCAGGACCGCGGCCGCCGTGCCGCTTTGGTCCCGCTCTAGGGCCGGCACCATGTTTGCGGGGGCCCCCGCCTCGGGGCGCGCTCCGACCCATGATGTGCAGTTCCTACGCGTGCGTCAGCGCTTGTGGGGCGGCCAGGTCAAGCTGTCAGTGCGGAGGCTCCTAGATTCCGACACCAGTACGGCTCGCATATAGGTTTGAGCTGTTGGGTTGTTTTTGTTTGTGGTTCTCGGACTCGTAAAGGACGAGAATCAGGCTGACCTGCAAGTGCTGGCGTTGCACAGCAGGGCTCAGCATAGCTCACGTGCGCCCACGGGTTGTCGCTGCAAATTACATGCAATTCAGCAATTGGCACAATTCCGCGCTCAGGTCACCTTGCAGGGGAGAGTTGCACTTTTTTCAGGTGTTGCGCCTAACACGTTTAACCTCGGCAGCAGCGTTGCAGCTAGGAGGTTCAGCTGACCCTCGTCTGGCGCTCGCGCACATGCATGATCCTGTCCACGCATGCGCTGGAACCGCCAGATGCATTCATTAGACCCACCTCAGCCATAGGTCCGTCAATTATTGAGGGACAGCATGTCCCAGACCGATATTCTGGCCGAGGTGCTGCCGGACCCGCTGCAGCTGGCGCGTTACGTTGAATTCGTGTCAGATCCGGGAGCGGGCGGCATCGCCACCTTCTCCGGCGTCACGAGGGACAACTTCCAGGGCAAGTCCGTGGTGAAGCTGGAGTACGAGGCGTATGCGCCCATGGCGGAGAAGGTCATGCAGGTAGGTTGGCTTGTAGCACCTGCCAAATGCGCATCATGCGCGTCACCACATGTGTGTATGGCCTCCGTGGAAATGCGAGTCGGAAATGCGAGTCGCAATGCGCAGGACATCTGCGGGCAAGCAGCCGCCAAGTGGGACGTGAAGAAGGTCGCACTTGCGCACAAGGTCGGACTGTGCGGCGTCGGCCAGACGAGCGTCATCATCGCGGTGTCGTCAGCGCACCGCCGAGAGGCGCTAGAGGTGGGCACCAATGGGCAGCTGCTTGGACGCGAAGGCTGTGGCATGCGGCAAGGACATGTGTCCTTCGACAAACCAGCTGCAACTCTGGCGCAGGCGTGCCACTGGCTGATTGACGAGCTCAAGGCCCAGGTGCCCATCTGGAAGAAGGAGTTTTTCGAGGGCGGCGAGGTATGGAAGGAGAATGCAGAGGCTCGACGAGGGCAGCAGGCTGCAGCATGATTGCATTCCATTGAGGTGTACAGTGCGAAGGACGACAAGTACATCTCGGCTCCAAACCAAGGGTGTTTCACTACACATGTGCTCACTCCTGACGAGTATGCACCTAGCTAACTGAAAACGGAGTGGAACTGCAGACGCTCAATCTGCCGGCTGTGGAGCGTCGATCTCCAGCATGTCCTGCACGGCAAAGAGGCATCTGGCATCAACATTGCATCGGATTCCCGAGAGGAATGTGAGGACCAGACTGAGAATCTGGGTTCCGGTCTTGCGACAAGCTGTCATTGCAGCAGAACATGTGTCACCCCATCGTATGCACCACCCGCATGCAATGCCCCAGCCGGAGCCTCGCGCATACACCTCAACTGGGTGTTCACCCAGGCAAGTGAAATGGCCTGCACCGTGGCGTCGGCGTCGTAGGTGATTCGCGATATTACATCCTCATAGGAGGCGGTTTGGCACCCGCGGCCTTTGAGCGCCTCGTCGATGCGCGCGGCGTTGACCTTGCACTCCTTTGAGTACTTGTTCTTGATCTGGCGCCGGTTCTTCCCGGGAAACAGGCTGGCAATGAGCGTAAAGTCGGAGCCGAAGGTCGCCAGCGCCTGCGGCAGGCAGGGGTGCGGCACTGAGCACGCTGGCAATCCAATGTAGAACCCTCGGCGCTACACTCGAGACAATCGTCCGCATGGCGCATGTGCATACAGTGAAGTTTGTTTGTGCATTTCGTCCGCGGCGATGGTGTTATGCAAGCGCCTTGCTCCGCAGCCGCAGCCGCGCTGCGCACAGGGCAACCCCAGAACTCCAGACAAGATCCTTCACACGCTACAACGAGCAAAGGAGGTGGAGCCTTTGCCTTCAGCTCTCCTTCGAACTCTCACCCGGTAGAAGTTCTCGGTCTCCTCCTCCTGCCACCGCTCGCTGGGGTTGCGATTGACGGCGTAAGACATGGAGTTGAGGCGCTGAGTGTCTTCGACAATAACCCGCTGCCGGTCCTCCGGCTGCGCCTGCACTGTCAGCGTCGCCGTGTCCACCACGATCTGCCCGTTGACGATGCTGACCTGCAAGACAGCAGGGAGACAATAGGGTCGGCAAGTGCTTATGTCAACTTGATGGAGAGCTTGCTCGGTTCAGCTGTGCTCTCCAAGGCGAGTGCTCATCTGGGCGTCCCATTTTGCGCTGCTCAATGCACAGTGCTATGGCAGGAGTTTTCGTGCTTCATGCTACACTCCCAGGCATGCTGCGTCGACAGCTGCACTCCTCGCACAGTTTGTTGCTATAGATAAGTGTAGAGGCTTCGCAGCAGGTACCTGCGGCGCCATCGCAGCGGCTGCATTTGGTGGCGACTGGATGCGTGGCGGCGTCGGTGCCGTAGGCTGTGGCGACCCTCCCGCTGCAAGGGCCTGCCGCTGCAGCTCCAACTCCTGCAGCCAGCAGGCGCAGAACTTGCACACGATCAAACTTCTGCTGATCAGATGCCACGAAGTACTGCACCACGATTTCACGCAATGGCTGCAGGCATGCTGGCATCCTGCAGCATGCACCGCCAGCATTGCCATGGAAAGGCCGAAGGTGCCTCCACAGCATCCCGCCTCACGCCGGGCAGGTACATGTCTTGACACGTTTGACAAGTTTGCACTGCCTGGCCAGCATGCTGAACACCGCAAATCCTACCTTGCGGCGCTTTTCCATGATGAGAGTCTCCCGCTCCTTGCTGTTAGACCAGCGAATGACGTCCTTCAGCGACATTCGGTCGACGTCCAGCCGCTCTGGCACCGCGGGCCGGCCACCGACCATCCCCGTGCGCTTTGCCGGTATGGCCAGCATGAGCGCGGGCGCCTGCCGCTTGCGCGCCTCCGCCGCTGCTGCGTCCCGCGCGGCGGACTCTGACGCCGCAAGCGAGGCTGGCGGCCGTCGCTGCGACGCGGTGGTGCGGCCGAGCAGCCGGCCCCGGCCCCGGCCCCGGGCTGGCGGCAGGCACACTGGCGGCGCCGCCTGTGAAACACGAATGCCGACAGTCCTGGCGAGCTATCCTCGAAGCCATCGACGACATGCACTCCTCAATGCCATCGTGTCATGTTCATGCGATGCAAGTGCTGTAAAGGACAGCCACTTGGCGCTGCATGCATGCTGCATGCATGCAGCGCCAAATTCAAGGCGCAAAAAACTCACCGGGGTGTCATCTGGCAATTCCTCCTCCTCCTCCTCCTCCTCCTCCTCCTCGGAAGACGTGCCCGCCGCAGCAACAGGCTGTGCAGCTGCTGCCGGTGCAGCCATCGGCTGCTGGAGGGCGCGTGGACGCGCCGGTGCTCCTGCCGGAGCAAAGTGCACCTGCCGCATGCAGTTGGCAGCGTCATGTGCCGACTCCGTGAGCCGCAAGTTTCGGGTCCATCAGCATGCCAAGCAGGGCAACATCATTGGTGTGTAACCCACCCGCCTCCCCGCTGGCGGCGAGCGAGCAGCCAGGCCTGCACCCGCATCTGCTCGCTGAGTTGCAGCCGCGCTGCTGCCAGCGACCGCTGGCGGTGGATGTGCTGCGACGCTGGGCTCTGCGGGCTGGGCCCGCTGCCGGGCCTGCGACTGCGGCAGCGGCTGTGCTCGCGATGGCTGGGCGCGGGGTGCCGTCACTGGCGGGACCAGCGCCGCTGCGCCAGCGGCAGGTGCTGCCGCTGTCGTTGCAGGCGCGGGGGTAGCAGTCGCAGCAAGGGCTGCCGCGGCGACGTCCTGGACTTGCTCAGACGCCGGCCGTTGCTCCTCTGCACAAATGCCAAAGCCAGGTTCACTACCTGGGACGCCTGGGACGCCAAACTTGGCCTGACATGCAGTCCGAAAACAGGCAGCGCACTGCGCACCTGACGGTGCCGCATCTGGCTGTGAGTTCGGCTCTGCTTCCTGCGGCTGGGCCCTCTGCGCACAGTGCAATGCACCTTCAAATCCCAGAACACACAATGCATCGGTTTGGGAGACAGCCGCTTGCATGAGGCATGCAGGAGGACCTTACCGGTCGCGCACGAGGCTTCAGACGAGGGTTAAACTGGCTGCTGCGCCCTGTGCCGGCTTTCTTGCTAGCTTTATCGAGCGAGGAGAGGTCGAAATTCATGTTGAAAGTTCAAAATCGGTGCATGAACTCCGGCTCGGCGCGCTGCTGCTCGCTGCTGGATACTCCTTGGCAAGCGCTGTAGCTGCTCGGGTGCTGTAGAGTCAAAATTGAGCAGGAACGAACACCTTGCCCAGAATCGCTGGGAAACCCGTTCCTGAATGGCTCGCACCCTTGCCACCCGTTTATATGATGGCGGTCTTTTCCCACCTTTCTCTATAGCCCGCAACGGAGCGCTTGCACGTCGCCTGCAGACGGCATGATTTTAGGAGATGGGTCGCATCACTGTAGGCATGGCCACTATGTGGCGGCGCGGGCGTGAGCGTTCTTCACATTCCTGAATTCGTGACACCGATCGCTGGCAGACATGTCAGCGACTACTCAGCAGTCCCAGGCTCAGCAGAAGCGGCCGGATCATGCGACGGCTGCGGATCGTGCGGCAGCATCGAGAGAGAGCGTCAACGGCAGCTTTTGGAAGAAGCTGTGCTGCCTTTATCCTCAAGGTGTGCCCACTAGCTGGTCGCCTGCAATTGACCGCAGCCAGGCCGCCTGTGTGCCATGGCTCGCTTTTGTGCGACTGTGCGAAGGAACCACTCGAATTGTTCGGTTAAATTGCTTTGTAGTCCGCAAGATTGTGTTGCCTCGTTGAGCCGCTCTAGCAACGTGGTGCGCCAGTGCACAGCTGGAGGCCAGCCCATATGTTCCCATGACACAGCTGCCCTCTCGCCCTGCAACCCCGACTGCAGCCCTTGGTGATGTGCCGGATGAAGCCGTTGAGATGCCCAGCCCAGTACCTGGCGACGGCAGCAGCTCTTCTGGCACCGCGCGCACCAGGATCACGCATCCGCAGGTGCAGTGATGGAGAATGTTGTCACAGTGGAGCTGGGTTGCATTAGGCTATCATGGACTTCTCGTGCAGCTCTGGCCAGGCGCACGGTACATTCGAGAAATTTGGTCGGGTCTGCATCTATTGGATGATTTTCAGCCTTTTCCACGCACAGGAGGACGACCTGTATGTCATCGAGGAGTCGCTGACTTCCATTCGGGACTACCCCAGCACCCACGGCAGCGCCGGAGCCGCCGCCGGACGCGTCCGCAGCTGGCCGCGAGCAACGCCATCCACTGACAGCAACCTGACGATCTACAGGTGGCTCACAGTACTTTTGATTCTCGACGACTCATCGTGCAAGCAGAACCATGATGGTATTATTCGTCGAATTCCAGATCAGCTGGCTCATGCATCTGGCCTGCTGGACCTTGTGCATGTGCATGTGCATGTGCATGTGCATGTGCATGTGCATGTGCATGTCCTGCACGTTACTAAACTGCTCAGTCTCCGCGGGCGGTTGCAAGTTGCATTCACTATGCTTGCAGCTGTGACAGCACGTCGGTACTGCCGGAGGCCCTGGACCGCGCGCTGACTCCGCCCTTCGCCCGCCGCATTGCCAGCGAGGACACAATGGGCGACGCCGGCGGCGGCCTCGGAGCAGACCAGGCTGCTGTCCAGGACTCAGGCGCTGACCACGAGATCGAGGAGGAGCCTGCTGCGGAGGCGGCTGCGGCCATCACGCAGCTGCCGCGGGAGGCGCCGGCTGTGACGGCCTTCCATGACCTGGTGCGGTTTTTGGCCCTGCATGCAGAAGTGCGGATTGCAGTTTCCAGGACATGCTGAACTGCATGCCAGAACCGGTGCCTGCCCTGTCGTTGTCACATCTGCCTAGTGCTTAGAATTACGCCAAGCCTGCTTGACCGCTCCTCACTGCAGAGCATGCACATGTGGCAGGCTCGGCAGGGAGGACTTGCAACTCCATACTGCTGCACGAGACGCATGTGGCGATGAGGCTGATTTCTGGCATGCACATGCACACAGAGCAACAACCAGCTCATGGGGACAATGCGGGCGTACCTGCGTGGTGGCTCCTCCGGGCCTGCACTGATGTCGCCGGAGGCACGCGCCGCATCTGCAGCTGCAGCGTTGCTGCAGCTGCCGCCAGCTAGCAGCCAGCAGGTGAACACTGGCCAAGACGACCTGTTCTGCGCCGAGCAGCTGGGGCCTTCGCCGCTGCATGGCACGCCACAGCTGAGCCCGCAGCCCAGTATGCAGCCAGCCCTCGGCGAGCCCTTCCAGGAGCTGAGCACCAACATCGCCCGCGGCGGCTCGCCACCAAAGCGCGCGCCGGTCCCCGCCGGCGGCTGCCCGCCAACGGTCCGCCAGCTGTCCATCGAGGTCCCTGAGGGCGACGACTTTGCGTTTTCCGAGCCGCCAGGCGCCACAGCAGATGACGGCAGCAGCTCCACTTCCGAGACACCGCCCGGCCGGCGCGAGCACGCCCGCCGCATGCGTGAGCTGCGCAGCGGCCGCTCTGTGGACACCTCTGATGAGGACGTGGCGGCAGCCGCCTGGCGTCCGACCGTGGCGCCTGAGCTCTCCCCCACTACCGCCGGCTGGTTTCGGGGCTGCATGCCGGCCCAAGAACTCATGATGTCCCGCACACTCGGCGGCGGCGCAGTCTCCGGCGGCCTGGCCAGCGCCCCGCCGCTGCGCCCTGCGCCGGAGCCAGCGCCTGCACTGCGCCGCCACGAGGCCGAGACAGGTTCGCACCGTGCGGCGCCGCCGCATCCAGCATGGCCGGCCGGCTCGCCTCCCGTCGCATGTGGCTGACTGCTGCTCAAATGGTTCCAGTAGCTGTCGGTCTCAACTATCCTGCCAAGGCATGTGCATGCCAAACCCGAAGCAGCGAGCACCTGTCCTGCAGATCCTACTGCAAACCGGTCACAGACGCGGCACAGCTATGTTTGGCAACGGGAAGCATTGAGGCTGCCGTGCTAAGTTCTGCCACCTGCCACATTGTACAGGCGGCGCCAGCGCCGGCGGCGGCCAATACTTTGACATCACGGTGGGCGACGCCGGCAGCGGCTGCGTCGACGAGATGCTGAGTCCGGACTTTGGCGGCAGCGACAGGGCGACGCGCTCGTCGGTGCTGCACTGGCTGCAGACCTCGGTGGCGGTGTCTACCGACCCGCAGCCGGGCTCCGGTGAGGCGTGTGCATGAGGATGCTGCGACCGTCATGTGGACTGCCAGCCGGGGCTGCAGCCTCCAAGTTTGCCCCGGTTCATGCAGGCTACTGAACTTGTGCGACTGGGTGTGCAGCGGCCCGCATGACGATACTGCATGTGTCGCACTGTAAGCTGCGTGCCACAGTCTCTGACGGGTGACATTGGTCAATACCCACTGCAGAGAGCCCTCAAGCCAGCGGTAGGGGCACTGGGCGCACACCGGCGCCATCATCTAGAGTGCAGGCCATTATGCGCAAGTGAGCACACATTTCCCAGCCGCTTTTGTTGGGCAATGAGGGCTCTCTGGAGTTCATATGTCATCACTGGATCAGCTGCTGCCACAGCATCATTCACAGATGCAACATCGTGTCGTGTCATGTGCTGCAGGTACCGCAAAGCGTGACTCAGAGGGATGATGCGACCATCTGTGCAGGCCAGAGAACTATATGCATGCCGTCAATCTGAGCAATGCAGCTCGAGGGTCCTCCCGATGATCCCAAAATTTGCCTCTTCCGGCGCAAGACTGCGTTTCATTGTCATCTGCTGCAGTGTCGCTAAAGTGCAAATCAGGAGTACAGCTTTCAGATTCAAGCCTTCTCCATAAGAAAGACATGGTTCAAGGATAGAATTTAGAGTTCCTTGCAGACAGCGGTCAAGACTCATTTTCTGGAGTCTTTGCAATGAGGCACTTCAGAATGATTTCCTCGGCATCAAAGAGCGCCCGCCCAAATGACCTGGCCTCCTCGCACATGACCGTCCACGCAGCCAGCGTCGTGATGCACTCCCCACCCTTGCCGCCAAACAGCGCCCTTCAGGCGCCGCCAAGACCATCAGCGGCAGGCCTGCACCTTTCATGTCGCCTGCGCACCCTCTGTGCATGCAGATCAACACACTTCCAGCAGACTAGATAGGCAAGGATGTGCACAGCCAGTGTTCACGACTCTAACCTGAGGTGGCGGTCCGCGACCGCCGCAGCCTCCGGCGTCCGGAACTCGCTGAGCTGCGCGGGCACCGCCTCGAAGAAGCGCCAGGCGGCACTCGTCGCGCCGTAGGCGGTGGCGGACGTCACGGGCTGCTGTGGGTCGGGCAGCACGTCTGACGCGGCTGCAGCATCGTCGAACTGGTCGTCCAGTTTGAGCTGCCGCCTCAGCCACATCCGCCGTGAGAAGTAGCCCCAATTCGAGTAGGTGGCGTATGTCTGCAAGTGCAACAGTCGCAACAGCATCGACATGAGCCCTTGCCCTCATGGTTCACAGCATCAACCAGATGGGGCGCCCTTCGCATCAGACAGCTTGCCCTTTTGCAGCAGCAGCGTGAGCTGAGGCAAGCGTGCGCACCTTTGCGGCGCCATCTCTGTCCATCCGTGATGGTGTATTGCCCTGCAGCATGTGCTGAGCGTCAGCATTCTTGAAGCCTCGGTAGGTCGGCAGCAGCAGCCTGACAGAGGTAGCGAAGTGACGGCGACTCACCTCTGTCGCCAGCAGGAACTGCCCCCGAGCCGACGCCATGACTGGGTCCAGTGCGGGCCGCACATCTGCAGTCCGGGCAGCATCTCAATCCATGCTTTCGAATTCGGTTGCTAGATGTTTGGGCTCTGATGTTGCACTGAGCCAAGCTTGTCGGCGGATGTCTACCCACCCGTGTCTGCAGGCTGTTCGACCTCTGGATGCCAGTCGGCAGCGGTGGCGCTTGGGGTGGCCGCCTCCGCCTCGGCCCTGAACACCACGCTGCCCAGCCGATACTGCCCCTCGTGGCCGCTGAGAAACTGCACCTCCGTCTGGAGCAGCTTCCGGTCTGTGCCCTCGGACAGCATGGCATCGGACTCTCGCCCCAGCGCTGACCTGCACTTTCCATACTATATCAGAGTCCGGCGCCTGAAATCCCAATTTGACCACCGACTGCTTCAGGCATGGTTCACGATGGCCTTGTGTGTGGTTAGCAGGCGGGCTAGCTTCAAGAGCACCTCATGTCCTGCTGCATCTGCACATCCTTCGAATACGTCTCTGCCAATGCCCAAGCGTAGATGACGTCCTGTGGTAAGTGAAGCCAAGCGTCTTTGAGACCAAGGATCTGAACTCCATCGTATACAGTCTGTGCATGGCGACAACGACAGCGCAGAGACAGAGTACATGTGTTGAGGTCTGGCCAGTGCTTAGATGGCTTACCTCAGTGACTGCCTGGATGCGCGCAAACGCTATCCGGTGTGTACTGGAAGCGTCTGCGCTTGCCGCCACTCCAGGCTGCGCCAGCTGCAGCGACCAGTGCACCACACATTGCCGCCGTCAAGAAACTCATTACCGACTGCTGGCGGAGCATCAAACTCTGTGCTGTTGCAAGCCATGCTTCCACTCGCCAACATCCGCACATCGCATCGCAAGGTCTCACCTGTGCGAGCTCCGACCTGACGGCAGCCACGAAATCTTCCGCGGCGCCATGCATGAGCAGGTCCAGCAGCCGCTGCCCCGGCGCCGTCAGCACCTCACTGGACAGCGGAATGCCGGCTGTCACACCCGCGTCCGGCGCCTCCGCTGGCTGCTGACAGGCGACGCACCGCAGGCTGTTGGGCGCAGCGGCAGCGGTGCGCCGCTGCGCATGCCTTGTTGGCACATGGCCGCGGTCGGCATGTGCAAGACGTGAGCGACGGTGTGAGGCAGTCCAGAGCTTTAACCTCGTGAAGCTGCAAGCTTTCGGTTGGCACTGCGGATTGCGGCCAGATCTGGCACTCTGTGCCCGACACAGCAGCGAGGATTGGCGAGCGCCGCTGAGCAACATGAGACGTGTCTGAGACTGCGGCAATGCCAGCTTGACCCCAAGTGTCCCAGTTGATCACAACAATACAGCAAAGAGATACGACGCGATTGCAGTCCGAAGCGGTTGCCGGTCGTGATCCCAGATCTGTTGACATCATGCTGCAAGACCTCGGAATACCACATCGTGCCGGCGCTCAAAACTTTAAAACGCCTTTGCGTTCCGGGTTTTGCAACACGCGTGCCATCAGGAACACACAGCATGCTGCTATCGTGGTGGTGAGCGTTCAGCACTCGTTATTAGCGGTCCCTCGCTGCACCGATGCCCAAGCGGCAGCGCGCAACAGACACCATGTCTGGCGACCCGCCCAAGCCGCGATGCCAGTTCTACCTGCCCCACAAGAAGCGAAACTGCAAGTTCCAGGCGGTGGGCGGGGAGTCTTTCTGCGGAAACCATCTGTTTGCGGCGACGGGCACGGGGACGCGGCGTACGCCATGCACCTTTGACCCAACCCAGTGCGTTCCGCCCTTGTCCTGCTTGACGTTGCAAGGTCTTAGGTCTGCTTTACGTGACTGACACTGTTGCGCACCACCTCAAAGACGGACAACTGCACATCACGGCATTCACGGACTGTGACTTGGACGGCATCGTGTGCCTGGCGTCGACGTGCCGCTTGGTGTGGCGCGTGCAGCGACGTAGCGGAGGGCGAAATGGAGGCACATCTGAAGACCTGCCCAACGCGCATGCGGGTCGAGCAGCTGCAGGCGCAGCTGTACTACAGGCCCGGTCAGTACAGCAGCCATTTGCCGTGTGCACAAGGTCTGTTGCTGCAGGTGAGGCCTTTCCGCTGTGGGAGCGGCGACGCAGCGCAGCAGCTTTGCGTCAAATGCGCCTGATGGTTCACCTCTAAAGCTTTCCTTTCTGTTCCAAAACATGAAAGCCAGTGGTCGGCAAACAGTGGTGGAGCAGATGATATGAGGATGGAGCTTTGTCGGCGAGGGCGATCGAGACTGTGCCCGGACTTCAGGCTGCAATGCGGGAGCTGGCGCCGCGGTGCAGCTGCCGGGCCGGGACTGCTCAGCCTCGCTCGGGACGCAGCGGGCGGCACACGCCCGCGCGATGGGACTGCCTGCGCTGCTGGAACTAGTGAGCCGCGTGGAGGCCAGGCACAAGCGGGTGAGGGCTTTGGGCCGGCAGTCCAAAGAGCTTGAAGCTCGGGTTGAAGCTGGCTGTGGACACTGTCCGGCGCGTGTACGACCGCGCGTGCACTGAGCAGACGCTCCCTGCAGGCAGATTTCGACCCACACTCGTCATGTGCAGTGTTGTGGGGGTGGAAACGTGAACGGTTGCTCAAATTTGAGGCAGGGAAACGGAACAGAGTCCGTGTCATGGCTGGCAGGCATGCCCGCAACAGCCGCTGCCGCCGCAGGAGCTGGCGCCGCCCGGCGCACCGCTGGAGCAGCGGCACAAGGAGCTCCCATTCTCCGTGAAACATGCCCGACAGCAGGTGCTGGCTGATTTGTTGCGCCTGGCTGGGAAGAAGGGGTCCCTCTGGTGATCATGTGCAATTGGAGCGTCATGAACCCATGCCTGCGGATGCCGTCTGTGCTGCGAAGCCTCCAAACCGCAAGCTTACTGCTGCATGCTCCCTGCAGCTCGTTAGCAAAACGTGCATTGCCTGATCTGCCTGATATCCTGCTCGTGCAGGCGTCGATTGTGGGGCACATGCAGCGCCGCGGGCTGCTGGAGGATGCGGTGGGGTGTGCATTCCTTGAATTTGGCGCAGGCGCCGGCTACCTGACGGGCATGCTGGCGGACTGCTGCGAGGCACGGGACCTGGTGCTCATCGACTCTGGGGCCTTCCGGCTGAAGGCAGACAGGTGTGCCTACCCTGAACCCCAAACCCGGCAGGGCCTGCTAAGCGCGGTGTTTGGAGCGGCCAGGGGCGATCTCAATGCTTTGTGGCCGGCCCTGGAGCAGCAGCAACAGCGGCGTCAGAAAGCTAACCTCAGGTCATTGTTAAAGAGCTTTCAATGCTTTGAGGGCCACGCCCTGCAGCATCAGACGAGGAGAATGTGTCATTCAAGGCATGTCATTCAAGGCGTGTCACACGCAGGGGGTTGCGGCACCTCAACATGACCCGGCTGCGCATTGGCATTGAGGACCTGTGGCTTGGCGGCCTGCCTCTGCTGGCTGGCAGCGCCAGCGGCTCCGACAGTGCGGGACCACCTGCAGCGCCGCGGCCCTGGGTGGCGCACGGCAAGCATTTGTGCGGCGCGGCCAGCGACTTCACTCTGCGCTGCGCCCGGCAGTGCCGCGACAGCAACACAGGTTCAGCCTCTAACTGTTCGGTTCCATTCCCACTGCTGCATGGCACCTTCATCAATAAGAGACAAGCACCTCGAATGTTCATCTCGAGGAAGGGCATCATGGAACGGCCTGCTCACAGCCGTGCACGTTGGGCAACTCCTGAGGCACAGTCTAAGCGGTGTGCTGGCCTAGCAACAGGCAGTCTGCGGGGGCTGTGCATTGCTACCTGCTGTCACCACCGGTGCGCCTGGCAGCACTACGTCAACCAGCCGTTCTTCGAAACGCTCGGCTTCTCACCAACGGACTTTGAACTCATCAGCTGGATGACAGGTGTGCTGCTCTCTGCTTGCTTGGTGCTTCTCTCTCTGTCGAGCAGCCCTGCTGTTTTGAAGATTTCAAGTCGGGGCCATGCATGTTACAATGGCTGAAAAGCAGTGATGCTCCTTTCCGGATGTGCAAGCTGATTGTCTATATGCACGTCACAGGCTGGGCCCTGTGCGGACACGAGGCACCAGCAGGCGAGGCCGCAGAGGAGGCCCCAGAGCAGTCTGCCCTTCTCGCCGGCAATGCTGGTGCGCTGCAGGAATGTTGCTTGGACTGCATAACCATGCATCTGGCAGCGAACTGAGCTTGTTAAGCATCCGGCAGCAGAGTAAGTCGCTTCTTTTGAGGCAACCAGGAGAATCCGTGGACGGCACAGGAAGTTGTCGTAAAAGATTTTATGACTGTGAGGATCCCCTGCGCAGGGGCTCCTGACCAGGCGGCGGCTGCGGGGGCCGGCATCCCCCGGCCGCAGCGCATAGCGATTGGTCAGAAGTGCAAAGCACTCATAGACCAGGGCCGCCTGGTGTGGCTGCAGGAGTGCGGGTTTCAGGTGCGACCTTCCCTGAAGAACAGGGAGGTTGACCAACGAAACAACGAAACAACACAAAGATACCCTATATGTGGGACTATGTCTGCACTCGCTGCGCTTGGTTGGAGAGAGGCTTATGTTTCAACTGATGCGCAGGCCGAAACCGTAATTTATGTGCCGCCAAGTGTGTCAGGCGAGAACAAGCTCCTCATCGCGACAGTGGCCAAGTGATCTACGAGACAGGCAGCCGAGTGGTTCCTGAAACCGCCACCGTACATCAGCTGCAGGTCTTCCGGCAGGTGTGTGTTTGCTGCCGGTGTCCCCAATGTGTGACAGAACACTGGTCGTGTCCTGCACATTGCACGCTGTGTCTCCGCAGCACATTGCGGCCAAGGCAATTGGCTCACTGACGGGGACATCGACCCGACACTGCTGTACGTTGATCATTGCAGGCCTCTCCAAGCCTCCGCCACCCTGGCTCAGAATTAGACGTGAGGGTCCAAACCTCCGGCCGCACCGGTGCTGCTTTGCTCCGGTGGGCAAACCCCCGCATGCTCAAGTGCATGAGCAGTCATTCACTGCGAGGCCTGGTGGCAGGCGGTTAGTGCCGCTACCCGGGGAAGGGGGGGGTCCGTCCGAGTGCGCAGGCGCTGCAAGTGACGCTGTCGCTGATGAGCTGCCTTGACTTCAAGTGGAATGCAGTGTAAGTTATAGGGTTACTGTAAATTTGGGATCTGGGGATGGCTGCGGGACCCGGAAAACGTCAAAGCCTTGCCGCCACCAGGGTAAACCCCCTTGTTCCTTGTCAAGGCACAACGGAAGGGCCGGGAAGGCTGCAGTCAATCCTGGCCACTTGCATCAGAATCTGCTTCGTCAGGTCCGTCCTCGACCTGGGTTATGAGTTCACAGCTGGGATTGGCACAGCTGAGCGCGGCCAGCTCATGCGCCCAAGCAGTAGACTCCGCTGTGAATTCTTGCACCGCCAGCATAGACACGCAGCGAAGCTGCGTCGTGCAGTGCAGGGCGGTGAGGCTGGCGGGCTCGAACCCAAACCTGCGCACAGAGTGTAGATTCCGTGGTGCTGAGAACGCATCAGGTGCTCCCACAGGTGTGCGCCGGCCCTCCGAGCCAGTGGTGGCAGGCGGCGGCCTGGCCATTGCAGGGTGGCAGGCAGCTGCCTGGCAGTTGCAGGGCCTTGCAAAGTACAACCACCTACATACAGAGATACGCCCAAACACAGTGGGAAAAAATTTAATGCAATAGAACAATTGCACCAACCAGCTGCCATCAAAGTGCCCGTCCATGTCCAAGAGCTGCAGGCTGGGCAGCTTGCGGCCTGGCCACGGGAGTCGTGCAACCTCAGCCAAGGGTGTGTTGTAACGCCAGCCATCCTGAAGCTGATCCGCAGCTGGCGGAGCACATGCGGATGGACGCAGGCGGTTCATGCAGGCTGCGGCAGATGTACAGCATCGAATGCATGCAGTTGAGCTGCAGTAACCCGCACCGGCACAAATTTTTGCCCGGATACGTTTAGGCTGGTCAGGCGCGTCAGCCGGCTCAGTCTGGCAGCTCGCGCATGTGTGCGGTCTCGTGATGACGATCATCCGGGCATGGACCCAGCGTCAGCTCCTGCGCTCCGGAGCGGGCACTGCATCACACTGCCGTGACACTCCAAAGCAGCACTGCTAGCAGTGCTGCGAATGACACATCAGGGCACCGCCTCTACGGTCGCACGCGCTATTGCTCAGCGGCTGGATGCAACATGTCATAGAAGAGCATGCTGCATGCGGAAGGGGCAGGCCATGCCGCAAAAGGAAGAAGGGAGAGGACCTGCAAGCTGATCAGGTCGAAGACTCCGCTGGGAGGGTAGTTATGATCGCGGCAGAGCGTGAACGACGTCAGCTGGGGTGCCGCGCCAAGCGGCCAGCCCCCGACCATGACTGCGGATGCGCGCTGCAATGCCTTGGACGAGATGCAGCCGTTGCTCGCCGAATTCACGTACTCGAGATCCAGGTCGACCAGCGAGGGAAGCGGCCCTGCGCCAACTGCCAGGAATGCCTGCGCACCGGAGTTGTGCGGGAGTGTCAAGAAGTGCACGTACTTTGAGGGGTGCGCCGCAGCAGTTCCGCCATGGCAGGACCTCTGACGGCGCCTGCCAGAACATGCCGTGCATTACTCAGCACCAATAATAAGGAGGGTCGTGAATAAGCTGATTTTGCGATGCAGAAGGCACGGGCAGAACCTCACCCTGTTGTAGGAGATGCTGAGTCTCGTCAGGCCAGTCAGGCGCCCCATGCTCGATGGCAGCTCCGTTATAGCGCAGCTGTGGAGCCACAAAGTCCGCAGCCTGCAGAGCGGGAAGGACACGGGAGTGAGCGCTGAAGCTAGTTGGGTGGAGCCTTTGATAGCGAAGGGGAAGGATGAGTAGCTGGTGCCTAACCCGAGCATGGCTGTACCAACATCGTTCCGGACACCACAAGAGTTCATTTTCAGCTGGCAACGTCAGCATGCAACACGTCATGCTGTTGGCAGTGCTGTTGCCAACTCGGAGTGCCAGCTCAAGGATAACACCTTTCGAAAGATCTTTATGAGGATAGCTTCACGCGGAAGACCATTCGCATGCACACCTTGTGAGCGAGAGGAGCTCAAGGGGCAGCTCAGACAGGTGGTGGTGCTGCATCAGCTCCAGGAGTGTCAGCGCGGTGAGCCGAGACACCTCCGGCGGCAGCCGCACAAGGCCCATCGGTGGCGCATCATCGGCATTGATGTGACGGTCACTGGCCCGACTCCTCAGGAAGAGGTGCTGCAGAAGACCCAGGCCTCAGAGCGCCTGCGCAGCACCTTGCAAGGATCGTGAGCAGTGTAACAACCTGGCACTGCGCTGCCGCGGGCCGCCGCTGTGCTCATCGCCCTTAGGCTCCTGCACTGGCGAAGCGGGGGACTGCGAGGGCAGGCTGACGTGAGCAGCTGCTGGGAGAATCTGCCGAGCCAGACGTCCGCAGCCATCCCGCGCACAAACGACCGCACCTCGAGGTTGAGCTGGCAGTCGACTGTGTCGACCTCCAGTTCGAACAGGAGCTCCTTGAGACTCGCGATGCCCGTCGCTGGCGAAGGGGCTGTCGTCCCAGGCATGTAAGCCGCTGGTGTCGAGGCTCATGCGCGTGGCGTTGTGCAGCCAGGAGGCCGCCGCAAGCGGCAGTACCACGTTCACGAACGTCGCACACAGCGGTGGTGGCTGCAGCTCTGCGGACCCGACTACCAGCCTACCAGCCGGCTCCAGATCCAGAAACAGGTCGAGCCATCTGACGCCTGCGCATGCACTGCTGGTGCGCATTGGAAGCAGGAGTGATACTGGCGACTGGCGTCCCTTGGGTTCCTCGAGACTGCGAGTCATTGGCAGGCGATCAGCAAGCGCTGCACGCAGCGTCGCAGCATTCCTGAGCGTTCGAGCAGGCACCTGGGGCGCGCTGCAGCAGCCACTCGCAAAGTGCGCTCTGCGTCAGGTAGCGCCTGAGGTACAGGTTGCTGTTGGCTTGACAGTCCTTCTGCTGTTCCGTACTGACACGAAACCCCAGCAGAAAGCTGAGTATGAAACCACCCCAGGCATCTGGCACCTGCCACACAGCCGCACCCGATCGTCATCCTCTGCTGCTGCTCAGAGAGCGTCTGCAGTGCATTATGATTGAAGACTGTTGTTGGAAGGGCTAGGTCAATGACTGTTGGAACGGTACCAAACACTCTCGCCTGTGGGGTGCGCAGCGCGGAACGCAGCAAGCTGTGCGTTGCCTCCAGCGAGCATTTATCGCGGAGAGATAGCTGAGGGTAGTGATCGCCATAAGCTCGTCCAGCAAGTCTGTCAGGGCTGCATGGTGTGCTGGCATTCTGCAAGGATCCAGAGCAATCTCCCTGGAGGTTCGGCCGACGAAAACTGGGACAGCTTAGCCGGAGCAATGCTCTAGTTTCAGCCGCTAGCTCCAGGAGCCTGAGCGAGCAGCACAGCAGAAATGCAGCAATGCTCGCTGAAGAAGTCGTGCAGGTATGCATTGCCGCCGTTTTGTCCGCGAGATCTCCGGAACCCCTTACTCGTTCAACGGGGGAATTTTGCAGTGTTTCGGAGAACCGTTCTGGATGGCAGATGCAACCTGCAAGCACACATTTCAACGGCTTGAATCTAGTTTTGGACTCAGCAGACAGCTATTCAAAGGTACATCGGTCGCTAAGAGCGCTCACATTTCAAATTCAGTAGTTTCAATTTCAGATCATCCACGACACACGCAAGTAACAGCCTAGTCCCTGCCTCAGCAGCACCTTGTTGGGCTGTGGCGACCCACATCACGCCACAGGACTGTGATGTCCAAAACGGCCAGCAAAAAGCGTGCCGACCAAAAACAAGCTACCTTGGCACTGAAGAAGCGGCTCAAGTCAGCGCATGTGAGTTCCTTGCCCAATGCAGGAATTGCCAAAATCGCATAACATTCCGGCTGAAAGAATTACAATGCAAATCGAATGTGGTGCGCAGGAGATACTTGCAGAGGTACGCAAACTCTCGGCAGAGGTGAAAGCGGCGCCGCAGGAGTCAAGGTGCGCCATGCTTCTGCATTGACGACGGTTGACGAGATGGCTGAGACATGCACCAGCTCTGAGCATGCAACTGACTGCTTTTGACTGGTTTTGCGCAGGACATTGGAAGAGCTCGGGCTGCTGGACTCGTGCCGAGAGGTGCAAAAGCTGCTCCTGTGTGCGCCAACATGCATCCCGCACCGCTTGCTTCAGCACGACTTGTCCATGGGAGTACATGGCCAACCGGAATTGATGTCTACTGCTCACCTACAGAGATGCCGCAACATGCTCGGACACATGCGGTCAGAAAACATCTATGATTGATTACAAATTTACATATACATGATGCTTTGGGCGCAGGTCATTGACAAGGACGCAGATGGCGTGCTGGACGAGATCGAGAGCGCCATCTTCCAGGTCGCGGTCAGCATCCTGGACGGCCAGGGCTTCTCCTACAGGTCCGCTTGAAGCTTCGGCACTGGCAGGCGCCGGCACTCTGCCGAGAGGTCCTGCGGTCCAGCCCATCGCAATCATCAAATAACAGCCACCCATACACGTCAGCAGTGCATCGTCCTGCCTGTTTGCGAGCTTGTGCGGGCACTTTCCGTGCTGACTGCCACGAAGCTGCCAATCGCCAGCATGACCTTGGCAGTCTATAGTTCACAACATCAAATGCACCAATGCGACCCGCAGCGTGCCGTCGCGGGCAAAGGGCAATCAGCTGTATGTGCCGGAGCTGGACCGCATCGTGCTGAAGGACTCCTCCTCGCAGCGGCCCTTTGCCGCAACCGGCACCTGCCGCAAGGCGGTCATCACCACCCGCATCCTGCAGCTGGTGCACGAGCTGTGCGTCAAGCGCATCCACGTGACCAAGCGTGACCTGTTCTACACCGACGTCAAGCTCTTCGAGGTGCTTCCTGGCCCGATCGGCTGAGCTGGCATGGTAAAACATTGCATCAATGCGTTCAGCTGCCTGGCCCCTCCCGAGTCTGGGGCTGTGCCGAAGGGGTCACGAACCCCTTTCAGCCAGCGATTTCAGCCTTGAGCCGCAGTTCCTCATATCTGCAAGGGCAGGCGCCAGCATAAACAACGCTTGCATGAAGCTGACGTGCATGTGCCGCCGTTCGACAATGCAGGAGCAAGGGAACTCGGACGCGGTGCTGGACGATGTGGCGTGCATGCTGGGCTGCACCCGCTCCAGCCTCCATGGTGCGCACATCCAGGCCTCGGCGCTTCGAGCGCCGCACGAACACGCTGCCGATGCGCCCTGCAGCGTTCCGGCGCTCTCAGCAGGCCCGCACCTTCCTCTGGCAGGACGCCCGCCCGCAGCGGAGCCCGCGCCGTCATCTCGGAACTGCCGCTGAGCCGTCAGAAGGCGCCGCAGCAACTGCCGGCGGGCGTCCCGCTGCGCTCCGGCTCCCCGGCGGCGGTCAGCAGAGCCGTGGGAAACCTGTGGGCTGAGCGGTCCCAAGACTACTGCTGCGATTCGATGCAGTTGTGGCTTCGGAGAAGGGCGTGGTGGTGGGGCGGCTGACCTTCCAGGAGGACGGCGATGTCATCGACTGCGCCCGCATGGGCGTCGGCGGCAAGGCCATCCCACCCAACGTGGACAAGGCGTGCTGAAGCCTCCCCCCCTCCGCCTTGCCTCCTTCGCGACTTCGTCGCCTCCCCTGCCACATGCGTGTTGTGTCTCCAAGGCGGTTGACCGCACATGCCCCGTGTCGGTGAAACGCGCAGGCGCGCAGGCATCCCCAATGGTGCTGCCTCGGCTTCGAGTGACAACTTCCTAGGGCAGCCGAAGCTGTGCAGGTATTCAGCACGTGAGCCTCCCAGTGCAGTGCAGGGCGTCCGACCTCCTGGGCAACGCAAGTCCAAACTTCCTGGAGCTGGTTGGCGCAGGTGTCCAATATCCAGTCCGACGCAATGTTCATCCTGCTGGTGGAGAAGGATGCGGCGTTCATGCGCCTGGCGGAGGACCGCTTCTACAATGCCTACCCCTGCATCATCATCACCGCCAAGGGGCAGCCGGACGTCGCCTCCCGGTGCGCAGGGAGCCCTTCTGGATACACAATGCGGGATTCGTCGGTGCAGAGGCCCAGGATGGGTCTGCCCTGATCGTGCTGCCGCTGATGGGTGTGTTCGTTTGGACGGATGTGCCATTCTCACACCACAGAAGTCTATGGGTGCGGGAAACGGCAGAGACTTCTGTGGCATGTTTCTGGAACATCGCTGCACACCCATCAGCCGAGGGCTGGCAGAACTTCCCCACTGCTGGGCTGGAGTAGGCACCTGGCTCGCAAAGTCGAAGATGATGACTGGCCCCACGACGCATCCGTTGCACTGCCGAGAGCAGCCCCTGCACCAGCCTCGGCTGCACGTGCCAGCAGCCAGCTGCAGGATTCATTTCTGCAGCCTGCTGGAGGGTCCGGCATGGCTCACGGCGGTGTCGCACTCCACAGGCTGTTCCTGCGGAAGCTCAAGAACGAGCTGAAGATCCCGGTACTGGCGCTTGTCGACTCCGACCCCTACGGCCTGAAGATCCTGTCGGTCTACATGAAGGGTGCGCACTACCCTGCTGCATGCGCTCCAGCAACGTGCTGCACACTGCACTCATCGGCTCGGGATGCACATCGGCTGCTGCTGGACAGGCGGTTGTTCAGCTGTCGTCACAGCGACGCCCCGCCAGGTTTTTCAAGCGGCTCCGTCATGGCTGTGTAGGGTCGATGAACATGTCGTATGACAGCTCCAACCTCACCACACCGGACATCAAGGTGCTGCCAACGCCTGGGATGATGCATCTCCGCTGCCGCGTCGCTGACCTGATCCTACCTGGTTTTGCTACACACGTGCACTCGGCTGATTGCTTCGAGACTAAGCATCCTGCTGGAAGGTCAGCCACACACCGTCTGTCACCGTCTCACACAACTGCCTTCACACTGCGTGGAAACTGCTGTGGTGCGCCGCGCAGTGGCTGGGCGTGCGGCCGTCGGATCTGGACCGCTTCAACATCCCGCAGCAGTGCCGGCTGCCCATGACGGACGAGGATATCAAGACCGGCAAGCGCCTGGTGCGCACGAGTAGGCCCCGCACGAGTGCTCCGGCAGACGCCACTGCCATGCAGAGCATCTGAGGCGTCATTCAATCGGCCATGTCACAGCACGCCATTGACGACACGCATGATCAGCGCATGTCGAATGCAATGGTGGTCAAAAGGTTTCTGCGCACATGACGCCAAAATTGGGATGTGTCATGCACGCAGCTGGAGGAGGATTTTGTGAAAGCGAACCCAGACTGGGTCACAGAACTGCAGATCATGGTCACCACCAAGGTCAAGGCCGAGATCCAGGCGCTGTCCTCGTTCGGTAGGACCGTGCCAGATCGGCAGTGTCAAGGAAGCTGCCTGAAGCACCTGGAGCGCAGCGCGCAGATTGTGTGAGCGAGCGATGAGTGATGCTGGATCCGCCTGACGCCGTGCATTTCCGCTTTGCAGGCTTCCAGTACCTGTCCCAGGTATGACAAATGGCGGTGCAGCCCCTCCTGTCCTGCCTGTGTCTTCAAGCAGCACTTTGTCCACGACTTGCGGCTCACACATGCTCTGCGCCCGCACAGGTGTACCTACCGTTGAAATTGCAAGAAGGCGACTGGATCTGAAGCGGATGTGGGGTGAAGCGACCCTCAGACGACTGCACAGGCTGCACTGCTCGTCACGAGGCTGCCTGATTCGATTGGCTAGATGTAGGTGAAGCGCGGTGCTTTGAAAGATGTGTTGCAATGCCGGCCAGAAGGATGCAAGAAACAGGCCTGCCACACAACGTTCAGTTGTTGACGCCGCCACAACGGACGAAACTGACCCCAATCAACCCTGCTCCTACCTACTGAATGACGCACGCAACATGAAACCTATCGAATGCGCCCACCGCAACCACCGTGCACCGCAACCGTCGTGCCGTTCGGCATTGACACAACCCCGTCAGGAGAATGTGCACAAGCATGATCGCCTTTACGCCGCCGCTCCCCTGCCTTGCGTCCTACCAACTCTGACCTGAAACCCCCAGACCGCTGCGCTGAACCGCGTTCATCAAGCCATCTGCACGATGCCAGCCTTGACCAGCTTCTGCAGCTTGGCCATGATCTGGGGCTGTTTGACGTGGCGCTGCGCCGCGGCCGGGTCGTTCTGGAAGTCGTCCAGGACCTGCCGCATGACCGGGTCGGTGAGGATGCCCTGTATCTCGGGGTCCGCCATCGCCTTCTGCTGCTTCAGCTTGCGCTCCTCGTCGCTCATGCCAGTGGCGCCCTGGGGGAACGACCGAAATTGACGATCGACGGAATTGAAAAACAGCACCTCAGCAACAACGCCCTTCGAGCGCACGCCGCGCCGCGGCCGGCACCATTGCGGCTGCAACAGCAGAACGCCATGTCAAGCAGCTTCCAGCTGGCTACGGTGCTGCACGCCCATCAGCTGCCAGCTCAGTGGATTCCGTCTGACTGGCAACGACAGGCTGGCGGCGTGCAGGGAGTCCTGAACATTTTTGGCAGGCCAACAGGATGTCGGTGCGAGGGACCCGCACCGAGGTCATGGCCTGGATGGTGCGCATGCGACCCTCCTTCAGCTCCTCGCTGTCCGGGTCCTGCTTCAGCCCCGCCTGCACGCACCGCAAGCCTCACAGCATTCAGCTGTGGGACGTGTGTGCAACGCTGACAGCCACGGCGGACCGCCGCCGATCAGGCTGCGCCCCGAGTCAGTGTTCGCAGAGACCGGCCCATGAGGGTGCCCGTCACAGCTTCCGTCGGCCTCTCAAGGCCATGATCGCAGCGCACCGACGCACAGCGCACGCGCCTGGTCTGAAGGTCGGGGAGATCCACACAACACACCTCGTAGGTCTCCAGCGCGGCGTCATAGTCCTTCATGAAGAACTCCAGGTGGCCCTTGCGGCTGTAGCCCTTGATGAATGTCGGCTCCAGCCGGATGCACTCCTCCGCGTCCTGTGCGGCGCATCAGACCCACTTCTGAACCCAGCAGACACTGCGGCAACGTCGGCGGTCGGGTCTGGACCGCCTTGGCGTCATGCCCCGTGCAGCATCCGCAGGGGGTCGAGTCACCGCCTGACGGCCGGAGGCGGCGGGAGCCAGCGACTGCACGGTCGCCTGCTGACGCTGTGAAAGGCGGTGAGCGGAAGCAGCGGAAGCACCTTGAGGCCCTCCTTCCAGGCGCCCAGCTTGGTGTAGCAGGCGGCACGGTTGGAGAACAGCTTGTGCGCCTCCGGGTTGACCGCCGGCGGCCCCCGCTTCAGGGCCTCCGTGTAGTGCTGCACCGCCTCCGGGTACCTGCCGACCAGGGTTCAGGGTTTGATGGCCTTGACCATGTTGGGGAAGTCCTCTGCACCAATGGCAGGCCCCGTTCCAGGGCATCCGTTGGGGACCGCGACAGACAGGTCGACGCACTTTTGGCCCTTGAAGGCCTCGTTGCCGGCCTCCTTCTCGGCATTGGCGGCGTCCATGTCCACGTAGGCCGCCTCCTGCTCCGCCTTGAGCTGCTTCTCCGCCGCCTGCAGCTTCGCCAGCGTGTCCGGGTTCCTGCGATTTTGATTAAACTTCAGATTCACCGCGATCCTGACGCAGCCGTGCCTCAGGAGCGCCCTCCAATGCCTGCAGCCTCGCCAGCGCGTCCGAACATTCCTGCACCAGGACTGGAGCATGGAATGGACTACCAGTGCCAGACGAAACGAGCCTGACCACCCCTGTACCAGCGAGTTGGCGGCTGAAACTGCCCTGCGCTGCCGTGACAGGCAGGCTCACAGCTACTGCGGAGCTCTGCGGTGCGGTGCCGTGGTGGCCCGCCGCCTCCACTGAACGGCTCGGCGAGGCGGCAGGCACCCCCCGCCTCGGAGCACGGCAAAGAATGCCTCCACCTCGTCAGCAGGCCCCAGTCCCTGCCAAGAGCGCCTGAACGTGGCCTCCAGACACTCGAGAGCCGCAGCCCTCAGGTCTGCAAACCCTAAAACTAGCCAAAAGACACCCAACGGCGCACCGGTGCTCGGTGAGCGCCTTGTGGTACGCCTCAATGGCGGCCGGCAGGTCGCCCATCTTGGCGAGCGCGTTGCCCTTGCGCGTCAGCGCGCGGGCCACCATTTTGTAGTCTGCGCGCAGCTCGCGGCCGCGGTCCACCGCCGCGGTGCAGTCCGCCACCACCTTCTGGTACTGTCCCATCTCGAAGAACACCGCCGCCCTGCAAGTTGGCAGGCGGCAGGGTCTCTGGCCTGGCTTTCATGGGCTCACCTGCCAGTACAGGGTGCCCCCTGCATCGGCAGGATCTGTGGAAATGGGCCAGCGGCGGCACCATGCCCGGCCTGCGTGGCTCTCGGTTGTGTGCGGAAGCGCTGCGTCCGCCACCCAGAATCCGCGAGCAACCAGCACAGGGCTGGTAACTCGCAAGCGCTTGGTCCCACCTCCTCGTGGTGGGACGCACGCAGCCTGCTGGGCGAGATTGCAACGCAGTGAGTTCAGCAACGCAGTAAATGAGACAGCCGCGGCTCACCGGTTGGTGAGGAAGGAAATGTCGCCGTCAAAAAGCTCCAGGGCGCGGTCGTAGTGCGACACCGCGGCCTGAAAGTCCTTCTTTTTGTAAGCCGCGTTGCCCTCCTCCTTGGCCGCAAGTGCTTCCGCCTTCCGCTTGGCATTTGCCTGCCAGGGTGAAGCCTCCAATCAGCATGCACTGCCGTCTTCACTGAGCACCACCAGCGAGGTCCGCATTGGGCGTCAAGCAGAGATGCGTGCTGACCAGCGTGACGCCTCCAGCCAACACCATGATTGAAGACCGTGTTAAGCATTGCAGCGTCTCAGAACCATCATCGCCTCATGTCTAGGACTGCGCTCGGAACGTGCGACTCGTCCGCCATAGCGTGCCGCTGGCGGCGCACCGCCTGCCTCCTCCCTCACGAGAACGTGCACCACGTACCAAGCGGACATACTTGCAAGATGGGTCTCGAAAGGTTCAGTGGAGCCCGCGACGTACCTGCTCCTCCTCTGACTGCTCTGGCTCAGGCTCTGGTGCCGGCGGCGGCTCCGGCGCGCTGGATTGCCCCTGTTGCCGCGGCGCCGCGGCGCCGCCACCCTCTCCTGGCCCCGCTGCCTGCTCGTCGCTGAACTGGTCGCCCGACATGACGTTCAGCCCAAGGCCCGCCTGGCAGCGGGGCGCACGGCACGCGTTACCAGGCCGCCGGCAGCCACCGGCGAGGCCCTAGCACGAGAAGCTGGCTGCATGCGACCGACGCTTCCGAGATCTAGGCACAGATTGTGTCTTGCTTGGGCAGGGCCGATGCAATACGGGCGGATGTGAAGCTGCAGAAAGTGTGCACAATCACTCGGCAGAGGCGCACCAGATCCGAATGACCCAAGGAAACAGCAAACCTGCAGGGCCGCCTGGAAGCGCGGGTCGCCCAGGTACTTGTTCATGTTGCCAGGGTTGGAGGCCATGTCTTGCATCATTGCCAGGAAGTCTGGCTGCGACAGGTAGCCGCGTGTCTGCGGGTTTGAGGCCTGCACAGGAGCATGGCGCGAGACTGAGAGAGTCCCTTAGAAGAGCTGACAGCATGCGAATAGTCATGCCTTGGTCGAGCCGGCAAATGGCTGGGCATCTGGCTGCTGGTCTGAGTGCTGTGTGCACGGAAACCGCGGACTTGTGACGTCACAGAGTCTGAAAGCCGACGCTCACCAGCTTGGCCATGAACTCAGGGCCGAAGATGCTGCCCATGCCGCCGTCGCCGCCGCCGCTGGAGCGCCGCTTGCCTGCCTCTGCCTCTGCCAGGCCCTCCTTCAACGAAGCGTTCTGTGGGTCGACCTCCAGCCCTGCATGGTACAGGGTTTGCAGGTTGTTGGCAGGCAGCCAGGCCTCGTCATCCTCTTGGTTCTCACGGGTCGGCACGACGAGGGATTGCCGGATGCGACCAGCACTCCCAGTCAGGGCATGTCTGCCATATTGGTCGGAGAGGCTGGATGGTAGCTGATGGTGAGACAAACCAGGATCTTCTAGATATCTGCCCACCTTGCTGGTAGGCAGAAACGGCATCTTGCCACCGCTGCAGCCCGGACAGCGCGCCGCCCAGCCGCGAGTAGCCCTTTGGCCAGTCTGCCTTCAGCTTCACCACCTGAAGCATGTTGATCAACGAGACCAATGGGTGGCCATTGCATGGCGAAGGGGGAGTCCAGATGGCGCCTCCCAAGCCGCTGTAGGCATCACACGCCAATGCGCCGAAGTGCACCAATCACATTACCTGCTCTGCATCCTCCAGTGCTCCGTCGTAGTCCTGGAGGCTGGCCTGCGCACATGCATGCCGATGTTGTCTGAGGCACCAGTGCCATGGCCGCTGCTGTACGGTTTGCCCTGGCCGATCACGCCACATATGCCAGCTTGGGCAAACGCAGGGACATGTGGCTGCAATACGATCGTCGTGCCCAGTCTGCCATCAGCCAATCACGGTACCACTTGTCGAATGCCCACCTTCGCCGCTGAACGGTTGCTGTACAATACATGGTTGTCCGGCGCCAAGGCAATGCCTTCCGTGAAGTGCTCTATCGCCTCGTCAAAGTTGCCGGCCTGGAATGCCGCGTTGCCTTTGGCCTGCGGACAAGAAGGATATGTGCTTGTGAGAGTGCTGGAGGGATCGAATCGCCATCCGCAGGGCCACCTCACAGCCTTTGCGCTCATATGTGAAAGGGTCACAGCTTCTTATAGCATGATATTTCTGTGTTTGGACTATCTTCATTCATTCTGCGCGCAGCCTTGACGA
This sequence comes from Deuterostichococcus epilithicus, assembly GCA_033439295.1. NCBI lineage: Eukaryota > Viridiplantae > Chlorophyta > Trebouxiophyceae > Prasiolales > Stichococcaceae > Deuterostichococcus > Deuterostichococcus epilithicus. The sequence goes on along the minus strand of JAVTLE010000014.1, from coordinate 1,072,089 downwards.
CCTTGAATTCCTCGGCCATCACTCAAGGCCGCCTGCCGCTATACTCTGAATGCTCACTGCACGTCGCGAGCAGCGCTGCAAAGAGACGAAAGAAGATGCTCACAGCTTCGATGAAGATCACTGTTCATGGCAATGCCTGATGATGGCCAATGCGGGAAGCGTCTCGAAGCGATGCAGATTGGAGCGGGGGACTGCAACGCTACCGTTCATCTGAGATTCCTGCCATTTGTTAGGGTTTCTGCAATGTCGCCAGTGGGCTCACGTGATTCTGAAACTTCATTGCTGGTGTCGAGCTTGCCCGGGCATTGAAATCGTAGACGACGGACGGCGGCCAGTCGCCAGTTCGTCTTCTAGCTGTTGTTGTACCTGCCTGCCCAGATCTGCCGCAGCCTGGTCTTCCTTCCGTGTTCTCCATCCCATCCAGACCTGAACGGGGTGTCGAAAGCTTCATGCAGCGGCTCAGTAGTCCAAAGGAATGATCATCCGTCGCTTCTATAACGTGGCGTTGGAGGCCCGACTTACATTAGGGCTGGTGGCGTAAAGGTTGCTGCAGGTGCGCTGCTTCCCTGCGCCTACTATCGTTGCTCGTTGCACAACACCAGGATTTGCATTGTAAATCTTTGCTATCGTTCGAGACGTCGGTATCGGAGAGGCTGCCGTAAAGAAGGTTGTGAGGACGCTCGGTGCTTGGATGTGCCCTTGAGACCTCACGTCCTCCGTGAGTGATGACCGAGTCGTGGAGCGCTATGTGCACATGACACGGGAAAGGCTCGAACTCTCTGATGCCAGACGTTGCGAAGGCCGCGGGGCTGGCACGAAGAATTCTGGATGGATGTTGTTCCTGAGCGCTCAAGGCTGCGGCGGGAAAGCACCAACACTGGCTCGGCACCACGCAGGCGCGAGAGGCGCACCGCGAACGACGTCGAACTCGCTGTGGAGCTCCACACATGGGATGCTTCTGGGTGTCCAAGCCAAAGCCGCGTCCGCAGCCAAGGAAGCCGGCGGCGCCAGACAACTGGCCGCAGATCAATGGAGGTGGGCTGAGGGCAGCAGGTGCACAGGCGACAAGTCGGCCTCCGGCCCTGAAGCATTTGGCTGACGTTCATGCTGTTGTGCGAGGGAACACCGGAGGGACCACCCCAGGCATGCAAGCAAGGCTGTCATACATCCGCAGGCGTCAGTGGCGGCGGCCATGAGCGGGTGGTGGCGAATGCGAGCTCCAGCAGCAGCGACAGCGACGCGGCACAGGACAAGGTGCCGGCACTGCTGTCGTCAGGGCTGAGCAGCTTCCCGGCGCACTGCCGCCGCTTCCGCTACCGCGAACTGGAGGAGGCCACCAGCGGCTTTGACGATGAGTTGGCCATCGGCGAAGGTGGGTGGTGGTTGTGCATTCTTGAGGAACTCGAACCTCAGGTGTGGTGAGGTCGCGTCGACGGAGGCCAGCCGGTAGGCCTACTACAAGGGCTTCCGTGTGTGAACGATGGCCGGTCTTGTTGGGATCGGAGGCGCCGGACACCCAAGGAAGACGCCTCGAGGCCAGCACACCAGCCACCCCAGCCTGCTGGCTACCGCAGGCGGCTTTGGGAAGGTGTACCGGGCCACGCTCCGCGACGGGCTGCAGGTGGCCATCAAGCGGCTGGACCGTAAGGGCATGCAGGGCGACAAGGAGTTCGGCATGGAGGCCAGCATGCTGTGCTCGCTGCGGCACGAGAACATCGTGACGCTGCGCGGCGTGTGCGTGGAGGGGGACCACCGCTGCACCATCTTCGATCTCGCCGCCAACGTGAGCGCCTGTGCCTGCTGCAGCGACTCCTGCGAGCGGAGCCTGTGCGTCAGCATCATGCGCGCTCCTGCCGCGCTCCTGTCGTTCTTGATTTGCAACTGGGAGGTGCACAACAGGCGCAAAAGGCATTTAATTGCAGATGAGCGCAAGCACGCTGACCTCCTGGCACCTTGTTTCTGTGCAGGGGTCGCTGCGGACGCAGCTGGACCTCAAGAAGGAGGGTCTAGACTGGCCGCAGCGCGTCAATGCGGCGCTGGGCGCCGCGCGCGGCCTCGCCTACCTGCACGACGAGGCGGAGCCGCCGGTGCGACTCTGTCGGCACACGCCGCACAGCGGTCGTGGGGTCGCAATGGACGCTATTAGGGTTCCTGGTCTGAAGTTGACGGATGGCAGCGATGCTGTTGGCGGGGCTCTGGCGCCTGTGTGGTGGTTCTGTGTGGGGGCCGTTCATATGATTCTCTTCCCCCCACCCTTTTTTCCAGGGCGCAGTCCAGTGGTTGTATCGTCCTGTCATCTTGGGAGCCTGACCAGTTTGGGAGCCTGACCAGTTTGGTAGCTCACCCGGCATACAAGTAATTCCCTGCACTGCAGGTGGTGCATCGCGACTTCAAGACCTCCAACATCCTGGTGGACGCACAGTGGAATGGCATCGTGGCGGACTTCGGGCTGGCGCGGCGCATGAAGTCGCGAGGCGGCGGCGGCTGCCACGAGCCGCTGCCGCCTGAGTGCACCGTCGTCATGGGAACCTTTGGCTACGTCGCCCCCGAGTACGCGCGCACAGGTGCGTCCTGTTTCAGGAAAACGGATGCCTTCACACACTGTCTGTTCCCCCAGAACCTGTGCTCCGTGGCGCGCCACTCGAGCGCCGCTTCAGCTCACCAAACAGGTTTTGCCGCAAGGTTCGCGGCCTCCTGCCGAAGAGAGCTTGAGCGTCAGCACGCTCAGTCTTCTCGGCAAGGTATCGAGCGTCACCACCTATGGCTCGGGTCACGAGTCTGCTTGCCTGCGCTACCACCGCTCCAGCCAACCAGCCAGTTCGTTCCATCCACTGCGCGTCCACAAACCGCGCTGCCATTCCAGAATTTATAGGCGTGCCGAACGAGAAGAGCGATGCGCGTCTGCCCGCAGATTCACTGCTTCGGTGCTTCAGTGTCTCGCCACTTTGGCACCCCGCAGGCACGCTGAACGAAAAGAGCGACGTGTACGCCTTTGGCGTGGTGCTGCTGGAGCTGCTAACGGGGGCGGAGGTGGTGGACCCCCAGCGCCCGCTGGCCAACCGCAACCTGGTCGACTGGCTGTACTCCAAGCTGCACGACATCGCACAGGTCAAAGAGGTGAGTGTTTAGGCGCAACTCAGGGACATGCTGGTCAGGGAAGCAGGATGTTGGAGATGTCGGCGCGGGCGGGTGAAGGCTGAAGGCTGCGCTGCCCGGCGACTCCGCGCCGGTGGAAGTCGCAGCAAAAGCTTGTAGGGCTGCACTTGCACTCGGGCTGCCTTCTGGACTCGTCCGTTGTACCAGCTGGTTTGGCTCGCCAGTGCCCTGACCAGACTGACACCCTATTGAAGACACTATGAGCAAAAATCTCAGCCGCACACCCCCCACAATCACCGTCATGAGCATGAGCAGGGTCTCATCTCAATCTGTACTGGCAGAATGACTTGTTCGTTGGCAGGTCCTGGACGAGTCGCTGGGCGAGGATGTGTCAGACGGCGAGCTGGCCTCCTTCTGCGAGCTGGCGGGCGCATGTCTGCAGCATGACGGCTTCCGGCGGCCGCGCATGACGGAGGCGGCCGCGCTGCTGACCCAGATCTGCGAGTGCCACCGGCGCGAGGCGGCGGAGCGCAGCAGCGGCCAGCCGACCGCGCCGCTGCGGCACATCGCTGCCGCGCAGCGTCCTCCCAGCCGGGTAAGTTTCCACTTCTGGTTCCGATGCAATGCTGCAAGAGCTCTGGTCCTGCATGTGCTGCCAGCGCTGCACTGTTTAAATCACTCATGGAGGCAGCTGGGATGAGCCAACGCTGCTGTTGTTAATGAAATCGGTGACATTGATGGTGAACACGATGTGTCCGTCAGAAGTCTGATTCTTGTACCTTGACAGCCAGCGTCTGACTGCCTGGTGTCTGCTGGCAGGCTCGCATGTCGAACAGTGGCTTCCACTCCAGGCCGCTGGCGGGCGCTCCAGGCGGCGGCGCCGACAGCCCTGCGGCCTTTCGCTCGCTGTCGCACGAAACCACCATCGTCTGTGAGTCGCCCGCTTGCTCTGTCCGCGTGCTCTGTCAGCACATGGTCCCGGCTCCTCTGCCCTGTAGTAATTTCGATTCGAAAGCGCTCCGCCCCGAGGGTGCTTGGGACGGATTCAACCGACTTGATGCGATCACGTTACAAAGGTCTGAAGCGACCTCTGGACGTCCATAGCAGGAGTCACGATTATCACCCATATATTGCAGGTTTGGACGGCGGCGCTAATGACTCGCCGGGCGCCAATGCCGTGCGGGACCCCTTTGCGGCGTCCTTCGGCGGCTTCGAGCCGACCGGCGCGATGATGCCGGAGCAGCGCGGGTTCAGCGGCTACGGCAGTGGCGCCACGCCCTTCGCGGCGCTGTCCTCGAATGCGGGCAGCGGGCCGCCGCCCCCCGGCGGCGGCGGCGGCGGCGCGGCGCGGGCGCCGGCGCGGCGCGTCGCCGGGGGCCAGTGGCCGCCGGGCACGGGGCTGCGCGTMGCAACGCGACCGCCGGCGGGACCGAGTCGGCCGGGCGGCGGCGGCGGGCGCGGCCACGCACGCGCCGGCTCCTTCTCCGAGTCCCTGGACATCCTGGCCGCCAAGCTGGGGCTGTCAGGGCCCATGGGCCCAAATGGGCAGCCGACGCTTGCAGGCGCGCCGCAGCAGCCGCTGCCTGCGCGATCGCCGGCGCAGCAGCAGCAGCAGCAGCAGCAGCAGCAGCAGCAGCAGCAGCAGGCACAGCCGCCGCGGCGGGCCGACTGGACGTTCAACAACATGGCATGGAACATGCCGCCGCAGCCGGGCACGCCGGGCAGCTCGCACCCGCGGCCCGTGCAGCAGCAGCAGCAGCGCCTGCCGCCGGAGGACCCGGCAAGCGTGCAGTACATACAGCGGCTCAAGGCCAGCGAGGGCGCCGCGTTCGTGAGCTCCACTCAGGAGTGGAAGCGGCGCGCCCTGTCACCCGCTGGCGACGCGCAGCAGCAGAACGGCCGCACCGGCGGCGCCGGCGGCTACCCGCCGAACGGGTACGGCGGCCCGGCGGGGGCCGGCCAGCAGCAGGGGCGGSCGCCGCCGGCCGCCGCGTCGCCAACGAGGCGGCCGGCGTCGCCGCGGGTGTCCAACGGCTGGGCGCCGCGGCAGCCGGCGGGCGCGCAGGCCAACAGCCCGCCCTGGCTACAGTCGCGCGAGCAGCGGGAGACGGCGCTGCCGCCGCCGCGGGACCCCTTTGCGGCGAGCCAGGGGCTGCCGCCTGCAGCGGGGCCGCCTAGCAGCAACCCCTTCCACAGCACAGGTGCGGAGCTGTACTGAGGACGGGCATCAGGGTGACGCGGTCCTGTCGCACATTGTGCTCTCGTCCTGCACTGCGCACATTGTCCATACTCTGCTGTATGGCCGTGAGGTGCGGCGCCATGGGCAGCGGCGCCAGAGCTGCTACTGTCGGCACCTCACTCCAACATAAGAGCGACTGCACCTGCTGGCTGCCTTGTCCCAGCCTGACGACCCACTCTGTGCTGCGCCGGATGCAGAGCCATGCATGGTGTGCTCCCAGCACACGCGGGAGTGGCACCTGGCGCCCTGCGGCCATGCGGTCGGCTGCAAGCCCTGCGTCCTGCGAATTGCGCGCGTTGGCGAGCCCTGCCCCGTGTGCGAGGTGCCTGCCACCGGGATGCTGCACAAGCGCTTCGTGCATGCGACGCCAGCGGCGGCGCCGCAGCCACCGCCCGTGGCGTACGTCTGATCCACCCGGAGGGGCATTGCAGCTGCCTGCCCCTGCGCCTAAATGCTCGAGGGTGCTGAGATCCTGCAGCCACTAGCTCTTCGAGGACGATGGGCCTGTACTCCTGACTGGCGGGACGGACGATGTGTATACCAAAATTAGCCCTGGCTCCACGGCTGCGTGGAAGAGCGGGTGAGGAGCGACCGCCTCGAAATGCAGACTTTTTCTGTGGGTCCAGTTTGCGACTAGCTCATCAAATGATACAGCTCCTGGTTGTGAGTAAGGTTACAGCACCGATTGCTCTCAGCGCCGCACTTTGTTGTTTGCCTGTGGTTTTGGTTCGAGAACGGATAACTACCTGCCTGTAGGTTTGCAAAAGGTGCGTGGCCAAAGATGATGCCGCCACACTGTAAATAGCCAGGTAGTTTGAAGTTCAGTGGGATGGACTTTACAACAAGATTGTGACCTCAGAATAAGTACGTTCCATACGGCAGACTCTACCTCCTTAGCAACAAAAAAATGCAGACGGTGGGTTCAACTCGCTGATTTCAAAACACACAAGCAAATGTCTGCTCCCAAAGATGCTCCTCAACCCCGCCACACAGCACGTTGATATTTCTGCGACTGAAAGTGTCAGCGGCTCGTCCCCGCGGATTTCTGGCAACCTCATATTGGGAAGATGCTACAGAAAGGACAATGTGGGGGCAACAACTGTTGCCGCTAGGCTGTGCCCAAACCTCACTGAATGCCGGTCCACCTTGCTGTGTCAATGAAGTTCTCGCCTGCAACAGCAGCCAGTATGCCTGGTCAGCTGCACGCCAGCTGCACAACAACCAGCACACCAGACAGCACCCGATACCTCGGCACGACACATGACAGGCAGTGGGGGCTGGAGGCACTCACCGCCAACGACGTTGTTGCAGAAGCGCAGCAGGAAGGTGGTGAGGTACGCAATCTGCAGCACAAATGGGAGTAGCATCTTAGAATCAGTTCCAAATTTTGCCAGGCGGACTCGCTCAAGACCCTTCAAATCAGCAGAACAAGGTTCTGGGTCCCAAAGCGACCCTCGGAGCCACCAGCGGAGCGACCCCCGGAGTGAACCGTCAAAGCGACCCGAGGACTTCCGCTGATGCGCACTTGCGGCACGCGGCGGGCGATGGTCTTGTCGACCACCCGCTCAAGGCCAAAGACCGCCTGGTAGCGCAGGTTGGATGACACGCCCATGAAGAGGCCCCACGTCAGCGCCGTCATGCCCAGCGGCGGGATCTCCAGCTGGCGCCCCTCGCCCGAGGAGTACCTCCGCCTGCGGCCGCACAGGGAGAGTCGGAAGTGGCCTGTCAACCGCCATGTCAGCACCATCCTGCAGAGGAGCCTCCGGCTGCCCCCCTCGCCGAGGAGTGCCTCCGCCAGGCAGTGCCTTGAAATCTGTCAGAGGAGGGCAGATGCGCCTTGGCACACAGCTGCTGCTTGGCCCTGCATCGAGGCAGGCTATCTGAGGTGTTCAGACCAGGTGCCCGCCTGCATGCACCCCGACCGCTGACGAGGAGGGAAGCACAAGAGAAGGAGCAGCGCAGGCGCATCCCGCCTGTTCCGGATGGGGAGTGGGCCCCTCGAGACAGACCAGGGCGACGATCGGACTGTCATATGGCGGCCACCTCAGTGTGCACATGCGGGGCCAATGATTTGCGCAGGACGAGAGTATTGTGCGCACTTGAGGTGCATGAGTTGGTTGGCGATGCCCTGCCCGATAAAGCCGCACACGATGCCGGCCAGGGAGTACTCGAGAAATTTGACGCCTAGGCATCCGACGCGGGCGCCGGGGCCGTATGGCCGCCCAGGCTTGCTGGGCTCGAACACCGCGCTCGGCACGCCCGCCAGCAGCCGCTTCAGGCCTGCAGGTCAACGCAGGTGGAGGTGTTGTCACCGTTTGACATCGAGTTCCACTCACATATGGCCTGGCACCGAGCACAGTGGTGCACTGCCTCAGCAGCTGTGCTTCTCAGAGGCCACCCAGGCTGTGTCGTGAGATCCCGAGCGTGCCGTCTGTCGCCAGTTGGCCGACTTGCCGGCCCGCGCAGTGGGAGATGACAGCACCAGCGCCGACCGCATGGGTGGCGGCTCGCCCGCTTGTCGTTGCAAGCCTCCTCTGTGCGCCACAACCCATGGAGTCCCGCAACATAGACACCCACCTGACTGCCGGGCGGGCTGGGCGGCGCCGAGGGTGGCGACGGGCGCCATGAGGGAAACCAGCACCACATCGAGCACGCAGCCGACCACCAGGTCGCTGAGGTAGAACTCGAACTCGTCCCAGAACTCGGGGCCCCGCTTGCGCACCTCGGCGACGGTTGCGCAGCCTGCGGGGGGCAGCCGGGGCGGCGCATCAGCGGTGGCGCCGGCACTGGCACCGCACGGCGGCAGCGTCTCGGGCAGCAGCATCGGGACTCCGGCACTGCGTGGGGCTCGCCCTGCCACCCTGACATGTTCCGCAGCCACGGTGCAGCGGCAGGGCAAAGCACCGTCGCATGCCAGTCCACGAGGTGGATACTGGATCTTGCGACAGCCGCCCGCCTATTGAGGCGGACCCCGAGGCAGCTGCGACTGATTGGGCGGCACCGCCGGCTCGCAGCTGTGCGGGCCGGCGTGGCCATGGCAAGGCGGATGGCAGGCATGCCCACCCCAGTGAAAGCAGACCTCCGACAGCACGATGCACGGGTAGTGGGGGAGTGCTGGGAGAGTGGGAGGTGCCCAAAAAGCTGTCACCTGAATCGATGAGAACCTCCGACAGCACGATGAACAGGTAGCGCGGGTCCGCCAGCAGTCGGTCGCGCGCGGCGGGCACTTTCCTTGACAGCCACCCCAGGAACGCTGACCCCTGCAGCGTCAGATTCCCCCTGAAATCAGGCTGGGAGAGGAAGCTCCTGAGGCTGGGCGCGGCAGAATGCTAGACTGCTGCGGTTTGAGGTTGCCTGGGGAGGCTGAAGCATGGCTGCTATCTCAGACTGAAGCATGGCTGCTGTCGCAACCCGACATGGCGCATGCCAGCAGGGCGCTCTCACTAACAAGGGCGGCAACCCCTCATGCACGCAGCTCAGTGCTGCAGCTGCTATGAAGAGCAGCATTCACATAAGTTTGCATATCGTCTCCCCACCTGCAGCTTTAGGTATTGCTGCAGTGCTCCCTGGCGCAGGCCGCCAGCAGCCGCCGCCGCAATGAACTCCTTCGGCAGCTTCACGCCCTGCGCGCCCGCGATGAGCTCCGCCTGCCGCCAGCGCGAGTATTTAGCAGCCTCCAGCCTACTAAAGTCGATCCGTCTGGAGCTGACACCCGCGCTGCAGCTGAGCGTCGCGGGGTCCATTTTGCTGCCACGTGTACAGTGTGCAGCTGGGCAATGTGCAGCCAGCGGCACGCTCGCTTCGAGCTCTGCCGCAAGCACACTCCAGATAGGTATGTGCTCACACATTTGCGGAGGATGGCTGAGGTGTGGCAGCACTGCTGATGATCCTGCTGGGCAATTTGCCGGGCTGATCCTCAGTACTGTGCGGTACCTGCTCCAGGTTCAGCAGTCGCTCGTCATCGTCGCCCTCTCCCGCCCCCTCGCTACCTCCAAAGCCGCTGCTGCCATTGCCGCCAGTGCCGCCGCCTGCGCCGCCACCCGGCCCACCCGTCTCAACCGCAGGCACCGACGATGGCGTCGCCGTGCGGCAGGTCTGCAGGTCTGACTGGCGCGCCGGCCGCAGTAGCGACGGCACGCGGGCGCTGCTGGCGGCGCCGCATGCCGGCCAGCCCTGCCGCTCATCAGCGACGGAGCACCTGGCCGCAAGGCATGGCCGCTGCGGCGCCTGCATTCACAACGACGGCTTTGTTGAAAGCGTCGAGCGCGACAGATTACCATGTAACCCGTTACAACAAGAGATCCCCGACCGAGAGCCGGTCCGCGTTGCTGGGACAGTTGCTCCGAGCAATTAGTACATGGTTACTGACTGAGTCTTCACTCGCACACGAAGCCCGCAGCTTGCTCTGCTTAACTCCCATCGTGACGAGATTGCAATCGATCTGGGTGGGCGACAGCCCGGGACGTAAGCGTGCTAAAAGCCGCCAGCTTGTAGGGTTGCACAAGGTGCACGCCTGTCATGTGAGCCTCGGTCGCTATCCACTGACAAACTACCGGTTCTGTAAAGTATTGATTGCGTGGCGATGCCCTACTGTGTGGCAGGAGTGCAGGCCTAAACCAAGCATCCGCACCTGCGCTGGAGTCAACGCGCCGAGGTGCAACGGGCGGCTCGCGAGCTGTGCTGACCCGCAGGCCTGGAGGCGCATGATGTGCGCCATTGTGCGTGCAACCTAATTTTGATTGGCAGGTAGCACTCTGAATTCTTACCGTCGGCTGTGAGCACATGTGAGTCACGTTTCTAGCTGAAAGGGTACAACCGCAGCCCTTTCTAGGGATTTGTCTAGCCTATTCACCCTCATCCACGAGTCAATCATTGGCGCCCAGTCAGCAGTCCCAATCAAAACCGAACAGCCGGAATGTTTATTACAACGAAGCACCAAATGCGTCAGTTGGTGTGCATCACTGGAAGACGCTTCGACGACGGACACATCAGTCCACTCGTTTAAGCCTGCGCAGGCACATATCCAGATGGTTTGGCGCCATGACCAGTTGCAGCGGCACTGGGGAATGGCAAGTGTAGGCTGGCATAATACAGCAGCTCAACAGCGATCTGCTCGACGTACTCGATATCGAAGAGAAGAGTCCGGTCGATCATGCCCTGTCGGGAAAACACGGCATCGACTCAGCGCTGAGCAATGCTCTGCCAATGACAAACGCCACACTGGCCATGCATGTGGAGCATTCCTCTCAGTGCAGTCCCAACCTGGTTCTTGAGCACAAAATCAAGGGCCCGGCGCCCCTGCAATACAGTGGAGGATCACTAGCTTGCTGATCTGTGAAGCCGCACAGTAGCAGATTTGCTGCAGAAGCCTGCAGATGGTAGCACAGCAGCAGCAGTGGACACGCAGGGTCTCACCGAGAAGGTGGATGGCTGCGGTCCAACGCGGGTGAAGTCATTATCTGGGTAGCCTGCAGCCAAAACGCGCCGGCGCTTAACACGAAACCTTCTCGATTGCAGAAGCGTGTCGGATACTGTCACTCACCGATCTCCTCTGGCACGATGATCCGCCGCACGCCGCCGACCTTCATCGTTTTGAGTGCCTCCTCGAAAGCTGGAATGACCTACAGGAATGTGTGTGGATGTAATACGGCATTTCTTTGTGCACAGAAGTCAACAGGTTATCCTCGCAGACAGTAAAAAGGCTAGGCAACATCAGCGCCTCTTACAACAAAGATAGCTTCCCCAACTCGCCTGCCCAGTACCGAGCTTTACCCTGAGGAACTCCTTGTCATCGCCTGTGAAGCTCCCTCCCTTCGTCTGCGAACACCCACCCAAGCTTATTCAGCACAGTACAGGGCGAAGCACCATTACAGTTTCGAAGGCAAACGCTACTCATGCCACCAGTCGCTCACCTTATTCCTGGCCTCAAAAGGCCGCCCATAATACCCAATGGTGTAACCGTCCCAGTCAATAATGCATGTTGCGCCGGGACTGGGCGTGCTGCCGCTTCCGTCCCGCTGCGCAGGTGCGGTGCGACGTTCAGAGGCATCACAGGCACATCAAGCACAGTGATGACATCATGTAAACCACCAAGTCTCAATCTAACCAGGACAAATGGTCATGATCACCAGGTCGAAGTACTGAAGTCCTGATCCCGTCTGTGTGTAGTCGCCATAGCTGGTGATGAATCGCAATCATGAATATATAAGAGTCGTCTCATTCTGAGCTTCCCCAATTTTGCATGTGAGAGGCGTGAGGCGTGCGCCATGCAGGGTGACACACAACAGGAGCAAGCCAGCGGCAGTGCTGCATCCGCTCATGACCACTCATTCGGGCAGCAACATGAGACAGCTGCGGCCTACCACACCTCATTCGAGCCTTGCCATAATCCTTCCCCTTCAATGCTGTCATGGGCGTATAGCCCTCAACTTTTGCGGTTGCGGGACCTGTGGCTGCCATTGCCAACATGCCGACAGCCGTCCGCAAAATGCTACGCCTGTCAGCGACGTCCTGAGAATGCTCCTGACGGCTCCGCTGCTGGTTATCGGCAGAGGCGCTGCATGCCTGCGTGCATCGTGCTGCCACCGTCCGCTTGCCGCTGCAAGCATTTGGTCTGCATGCCGGCTGAAAGGGGGACCTTGACGGCACGCATGGTGCGAGACCATTCATCTGCATGCATGCAGACGTCATGGAAAGCTGCGGGGGTTATTCCAAGGCCACTGCACCGGTCCAGCTTGGGTTGGGTCTGTGTTGCAACGGGTCAGCGAGCTTGAAACAGCAGCAGATTGCCTGACGATACTGACTCACACAACCGCAAAGGCGATGTCTGCCTGATTGGTAAACGTTCAAGGAGTACAAAAAGCATTGGCACGAGGCCAGCGAGAGCTGGCAGTGCTGGTAGAGATCTCGGTTGCTGAGCTGGCTTGCAGGACCTAGAAATAGTGTTCCCTGCCCGTAATCCCACCCGCACTGAAAAGGTTGCCCTCACACCACAGGGCGGTATTCTCCTTCGTCGGTCCTCCTTGCTCTCACGCCTGCTGTTCTAGCCCGGAACGCCGTGCCTGCTCGTGAAGCGGGCCGCGCGGGCGGTTGCCGGGCGCCAGTGCCGCGTAGGTCACAATGAGCGGCGTTGACATCTGGCCACGGGCACTGGCCCAGGTGTTCGCGACTTACGCGACGGATGGAGCAGGCATCAGCGAGGACAAGCTTACCAAGCACACCGTCAAGGCTGCCGGCAGAATGGGCCTGCCGGGCACCAAGCATGCGCGCATCAAGCAGTTCCAGGAATTCATGGGAGCGGCAAGGTGCTGCGGTCTTGCATAAATGCGTGTCGGTTCGAGTCCGACCGAAGGCATGTGTGTCATGTCTTCTAAATGAGAGGGCTTAGCTTTGCTTCCATGATCATGCCACTGTGCAGCACATCAGGCAGATGCGGCAGCACATGACGGGCGCAGTTCCGCATGCAGGGCGCGCGGTGAGTACACCGCACAGGAGGACGTCATCTTCCGCGGCGCAGCTGCGGCACCCGTCGCCGCCACGGCAGCGCCGCCGGCGGGCGGCTTCCAGCAGATGCTGCAGCCGGCGGTTGCGGACTCTCCCGCGCAGCTGGCCGCGCTGCCGGCGGCAAGCGGAGCGGACGCCGCATCGGGCGCAGCAGGCCAGCCGGCAGGCGCTGCGGCCAGCTTGGCAGCGAACAAGCGGCAAACGCTGAACGACATAGCCACGATCGCCACGGAGCTGACGCAGATGGCGCATGGCAGTGGCACCCCGGCGGCCGCGCCTGCGGCGCCAGACGTCACGGCGGCGGCACCAGCGGCGCCAGTGGCGGCAGCGGCGCCTGCGCCGGCCACAGCCTCTGAGGTGTCGGGCCTGGCGCTGCCGCCGGTGGCGAGCGCTGCGCCGCCCGCGCAGGAGGTGCCGGCTTCCGTGGCGCAGCCTGCGCAGTTTCCGGAGCCAGGCGCTGCGGCGTTGCCGGCGCAGGCGATGTCGGCAGGTGAGGCACAGTTACGGTCGTCTGCGCATGTGTTGCGGCCTGTGTGCGCGTGTCTGGACAAGATCCTCTGCAACTTGGGCAATGTTGCTCCCGACCTCAATCGTGCCGTGCACTCCAACGCAGGCCTTGGCGCCGCGCCGATCACTGGCAAAAAGCGGGGGCGGCCTCGGCAGGAGGGCTCCTGGGCGTCCGACCGGCAACGCACCAACGTCAAGCGCGGCAAGTTTTCGGAGAAGGAGAAGGAGACCATCCGGGAGGCCGTCAAAGAGTGCGTCCCGCCTCTACCTCCTCATTTGCATTCAACTATGGCTGCTGCAAGATGGTCGAGTGCCGGTGTATGGTTGGTACATCCGCTCCAGCAGCAGAGCAGCTGCTGCCGGTGTGCCTGAACATCGATCAGCGGGACCTGAACACCCTGCACAAGACACATTATGATACCTAAATGCCCGACCCGGCAGGTATGCGCTGGCCAACAACCACAGTCCGGAGGACCTGGGCTGGCTGTTCAAGTCGCGCACGACGCCCGGGGTGTACTCTGCCGCTACAGGGGGGGCGTGGCAGACCATCGCGCGGGCGCTGCCCGACCGCACGACGCAGCAAGTCTGGGCGTGCGGCACCCGCATCCTACACCCCAACAACTACAAGGTGCACTGCTGACCCTCCTGACGGTTTGGAGTTTCTTGTACGACTTCCCGGCATGGCGCACCCCACTTTGCTGCCCGTGTATCTAGAGGGCTGCCCTGGATATACTAACGCCAACATGCTACTGTGGAGCGTTGCGGTGGTGTAAGAACAGCAGTTGCGCCGTCTTTGCATCCTGCAAACATGCTGGTGCATATCAGCTCACGAGGGGTGCCCTGCATCGAGCAAGACCCTGGTTTCTGGTGGCCGCCAGCACTCTGTGATTCATGATCTGACAGCTGCGGAGCAAACAACATTGCGCAGCCTGCTCGTTTCAGAACCACTCTGCCGGGATCAACAGGGTTCCCGCCAGCCGGAGGAGGACGAGATGCAGCGCCGCCGGTGTAGGCCGAGACACAGCTCAAAAACCAATCCTAGGATCATTTGTGAAGCGCTGTGTCGCTCTGAAATCTCAGTATCTAAAATCCGGCGCAGGGCCCCTGGAAGCCGAAGGATGTCGGGGATGCTGCGGCAGCCTGCCGGCTCCGCAACACGTTCTCGGAAGCACACAAAGATCAACTAAAATCCCTATGAATCTGCAGGACCCCGGAAGCTGGAGGAGGACGAGATGCTGCGGCAGCCTGATAGCCCCGGTCAAAGCCCAGGACGGAAAACACTACACAATTCGATGCAGTGTCTTTCTCGGCGCCGCAGGGCCCCTGGAAGCGGGAGGAAGACGAGATGCTGCGACAGCTGGTGGAGGCGAAGGGCAACAAATGGCTGGACATCGGGGAGGCGATGGGGCGCATGGGGGAGGCCTGCCGCGACCGCTGGCGCACCATCAAGCTGGTACGTGACGCGCTCTTTGGCACCTGGTGCCTCCATTGAAGCGGTGCACAAACAGGCCGCGCAGGCAGCGCTATGTGCCGCCGAGACTTTCGAGGCTGCTGGGGTTAAGTAAAGTACTGCGGTCGAGCTGGGTGTCTCGTGCCTGAAGCAGGGCTTCTGCATCGCACTTGAGACACGGGACGCGTCACGGCAGTGCTGCATTGTTGTGTCTTTGTCTCCTGGTGTGCGGCATGGCTGCTGTTGAAGTCACGAGCTTTGAGGATAGCGGCGGCATGGATGATGGATGGACGGATGAATGGACGACGGCAGTAGATGAGGTCCGGGCCACGAGCCTCCCCCCTCCTGCCAGCTGCACCTCCTCTTTGTCGTGGGGCTGACTGCAGGGCAAATGGCGGGCGGCCAGGCCGCTGGGATCAGGGGCGGGGCGCTGCGACACCCTGACCGAGCGGCATCTGCAGAGCAATTGACAGAGTCCCCCCACCGCGCACAAATCGAGCAGTCCGTCCCTGCCCGCCGTGCAGGGCACGGCGCGCAAGATCGGACCATGGGACGATGAAGAGGCTGCGGCGCTGACGCGCGCGGTGCAGCAGTACATGGACGCCAAGCAGGCCGCCCGCGCCGCCCGCCAGGTGAGCTGGGGACCATGCATTGAGGGCACTCGCCCCGCGCCGCACGCCAGGCGGGGAGAGTGCCACTGATGTCTGGGAATGAGTGGAAGGGGGGGGCTGGAAGCTGTTCATCAGGAGGTGCAGCAGTGCGTGGGCGCTCAGTAGAAATCAATGTTTTCGAAGTAGCAGAAAGCAGAGGCTTTCGTCTTAGGTCCCAGTGCCTGCCCATTCCTCCTGCCCCTCCGCTGCCGTGCATCCCTGCGAGCTGCGCACGACGGGCCGCCTACGAGCCATTAGGGCCAGCAGGGCAGCAGGGGCCTAGTTGAGGCTGCTGGCTTCCGGCCGCCGCAGCTGGGCTGCTGCAGCTGCGATCGCCGGCAGGGCCTTTTTTTTTTTGTGGCCTCCCTGTGCAGCGTGCTCTGGATGCCACTGCTCCTTAGCGAAGCCAGGCTCGCAGGCTTGCGTGCCCATTTGCGTGTTGCCTGGTTCAAGCCCCCAGTACGGGCAAAACTTTTCTTGATCAGTCCGCCACCTATGATGCCCCTTGGGTTGCACAACTAGCCACTGAGGCCAAGGCGATGGCTGCAACGGGCTGTCGTAGCGGGTTTGAGGGTATGCAGACTCCGTCAGCAGATGTGCAAGCATGCACGTGCTTCTTGTTTGCCAGCCTGCCGCATCTGAGGCTCAATCTAGTTGTGCTCAGCATCCTGCTCACATCCATTGGACAGTGAAGGCTGGCGTGCTGCTGACAGAGTATGCAGAGCCTCGAACTCTCCATGAAAGCCCTTTTGCAGCCTCATCTCATTGGCCTCATTGGCTAGTTCGTGCAGCCTGAGGGCATCATATGTAGCGGCCTCATTGCCACTTGGCTGTTTCATTGCTGTCGTGCTTCCATTCACAGGCCGTGGGCGACGATAGGCGAGCGGTGATGTGGACAACTCTCTTGTGAGCAAGACTCGACTTGTGGCCAACTCCTTGTGAAATGAAATGGTGTTAGCTACGTGATTTTCACAGGCGCGAAACGGCGACGACAAGCGGGTGGTGCTGGACGATGTGCACTGGGGGCGCAAAAGAAATGTTTGTTTCAGGAAGCAAAGTTTGCACGACCAGACCTCCCTTGCTCGGATTCCAACCGCACAGGCGGAGGGTGCGGAGGGCGACGACAAGCGGGTGGTGCTGGACGATGTGGACTGGGGCGCCATCGCCGCCAAGATCGGCACCCGCAACCACGCGCAGTGCATGGAGCGCTGGTACAAGTGCCAGGCGCGCACACCCTTGAATGAACGTATTAAATCGTCACCTCGAATCACACGCATCGTAATGACAGTACGAATGATACATCCTCACTGCACCGGTCCACCGGTCTAGTTGATGGTCGCCTCTCCTCATCCCGCATACGGGGTTGGCGGGGGCCCCCGCGCCTCTGCAGGGTTTATGGCATAACACGGAAAGCTGCAGGAGTCGAAACCAGATGCAAGGAAGCCCCACGCCACCTGCTGACGTCTTGTCGTGCTGCAGGCACCGAGCATGGTGGAGCGGGGGGACTGGGGCACGGGGGACGACCGGCGCATGCTGCAGGCGCTGGTCGGCAGCGGCGCCACACAGGTCGGCCTTCGCAACTCGACGGACCTGCTGCTGCACATTCCTCCATGCCCACGCATGCTTGCTGACGTTTTGCTCATCGACATCGAGCTCCTTCGCTGTGCGTGAGTCCCCATTCGAAGGCGGCCGCCTTGCCTTGAACACCAAGGCGCACAGCACAGCGCTCTTGGCCCAGGCTCCAGCAGGAGGCGACTGCGACCAACCATGCGCAGGGCCGTCTTGAAGATTCCTCAGTGACGGATTTTTGGACCTGATGGAAAGAGTGCTTTTCCAACCTTGAAAAAATATTATCTACAATATGATTCATTATAATATTTGAATACCAGGAGTGGGAGGTGGACTGGGCCAACCTGGTGGCGGGCCGCAGCTCGGAGCAGACGAGGCGGCGGTGGACGCTCATGCTGAAGCACGTGCCCGACGCCGTGGACAAAGAGTTCTCCGAGCGCGTCAGCCACCTGGTCACCCGCTATGTGCCCGGTGCCAAGGAGGCCGCCGCCGCCGCCGCCGCCGCCGCGGCGGCGGCGAATGTGCCGGCGGACGTGCCGGCCGACGCCTCGGCGGCGGCAGCGGCTGCAGGGTGCGCGCAGGCGTCAGGGGCAGCGTACGCGGCGGCAGCGCCGGTGGCGCTCYGGGCTGTGGAGCCGCTGGCGGCGGGGCTGGCGGCGGGCGAAGCCGCGGCGCCGCCGCAGCTGATCTGACTGTACTGTAGATGTTTTTGAACGGCAGGCTGCGAATGAGTCGCCAATACAGCAGAGTCTGCCCGCTGGAATGTGGGCATAGGACGTGCCAGGTGCCCTGGCGTCGACTGTGAAGCGCTGTGTGAAATGCTGTATGAATTGATGTGCATTAGACCTGCAACTTGGTTTGTCAAAGAGTCGAATGCTCGCATGCCCCGATGATGCACCCATCATTTCCAGCGGAGAGTCTTGATGGACCCACGTCATCTGATACTCAGCTTACCTACACTGCTGGCCCCGCAACATGGTGACGGTTTCTGGCCCGCTTGGCACAAGCTTGCGAGTTTGACAGTTTGCGTCCATGCATTCTTTGATGCTGTTTCACAAACGGTCACCCATTCAGCGGTTGGCGGCGATCTCCTGCTGCTGCTGTCTTATTCTCATGCATAGGTAGGATGACAGCCAGATGGGGGTGTACGAGTCGCATTGCTCGTGAGCTTGCATCACCATTGGCGCCGCAGCTCACCAAACCTCACCAGATATTTTAATGCGAGCGGATAGCCGTAGCCAGGCCTACTCACAAACTCAACATTGTCCGACCTGTCGTGGTGCGCCAGAAGGTTGTGCCGCCTCACCGCGCCCACTCCACCTGACGTGCACTTCTTCCCCCGCAAATCTGGAGTCATCACGCGGCGGTCCAGGCGGCACGGCACCGCGCCGCCGCCTGGCGCACGACGCGCTTGCGGTCGTCCAGCGCGGCACGTGCCGCCGCCAGCACCGCCGCCCTGTGTTCGGTGCGCTTCCCGCGCGGCAGCCCCGCCGCCGCCAGCGTGGCCAGGCAGTCCAGGGCCGCCTTCCGGGCCTCCGCTGCCGGCTGGTAGCCGCTCAGGTCCGCCAGCAGGGGCAGCAGGCGGTCGGCCTGCTCCTCGACTGCCTCCAGGGCTGCACAGGGGGATGACTGTTGCCGGCGCTGTTGATGACCGAAACTCTGGCTGTAATGACTGAACCTCGCGCCGCAGGTGCAGGGAGCTCTGACTAGCAATATCAGCAGCGATGACAGCAGCACGGCGTCTCAGGTGTCCGTCCCCTCAACGGTGAGGCGCGCACCCGTCGGCTGCAGGATGGCCGTTCTCACCGCCGCCGCCGCCGCCAGCAGTGTGTCCCGCCTGCCGTCGCCGCCGCTGCTGCCGCTGCTTCCGGCTTCCTGGAGCCGCCGGAGGGCCTCCAGCAGCCAGGGCAGCAAGCGAGGGGTGTCGGGCCGCAGCAGCTTTTCCGGCGTGGCAGCGACGAGGCGCACGAGCGCCGCTAGCAGCGGCAGCGGCGCCGGCTGCGCCGTGCGCAGTCCCTCGTGCAGCGCCGCCAGCAGCAGGCCTGCGGCGAGCGACGCTGTGCCGTCACGGTGACGCTGTGATGGACTCGACCTCACTGGGCTTGCTCGTGACGACATGGGGTTCGCAGTACAGGACCCGGGCCTGCACAGAGCCCAGCCGCACGAACCATGCCAAGGCAGCTCGCACTCAGCGCCCTCAGAAGCAGCGGAAGACTCCGAGACCGTCACGGCCCGCACCTGAGGCCTGCGTGAAGGTGCGCTGCTGCCACAGCAGCCTGCCCGCCACGTGACTCGCCCTGTCCAGGCCAATCTGTCCGGGGGGCGAGTCGGCCAGGAGCGTCGCCAGCGCCGCCGCGGCCGCGTCCCCCAGCTGCTGCCCGCCTGGCTGGTCTGCAGACACGCGCCAGGGCACAGGGTCAGTTCCAGGCGGCGCACAGCATGCTGAGCGGCCGCATGGCCCACCAGTTGCACGGATCGGCGAACATGTCGCCGAGGTGCTGACGTGCACGCCCTACCACGCCGTCTACATCGCCCAGCCCGCATGTGCAGGGCGTTGCTGCAGGCTCGAGGAAGACAAGCTGTGCTGGGCGGCGCGAGCGTGCACACTCGACCATCGCCAGCTACATGCTCTACTGTCCCTAACCCTAAACCCACCGGAGGGCCGGCCGGCAAGGGAGACGATCCGATGCAGGCAGTCTCCCGTGCGCGCATGGCCCCGCATCGCCAGGCCGCGCGCCAGCCACCCGAGCGCCGCTGCCGCCTGCCGGACAGCGCCGCACAGCAGCCTCAATCTCAAGTTGATTGCAGGTTGTAGCAGCGGCAGTGGGCGGTATCCGCCCCGTTTTGCAGCGGGGCGCAAGCGTCCCCGGTGACAGGCCATATCAGATGGCACGTATGCAGCCGCATGCGCCATGTGATGCTTCAAGTACCTGTGCCTGTCGGGTGGGCGGCGGTGCGGCCAGCGCCGGCAGGACCAGCTCATCAAGCGCCGCCGTCAGGGCCGCCTCCAGCGCATCACCTGCAAACGCAGCCAGATACTTAACCAACCCGATTCGTATCATCTGCGAAAAAGCAGCAGATGTGCGATGGAGCTCTTGGTGTCCCCATGCCCTGGAGTGGGTCCGCCGCAAATGCACTGCCTGCACCACGTGTGTGCACAATCCTAAGTGTCGAGGCCCGTTCGACGCCATCGGCGACGTGGATGCACAGCATATGACCGGGGGAATGCACCAGGGAGTCATGACATTCGTGCAGACTCAACGCCGCACCAGCAGGCGCTTTGTTGATGACGGACGCCGCCGCGATGGCCAGGGTGCGTTCTGCCGCCGGCTGCCCGCCGGCCAGGCACACCGCCAGCAGCGCCGAGCACAGCTGCGCCAGGTGGACGCCCCCGCGTTCTGCCTCTGGCGCGGCCCAAACCACCGGCTGCACGCAGGTTGAGTTGCACTCCTCACCCGCAAGGCCCCCCGAGCTGGACAGTCCAGCGCCGCACTTGCTCTTCTTCCGCTTTGAGCGCCGCACTTGCTCTTCTTCCGCTTTGAATGACGGAAGATGGTGCAGCACAGCATGTCAAGAAGCACCAACAGTGAGCAACATACTGATGCAGTTTCAGAAATCCAGGCTGCAGCACGCTCATCGGGGAAGGTCCTCCAGCTTGCACATCGGCAGGGTGTTGAACTCAAGCTTGCCTGCACCGAAGCGAGCAGCGCAGCAGGGACGTCCGCCTGCCACTGCAATTCATCGGCGCTGGCCGTCTCGGACGCCATCTTGCCGCTGGCTGCCGGCGCCTGTGCAGGCGTCAGCTGGGGGTGCACGCTGCTGCAGGCCCGAAGGACCCTCTGGCTTGCCATCGCGACTGCCGCCTGGTTGGCGGCAGGGCCGCTGCCACGAGCCGCAGCCGCAACGAAAGCCGAGCAGGCACTTGCGACAGCCGCCCGCAGCGGCTCAGACGCCTGTATGCGAGTGTGAGTTTGCGACTGGGACCATGCTGCGAGATTGCAAGAGTGCGAGACCATGCAATTACAGAGACAAGCATTTCGGCTGAGTATGCGACATTGCCTGGCATGTCTCACCTCAAAGGAGATGATGAGGTTGACCAGGTCAGTCACTGGACGCTGGTCTGCATCTGCGCGTGGCACGCATGACTGATCACACATCAGCGAAGTCATCATCGGTCCTGGGTAGACCTGGCCTGCGACATGCCCCTGCAGACGTTGCGAATGATGCAAGGCAGCTCACCGGTGAAGGGCTGCGGCGAATGGGCAATGACACCGTCCTGCACCATGCGCAGCAGCGCGGCCAGCCGCTCGTCGGCACCCGGCGCCTCATTGCCGGCACCCGCCAGAGCCTCGGCAATTGGATCCCTGCGGCGGCGAACCCCGGACTTGCTGAGATGTGATGCTGCACTTCGTGTGCGGCCCTGTGTTGATGCCGCAGCTGCAGCGAGGCATATGCAAGCAAACGAACCTCAGGGCTGCGAGCACCGACGGGCGAAGCTCCCAGCTGGCCCGGGACAGCACCGCCAGCGCCGCCAGCGCCGCAGCTGCCTGCTGCTGGCCGWCCGCCGCCGCGCCGCCGCGTGGCGGCGACAGCTGCGCCAGCAGAGGCGGCAGCGCCGCCTGCCGCAGCAGTGCCGCGTGGCCGGCGCCTGGACAGGGCAGGAACGCTCGAGCAGTCAGCCTGCTGTATCACGGCCTGAGTGACAGACTTGGTCAGGCTGGTGGGCAGCCAAACAAGCAGGCCTCCCGCCTCTTGCCCAGAAGCACGTCCCGTCAGGACTGCCGGCCGCAGGCTCGGTTCGCCATGCTCATTGAGAAACGTTTCTGGAGAGCGGCGGCGTCTCTTGTGTGGTGACGGGAAGGAGCTCACCGGCCATCGCCTGCAGGCCCTGCAGCGCTGCGCCAGGGGCACCAGCGTGGTCGCCGCCGCTGCTGCCGCCGTCATCCGCCCCATCCTGGCCGCCGCCGCTCTGCAGCTGCCCCAGCAGCTGAGCAACAGCCTGGGCAAGGCCATCCGGCGGTAGCGGCGCCCGCTCAGCGGGGAAAGCCACCAACGAAGCCAGCAGCGCAGTCTGTGCCTGCAGCACCGGGGCCGCGCAGCATTGGAAAACGGTCACGACCTGCGCTCACCGAGTTGTAGGCTCCGATGCCAGCCACTGGGAGCATCTGTCGAACAGTTAGTTCGAACGAGGCTGGCGACCTGTGCGCCTGGAGGTGATGCGCCCCCGCCGGGGACTTGCCTGGCTGAGTGCACAGGATGCGCAGCAGATTGGGCTGCAGGGACGCACGACTCCGCACCTGCAGCAGCTCTGGCGGCAGGAAATCGAGCGCCGTGCCCATGGGGCTGAAGGCCGCGGCGTCGGTGGACGGCTGCGCCGGCGCCGCAGTCACTGCCAGCAGCGCAGCGGAGTAGGCCTATGAGCAGCATGGGGCCGAGGTCTGATCAGGAAGGGCGACCGTCAGACGGATGCAATGCGCTGTTGTGCAGCCGTCACACAGCATGCTCTGTATGACACAAAGCGTCAAGGTGCCAGCGGGCCCACCCTGAGGGGGTCTCCAGAGGCGGTCTGCCCGTGCAGCGCCGCGCGGACGACGCTGTCTGCGGCGCGCAGGCCCAGCACCCGCAGCGCAACCCGCTCGGGGACGGCCTCCTCGTTGCCGGCTGCGGCGAGGACGCCCGGCAGCACCCGCCGGCAGGCGGCGCCGCATGCGGCCTCCGAGGCGCCGGCAACCTGCACCGGGGGAGTCCTGGCATGATCGACTGGGAGCGAAGCCAGATGCTGACCCGATTCACGGCACTTCCATGCCTCTGCTCCTGCACGAAACGCTCTGCAACGCATGCTTCAAGCAAGCCCGCTGCTCCAGACACGAGACATGCAGGGGTGCGGCGGCTCACCGCGGCCAGGATTCTGCCGGTGGCGGCAATGCGCGCCGCGGTGCGTGGCATGCTGTCCGCGTCCGCCGCCGCCAGGCACGCCAGCAGGTCGTCTATGCACGAGTCCGCCAGCACCTCCGCAGTCAGGCCCTCGCTGCAACCACACGGCCGGTGGCATCAAGTCCAATGATGCGATTCGAGGCAAAACGTATTCCAGCGCTTGGGGGTCTGCCAGGCAGCCAGGGTGCAGGTGCTGAGATGGGTGCAGGTGCCGAGATGCATGAGACATTGGCATGGATAGATTTTGATTCAGATTCAGGTCCACGTCACACACCTGCCCAGCGCAGTGATGCAGCAGCGCAGGCAAGCGGCCGCGGCGTCTGCAATCTCGCTGGCGTTTGCGTCGGCGATGGCGTCTGGTCGGAAGCAACGAGAATGTTGAGGACACATCGCAAGTATCAATGGCACGCTCAGATGCAGCGCATTTTCGCCTTTTAGCCAATCAAACACACTGGCTGGGCACACGACTGACAGCGTGCGAGAAGCGCAAGCGTTTGACAATTACCTTCTGAGGCCGCTGCAAGTAGCTCAGCGCGCAAGCCGCGCCACAGGTTAGGAACATGCTGCTGCATCGCGCGGGCATCGAAGCGTTTTGCTGCAGCCGCCAGACCCGACAGCGCGTCTAGCTTTGCCTGTCTGCAAGAACGGATTTGCATGCTGTCAAGCGAGCTTTCAGTCGATGAACACCGAAAGCGCAAAGTGCAACGTCATGGCGCCCCAGGAATCTGCTCCCCGGGAAGATGATGAATCTCACCTGACTGTAGACGACAGCTTGTCCAGGGCCAGCGGGATGAAGTGCGGCGCAAAGTGCGAGGTGGATGTGAATGTTTGCTCCAGGGCCTCCACCAGTGTCTCCCGTGTGATGGCGTATCTGTGGGTTGCGGACACCCGGGAGGGTTGATCAATTTCAGGCTTCAAGCAACATTTGCTCAAGATGTGCAGGCATCGGGACCAGTCTGCCTTGCGTCAGCACAGCGCAAGGTATGGCCAAAGAAGATCTCGAAGACAACAACAGCAATGCACCTGTTGATGGGCGGCGGCGTGAACGACATTGGGAAGTACCACGTCAGCGCGTCAAAAAGTCCCTCGGCCCCCTGCAGGTCAAGTTTGATGCTTCCTTGATGCTTCACGCAATGTTGATCCCTGTGACATGAATCGGCAACGAAGCTATGCCGTCAAGCAAGGGATGCCAGGTGACTGCTGTTGCCGATCAGCAGCGGCTGAGGCACCCCTCTGCTGGGTTCTTGAGCAGCAGCGGACGCCGCAGCGGCTGAAGCTCACCTTTTCGAGGCTGTCCGGCCGGACGCGAGTGTACAGCGCCACGATCGCCTGGACGCACTCGAATACCCTCAGCAAACACCTGCAAGGCAACCGCGCCGCACATCGAGCTGAGCTGAGTGATCCCAGCAGCCAAAAGGTTTGGCCGCGGTCCAAGGCCGCTTGCCACAGAATAATGCGGCAGCACCAGCACAGATGGTGCTCGTGGGTCACTGTGCTGATCATGGATGCAACTGTGTTTGTCATTCAAAAGTCCGACACCTGCGTCGCACCTTGGGTCGCGCTCACCCTCCGACGCCACGATGATGCCTTCCAGAAAATCAATGCCGGCAGGCAGAAGCTCCTCACCATGGCCCTGCAGAGCGAGTGAGCGACAAGCTGACTAACCTTGCATCCTCCGATCATCAACTGCTGGCAGGGGTGTGCGGCAGTACACTCGTCTCAAGGCTGGCTACAATCGTGATCAGAGGAAGTCGCACCTGGACCGCAGCCAGCATCAGCTCGTAGCTCAGCATGCGCTCGACCTGGCCAAAGGCCTGCACCAGAATGTACTGCTGGAAGCGCTTCAGGATCACGGCGGCGGCTGTGCCGTCCAGTGCCGGCGTCGCCGGATCGCATGTGGCTTTGCGCTGCACCAGCGCCAGGCAGCCCTTGAGCGCTCCCCGCACACAGGTCCTGCAGTGCAGGTCGAATGGTATCGGACTCGGAGACATGCTCGGGGCTGCTGCACGACTACACGCATGGATGTCTGCGGTGGCAATCGGGGTCCTTGGCAATGCTGCCGTCATGCGCAGTCACCTATCGGCCAGCCGGCCAGAGAAGAACTCTGCCGCGGTGACGACATCTGTCAGCTGCCGGAAGAGCTCTGGCGCTGCGGCAACCACCTGTGCCGGCGCATTCCTTCAGCTCATCAGCTTGAGGTGCTGCTTTCAGCGCTTTCAGCGACTGGAGAGTTCCTAGAAAGGATGGGCCATGCCATCGTATCTGCAGGGTGCGCACGGACGACTGCGGCACCTCTGCAAGGAGCATGACGCCTCGAGTGCGGGTCCTGCCGTCCTCCGACGTAAGCGCTGGCCCCAGCGATGTGATCTGCGACGTGGGAAGTCAGCAGAGTTGACGCACAACCCAGATGTGCACTGAGTCAAGAAAAGTGACAGTTGAAAGGATGTCAGATGCTGCAGTGGTTTCAATCGTGCGCAGCACCAGCTGGGGTGGCGCCGGCACGCCCTGCCGCATGAAACCCAGCAGCGCATCAAGGCTTGATTCCTGCACCGCCTCGCTGCTCTCGGGCGCAGTGTAGGCATCTATCTCCGCAACAGACTGGTCGATCGGGGCATCCATGGTCGTGCCCAGCAGCGTGGATTGGCTCGACTCGCAAGAGAAGAACTGATCGTTGGGCCTGAGAAATTCTGATTGAAAAGCAGCACTTCAAGCAAGTGTACCGTGTTGCTTCTTCTTTTGAACAAATACTGTGGCGATCGGCAATACTTTGCATCGGGCTGTATATGCATGCATACATGCATGCATGTGTTTCACCCCTGCGCTGATGACAAGGAGCTGCCAGGTCTTGAGGCGATCAAAACCATCTTTTGCACGATTCTCAGGCACGCTGCGCTCAGACTTGTTGCCCCATTTGCGCACCGCCAGTAGTCCGAGATCGGCGTCGAGGTTGGTGCGGCATGCCGGCGCACTGCTCAGGAATGCGAGCACAAAGCCTCGACCGGCAGAGGTCGCATGGAGACTGCGCTGCACTGCACGCACAAGATTCACGAATGCCGTGGAGGCAACTGTCGTCGTTTAAGTGGCAGGCGCGCATGCGGCCGGGTGCTGGGCGTACCAGGGCCGATGCCCAGCTGCAACGGCGGGGAGGTGCGTGCATTTACTGGAATGTCATGAAACTGTCATGACCTGACACGTTCAAGGAGCAGCTCATCACATCAGACGCACACATGTTGTCTGCAACATCACGTCACCTTCCGTGTAGGAGGACCATCGGATGCGCTGCCGGCAGAGCTAGTCCGATCCCGGCAGCTGAAGCGAGCTGGCCTCACCTTGTCGGGCTTTATGCTCGCGGGCGCCACCACGGCCGCAGGCCTCTCGGGCATGCTTCATCCGCCGCCAGCTCAGCTAGTGCAGGCAGCAGCAGCAGCCTTGGCTGCTGTTCCAGCATCGCTCGCAGCGGCAAAAGCCACTCTTGGTGAGGCCGTCTCGCTACTCATTCTGAACAGATCTGGTCTTGCAACGCAACATTGTGGCAGCTGCAGACCGTTCACCGCCCTCTCTCCTGATGCGCAGGTGACAGCCTTCACCTGGAGTGGCACGATGGTCGACTCTTTGTTGACTATGCCGTGGTCAATGCATCGGCAGCCTCACCAACCATCGAGGTGCTTCCTGTTTAGATTGCCTCTGCGGATGATAAGAAAGGACTGGCAGCAGCTGCAGTATCGACAGCCGCCAAGCACTTGCGACATCCCTTGCATGTCATTGCACACAGATGTAACAGGACGCCTTTTAAATGTGCACGAAACCCGCCGGACGTCGTTTGCGATGGCTATCTCAGGTGCGGTCGACAAGCGACGGCCGCGGCAACGGCGCCTTTGCAGCCGCAGATATCGTGCGGGGCGCCTTCATTGGCGTATACGAGGGCGATCTGCTCTCGGAGGCGCACTACTGGTCGCGATACCCTTCAGGCGTGGTGCGCACTCTGGAGGATCACAGCTGCCTCAGTTGTGTGGCGTTTGCCTGGCAATGACATCTGCTGAGCAGCTGGCGGGGACTGACAGAACCAAGCCACATCCTGTGCCATGAGGAGTGGGCCGTTCAGGACAGACGGCAGCGTCGCATGCTGCCGCCTCTCAGCCTCTCGACTTCGTCAGGAAGTCCTGAAGCCGATCGCCTTTGCAAGCACCTGCATACTCCACGTCCTCTCCTTGGCCAAGAGCATGTTCCATGGCGTTTTTCGCAGTCGGACTACTGCATCCGAGTGGATGCGCAGTGGACCATCGACGGCGCGGGGCGGGCCGCCGACTCGACCGCATTTAGCGCCTGCCACATGAACCACTGCGCTGGCGCCGGCGCCAATGTGGCAAGGCAGACGTTCCGGCGGCAGAAGGAAGTGCGCTTCTATGCCAGCCGCGACATCCGGGTGCGCATTGTGCATTGCAAAGGAATGACTCAGAGCTTGAGCATGTGCTTGAGCCGTTCGCCTCGTTCAAAGCTCGTGGCAAGGCGTCGTGTGGCTTGCGGCACGGCCGCGCCCTGCCTAGCAGTTGGAGGAGAGTGAAGTCGGATATTCGCATCAGCCTCCGTTCTTCCTGCTGCAGGCCGGTGAGGAGTTGCTACTCGACTATGGCTCAGTGTACTGGACGGGTCGGGAGCACCTCATCATCGAGTGACCGAGCCGGAAGCAGACCGCCTCTCGGACAGCGACGGGACTTACACACGCATTCAATGTCCAGCGACCCAACTCCAGCGACCTCGTGCGCTTCCTGGCACACTGCCTCTCGAACGGGTGTGTTGCAGAATGTTTGGGTGGTCGTCACTGCATCAGCGACAGCCGCTCCGTCATCACGGACAGCTGCTGCTCGGAGCACAGCACTCACTGTCATAATCAATTTACTTCGTCTTCTTTGTGACCACAGCTCGCTGCAGTGCCTGCCGCAGGTCTTCGGCCAAAATTGTGCTGGCGTTGCTGCGCCGCCCGCCGGGCTTGGCGGCGCCCTCGCAGCCCATCGTATGCCTGCTGTTTGCCTCACAGTTTGGCGGCAGCTGATACGTCTGCGTCATGTGGCTGGTTGCAGGCCCGGAGGTTGCGTTGCACCTGTGCAGCGCACGAGCACTTGGTAAGGGGGCACCCTGGCATAAGATGCGAGAGTGGTCAGGCTAGAAAAAGAATTTATGTCTGTGGCTGCATGAGCAAACTCACAATATCAGATTTTCACTGGTCAAGCGACCCGCTCGAGTGCGCCACAGCAGCATCGGCGCAAACCAGCTGCTGCACGTCTGGCCTGCAATCTGCGCATGACGATGCACACTCCACCCGCACCTCTGCCAGAGCAGCTGCTCGAAGGCCTCGATCTCGCGGTCGTAGTCGCCCACCGGGAAGTTGGTCTTGGCCAGGCGGCCCTTGACAATGATGAGCGCCCTGTCATACTGCCGCGCCGCATCCTCCTCCGTCTTGTGCACCCCAAACGACACCTGTGCACAGGCGACACGCAGTTGGAGACCATGCATGACTGCACAGACCTCACCCCCTTCTATCATTGCCACATGCAAAGGTCCGTGAGGCCAGAGGCCGCAGCATGCCGTAGCCTCATTCCTGATGCGAGAGGGCAGCGGAGGCGTAAACCCATTCGAAGGTGCGCTTGCGTCGCACGTTTTTGCGGCCGCCAAAGGTCCCGATGCGCGCCTCCCAGCGGCCGTTGTGTCCGGAGACGCCCCGGTACAACGACTTGCCGCGTGTGAAGGCGCTGCTCTTGCGCCGCACGTATGCCACGATCTCCTCCTACAGCGCATATGACGGCAGATGTCTCAGCTTCAACATACAAAACCATGTGATCGTGTTGTCGATGACGGCACAACCCTGTCACCTATGCAAACAAGATCATCATAAGTTGTTTTGGTACTCAGCGACACATACCTGCATGCAGCCACACCTGGGAGCTCTGCCCCACGTCTGCCAACTCCCCAGCATATGTCGCCTGGTCGAAGTTGGTGGCCACGTGGAGGCCCTTGCAGGACAGCGCCACCAGGTCGTAGGCGCGAGCGGCGTCTGTGTCGGTGTTGAAGCCGCCCAGGTACAGCTGGCGGCCGTTGAGCCACAGAGATGCCTCCCACCGGTTGGTCAGCCTGCACAACAGTGCAGGGCCGCAGTGCGGGCTGATGAGGGCATGGCTGAGGCAGGACAGGACACAAGGGCAGCACGACCATGCCATCACATCAGCCTCCGCCTGTTGAAAGGTTGCACCTCCACTCAAGCAAGCCGCACCTGTGCCTGCTGACGCCGCGGAAGGCGGAGGTGGCGGCGGCGTCGCTGGCGGCGCCGTCTGCACGGGCCGCCGCATCGGCTCTCTCGGGCCGCGCACGCGCCGCCGCCCTGCTGAGCTTCGGCGGGCTGCGCGGCCTCTCGTCCTCCGACTGAGCTGCAGCAGCGTGCCGCTTCCGCTTTGAAGGTGAGCCGCTGCCGCTGCCGGGGGACGACAAAGGGCTGGCATCCGCCGTGCCACCATGCCGTTGTTGCTGCACGGCAAATGTCGGCTCCGGACATGCAGCCTCGCACTTGAGAGCACGAACCGCGACACTGAGCTGTGGCCATAGCTCGGCACTGGGATGATCCTCGGCTGGCGCAGCACTGCTAGGCGTCGGAGCAGCTGCGGCAAATGGCGGCCATGCTGTGTCATCTACAGCGCTCGCGGCAAAGCCCGCAAAGCTCTGCAGCTCCCGCCGTGGCTGGGAGGTCTGTGGCAGCACATAGCCCGACATCGGGGATGGCGGCTGCATCGGAGACGGGGCCTGCGCCTGTCATGGAACACACCGCCTGGCATCCTGGCATGTTTGATCGGCTCGTTCCCATCACTTACCGCCCACTGGTGGGTGCACACGTGAATGACCAGGCTCCGCATTTGCCTGGCGATGCAGCACTGTGCCAGTGCCTGCAAATGGTCCGCTCACATGCTGGAAGTTGTGTCGTTGCCACGACAGCTGGTGTGTCGGTGGCAGGGTCGAAGCGTCCTGCAGGTGGCGCCCAGATGACGCCGGCCTGAAGCTGAAGTCACTAGCGGGCTGCTGCACATCCGGCGGCAGCGGCGTCAGACTGGCCAGCGCCCACAGCGGGCTGCCCGTCAGCCCCATTGGGTCTGGCATGCCTATGGAATCATGGCAGTGGGTTGATGTCACAAACGATGTCGGATTGTCGGCTGCCCTTCAGTCAAATGATGACACACCGACATCACTTCGCGCACTTTGACAAACACACTGCAGGAATGCGCTGCAATGAGTCGGATTCTGACCCTCCAAGTCCGCGATTTCAAAGCTCATCGAACCATCCCAGCTGAAGGTAAAGGAGGAGTTGCGGCGCCTTAGCGGGCCACGCCCCCCTCTGGTGCCAGCACTGCCTGCCAGGTCTGCACGAGCGGTGGAAGCCATCAGCGCTCAAATTCCGCACCAAGGCTCAGCACTTACGGTGCAGATACACTTGAAAGGCCCTGAACCTCGCACAAACAGCAGGAAGCCACGTCTGTGGGGCATCATTTCACCAAGTCCAGGCATGTTGGGCAGCCCACCGGAGGCCGTTGGCGTCGCCAAGGCATGTCCCGCTGCAACGCCGACGTTGGACGGCGCGCCAAGCAACAGCTGTGCCGCCGGGCTGACGAAGCTCAAGGGGTAGCCTGGCAGCGACAGACTGCGCACTGACGACCCAAAGATGTCTTCCTCTGTGGACCGCCGCACCGGCGGCAGGTGGCTGCCGCGCCGGCCGCCGGGACTGAGCAGCCCCGAGAAGGGCCGCAGCTGCACCACCGGCGGCAGGGCGGCATCGAGGCCGCCGCTGCAGTCTGCTTGCAGCAAGCTCCTGCTGCTCTCCAGGGGAGCTGCCGAGGTTTGCGATGGTCCTCCTGCCATCGGTCGCTCTGCGAAATTTTGGCCGCAACCGCAGCATGCAGATTAGTCGATCGAATGAGGATGGTGAGGCATTTCTCTGGGGCGATCTGTGCTATCAAGAGCAGGAGGTGACGCACGGGTCGAGACCGTGATGGCCGTCAGACGGAAGTGATATGGCAGTGCGTGTGTGTGTCCATCAGCAGCTTGAACAATGCACGCACCTGCCGCGGCATCACCAGGCACCGCGCTGTGTGATCGCTGCAAGTACTGGGAGGCCGTAGGGTATGCCATCGCCCCGTCGCCGTGACGGTACGGTTGCCTGCTGCTGCCCAGCTGGGGCGGGGTCCATGCTGTTGCGGCGCCGCACTGCTGCTCGACATCGTTGTTCAGGGCCTCATCCATCCTGTGGGCACGACCTGGTGCCCACAGCTTACTCTTGATGCGATGAAAATTTCGGGAATTTATTCGCAATGATGCAGCATCAGAAGGCACGCAGCTTGCATCTGCAGTGGTAGTTAGTGTGCAACGTGTCGTACCTTTCACACATAACCTCAGCAAGATCAGCGTCAAGAGGCTTGGGCGTCTCGTTTTACAGCTGATCACTTCGAGACCTTCTCATCGTCGAAAGGCGCCATCCATCGAGCGCGCGACTGCTGCGCTACGAGGAACCAGGCCAAGAAGTTACGACCGTCAAACCGAGATAAGGGGTGTTTTATCGGATGCAAACGGGCACGGCCGACTGTCAGAACTCGGATAGACCCACAACGCCTACGCAGGCCATCTGAAGCCGGTCAGGGAGCTGCACCTCGGCTGACCATAGGTATTCGAAGATTTTTGTCAGTTGTGCGCACGTGGGCACAAGACCGCGACAACTCCGGCCGGATCCTGCAGACCGTTTCGGAAGTATAAAATTATTGTCTAGATTGTGATTCGCCGGCGAATGTTGCACCTCTGCATCAATAGCGAATGCCAAAGTGTCGCACGAATAAGGGGATGGAAACTGGCTTTAGAATTTTGAAAGGCGTAATGTGATGAGTGCAATGATCGTCCTTGGTCTCGATATCAGATCAGAAATTTTCATCCGTGCAATGCCATGCTGCTCCGATGGTGGCCCTGGCTGTGCAACGCCAAGCCAAGAGAAGCGGTATTTTACACCCCCGGACGTCAACTGCCCACCCTGAAGCACTTTGCCCTGCTCCAGACTGGCTCCAGACTGTGCGACTGCTGTAACGTGACATTGTCCATCGGCGAACTCGCAAACATGTCATGGTTGTGATCGCTCGGTTGATCAGTGGCGAGCAGTGCAGTTCCACAACTCACTGCCTGGTCTAGATCGGCCCAACATGACACTCAACAGCGAGCTGCAGGCCCGACTTGCAGGCTACTCTGCAAACTCGCTCGCCTCAGTACTACTGGCAGCCTTCGCGCTGATTGGTCTGGTCGCAGTGTTCCGACTTGTGTTCCGCATCAACACCTTCGTGTGGGTGTACTTTGGGCGGCCCGGCAAGAACCTTAAGAAGCTCGGCGACTGGGCCGTCGTGACTGGCGCCACCGATGGCATCGGCAAGGCGTACGCCGAGGCGCTCGCCAAGCGAGGTGGGCAGGTCCAACTCCCGGC
This sequence comes from Deuterostichococcus epilithicus, assembly GCA_033439295.1. Lineage (NCBI taxonomy): Eukaryota > Viridiplantae > Chlorophyta > Trebouxiophyceae > Prasiolales > Stichococcaceae > Deuterostichococcus > Deuterostichococcus epilithicus. Next base: position 1,039,648 of record JAVTLE010000014.1, on the reverse strand, counting down.
CATCTGAGCTGTTGCACCGCCAGTTGCCGCGCATTTTGCCGTCCGGCAGCACAGGTGCACGATCTGCATGGACAAGCTCGCGCAGAACATCGACCTGTGCACGTTCTGTCACCCTCTACGCCGCCAGAAACATGCCGCCAACAGCCTTCAGGCCCGATTCTGAATGGCAAGTGGCAGAGCGCCACTCGACGGCATGCTGAAGAATTTCAGAATGCGAGCGTCCCCACGACGTCCGACCCTCCTCCGATGTGCAGGCTTGAACATCGTGCTCATCTCCCGCACGGAGTCGAAGCTCCAGGCAATCGCGTCGGACTTGGAGTCCCGCTTCCGGGTGCAGACCAAGGTCATCGCCGCCGACTTTGCTGCGGCGCCAGAGTCCGTGTGGGAGGCCACTGCCGCCGTCGTGTCCAGCGTGCCCGTGGGGCTGCTCATCAACAGCGCGGGCGTGTCCTACGACCACGCAGGTGCACTGTCATCTCCTGTTTTACAAGAGTTGACTGCTATCGGCTCCAGCACTGGGCCCTGCGCCGGCCTTGCGCAAGAGCTTTAAACTTGTCGAGGATTGTCCTTCCCGGACAGAACATGATGCAGCCGCTGCGAGGGTGCAGCACAATGGCTTCGCGCACAAGACTCCTCGTAAGCAGCGTCAACCCTGTGTCGCTGCAGAGTACTTTGATGCGGTGAGCCAGGAGGACATCAACTCCCTCATCCAGGTCAACGTGGTCGCCATCACCCGGGTGAGCTTTGTCGGAGGCCGAAAAGCAGGTAGTACCACTCGAACACCATTCAAGGCATGGCTCAGTCCACTGCTGTGCTGGTAGTGGGAAGGTCCATCTGGCACGTTGAAGGTGGGCACAGCCACGGAGTGGCTGCAGTCGAACTGAGACACGAAGGAGCGGACATGGTGTGGATGACTGCACGCAGATGTGCAGCATCGTGGTGCCGGGCATGAAGGCGCGAAAGCGCGGCGCCATCGTCAACGTGGGCAGCGGCTCAGCCACCTTCCTGCCCTCCTACCCGCTATACGCCGTCTACGGCGCCACCAAGGTAGCTCTCGTGTGAGGTGCTTCGTGTGAGGCGCAACTGCGGATCATGCCGCCATGAAGTGTCATTCACCCAGGCAGCAAGTCACACCCTGCCTTCACCCAGGCAGCAAGCCACCCCCTGCCTCGGTGCCACCGAGGTGGTGGTCTCACAGGGTGCCCGTGGCTGAGCGTGCGTGCAGAGCATCATTTAGCGGGCAGCGAACGAACCGCGCCGCAGCTCCATCGCTGCGTGTGCCGACTTGCCGGGCATCCACCACAGCGCCCAGGACTGTGAGTGGCTGCCGAGCCCCCCTGTGCTGTGCCACCAGAATGGACCTGCGACACCGCCAAGTTTCCTTTCTGTCCACACAGGCGTACGTGGACGAGCTGAGCAGGGACCTGCACGCGGAGCTGGCGCCCATCGGCGTGACCGTCGAGAACCAGGCGCCCTTCTATGTGGCCACCAAGATGTCCAAGATCCGGCGGCCGCGGCTGGACGCCCCCAGCCCTGCCGCCTGGGTGCGCCCCCAGCAGAGCCGTGTCTGCTGCTGCCTGTTCTGCCGCTGGCTTCTTCTGCGTGGTCAAGTCTCGGTGACAGCGCTGTCCAAGCCATGTCTCGAGTTTCTTGCTTGTTTTGGGAACAACACAGGATGTCACACGGCCGATACAATCGGGCGTTGAGAAGGGTTTCGTATCTTCCTGCAGGTGGAGGCGGGACTGCGGCAGATCGGCTGCAACTCCACAGCATCGCCCTACTGGGTGCACTCAGCAATGGCAGGAGTGGTGGGCAGCCTGCCCGATTGGCTCATGAACGCATACCTGCTGAGCGCGCATAAGAGCCTGCGTGCGCGATGGTACAAGAAGCAGGCACGCAGCAAGAACGAGTGACCTGACTCTGGGCGTGTCCAGCTCGTCAGGCAGCTATGCCCAGCTTTACACCATGGCAGAATTGAGGGTGGTAACAAATAGCATAGAACTACCCCTCAAGGGTTTAGACGCCTTCGCTTACAAAGGCAATGCTTCTACGTTCGTGCCTGACACTGAGACGAGCCACGGTCAGGCGCATGGTAAACAAACTGTCACTTGGCAATCAATGCATGACACTCCTTCACTCCTCGTCCTCCTCCTCCGCCTCGTCCAGCCACTTGAGGAAGGGCTCCATGTCACGCTGGAACACGTTGCGGCCCTGCCCAGCAGTTGCACATGTCGGATCACATTTGGAATAGCTGTGGCAACGGACGGGGGAAGGAGACACTGCCATTGCCAATTGCCTTGCCTGCTGTGCGCGGCGCCACATGCTGACACAGAAGGTGACAGCATTCGACCTGGACATGCACTCCAGCCTCGCCTCATTACGCAGAACACCTGCACAGCCCCGTACAGGCCATGAGGTAGCTGCTGGCAGGTTCACAGGGGCGCAGAAAAGAAAACTGAGCGGTCGCGCCTTGGGGTGGGAGCCCTTCTTGTACCAGAACTTGATGGTGTCCTCGTCCAGGATGTCGTTGTCGTACAGGATACGGATGACCGCCGAGAACAGTTTCAGCAGCTTGGGGTCCTCGTAGCAGTACACCTGCGCCGACGACACCAAGATGGGTGCGGCTGTGTGAGGATTGTGGAACGACTAAACACCCTCAGAATCAGGCGGAGGTTCATCGTTCAGGCAGACCAGTGTCATCGTGAGGGCAGAGCAGGCTGGCACCTCGGCCTGCTCTGCACAGGGTTCCGCGTTGCAAGAAATTTTTTGCGTCGCAATACACAGAAGGGCTGCACGGGCACATGAGGTAGGCGAAGACAGGCCAAGACAGGCCTTCGAGCGCACCTGGATGTGGATCATGAGGGCGGCCTCCAGGCGGGCGGAGCCGGAGAAGGCCTCCAGCAGCTTCTGGTACGTCTTGACCTGCTTGGCGACGGCGCCTTGGATCTGCTGGTTGTTCTTGCCGCTCAGCGGCACCGCACCGATCAGCGTGTTCCACAACACCTACACATACAGGGCGCAGATCTGGTGAGGACCTTGTGAACGAGACGCTCCTGAAGTGCTCTGTGCATGGCAGCAGCTGCGACCGCAGCGCCGCTCCACCAGAGCCCTGAGCATGAGCAGCACACATGCCGGGACGCGGGCTCTGGACCGACACCTCGAAAGCCTGGGTCCCCGTGTGCGAGCAAACCGAAAACCCGCAAAACCAGCAGCGCGCGCCTTGAGAATTTCCGCCTCGGGGAGGCCCCACTCCGCCTTCTGCGCCTTGCAGAAGGCGATGGTGTCGGCGACGGGCGCCGGCGGGTCCGACGTCACCATCTCCTCCAGCTGCAGCGCCAGCTCCACCAGGTGCACCTGCGCCACCTTGCCCGTGTTGTACTCCACCACCGCCGCCATGCCCTTCTCCTGCGATGGGCAAATATCGACTGCAGTTTGCAGATGTTGACTTTCGACTGTCGCGAGTGAGCACCCTGCTTGCAAGCGGAAGCGTCGGCGCCGCTCGCCTGGCAGCCTGAAAATGGCACCCGTGCTGGGCTCCGCCACCGTCCGCCGTGCCCCTTTCCTGCAGAGTTGACGAGCCAGGCCCCGTCCAGTGCAACGGAGCGCATGCCGCGAGTCTGACACATTGGATGCGGTTTTGTTGCAAGTGCTGTACTCCACCACGGGCCGCAGGCATGGCCTCCTGCCCCCTTCGACATGCTCGCCAGTTGGACAACGCAGCCAGAGCAGACATCCTACAGTGGTGAGCAGAGAATACTGCAAAGGCGGCACTGCTGTTCGCCAGGGGACATTTGCACCAGGTCGACCTTGACCAGCAGCGGAGCAATCTACCACGACTAGTATGTCTGGCGAACATGCACCCTCAGGTCGCATCCTCGTTGAGACACGAGCCGAATGGGCCCCTGACATCCAGAATCGGGCTGACTGCTGTGCGAGACCGTTGTTCGGAGTCTGGAACAGATAGCTTCAGACGCGTGCACACCTTGAAGTGCGCGTTGAACTGGTCCAGGGTGCGCTGCTGCGGCGGGAAGAACTCCATGAGGCGCTCGTCCAGGCGCGCCTTTTTGAGCAGCGCCACCAGGTCGTCGATGTTGTCGGTCGCCAGGAAGTCTGCAAAAAATTCCGTCACGAAAGCCAGGATGGTGCCCTGCGCGCGCGCCGAAGCTCGATGTCGTTGGAAATCCTCGAAATGCAAAGAAATGCAAAACATGCCTTGCATCTTGTGCGGGGCCCGAGTTGACTCATTTGGCGTCTGCCCTGCAAAGTGTTTTCCTGCTTTCCTGCAGGCATCCGCAGCCAGGCTGGCGGCATGGAACGGAGCGACATTCGCGGGGTGCCTGGAATGCCGGCTGCTCTGCTGGTTTCTGCAACATTGACCGCAGGATCCTGTCTGGAGCAGCTCGCGCGATAACACAACTCCCATCTGAACTCGCGACGTCTCGTGTGCGCACACCTTGGCAACCATGCGGTCGTTGAGGAGGGGGACCAGCACGCGGTCCGGCAGCACGCCCACTTTCAGGACGAACACCCGTGCCATGGCTGCACAGTGCCGAGCAGCTCATCATCGCCAATGCTGCCCCGTCAGACGTTGATACGCAGATGTCGTCACGCCAACCTACGGCCTGGTGCTCAGAGGCAAGCGACCAGAGGCGCCAGCAGATCCAAGCCAACAAGTTCAACATGAAAGGGGGCAGCCAGCATGGCTCAGGCCGCACCGATGGCGATCTTCTGGCGGCCAGCGGCGTCGTAAAACTCCAGCGACAGGATGAGCTTCACCAGCGTGTTCTCCAGCGCCCGGATCAGGAAGGGCCGCCGCCTGCGCACGCGCAGCAGCAGCAGGCCGAGGCTCCGTATTCATGTCTTGAAATCCGCAAGCAGGACTCTTACTGAAGTGGCGAGCAGTGTCAAGCGGGGATGGCGATCATGCTGCTGGACTTGGTGCTGCTTGCTGGTGCCAAGGCGACACTTGGACCACATGGCAAGGCGCCGCCCACCTGACCAGCGTCTTGATCGCCTCCATGTATGGCATGATTGCGTCACGGCTGGCCTCCGCTGCAAGCACCTGTTGCACGGCAAGTTGAACACTGAAACCTGACGCACAGATGCTGCCAGAGCCCCCGTACGGCACAGACGTGATGAGGCAGCCACAACTTCCTCTCGAATGCTAGATGCCAGATGACTCACATTTGTGTCAAGCTTCTTGCCCTCCTGGATGACGTTGCCGCCGCCGGCCATGCGACCGCCGGCGAACAGCACCTCGAACAGGGTCTCGCCATAGCGGGAAAAGTCGAGGTCCACGCCTGTGGTGATGCAGATGAAGTGGTAATCACAGAACAGCCACTGAACAGCAACTGATTCCCCAAGTCAGCAGGCAGCCGGCTCTCGTCGTGCATGCTCGGCAAGGCGCTCTGCAGGGGTGGCGGGAGGGGAGCGCACTCTCGAGCCCCTTGACCGCAGCAGCTAGGTTCTTGTCGAGCGGCGCATCCTGCGTCTTCGCGTCGTCTATGATATTGATGACGGCATCCGCGAACGAGCCCGGGTCCAAGGGAACGCTGATGTTCCGCTTGCGAGTCTTAAGCGTCGCGCCACTGCGGCAGGTGAACCGACATCAGGACACGCTGTGTGCTCTGCAATGTAAGGCTGACGCAGCCAAGCAATTTGGCATTGATACTGGCGAGCATGAGCGAAGGCGCTCACGCAAGTGTGGGCTTCTCCTCCTTTGTACTGCGAGCACAAAGTGATGCGAGTCAGCAGTTGCGCATGTCGGGTGCCAACGTGAGTATGGCGGGATGTATGCTGATCAGCGTCACAGATCAGTGCTGTGAAACGGCATTGGCTGCATGCAACTCTAGCTTCTGCACGCATCGATCACCGGTGCTTTTGGCGTACCTCATACAAGCAAAGCCTTGCTGTGTGCTGGCAGCCGGGTCTCGGCGGCTTGGAGCAAACTTTAGATCTGGAGGACGAATGCAAGCTGTTGAATTTGGCGCTGCGGGCCTTCTCGCATGAGTCACTCTGGCAAAGGCTGCCAGGGAAAAACCCTGAGTCATTTCGTCAAGATGAGTCATCATCAGGGTTTGCAACTGTCGTTGTCTCCGAGGCACCGATGCGGGCGACGGGCTTCCCGGACGCTGTCGCGCTCGCACATAAGCTTTCCACGCTCCTCGAATCGTTCCATAGGCTGCTCTCACCGAGCTGCACCCGCATCCAGGCCTTTCGAGGTTGATCCCTCGTGCGATCTGCAGCTGCGTCGCCCGTTCTGGTCGCGTTCACTCCAAGACAGCACAATGCATTCGGGAAGGCAGCAAAAGCCATCAAACATCCGGTTGCTCTTCTGCGGCCTCGCTGCCGGCTGCCTGATGGTGACGCTGCTGGCCAGCCGCAGCCTCCTCGGCACCGGCGCAGCAGTGGCTCACCAAATAAGGCAGCCACGCAGGGGCCTACAGGGCTCCCTCGACGGTACTAAACCTGAGTATGATCTCGTTCTGCCCGTAGATACGGACACCCAGGTGTGTGGGTGGCAGCACGGCGCTTGAGCCGAATGTTCGGTCGATGCATGTCTGCACACCAGTTACCGTTTGAGATCAACTTCGGCAACGATTTCAGCCTTGTACTGAACTGTCAGAGTGTGAACTTGGACATGGTGGCTGAGTCCGCTCATGCGCGATGTATCTGTTGGCACAGGCTGCAGCGCGACCATTTTCACAGGCAGCAACACCTCCTCCGACCTGGTCGAGCGTCAAGAGCCTGCACCACTCGCGGATCCGGCGGACAGACACTCAACCCAGGGGGTGCGTACATCGTGCCACGATGCAATGCTGCAACCGCTAATGGATAGTTGAACTAGTGTGATGCTGGAGTTGAGTGGTGGCACTTGTCATTGATGGGCTCACGCGGCCTGGGGATGCGAGTCAATTGGGCAGTGCCTCGGTGCTCTGCAGGAAGGGTATGCCTGCTTATTCACACTATCACATCTTCGAGAACGTGAAGGTGAGAAATCTGTCGCATACCTGTTGTGCAATGAGATGCCGCCACAATGCTTCGCGTGCGTGCCTGTGATGAGATGCTTGTCCTCATGCATGAGCGAAGCTGCAATGGGCTCAGCACAGCGCGCACGTATTTTTTCAGCCTAATCTGCAGATCGACTGGACCGGCAAGGACGAAGTTGGCGTCCTGTTTTACCACAATGTCAACGACTCAATCCCTCAAGAGCGACGCATCCAGCCCAAGGTGCTGCACGAGCGTCAGCAAAAAGAAAATTTTGTTTGTATGTTCTGCTGTTTCTGCTGCTCTTGCCGGGCACATGTAGCCTGCTTGCCATATTCTACGAGTGCAATGCGGCACTATCACATCTCATGGCTGCCTATCCCGTGCAGATGTATCGCCCTGACTATGAGCAGGCGCAGCAAGTCAGTACGCACTACAAGGCGGTGGCCGACGCCGAAGACAGCCCGCTCCGATCGTGCGCTCCTCGTCACAACCTGCAGCAGCTTGGGGTTTTTGCTTGTTGCATGAGCTTGGCTGACCTAGCCTCTTGCAGACTTCACAGTGCAATGCTGCATTGCAGAGCGCCGCCTCATCCCTCCTTTTTCCGACACTGCAGGTGCTCCCTTTGGGTGAATCAACCAGCCATCGTTTTCCATGCTCCCTACCCAGACAACATCTTCCACTTCATGAATGACGGCTACCTCGCAGTGCTGCAGACTCTGGTTGATTCCGACTTCGTGCCGCCTGCGCACGTCACCAGGTGCGCTGCCGGTCAGAGGGGTTAGAGATGAGGCTGGGCGGGCCCTCTACCTATGTTGATGCATGATGCTATGTAAATTTCCCGGCCAGTGCTTTAACCGCAGAGTGGCAGAATCGACGGATGGTCTTGCTGCCACCTCCCTGCAGGATTATCAACGTCTCGACTGCCGCAGACCAGTGCACCGTGCAGATGCCGGTCCCGGCCGAGGCGTGTCACCCCGACTGGCTGGCACAATCCATGCCGTGTCTGCACAGGGCCTGCAAAAGTGAATGAGCGAGCTTCAACGTGGCTACAATGACAGGAGTGTGTCACCTCTGGGAGGTCGGTTATGGCGCGCGCATGTTGCAGGTCGAGCTGGTTGCAATGCGTGCGGATGCATACCACCAGCCATGGAGCCACCTGCTGGACCACATCTCCAGCGCGCAGTCGACGCTGCGCGAGCACCGCGGCCACTGCTTCCGCAAGCTCGTCGTTGGCTCCAACATGCTGCTGGACGCCTTCGAGCAGGGGTGCGCTGACCGGCAGCGGAACCGAATTCGGTGTGGGGGCGCTGCGTGCGACACCTGAGGGGACTGTCGACAGCTCGCAAGCTGCGACTGCTTGTTTATGTCAGAGGGATCACTCGCTCACGCGTGTGCAGGAATGCATCTTTCTTCATGGCAGTTCAAAATTATGCTTCAGGTTCGACGAGGAGACGCTGGCGCTGCGGAAGGCGGCCCTGCAGACGGCGCAGCGCTTCCTCATGAGCAGCGCCCTTACGCACAAGCTGGCGCACCTGGCGCCACAGCTGGATGGCGCCGACGTGGCTGCGGCCGGCTGCGCACGCATCGGCGACATCCGGCGGGGCCAGTCTGCAAGCTGGAACACCACAACAGGTGTGCACTTGCCAATGCACACCAGTGGCACCTGCCACATGCAAATCAGCTTGAGGAGGATCTGTCAAGCATGCACTGGACACCTCTAGCCATCTTGAATGTGCAAAGCTGGACTGCAGACGGCTGGCGATCAGGGCGGCCGCTGCCGCAGGTCACGGTGGCCAGCCGCACGGGTCCGACGGCAACGCGCGCCCTCCTGAACGAGGCAGACATGGTGAGGAGCAGCCTTTAATGAGTATAAGCCATCATGCCTTATCCTGGTGCTGCGCATGCTGTCGGACTGCCAACCCTGCCACCTTGCGATGGTAATTGACAGCAGCCTCGTCCGAGCATGATATGACCTGACGCCGATGACGCATGCTGCCCTGCAGATTCGTTTCGTCGAGGCGAATTGGCAGGTGGACGTTGTGCCCACCACCTTCAACATGTCATTGTTCGACACAGTGAACCTGATGCAGCGCACCGACGTCTTCCTCGGCATGCACGGTGAGCCTGCTTGTAGCTTGAGCGAGATGGCATGCATGAAACTCTGCTGTTTGTGTGTTGTGGCCCACAGCTTGCATGTTTGATCGCCAACCAAACAGAATGTGATGCTGAACCTTACTCTGCAGGTGCTGGCATGACGAACATCCTGTTAATGCCGGAGGTACGCCAAGTGCGTGCTGCCTCTGCATAGGACTGCTCGAATGCGCATTACACTCCTTGTCACGCATGAATGCCGAAGCACGGATATTGACTTAACCGCACACGCGCAGGCGGCATCGGTGGTGCAGCTGCTACCATACGGGTGGAACCTGACCAAGCCCGGCGGCAATCACCGCGTAGTGCGCGGTGGCCTTTACAAAAAGATGGCGGACATCCAGAACATGCGGCACCACTATTGGGTTAACGGCGACCATCAGCACGCCTTCTTCCACCAGTGAGGCCCTACCATCTTGCGGTTGCCGCCCGTGCCTGGCCGCTTGCGGCGCGTGACGTGGCATGTCGACGAGCTGCCAGAGGCACTTGCACTGGATGCTTCGATTGACTTGTCATAGAGGTTTCATCATGCTGCGGCGGCGCAGGAAGCATTTTGACGGCAGCAACAAGTCCCACGACTTCCAGATGCACCCCGACGCCAGCCTGGAGAGGCCCAAGGACGACCTGCCGCACCCAGGTGGGTGCCTAATCCGTATCTCACCTGTCGTGTTTCGGAGAAGGTTGCGAATTGATCACCAGCGACCACCACCTGCAATAACGGGTTGCGCGAGGAAGTCTTGCCCCGCAAAACCTGACATCGTCACTTGGGTGCTGCTGCAGCCTGGATCTACCAGGACACGTTCGTGGACCTGCGCACCCTGGAGCCGGTTCTCGCTGAGGCATTTGCCGGCGTCGGTGTGCAGCGCCGTGTGCCGGCGCTGCCATTCCAGCCGACCTTCCAGCTGCCGGAGGTGATGGCGGCGCCAGCAAAGGCGGCGCAGGCAGCCAAGGCGTCTGACAAGAAGGCGGCCCCAGCAGCGAAGGGCAAGCCGGCCGGCAAGCAGACAGCTGCAAAAAGGGCGCAGGAAAAGCCCAAAGCCCCGTCTCCAGAGCCGGACACGCCGTGGACGGGCATCGTGTGCCACGGCGACCTCTGCAAATGATGGACATCGAGCCGCAGGCAGCTGCAAATATCACGCCTCAGCAATGCCGGCGATGCAGGAGTTTGACATTATGATGGTGTCGATCTCTGTGCGGCGCCTGTGTGGCAGAAAGCGCCTTTAGTGTACTTTGCATCGTGATTCTATGAACACGTTACTGTTCTGGTGGTTGCAGCATGCGGCACCATAGTGCAGCTTCCATGCTAGTGAAGGGCGGTTCAGCATTCTTTGTGATTACTACCGCGGCCATATGCCAAGGACGTGGTCTTGTTGGCTCGTTTGTGTCTGAACGTGCTTAACGACGGTGTACATTGATCATGGAAACAAGTTTGACACCGAAACCCAAACAAAAAAAGATGTATTATCGTGCCTCTGTGCACCCAACAGTCGTTGATGATCACCTCGCCCAATCCTTCCTTCGCCCTCCACCATGCACCGAGACTCACATCTGCCCAGCGCGGATCTGCTGGTCGATGGTGTCGGCATTGAGCTGACCTGCACAGACAAGGCGGCAGCGTCTAAAGGCGGTGCAGGCTTTCGTTTCTTCGTCCAGCCACGCAGCTGGGCGATGGTGAGCATAAGAAGAAAAACACAGGTGAAGATACACCCTCCTAGTCTCACCTGGGAGCTGCCTGGCGCCGGGGTTGAAGATGCTGTAGGCGCTCATCTCCCCCTCCTTGCGCGTCCCAAGGTTGGTGAGGATAACCGCCAGGATGGTGCCCAGCACATACAATGGGCCGATGGAGAAGTGGGCCGCAACTGGCGCCATCGCAAACCACAGCGCCACGCACAGTAGCGTTGCGAGGCGGATGGAGAAGAGCAGCGTCAGGAGGAAGTCTGGCAGGCGCAGCCGCTGCTGCAGGAGGCGTGCCAATGCCCGTTCTGCCCGCGTCGCATTTGGCCTCAGCCTGTCACGCAAAAGCATGACTGCGACTCAGATTATTAGGGTGCAGATGGCGGCTGGCGTCAAAGGTGACGCGCATGCATTCGATGGCCACTTGAGGGAGTCTTGCCTCAACCAGACGCGTCTCCACAGGCGCCAGTAGGCTTCAGAGTAATTTTCACAGCCTTAGACTGAGGCAATTGGCCTTCACAATCCGCCAGATGAAGGCACATAAATTTAGCAGATGACAAGCAGCAGGCAAGACGGCATGGCCAAAGACTCGCCTGAAGCGTTCCTCAGTCTCCTCATCAGCCTCATCGTGCGGTGCTGACCGGCTCAGCTTTGCAGTCGGCAGGAGAGGGGTGATAAACGCCAGCACCACATCTACAGGTGCACACACTGCCTGGTCAATCCAGGCGCAGCACAGACAGGATGATAGGCGTCTCATCCATTGTCGGTGAATCGAAGTTCTGAGACACATTCAAATGCTCGATGCTCTCTGCTGCGCACCGGAGTCCGCCAGGACGGGCAGCGCCCCAGCATCCCGCAATGCCTGGCCTTTGAGCACGAGTCGCAATCGATCCTGAGGCAGCTGCAGTTGTCTGGCGGCTAGACGCCGCAGCTCTGCTACCTGCGCATGGCCTGCCAACTGTAGAAATGGTCTGGAGCGGTGCGGCACAAGTGGTGGACACCTGCAAGTGGTCGACACCCGGCACCACTCACCGTGCAGCCTTCTGGCGCGTCGATCGTGTCCCGAATCCCAGTCACCAGCTGGACGTTCACATCCGGCATGCCATCCAACTGTGGCTCACCGTGCACACCATGCACCGCTGCACGGCATTACCGATCTCCCTGCGAAGAAGGTTGCTGCTGTGCACTCCCAGCGCAAACTTGTAGCCCACTGTTCCGTCTGTTCCGTCTGTATCGCTGAGGACCGGAAAAGCGCGGGGAATCCGGGTGAATGACCCTCAAGATTGGGGTCGATCCTCCTCGGAAGATGAGTTGGGGCGCTCTAGCACGTGAGATGCCAGGCTGATAGCGACCAGGTCTGTTGGGGCGGATGTGCTGCAATACGCAACGGGGTGCAGAGCTGGGAGTGTATGGCGTCTGTCTGGAGTGTCGGGACGTCCATGCTGTCGTGGCATGTCGCGCTGGTTGCTGCATGCAGCTCAGTTTCCGTTTGCAGAGTCACTTCGTCCTGGCATTACAAGCACCTAACCATGATTTCTACCTCGAGGCCTACCGTGCTGCTCACGCCCACGAGATGCCTGCCAGCCGCATCATGCTTCAGCGTGCGCAGACCGCAGGTGCCAGTTGCGTCGAGCACCCACATGGAATCTGTAATTAGGCAAGCTAGAATGTCAATGAGGGCATTCAATAACGCTCTCTGTATTGCAGGCAGCAGCAGTGCCACGATCCGGACCAGCGTGCCACAGCAGCGCGCTGCCAGGGCGGCAGATGCGGGCGTGCCTCCTACACCAGCCCAAGCACGCCGCGAGGTCGCAGTGAGTCCGAATACACTGCAGTGAGACATGAGTACGCATGCACCTCAAGGAGGATCGAGTCGGCGACACGCTGATTCTCGTGTGTGTAGACGCAGCCTGCAGCTTGTGCAGGCGCACGGCGCTGACGGCAATGGTTTCGGCGACGAGCAGCGGGACTGGACTCGGACAGCCACCAGCGCAGGACTGTTCATCCTTTGGGCGGGGGTCCTGGGTGAGTGCAGCAGACCGGACATTTCGCATGGATTTACATGACGGGACATGCGGCCGCCCCCTGTGGCGTCGCCTGCATTTCAAAGGCAACTGTTGCGAGACGTTTATCAGGTGTACACACGGTCAACTTGCGACTCCCCTGCATCCACCATCAAGGACATTCCTTACAGCCGACGGCTCTGTTGATGGCGCAGGGTATGTGTTTGGGTTTTCACCAAACCAGACTCCGTTCCGGGACCAGTTCTTTTTGGAAAAGTTGACAGGCATCAACCCCAGCTCCACGGTCGATGTTGGCAAAATCTTCTTTAATCTCTTCAACATCATGGGTGAGCTAGGGACGCATGCAATTTGCTGCAGCGATCTTGCAGTAGAACCCAAATGGCCCAGGTGTATGCATGGATAGAGCTGCCGAGATGCGCCGACTCCTGCTGCTCAAGTCTACAGGCGTGTACCCTGCGCTCTACGCTGCACTGCTACTACCTGCGGGCAAGTCCAGCAACAAGGTCAGTTTGCACTGCGCTCAGCAGGAAGCATGACGGCTGAGCAGAGACGAGGTGGATGCGAGTGGCAGCCGGCCGACACCTGCTGTGTGCATCGCAGGTGCCAGTCGTGCCGTTCCTCGCACTGTCTTTTGGCGCCGGCGTGTTCGCTCTGCTGCCGTACTTTGCGCTGTGGGCGCCGCTTCGGGAGACTGAGCAGGCCCTGCCGCCAAAGAGCGAACTGGTGCGCCCCGTGTCGACCTGAATAATGCTAGATGGTGGGATTTGCAATACTAGGCATCGTTGGGTTGATACCTGTCGCCCCTAACACCGCCAAGGTGCAGCATGTGCCCTGACTGAGCGCCAAGCAGGACGAAAGCTGACGATGGATGGCCTGTGCTTTTGCTGCCAGGGATTTTTCCGGAACGCGCTGGAGTCGCGGATCACCGCTGGCGTGCTTTTGGCAGCATCGGTGTACCTCCTAGGCAGCGCCGCGCTGGCAGGTGAGGGAATGCTCAGGTCACATTACATCTGGCAGCCGGCCAGCAGTATCCACAACAATGCGCAGGCCAGACCTGCCGCAAGATCTGCTTAGACCAAACCATCCGCACCTGCAAATCCATCATTGGCTGCTTGCAGGCAACGAAGCGTGGACGCAGTACTTCCAGCTGTTTGACGAGAGCCGCTTCGTGCACGTCACCTCCATCGACTTCCTGCTGCTGACCACCTTCATCCCTTTCTGGCTGGTTTGTGCTGTTGGTGCATGATGGGCTCTTGTCCACCAGATTGCCTTGCATGGCGCCTCAGATTGTGGCCACCTTTGAAACCATCATCTCAATATGACTGCAGGTGAATGACGCTGAGTACAGAAACGCCGAATTCAAGTGAGGCTGCGTTCACCATTTGCGTGCGTCTAGCATAGTTGCTCCCAGCGAAGAATTTTCAGCCTGTCGGAGCTGCGTCACTGACAATTTTGTTTCCTGTCCAGGGATCAGGCAATCCTGTTTGCGCTGCTCCCTGTCATCGGCCCGGCTCTGTACCTTCTGCTGCGGCCGCGGTCTGAGTGACTTGTAGCCGCTGACCGCCCTTTCAAACAGGCAGTGACGAGACAGAAAACTGCAGCGACTTGTAGCTGAGCAACATATTGGCTTGCAACTCCAGAGGCACTGCCAGAGGCACTTCGGTTCCAGACCTGTTCTGGGGTCCTGCGCTGCGTCCGACTCTGAGAAGATTAGGAGCTGTCGTTGCCCTAGTCCACCACACGAGACGGCCAGGATGGCACCAGCAGATGAATTGCAACATGAATCGAATGCAGCATTCGAACACGCCCTAAAACACAATCTGCTGTTCTACATGCCCAAAGCCTCGGCAAGCACCTGTTTGCACGCCTGCTGCGCGACCGCTTCCTTTCCAGCCAGCAGCGCCGACAGCAGCCGCCTGCCGTCTGGCACCACACCATACACGGCCTCATAAAATGCCACCCGGTGCTCCTGCATGGCGGGCAGCCCATCCGCCGCTTCCAGCTTCCGCAGCAGCAGCTCGGCGGCCGCCGGTGGCAGCGCATGCAGCAGCAAACCCTCTAGAGTCCTGGGAAACCTCTGCGCCATGGCAAGCAGCACGCGGCACATGCTGCGCTCGCCGAGCCCTGCAAGCGTGCGTGTAATGGGATGCCGCAGCCCCAGGTCATCCGTTGGCGGGGCCGCCCGCCAGGCAGCGGCGGATTGCGCATCCTCCGCAACCACCTGCTGCCGCTGCTGCTGCCGCTGCTGCTGCTGCTGCTGCTGCGAGGGTGCAGTGCCATTTGCGTCTGATGTGTCGTCATCCCCAGCCCGCAATGCATCCCCTGTCTGCACAACCAGCGCTCGCAGCGCCTCGGCGTCCACTGCCGTGAGGTCGCCAAAAGCCTGCGCTGTGGCCGCCGCCGGGTCGACGCCCGGCTGCGTGCCCTGCATTTGCGGCGGTGGCTCCGCCGCCGGCACAGAGCCGCAGCTCGGCTCTGCGGCGCGCAGGCAGCCTGCCGCAGGCGCTGGCGCCGCCGCTGCTGCCGTGCCATACTGCTCATGCTCTTCCGCTGGCAGGCTGGCAGAGGGCGAGGCGGCGGGCTGTGCCGGCGGCCATGGCTCGATTGAAGCCAGCCACGCATCGACTCGCTGGCTGGACAGCGTCCGCACCACCTGCCGCAGCTGCACCGGGCTGACCGCCGCCTGTGCATGTGCAGGGACACAGAGAGCAGCTGTCACGCAACCCTCCAGAGCCGCCTCAAAGATCATCCGCCTCTTGAATCCTCAGTCCGCAGCCAGCCCGGTCTGCACAGCGCCAGGACGGAGGCAGCGCCCGGCTCGAGCACACAGAGCCTTGGTGCCCGTGATGCAGCTCGTCTCATCTCTGCACGCATGGCTCATGTGCCCTGCCAATTGTTGGGAGGGCACTAGGCCCTCCCAGCTAAACCCTTAAAGGTTGCACCTGCAAGCTGGCGTCGAAGGGCGACTGCCACCAGAAGTTGACGGCGACGGACACGCCGTCGCTGTCGACCTGGTGCCACCAGCCCTCGGGGATGAAAATGGCGTCCCCTGCCTGCGCGCCCGAGGGCCTCGCACTAGCGGCTGATCGATGTGACGGAACTGGGAGGACTGCGGCGCAGCAGGTTTTGACTGCAAGAGGGGGCAGCGCAGAGCTCACGAGGTTGGGCATGAAAGCACCGAACTCCATTTGCTAGGGTTTCTTAACGGATGGCGCGCCTGCAGCGTGGCCTGGGCCTGGTGCGCCAGCGCCTGTGCATACAGTGGGTGGCGGCCCAGGTCCGGCTCCGCAAAGTCGACGCCGCTGTGGTTGGACGCCTGCACTCAGGACCCGGCGTGTCTGCAAATACATGGTACTGGCACTGATGCGCTGCAGTGCCTGCAAATGACGGCATGGAGGAGGTCCAGGTGCCAACCGTGCCTCGGTGTGGCGGCGCTGGTGAGCAAGCGATGCTTGTGGCCTGCCACGTGCGGCGTGCCGGGCGGGCAGGGTTGCAGGCTGCAAGCCGGAGCAGCTCGCGATTGGTGGTGGCTTTAAGGTTTTAGGGTTTGGGGTCACCTCGCCGTGCACGGGCCGCGGGTATAGGGCCGGCGTCTGCTGCGGCGCGTGTAGCCGCACGGTCTTGCCGCCGCGCACGACGCACAGCAGGTTCTGGTACGGGTCGTAGTGCAGACTGGAGCGGGAGCCCCTGCAGTGGGGCTGGACACACTGGTATCTCAATCGAACTTAGTTTCAAGGGAGGTTGCAGTTCTGGAGTGCAGTGCAGGACGGAGCGTGGGGCCAAGGGCAACTCTCCGTGTGTGAGGCTGAGGTTTCCGGATGAAACCAGATCAGCTGTCGTCATTGGTGCGGAAAGCTTCGTCAAAGAGGCGGAAACATGGAGAGCTGAAGACCTCTGCATGATGAGCGCAGCACATGTACAGCCCCTTCCACCTGCCATTGGCTGTCACCTGATGCTCATCCAGAGGTTCGTCTGCAGATGTGCGCCATCCACACTGTATAGGAGCGGCGGCGGCTCGAAGTCTTCGGCGAGCGCCGCCAGGCTGCCGCTGTCCGCAGAAGCCTTGCTGCCGTTGGCGCACGCCTCGCCGCCTCTATTGTTGCCGCCTTGCGCCCCGCTGCCGATGCCAGCCTGTGCGAGATAGTACCGCCGAGCGCCCTGCCAGCTGCATGGTTGCTGCGTTGCCAGCCTGGCAATCTTTGCCGGCCGGGCACGCCTGCCGCCTTCTGCGCATATGGTGGCACCTGCACTATCGTCGCTGGTGCCTGCGTCGCCGCTCTGGCTGCTGTCTGTTGCATCGCTGCTGCTGGTGCCGTCTGCTGCATCGCCGCTCTGGCTGCTGCCCACAAGGCTCAGGAAGTCACGGAAGCACATCGTCTCCGGCTGGTGCTGCTCGATGTCCCCGAAGAACAGGTCTGATGCGGCGCTCATGACCTGCAACAGTGATCAACGGCAATGACGTGGGCTCCACGAAAACCCATCACACACCGTACATCGCCCAGCTGATCGATCAGTCAGGCGTTTCTCCCAGAGATTCTGGTGTTGCAAAGTCCAGCGACAAGGGAAAGCACACCTGCACTTGAGCGCCGCCGGCCAAATCTGCCATGCGCCGCAGGCCTGCACCGCCCTGCCACGCCCGCACGGCTGGCCACCCAGCGACGAGCCCTGAGCAAGCATGTGAATGCAATAGGACCGCCACTTACGTTGTCAAATGGAGGCACAGGTGTTGCTTTGGCGCATACGTGCACATGGCCCGCAGTTGGCTCCAAGGAAGTGAAGGATGAGCAGCATGCGGCGCACCACGGAGCACCACTGGTTCATTTCCTCGCAGGCACGTCAGTTGTTCGTCCGCTGTGGCAGTGGCAGGCAGCTCACGCACTGTCTGAGGCCACATGACGCTGCCTCACTGGCTGTATGCGCAGCTCTGTAGCTCGCGTGCCTAATCGAAGCGCCCTGGCTGCTGGCCATGAGCAGTTCTACATAAACCGTGTCGTTGCGATTCAATTGTCCAGCTTCTGTAAGGAAAACAGACTGGCAAGGTACACGACTACGAGGACTGCAAACTGGAACTGGACAGACCCTTCGGCGAAGCCCCTTCGGCATGGTGCAGGACTGCAGTTGATGATTTTGGCATGCCCAGCAGGTCCAGATGCCCCATTGTGCATTTGCATCGGCATTTTCGGTTGTACGCTGCCTCGCTCTTGGGGCAGTCTGACATACAGCGCCGATCACGCTCAGTTTCACTCCGATAACTAGTGAACTTTGCAGTCATCATGGGCGGCGTCACCTGGTGATTGCTGTTGGTTTTACATCGGCATGCTGCCACTCTTCCGGCATCAATGCATACCATAGAGTGGCTCAAAGTGAAACGTCAACTTTGTGGCTGCAGTGTGTTGTTCTGGCAGGACAGCGGCGGCAGCACCGTCGGGCAGCGCGCATTTGAGGGCATCTGCGCGGCTGTGGAACACATGCGAGGCGGCTCAAAACGGCGCTACAACGCCTCGGTGACCGTCTTGAGGGCCGTTCAGGTGATGGGCTCAAAAAGCGTGATATCGTGGCGCCTGCGAGATGCTCTATCTGATGAAGGGCGTGCGGAGGGCGGAGGCCTCATGTGCTGCACTCGTCTGCACAGGACACGCCTGGCGCACCAATTTCTGGCGGCGAGCTGTGGCTGCTGGGCTTTAGCGACAAGCAGCACCACATATGCATGGTGCAGAGGTGTGGCACTGCTGAAATGGTCGCTCTCGTGGAGCTGGCATGCTGCTGTCGGGCTGGTCACACGGGCTTATCACAGATACGGCACAGAACGCACGCAGAATGCTGTAGAAGTCAATCTTGAGAGGGAGAAGTCAAGCCGGAATGCCGTGCGCGCATTGGCAGGCAGCGGCAGCAAGTGATGGAGGCAGACTCACAGGCGATCAGCATCCTCAGCCAGGTATCTTGCAGGTGTCTCATTCCGCACTACTGATGCCAAGCTGCCCTTCCGTCGATGCAGCCGCTGCACTTGCAAGCTGCAGCACATGCGCTGAATCCCAATTGTATGCGCCCACAGGTCGGCACGCATCAGCCTAGGCTCGCGCTGACGGTCGAGGGCCAGCAGTACCAATTGGGCGATTTCATCGTGAAGGTAGGTCGCAAAATTGTTCTGGGACAAAGCCCGTTGCGGCGCTGTGGTCTCGGTCTTCATGCGATGTCTGCCGTCACCTGCGGCATGTGCCGCAATGTGCTCGGCAATCTGGCCTCGAACTTGGACACAGACGACTCTGTGTCAGCGCCGGTCGCCTGAATGCGAGTCTCGCGTGCACAGGTATGCAACGTCATCGTGAAGGCGACAGGGCAGCATCGCGGCGTCATAGTGCAAGTCGAGTACCCACCCTGCAGCAGTGCAAACTGCATGCCGCTCATTCAGGTGCAGTTGCCTTTTGCACATCTTGACCATCCCGAACCTTTCTGAAGTTCCGGCCGTGCCTCTTGTGTCACGTGAAGGTGACATTGCAGCTGCAAAGATGTTGGACCTGCATAAGCCGCTCACAGCCGCTAGAGGGACTGGCTTTGCTTCACGCAGGAGTTTGCCGCGGTGCTGCAGCAGACGTCAGCCACTGCCACCGGCAGGCTGGAGCTTGCAGACGCTCCGCTGCACGAGTTTGCATTGCCGTCGCAGTTCTCGCACCAGCATCTGGCAGTCCAGTACATGCATATGCTCATCCGCTTGCTGTCAGCAAAGTGATCTGCGCCAGTCCATGATCCCTGCACACTTCAGAGGGTCTGATCTAAGCTTCCCGACTAAGGGTATGGTGAGGCGACATGAGTCTACAATGGTTCCGATCGCCAGGTGAGCTATTGCCGAGCTGCAAATTGTTGGATGCAGCTTGTCAACTTGTTCGCATGTTGGCAGTTTGCGATGTCTTGGTTCATATCTGACATGAAGACTGATACTGACTGATACTGCACAGTACTGAAGTGTTTAGGCTTAGTGACATTGTTCTTGGGCTGCTGTCGTTCCGGGATGTGCAAGTAGCAGAGTGGCGCTCACATCTGCTGGCAATTGCCCCGACAAACGGACGTGTATGTGTCTGGGCATCCAAGACTCGGCACCGATTTTGCATCTGTTTTGGCCACCAGCAATGGCTTGCAGGGACTCGCCCAGATCAGTATTTGTACGCAGTACTCTCGCCCTTGAAACCAATCAGTTGTCAGGAGGCTAGCCCCATATCCCCTGCTTTGAACCCCGGCCATAGTGCCGGTTGCACTGAGGCCAGATGCTGAAATCTGGCAGCCCTGTGCCGCGCACTGCAATGTCGGGCCTCTCCAAACTGGCACAGCACAGGACCAGAACCACCACCCTGCTTCAGGAACGTCAGACTAGCCGACCGCCGCCACCGTCCAGCGTCATCATGTGGCCCGGTGGTGCTCGCCAAACAGCGCCGCCCGGATCTCGGGCAGGTTAGCCTGGTATGCGATCTGCAGCCGCGCGTCGAAGGTGTTGGGGCACACGATGGTGCCGTTGGCGGAGGACACACTCAGGCCGCCGGAGCAGGACTCCAGCTCCTCAGACTGCTTCCCGGGGGCCAGCGGCAGGAAGTTGTCAGAGTCGAACTTGACTTGGGGCGCCTCGGTCTTGAAGCGCTGCGCATACTGCTTGCGCGCCGGCTCAATGATACCCTTCACAATGTCGGCGTCCACCTGGGACCACACGACAGCGATGAGTGCACCGCGGCAGCGCGTGTGGCGTCCAGAAAGTGCACACCCACTGATTAGTGCGCACAGCGGCGCTGCGGAAGCCAAAACTTTCCAAGCGCTGCCACAGCCCGCCACAAGGCTTGTTTGCGCTGCCACAGCAGGTGCTTGAAGCAAGCGAAACTGCCATGCGAGATGTGAACGACTGAATCACAGCAGCGAGCAGCTCAAGGCCGACAAGGCCAACCCCATCTCACCTCGCGAGACTTGACGATCGCGGCCGGCTGCTTGAGCTTGGCCAGCGACTGCACCAACAGGTCTGTGAGCTGCGCCTCGTACTTCTTCTTGTCCGAGGACACGCTCGCCAGCTTCTTCCGGGCCTGTGCAGGCACCGTTGCCCGTAAGCCCCATTAGGACTAGCAGCGTGTGCGCCCACTGAGGCACCATGCACCATTGACAACCGCTTGTGTGCGGATTGCAGACGCTATGCCGCATTGCTACTGGCTTGGGGCATCCACTGGCCCCTGCTCCATG
The DNA here is from genome assembly GCA_033439295.1 of Deuterostichococcus epilithicus. Lineage (NCBI taxonomy): Eukaryota > Viridiplantae > Chlorophyta > Trebouxiophyceae > Prasiolales > Stichococcaceae > Deuterostichococcus > Deuterostichococcus epilithicus. Next base: position 1,018,598 of record JAVTLE010000014.1, on the reverse strand, counting down.
GTCAGCGACCCTCCCTCCGACCCACTGCTGCCCCGCCTTCTCCCCCGCCAGCTCGCGACTTGTATGCACGCTTTGTCCAGCAGATTGATAGGGCATGGTGTGTGAACCCGGCAGGGGATAGTGTGTGAGGGCGCCCAAGCGACTTCAACCACTCGTACACCCTCACCTCTTCCAGGATGGAGTGCACCGCGTCCTCCCGCGCCTGTAGCACCTTGATGCGCGAGGCGTTGAGCTGCTTCGAGTACTCGATCTTCTTTTTGACATCGATCTGCCCCTCCCGCCGCTCGTACTCCTTCCGCACCCGCCCCTTCTCCGCCTCCAGCAGCTGCAGCTTCTCGATGTTGAACTCCTGCGCGCGCACGCCGCGGCACGCGTCAACGTCGGACAGGGCAGGGCGAGGCATGAAACGTGACGATGCCGGGTGTGCGCGCCACTTCCTGCTCCACAATGAGCTCTGAGTGGCTGACTGTGTGTCTAATTGTTCCTCAGAGCGTCCCACAGATGACGGGTGCCTGTCTCGTATCCTGCTCCCTCAAATGCAAGCCGACAAGCAACTCAGCGGCAGGAATGCCACGGCCAGGCACATCTTGAGCAGATCGCTGCCAAGTTGCCGCGAGAAATCTGCTTGGTTGGCAAGCAAGGCCCAAACATGGACAAGCTCATTGGACCTGGCATTTAGGTCTTGCCATTTTCCTTGTGCAATTTGAGCGGTTCACCCGTGCCAGACCTTCGAGAGCCCCAGTCGGAGTCATTTAGTGTTTCAGGTACGAGTGCTTCAAGCAGATGCGACTCGCGAGCCCGTTGGCGCGGCGCAGTCGCGCTGTGCAGCGTGTAGCTGGGCGGTAGGCTCCACAAATTGCGCTCTGACCCGAGCAGATCATAACATGGAGAGGTTTAGGATCCTTCAAGCTCACCTCCTCTGCTGAGACTCCAATCTCGTTAGCTTTCTCCTGTGCCTCCTGCTTGATGAACCTCACCATCTGGTCGATCTGCAACAACGACACCACCGTCTGAGCATGCGCATCCTGCAACCGTCGGCTTCAGACTGCAATCCAGCATGTGCGACAACGATGACGAGCACAGGTTGTCGCTGAATATGCCAACCGCGTGCAAGAGATGGAGCTCGCCTGGTCGTGTGCCTCTGCATCATTCAGCGCCATTGCTGCTCCTGCAGCGACGCAGCTGCAGAGGCCACGCTACAGATGAACTGCGCAGAAGCCTTGCGGTTGTGCTGTATCAAGTGCAGCAGAGTGAAAAGGTATCACGCTGGGATGCACCTCCAGAGCCGTAACGATGCGAGACAGGATCTGACCAGGGTTGGGCAGCAGCGTGGACCCCTCAAGACTGTACGCGAACCTTGTACTGCAACAGCCGAGCGCCCGAGCTCAACCCTACTCTGCTTCTGCGCTGCATTCTTGCGCGTTTATATTGCGAGTCTCGTCTTCCGGAATTTTTAGGAATTTGCAGGTTTGACCCGGCACGCTGCGCTGTGCCTGCAATGTCACAAGCCGAACAAACGTCAAACGTCGCATCGACTTTCCGTCTGTAACGTGGCGTGCCAGGCGCAGTTTTTGTTTGAGTTTTGGGACCACTTTCAGTTTGACCAATCCTTAACTGGTGACTTGGAACACCGCACAGCTACTCGTCGCGCTGTGCTGCACTAACGCCAGCTCCAGAAGCAAGTCGGTCCCTCTAGCCGTCTGTCATGGGGGACCAGAACGCGCTCTTCTCCCAGTACGAGACAGAGTATTGCAACAACTCGACAGAGATTGCCCGAAACCTGCAGGCAATCAGCACCATCAGCACAGGTGAGTATGTCTTCGTGCTGACTATAGTTCAAGCCTAGTCCTTCCTCTGTCGCGTTAGACCACTGACATGCATTCTCTGCCGCAGACCAGCGGCGTGGGAAGCTGCGGGAAACAGAGGCTTCGCTGAAGGATGCCGAGCAGATCGTGCGTCTCGTTGACCTTGCCTTTGGCTGTGCATGCCCATCGCATTGCCATGCTGCTGCTTCTCTTCAGCCAGCGGCGCACGCTAACACAGCCGCACCTGCACAGCCACTGACTCTGAACCTCTGGGCTACGGCGCAGATCAAACGCATGGAGATGGAGGCGCGCAGCTTCTCTCCAGAGCGCTCGCGCGTGCTGCTGGCGAAGGTGAAGGAGTACAAGGCAGACCTCGCGGCGCTGCGGGCAGACGCCAAAAAGGTGGGATTTTGACGTGCACTGCCGCGCATCATGTGCTCTTAGGCATGCCACCATCAGCAGCTCCGCTAGAAGAGTCGGTTCGTAGCTCACGCGTGAGCCGCAGCTCCAAGGCCACGCCAGGGTCGGGCGTCAGGAGAGTAAACCCCAGCACATACACATACACACATTACACAGGCGCCAGACTGCTGAGGCGTCAGCCAAGCTTGCAGGTCTCGTTGCCAGTGGCTTCGTGCGGTCGCTGCGGTCGCATTAGGCATAGGCGACACCAAAGCGAAGTACTTCTCTCGCAGGTGTCGTCTTCAGCGGCGCCGGGCGCCGCGGCGCGAGCAGAGCTGGGCCTGGAGGACGATTACTACTCCACCTCGGCGGGGCAGCGGGAGCGCATGCTGGCCAGCACCGAGCGGCTGAACAAGACGGGCACGCGCATCCAGCAGGGCCAGCAGCAGCTGCTGGAGACGGAGGTGGGTTCGTTCACATGTGCGCCTGCTGCGCTCATGCGGCGCTGCCGGTCTGGCAGGGCGGCTTCAGCCGGGAGTGCTGATCTGGCCGGCTGCATGGCTGAGAAGGCGCCGTATGGCCCGGCGATGCGCAGTGCACACCTGCCTGCAATGACACGCATCTGCCATCTCCAGAGGAGGCGCGGCAGGAGATGCGGCGCCTGACAAGGAGAAAGGTATTTAAGCATTACTGCAGGCCGAGTCTTGGACAGGATTTTTTTGCGACGTACAGGAGCTCGGCGTCAGCATCCTGAACGACCTCCACCGGCAGCGGCAGACGATCACGCACGCACGTGACACACTCCATGGCGCCGACGACAACATCGCCACGGCACGGCGGGTGCTGGCTGTCATGTCGAGGCGGCTGATGACCAACAAGCTGATCATGGTCGGCGTCATCTGCTGCCTGATCGCTGCGATTGGACTCATCCTGTACTACAAGATCGTCAAGTAGACTGCCTCAGCATTTGGCGGCTTGGACTGTCGCGTGTGGCAGCTTGTACAACATCGTCGCAATTGCGCGCATGTAAAGCCGGGCTTGCTGCGACGCGTGCACTCACATCTGGGGGAGGCAATGTGCCTTCACACATGGTGGGTCTCAGCAGGGGGAAAGCCCCGCCGAGTGCTTCACAGTAGCAGGCTAGCGTCTGTGCGGGTCGTCTTGCTTCGCCACACTGCAGCAGAATGGTTTGCAAGGTGCTCACGGTCACTGGAATACAAATGGTTCTGCGAATTTGCTCAGCCGCTGGCCGGCCAGGCTGCATCCACGTGACCCGCCATGTCAGCGGAGATCGCCTGGCCATGAGCGCTGCAGCGAGGCTCCGTCGCGCATTCCATAACACCAAACTTTGCCCCAAATTCGACGGTGTGGTCAACAACCATGGCTTCGACGTTCGCTATGACCTCTCTGCACACGGTGCGTGACGCACAGCGCCGTGCATTCAAGACGAGCGCTGGTCGGATGTCACCCCCGCTCAACCGGTCTGTGTGCGCGCAAGCGCTCGCCACTTCGCTCAAATAGTCCTTCTGATCACTGTGGCGCCCGCAGATCTCCTCGTCACGCTTGGTGTCCGCACCGCGCCCCCAGAGCCGCCGTGCAGCACACTGCACTCCAGTCAGGGCAGAGGATGACAAGCAGCGGCTTGATTTCAAGCCCAACCGGGCATCGGTGAGCTGGCGGAAGCCACTTGTTTGCTACGTGTAGGTGGTCGTGTGCATGATCTGTCGCACATCTGAGTATACATCCCACCAAAGCTTTGCTCACCTGCCCATTGCTGCCCTGTTTCAGGGGCTGGGCTACCTGGACGAGGACTCGGCGGGACAGACAAACATATTTGCAGTTGAGGTACGAGTCTTTCCCCCCCGCAAGCTTCGACTGCTCCAGCGTAACATGTGCTTGGAATATGGCGTCAAACTTTGAGGGAGCTCATGCCGACTGCTGAAGCTCACATGGTCACGTGACCGCAGCCCCGGACATACGTCAAGGGCAGCCAGCGCGACGACACTAATAACAGCACGACACTGCTCATCGGTGGCGGCGCAGCGGCCATCGGCGGCGTGATCCTCGCAGCTGGCCTGCTTGGCGGCAGCGGCAACCCGGCTGGCCAGAGTGCGCGTCTCATTAGCTACACTCTTGCCAGCTTTTCCTCGTGGCATCTGCTGGTGTCAGCCCCCTATCCCCCACGGTGCTCAGATACTGCGCACCCAGTTGCTCAGGTGAAGGAACCTACTCCACGGCAAGTTCCCTCATGCTTTCTGTCTCGATGTCACACCCACTGGTCTACAATTTTCTGAAACGCAGATTCTCCGGCTGATGAGGGGCTTCAAAGTCTCAGCCAGTACAGCCAGCAATTCGCTTCGGAGGGGTCAGCATCGGCTCCGTCGCTGAACTGAACTAGAGCGACAGCAGTCATCCGGAACAGATGCTGCGGCGCGGGGAGTGGCGCTATATTTCGATTTTTCTGGGACTCAGCGTGCTTAGTGTTGCATCAGTCGTGCAAATCATATGCTGAACTGCCCAAACCGGCAGCGTCTGCAGCGACTGAATCTTGTATGTTCAATCTGTTTTGCTGGGCACTTTTCCTGTAATAAGACGACACCTGTGCTGTGATGGCTCAACGCATGGATGAGCAAGGACTCAGGTAAAAGGAGCACACCAAGACAGACAAGCGAAGCGCGGCCTGGCGGCATGCGGCGGAGCCTCTAGAGGGGCCGAGGTCTGGCCTGGCTGGCTGAGCCTACGTAACGGCCTTGCGCGAGGCTCCTATTCGGCAAGAAGCCCAACAGGCATCATGGTCGAGGAATCAACCTGCGTTTTGGCGGCATGTAACACTTCGATACTCCTTGGCCTCATCAAATCCTGAGCGTCCACTCCCTCGACTTGCGAGCGTTGGGTAGTACCCCTGCTCAACAACCGCTGAGTCAACAGAGATTGTCGTTGACACTGCCAGTTTGTTCCACTACGAGTAGTCTGGCTTCACTATATCTCACGCCTTGCGATGATCTCATCGCGGGTGCAGCGAGCGGCACCCGGTCAGCGATGCGCCTGTCGAAACTGAGCAGCTAGAGCCGCCACGTCCGGAATCTCAGCAGCAGCAATACGGCTTGCAACTCTCTGCACAATTGATGCCTCGCATCTCCACGGTCAGCAGACAGCCTGCCCAGGAGGGACACCCAGAAAGCTGCGAGTGCTGCACAGCACCTGCGCCTGCGCACCAGAACCTCGAGGAGCTCGCTTTCCTGAAGAGCGCCTGCTCCGCCGCAAAGGCCGGAGATCTCGAGAAGCTCCGCCGCTGCATCGAGAAGCAGCCCGCCAGCGTGCACACAGATGGCAGTGGAGGTTGGTCACTGCAAGCTTGCCGCCTCCGCACCCTTTGGGCATCAGCACTAAGCAGCTTTGTCGTTACTCGTAGCCACTCACTCCAGGCATTCACACACAGGCAACAGCGGCTATACACCGCTCATCTATGCGGCCAGAGAAGGTCATGTCGATGTCGCCAGGCTCTTATTGCAAAACGGTGCGCCCTGAAACTCAACATGTCTCTGGGCAGTGCATGTACACAGGTTATGTAGTGAATGGGAATCGAAAGATGGGATGAGTTCTGTCGACTCTGAGTCGCATGCTTTGCTGCAGGCGCTGATGTGAATGCGTGCACGCGGGCCGGCGGCGCCACCGCCCTCCACCGTGCAGCCTTCATGGGCCATGCGGCGCTCGTCACCCTCCTGTGAGCTTCTCGACCCTGTCTGCAGTCGGAGGCCAGGCAGCAGCCGTGCGCCTGATGGCACATTCTCGTCTGGGCGGTGGTCTTCGCATCGCTGGTAGCTGCTGACCAACAATTGCCACCTAGGTGTACCTTTCGAACTGCTGAATGTATCAGGGTGGTGTTTCGTAGACTTCAGCACGGAGCTCGTGCGGGCATCCAGGATGCAGACGGGAAGACCCCCCTCCACAAGGCGGCCTGCAGAGTGAGGAGCTGTGCACATGCCAGGCACATGCGCATGTTGCTACTGTCACATGCAGGATATGCGCCGATGATTAAAAGTTACTTTGGACTCGACCCAACCGTGGGAGCCAAATGCAGAAATTTGGGATGAGGTGCCTGCTGTATATGCGTGCATGCAAAGCTGCACGATGCCACCAGCATGCATGCCACCAACGATCAGAGGATGTTATACCGCTCATGAGGTTCAGGCCAGTCTACGGAATCCTCTATGGAGTGTTGAAAAGTCATGCTTGCTGCAGGGCCATGGGGCTGTGGCCGCCATCCTGCTGAATGCCTCCTCTGAGTCATTGATCGCTTGCGACCGCCACGGCCAGACGCCCGCAGACTGTGCGACTGGTGAGTTGAATCCGACAGATCTGCTTGCAGACTGGAGTGGCAGAGTGGGTACAGATAGCACCTGCTTTCAAAATTCTGCAATTGCATTGATTGACCAATAGTGCGAGCCATTGCTTGCTGTGCAGGCGATGCCGTGGCAATCCTGCAAGCAGTTCCAGCCAAGAGCTGAGGAAGAGGTTATCACCACCTTTGCGCCAGCGGCCGCGCCCGTGTGCGGATATTTCCAGTTCCTCTGCCAACAGCAGGCAAGTCTGAATTGGCCGTAAAATTTTGGCTGTGCATGTTCATGGCTGTGCAGGCCTCTCTCCAGTCAAATGATGATGACTAAACATAGAACGAATACGTATTGTGGCAGGTGTCACATGCCGATGAACATGCACTACCATCTGATGACTGCGTTATCGTGCACATCTTCAAGCCACTAGTGTTCCACATCTGTACTCTGAAGCACGGTCTGGCCCCCTTGCAGGATGACGCCCCTTAGCACCAGTACGGGAGCAACATCACGCTGAATTTCGTGCTTCAATAATTCAGGGAGATGTGCTCTCGATTGATGTCGAGTGAAGCTGTTCAAACGCTGACAGCATCATGAAATTTTGAGACAGCTCAGGCGCATGCCCAAAGACGGTGTGCGCGGCCATGCTGCCGTTGTAGCTTGTGTTTTGCGAGTGACCCAATTGGCCCGGCATTGTAAGGCGGCCTCGGTACCATAGAGTACCCAGTTGGTGTTCCGGGCATGCAGAACTAGTCACTGACGGCAATGACGAAGGCAGCGGTGAAGAAGCTGTGCGACATGCATGTGACTTCCAAAACTGTGCGTAGATTTGCTAGTCCGCTCGTAATCCACAATCAGGCGCTGCGCAGGCACAAAATACTCGGCCAGATCTGTCCCGCATCTTACGTCCTGTGAGTAGCAAGGCCGCAGCATCAGTGTGACTGGCGCTTGAAATCGCACGCAAACCATTCCTGACGAAAGTCCGTGCGGGTTCATGTCAGCGCCAGACGATAGCTGGCAGCAGGGAACTGAGCAGTGGCCTACCAGCCCAGCATAAACCAAGTCAAAGCAAAGATTATCCTGCGGCACAGCATTTGAGCAGCGGCAACTGATAGCGCATTTGCGTCAGCAAATCAGGTGCTGTACTCGCGCTGCTACATCTACAGTGGCGCTGGCCATTTAGTGCCCTACTGTTTGAGAACCAGGCTCGACCCACCTCACTGCGCCGTGCAGTACCAGCAAGCGGCTCGCGGGCCAGGACTCTGCAGCACGATCGAAGCTGCGAAAGCGTAAAGCAGCCCATGCTGCGCCTGGCGCGCGCTGCGCCATGGCGGCAGCTCGCGGCACTATCTGCTGTCGACAACGCCGTGCCGCCGGCAGCTGCGATGCGCCAAAATTCTTGGGCCAAGCTTTTGGGGGGCACGACGCTGCCGCTCGGCACTACGGTGGCTCTCTGCGAGAGCATGCGTGAGGTGACCAATCTTGAACAAGCCACGGTGGCGATGACATGACGCATTATTCCGCATGCGGCACATGCGCTGCGTACTCTGCAGCGCCATGCCACCCTAAGCTTGCTTGCATGCACGCATGCAGTCAGGCACGAGACTTGAACAAGGTGACCTGGCCCCCGCTGCAGGCGTCCACAGAGTCGGCAGCCGCCGTGCAGAACGGCGTCCTGGACCGCATCCTGCAGGATGAGCGGCTGCAGAAGTGGTCAACGGTCTCAAAGTCACTGCAGGTGCACACGTGGTGGCTCTGTGTTGTCTGACTGCGATCCTGCACCGCACTGCATGATGCTGCACGTGACGTCAGCCAGTCGGCACCCCTGCAGCATTGTGAGGCCGGTTCCCACATGCTGAGGGCGTGGACAGAGGAGCTTGATCAGGAAGCAGCCTAGTCCTCACGGCAACTCGCCATGCTGCCCCGCAGGCGTGCCTGCAGCATGTGGGGCCCTGGTCGCTCGGCGACCTCGCCTTCGGCCTGTGCGCTGTTCCTGTTCCGCTTGCACCGCCCAACGTGCTGTTTCTGGCACCTATTCTGGGGATGCCACCACCATGTCTCCTGATGCACACTCCGGCAGCTGCGGTCCACAGGCGGAGAGTTCCACTGCATCTCAACCCTTGTCATGAATGTGCAGGCGGGCGGTGGCAGAGAAGCACGCGGCAGAGGAGGTCGAGGACGCAATCGAGGGGCCTGCCGTCACGGACAGGTGCGGCGCTGCCGCGGACCCTTGTGAGCACCCTTCTGGATGGCGGGCACTGCCTGCCTCACACGGAGGAGGAAGTGCAGACATGGCATTGACATGGAGCGCTGGCGGCGCTGTGCTGGGCTCTGCCGCGCTGCGTGCATTCCTGACCCAGGCCTCAAGTCGACCCAATGGTCGGGCACCCTGGCGTCTTCTTAGGTCCCAGCACCCCCAACAGCCCAGCACGAAAAACCCCGCGGAAGGTCGCGGAGCGGCTGCTGGAGACCGCGTAGGAGGCGGAAGCGGTGCACTGGGCGATGCGGACGCTGTGGCGGCAGCCGGCGCCACGATAGGTCCCAACAACCCTGAACACTCTTGACACGACTCCTACAGGCAGGTTGTGGAGCGCCTCCTGGAGGACGTGTGGATAGCGGAGGCGGTGCATCGGGATGACGCGGACGCCATGGCGGCCATCTGCGCGCTGGAGCGGCAGGATATCGTCAAGTTTGACGGCGAAGCGGACCACTTCCAGACAGCGTTTGCCATCGCGCTGTGGCCGGCTCGCAAGGAGGTCAGTCGTTGATTGCTGCGTTCCACTTGGCACGCAGCTACCGTGCCCAGCGTGTCGCATTAGCACCAGCGTTGCTCAGCTCCCGTGGCCGCCGGAGCGTTTCTCGAGCAACCGGGGCCCCGTGCCAAAGCAGACAGTCAAAGCTGACTTGCGATACTCGTGACAGGTGGTGCTGGTCATTCGAGGCACGACGTCCCTTGCCGATGCCCTCACAGGTGGACCGCCATCCCTTCGGCCCGAGCTTTGAAGCTCCCTGTTTTCCCAGCTGGGTCTGCTGCTCCTCTAGGGTCAGGGCTCAGGGTTTGCCCGCACTGGCGGCACCAGCATGCTTGTGCCTGGATTGGCCCCACCAGCCTGTGGCGCCTCTCGCTGAGTCTGCTGCACGCGTGCATGCCTGCAGACCTGTCTGGACACCTTGTGCCCTTCGGCGGCGGCGAGATGTCATCCGCCGAGCAGGCCGACGGCGGCAGCAGTGGCGGCGGCAACTCGGGCGGCAGCAACTCTGTCAGTGACGGCGACTCCGGGACCAGCGGCGACGGCTCGGCAGAAACACAGCAGATGGCGCATCACGGCATGCTGAAGGCCGCGCAGGCGCTGCTGGAGGCAGAGGCGGAGACGCTCGCGCGGCTGCTGGCAGACAATCCCGGCTACCGCCTGAAGGTGTGTGCCGGCAGTCTAGGGTTTAGGGTCGCAGCCGCTTTGCAGCTCCTGCTGCAAAGCGCGACCTGCGAACCGCGACCTTCCGGTTGTCGTTTCGAATGCCGATTCGAATGGCGCCGCCGCCTGTCGATCCCACACCAGGCATTGAGTGGCTGCTGCCGCCAGGTGTTCATGCAGACTCCTGGTCTTGTCGAGCAGAGCGGCGCTCCTGACAGCCGGCGCGTGAGCCCTATGCCCTAAAGCGACCTGCCCGCGCCCGTAGGTGGTCGGCCACTCGCTGGGCGCCGGCACCGCTGCGCTGGTCGCCATGCTGGCACACAACAACGAGGAGGCGCGCCTCCTGGCCCTTTTGTGCTCGTCTTCACCAGTGCCCTTCCATTGCGGAGCGATTCCGCTCGGTGGTGCTGCCTCACTGCACGGGTGACGCCCGCATGCCCGCGGCAGCTAGGGTCTAGGTTCTAGGGTTGGCTCGCCCCTGTCGCAAGGCCAGGATGCGATCCGAGCGGCTGCGCGTCAGCAGACGCAGAACCCCCTTCTCGGTGTCTCCAGGTGAAGGCACAGCTGGGCCGCCCGGAGGTGGTGTGCACCGCCTTTGCCACGCCGCCCGTCGTCACTAAGGTGCCCGTTCCCGCTGGTCTTTTCGTGGGCACACCTCTGCCTGCATGTGTGGTTCGCTGCAGGCTTCCGCCTGCAAACTTGTCTGCGGCCCCACATCCCATTGACCGGCTCTTGCGCTGCTGTGCTGACCTAGATGTCGTCTTCCCCCAGTGCCAGCCGCTGGACGGCCCGTGGCTGTGTGGTGCGGCGACGACTCTGAGACCACTGCAAACGAACCGACCGTCTGCCTGCCCAACCTGTCAACACAGGACCTGGCTGTGGGGTGTGGAGACTACGTGACGACTGTGGTGTACCACCACGACGTCATCCCGCGCGCCAGCCTGGCCAGCTTCGAGGCGCTGCGGCGCGAGATGCTGGAGACGCAGTGGGAGGAGAGCCTCACTGCAGAGGTAGGCTTTAGGGTTTGAGGTAACAGCAAAGCCGCCTGATGCACACCGATGCGCCCGCGCCCTCACATCAGCATCCCGTCGGAGCAGGGAGGTCGCCGGGGGGAGACCCCCTGCCGGTTGTGCCATGTCAGTCCCCGCCCTGCGCCCTGCGCGTGAACGCGCCTGGTCAGCACGGGACCCGCAGCGTCCCCCGGAGACCGCGTGTACATTCCTGCGCTGCCGCAGTTCAAGTCCAACAAGGCGTTCCAGCTGGCGGTCAAGGCGCGGTCCAGCATCGACAAGGCGCTCGCGGACGCCATCGACGAGGGCCTGCGCCGGCGCTCCGAAAAGGCGGCGCGCGCAGTGGCCTCTGCCTTTGCCGGCGCCAAGGGCGCCGTGATGGTGGGCATGACCAGGATGTGTGACCAGTATGACCAGGATGTATGACCAGTATGACCAGCAGTATGCACGACCAGCACGACTAGGATGGTGGGCATGACCAGGATGCATCACTCCTGCTGAAGTCGTGCACACAGCCAAGGGCGCCGCGGTGGTGGGCATGGCCTGCCCTCATCCTCCGGCACCAATGCCTGTGACGCGGCTCCCGCCCTTGCCTAGAGGCCTGCCTCTGCGAGAGTGGACAGGCCCCGGCTGGTGAGGTTGCCTCGTGCACATTCTTGGCGGGCCTGGCGCGGACAGTACATTTGCACACCAGTTGTCGACCCTGCCGTCGGCTTCTGCGGCTTGCCGAGCTCTGCAAGCGCTTTGCTAGGGTGTCGTCCGGCTCGATGCCTCCAGCTCTCCGTCTGTCGTGCGCACCCTAGTGCACGAGCGCCGCGGCCAGCCAGGCTGCTCAGCAGGCTGACAGCGAGCCTGCAGGCGCCAGGCACATCGTGGCATGTACCTGCTCTCACCCAAAGAAACCGCAATAAAGCGAGTCAGGAGTTCCGTCATCACAGGCGAAGCTGGGGCGCAGCGTGCCTGAGTCGGCGGAAGTTGGTGCCGGCGTTGGCGCCGGCGTGGAGCGCGCCCGTGAGGCCAGCAGCCCCGACGGCGGCGGCGGCAGCAGCGGCGGCGGCGGCGACGTAGCAACCTCGCAGCCCCAGGTACGAAGCTCGACATGCGGCGCCCGTGCCTTCAGGTGGTCAGATTGCTGCAGCCATGCTCCATGCCGGGTCTCGCTGCGGCTTTCGATTCGAAGAAGCCGGACCGAATGCGGCGACAGCTGGCAGCCGGAGGGCATGCTGACCCGCTTGTGCTCGTGCAGACGAAGGGCGGCGAGGAGGCGTCCGTCGAGCCGAGCGCGGCAAAGGAGATTCCGCACCTGTTTGCGCCTGGCAGCCTGCTGTACCTCCGCCAGACATCGGGTGCGTGTGTCTGGCATGGCGCGCAGCGTCGACACTCGACTCTTGACCCGCTGCTCCTGACCCGCTGCAAGGCCCTGCCAGGACAGGCGGCCTGTCTGGGCGCCCAGGCTGCAGGCATCTGCCTGTTGTCTCGGCGGGGACTGGACAGCTTGTGTTTCCCAGCGCGCACATGAGCACGGTGCGCTGCAGTCATGCGATCAGTGCGCTATTCAACTACACTGCAACCCCTGGTGCTGCAGGGCCTCCGGACACGGCTCACGAGCTCCGGCGCGCGGATCCACCGGACCAGCGCTTCCGGCGCATCGTTCTCAACGAGAACATGGTGGGCCATCATAGGTGCACCGCCTACATTGCCGCCCTTGAAAAATTGGTTTGAAAGAGCGACTCGTCGTCCTCGTCACGTGTACTCTTGGCCCGGCAGTAGGCATGGAACTGCAGCACATGGCTTTGCAGACCCACCTTTAGGATCAAGGGCAGGTTTGGGTTTAGGTAGGCGTCAGTCGCTGGCGTGACTGCTAGCGCAGGGCTTGTATGAAGATGTTCGGCATTTCTGGTCGCTTCCTAGATACCTAGGTAGAACATACTGTTCTTGCGGTACAAGACACGGGTACAAGCCCATAGCAGCACTTCGGTAATGCAATGAATGTCACCGCACGGTGTTGCCCGTCGAGAGCACTGACAGCGTTCGTACTTCACTCGGCTCATGCACAAGTTCGGTGGCCAGCTGCTGGGCAATGTGCTCCAGCAGCCCAGCCCATCATGATGGTTGCAGTGGAGATGATATGCAGTCACGAATCTGCAACGCGCCATTGCAATCTTGTTCTGACAACCTCTACAATGGCCCCACAACCGTCACTAGCCTCCTCAGGCACCGTCATGACCGCCACTTCTCCATCTCATTCACCACGGCGCACGTCTCACTTTGCGCCCGTCTTCTTCTTCCTCTTGCGGTTGCGGTTCTTGGTCTTGCTGGCATTCTGCGCAGGCGCTGAGCCATTTGTCGTACCGACAGACGCCATCGCCGGTGCTGCACCGGCGGCACCGCCTGTGGCTGGCACCTGGACGGCATCGTTTGGTAGCGGTGCATGAGCACGTGGATGTTCGAGGTTCGCCAATGCTCTGGAAGACCGTGCAGCAATCAGTCCTGACCTTGACGGCTGCTGTTGGACGGCGCCACAGATCCTCATTGCATGGATGTCACATTCACAGGAAAGCTCGTTCGACAAGCACCTGGAGTGCGCAGCTGCACATCACAGAGGAGACAGGCCACATCACCTCGTCCTTGCCAGCGTCCACAAGCTTCCCGTCTGCCGGCGGCGGTGGCGCCGCCTTCGTCAAATCTGTCTCTGCAGCGGGCTCTGCATGGTGTGACGCCTCGGATGAGATTGCCGCCGCGATCTCGTCGCCATCGCCGACCGACCGCCGCTTCTTCTGCAAAGCCATCACGTTACAGAGGTTTGTAATTCAGGCCTTCGTGTTTCAATCTCTGGAAGACACTATGTGCTCTGTGCCTGCTGTGTCTCCGGTGAACTACAGGGTCCAGCGGCAGCAGGATCACAACAGCAAGCGCAAATGCATGCATGCATTCACCCTCGAGCTGGCAGGGATCCAATCCAGGTCCCACACACCTGAGCCCGGTTCGACGAGATGTCGCGCGGAGACGGCTCCTCGTGGCGGTGCTTGCCGCTGTCCAACGGCGTTGCAGCCTCCTGGCTGAAGCTCACTCGCGGCGGCGTTGGCTTCTTGACGACCTCAGGGCCGGCAGGCTTATTGGCAGTGGCGTACGCGCTGCTCTGCTTGTTGGCGGCCTCGCCAACGAGTTTGCTGGCGGTAGCGTCCGCGCTGCTCTGCTTCTCGGCTGCCGCTGGGGCCGTCTCTGCTGCGCCCTGCGACTGGGCTGACTGCGCCGCGAATGCACTCGCTGCGGGCTGCTGGTCTGCGGCCGGCGCCCGGGGCTCCAGCGTTGGCGCTTTATCAGTCGGCGTGCTGGACTGAGTCTGCGGCTGGGGCGCCGGCGTGGGCGCTTTGTCAGCCGGCGTGCTGGGCTGAGGCTGCGGCTGGGGCGTCCGCGGAGCCTGCACATACACCAGAATCAGGGTTGACAGGGAGAGATATGTGCACGGGCTTGCACCAGAGGCTCCTCCAACGCGATCGTAATTTTCCTGAGCAGCCAGCACATGCATGGCGGCCAGCCAGCAGCTGGCAACCTGGATGTGCAGAGTTTGGAGGTTGTACAGACCGTGAAGCCTGCAGTGCTTACAGGAGTCGATGGTGCGGACTTCTCGGGGGTGGGATGCGCCGAAGCCCGCTGCTGCTGCTGCGCTGGCATGGCGGGAGCGCCGGAATCGGCGCTCAGGCGAGCGGGTGCCGCCGTAAAGCTTTCGCTCACGGCGCGCGATCTGCCAGGCGCCGGCGGCTCAGGTTCGGCGTGCTTCAAGCCGGTGGCCTCCAGGCACTTGACTGCATGCACGAAGCCACAAGCACGGTCTCGGCAGGTCCAGATGCCTGTTGCCTTCCGGCGAAGGCAACATGCATGCGGGGGAATGCACAGCAGGAGTTGGCGTTCCACATCATCGGTGCAGAGCGCAGACTGCTGTGGTTTGCCCTGGACGTTGCTATGTGCTCAATGAATTTATGAATTTCGTCTTCAGGTCGGGCAGATAGTGGAGATGCGGAAGCCGCGATACATGGCCACATCGAGGCAGACGTGCACAGGCGTTGTCTAGAGTGGCCGAGTCGCGCACCGATAGGATAGAAGACATAGTGCAGACCGCGCAGAAAAGCCGACGACATCGTGGATGCAGACGCTCTTTGTACCGATCAACCGCGGATCTGGCTCAAGCCCGCAGCATCAACCGCATCCCGCTGCTATACTATCTCAGTACGGAGGTGATCAACAGTTAGCAGCATTCCGAATGAAAACCGCATCCATCGGTCGGGCATACCTTTGTGAGAGTCCCAGTAGGCAAGAATGCAAGATATATACCAGGGAAATGATGAGTGCAATTCGGCACCCATGCAACATGCTGTGCTTCCATGGTTTGGCATGACTTCAACACCTACCACCCTCGTGACGTGTTACCCTCTGGTCAGCCCTTCGCTCCAGGCTCAGTACCTGCCCACCCGCCGCCTCCACTACAGCGGCATTCACCGCTCAAGGGGTTGGTGTGGTGGTGCCGCGCACTGGCGCACTGGTCGAGCTTCGATGTATGCAGCATACCTGGCACCCCGGGTAGGACCGTTGCGGCCAAGGACTCGCGATGCCTGTTTGTCGCTTCACCCCGCACTGTGGCGCTCTCGGTCTGTCAGAGCAGCCGCTGAATAATTGCATGCCTTTGAGCTGCCACTAGCCCCTCAGTGATTGTAGTACACAAGTCTTTTCCACCTGTTTAGCATTGCGCACCACAGCAGCCTCTATAAGGAGATGTTCGGCAGCCAACCAAGCTGCGGGTTCGGCAAGCCAATGGTGATGTTGGTGGCGCCTACCTGGCGAAAATCCGCACCTGTTTGCGATGCTGCTGTGCTCTGGAGGACTGCGCTGCTCACGACTGTCCGCCATCAGAGCCAGCTGACATACGTCTTGCTGCCTTGATGGCTGCAGCTGTCTAATCGGCTGACATCGATACTCGCTGGGCTGGCGCACTGGCATCGGCGCAGCGCTGCTTCGAGCACAGGCTGGGCAGAAAATTTTCCCGACCCCGTGTGGTCACCGCTGGGCATCTGGCACTGCAAACTCCGCCTCAGGCGCACGCCTCCAGAGCGTGCACGAGCATTTTAGCCTGGAAGCACGTCAAGTAGGTCACCAACACAGCACAGTAATTTGAATCCGCACTGGCAAGCTAGATGTGCAGGCGGCCGAACAATGTGCAAACAACAGCCTGGAAGTGCAGCTCAGCAGCGCGACGAGCATGTGCACCACATCGGCGATGGAAGTCACTGTTAGCGCACCAGCCAGCCGTGACGATGAACTTGCCGTTGTCCCTAGCCCACTGCGCCTGTGCCACCAGCCGGCGGCGGCGTCAGCTGCGTCGGGGGTGAACCAACCCAACGCACACGGTGCAGTGCGTCGCTGCGGCCCGAGTTCAGACGCGTTCAGAGCAGGTTAGAAGGAACCCCACTCCGAATGACCTCCAGGAGTTTGTTGCTGCCAACGCTGCCGCCATCCAGCATCCAGCACCCAGCACAGCGCTTGGCCCCCGCAACCGGAGTTCGGAAGTGCAGGAGCCAAGGGATGCCCCGAACCCACTGCTCCACGACCCACCTTGAGCGTGTGCTGCGTGTTGGTGACCAGGTGGGTGACGTCATCGCCCAACTGCGTGGTGCAGGAGGCGCCGAACCGCTCTGCCATGACCCACAGCGCATGCTGGGAGGGCTCCTCCTCCAGCGGGATGATGCGGCTGAACATGATGCGCACGCCGCGCAGCACCTGCGCCGCAGCGGGGGCAGCTGATCAACCGCTCGCGCCCGGAAACGCCGCAGCGGTTTCTGCGCTGCAGCGCTCCACGAGGCATCGTTGCTCCTACTTCTGCGGCTGTCGATGCAGATGTACTAGTGAGTAGCCTGCCCACTCTCAAAACTCTGTTGGGGGCGCACATCGCCCCAGTTGAGAAGTTGACACCCCAAATCAGCTGTGGAAACCACTGTGGGAGCACTGCTGTGGCCGGAAGCGGTGTCGCATCCAGACTCCTGCGGCCACCTCGAGGCGCTGGAGGTGCAGGATGTGGGGCACGTCCCAGCGCGCGTACACCAGCTGGCCGTCGGGGCCCGGCGCCGGCGGCGTGCTCAGGGCGCTGAAGACGTGGGCGTGCACGCGCAGCAGCGTGTCGCACGCGATGCGCAGCATGCCGCGCTCCGCCACCTCGTCCCTGTGCACCGGGTGCGCATTCGGGTTTCAGGGTTCGGCTCAGCTGCCGACGTTGGGAAAGGCCGCTGCGCCATGCAGGCGTGCGGCGAGCCGGCCGGGCGCCGAGCGGCAAGCCTCGCCCCTGCCGGCGCCTCCTCGCAATGGTGGGCATCAGTCCCAAGCGGGCTGCGAGTGCACGCTCGCATCGGCGCAGGCATGCGGCCTCAGAGCGAAGGTGCGGAGCGGGCGTCGCACCTCTCACTGTCGAGCAGGGAGCGGGTTGCCACGCGCTGGCCTGGGAAGTACACGTAAGGCTCCACCAGGAACAGGTTCTCCGGGTGCGCCGACCACCTGCCAGGTCAGAAAGTTTTGAGATCTCGCATCAGCGCCCGGCACCATGTAGGTGGCAGCAAGCGCACGAGACAGCCGACGCCGATTGGCGTTCTCGGGGTCCAAAAAGCCACCACCTGCGACCAGGGAACTGTGAGTGCTCAAGCTCCCGATGCAGCCCGCGTGATCAGCACATGGCTATAGGGGCGCAACCGCCAGGATGGAGTGGTGCGACGCACACAGAGGAGGTGTCGTCGACGACGATGGACACCATGTCGCGGCCCTCCAGCCCCGCCTTGAGCCGCTTCGCCAGCTCCGCCTGCCTGACGTCGCCGCTGCCCTGTTTGACTCGCGGGCCGCGACCCGACTCAGCAGCAGGGGAGTGCGCATGATGTGAGACGGGCGTGCAGCACACTCGTAGGCAGTGCAGCTCTGATGTCACGTACTGGCACGCTCTCGAGGCCGTGCTTCCCAACAGCCTTCGAGGAATTGCTGGCGCCACGCGTGCTGCGGTAGGTTTGCCCACCTGCGCAATGATGCGCGGTCCAAACAGCTTGCCGCTGGGGTCCAACAGCTCCACGATTGCCATGGCGTACGACCTGCGGCGCCATCATCAAGCGTCTTCAGAAGGTTGTCCACAGTCTCCAACAGGATGCATGCAGCAGTCTGCAGAACTGGACACCATCTTGCATCTGCACGCCGCAAATATTAGGCCCATGCCACACAGGCATGCATGCTGCCGCCTGCGCCCACGCTGGATGCACCCGAGAGACTTGTCACAAGGTGTCAAGACCTGCAGCACAGCCATGAATCAGGCCATGAGCCACGAGGAGCTGCCCCCGCACCTGCTGCCATTGGTATGGATCCACAGCTCGAAGCACGCGGCCGCGCGGCGCAGAAAGTCCTGCACACCCGGCCGCAGCTTCGTCCACATCTGCAGCAGCAGCCACCCTTAAGACACCATCGCAACGCAACTCCCAGACGCAGGCCTCGTCGCAACGATGCTTCGCAGACATCGTATGGTTGCGGCGACACAAAGGCGCTTTGTGACGAGCCTTTCAAAAGAGAAGCGGGCCTTCTGCGAGAGCTCCAGCACCTCCCTCTGTCCGACCGCCTGCGTCCTGGCAACCTGAGAGCGTTTTGCACTTCGACAGAGCGCATGCCGCACACGCAAAGGGCGGGCTTTTGAAATACGTGTTGCAATTGTGCTCTCCCGACAACCATGTCCACGATGAAGCGTGACAAGCTTACCTGAATGTGGGGCAGCTCATGCAGGTGGCGCTCAGCAGCGTTGGGCAGCGCCAGCAGCGCCCGCAGCCGAGCCTCCATCTCGGGGCCCACCTCCGCAAAGCGCGTGGAGTTGACCAGCGTGTGATCCTGCAGGGTTGCCGATGTCGGCGAGGGTGTGGGTGCCGGCAGGGTTTCAACTTATTTGTCAAAGGGTTCAAGCATGCTCTGCAGGCCAGGCGTGGCAGAAATGCAGGGCTCAGAATGCAGAGCGGGAGGTGCGCAGGTCGTTGAGCAGGGCACCGCAGGCGCAGGCAGCTCGGATGTGAGGGTATGGCACAGACTGGAGGCAAATTCTTACCAGGTCCAGCACGAGGCACAGCTGTCGTCGCCTGCATGCAACAAAGCGCCCAGCACCGTCACCAAGTGACAAAGATATAGAGAAGTGCTCACAGGGCTGGACCAGATCACAGATCACAAGCCGCCTTGCCCAAGGCTTTTTTCATGGCGAATTCTTAATGGCAAATGCAATACACGTTGGAAGTGAGCCGCACTGTAGCAGCGTGTTGACATCGCCGAGGATCGCAGACGAGGCCGCGCTCGGAGTTGCCACGGCCGCAGGCAAGGCAGCCGACGCAGCCGCAGCGCTGGGCTGTGGCGGCGACGGTGCAGGCTCCGCATCCAGACCCGGGATTGCAGGCTCCGCATCCAGACCCGGGATTGCAGGCTCTGCCGCGAAGTCTCCGATGGCGTCTGGCGGCGCAGCCGCAGACTCTGCCGCCGGCTGCGCTGCTTGCGTCATGGCTGCGGCTGTCACCTCCGCTGCTGCTCCTGCTGCTGCATCGGCCCCCGACCGATCTGCATCTGCCCACAGCGACAACGATCTCGGTGGGGGTGGCGATGCCGGAGGTGGCGGCGGTACCACTGCCACGCCATTGACAGAAGGCTCCTCGCCCGGTGCGCCGACTGCGGCGGCGGCGCCGCTGCCGCTGGGTCCCGCCCGGCTGCTGGGCTTGGCATCTGGCACGGCGGCGAGACTGCTGCTTTCGCGCTCAGCCGCAGCGGAGCTGGCCTGCAATGGAGAGAAGCCTGCTATCAGCCCGAGCCTGTCAATGGCCTGAGGGGCTTTCATCATGCGACCACGAGACTCCTCTTTGCATACGGTGAAAGGGCAGCACTGAGGCTTAGTCTAGCAAACCCTGCGTTTGCGCTGGTCCACGCTCCAGTGAGCAAACAGTTGACTGTTGGCCATTCGCAATCTCCCAGACACTGACCTTGCTGTTTGGCGCCGCCTCCCGCAGTGCCTTGGAGGTGAGCACCCACTCGCCCAGCGTCGAGGCCTGCCCTGGGGTGAACAGTTTCACGCGGCGCCGCATGGCGGCCGCAAAAAGCTCTCGCGTCGCGCCGCCAGCCGAAGCCTGCCCCTGCGAGGTGCCAAGTGCCACGTGCACCGAGCGCAGACCCCCAAACACGGCGGCGGCCGCCGCCGCCGTCAGCTGCCGCTGCTGCTGCTTCTCAGCGTCGCCGCCCACCTCTCCGCCCGCCTCTGCCTGAGGGTGTCAGCAGCAGCGGGACATTGGGTGCTGTACTGCCGGCAGATCTTGGAAGCAAGGGTGCGAAGCAGAACGTGTGCGCCAGTGCTCGCAGGGTCTAGCCAGAGGCACATGACAGCGACTGCACTCACCAGTGACGCGAGCCTGTCCAGCTTGCGCAGCGCAGCCGCCAGCTGGCTGCTTACACACTCAACAGACCTGCGCAATGGCAACAGCAGCCGTGGGGTCGCTGCCGGTCACGACTGCGAGTCACAAGACAGCCTGCTGGCCAGCAGGCAGGTCACCCAGATCGCTTGCCAGCTGCCTGAGTGCACTAGGCACCAGCACCGAACAGGCATCGGCGAGGACAAGTGTGCTTGCGAGCTGGCTCACTTCATGGCCTGCGGGACGCCGGTCTCGCGTGTCAGCCGCTGCACCTCTGCCGCCAGCTCGGTTGCGCTCTCTCGTGGCGGGCTGCGCGGTTCTCGTGGCGGGCTGCGCGGCGTTTTCGAGTCCGGGCTGCGCGCCTTTGCGGGGCTGCGGCGGCGCGGCAGCGAGCGGCGGCGCGGTGATGAGCGAGTCCGCGATCGGCTGCGGTCTCTCCCGCCACTGCCGCCGTCGGCCAGCCTCGGGGGCTGCCTGGCGGCTGGGGGCTGCGCTGACTGCTTTGCGCTGCCTTCCGGCGTCTCTGGAGGCTCGTCGCGGCGCGCGGACCTGCTCCTGCGCCTGGGCTCGGCCTGAAAGCGCGCACAGCCTGTTTCTGGTTCTGCCCCCACAGTGCATCTCGGGTGCCTGCAGGGACGGCTGTTGCCATGTAAGATTTTGATTCAGAAGGCTGTCAGCTTCTCGTTCCGGTTACGCTCAAGGATCGTGCGGTGCGGCAGGCGACTAGGGTCCCACCGCGCTGCGGGCTCCGTTGGTGTGAGGCGGCCTGCCGCGGTCAGTCGAGCGGCTGCGCTTCCGCTTCTTCGGCGGGCTGAGCGATTTTCGCCGCGGCGGCGTGCGGGCCTTGAACTTGGCAGGAACCTGCGAGCGCAGGCAGTCCTTCGATGTGGCACTGCCGCTTCCTGTCCGCATTGCCGCAGCATTCCTCTCTGTTCGCAGGACAGTGCGCGCCATCCCCGGGTGCATGCAGCTTGAGTTACCTGCTGTGGCGGCGATGGCGGGATTTCTCCCTCCTCGAGTTCGCTGTCGCCGCCAGGGACAGCGGACATGGTGATGAAGGGCGGCCAACCGGGTCGTCGGTGCAGCTACATGCCGCCAAGGTGCCAAGCTCTCATGTGTGTTGCCGATGTGCGGCAGCAGGACGCTGCGCTTTGCAGCTGACTGGCCTCAGCCGTGCGTTCTCAGACACAGACTGAGCTTCTGGACCAAGCGTTGCCGCGGCTGCAGTGTCTAATGCCACTGCACCCTGTGGCAAGTTTCTGTTAGAAGCTAAAACTTCGCTTGTAGCGGCTGTCAGCGCCTGCTGAGCCTGAGGTCTTTAAATAGGAGCAATAATCGCGATTGGAACTGTCTGCAGTACCTGCCAGGCCTGCTAGTCACGTCAGCTTGAGCAAAGCAGATGCTTGCAACCTCGCAGTGCGTCAGCGTCGAACGCAGTCAACGGAGCTGTAGTCTTGCAAGAGCCTGTAGACGATCTACACGCGATCTCTGCAACCACCCAAGGACGAGACAATCACAGCTCTGATTTGGCGAGACTCGCTGCGAATGTGGGCGTCACCACCGGTTCCCCGGGCCGCCACACAATTCAGCAGAGAGTGCTAGTGGTGGTAACCAGCAGCCAATCGTTTGCGCAAGCCACTGAGCACATCGTCCCACCGCCTGAAGCGCCTGTGCTTGTGCGCTCCGCGACTGGGCTTTTGCGAGGAGCACCTCGCCTGCTGATCGAATTTGCAACACAGAGCCTGTCGGAGTGGTACCCACTTGGCTGGTATACCAGCCTGCAAGGTTGCAGGCGTGAGCTCAGCATACGGCTTCACGACTGCTTCCGCTGCGAGGAAGGTTGCCCAGCACAGCAAGCGACTGCACCACTCAAGGCGTGGTGCACACATCTTAGCTTGCTGCATTCCGAAGGAGGTGCTGCTGGGGGCACATCATCAGCACGCACAGATGCAATAAATGCGTATGCTGCCGCTAGGCGGAGGCCTCCCAACATATCGTCAGTTCTTGGCGCATCGACGAGCTACTTCGCGGCGGAACCGCAGGCAGGCACTATGGTGCATGAAGCGGACCAAATGCCGGATGGCACACAGACGCAGCAGCTCGATGAGGCTGCTGGGGGCGATGAGCAGCAGCCGCAGCACAGCAGGCAGCACGAGGATGCTGCAAACGAGCAGGAGCTGACGCCCAGCCTCAAAGCCGGCCTGGACACGATTCAAGTCAGAACTGCTGAAGTGACTGCCAAGGTGACCACCGCCAAGTCAACAGCATCCTGCGACATGTGCTGCCGCAGTACTTGGCTGAGGTGCTATGGCCTAGTGTCCAAGTGGACATTCAGTGCTATTGTTTGCACGGGAGGTGTCACCCTGGCGACCACTCAGGGGACGTACAGCCGTCAACCAGGGCATGCCCACCTTCTCGCTGCTACGCTGTGCCGACGTCTTTTTGATAAAACTCTATTGGTCACACATGCGCCCTGCAGATCAATGTGCTCACAGACGTCGGCGTCCAGTTCATCGACCACCTCAAGGCTGAGTTCCTGGAGAGAATGAAGCAGTGAGGTCTATCTAGCTACTTAGTCACACATTTCTCAAATCCCCCTCAACTATGTGCCCAGAAACACTTGTGTGCCTTGCCACTGCGCGCGTGTGACAGGCTGCTGAACGCAATCTCGGTGCATGCACGCAGGGCTCGCGCAGAGATAGAGAAGTATGCAGAGGACACGGCGCAGGAGTTGGCGGCGCGGTCGAAGGCAATCGTAGAGCTGCAGCACCGGCTCGAAACGACGCAGCACTTAGTGAGGCAGCTGGGGGCCGGCTTCGATGGCTCATGAGTTTGAGTCCCCACGTATGCACGATTTCCTGGCAAACCATGGAATTTTGCAGCAACCAGTGTGCAGCTTGCCCAAGCAGAGACATCCACAGGGAAGTGTGCCTTGAATGTGGGAACCTTTCGATCAGGACAGTAGTACAATGATGCCGGCCACATCATTTCAGACTATGACAAATGGCTTGATGCCGGCGATGCTCGTCCACCAAGGAACATCTGGTTGTTGACATCCACAAGCAGTCGTGCAACAGGCGTCAGTCCACACAAGATGCGCGTCGCTCACGAGCAGACAGCAGAGAACGGTGCCTCAAGAGTGTGGACAAGTCGTGTGCGGCTGCTCAAGCAATCGCAAAGCTAAGTACAACGTTCACGCCTTCACGCCTTCACGCCTGCAGCGCACCAGAAGCCCCAGGCGTTTGCCCTTCCTTGGCCCCTTTTTTCCTGTCCCACCCTTGAGCACAATTAGAGTGCGCCTTAATTCCAGCACCGCCCTGCGCTGCGCCTTACTCGCTGACATCCTCGCTGTCATCGCTGCTGCCTGCGTCATGCGCGTCTGGCTGCCGATCGCCACCGCCGCTGCCGCCGCTGCCGCCGCCGCCGCTGCCGCCATCGCTGCCGCCGCCGCCGCCGCCGCCCTCGCTGCCGGCAGCCGCATCATCCATGTCGGCATCCTCGTCCCCATCCTGGTTCACCTCCATGACTTCATGCCCGTCTCCATCGCCGCCCTCGTTCACGATCGCCTCGCTCTTTGCGCGCTGGGCGGGGTCGCCCGCCGACGCAGACGCCGGCGACGCCTCCGCGGGCGCTGGCGACGCGGTGCGGGGTGCAGCCGCGTTGGCGGCCGCGTCCGGCGCATCAGGCAGCTCCTCCAGCTCCTCGGCCGCCGTCTCGCAGCCGGCATCCGGCAGCGTCCCGCCTCCCACGCCCAGCGTGGCGGCCGCCTGACCCGGCTCGAAGCCGCCATCCTCGAGCGCGCCATGCTGGAGCACGCCGCCCGTGTCAGGCGCATCTCCGCCGCTCGGAGAGGCTTCCTGCGGCGCGGCCTGCTGCGTGCCGTGCGCCGCCGCCGCCGCCGAGTGCGGCGCAGGCGGCGTCTCAACGGTTGCTGCGGCGTCACCGCTGGCCGCCGGCCAAAGCGGCGCGCTTGCCGCCGCCGCCTGTGTGTTCTCTTGTGCTGGCGCGGCGGCGGCTGCTGCGGCGTGCCGCAGCGGGCCAGACACTTCGACGGTGTTCTGCGTCGCTGTTTGGAGCGCAGTCTGGGCGGCTGCGCCGGCGCCGCTGCCGCTGGCTGTGGCACGGTCGTCGCCCTCGCCTGAACAACACGAGCGGCACAGTGGCTGCCACTGCGTCAGGCGCCGCCACTGGCGGACCACTCCATCAGGTCATTCAGTGGGGCATCTGCAAGTCCCAGGGTTTCAGACGGAGCCGTGCAGGTGTCAACTCTTGGACTTGCAAACATGCCACTCTTGTCACGAGACCTTGACACTTGGAGGCACGGTGATGCAGACCCACGAGACTCAGCGAGGGTCCCCCCCATCGCCGACTCATTGAAGAACAGCAGCTCACCCTGTGCGGACTCCGCCAGCATGTGGCCTAGGGTCTTGGTCGCATGCGCCAGGCAGTGGTCCTGTTCCTCGAGCTGCTGCAGCTGCTGAGTCAGCTGGGCCCTGGCACGGTCGCGCCTGCAGTGGGCACGGCACATGGCTTGCAGTGCACATCGAAGCCTGTTTGCTTCGAAGCCTGTTCGCTTGGGCACCATGCAGGCTTGCAGCAGGGCAGTCGATTCTGCGGCCACGCAAGCTGCCGGCCGGATGGGCGGCAGCCTGGAGTTGATGCAATAGCGCTGCAACAACGCCGCGTTTGCAGCAACACGAAACAACCTCGAAAGTCAGAGCTGGCACTGCACAGCAGCAGGACCCCGCGACGAGACTTGACTGATGCCTACCCCAAATCTCCGACGGTTTGTTCAGGTGTGCACCTTTCGGCATGGCACAATGGAAGGGGAATGGTTCAAGGCGCACCCCGCTGGTGGGCAGTGAAACCACACAAGGTCGTAACTGGCACGGGAACTGGACATGCCCCTTTTCAGATCGCGATGGCAGAGGAAGGTCAGGGCGCGCACCGCTGCTGGGCGTCGAGCACCTTGGCCAGCTGCCGCTGCTGCCGGGCCACACGGTCGTTGTTGATCTCCACCTCGTTCTGGACCATCCGCAGCTGTATCTCGAGATGGTCCTGCGAGCAGCGAGTCAACCTTGATGGCGGTTTAAAACATAGCACCTGGCATGTATTGCACGCCTCTGTGTGTCAGTTGACGTGGGCGCGCTTCGAGTGCACAGCATGCGCGCCGCACCATTGACGCTGCAGGCTCGGGCGGTAGCATGCCGCAGTAGAGTACTTGTTGCAGGCAGCCCTAGGAGCGCCAAACCCACTGCCGCTGGATTCTTTACAGCTTCTCAGATGCCCTCGCACATATAGGCACCTGCTTCTCCCTGGCGTCGTGCAGCTCGCTCTGCGACTCGCTCAGCTGCTGGCGCAGTGCCACCGCCTCGTCGTGAGCCCGACCCGCCTCGCCGGCGGCCTCCTCCGCCCGCGCCTTTGCCGCCTGCAGCCGGAGGAACTAGCAGCTTCGAAATCAGAAAGCAGCTCTGAATCCAAGAAGCAGGGCCATGCAGCATGCCGCCACGTGTGACCCATGGGCAGCCCTGCATTGCATCCAATGACTCGCTCTCGGGCCATTTGCGGCTCCCACCCATCAGATTCGTGCTCACCTCCAGCTCGCCAGCGGACTGCGTCAGTTGCTCCCGAAGTGACGCCGCCTCGGCGCCTGCCTCGTCGAGTTTGCCCTGCAGCTCCTCGCGCGCGGCTGCCACCGCCGTAGTCGCCTCGTTCATGCTGCGCTGCGCCTCCGCCAGCTGCTGCTGTGCGCCCTCCAGTTCCGCCTACAGCCCCAGAGAGCACTACCTCGTGGTTTGGAGTTTGCGGAGATAGGATCGTGCATCTTAAGAGCAGCCTGATTCTCTGTTGAACCATTCGTGATGAGGCTGAAGGCAGGCTGGACGATGCCCAGCCCTGCCAGGCACCGCATCCACACGAGGCGGCTTTGGCAGCAACATCTCTGCTCCTGCCTTCCCTGAAAACGACATCCGCCTGCAGCTTCCCTGAACGCCAGGCAAGCAACACGAATTCATCCGCACTCACCCGGCACGCGGCCAGGTCCGCAGCTATGGCCGCTCTGTCATTGCGCTCCGCCAGCGTCGCCTGCTGCTCCGCCTTCAGGTTTTTTGTCAGAGTCTCAGCCGCCTCCGCCATGGCACCGACCCTGGCCTCGTACTTTGCCAAAACCTCCGCCTCCACCGCGCTCGCGGCGTCCAGCGCCTGTGGCAGCAGAGGCGCGACGATCAGGGATGCGTTGAACACGAGGCATGGGCATGGTGACAACCAGGCAACAGGCTTCCACATCGAGACCTAGCAGTCTCAATCCAAGCTGAAGCACGTCGGAGCCGCCATGCAGGATGTAGCTCTCCAGCGCACTGCTGCGGCGCACCACAATATTGGGAGCAATACTGCGCACAAGCGACGCCCGCGCTGCAGTGGAAGGCTTGAGGACGCCGAAGGTAGGCCGGGCAAGGACTGCAGAACAGCCCATGACACAGTCAACAAACCCACCTGCTGGCGGGCGGCTGCAACATCGGCCGTCAGCCGTTGCACCTCGGCGGTCTGCGTCTTCAGCTGCTGCCGCGACGCCTCGTTCTCGCCCTTTGCGTCCGTCAGTCGCGCACACAGGTCCTGCGGATTGGCTCCCCACCCCAGCGTCAGACCTCGATTTTCTTGACGGTTGACATGCTGACGCAGTCGTAGCAGTGTTGTACTGCTTCACGGCTGCGGCACGCTGGCACACCACATCTGGACTGCAGAACCATCGGGACACCATATGTACTGACGGCGTCACCTTGTTGATCTGCTGCAGGTCTCGCAGTGCCTTGCTGTTCTGCAGGCCCGCCGGCTCAGGCGTGTTGGCGGCGCCTGCGAAGCACAGCCGCTTGGCGGGCGATCCATCCTGCAGCGCATCCGCCTTGCGCACCCTCCTGTCTTCCGCCACCCGCTCCAGCTGCAGCTGGTACCTGGTCAAACAGGCATGATGCGCACGTTGACGGCACTGATGCGGCGCGAAACAGAAAGCACTCTGCGCTGGCGTTCGGGAGCCGCAGAAGGGTGTTGGCTGGGTGCAAAGGCAGCAGCAGGACGGGGCATGCGGCGCCGAGGAGGCAGCGCACTCGAGGACGGTGGATGTGTCTCCGCTGCTAGGGATGATGCTCAGGCGCAGCATCTGGCCCGGCAGGATTGGCCAGGACCCGCCCTTGGGCACTCTCACAGTCCCGCCGTGCTCGTCAGTGATGAAGGTGCCATTGGTGCTGGTGTCGAAGACAGTGAAGGTCGGGCCGCCCTGCACACGAGAATCCTGTCCTCAAGATGAGGAAAAATAGATTGCTTCCCTCTGCGGCCTGCGGCAACGCATGCCAGGCTGCATGCGGAGATGCTGCAGCGCGAAATGCAAGGGTCTTTGCTTCTGGCGGTTCCATTCTGTGGCAGCAATTGCGCACCTCTGCAGTGGTGCACACGATGCGGCAGTGCTTGCCGGACACCTGTGCCCAGTCGGCGGGGATGGGCAACCCCGGGACCTTTGGCACCATGCGGCCGACAGCAGTCTCGTCGCTCAGCGGGATGTCTGGCCCTCCCGCGGCAGTATTCTTCTTGGCCTGGTCGCTGACAGCCTTCAAAATCCCCGACACCATGCCGGACATGCTGGGAAGGCGCGCTTGGTATGAGAGCATAGGGCAGCGGGGCTGATTGGTGCTGCGGATGTGTGCTGTCCGCTGTGCGGACCCGCGCTCGCTGCAGATAATCACATGCGTGCTCACAAGTGCGGGTGCACCCCACTGGTGAGTTGCATGGATGCAATTGAAGGTGAGCAAGGCGTGTCACCCCGTTCCAAAACGCTGTAGCTTGTTTGCCGAAACCCTGCAACTCAAACTCAACCTGCTGGCACTTTTGAATGTAGCGCAGCAGTCAGATCTGTGGCGGGTCGTGGACGTGGTTCACGGTCGATACAAACCGCACCCGGTCAAGCTGCGTTGTGTGCCAGAGTGCAAATAGCATGCAAATGATAGATCTGAGGCGCAGCACGCAGGTCATGCTGCGGTCGTGGTTTCCCGCTTTCCCCGTTTGCGGCAAACCCAGCGACCCTGCTCGCGCCTCGGCTCACGCTTTCGCGGCCGGATCTTCTCGTTCGAGTCTGTGTGAGTCGTTCGCAGTGAAGAATCGCAACAAATGATTTGTTTTGCATTCCCGGTCGCATTGCGTGCGTTTCGGTCCGCCAAATATGCCGCACGGCAGTCTGCACGCGAAGGTCGCCATCGTCACAGGCGGAGCGATGGGTGCGTAGATGCCTGGTTGCTTCGAACAAAACATATTAAATTTTTAATTCGAAGCTTCGTCGGTCCCCCAGCCTCAAGATTCTTTCCCTCGCGACCGCAACACGGCGTGCTGCTCCGCAATCCCTGCGCAGGTATTGGAGAGGCAACGGTCCGCAAGCTGGTGGCTCAGGGCTGCAAGGTCGTCATAGCCGACGTTTCGACCGGAAAGGGGGAGGCGCTCGCCTCGGAGCTGAGGAGCGCAGCATCGTTCTGCCGCTGCGACGTCACGTGAGGCGCCTTGTCCATCAGCAGCCAGGACAATCTTATCGGTCCGAGGTGCATTCAGGTCACCTCGGCTGAGCTATCTGACTCAACAACAAGAGTGCACACATTCAGACCCCCTTGCCCATGCAGGAAGGAGAGCGACATCGCGGATGCGGTGGCGTTTGCACAGGAGAGCTTTGGGATGCTCCACCTGTTCGTGAATAACGCTGGCGTCATGGGCGCGATGTCGAGCCTGGACGACACTACAGCCGCAGATTTCGAGAGGACTTTGCGCATCAATCTGATCAGCGTGTTTCTCGGCACCAAGCATGCAGTCAGGTGCACAACCACCCGCATGTCCCTGTCCATGTCCCTCCTCACACCACATAATGCTTGGATCTATTATGCTGCGCTGACGTTCTCGAAATTATCTCTCAGCATCATACACACGTGACGAGCGTGTCGTGCACATGCCCACAGAGCAATGAAGGCTGCGGGAGTGCACGGTGTCATTGTTAATGTGACCAGCGCAGCAGGTCTGCGCGGAGGCCTCAGCCCAGCAGACTATGCCACTTCAAAGGCAGGCGTCGTGGCTCTGACACAGCAGGCAGCCTGTGAATTTGCCGGCCACGGCATCCGTGTCAACTCAGTGGCGCCAGCTTACGTCAGCACGGTGCGCTCTCCAGCTGCTCAGCCGGCACCCTTCAGCTTATCCGTGGATTCGCCGTGTGACTGGGAACCAGGCATTATCCTCTCAAGGCTTCTGCGTGCAGCCGATGACGAGCGCAATCATGGGCGGGGCGCTGGCGGCCGACGTCACGCGCCAGCTCGGGGAGCTATCCAGCTTCAAGGGCCACACAGCGGCAGCAACGGACGTGGCCAACGCCATAGCATTTCTGGCCAGCGGCGAGGCGGCAGCCATCACGGGGGCGAACTTGGTGATCGACACAGGGCTGCTCACCGGCATCGGCGGCAAGCCCGCGTTCGGCAACCTCACAATTGCCGGAACTGCCGCAGGCTAGTAATGAGTCCATCCATAGCCTGGCTGATTCAAGTTGAAACATCGTTAGCTCATGTTGTTTGTGTCAACACGCTCCTGCTGGCATCAGTTACATGGGGTCATGGTGGCATGGTGCCGACTGCCGTGGTGGCGCTTGCCCTGGCGGCGGCAGGACTCGAGTGATGCAGGTTCGAGTGGTTCGAGACGAAACAAACACGGGGATTCGACAGCCGAACGTGCTGGCCAGGCCTCTCAATCGTGAATGGGGGCTTGGGGCTTGCGGCTGTTGTGTTGTAAATAGTAAAGTACTGTCTCCAAACCCTTTTCAATGTGCAACAATAATTGCCGACGGCGGCAACGCATAGCCAGTCGCAGTTGTACGCACACACAAGTTCGCACGCTCAAACAGCACATCGAGCAGACACTCGTATTCTCAGCTTTGTTATCGTCGTAAACTGCACACTCTGCTTTCTCAGCGTCAAGCCTTCTCATCGCAGCGAGCAGCACCGCTCGCTTGACTCAGCCGGACGTAAAGCTGGACGACCCTGTACCCCAGCATGCAAGATTCAGAAGACGGCAGTAATAGTAATCTATTTAGCAGCGTGAATAACCCCGGGCGCACGCACCAGCACGCGCCGCCCCTCGACGACTGCGAGGACTTGCTGCCCGGTGGCTCGCGCAAGTTTGCTCCTGATTACGGCGACGTGCGTGATCTTTTGCCTCCTGCCGTTCGATCATTGCACCATTGGCACGCTTTCGATGTCAAGCCAGTGTGCCGAGTTTGCCGGGTTTGGGAAGCTGCCGGGTAGACAGGAGCGCGTTTTGTGGCGGCTGTCCATCCGATAATGCCCCGGCGCTGTGCCGCCGGCGTGCACCTATCGAATCGCTGTCTCTCAGGCGCCTCCGGCTCTTTTGAAGAAGGACCGCTGTTCGTTGTGCAGTGGCTGGAATATGATCTGTGCACATGTCACTGACCATTATCTGCTGCGTCCTGCTCGCAGTGCGTGAAGAAGCCCAGCTGACAGGACTCGGGCGCACCTAGACAGCACCGCAGCTGCGCCAGCACGCTGTCGCATTAGCTAGCTCCTGTTTTCAGCCAGTCAGACGCAGCCGTCAGCAGTAGGCATGGCGCCCCCCGCCGCCGCTGCCCCCGTCTTCCCGACGCCCGTGTTCGAGGGCTCGGAGAAGCGCATCGAGATCGACTTCGCGCACACGCCAGGCGCGGCTGCGGCCCTGGGCGGCCTGCGCAGTATCGGCCGCCCGCAGCTGGACGCCATCCTGGATCTGGCGGCCTGCTGCATCGTGTCCGCCCGCCACGGCGCCGACTTTGACGCCTACGTGCTGTCGGAGAGCAGCCTGTTCGTGTACTCGCGCAAGGCCATCCTCAAGACATGCGGCACCACCAAGCTGCTGGCGGCGGTGCCAGCGCTGGTCGAGGCCGCCGCCGGCGCCGGCCTGCAGCCCTGCCGCGCCAAATACACGCGCGCCTCCTACCTCTTCCCCGAGCAGCAGGTGTGTGATGGCTGCATCGTGCGCTGTGCGCATGTTGCGCCTGTTCGTGGGATCCGGCTGGGCCATGGCTGGGTTGCCTGTGGGGCGTGTGCAGCGCATGATGCCTCTGTATCACGCAAGTTTGCCATTTGAGTTAGGCACTTGGCGCCATAGCAGGAAAACGCATCCGCCTTGCTGACATGGTTGTCCTTGTTGCTGCGCAGCCAGAGATGCACGCCAGCTTCACGCACGAGACACGCCTCCTGCAGTCTGCCTTCGCCTCCATGGGCGGTATCTCCGGCGCCTATGTGCTGGGTGACGCCCTGAGGGGATTGCAGTGGCACGTCTTCGTGGCGCACAGCGCTGCCGCTGCTGCCTGGCACAAGCCGGTGAGCCTGCACACTACTGAGAACTATATTGCACATATCATTTCAAGCTCAGTCAACAGTGCGCTGCATTTATAAGAGCACGGCCAAGCCATATCAGATCTTTGGAGAAGGATCCACTCCATGCGTGCCCTGGCGCTCCAGCGGTCTTCAAAAGCAACCGCTCGTGTTTCAAACATCGCAGGCATACACGCTGGAGGTGTGCATGACAGGCCTGGACCCTGAGAAGGCGGCGCAGTTTGCCCGCAAGCCCGGCTTCATCTCGGCTGAGGCCACCACCGAGGCCAGCGGCATCCGCGCGCTGCTGCCCGCCGCCAAGATCGACGACTATGTGTGAGTTCCCCAGCAGCACCCGACCCTGTTCATGCCTGGCTCTGGCTGCGCAACACGAGCAGCCTGAATGTTCTAAGAGTTGCTTGCTTGAGTCCCTGCAGCTCGGCTGCTGCACCGATTGCCTGCCACTGCAATGATCACCAAGCCTCCTCCCTCAGCCAGCCTTTACCAGTCGCCTGGTGTAAGTGCAGCTTCGAGCCGTGCGGCTACTCCATGAACGGCATGGCGGGGCCGCAGTGCTCCACCATCCACATCACGCCCGAGGATGGCTTCTCCTACGCCAGCGTGGAGGTGTCATGCCAGGTGCGATGTCCCTCGATCGCATGCCCAGCAGGATCCCTTCTGCAGTCCTGTACAGCAATGCCCGTCTGTTGTGGCAATGTCAAGATGTGGTGCCGATCGCCACTGATGGTGCACATGGTGGGGTGTCCGCGCTGCACATTTCGTCTCTACTGTACTCTGCTGTGACGGCTTGCCGTCGCCCGCACAACAGGCGCTCGACGACATTGACGCTGAGCGGCTGGTGGCTCGCATCGCGGACATCTTCCGCCCGGCCGACATGGCGGTTGTGACCAGCGTGGACGGCGCCGCCGGGGACCACTCCTGGGGCGCCGCCCTGGCTGCGCCAGGCGGCTACGCTGTCGCCAGCAAGACTGTGCAGGATGTGTCGGCCGGCGGCCGTGTGACATTTGTCACCCTCGTCGCGGCCGACGCCGCCGCGGCCGCACCGCTGCCGCAGGCCCTGGCGGGCGCCGCCGAGGAGGCTGCCTGCGACCCGCACCCGCGGCCGCCGTCGCCGGCGTGCTCTGTTGCGAGCGATGCACCCTGCCCACCGGTGCCGCAGCCGCTGGAGGCGCAGCTGTCGGCCTACAGCTCGGACTCTGAGGGCGACGGCGGCGGCGGCGACGCCTCACTAAGCGGCAGCTTCTCTGCCGTCGTCAAGCCGCCGCCGTTCGAGGCGCACTTGCCGGCGGCGGGCATCGCTGACTCCACGCCGAGCGTGCCGGTGGGCCCCCACGGCGAGGCGGTTGTGGCCGTCCTGGCCAAGCACCGTGCTGCGCCAGTGCCGGCGGTCGACGTGGCGGCGTTGGACGCCCACATTGGGTCCCTGATCAAGGCCCACGGCCTGGACGACACCTTTTACGTGCTCGACCTGGGTGTCGTGGCGGCGCTGGCGGCCGCCTGGGCGCAGCTCATGCCGCGTGTGCGCCCCTTCTACGCTGTCAAGTAAGTCCTTGTCCCCTTCTCGTCGCTGACGGACTACGTTCGCCAGTGCCTCAACCATTTTGACAGGATGCTTGTGGACAGCATGTGCGAGATGCTCATGCTGCTTGGCACGGTGCATCTGTTGAAGCAGCAGCGGCGAGGCATTGGCCCAAGGGCCTCAACGTCTAAGTGACAGTCGCCATCTGATCCGTGGTCCCCTCCGTATGTGAATAGGTGTAACAGCGACCCGGCGCTGCTGGAGGTGCTCGCCGCCGCGGGCGCCTGCTTCGACTGCGCCTCTGAGGCAGAGATACGCGCCGTGCTCGGCTGCGGTGTGGCGCCTGACCGCATCATCTTTGCCAATGCCTGCAAGCGGCCATCCGACATCAGGCGAGTGTCCTTCCACTGGCGTCGCCACCCTGATTCCTCTATCTGCACTGCGCAATGCACAGGACATTTTAGCAGACGCGCCGGCACGCTTCATGTGACCTCTGGCCGTGCCGCAGCTTGGGCGGACAGACCTAAGCATGCGCTGTGGGGATACGCCCTGTCTGTGACTGTCTTTCTCGTTTCCTCAACTGAAGACACTGTGAAATGCAGGGCTGCCAAGGAGGCAGATGTGACAATGACGACGGCGGACTCGGAGTCTGAGCTGCGCAAGATTGCGGCCCTGGACCCGGGGGCGCGGGTGCTGCTGCGCATCCGGCAGGATGACCCGTCTGCCCGCTGCCAGCTGGGCAACAAGTATGGCGCAGAGCCCGGCGACATCGACGGTGCGTCTTCTTACGGTGCAATACCATCCTGAATCAGCGGTGACCTTCTGGTCGATCATCACTGAGAACTTACCAGCCCAACAGCCGCATGCCTCAGTCATCGTCTGCATGTGTGTGGCGGCGCATCCCTGGGCCCGGTCGCACATGCCTGGCGTCCACCTCCAGCATTTTTCCTACGAGAATGCGAATGCATGCAAAAGTAAAGTCATCAATGACCTTAAAAACCGCTGAATACTGCGCAGGCCTGCTGGCTGTCGCAAAGGCACTGGGGCTGGACCTGACGGGCGTCTCCTTCCACGTTGGGAGCGGCGCCAGCAACCCGGATGCGCTGCCGGAGGGCATCGCAGCCGCCGCTGCCGTTTTTGCCTCCGCAGAGCGCCTGGGCTTCTCCATGCGGTGAGGGCAGTTTCATAGTTCCGCCTGATGGCGAGGAAACGGATCCCTCCTCGCAAGAACTGCAGTGAACTCGACCCGTGTTGCCTCCAGCTGCCTGGCTGCCTGCAGTAGTCGTGGGTGCCTGCAGCGATCGTCAGACCGTTGCATCATGGTGCCCAAGCCTGTGAAAACCCTTATGAACCTTCCAAGCATCCTCGCCACAGGGTGCTGGACATCGGTGGCGGCTTCCCGGGCGGCAGCATCGACTGCGCCGGCCGCGTAGACCTGGGCCGTGTTCCAACCGCCGTCAATACGGCGCTCGCGGCGCACTTCCCGCCCGAGCGCGGCGTGGACATCATTGCCGAGCCCGGCAGGTGAAATCACTTGCCGACATCCAATAGCTGGTCGCACGTTTTGGGATTTTGACCTCTGACATTTGTCACAGCATGAGCAACGCAGCATGAGCAAGTTCTGCCTTTTCAAGACGGTGTCGGGGCCGCTGCCCGCTGCCACCTTGCACAAGGCCACGCATGTGCGCCGGACGCTGTCGCCAGCAGGCAGCCAGCAGTTCGCTGGGCAAACGATGCATCGGAGGTTGATCGCACCCCTGTGCTGCTGCAGGTTCTTTGCGGAGGCGTGCGCCACGCTGGTGTGCCAGGTGTTTGGTCGCCGCAGGCGCGGCCCCACGGCCCTGGCGGCGGCGGCGGCAGCCGCCGCCGCCTCGACAGAGTCCGCCGCCGCCACCACTGGAGTTGCCGCTGCGGCGCCCGTGGCGCCCTCAGCGTTCGATTACTATATCACCGACGGCCTGTACGGCTCCTTCAACTGTGTGATGTACGACTTTGCGACACCGACAACGCGGCCGCTGCGCTGCCCGACGCTGCCGGTGCCTGCCGTCGACAGCGCGGCTGCAGAGCTGTACCCGTCCACGGTGTTTGGCCCCTCGTGCGACGGCCTGGACACGCTGTTCCAGGTGCGAACTGCTTGCGCCGCCTGACCTGCAGTTCCTTTTGGAATTTTGTGCTTGTTCCTCTGGTATTACGCTGCTCTTGCCGCCAGCTGCGGGTTGCGGGTGGAGACACTGGTGCCGAGTGCTGCTGGCCCTGGCGGCTGGACCCATCAGTAACAGTCCTGTTCTCAACTGCAGTCGTACCCGCTGCCGGAACTGCGCAACGGCGACTGGCTGGCCTTCCCAGACATGGGCGCGTACACTCTGTGTGGCGCCTGCAATTTCAATGGCATCAATGCCGCCGATGCGCCCACCTTCTATGTGCACTCCGTGCTGGCAGCGTCGTGAGGATGTGTTGGGGACCCAAGCAATGGGGTGGGGCTCGGTCGATGGGATAAATTCAAACACTGTTGTCATTCAGAACCGTGCCCCAGCGCATTGCATCGGCTTGGCGCAGTGGCGAGTGCTGGGCTGCACATGCTTGCCTGCAGGGTTACAGGGATTTTTGGACTCGCAGTTCTTTTCGCGCTGAACTTGTAGGTAGACGTCAGGTCCTGCTCTGGTCCTGCTCCTGTGGTTTCGGCATTTATGGGACATTTTTGCGGGTGATTTATCGAGCATTGCGCCACGGCTTCCGTTATCCCCTGCCTTGATGGCCTTGATGTGCATTCACACGTCGTCGACAGTGCGGGAACGGCCCCCGTACAAACTGCCACAGAAGCCTTGCAGCACCAACATGCAGAGCCATGCAGACCGCACCCAGAATACCCTTCTTTTGATTGGAAAATTATTTCGGCAGTGGTCTGGGTCAGAAACCATTTTGAGCCTATTCGTTTGCCAGTGGCAAATTTGTAAGGTCCATCATTCTTCCACACACATTGCGCTTGAGTTTAGGGTTCGCACCGTCAGAGCGTCTCGAAAAGGCTCTTGTTCGCACAGTGTTCCTGGCGGCAAGTTGAGAGAGTTGTCCTCGCGATCGGATTCAAGTACTCTCTATTCCTCCAGCTTTCCTCGACAGCATCGCGCAGGACAGCAGAACCTGCAAAAAAATAACAGCTTCAGCTCTTGGGCTTCATGTGTTCGACAGACATGCGACAACCATGAAAATTTTCGAGGATTCGTCATGTTCTCCCTGCTGTATGGCCTGTGGGAGTACCTCTTCCGCAAAGAGGAGCTGCACGTACTCATACTTGGTGAGATGCTGCTGCTCCAAGGAGACGCCTGCACTGCTGTCGGTCCTAATTGCCGCATGCGTCAGGGCACCTCACTGCGCCATGGCATGCGCAGGCATCGACAAGGCTGGCAAGACCACGCTGCTGGAGCGACTGAAGACGGCGTACGGTGACCTGCCGGGCACGGATCCGGAGAAAATCCTGCCGACAGTCGGCCTGAATGTTGGGCGCATGCAGGCACGCTCGCTTCATGGTGCACGACTTGCAATGACCCTAATCTGGCACATGATCTCACCGCAGAGGACGCTTGATCGGTCATACTGAAACCATTCAAACGGATATCCATAATGTGATCAGCCGTGACGTTCAAGCATCAAGCACGCTGCCGGTAACCAAGCATGATCTCATTGGCGTGCGCACCCTGCAGGCGCACCAGGCGCCGCTCATATTCTGGGATCTTGGCGGCCAGGCGGGCCTGCGTTCTATCTGGGACAAGTACTACACGGAGTCGCACGCCATCCTGTATGTCGTTGATTCAGGTGCGCCCGCGTGACATTGCGGCGCGGCCCCTGCTGTTGCTGTCGATCGCTGTGTATGCAGCGGTGCTGAGCAGCCCAAGGAATGATAATGAAACGATACATTAGCATGGATTAGGCGCTGCTGATCCAAAGCTCTGCAAAGCCCACACGCATGCTTAGCCACATGCTTGCATGGCCAGGCCGATTGCACTGGCCCTGGTGCACTGGTGGCACAGTGCCGCGCTGTGTGTCAGGTGAACAGCGTGCCGCACCTGCAGTTGCTTGACGTCTTGGCTGCTGCGGTCCTGCAGCGGCAGAGGGGCGGCTGGACGAGGCCAAGGCGGCCCTGGAGCACGCGCTGGCCAGCAGCGAGCTGTTTGGCGCTCCATTGCTGGTCGTTGCCAACAAGCAGGTGCGCTGTGGAGACCCGAGACCGCTGCGCGAGGCTGTCTGCAGCCTGTTTGCCGGTGCATCACGCTGCTATGGTGGCGCGGTACTGTCCCTGAGCTTCGCCAGGTGATGAATCCGTCACCGGATTCCATACTGAATTGGCAGGACAAGGACGGAGCGGTGTCAGGGACCGTTGTGTCGGATCACCTTGGGGAGGCAACGCTGCGGGCGCACAGACCGTGCAGGTATAAGCTTATGGCAAGACCAGCGTTCATGCTGGTCCCAAGCATGGTTTACTGGGTCTTCGGGTGCTGCACATTTTGCCACCTTAAAGAAGGAATGTCTGCCATGTGCTGATCACTGCCTGCCGTGTTCTGCCTGTCCGCTGTGAGTGCGAAGCGGCGCTGGAAGCGGCTTTGGATGCCAGCAGCCAGTTCGTGTAGCAGATCCTGAAGTTTAGTACGTGCTGTGTCTGTGTAGGGTGCAGCCGGCGAGCGCTTACACAGGGGAGGGCATTGCGGAGGGGCTGCAGTGGCTGATACAGGAGATCAAGCGCAGCCAGCGGGCGGTACTGCTCAGACAGCGGGCAATGTAACATTGATCAGGCACATCGTGTCTCGCTATCGCCGCAACATCGAGCAGGGTGGCACTCAAGACCCGTCAGCTTCCTGCTGTGACAGTCGCTTGGCGATCACAGCCTCTGGCTACTGCTGCAGATGAACACTTGCATCAAACAACGCTGGATGAAATGACGACAGCAAACAATGGACCTACACACTCACTCAAAAGGTGAAATTTCATTCCTGCCAGCAGAGCGGAAATGCACCTCCATTGGCCATCCCGGAAATTGCACCCGAAGCTGATCCTCCACCAACTGACCTCACCATAGACTCAGCTTCCTGTTGCTCATCACTGCGAATGCACCAGCAATTCTCCGTCAATGTTAAGCTCACCGGCATCCTGAAACAGTGTTGTGCCGCCGCCACGTCAGACTCTACACGAGCGACCTGCATGGTGCACTGCTCACTCACCTGAAACCAGAACGTGCGGATTGAACTTGAGCGTCTGCAGCGGGTCCACACCTGTTGATGATAAAGAAACTTTACCAAGTACCGAGCTGTCCCAGCGTTTGGAGATTCAGATACAACATTGGCAAAAATTGAAACAGGAATCAGAATAGTAGACTTATCAGCACCCGGCATGAGGCGCCGCAGCTCCTCAATGGCGCCTCCCACATCCTCGATCAGCAGCAGCGGCTGCGCCTATGCGATGCGTACACAGAAAGGTGGCGCCAGGAGGAGACCAAGAGAATCATACGACAGCAATGGCTGCGCCTGCGGGGTTTGCACGGGGTAACCGGGCGCCAGGACGAGGCCACGGACTCGTTGCACCTACCATATATATCTCCTGGCATGTTCCACCTCCGAGTAGGGCGCAACATGAGACTGTGCGCTCGATCTGCGTACCTGCACCATGGCGTCGATGTCGCTGTCGGGAAACAGCTGCGCTAGCGCCGCCCTGGCGGCCGGCACGTGCTCGAATTCGGCGTGCAGCAGCAGCGCCGGCCTGCAGGCACAATGCATGATACCACAGATGAGCAGCGAGGGGGTGTCGTCAATATGGAAAGCGGAAGCCGGACAACAACCGCCCCGCGGAAAGCAAGCAACACGAACGCTGGCACTGAGCTTGCCCAGCATCGCACCTCCGGGACACGAGCTGCGCAGTATTGGCGGTTGGAAAGAGGCCGTGCAAGCTGACCAGCCGCTGCGCGACGCCTGCACACAAGGGCAGTGGCACACCTCGTCAAAGCCAGTTGCTCGTCCCACGCAGCACATCCCATGCGACCGTCTACAGTCTGCCTGCCTTCAGAGGTCCCATACCCCTGCAAAGACAGGCCGCTCACGAACCTGCGGTGTCCGCCACCAGTTGCGCCAGCAGTTTCTGGTCCAACTGCAGCAGGCGATTTGCTGACATGGCCGGCAGCAGGATGCTCAGTTCCTGCGCAAGGGCAGCGCTGGCGTCATCCTGTGCTGACAGTTTGCTGTGGCCACCGCAAGATAAGCACATGCCAATGCGGTGCAGCGGTGCAGGTTCATATTGTACAGCGGACAAACTGACAAATGCACCGCCAGGCGAGCCTTGAACAGCTCCAGACTCATGTCCGCCGCGCGGGCTGCCCCCGACATCACCGCCAATTTCTTGCCGGCCTCATCCGACCGATTAGGTTCCTCGTATACCCATCTGTCGTCGAATAGCCGATTCCCTCCGCCGAAAGAGCGGCGCACGACGCTGCGGCTGCAAGGCAGTGTCACCGATGCCGGGGCCGCACGGCCCTGCGTGTCCAGCACAATGACAGCTTTTGAAGCGTTGGAAGACTGTCTGAATCAGTGGCTTACATTGAACATTGCAGTCAATGGCAGGAGCTGCCTGAACCACGGGTGCACCTGTCGCGCGCCAAGCCCGCAGCCTGCCGTCGGGTTATGCCTGCGCATATGCCCATTCAGGACGGGCCTGGGTGCTGAGACCTGCATGTGATTGCTGCACTGCTGGCCGCGGACATCAGCTTCCTGCCATTGGAAGAGCAGCACAGCTGACCAGGCCAGCTTCCGCGGCAACAGCACTGCGCCGCCGCGAACACGAGTTGCAGGGCCCAGGACCGGCGCGAACCCGCTGGAACAAAAAGGCGGTGCTGTAGGACACTGTTGTGGGGGAAGTGCGTCAATGCGAAGCAGCTTTTCAGGTGCTGCACCTCCTGTCGCAGCCCGTTGCGTCATCCTACCAGGTAAACCCGGAAACGATAGTCGAGTCACCTTGGACGGACGACGCCTTGCAGGCACCCACTGAAATACTGAATGACCGGTCCCCGTCCAGCTTCACAGTGCTGCCCCAATCGAACGTCGTTGAATTGCGCCAGCGTCCCGAGACACACAGTGCTCATCAGTGGGGAGGTTTGATCTGCATGATCAGCTCTGGTTGAAGTACAGGAGGCCTCTGAGCCTGAGCATGTATTCGAACTATCCGCAGTATCCAACAGGGGGGATTGGTGGGCATGACAAGCCCGATGACAAGCTGTCCAAAGTCAGGGACCCACTGCTCGCTATAGTGAAATGGGTGAGCTTCACAGGCACTGCGCTGCAAGCAGGGCCGCTGCATCAATG
Organism: Deuterostichococcus epilithicus; assembly: GCA_033439295.1. NCBI lineage: Eukaryota > Viridiplantae > Chlorophyta > Trebouxiophyceae > Prasiolales > Stichococcaceae > Deuterostichococcus > Deuterostichococcus epilithicus. Next base: position 977,939 of record JAVTLE010000014.1, on the reverse strand, counting down.
CATGCAGCAGCATGCAACCTTCATTACTGCATGTCAGTTCATCAAGTGCGCATTCTGCAACAGGTGAAGCGGAGGAGCCCACGGGAAAAGCTGATTCTTTCGGGGGCAGGCGCCATCCTGGTGCGCGGCATGCAGATCTCAAAGGGACGTGCATGACTTGCTGCACACACTAGCATACTAGTTTGTTGTATCCCGACGCTGGCAGCCGAGCTCAGAGAAGCTCCAGACAGCCAGGATCATCTTTGTCACATTCTTTCACCTCTCGCGGCAGCGCCCAGTGCCTCCCAGCGGTTGCTCCATCCTGTCTTTCGCTGTGCCGCAGTCTCTGCTCGCCTTCTGGCTGGTCATCGAGGACCACGACAACCTGTTCGTCATGGCGGAAATCGTCCACTTCCTGGGCATCGGCCTGCTGGCATGGAAGCTGCTGAAGAAGCAGAATGCAGGCGGTGAGCAGCGATGGCGGCGCATAGACATTGGCGAGACAGCCTGTCGTTGCTGGAGGTCCGGTGCAAGAGACCTGAAACGCCGGCCTGCACGTCGCGCGTGACTGGGGTTTCATACTTCCGCAGGCCTGTCGCTGCGCACACAGGAGCTCACGGCCATCTTCCTGGCAGTCCGGCTATACTGCAGGCAAGGCATCCACCTGCCTTGGAGTCACGTTGACAGTGCAGCACCATTAGGAGTGCAACCGTTGTCATTCTCGTCTTTTATCTGCTCCAGCCGGTCGCTGCAAGGGTGCCGGGCGAGGTGATTTTGGTGGCAAACCCCTCCTGCTCCTGCTCCGCCGCGCCATGTTGGGGCAGCCAAACTCACAGAGCAGTTGAGATTTCTCCCTCCACCTGCGACTCAGCTTCATGATGGAGTACGACGTGCACACGGTGCTGGACATGCTGACGCTGATTGCGACGGGGGCGGTGATCTATGCGCTGCGCTTCAAGCTTGTGGACACCTACCAGGACGACCAGGACTCCGTCAAGACCTATTACGTGGTATGGCATGTTGACTGCTGGCTGCCAGGGCAGCCCTCACAGCATGGATTGGCACCGGTGCACGTCTGTGCATGCCTGTCCTGCCAGTGCTGACCGCCAGGGAGGCGTCAAGAAGCACGGACTGGGTTGCAACCGTATGGCTTGTGCCTCGTGAGCCTGGGGCGCTTTCGCTTGGTGGCAGTCCCGCAATGGCAACGAGGAACAGGTGGCCTATGTCTAGCGTACTGCTGGCTGCGTGCAGGTCATCCCGTGCGTGGCGCTGGCGGCTCTGGCGCACCCTGGCACTAACCACCCGCTGCCGTTCAGGGTGCGCATCGTCTGATACACAACGTGGCGGCATGTTAAACCAGCGTACCACTTCTGGCAAGGCGCCGACCGGGAGTTGCATGGTCGCATCGTATGCGAGACCTGTAGTCCCAGACGCTAAGACGTCGCAGGCGGCCAGCACTCCTGCGACGCCGTCCGCCCTCATGATGATGCGTGCCCCATTGGTCCTGTGTGCCGATGCCCGTGCAGATACTGTGGGCGCTGTGCGTGTACCTGGAGGCGGTGTCGGTACTGCCGCAGCTGCGCATGATGCAGAATGCCAAGGTGGTGGAGAAGTTCACCGCACACTACGTCTTCGCGCTGGGGCTGTCGCGCTTCATTTCCTGCGCCCACTGGGTGCTCCAGGTGCCACGCTGTCCACATTTTTTCCAGAGCTGTCTCTCGGAGCTCAACGGTGCCCTGCACTCTCACCCCTTTGCTTGCCTGTTTCCCTGCCATCCTCGCCGTCGTTTGCCGGTTCGCCATTTCAAGAATGACGGCGGCAGCTGCAATGCATCGACCTGTCGTTGCGACTGTTTCAACGCCCTCTGCTGTCTGCCTGCAGATCATTGATGGGGACTCGTTCCTGCTGCAAGCCATCGGCTCAGGGCTGTGGCCTGCCATGGTGTTGCTGTCTGAGATCGTGCAGACCTTCATCTTGGCAGACTTCTGGTGCGTTGGATTGCTCGGGAGCTCTTCTGCAGCGCCACGCTGCAGTGGCACTCGACTGCTGCTCAGCCTGCATCGACTCGGTCCCTGTTGCATGTGTTGTACAGTGGGGCCGCTGTGGCTGACACAGCAAACATATCAAGACCCTGATGAATGTGTCTTCGCGCAGCTGGTACTACATCAAGTCGTACGCAGAGGGCACCGGCGTCATCCACTTACCCGCCGGCATCGTCTAGCGGTGCATGTTGGATGGGTGATGTTGGTGCCGTAACCGCATCGCCAACTGGGGAATGTTTGGCGCCCGGGCGGCGGCGTCGTCAGGGCAACCGGCATAGCGATTTTCAGGGGTTTGGCTTGCTCAGGAATGCGCAAAGAGCACAGTTTTGAGCGTTTGGCGTGTGCTGGTCGGCGCTGCGAGTAGATGCAGGAAGCACCGTATTTGAACTTCATCTCCTGACACTGCTCAGCCACCCCGGATCTGCAGCATGTTCTGCAATTCCAAATCTTCTATGGCGCTCGCCATCCGTGTGAAAGTCGCAGATAATCGAGCGCCCTGCGTGCACCGAGGAAAGCACCTTGCTTGAGTTCAAACTGGCGATCGTTCCGGTACTAGCTCCCGCTTGCACGACGACTGCCGGCAATTCAGTCGGGCGCAGCTGCCGGATCCGTGCTTGGCATCACCTTGGGCTCTGGGTGACACATCAACCAACGCACTCACCGAGATTCATGTAAAGGTCAATAGCTGCCCAACCGCAGCGCCACATCGTGGCTGATACGAATCTGCCGGCCTGCCCTGCTACAGTGATTCTCTTGAGCAGCCAGAAATCGTAATGAACACCCAGGCAGCACATGGAGTGCAGCTGCCGCAGCCACCCACCGATGGCATTACGGCGCTGCAGTTTGCAGCCAACAGCGAGCTGCTCCTGGTGTCGTCCTGGGATGGGGTGCGTCTATGAGTGGCTGCAGTATCTGACTCGCTCAAACCTCTGGATGTCACCAATCTGATCATCAAGCGCTCTTGCAGCGTCACCACATCGTCAGCTGGAATGCAGTGCGGCATCGTGCAGCCTTGTCAACATTCGATCCAGCAATGGGGTACGGTCACGCAGGAGCCTTGGAACTGCGTCGCATGCTGCTGCACATCCCCGACAGCAGGGACGTGGGGTATTTGCAGGCCTGTGAGGACGCTGCCAGAATCGCCTCCTGATCTGCACTCAACCCGTCGATGCGCGCTTCTGTCAAACTCCGCAGGCGACGCGGCTGTACGATGCAGAGCGGCAGCAGCTGCGCGCGACGCACTCGCAGGCGCAGGCGGTGCTGGACTGCTGCTTCGAGGACGAAGCTGCCGCCTTCAGTGCCGGCCTAGAGGGCACCGTGCAGAGGTGCCGCCCGCCGCCCGCTCACAGTGTTACAGCATGCTCTGGCAGGCCGCTGCTGACGCCGCATCTGCTAGCCTCCTGTCGAAGGTCACGGAGAGCGTGTGTGGGATGCAAAAACAATTGAACTGCCGGACGCCGCCTCGGTGCAATGGTTGTCCGTGGCGCGCCGCCAGGCACGACTTCTTCAGCCAGGCGGCGCAAACGGTGGGTGTGCACGGCGGGCCGGTGCGCTGCCTGGCGTGGCTGCCGGAGCGGCGGCTGCTGGTGTCCGCCGGCTGGGACTCCTCGCTCAAGCTGTGGGACCCGCGACTCGGCGGTGGTGAGGTGTTGCAAGCACTACAGTGCACAGCGCTTGAGCGTGTGGCATTGCCTGGCAGCGATGGGCGACGCCCGGTGCATCGCACAGCCACTGCGCCGTCCCATGCCCTGCCGGACTCCGACGCTGCAACAGCTTTACAGCTTCATGCTGTCAGGAGCGCGTGCGTGCGCCGGTTGCCGTCCTGCCATCAGCGGCCTGGCGCAGCGTGATGCAGTCCCGCCACTGCGATCGAATGTCTTTAGTCGCATTGTAGTCAGGAGCTGCGCCGCTGCGCCTGCAGGCCATGCGCTGGTGGCGGCGGTGCCGCTGCCGGGAAAGGCGTACACGATGTCTGCGGTGGGGCAGCGCCTGGTGGTGGGCACCTCGGGCCGCCACGTCGCCATATTCGACGTGCGGAGGTGAGGCCCCTCCTGCCGTCGCACAGCCTCGTCCGCGCAGTTGTCCTTGCCCTTGCCGAGCCGAGCTGTCAGCTCCGCAAGCACCTGGGGGCGCCGTCCGGCAGCTTCAAACCCTGGAAAGATCATCAGACCCTCGCGCGCGCAGCCTGGAGGGCGGGCGGCCGGAGCAGCACCGGGAGTCGTCGCTCAAGTACCAGACGCGGTGCGTGCGCGCCTACCCGGACGGCAGCGGCTACGCGCTTTCCTCCGTGGAGGGCCGCGTCGCCATGGAGTTCTACTCGGACGCTGACCAGGTGTGAAGCCAAGCCCGGCGGACGCGGGTCTCGTTGCCCCGTGCTGGCACGGGGGATGACCAGGCATGCGCCATGGCGCCTGGGGGCCTGATGCTGCGAGCGCCCTGCCGCGGCTGCTCGGCTCAGTTGGCGAGCGAGCGAGAGAGAGATTGCACCCTTCCAGCCTCACTCAGGCTGATCAGGTTGCGTCGGATCCAAGTTCCGCACCCCATGTCGGACAGCCTGGCGACCATCCCCATGGCTGCCACTGTGCAGACCCCGGTTGCTGCCGGCCTGCAGGGGCGCAAGTACGCGTTCAAGTGCCATCGCAAAACCGAGGACGGAAAGGACGTGGTGTACCCCATCAATGCCATGGCCTTCCACCCTAGCGGCACCTTCGCGACTGGCGGTACGCTTTGCGCAAAGGTGCACCCTGCCTAAATCGGAAAGGAGGAGGGGAAGACGACGCCGAAGATGTCGAGAGGTATTTGGGAGTCGAACTGTCAGACCAGTCCAGAGGAAGCTCCAGTCCAAAGAAAGCTCCTTCACAAAGCGGAAGCGCCGCCAGGATCAAGGCGCGAAGAGCGAACGTCTTGCACGTGCACAGGCTGCGACGGCGTGGTGAACGTGTGGGACGCCGCAAACAAAAAGCGGCTGTGGCAGACGCCCGCGCCATACTCCACCAGCGTGGCGGCGCTGGCCTTCAGCCACAATGGCGGCCTCCTGGCCGTGGCCGCCTCCTACACATTCGAGCAGGTGGGTTCTGACGCGCAAGCAGTGAAGAAGCATCGCCACGCATCGATGCTGCAGCACTGGCGCCTTCACTGTGAGCGCGGTGTCGACTTGTGGTAGACTCAAGGTGGCAGACCACGAAGGCTTGCCCATCGTGCGGCGCCTCCACTGAAGCCGGGCGCATTGCCTCCTGGCGGCTCAGCCCCGCGGGTGCACGGTCGTGTTTGAGCCGTGCTACAGCCCGGCGCTATTGGTCCACATGCCTGCCAGGTGCTTGGCACAGCGCCAGACACATGTGCTGCAAAACGACACAACCGGAAAGGGCAGCGCACCGGAACTGGAGGCATACAGGACAGCTAATGCTAATGACAAAGACTAATATTTTCTGCAGGGAGACAAGCAGCACCCGGCAGACGCCATCTACGTGCGCCGCATGGCCGAGGCAGAGGTCCTACCCAAGCAGCGGCGGTGACACCAGGGGCGCCGCCTTGTCGGCCGGTCTCCTGTCGGAAATGGTGCCCGCAGGGGTGTCACAAGATCCTTGCAATTCAACGTGGCAGACGGGCGGTGTCGCCCTGAGAACAGCAATCCGAGGGACTTTTGGGACAGGACTTGGCAGCGGATGCTTTCTGCTGCATGCCATTTTCATACATTTTCGCCGCTGCACCACTGCCACAGCAAGACGTGGATGAAGTACCTACTTACTCATCCAGGGAACAAGACGTTCAATTCACGGAAACACCCACAAGACGTCGCTTACATTCTGTATCAATGCAAAGGCTTGCACCGTGCAGCAAACAATCGCTGATGCGATAGGTACCCAAAGCGCTGGCACGAACAATACACATGGATGCAAATGGGTGACGACTACCTATTGCCTGTACAGCCACCTGCCAGCTAATGTACACATGTACAAAGGATTCCGGAGAACACCTACATTGGTTTGCAGCCTGGCCGCGTGCATGGCTGGTTTCTCAGGAAAGCTGCCTGCAAACCGCCCCAGGCGCAGCCGCGTGGCGACACGCCAGGCCAATCCCGACCAGGTTATGACCACGGCCACACCCACTGCTGCTTGGGCGCCCCCACATTGCATCGAGCACAATTGGCGCCGCTGCCGCTGCCGCCGCAGACGTGCTGCAGCGGACAGGCAGCAGATGCCCAGTTCCAGTGCTCGCTAGGCGCCCAACCGCCTTGGTGGCGCCGCCGCCGCCGCCGTCGCTGCTCCACGGACCTTGCGCCCTTCCACTTAACCCAGATCCAGGCGCGCGGGCAAGGCACGGGCCACGGTCGCCGCAACGAGCCGTCGCCGGTGCCGCCACCTCCGCCGCCAGCCTTTCAACGCCCGCGCTCAAGATCCAGCGGAGCGAGCAGGGCGCGGCGCCTGCCGCCCTGTCACGCTCACGCTCTGGACTGCTCCGCGGCCGCCGCCGCCACCGCCAGCCGCCGCTCTCGTCACTCCCACCGCTTACTTTAGGACAGGTCCAGGGGCGCAAGCAGGGCGCGGCCGCGGTCGCCGGCCAGGTCCGCCAGCGCCTCTGCGTGCGACAGCACCGCCTCCACATCCAGCTTGCCCGCCAGCTGCACGGTTGGCAGGGTCGGAAGAAATGTTACATGAGGTTGAGAACGCTTATAGCATCGCCTTTACATTCAGCCTGCCCGCCAGCTACGCCGGCACGCCACATGAGCCTTGAGCCCGGCACCACGGAGTCAACGATTGTGGTCCAAACTGCCTGACATCGTTGGTCGGGGATGCAGTCGCATGTGCGCTATTCGCTGATCAGGAGCGCCTTGGGTCGCGACCACCTCCGCAGCACACCACTGGCGCAGTTGTTGGTCCTTTTCGTCAACATCAAAGCGGCATGGCGGGATGGGCACCTGGATGCAGTACTTGAGGAGGCCGTCGTAGCCGTCAGACGCGGCGGCCATGAGCGGCTGCCGGTGCTGCTGCAGCACCGCAAACACGGCCCAGACGTGGAAGTGGTCGTGCGGCGCCGCCCACAGCGCTTCCCACAGCCGCAGCACCTGCAAAAAGAAAAGGTATATCAAAAAGGGGGCATATCAAGCTGGGAGCGGGGCGCCTGTCAGCACACAAGTGTAGCAAACGCCCAGCAGCTCCGAGTCATGTGTGCACTCCAGCTCTGAAACAGCCAGGGAACTGCCCAACACCCAATGCCGAGCTGGAAACCAGCCAGATCAACAAAAGAAACATCAAGCCAAGCAGTCAATGGAAGGCGCACCTCATCAAAAGCAAACTCGCGCTTCCACCTTGACAACAGCGGCGGACCACAATCAACGCACTGGAGACAGCAAACCAGCCACAGACACACCGAAGCGGACAACAGGAAGCGCAAACAGGCACGCGTGCACTTGCACTTGCACTTGCGCTTGCGCAGCAACAGCCCTCGCCTGGTGAGCAGCCAACGGTTGCTGAACCGCACCTGATGAGCAGCCAGCGGTAGGTGAAGAAGTAGTTGGCGGCATCGCGGGCTTCCAGGAAGCCGGCCAGCCCCGGGTCCAGCCCCGCCACCAGCGCCTTGACCGCCCCCAGCTGTCGGTGCATGCCCCTGCACCATTGTGGATAGCATGTCGTCGTTGACCCGATCGGGACGTCACGAACAAGCCACACTGCAGGGGGGCGCGACAGCCAGAGGGGCACGAAGAAACTGCCAGAGAGAGGGAGTGCCACACACATCTCCGCTGCGCCATGTTTCCGCTTCCCGTGCAGACAGGGTGCACTGCACAAAAGCGCCCAGTCCGGCTCGCCGGGCGGGTTTCAAGGCACATATGCAGCGCAGGTGCATGTGTGGTGTGCCACCTAAACCCTCAACAATGTGGATACATGTGCGCACGTGCAGTCGGTGTGGAAGTTGGCCTCGCATCGGTCCATGAGGGCCGCAAACGCCCAGAAGGCCTCCGCCTCGTCGCGCATCACGTACAGCAGCGGCGCCGCCAGGTCGCTCATGCCCTGAAGCACTGGTGTTAGAGTTTACAATCTAGGGTTTTGGGGTATCACGTACACCAGCGGCGCCGCCAGGTCGCTCATGCTCTGCCGCACTGGCACGCATTCGCCGGAACCAGCCCGCGCACGTGGACGACGCCCTCGACTTGGGTGTGTTGGTGTTGAGGGTCTCACAGCAGGAGGGACAGGCCGAAGACCAACAGTACCTGTCACAGGCTTGCGCGGCATCCGGCATCCGGCAAAGCGAGAGTCGTGCAATGCCGCATGCAAGGGAAAGGCTTTTTTGCCCGGCAGGTGCATTCGGAAGTGGGAGGGATGGGCGCTCAGTGAAGGGCATGGCGTGCCTGGCAGTAGGAGAGGTCGAAGTTGTAGATGGAGTAGGTGAGTAGGATGCGGCGCAGCATCGCGACGTTGGGGTTGCGGGACCCCGCATAAAAGGGTATGCCGCGGTCCGTGCGCCGCACGTCCTTCTCCACGCGCGATTTCCGCTGCAGTTCGCAACTGGTGCAGCAGTCAGGTGTCGTGTCCTTTCACGGTGCGACAGACTGACGGCAAAGATGTCGGAGGAGAGGTCTGGCGCCGGCTGCCAGGTCCTGCCTGTGGCCTGACTTGCGTTTGACGGCTTGGACGGCATGCATGCAGGCCCCAGGACGTGCACAACGCGGAATTGCATGTCTGTGCCTGCCTGCTGCAGGCGAACCATTCGTAGCAGGTCAACGCACGCAGACGGCACTCCCCCTCCTTCCCCATGTGCACATTTTCGAACAAAGCGGCTCTCGAAAGCGCCCCACCTCGCGCCACTTGGCAAAGCGTGCGGCCTGACGGTCGGAGATGCTCTGCCACTGGCTGAGCAGGCGCTTGTAGTCGTGCGCTCGCCGGTCGCAAGCCGCAGCGCGCTGCGTGCCGCTCATGCCCGCCGGGTAGAGCCCCAGCAGGAACTTCCACGCCTCCCGCCGCACCTGGAGACAAGGAAGGGAATCTCTCCTGCAGGTTGCTCGAGGCAGACTGAGTAGGGATTGAGGATTTCAGTCGGAGGGTGACAGGCTTTTGTGTCTCTAGCAGCACAGAGGCCATGGATGCCGCAGGCAGATGCCCGAGTGTAATGTGCAGGCGGCCGCGCGTGGCATGCCGGCGCCTGCGCATATTGTTGCCGGCTCATGCATCAGGTCGACATCGGTGCGGCGTCGCACCTGCGTGTCGCAGCCGCTGTGAAACACGCGGGACCGGAAGCCCTTCTCGTCCACGAGCTGCCCTGCGGACACCACATCACCAGGGCCCTCAGACTGCCACCCAAATGCAAGCCAGAAATGCCTGCCGATTGCCGGGCTAAGCAGCCGAACATGTCGAGTCACCAGTTCTCCTGCACTTCATGACGCAGCGTCTTGCCACTGGCTACAGAGCTCGCAACCCTTTCTCGGACCTAGCTCAGAATATCCAATGCATGTTGCCAGGCAGGACGCCCAGCGCCTGTGTGCCCCACACCCACCGTCAGGACCGAGCAGCGCGCCCCATGCATCCAGTGACAGCGGTGGCGACCGCAGGCCGCGGCGGCGTGCGAGCCCTCCCTCCGCCGCCGTCGCCCGATCCAGCATCTCGAACTTGCCGACGCCGGTGTCTGCCTCCTCTAGGGCCGCCCGCCGTGCCGCCGCCGTGGCGCCTGCGGAGTGAGGCATGTTTGTGGGGCAGTTTTGTTGGGCAGTTTGCCGGGACCTGAAATGTGGCTTATATCTTGGTCGTAACATGAAGAGGATTCGCTGATGCAGCCATCGCTTCGAGAGGCTTGCAGGACAGGCGCGACGGTATCTTCCCAACTCGTTGACATCACCGTCAGTGTGGCCACCAGCACCAGCGGCAGGCAGGGCAAGAAGCAGAGCGTGTCACCTGAGTGCCGGCCGCTGGACTGGCGCATTGCCGTTGCCAGCAGCAGCGACGGCCCGGGCGCCGTGGCAGAGTCCGTTGGCACCACCGGCTCTGCGCCGCGAGAGATGAGCATGCGGTGACCAAAACCTGTCGCGCGTTTGCTCTTTCAAAAACCCTGACAGATGCCGGCTGTCGCACTTGGCAATGCCTTTTGACCTCGACACTGTGACGGCTATAAGTTGGGAGCCCATTTGAGGAAACCGTCCACGGAGGATTTTCGAGCGAGAAGCAGAAGCGCACCCATGGACGCCTCGGGGCCGGCGGCAAAGAAGGAGGAGGTGGTGTCTCGCGCCTGCGCCACCGCCAGCTGCGTCACGCGCTGCAGCTGGCCCCACGCCCCAAAGCGACTGCCGGCCAGGCCGTCGACGCCGCCCGACGGCGGCGTCGCCTCCGCCGCGCTCAGCCCTGCAGCTGTGCGTTCCTCGCTGTCAAAGGCGCCGCCAGCTGCTGGGTAGTTACGTCTCCTGTCTGCCTGAGCTCGTGGCGATCGAGCTGTGTGGGAGGGGCGCCACAGCCACAATTCTGAAATGCATGTCACAGGTGTGGAAGGTCGCGTCAAATTTAGCAGGAAAGCCATACCTGTCAGGGCTGCGTGCGGCGCGGCGGAGGCGAGCAGGTGGTCTTTCAACTCCAGGTCCATGAGACTGCGCTGCAGCGGGTCGCTGGCGTCGCTCACCAGGTACGTGTTGGCGTCGCTCGCCGATTTCACCAGCGCCACGTGCTGCACGCAGACCAGACCTTTGGAGTCCGATGGCTGGCATAATCAAAGCCGGGCTGGTCGGCGTTGCAGCAGTGGTGGCATCAGAGACCGACGTGATCAGCGCCACGAGCTGTGCGCAGCGCCATGTGCTGTGCGCACCCGCCGCATGAGGATTGGTAGCACGTTTGGCAGGAGCGGAAGTTGGCGCTAACAAATATGGCGGCAGCAGCAATCAGAGGCCGGTACAGGGTTACCACAGCGGTGCTGTCAAGGCAGTTCCACACAATGCTGACAGGCCAGCCAGCCGCCCCATGGGGTGTGAAGGATGGGTGCATGAAGCCGGATGCATTCTGGAGGGGTTGCACACAGAACCTTGCCTGCTTGAGGGCGGAGAACATGGCGCGCACGCCGCCCTGGCCGAAGAAGAGCGGCGGCAGCGTCAACCCATTGCCCAGGACCACCACCACATGGTGCGTACCGAAGGAGGGCACCGCCTTGCGCAGCGCCTGTACGTCTGACAGCGGCAGCGGGTGCACCGCGTATGCCGTCCGGTCTGCGGCACAGGAGAGTGCACCTTTATCTGATGTACGTCTGCGCTGTCATGCGAGGTGATGTCAAGAGGCTCGTGGGAGACAGGACTGAAGGGCGGGCGGCATGGTTTGCGGTATCAGGTGCACAAGCAATGTACAGTGGCAGCACGAGCTCCTTGTGAGAGGGGCGGCGTACTTTGCATGCCAATTGGTCCTCGAACCAACAAGTGTGAAACAACAGCAGCCACAACACCACTACACCTTGCCGCATATGCAGGACAGTCACTCAGGTGAGCCCGTGCACATGGGCATGACAAGCTTCCGCACCTACGGCGCTCGCCGTGGAGCGGGCCGCATCTGCGGGCGGCTGGAAGGTGCCATCCTCCTGCAGGCAGCCCTGGCTGTAGGGCAGCCATGTCAGGAACACCATGCGCTGCTGGCGCAGGATGGACAGCCGCCCCGCGATGGCCTCACTGCGCGTCGGCCGGATCGATACGCCGTCCTTTGCGAATATGACCTGTGGAGCGCCAGGACATTGCGGGTCTGGTGGCTAGGAGAGTTGCCGCATGCCGGCAAGAGTGAACCGCTGCTGTGATGTCGGGTGCACTTGCAAGGATCGCCAGCTTGCCTGCAGGCGCAGCAAACAAACATGCATGGACAGCACAGAATGAGGCATGCGCAGGACAAGAGACAGCATTGCGATCACACTGTCGCACGGCCCACCTCGGTTTCGTTGTTCTCCGACACCTCGCTGTAGTCGCCGTCATCCTCTGCGTCGCTGGCAGCGGCAGCGGTGTCGGCGGCGGCGGCGCCGCCCCCGTTCTGCTGCCTGTGCGGGGTGCACGTGAGCTCGGTGGCGAGCGCGTGGCTCTGCTGCGGCGGCGAAGCCGCCGTCGGGTGCAGCGGGTGCGACTTGACGTCCATGTCGTTCGCGCCATTGCAGTCGTCATAGTCTCCCGATCTGATAGTGGTCAGGCAGCCCGCGTCACACGATAATAGCTTAAGGCCGATAGGCGACATGCCTGATGCACAGTCTGCTTCCACTGTGTCACATAGACATCAGAGGTCGCCCGCAGCAGGGACATTGCAAAAAGCAGCAACACGAAGCACACTCACGCCAGGCTGCAAGAGCGCTCCATGATGACTGGCGCCTCCTCAGCACAAGTCTCCTTGCGCACTGGGGCCATGCTGTCTTGTGAACCACACAGCTGCCTGCGGGTTGCACGAAGTGATGGTTGGCACCCTGCAAAATCCTTGAGGTGGCGCAGATGCCATGCTGACACCGCCACAGTATCGTGAAGGTGACATACCTTGCCACACCGTCCGCTCTCCCTTCGCGAGACACGGTGCCAAGGTCCTGTACGTGCTGCTGCCTCTCAAAGAGCGATCGGAGCAGTCTGGCACAATGCTGCCACACCAAAAGATTTATGGGATGTTCAACACAGTTGTTGGTGGCGCAATCGGAGCAGCCGCACGCACAAAGCCACAAGTGCACACCTCTACCTAAAAAATCGATGACGAGCTCAGTCTAGCGCCATCGCGTGAGTAGCTGTGCTCGGAAACGGTGTCGGAGGAATCTCAAGGGCATCGGAACCCGCCCCAGAGCAACGGCGTGATATTGCGCACCTGTCGAACTACAAGCGTTCCGACATGCAACATGAGAACCAGGTGATGATTTGCATTGTATGTACGGACGTGCGAGCGGTGAACGCAGTGGGCGACACTGGGGTTCTGCGAGGGTGTGGCCTAAACAATCCCCCTGGCTTCAAAGTGGCTTTTAAGGAGTTAGGGTTTACCCCTTTCATGAGGACATGATAGGAATATAAAGCAGTGTCCTCGCAACGATGAGGAGTGTCCCCAAATCAACAGGCATATAAAGTCAGTGGGCTCCCGCCCTCAGCTACCGTCTGCGCTGCTCGTGACGCCGCCTGCTGCCGCTCCCATGCGCTGTGGGGCGCCGCTGCCCACAGCTGCCGTCTGCACAGCTTGTGATGCCGCGTGGTGCTGCACCGGTCTGAGGCGACGACAGGCGGGCGCTGCCCCCGGACAAATGCCATGATTCTATGCAGAGGCAATGTCTTGATTGAAGTTGATTCGCCGGGAGCTGAACCAACGCTAATCAGGACAGGACCTAACAGCCGAGAGCCTGCTAGATGAATCTGGGGCATCGATTGCTCCGAAGCGCTCAACAGACATCTGCTCCGACTGCAACTGTCTCAAACACCGATCACCAATGACATCATGCGCTGGCACGCGTGTCATACAGCACGCCCGCAGCGCACCAATCAGCCGCGACTGCCGGCAGCACCGACCGCAGGCCCTGCATGTGGGCTGCCAGTTGCCGCGCCTGCACGCTCAGCAGCTCGCCGTGCCGGCAGGTGCAGGCAGGCAGCCGCATGCTTCGCGCACGCCACTGGGCGAATGCCACGGCCAGCAGCGCCTTGTCAAGGCTCTCGAAGCTGAGAGCACCGGTTTCGCAGCCGAATGCGCAGAACGCGCATGGCTGCCCGCCCTCGGCCGACCGCAGCGTCAGCGGGCCAGAAGGGTGGGCAGCCGGCTGCAGGCCGGTCGCGGCGACTCCCGCAGCTTGCAGGCGCTGAACCCGGATGTCCGAGCCCGAGTCCTGAAACATCGAGTGTGGCCGCTCCCGCCCATGAAAGCCTGCAGCACACAAGGGCCATGCATCGTCACCTGCTAATTCAAGCTCGAGACGAAGTTCGCTTTCAAGTTGCGCGTCCAACCCTGTGTCCACTGCGCCCAAGAGCCTGTGTGCACTGCCGTACTGGAGGAAACACAGAACAGCCATCTGAAACCCACCTTCGCTCTGCCGCAGCAGCCGCAGCACCTTGGCGTCTTCGCTGTGCTCCGGCAGCAGCGTGAACCACAGCGTCAGCGTCAGCCGCTCGCCATAGGTGACCTCCGACACGCGGTGCGTGTTGCTTTCGTCCGCCAGGAATGCCACCTGCCCGCAGCGGGTTGCCGGTGTCAGCGCCGTTCTGACGGCTGAGAAGGGTGCCTGCACGGGTGTGCATCGTCATGGATTTGCCTTTCGATGCTTCCCTGTTCGACTGGTTATTCCTCACCATGCTTCCGCTTTCGGGTGACACGCTTTGGGGGGCGCCATCCCTGAACTCCAGCACGCCACCGCCAAACTCCTCCCCCGGACCGTTCAGGTACGCGACTGCAGTGGCATGCCGCTGCTCCAGGTACGGCCTGTGCGGCAGCAGCGGACCTCGGTGGCATCCTGTTTCATACAAGGGGGATAAACGGCCGTGCTCCATCCCACTTGGGTCAGTTGGCGCATGTATTCCCGCAGTCAAGCTCGATGTGTCGGGGTGCTCCACATCCGAGAGGAAGCTCATGCCTGTTGCTGTCATGGTGCCAGTTGATGCTGGCGCCTGTTGTCCAGCTGACAAGGCCCGTGAACTCGATGCACAGCTCGTATGGGTGTCCCAGCGCCCTCTCAGCGGCAGCGGCTACCTTGTCGCGCGCGGTGACCTGCGGAGCACATCTGCCGCAGTCGCGCACCGTGAGCCTCGCCGGTCCTGCACAGCCAGTCGTGACGACGAGAGATAACAAAACAGATGCAGAGTCCATGCTCATGTGTGCTTCAGCGCTCGAGGCAACCGCCGACCCACCAGTGGCAGCAGGAGCGCAGGCTCCGAGTACGCGATGTCGCTCAGCTTCGACGTCCAAAGGTGCGGCGAGTAGCCGGCAGCGCTCAAGCCTACAAGGGGAGTGTGCGTAGCGCAATAAAGTGGCAGCCGCGCTGCGGCCATGCATCTGCCCAGCACAGGTGCGCAGCAAGTCAGCAAGTCGCACACGAGACACTGGTCGTCATGATGCCAGGCACTCACTGCGATGGACGAAGATCAGCTCCGAGCACTCCTCAGGCGAAAGTACGTCAGGCGTGACGCTGCGAACGCCCCGCCGTTGCATGCATGAGGCGTCGACAGTGCAGTCTGCTTCCTGGGCCGGTGCAGAGGCTGCCGGCTGGCTTGATCGACAGCAGGTGTATGGCTCAGTCCTCCTTCTTGGCGACCTCTTCGGGCGTCTCGTTGAAGGCCGTCAACACAAACACCACGAGCACCGCGTTGACCGTCAGCACGGCCAGAATGGCGCCCAGCACCGAGCGAGCCCAGCTGGTGACGTCGCCCTTGATCAGGCGCTGCAGAACGAGGTCAAGTGCGCCGTTGTACACAGCAAAGAACACTGCCAGTGGGATGAGGAACAGGGCGATCGAGCACAGGATCAGATTGGTGCCGGCGCTGCGAGTGACTTGCGACATCGTGTCAGTATAAGGAGGCCATGCGGATATTATGACTGGCTGCAAAGTACAGCGTTTGGAACTGTTGCAGGGATGAACCGATTCCGACACTTCCGAAACCGGCTGTTGACCTGTGTGGAACCTGCAGGTGCAGGCGCTGTTTCGAGTTCGCTCCAAAGACTTGCACCCTCCAGCGTGCTCGCAAGGGCCGCAGCAGCCATCTGACAGGCGCCTGCACGCTGCATGCCTGTGGCAGGTATATCATCTGAAGGTTTTGGCAGGGATTGCGACCCCTATCGGCTCGGCTTGACCACAGGATTGAATTGAGGCGAGCTTCTCGTCTGCAGAGCTTTATGGCATGGCAAATTCGTGCCGGCAGATCATCGTCCACCCGAGATTTCCTCTGCTGAAGCCGCACGCCCCAAAACGGGCAGACTGGAACCAGCTCCCCTTGGACTTGCTGCTGCACGCTGCACAGTTCCTCAACGCGCAGGACCTGTGCCGCTTGGCTGCCGTCAACCACGCATGCAGGTGACTGCCGGTCGGACTGCATGTGCTGCAGGACCGAATACCATTTGCGTGCCGCCAGTTGACACTAATGATCTCGTTCCCGTCTTGCTGCAGGGGCGTGGCAGGGGAGCAGCATCTGTGGAAGCGGTGTTTCTGCGCAAAGTTTGGGGCTCCCGGCAGCAGCAACCGTGACCCTTCCTGCTGGAAGGAATTGTACAGGCAAGCCAGTCTTGCGGGCCGTAGATGCCGGGGATGTGCGAACTGCAAAGCGTTAAAATGCTCTTTGCTGCCCTCAGGTACAACCACCAGATCCTGTACAACGTCCTGATGTACAGACGGCCTGAAAAGCTGGTCAACGTTGGCGGCGGCGTCATTTACATCAATTTGCCCGTTCCCGCATAAATGGGAAGAATCAGAGGAGGAGCCGTTAGTGTGTGTCCACGGGATAGGCACGGACATCGCTGGCTGACATGCCGCTGATGTCAAGCTTGGCAACGATTGTATTTCATTGATGTCCCAGGCGACACGACCTTGCCGATCCATGGAAGATCTGCAGCATGGTCTTGGCTCTTCTTCTTTGATGTCATACCCGGTCGCTGCCCATTGGCTGCACAAATTGGGGTCAGCATCGTTGATCGCTGCCCATTGGCTGCACATATTGGCATTGGCATCATTGAGGAACATGTAATTGTAACGACTTTGAGTGCGCACATGCATGCTGACATCTCGCCTGGCAAGGCAGTGCTCGCTAAGTTCATCACGGCTCCGCTGTCAATAGCAAAGTATACGCAGCCGTCATAGCTGCAGCTCATACAATTCTACATGCTTCGCCTCCTTGCATATTTGCGCAGATGGATGCAGCAGCCTCTTCACCTGCATCCACATGCAGAAGCATTGGGCTCGACAACACACAGCCTTCTCATGACACGCTGTGCCTGCGAATGGAGCTGAGGAATCAAGAATTTCTGGTTTTACCTCGGCAAAATGTCGACGCGCGCAAGCCATGAATGTAGCGAACGTTGCATCATTGCGCCTCTCGACTGCCATCAAGACCCGTGTCTTGCGGACGCAAAGCCCGCTACATGTGCTGAAAAATTGCTCCGGGTCTGGCGTTTCGCCATCCTGCGTCACAATCGCTCCCATCAGTGAAGAGAGTGTATCTGCCAGCGGCCGGATGAACCTTCCTGGACCTCAGAGCTTAATTCATGACTGCGAGGCCCCGCCTGATCGTCATAGCAGCTGTCTGCAGCAAGGACAAAGTCCAAACGCTTTGCTGCTAGGTTGTCGAGAGCCAGCAGGCTGTGCGCTGCGCCCCAGACCAGCTCGCATGAGCAAGCATTGCCCGCCTCTGGCCTGCAGCACATGCCAGAGACTTGCAGTACTGCCGAATGACACAGTGCACATGCGGGATGCTCTTGATCGCATCTACCCCACCTGTACTTCGAAAGACCATTGCCTGCAATGTTGGCGTCGATGAGCGGCAGGACCGGTGCCAAATCCGTCAACGTGACCTGCGCATTCGATGCAGGCAGCGCTTTTCAAGCTAATCACGGCTGCTGCTCCGTAGGCCGATGGGAGCTGCAGTGCACAGGATGCCATACCGCCCATTGAGAAGCGCTTGTCCACGACGTGCAACATGTATTCACGCTGACGACGGATGCCTACCTGTGCGCCAAGCATTGCCAGAAACAGTCCCACAAGCCCCAAGCCAGCGCCAACCTCCACGCACTGCGCCCCGATAAACTGATGGCGCGCCTGCTGTGCTGTCGACACGCAAATATTGCAGCTCAGCATTGCCCAGGTAGAGCTCATGCGCGACTGCATCACACAAGTGACTCGACACTCTTAAATTGCTCAGATTGATCGCACCTAAGAACGCGGTGAGTACGAGCGCGCTATCCCAGAGACAGGCACCGACGCCGACTTTCGCCGCAGCCAGCAGGCGCGGCTGCGGCTGCAGATGGATGGTGACGCCGCCTGCCACCACATCAATCTCATCCGCGGCATGCACATCCCACCGGTCCAGCCTCTCAAGCGTCTTCTCGACATGATGTCCATCCTCCCAGCTGCAAATGATGGTATCGTGATGGGGTGGCCATACTTGGCAATGCCACGTGCGCAGCTTGCAGCGGCAACCCAAGACCACTCCCGATCATAGTACACGCACCTTCTGAGTTTGACAACGAGCACTGCCATGAAGCAGCCTGATCGTCACTTCACGTCACTTGGGACTGGCACCGGAGTTGCCTGACCAGATTTTGCAATACTCATGCCTCGATCGACGAGCTCTGCACTGGTGTCATCAGACATCTCGCCCACGCGCAAGTTGACACTATGCCGCAACCGATGCAAGATGTTGAAGTGAAACTTGCTGATGCCCGCAGTTGTGTGGCATGCAAATGATCAATGTGTGGATGTGCGCGCCAATGGCGCTCAGGGTGTGGACGTGCATCATGAAGTTCCTATACCTTGCTGTACAGGTTGCTTCAGGGGGTCTCCAAAGAATGACGGGATTGCATCGGTTCCCTCAAGATCGGTTATGTCCTCGGGACCTGTAAAGATCACCACAATCGGTGCGTCCCACACACTACCGCCATCCACTGGCCCCTACAGTTTCTGCCCAGTTTGGCGCCAAACCGCGCCGTCGTGCAACACAACGCTGGGCATAATCGTCGAGTTTCGGGACAGCACTGGCACTGCTGACGCTCGCGCGGCGTAGCACCGCCATCGACTTAATTGTTCCCCGGGAAGGCACCCAGCTGCATGCTGGATGTCAACGCACATGTGGCAATCCCCGTCTCTATCTTACAGCAGCACAGCCCAACCAGTTCCGCCACTGGAAGGCTTGCGAGACCCGCAGCGTCCCTAGCAAACCATATGGCTGGTATCATGTGGCCGCCGCTCCGCGCTCCGAGCCTCCGCCAAGTCGCCGCGCCTCGCGCGATTGCTGGCGCGCTGGGCGGCTCAGTGCACGACCAGCACGGCCTGCCTGCTGTGGTGCGTGCAAAAGTTGGTCACGGAGCCGAGGAAGAACTCCGCGAGCCTCGTCCGGCTCTTGCGCGCCATAACGATGGCGATCGCGTCCAGTTGGTCCGCTGTCCGGCACAGCACCGAGCCAATGGAGTCCGCATTGCCCTCCGACTGTACCAGAGAGGAACACACAGATCAAGCATAAAACGCCGCTGTTGCCCGGGCACGACAGAACTGACCCTATGGCATGCAAACCTCGGCAGGGTGTGCAAGCCGTGAAGCACCTGATTGCTTGCCCAGGTTGCAGACGCCTGCTGCGGCTGTCAGGAGGCCGGTCCGCAGTCTGCGCACGCTGCAAGCCCATACATTGTAAGCACTGCAGGCGGCCGTGCCTGGCCTGTCAGAGGCACAACCGCTCACCGTGATGATATGCACCACGGGGTGTGGCTGCAGCTCCTGCAGCTGCCCGCCAAACCGCTCCTGCAGGAACTTCTTCGCGTTGTCCACCACCTGCTGGTGCGGCACCGGCGCCGGCTGCGGCAGAAAGTCCACCGGCGGCGCGCCGTGGTGTGCCTCTGGCGGCGGCGGGCGCTCGATGACGTGCACCAGGTTCAGCTCGTCGCCGCTGCGTCCAAAGAACACTCCAGACTGTTCCTCCGCGTTGGGCGCGAGTGTGGTAGCACAGACCAAGACGGGGCCGCGAGCGCTTCGATCGCAAGGGTGCTCAAACTGACCAAGGTTGCAATGGCGGCCGCGGCGGCGTCCCGCCAGTCAGCCGCGGGGCAGGTGCCAGCACCCACCTTTTGTAGAGATGCTTCAGGGTCCATGCCAGTGCCCGTTCGCTCTCCTCGGAATCAGAGGCGGCAATCACCACCTTTCGACCGCCCATTGTCGCTCGACGGGAAAGCTCGCAGGGTGCCTACATGATCTGGGTGCACGCCAAGCGGCCGAAGGGCATGCGCGGCGGGTCTGCAGCATGCACCGCGGCGTAAGGCGGCTGCAGACTATCGAGAAGGGCTAGAACAAGCTTGTTGCGAATGTACGAAGTGAAGCCACGCGCAGCTGCACCTGGTCAACTGCTCGCACGTGCGCTGCGGAAACCCTGATCAGTGCAGCATGCATAACACACCACTCTCGATCCAGGGTGCATGGCGAGCTCCGCCGCATCGTCAGACGACCCTGTGTGCTGTTTGCCTGTAAGCGACCGGGCCATTAGCGGGCCGCTGCAGGTTGCCTGCAGCCGGGGTTTTCAAAGTCTGATACGAGTCCGGGACGACCCATTCTGGTCCGGAGCAGCCTTCCCGCAACAGGGACATGACGGTGGCTGTCAACGCCGTCATGTGACGCCAGGCTCACTGAGCCAGAAGTCGTGCCCATGGTACGCCCACCCACCGCCTACACATCAGCGCACTGCGGCACCGCAACCATGTCGAGCCTGGTTTGTGGGCCTTGAATTCATGTCCCGTATCGCTCTTTGCAGGACATACGAAAATTCTTCAAGCCTCCAGGTGGCGGCGACGGTGAGCAAGGCGCCACCGTGCGCACCCTTGAATGCTCACGCAAGCTTCTGCGCGCACCGCACACACGGGGTGGCTTTGCCCTCGGCCACGATTCCAGGCGACACACCTGCCACGCAATCTTGCCAGATTTTTCCTGTGCTGCAGTGCAATGGTGTGGCTGCCTTTCGAAAATATAGCTGACCCGGCTGCAGGCAAGAAGCGCGCCCCTGAAGGAGCTGCGAGTGAGGCGCCAGCGCAGAAGAAGAGCAAGGCGTCAGATGGCTCCGCTGCTGCAGCATCCAGCGCCCAGCGCAAGCCGGCTACAACGCCGAGCAAGAGCCCGAGCAGAGGCGCCAAGGCATGCAATGCAACTCACATGGCTTGCCTCAGCACAAGCACGTGCTGGTGAACTGAAATGAAAGAGCAGCATTCGGGTTGGACTCGATCACCAGTCCCATGCAATTTAATGCTAGCTTGCCTTTGGTTGCACATACGGTGGCAGCCAACCCTCTAATTCAAGTCCTCGGGCAGAGCATGACAGAAGACTGGTGCAGGCATCGACGGCAGCCCGCAAGCCCAAGACGGGCGCGTCGGCGGGTCGCAGCAAGAAGCGGCCCGTGGTGCTGAGTGACAGCGAGGCAGAGGAGTCGTCCGATGACGTGAGTCTGGGTTCATGCCCTCGCCTTGCAATGAGCATTGCACGAGACATCGGCTCGGCCTTGCACCCAGCGGCCCACATCAACGACGCACGTCTCAGGGTCGGCAGGCTGCAGCTGCGCCCAGACGTGTGAAGAATGGTGTTGCAAGTGATTGCAGCATGCTCAATGCCGCAGTGGCAGGCAGGCAGCGGGGACGAGGCGGGTGACGGCAGCGACTTCGAGATCGACCTGGTCACTAGCGATGATGAGGAGCAGCCGGCCACGACGCGCGCAAAGCCCGCGAAGTTGGCCGCGCCGTCGGCAAAGCCCCCGGCCAAGAAGCCGCGCGGCAAGAAGGCTGACCGGCCGCAGGTCGTCATCACGCCGCACTCACCAAAGTGAGTGTCCACTTCGTTCCACGAGCTTGTGCGCATGTTCAGGAGGTTTCGGCAGGCTGCATCTGCTGTGAGCTCCGGCGAATTTGCTACAACTGTGCGATCGTTAGGCATGTCGCGCGCGGGGCGCACGCCGCCTCGTATTTGAAGTCAAGCTCGGCTGGCAGAATGAAAGGCGATGTCCGACAGTCGCGCGCCAGCAGAGCATTGTTAGGCAGTAGGGACTGGTTCTCACGACCATCTGACAAGTGCGCCCCCCTTCCCAGGCCGGCAGCCGCCGCCGCAGCCACGGCCTCCACGCCGCCGGCAGCAGGCAAGCGCGCGCTGCCAAAGAGCTTCTCGCCATCTGCAGCCGCGGGGCCCGCGGAGGAGGAGCCGCCAGCAGAGAAGCAGCCTGCGGCCAAGGCCGCGAGGCCCGCGTCTGCGAAGAAGCCCGCGGCGAAGCGCACGCCGAAGGTGGTCTTGCCCCTCATTGTGCTCTTTGTGGAGTATACTGTTGCCAGACCAGGCCGCAGTGAGCACAGCGTGTGCGCCTCCAGGTGTGTGGTCTGAGGCAGAATGTTGGCGGCTGAAGCCCGACCAATGTCCTTGCCTGTCTGTCACTTTGCCTTATCGTGTTCCAGTGCGTGCCAGATGGCGCTGCACATGGCGCCGCACCGTCGCCTTGCTCCCATCCTCGGAGGCGTCTGCCGTGCAGGGCAAGAAGGATCCCTACGAGCACCTGTCGGACGATGCGCGCGCCGCGGTGGCGGCGGTCGACAAGGCGGCAGCAGCCCTGCCTCCGGAGGAGGAGCTGGATTTCAGCGTCATGGAGGGTGATGCCGGCGGCTTTGGGCAGCGGCCGCCCGATGACCCGCCCAACGCCGGCGCCAAGGTGAGCGCGGGCGGCAGTGGCAGTGGGATCTGTTCGCAGGAGCTGCCGTGCACGACACCCTGACATGGCATCTTAGGCCGTTCGCTACGTGCGCGCAAGGCCGAGGCAAGAAGGATGTGCAGTGCTTGCCGCTGAGCACGCCTATGAAGCATGCTCTGGTCCGGCTCACTCAAGCAGTGGGACCCTCCTCCTGAGAATCTGCTCAGACGGTGCTGCCTGAAATTGCAACTCTGCAGGAGGTGCCGCGGGGGCACCCCGATTGCCTGACGAACAAGACGTTCGTGCTGTCGGGGGTGCTGGACTCGCTGCAGCGGGACCAGGCGGAGGACGTCGTGAAGCGCCACGGCGGCCGTGTGACCGGCTCCGTCAGCGGCAAGACCAACTTCCTGGTCGTGGGCACCAACTGCGGCAAGTCCAAGCTCAACGCGGTACGAGGCCGTCTCGTAGGCCGTTTGAACATCGTTTCCCTGAACGCGTGACAGGCGTGCAATCTGGTACCTGCACACCGCATTGCGGTGATCCGAAGCCGCAAGGCAGGCATGGAGCATCTCGTGTTGGTCGTGTGCCACGTCAGGCTCCTGGGCGGTCGTTGCCGGGTTTGGTGATCGCTGGCGCGGCACGGGCCAGAGCTGCGTCTGCCGTGCATCTGATGCTGCCGGCCCACAGGAAGCAGCCTCCCGGCCGGAGGCCGCGCTCATGTGTGCATTGCCTGCTGCGCAGGCCAAGGAGAAGGGGACCAAGGTCATCGACGAGGATGGCCTGCTGGCGCTCATCCAGGCGACGTCGCACCTCGCAGGCGAGGCCGAGGAGGCGTCTCCGGCGGAGCCAGGCCCCGCGTCAGCGCCCCCAGCCCCTGCGCCCTTCGCAGCCGCTGCGCCGCAGCCGGCGCGGCCGTCGGGAGCGGGAGCAGGCCCCTCGCAGCCCGCGGCGGCACTGCGCGGCGCGCCAAACGGTCAGCGCACCGATGCTTTAACTGTGGCTGGCCCTGTTGCAGCAGCAGCAACAGCAGCAGCAGCAGCAGCAGCAGCAGCAGCAGCAGCAGCAGCAGCAGCAGCGGGTTGGCCTGGCGACAACAGCGCCGCCCGCTGCCCGATTTTCTCAAGTGTTCAACCCTGCGCGTTCGTCTTACGAACGCATCAGCTTTCCAAAGCAAGCAAATGGTGCAGACAAGACGGCAGGTTGCTGGTTTTGATGATACGCTTGCATGAATGGCGTTTTGTGCTGTTTTCGTGTACAGGCGTCACTGCGTCGGTAGCGCATGTGCAACGAGGCCCCTCGAGCGGCGACCTGTGGGTGGAGAAGCACAAGCCCAAGCAGTCACGAGAGCTGGTCGGTAACGGCACCCTCATCGCCACACTGCGCCAGTGGCTGCAGAACTGGTGCGGTCTTGGGTCCCTGGGGCCCACTGCAGGCTAGCTTGCCTCCCAGCCTGAGCAGGATCCAGGGCTGCCCTGGTCTGAGACACGGTCGCTGTCGCAGCATGGCAGCATGCCATCTTGTCGCATCGGGCCAATCCGCTGACACCTGTCGGCATGGCTGCCGCGTCCTCGGCAGTGCCCCCTGCTGTGCTGCTGCGGCCTCATCGCAGATTTCTGTGCAGGGAGTCGGTGAACCTGAAGGGTGAGACGCCAGAGGCGGCCAAGTCCAAGGGCAAGAACAAGGACATGTCCAAGAAGGCAGTGCTGCTCAGCGGGCCGCCCGGCATTGGCAAGTCCAGCTCCGCGATGATCATCACCAGGTGCGGCGACGCAGGCACGAGAGCCTCTTGTTGCGCTTCCGCTGACTCCCACTCGAGTCAGCTCTTCAGCCTCGAGCTCAATTGAGCCGCATGGACAGGCTTGGACCGGGCTGCGGAGCCTGCGCGCTGCCACCGCCCGATCGCGCGTACGGCCATCGTCACACAGCCGACGGAAGCGGACACGTCGAGCGAGCACATGTCCGCGCTGCCTCAGCACCGGCCACCACCGTGCAGGGAGCTGGGCTTCCTGCCGGTGGAGGTCAACGCCAGCGACACCCGCAACAAGTCCGATGCAAAGGTCAAGGCGGGCATCGCTGGCAAGCTCTCCAATGCCATCCGGGAGCTGGCCACCAACTCCTCCATCGGGCCCGGCTCTGACGGCAAGCCCAAGCGGGTGCGCCACCGTGCACAAGAGGGGGCGACCTTGCCTCGTCCTGGCTTTTGTGACCGTTTGCGACGCCTGTCTGTCGGCCAGTGATGCCCTGGCCGAGTGACACATGTCTCCAGTCAGCTACTACGCCATCTGCATGCCCGCTGCGGGCGGGGGCCCTGCTTGCTGTGGCAGAAGCGCCCACCTCCACTGTTCGTTTCCTGCACCCCAACCAGCGTCGACTGCGACCAAGCCTCACCAACACTAGCTCTGGTGGCCCGCAGACGGTGCTGATCATGGACGAGGTGGACGGCATGTCTGCGGGCGACCGCGGCGGCGTAGCGGACCTCATCGTGACCATCGCCAAGTCCAAAATCCCCATCATCGCCATCTGCAACGACAAGTACAACCAGAAGCTCAAGTCGCTGCGCAACCACTGCCTGGAGCTGGAGTACCGGTGCGAAGCCTGCATGATGCATTCCCGTATTTCGACGTTGTGTTGGGCTGCGTGTCACCCTTCAAGCGTTGCAGCGTGTCTGTGGCTGCAGGAAGCCTGTGCGCTGATGCGCTGCAATGCGGATGCGCGGTGCCACCGAGCACACCATCTGCCGTGCCAGTTGCGGCCCAGGTCGTAACCACAGGCTTTGCGGGGTCTTTGTCCAGTGGACCTGCGCAACTTCCAACGTCGAACGGCTGCCCGATCAGGCTGCACAACGCGGTCATCGAGCCACGCCCCGGCTGCTGCTACGCAGGCGGCCGACGTCGCCGCAGATTGTGGCGCGCATGATGAACGTGGCCCGCACGGAGCGGCTGGCCATCAACGACGCGTCCATGAAGGCGCTGGTGGAGGGAGCGCACGGCGACCTGCGCCTGCTGCTGGGCCAGCTGCAGATGATCCGGCTGTCCGCGGCGTCCATGCACTACGACGACATCAAGCGCCAGGCCCGCAACGCCAAGGTGCGTGCGGCCCTGCGGGCGCGCGGACGGGCGTGCGGGAGGCGCTGCAGGGGCCGCCGCTCGGCGACGAGGTCCTGGGGGCTCTTGTGCGCCCAGGGCACGGGCATGAGAGTCCCCAAAAGCGGCTCTGAGCTGCTGTGTGCAAAACCCTGCATCTGCTCAGCGCTAGGAAGCCACCGGATGTGCACTGGGATGGCGAGCGTCGAATACGAATCGCCTTCTCGTCCCAATTTGCTGGCATGAACTCGTCAAGGAGGACCCTCGGGGGCGGTGCGCAGGCTGCTGGACTGGGCGGCAGGCTGGAAGCGGCTCGCCAACACCGTGAAACACCATGTCAAAGCTCTACTGGTTTGGTTTGGGCGCCGCAGGACGCGGACATGAGCCCCTTCGAGGCGGCGCGCAAGCTGCTGGACGGCGACTCGGCGCGGCTGTCGCTGGGCGACAAGGCGGAGCTGGTGTTCCAGGACATGGACCTGGTGCCGCTGCTCATCCAGGAGAACTACGTCAACCACCGCCCCGCCGCCTGCGGCAACGGGCTGCAGCAGATGCAGGTGGGGGCTCTGGCGCTGCATGGCCTGGAAGGAGGTTGCTGTGGTTGGAGCGCTATGACAGCCGCCGCCCCGCCGCCTGCGGCAGCGAGCTGCAGCAGATGCGGGTGGGGGCCTAGGCCTTGCATGGCCTTGGAGGAGGATTCTGTAGTAAAGTGCTGCGACAGCCGCCGCCCCTCCCCCAGCGGCAGTGAGCTGCGGGAGATGCAGGTGTGCGCGGGGCCGCAGCGGGTCACGCGGCCCCTGTGTGGTCCCTTGTCCGCCCACCTTGCGCGGAGACGAGCCGCAGCAGATGCAGGCGAGCTGGCACGCTCCGCTGTGGCTCTGAGTTCAGGCGGTGCCCTGGGATTCGGCATGACGGATGACCAGCGGCACACACCAGCGGCTGCTGGATCCCTGTACGTTTGCGCGTCTTATGTGCCTGCTCCCCCCACACGAGGAGGTCCTGAGGCGTGCCCCTCCCTCGTATGAGTCACCTACACAGGATTCAACAATGCATTTATTTTCCTGCAGCTGGTGGCCAAGGCGGCGGACGCGCTGTCGACGGGCGACTGCGTGACGCGGCAGGTGCGACGAGCCCGCCAGCCCCCCGCTCTCACCCCGAATCCAGCCCTGCCCCTTCCTGCTGCCTGTTGAGGCACACGACTTAGTCCAGATGCGCCCCGCGTCTCATCCGCCAGTACCAGCAATGTGATCTCAATCACGACCCTGTGCAACATAGCCGGTGGCGCCCTGTCTGCACTGCTGCTATGCCAGACCTGGCAGTTTCACATGCACAAGGCGTCCCCGCGGTCATGCCGCAGGTGCGACAGTACCAGAACTGGAGCCTGATGCCGTTCGCCGCGGTCATCGGCAGCGTGTACCCGGCCACCTATGTGCGCGGCTCCCGCTTCGGCTTTGGCCTGTACCCGGGTGCGCATGTCCTCCGACCTCTGCAGACCAGCCTCCATGCATCAGTTGCCATCCTTTGCGGGCCGCAGGCCGCCGCGCATGGCGGTTCATGCTGCAGGGGGCCGCACCTGCGCTGTTTTCCACAAGACACGACACTTTCCAGTGGAGGTTTATTGGTGCCTGTCTAGCGGTGCCAGAGTGATATCAGTGCTGACGCCGTCCTCGGTGCGGCAGGCGAGACCAACTTCCCGCGCTTCAGCGCCTGGTTCGGTGCCAACAGCAGCTCTGGGAAGCAGCGCCGGCTGCTGGGCGAGCTGCACACCCGCCTCGCCGCCTCCGGCAACTTCCACTCCGACCGGTGCGGCTGGGACCTCATTCTCAGCGATGTTGCTTTGCAACATCGCATTCACTTACCACCCTCGAAAGCATTTCCCGCCTACGAGCTGGGTTTCCGCCCTTGAGCTCAGTGCCCGCCCTGATGTCACTGCGTCAAGCCATCCAGCACCAGCTGTCTGCTGGACCGTGCTGTTCCGGCATTTGACCACAGCCGCCCCAGCACGCCAGACCAGCCTCTTTCCGAGCAGTGCCTCAGACCCAGCCGAGATGTGGCGTGCAGGTCGACGCTGCGGCTGCAATATGCCAGCGCACTGCGGCGGACGCTGGTCAAGCCGCTGCTCACGGAGGCGGACGCTGGCATACCCGCCGTCATCGAGGTGCGCAGTGTCCAGGGTTTAGTCTTGTCAAAAGAGGTGCTTTTAAGGATTAATCCTTGTCATCGAGGTGCGCACTGTTCAGGGTTTAGCCTTGTCATCGAGGTGCGCACCTTTTAGGGTTCAACCTTGTCATCGAGGTGCGCACAGCCTCGTGCACGGCCTCCTGCAATTCCCCGCTACCTAGCGGTCATTTCCTGCTTTGGGTGTGACCCTAAAACCCTAAACAGGGAGCCCAGCAACACACAAGACAACAGCATGTGAGCTGGGCCTGCACCCTGTCAACGACGCCTGAGGACGGCGCACACGGGGCCTGCATCGTGCCAGCGCTGCACACCTCAGACAGTGCAACGGTGCTGCAAAGCGTACGCTGCATGGTTGCGTCCTGCGCGTTCCATCCCGGTCGAGAAAACGGGACTGAGTCTGCAGAAGCACAGGCTTGCCTGTCGGCGCTCTGACAATGCTTAATAGAATATACCAGACTTGGCTACCGCATTTGAAGCTTCAAGCGCTTTTTCTCTAAACTTTTGCAGACGATGCACGAGTACTGTATGGCGCGTGACGACCTGGACTATGTGCTAGACGTGACCAAGTTCAAGACCAAGGGCACCTGGAACGAGGACCCGCTCAGGGGCGTGCCCACGGCCCTCAAGTCCGCCTTCACCCGGTGAGCGCGCCCAAGGGTTTTGTTCCAGGTTTAGGGATGGAGGCAGCAGCTGCAGCAGCAGCAGCAGCACCTCACAGTGACCGTGCGGTGGCAGGTTGCGCAGGGGGCAAGCGGCGTCAGTGGCTCGTGACGTACGGGCCCTGCAGGGGCCATGGCCTATGGTGACCTCGTGCCTCACTGGCCACCCGCTCCACCAAGATCCTACAGCTGATGCGGGGCCGCGCACCGGCTGAGGCACTCAGCAACGTGCGCAGGATGTACACCCAGGCACATCCACACACGTCTCTCAGGCCGTGACAAGGGCAGACTGTAATGTTGTACCCTGAAGCCTGCAGGGCGTACAACAAAGGACGCAAGATGGCGCCCCGTGTTCAGCAGCACCCTTGCTTGCCGAAACAACACGCAACCAACCAGTGTGCACCACAACTTGAACCCTTTGCAGGGCCTTCAACAAGGTCAAGGTGGCGCCGCGGACGAACATCATGGTGGAGGAGTTCAAGGCGGGGCGCGGCGGCGGGAAGAAGGCTGCCGGCGGGCGGACGAAGGCCGCCGCTGCAGGCGGGGGCGACGTCGGCGGGCTGCGCGAGAGCGAGGAGGAGGCTGCGGAGGCCGTCGCGGCCGCAAAGGTGTGCGCCTGGCATGCAAGCAGGCGGCGTCTGCACACCACATGCCTCGCTCTCTAGTGTTGGAGTCCGCGGCAGAGGTGCCAGAGAATGCAAGGTGGACCCAGCCACAGAGGTCCATGAGCAGGGAAGTGGTCGAGAGCGCAGGCACCAGCCCAGGAGGCTGGAGGTTGCCGCCACACGAAAACCACCCGCATGAGATGCACGCCGCTGTATGGCGCACTGACTGCTCCGCTGGGGGACTCGGCTGTGTCGGAACCCCTGCTGAACATGGCCAAGTGTTGTTGCCGCGCACGTGTGCATCTGCTTGGCCTCTCCTGGGTCGTCAACTGTCGCCAGTCTGAGCGCCTTTCCCCGTCTGAGCATGGACGTGAGCTGCTCAGCGAAACGCTCTCCCACCTTGAAACACATGCACCATGCAGGGGGAGGAGGAAGCCGAAGAAGAGGAGGAGGAGGACGATACGACAGTGCAGGCGCGGCTTGCCGGCGGGGGCCTCAACTTTGCGGCCGCCGGCGGTGGTGCCAAGGGCCGCAAGGGCGCCGGCTGCGGTGCCGGGCGGGGCGCTGGGCGCGGCGGCCGCGGCAAGAAGTGAAGGGCGGGCTCCGAAGGAGACAATTGGGGCCTGGGCACCGCAGTCGTGCTTGAGCTGCCACCAAAGGTTCCTGCCTTAAACCGGCGGTGATTCCGCAACTTTCTCGGCTGCACGATGCGAACTCTGTTGCTGCGCGGTCTTGCCCAACGTCTGTGGCTGTTGCTGGCTGCCAGAAATTTTTGTCTTGTGGATTGACTCTCTTTGGACACTTCCTGTGGAACAGTTGACGCCATCCGAGCGCACAGCGAGACAGTCATATGATTCACAACTGCAAGACGAACTGCAATCGTAAACTCATGACCGCCAGGCGCCTTTGCATCTAAACATGCTGGCCCTTGGCAGGTTTTTTTAGATTTTGAGCCTTGCAAGCACATACTGCGATCCTGCGCCGCTGCATCATGGTCGACCTACTCTACCACTCCTCTCGTACAAGCTACAATTACCTCAATGTGTCAGCAGCACGTCGAAGTTGGCACGGCTGCTAGCCCAGTCCCGCCGCAGCTCTGCCGAGACCGCCAGCATCCTGCTGCCGCCAGTGATCCAATCCTGCACGATGGTGCTAGCATGGTCAGAGTCTGGCTTGAGTGCCAGACGACCCAGCCACAGCACCCAACCGCTGGGAGTCAAACAATTCGCATGCATGCTCCGACATGGCATGCCAAGAGTGCGACCGATGCGCCGCGACGCCCTGCTGCCGCAGCAGACCAGCAAGCAACCAGAAAGCTGGGCCAGGCAGGGGCCTAGATCACAAGTGCAAGGAGCAACACTGACAGGCGACGTTTCAGCCAGTCGCACCTCCTCGCTACCGCTGCGCCACTCGGCCTCCAGCGCCGGCCTCGCGCCGCCGCCGCCGCCGCCGAGGCCGCAGGACGCGCCCAGCGACAGGCCATTGTTCTCCGCGTCAGTCCCGGGGCTGAGCCGCGCTGAGAGGGACGGCGCGAGCTCGGCGCCACCGCCACGCAGGCTAATGCACAGCGCCTTGGCGTCTGCGGGGATGTAACAGCTGCTCTGATCGGAGGCAGTGGCTGCGAGCGAACGCTGGGGCCGCTGCCACGTCGGTGGCCGAGTGCCGTACTCTGGCAGTTAAGCGCAGCGCTCTGCCCAATGGCCTCGAGCGGCATGTGTGCCTGGCTTGCAGGCCCGAGATTGCACATAAAGAACAAAAGCAACCGACTCGTGCTGGCATGCTGACATGCTGACACGTGCACAGTGACAGGGACCTTGCCTGTGAATGCGGGCGAGGTCAGCCTCAGGCCCCAGGCCTCGGGGCGGAGCAGGGCCCTGATGCCCCCAGCCTCCCTGGATTCGAGATTCGCCTCCAACCTGGCGCCATTTTCCGACACGCAGTGGGAGCCTGCGCGTCGGTGCCGCAGCCTGTGACTGGTGGCTGCCTCGCAGCTGCGCTGGGCTTCTGAGTGCCACCGACGTGGCAGACTCAGGCTGGATAGCACGCTGTTCAGAGGCATTGCGCAGGCAAGCTCGCCGTCAGGGAAAGCTTCCGCATGACATGCTAGGGAGCGACATGGCGCATCTCCTTGGCAAGCCAGTCAGGGGCGCACTGTCGATCGACAGACTCTTGCCGGAGCCGTCCAGAGATGACACTGCCGCAAGCATTGCGCGCTGCAGGCCCCGCCTCGCGCCGCCGCCGCCGCTACTACTGCCTTCAGCTGCCATCACTGCCATGGCCGGCAACGGCGCCTGTGGCGTGAGCACTGCCTCGAACCCAGCGTCCGTGTGGGTGAGGTCCGTCCCCGCAAGCGCAGACAGCGTCAGCGTGTCGCCACAACACCTGCGCAGGCGTGGCTGCCACATTGGGTCGGGCTCAGGCGCTTCGGAGCCGCCATTGGTCTCTGATGCGCTTTTGATGCACAACTCTTGGTGTACGACACCGAGCAGTCGCTGCATTTTCTGCTGCGCCGCAGCGCTCCGGCAACATGCTCCTTGCCACGTTGACTTGCGGGAGAGGCGATAGCTCCCCATCATCCAGGAGTATCGACTCAAGTCCGGAGATGCAAGGAGACTGCCGATGCATGGTAAGCCAGTGGCCTGCGAACCTGACGCTGGTGGTGCTGCTGAGCTGGCAGGCGCCGTCGGCCCAGTCATACGCGGCCACCACACAATGCTCCACCGGCCGTGACAGCAGCAGGTTGTGCTGCCTGCGCCGCCGCATGAGCCAGTCAGCCGCCGCGTCAGGAACATGCAGCTCCCTGCTGCAGGACTGTGGCCTCTGCACTGCGGAGATGCCTCCAATGCAAGCAGGCAGCTAGTCAGCGAGTCGGCGCGAGCCATGGGAGCCAGCCAAGGCGTTTCACCCCAGAAACTATGGCATGGCTGTGCACCTTTTGGAGTAGTCCAGCTTGATGCTAGGCGGCTCGAGCGAGCCGGCCTGCACCGTGGCCTGGCCTGTGCACCCGGAATGAGCGCCGTCAGAAGCCAAGCGAATCCTTGTGCAGCAACAACATCAGCACTGCTGCCTAGGCGCAGACTGTGTCTTTGAGACGACCTCTGACGGGCGCTGCATGTGCGGCAGACACGACCCTGCACATCATCTGACGCACCAATGGAGTGGCGTTGAGGGTCCATCGCTGCGGTCGCAGTGAGGCAGCCGTACTGCCCACTGCGGCTGCTGGCGTTTAGGTCGACGGTGAGTCCATTGCCCAGCCATGATAGCCACGCTGCTGCCAACCCCACGTCATACTCCTGGGCGGCAGCAGCAGCAGCGGCCTCTGCAGCTGATCGGAGCAAACGGTGCTGCCAGAGCACACGAGACTGCGCAGCCTCCGCTCAAGCAATCGTGGTGGCGCGGAGGCGGCACTTCAGGACTGACTGCTTTTAATTGTAAAGTATACGAGTCTCAGTTGCAGGATGCTGTTGGGCAGGAGTATAACGTGCACACCCTGGTGACAGCGGCCGTCCCACAGCCTGCTCCAGACACAGGGTTCCTACATGCGGGCCCGACCTGGCGTCGGTGCGGGAATACGGGGTGCACTGGGTCCTTGTGCACCCGCAGGCTGGCCTCAATGCCGCGCGGGTATGTAGCCGCCACCTCCACCGGCTGCTTGCGCTGCAGCCGCCGCTGCCACTGCGCCTGCCGATCCCACCTGCACACGGCGGCTGCCGTCTTCTGCAGCACATGTCCGATGCCGGCGGGAGCTGCCGCTTCGGCTGCGGCTGCGGCTGCAGCTGGCTACGACAGCTGCAGCCTCTGCTTTGTACAAGCCATGTCTCTTGAACATCGCAGCTGGCCCAATCGCTCGTCAGCTCCAGCATGCGTGTCTTCTGCATGCGCACGAGCACGGCTGTGGCACCTCTCGCTGTTCGCACGCACACGGCTCGTGACGTTGGCCTCCCACCACGCGCCCGCCCACGGTGGAGCATCTGCGCCGCAAGGACGGGCGTGACAGTCGAGGCCTGCCCTCAGCCAAGTGTAGCCGCACGCTGTGATGCGGGCATGTGGCTGTGTTGCAGATGCGGTCTAGTGACGCAATACATATATCTGTACCTGACTCATCTGTGCCCGGTAGAGCCGCGAGGCGCCGCAGCGTTTCTGGTGGCTCTTCCACAGTGTACTCCTGAGGCCGCGCCGGCGGCATGGGCAAATCCTTGACGGGATGATCAGTCCGCACGGAAGAAGTTTGACACACGCAGATGTCAACACTATTGAGAATAAGAATGTATCGCTCTGAAGAAGTTAAGCTTGTTCGTCCTTCAAAACGGAGGGATGCACAGCGTCGACTGCAATGTGTCGGACCACAGTCTGCGTTTGATCGCGTCCACTTTGAAGCGTGAGACTGAATGAGTGTGCTGATGCCTGTGTAGTGTGCTGCGAAACTTCGGCGATGACTCTGCAATCGTGGTGCCGTCCCCTGCCAATTGTACAAGCTCAAGTAGTGCCATTTCTGTCCCCTCACTCCTCGCTTCTCATCTGCAACTTGCCTTTTCCATCGCTGCGTTCAGGGATGTTGCGATCTCTTCCGGCCGCGGCACAGTGCTTCGTGTTCATGTGCAGTCGTGTGGCACGGGCGCAGCCGTTTACAGACCAAGCTCCGCTGCTAATAGGTGGTCAGACCTTCAGACACAGGCGCAACAGAACAACTGACGTAAATGCGTGTGGCTGCCCGCAGGTATCTCTGGCGGCAACAAGCACATAGCGGCAGA
This sequence comes from Deuterostichococcus epilithicus, assembly GCA_033439295.1. NCBI lineage: Eukaryota > Viridiplantae > Chlorophyta > Trebouxiophyceae > Prasiolales > Stichococcaceae > Deuterostichococcus > Deuterostichococcus epilithicus. The sequence goes on along the minus strand of JAVTLE010000014.1, from coordinate 944,358 downwards.
CGCAGTGTCGGCCAAGCCGTCAACAGAGGCGGCTGGTGAACATGCAATGAACAGCGGAGCGTAAACGCCGTCCAGAGCTTCTTGACGCAAGGTGATCGGCGACATCGCAAGCATGACATGCATGCTCATGCCGCATTGCATGCTCAAGCGGATGTGCATGTGAGAGTGATGGCCGGTGACGAACACTCAACTTCTCAAACTTATTCAGACGGCCATTTGGGCTGCAGGCTGATAATACAGTGTCATGCTAATCTGAGGCTATCACCACAGCAACTTCAAAATAAATCCTCCCATTCCTTGGCCGCACTGCTATTCCTTCGAATCATCATTGACGCAGCAGGATATCGTGTGGATGCAGGTGGACCGAAACCAGCCTGCAGATCTGGCGTGGAACGTGATTATTACTGTTCAACACGGTGCTCCTGGAATACGGGGTCTTGGCTGATGGCGGCGCCCGAGCAAAGGAGACTCAGTTGGCGATAAAAAGCAGCGCCACAAATACATCAACGACGTCAGCCAGTGATCTGCTAGACATGTTGCTCAGTGTGCAAGCCCCAGTACTCTCCTGTTACCGAGTTGATGAATCTGTCGTTGAGGTCTCCTTGTTGGGGCCTGCCACGCGCCGCTTCTTCGCGGCAACTCGCCGCTTTGGCACTGTCTCAGGTTCTGGCTCGGACTCTGCACCACACGATGCAAGTTGGAGCAGCCTGCTTCCAACGCCATCACTGTAAACTGTATGTGACATGCCCAAAATGTTGGCATAAAACGAGAAGATACTGCCAAGAGTGCATCAGGAGAGTTCCCACAGAAACCATTGTATAACCCTGCTCCGGACAACCAGTGGCGAATGCACAGAGCCGTGCCTACCTGAATCTGGGGCGTGTTGTGCCGGCTCGGGTTTCGCATCGGGCGCCGATATCGGCTGCGTTTCCGCGTCCATAAGATCGTGCGCGGCCACTGCGCATCAGCCATATGGACAAATGCGACCGGCACCAAAGGGACACTTCAATAAGGCACAAGTGGAAACAACTTGCCCAGGAAGATTGGAACCGTTGTCCAATTCAATTCAAGCTCTGATGTGCTGGCCTGTTCTGCTGCACCGAGTGCTCGCCGCAATGGGCAGCTTTGCCTTGCCGATGGAGGTCAGGGAGATGAGTGAGACGCGCACCTGGCGTGGAGGACACATCATCCAGATTGCCGACGTCGCCGCCATCGCCCATGTCTGTGCTTTCGGCTTCGGAGGTGGAGTGTTCCGTTGGCGTTGCCTCCTCCTGCAGCCGAGCACATCGCATGTGGCACGATCTCCCGGATCACCATCTCAGAGGCTGTTCCTCTGATGCCTGCCTTCGCGTGCAGTGAAGGCATTTTAGTCCAGGCGAAGAGAACAACACAAACCGCAGCGTGCAACAGCTTGCATTACGGTGGACCTTCCGCAGATCGCCTTGCGCCAGCGACAGAGCCCCCCCCCCCCACACACACACACACACCGCGTCCAGTCGCTGCTGCGCCATCTCGGCCCTCTCCTGCCACTCCCGGCACTTCTTCTTGCTCTCGTTGAGCACCGCCGCAAACTGTTGTTGAGCGATACCAACGAGAATCAGGATTGCAGATGACGCAGGAAATTCAACCGGACTAAGGGAGCTTCAACCAGCTGTGTACAGCAGCACACACGTCAGAAAGGCTGCACGCGTAGTGTATCAGTCCAACCTTGATGTAAAGGTCCTGCTCCCGCTGCTCCCTTTCTGTCAACTCTTTGTCGAGCGCCGCCTACCAAATGTCGTTGCAGCAGAGCTCAGCATTAAACTGATGCTGGTCACTGCTTATGGCACCCTCTGAACATCATCGTGCTCAGCTGCTGGTAGTTGCATGTGACGAACAAGGTGTAATGTCAGCGGCAGTGTACAGCAGTGTAATGCACAGCAGTGTTATGCACAGCAGTCTGGCATGAATCGTCCTGGCAGCAGGCATCGAAGTTCAACAGGCGTCACCTGCGCAAACTCTGTCTCCTTCTGGAAGCCAGTCACTGTCTTCTGCAGGCTGAGGCAGGACGCCTGCGCTTCCAACAGACTGTTCGAGCGCAACATGACAACCACGTTCCGCCAGCACACAGAATGCTCAGCACACAGAATGCTCAGATTCGCAGCTGCTCAGCGTGACGCGTGCGACGCGGAAACGACCAGTCAATTGCGGCCGGCTCAAGCGCTTGCGAACCGCAGCGCGGCTGGTGGCTGGCTGGCGCGATGGCGCAGCGCAGCACACGGGGCACCTTGTAGCTGTTTGCGTTGGCGACCAGCTGGCTGACCAACCCCTCAATAATTTCGCCGGCATCTTCCGCCTCGGCCGCCTCCGCTTTCCCCTTCCACGTCGTGTACTTCCCCATGGTCACGTCCATAWGGCCGAACTCCCAGGCCAGCTGCGGCGCAGCGCTACTCACACATGTGGGACCGCCATCGGGGCTGCCAATTTCGCCGCCTGAGGTATGTGTAGCAGAACACTGCACACGTGGTCGAAGACTGGATCCGCCAGCGCCGCAGACATGCGTGCACAGTCACGCCCAAGTTGCCGCAGCCGGTGTCGTCATGTGCCTTTCCAAATGGTCGGAGGGTCGGGCGTGCCCACCTTGACCTTGCCGTCCTCTGGCTCGACTTCCCATGTGTAGGGGCTTTCGTCCAGTGCCACAGGCTTCCTGGTGTCGAGCGCATCATCCCGCATGCCCGTGAGCGCCTCCCGTGCCACCGCCAGCCACCTGTCGAGGTACCGGCTGGACTTCGGCCTCCGGTGGCCTGCGATGCATGATAATGCATTTGGTTTCGTGGCATGGGTATGTCCAGCTGGAGGAACGGCTCGCAGTTTTCCATTTCGGCCTGCTGCTGCCGCCGCTGCGGTGTGCAAGTCATGCTGCCTCACCGCTGGCCAGTGACGCACGATGCAGGCTCCTGTCCCAGGCTTCAAAGGAGACAGGTTCAGCTGCAGAAAGCACGTAAACAAAGCAGAAGGGCAGTAATGGCTGCAAGCACGACCGCCGCACCTGTGGCGGTCCAAGCACGCTTCAGGTCCGTGACCCTGAGGTCGAAGCATGGCTCGCCATCGCCGTCCTCACGGAACGCGGAGGAGACATAGTATGTTTTGCCGCCGTTTCTGTCTGTGATGCGGATGCAGCTGGCCTGCGGGTCCGTTTCTGCAGGTTGCATGTCAGTGTCCATCATGGATGCAACGCACGATAGATGCCGATCAGAGCGGCCCGACGCTGCTCTGGCGTTAATTTGGATGTTGCAAGAACAATGCGACTTCGTTCACTTTGTGAATGTTTGTGGAGAAGGGAGACTGCAAATTGAAGCATGCTCAGCGTGCTTTGCTGTAGCCTGACTAATCACCTCGTTCAAGAGCCAGCTATGCAGCGGCGCCAGAGAGTCAGACCACAGGATCTGGCTCCAACAGAGTGCTACCGGTGGTTCAGCCCCATGTTTGCTCAGCAGACCGCCAATCAACAAATTTCGAAGTCAAAGATTGAACTCAAAGATCAGGCAACACACGACTTTGCCGTCGTACAGCTCACGTACAAAGCTTGCAACGCCGAATCAGCAGATAGATCCTCGGTCCGACTTCATTGCGGCTCCCAACAGCGCCGGCAAGCACTCATGTCCTGCTGCGCATGGCGCTCTGCTAGCATGTAGCTGAGCTCAAGCTCCCGACAGCGGTCGGCAGTGGCCATGGCCGCCCCGGCTCTGACGACAAAGTCCATCGTCGCCGCAAGTGAGACGCGGTGCAATGCGCAGCAACTCGGTTCGTTTGAGTGGGAGCACGCCGCAGCTGAACAGCACACAGCTAAGCAGCGGCGCCACCACACGCTGCATGCCTTGCAAGCCTTCGAAGGGGTCCGGCAACCCCGGTCAGACCTAATCTCATCTCATCATCCTGTCGTCATGTTGCGCGCCATCTTGCAGGCGGCCTGACGCTGCTGACCAGCTCCCTGGGCCTGCTGACGACGGCATCAAAGTCAAGCGATGGTGGCTACGCCTACAACTCCGCCACTGTGCCCTTCCTGGCGGAGTGCCTCAAGCTGGCGGTCAGCGCCTACCTGCTGCGCAGCCAGATGCGCAGCAACCCAGAGGCGTGTGGCTCTCAGCATATGCTTGCAGCGAGCGCCTGGGGTCCTGGCCTGATGTTTGGCGCCACACATGTGGGCGTTTTGCATTTTGTTTTGAATGCTGTGATGCCATGGAGCAGACCCGCTCAGCTTTCATGGCTGCAGGGGTGCAGGCATGCGCACCACTCCATGTGGCAACCACCTTGTTGACTCGCATTGTCCGCAGGCGGCACGGATGACGCGCACGTGGCAGAGCATCGCGCTGTTCCCAATACCCTCCATCATCTACTGGGTGCACAATAACGTGCAGGCGCGCTGCGTTGCCCACAGCCGTCCCCATCTGCTCCCGGCCCCCTTCGGGGTCCTGCCCAGCACATTGCAGGCCCTCTGTCTGCCATGTTGGCCCCTAGCACATCATTAATTGCTCACTGCTCATAACAAGTCTCATGTTTATGCATCCATAAGCCACACACACGGGTWGTTGGTTGGGTTGGGTTGGGTTAGGTTCCACCATGGATACCCAGTCGACACGGTCGTTTGGGTGTTGTGTGATGACAGTGGTTCACCGCATTGCAGTTCTGGACGTTGAGGTATGTGGACCCGGCGACATACCAGATCCTGGGCAACCTGAAGATCGTCACGACGGGCGTCCTCTTCCGTCTGCTGCTGCAGCGCCGGCTCAGCATGCTGCAGTGGATCGCGCTGGTGCTGCTGATGATTGGTGCCACCACCAGCCAGGTGCGCTGCCGTCTGCGCCATGCCCGACTGCATTGCATCGGTGTCTGGTCGTTGGCATGACGCCCAGCCAAGGAAGCGCATCAGGTCGGGCCAGCAGACTGCCTTCTTCATTGGTGCAGTCTCAGTCGTCTGCAGACGCAGCGGATGTGCACCTTGAGGGCCGTCATTGCGAGATGCCGCAATGCAGCGAGATTCCTTATGTCGCCGCTTGTCGTCGCAGTTGAAGACGACCGTGGCTTCAGACGGAGCCAGCATCTTCTCAGCACCGCTCGAGGTGCGGCTCAGCAAAGATGCCCATTATGCAAATGCCTCTTGGTATTGAAAAGCTTGCAGTGCAGTGTTTGTTTCTCGGCAATGCTACATGAATCAGGTGAGACGGAAAGCACAATGGAATGGCAAGACTGGATGGTTTACGCCATTTCTAAAATTTTCAGTACCTGTTCAGGCTGCTGAGCGTGTTTCAGTCGACACAGAGGCTTTGATGTGGCATGCAAATGCAGGGCTACCTGTTCGGGCTTCTGAGCGCATTCTTGTCTGCGCTGGCGGCCGTGTACACCGAGTGGGTCATGAAGCGCAACAACGACTCCCTCTACTGGCAGGCGCGTTTCCTTTACAGCAGTCTGCTGAACAAAGGCATGGTTTTCCTGCTGCTACTTGCGCAGCTGCGTGTGTTCAGTGTACTACGGGTGGCGGAGAAGAGAAGAGGGGGAGGGGGGWGGTGGGGGTGGCATCCGCCTGGCCTGCATCCTTACAGGTGCACGGCCGTGTTGAGAGCTTCGAGCGAAACCTGCAGGACGTGCATGCGCTTCTGCACTTGATTTTCCATGGTGTTCCAGCGCCCGCAGGCCCGCCGCCAGCCGTGTGATCGCCCCCACCAGCCTCTGACTCCCAGCGCCCTGCCCGCCTCGCAGAACATCCAGCTGTACGCCTTTGGCGTGCTGTTCAACGGGCTGGGCCTTACGGTGTCGGGCGCGCTCGGCGGCGGCGGGGGCGGCGCTGCGGGCCTCACGCATGGGTACAGCCCCGTAACCTACCTGGTGGTCGCCAACCTGGGCTTCACGGGGCTGCTGGTCAGCTGGGTCATGAAGTTCGCAGACTCCATCATGAAGGTGACATGTTGTCGTGACTTGTTGTTTTCTCTGATTCCTGCGGTGGCGGGGCTGGGGTTTCGCAGGGGCTGCGGCAGCGCCCGGTCCCTGCTGCAAGCTGCGAAGGCGTGAACCCCACACCCGGGTGTCGGTCGGAGCTGTCACAACGTGACGACTTCCTGCTGTGCCAGTCTTCCACATGGGCGACTTGCCGTTAGGCAGCGTGATTGGCTCGACTGGATGTCGCCGCAGTGCGCCCGGCCAAGGAGCCCAGCGCATGTGCCCATTGCAGAGTCCATGCAAGACGGCATGATTGCATTGCTGCCGCTCTCGCAGGTGTATGCCACCTCGATGGCGATGCTGGTCACTATGCTGGCATCGGTTGCGCTCTTCGGCCTTGCGCCCACCCTGCAGCTGGGGCTGGGCATTGCCACCGCCAGCATCTCGTTGCTGCTGTACTACCTGCCGCCCTCGGCGCTGCTCGCAACGGCGCCGCCGCAGCCGGGCGGCGATGCAAAGCTGCCCAAGTGACTCGAGGCTGGATCGGACGACTTTGGCGTCATGGCGGCTCTTGACGCAGCTGGAATTGGCGCCGCCGCCGCCGCCGCCGCCGCTGGGCAGCGATGCGAAGTTGCCCAGGTGATGTGCAGCCGGATGGGACGAGCCGCGGCGCAGAGACCCTTGGCGCTGCTTGCGACAGCGCCACTTTCGCCGGACAGTTGCGAAGCTGCAGAACTGACTCTAAAGCTGAAGCGGCCGGGCCCGGCGCAATGGCAGCCCACAGCGCTGCTCGCGACAGCGCCCCCGCTGCTGGGGCAGCGAGTCGACGTTGTCCCAGTGACCTGAAAGCTGGAGCGGCCGAGCCTGATGTCATCTCTTCTGCGGCGCTGCCTTGGTGGGACCGTTGTCACCGGTCAGCGACGCAACGCTGGCCAGGTGGCCGCTGCAAGTGGCTGAGAGGCCGATGGCATCATTTGCACAGACGTCACCCTAGGCACGATTGCGCCAATTTTCTGCCGGAGCTAAGTTAAAGCTATTGGACTACCGAGCCTCATAGTACTTCAATGAATGGACTGCAGCTCGGCTCGGACATGTGGGGTGAGTCATGCCAGCAGCCGCAGAAATAGGCCGCAGCTGCAATAGAGACTCGATGAGTGATGCCGCCCATGTGAGACGTACCGCTACACACTCCGTGATGAAACTTCGGTACCATTTTTGACATGAAGACCTTTCGAGAGCTCGACTTTAAATGCTGACACGTGAGCATCAGGATGGACCGGAGACACGTTGCGCAGAAGCACGCAGCGGCTAAATGCCAGAGGCAAAGACGATACAGATCTGATAAGAGAGACTGTCATCGATTGTGCTTTAGTTGTGCATCTTGTCGACCCATCTTCCGTTGCAGGGTCAGTCCGCGCATTGCAGGCCCTGTTGTGCTTGCAGCGCCAGTTTTACTTCCTGGCAACGGAACAGTCAGAGGCGCTGGGCCATATCCAATCAGCGGCCAAAATGCGTTGCCGCCCCGCCGCCAGGCCGCCCATCGCTGAAAGCAACGAGGCTGCGCTCCAAGCGTGACGCACGCCGCCAGCGCAGCTGCCGGCTGGGGCGCACGGCGTGCACTGGTTGCTGCCCGGCTGTGGCAAGCAGTGCAGCTACAGGGTGGGCTCGTCGGGGTTCTCGGAGACATCGGTCGACAAGCTGTGCCGCGCATTTGCCACAGCATGCACTGCATCCTTCACCACCAGGTCTGACAGCGCCATTGGGTCCTGCAGTGCATCAAGGAAGGGGTGTATAGTGCACAGTTTCACATCAGATTTGTGCAGGAGGGTTGGAGAAAGGTGCATACAGAAGGTGGCCACCAGCAGCACCGAGGAACGACCTTGCGCAACGCCGCGAGGTGGGCCTGAAACCGGGGCAGCGCGCCGGTGGCGCCGCCAGGGCCTCGATTCACCAAACACGGTCGCTTCTGGACACACTGCTGCTCACCCGGTCACACTCACAACATGTATGAATTCCACGGCAGAGCGGCTTCGCACTGGGAAGAAGGTTTTTATTATTATTCTTATTACTATTTACCGGGAAGAAGGGGAATGCCGTCAGCTCCACCGCCGCCTCCTGCTCCGGGCGCAGCACCACCGCGAAGAACCAGTAGTGGTACTCGTGCAGGATGACGCCCTGCGGCAGTGTGGCGGAACCGCGCCGTCAGTTAGCTGCCGAGGGGGGATTGCGCAGCTGCGTGCACACTGACCCACGGCCCTGGCCTATCGGCTGCTAGAGGATGCGCAGCAGGGACGGGTTCCTTATGAGGCGGGCCCGCATCTGCAAGCAGGCAGGCAGGCAGGCAGGTGGGCCTGCAGCCAACGACACCCATACACCCCGAAGCGAAAGGGGACATGCCTCCTCAGCCATGTTGCTGCGCAGCTCGTCTGTCTTGTCGACAGCAGTGCCGTAGCCGTCATCGCCCGACAGCGCCAGGCTCTGCAGCGACGCTATGATCTCCCGCCGCTGCCGCGTCAGCCTGCGGGGAGAACGAGCCCACAGCAGGGTCGGTCCCACTGCACCGCTGAGCTCCCGCGCACTGGCTGGGTGGGCTGACCGGGCTTCAGGGTGCTGGACCTTGGTACCTGGCACTGGGTCGTGCACGGAGAGGGGCTGGAGGCCGGCATTTCCTGGCAGCGCTGCCCACTTCGTGTTGGTGTGAGAGGCGCGGCGGCAGGGTGGTGAACCGTGCGGCAGGCAGCAATGGCAGGGGCGCCACGGAAGGGCCTGCCAGATGCAGAAGAGTGTCACAGAGGGGCCTGCCAGACACGGAAGAGCGGCAGGCGCCCAGAGAGAGGCGCGCACTGTTCGAGCTTGATGGTGACCTGGGCGCGCGCGTCGACGATGGCAGACGCCTGCGCCGGCGTGATGCGCATGGACACCAGCGCCGGCCGCCAGTCCACACCCTCCTCGCGCTTGCCCTGGCAGCCGAAAAGGCTTCGGAACGGGTGAGACAGGCGCCCGCAGGTTGCGCAGTACCTCTCTGATCGACACCCGATCAGTGAGGTGCCAGGTGCTCCATCAACCTTGCACGAGTTGTTGCCTCCAGGAGACAAATGATGTTAATGCGGCCAGCGACTCTGGCATGCTCAGTGGGGGCCAGGGCTGCGGAGCCGGGCGCGGGCGCGGCTGCGGCATGCAAAACCAGGCGGCAATCGCGCCTTAGCGGCAACCGTGGTCGGGAGGTGTGGTTAGGAGTTCAATCGCAGGAGGGCCCCTTAAAAAGTGGTGAGCTAGGGGCAAGTCGCCATGGTGCTGGAGCCCAGGGCCACACCGTCGCCAGGGGCACATGGCCAAAGCCCAGAAGTTTCAGCCACGAAGGGTGGTCCAGTCACGACAAGGAGCCTCGAAGAACGCACCACGGTGCTGGCGCCCACATCCTTGCCCTTGTTCACAGCCTCCTGCGGGCCGGCGTCCTTTGACCGCCCCGCCTTGGTGAGGTCCACATTCCGCAGCTCCCTGCAGGACGCCATAAAGGCACACATGCTGGGCGGACCCAGGGTCTGGCTGAAGCGGCAAAGGACACACGAAGGTGCGCGATGACATCACTCCCTGGGCGGCTGCCGGCGTTGACCGCTGACTATGGACGCCGGCTGTCGAGCGAGGAGCCGCCTGTCTGCGCTTACTGGAGGGCATACCGTGTCGCAGCATGAGGAGCCGCCTGTCTGCACTTACTGGAGGGCAAACCGTGCCGCAGCATACCTCCTACGCCTCACCCCTGCCCCGCTTGGACACGCAGCAGGACCGCACCTGGATGTGTCGGTGTGCTCCGCCAGGAAGACGCACAGCATCTGCCGGAAGGAGGCCACTACTTCCAGCAGCCGTGCATGCTGCGGGGTGCCCTTCTGCGGTGGGTCGTCGCCATCGCCCCACACCGCCCTCATCTCCGCTACGTACCTCCTGCGGGGGAAGCAGCAGTGCCCAGCGCTGTGAATCAAGGGCTACGGGGCCAGCTCCGAAAGTGTGAGTTTTTAGGCGTTGCCTGGCACGCGGCAGCAGCTCGGCTGCAATGTGTTCAGGCTGCTGCATCGCTCCACTTCTGCCCGAGACCCCGGCGACAGCAGCCGCTGGGGATGTGCACTCAAACACCCAACCATACGCTGCAGATCAATCCACAAGCTACCGAGCAATGCGGTGGTTTGCGTGCAGCTCACACGTGTTTCGACCCATGAGCCACCGAGATCCCAGCAGGATGTTCCCTGCTGATAGCTAGCAGCCAGCTGCGCAGGTCATGCACGCATGCTCAGCCTTGAATGCAGGGGCACAGCCACGGCCGCGGCGGCAGCGGCGTCCGCTCACTTGTACACCCGGAGCTCATCTTGGTACTGGGCGGCCGCAAGCGCCTCGGAGCGCGTGAAGTCTTTGAAACCCAACACGTGCGCATGGCGGATAATCTCGTCCAGCGTCTTGCCGCTGGTCGCGTCCACCTGCAGCGTGGAGTTGTGGGATTTGAGAAGGGCGTGCGCTGCCAGCCAGTCAGGTCATCTTTGAGGCCTGGTCAAACCTGCGCCAGCTGGTGTTGCCACTGTTGGGTGCGCCTCTCCGCGGCTTCGCTGGCACTCTGATGCTGTTGGCTGCAGCAGTGCGTCACAAATGGACCTCTCCGACATGGTATCTGAGCCAGGCGCCGACTGCGCAGCGGGGTGTGTCCGCCAAACGGAGGCGACAGCAGGTCAGGGCACATTCTCTTCCACCCCGACCCTCCTCGCGGCCGACGGCGCATCGTGTTCGGCCCGCGCCGCACTCCACCCCGCACTGCTGCGCAGACTTCCGTGGCTTTTCAGCCTCGCAGCCCAGGGCAAAGCCCCCCTCCCCGGGCGTGCCCTGGACGGCACCGCTGGCTGACCCCGCGTCCCCCCGGCCGCCTCCTCACCTCCTGCTTGCGGGCGCGGCGGCCCGCCTGCAGCGGCCGCTCGGCCTGCTGGCTGAGCATGTCCACCACGTCGCGCGCCGAGGGCCGGTCCGCGGGCTCCGCCTCCATACACGCCGCTATCAGGTCCGCCACCGCCTCGCTGCACTCCTGCGGCACCCTGCACGGCGGGGGCAGCGCACGTGGTGGCGCAGTGCACGGCCGCTCAGCGCTGGTTCCGTCCACCCGGCCCCGCTCCCGCCCGGACGCACAGCACACCGCGCACGGCTCCGGCASAGGCGCTCTGTGTTGGCGGCGCCCGGGGGGGCGGCAGGTGCGAAGCAGCGACTGGCGCGGCGTTGCCCGCTTCAATGCAGGCGCAGGAAGGAGCGCTGGCTGAGCGAGCACAGCTGCCGGCGCTGGCGCGCCGCTGCCGCTGCAGGGGAGAGGCTGAAGTCTAAGAAAGGCTCTGGACAAAAGCCCATCCATAAAACTGTAAATGCAAAGGGTAAAAACAAAGTGCACGTCGGCGCACACACTTGACGGGGCGCAGGCGGCCGCGTGCGGGCGACTCCCCGGTGACCAGCTCCCACAGCACCACGCCCAGCGAGAAGATGTCCACCTTTTCGGAGCAGCGGCCGCCCATGAGGACCTCGGGCGCCTGTGCACACCAGCAACCAGTGTCGGGCGCCGTGGCGGCGATGCGCAGCGCCTGGTGCGCCGGCCTCTTGTTGACAAGCATCCAGGTCCCAGGTCATAGGGAAGGAGCCTGACAGTCCCATCCGGCCGAGCCCTGGTCTCCTCGATTTTCGTTGGCATACGTATCTGTGCAATGCCGCTGCGCATGGTGCCAGGGTGGGACAAGGTGTGGGAGGAAACTCACCGACCAGGCGAAGGTGCCCTGCATTGCATCAGCGGCGAAATCGTTCAGCAGACGCCATTGGCCACGACTCGAGCGTAGAGCAACATGCGCTGTGCCACACGCTGCAGCACTGCGCAAGCGGTCCAGCAGCAGAGCTACAGCGCTCACCACAGACTTTGCAGCAGAAAGGTAGTCCTTGTGCAGGAACTTCGCAAGGCCCACGTCCGCGAGCTTGGCACAGTTGTTTCGCCCCAGCAGCACGTTCGGGGTCTTCACATCCATGTGCACCTGCACACAGGCGACCATGCACTCGTGAAGGGGAATGGGCACCCAAGCAACGCTCCTTGCTGCGCTCTTGTGTGGCATGTGTTGCTGCGTCTGCACAGCAGGGTGCACCTCGCGCCACCACCGCGGCGTTGCTGTGCAGCACCCCCCCCGGCAGCGTCTGTCGTCGTCCGTCCACCTGGGGCGGCAAAGCTCAGGGAGGGCAAAGCCCGGGTGGCGAGGGAGCTCACGATGCGGTGGGTGTGCAGGAAGTGGAGGCCGCGCGCGATGTCCAGTGCAATGCGCTTGCCCAGGCCCGGCACCGGGACTGCCGGCATCTGCGCGTGCGGGTCGGAGCTCCTGCAGCGCCAGACAGCAGCGGTAAGGCTGCAGCCACTCGAGCACGGACGGGCTGAGATGCTCGCGAGGGGGCGTCATGCCTGGCCGCCTCAAAGCCAGCGACGAACGGCGGCCAGGTTTGAAGGAGCAGCAAGGTCACTGCACACCAGCCCCCGGCTGCGCTGGGGTTGCCACACACGTGCCGCGTGTGACCCGACCGGCACGATGCAGCATGGCAGCAGCGCGCAAGGCCCGCCCACCTCTTGAACCAGGTGAGGTTGCCCTTGTTTTCACGGTGCAGCGCATTGAAGAGGTCCCCGCCTTCGTTTCAAAGGGAAAAGCCTCCATGTGGCAGAGCCAGAGCGAGTTTCATAGAGTTTGTGCATATGTGGCACGGCAGGTGTGCTTGTGGGGGCAGCGAGATGCACGACATTTCGGACGTCTCTCGGAGGAAAGTGCCTGCAACTAGTCAAGCAGGCAGATGATTGTATAGTCGAAAGCGGCAGGGCTGCTAGCAGCAGCGCTGCTGGCGTTGGCGGTCACCCTCCATGGAAGGCACCAGCATGATGAAAGGCACCAACCTATTTTCAGACAGAAGATATTGACTTAGGATTACCTTCCATGTACCTGCAGCATCATGAAAACACGTCAGCACCCTCCATGTATCTGCAGCGTTGGCCAGACTTCAGCTGCTTACAGGACGGCATTGGTTCCTCTCCACTTGCCAGCAGCACCACAATATTTCCCTTATCGGCATCCTAGCAAAGTGGACAGCCTGCAGGCGTACAACAAGCCAAGGTGCATCATTTGAGGGAGGACGCGCACTCTGTGACGAGGCACGTCTGTGTGTCGGTGATGCACGCGCCCAGGAATTGCACGATGTTGCGGTCGCGGCAGGACTTGAGGATGACGACCTCCTTCTGAAACTCTGCCATCTGCACGTCCGTCGCGTTGGAGGGGAACACTTTCACTGCGGCGCAGCAGAGCTGTGCCAGTCAGCGTCTCGTTCGCATTGTCTCAGCGCGCCATGTCAAGGGCGCTCTGTTGAGTTGCAAAAGACAGCAACACCTGATCCCCTTTGTGCAGTGGCAGCTTCAAATCCAAGGACAATGTGAGCAATGTGAACAATGTGAAAACTGGAAAAGAACAATATGAACTATGTCAACAATGTGAACAATGTGAACGACCGCACCAGCTACGGGTTGAACGCCGTCGCGCAGCGCTTTGAACACCCTGCAGCCGGCAAGGGAGCGGCTCAGCAATCGCAGCGCCGATGTGCAGGCTGAGCATCGATACGATGGCCAAGTCGCCACCAGGGTACGACTGGGTGCCTGGGAGACAGACCCCGCCAGACAAGAGCCCGACACTGGTTGACGAGCTGATGACTCACTGGCCGTACGAGCCGGCCCCAAGGTGCCAAAGGCTGCCGTCCGGGCGCTTGCAGATCTCGATGTCCTCTTCCTTGATCTCCCAGTCCGACAGCGGCATGTCCTTTTTGTCCCACGTCCGCCCGCCCGCTGACCCCTTGTTGCTCGGCCCCGGCTCGTCGTGCCCATCTGCAGCTTTCGCCAGCGCAGTCCGTGAGCCAGTCCTTTGGAACTGGCGCGGCAGATGAAATCGCGTTGCAGGGCTTCCAAATACATGCAATAGGGCGCTGCTTCTGCCATGCCAGGTTTCGACGATGCGGCGCACAGACATTGGGCTGACGACCCACCTAGGTTGGATTCATCAACCTCTGGCACCGACGGCGGCAGAGCCGACAGCGTCCCTGAAGGAAAGGACCGCCGGCTGCTCTGAGTGCCCGCCGGCCCGCTGTTCAGTGGCGACCTGCTGGAGTTTGCCCGCAGCCACCCCTGCGGAGCGTGGCATCCCTCAGTGAAATGCATTGAGTGCGTCGTTACAGCCACCAGTGGCACTTGCCGGTACCGCAGCCTCAGAACCGCTGCAGGTTTAGCATGGGGAGCCCTGCAGCGATTGTGCCCTTCGCAACAACTAGAATCGTCCCAGGGGAGGTTGGCCGCTGCGGCCGCTGCCTAACTAGGCGCACGCCCATGCCCTATGCCGCTATTGAAGCGTGCAGACCCAGGAAGCGGCTGCTGTCCGCGCGCCACAATCAATATCTTCAGCAGTTGCTAGGTTGCTAAAGAGCGGCAAGCCCTCTCGAGGGCCCAGCAACGATGAAAGATAGAACCATCAGGTATGCCATGACTTGTGGGTTCGGCTCACCTGGACCGAGTCAAACAGCGGCACGGCGGTTCCGATGCTGCTCGCTCGGCTCCCATCACCGTTCCAGGGCTTGGCACTGGGTGTAACGTCGGCATCCTTTGCATCGTTTGCAGCAGACGCTCTCGTGTAGTATACGAGCGCGGCGCCAGCCGCGATGCCCAGAGTTGCGGCGGACAGCGATATAGCTACGAGCTGCAGGCTCGTGGACGCGCCCGACGCCTGGCCCTGGCCCTGGCCGGCCATTGAGCTGCGGCCCAGCACTCAGTGGGCAGCATGCCGCTGCATCCGCAAGACTGCACGGCGGCCGGTCCACCGCAGCTCCTGCGACACCACGGTCGAGCAGCGAGATTCGCGGCGCAAGGCGTGCCGACGGGCCGCAGCACACCTCGAAACCGGTGCGTGCACGGAGCGTTGCAAGCCAGACTTTATCAAGCCGCCCGGGACCTTCAGTGGCAAAACAGCCCGCGTCAGCGCAGCAAGATGTGCAGCAAGACTTTCTTGTCAGCTGCAGCGGTCCAGACCGCACGCACCAGCCCGCACTGCGTGCCTTGCTTTCGTCAGACTGGATGACTACAAGATTGACTAAAAATGCAAGTCGAGGACATACACACGTACAACGGGCCGAGGAGTGCAGTTCATCTGCGCAGCTGACTTGAGAGCAGCGTTGCTCTGCAGATGCGCTCGGCTGTGCCAGGTTTCGGCGACTGCGCAGTGTTCTGCCCAATTGTGACAAAGTCTTCACCTGCTTCCTTGCTCAAGCTGCAGGTGAAGGTTCAGCAGTGCCATCCCAGCACGTTTGACAAGTGACACTGGCTCACAGCCCAAGTCGGGACCATATCCAGGGCTTTGGTTGGCTGTGGCACGACTTCCGAGATTCGGGGGCGCGGCGTCTGGGGCAAGTACATGGTCAGGCTCTACGTGGGAGGCCTTGACTCAGAGGTCACCACCGAGCTGCTAGCTGGCCGCTTCAGGCCGTTTGGCCGGGTTGTCAGCTGCGAGCTGCTGCCGCGCAAGGAGGGCTGCGTGTCTGGCACCGCCGGCGGTTGCCGCGGCTTTGCGTATGTGGAGCTGTCGCCGGACGGCGAGCAGGCGCTGAACCGTTGCCTCAGCACGGTGAGACCTCAGAGCTGCGTCAAGGGGCATCGTCACGGGGCATCGAAGGCGGCGATGAGGCTGGAATGGTGCTGCTGGAACACACAGATTGGCACAGTTCCACACAGGTTGGCACGCTTGGCTTGCGGCGTCTGGTCGTCCTGGCGGCCGCGCATCCACAGCCTGGCATCGGGTGCACTTCATGCGAGGCTCCTCCACCAGCGAAAGGCCTGACACCAACCTCCAGACTGGGCCAAATTCGACCGGGCAACTTGCACGCTGCCTGTGCCCGTGCAGTACAATGGCTGCCGGTGGCGCGGCGGCGTCCTGCGCGTCGAGAAGGCTCGGCCGGATTTCAAGGCAGCGCTGCAAGAGGACTGGCAGGCGGAGGCAGATGCCCAGCTTTCGGCTGCCGAGGCGGCGGCTGATGCTGCAGAGGAGGAGCATGTGCAGCTGACGAGCGACAAGCCCGTGCGTGTGATGCGGCCTGACCGTAAGAAGGTAGGCGCTGCATGTCTCACTCGTCTGCTGAGTCTGATCACGGACAACTCTGCGCCTACTCTCGAAACGGCTCATCCACACTGAGCCACACATCAGATCACACCCATAACACTCTATCACCCATCACATTCGACAACATACCCCCATAACACTTGACAGCGACTGTGGCACCTTCATGTGTGCTTTGTGTGATTCCATCGCAACGAACCAACAATGAGTGCTTGTGCCTGGGTCTTGCAGACGGTAGCGTCGCTGATGCAGCCAGGTGCCGGGTCGCGGTCGGTGTTCCCGCCATTCAAGCAGATACCGCTCAGCAGAATTCCGTGGCCGGAACATGAAGCTGACGATGGCCGAGCACCCCATGATGTGAGGGCTCAGTTTGCAGCGAGAGTGTATTGACACGGATGGGTCAGCGCAACAACATCCAGAATAGTATCATGTGAGCCAGAAGCATGGCAACGTTTGGGTCCCCTGTTCGTCACAGGTACTCGTGACCCGCAGACACGAGAAAGAATGGCTGGTGCTCCTGGAAACAACGATGCAGACTTTGCAAAGTCCAAGTGAATCCCCGCCATTGCCAGTGCTCACACTCGGTGGCCGCTGCCCTTATCTGCCTTGTCTGCCCCTTCCTTATCACCATCTTCAACTGGTTTCTGTGACTCCTGCGCCTCCTTTGGCGGCCGCGGGATCTCGAACACCGAGCTGGTGATCCCGTAGATGTTTCCACCAAAGCTGCAGCGCCAACAAACACAGCCAGTCAAGCGTGCGCAGCGATGTGCCTGCTGATGCACAGGCCTGAGAGGCGCTTCCTGTGGCTTCCTCTTCTTCAAACAGCACATGTGAACATTGTTGTCACCAAGGATGACATGTACATCGCCTGATGCGATTGGAGACGCTGCGGAACAGCGGTAACCTCCAGCATTGGAGAGCATGGAAGTGCAAGACGAGACTGCTAGACCCACCGGGACATCGGCCGCAGCTTGTTGATGTCCACGATCGTCTTGCCGCTGTGCGGCGACTTGCTGGTCACCTCGTGCAGCAGGTGCACCAGGACCACCTCTGCGATGACGATGGTGCCGGTTGTCACCCCCTTCCTGCAGGCCGGCAACATGGACGAAGTCAGTCCCGCGCAACTCACACGCCTCCGACAGCATTTCGTCGTCACCGGCTTCAGGATGCGACCGTATCTGGTTTGCAGGATGCAAATGCAAGCTTCAGGCGCACAGATGTGCAGAGGAGGCGAGCACCGCGTGTGCCTGGCTGCTGTGCAAGCCACTGGCAGCATGCAGAGCATCAAGCAGAGCAGGGGGCTCCAGAGGAGCTTGATGCGCAGTCCAGGAAGGCGCACTTATTCACGACCTCGTAGGTGGACCTCAGCTTGCACTCCATCTGCACCGCCGCCTCGGCAATGCGCGGCGGCTTCACCTGCGATGTGGGGAAGGCGTTATGTGACTGTCGTACAGAGAGCTGCCAGCTTGATGCATCATGCTGTACGCATAAAGCGTCAGAGTCTGGCGACAGGATGCTCGTCAGGGGTTGCTGGCAGGGGCTCATAGAGGAACGTGGCACACCCGCTCCGACTTCATCGGCGTCAGGTTTGCGAGTTTCATCTCGTCGACCTCTGGGTCATAGGGGCCGCACGTGTGGTTGGCCGCCTCCAGGAACCATTCGCTGATGATGTGGCAGCAGAACTCCCTGCGGGCAGGTGATGTCCACATCATTTGCGCACCCCGGGTCAGCTGCTGGAACCCTGTGGCCAGCTGCTTTTCGGCAATTGAACTCGTGATGTGTTTTGTCCCAAAACCATCCAAGATCAGCGGCAACTGTGGTGCACCCAGTGTCCAGGATGTTCTGGAGGGAGTCCTTGTGACCATTGTCACGCTGCGACGTCGCGTGTGCATGACCTGCAAGGCATGTCAGCACAAAAGGAGTTTGAACACCGCCGACACACCATTCTTTGGGTACAATCAGCAATGCCTGCCCAGCAGCACAGGGCCCGCACATCAGCAGCCAACTCTTCGGTCGGGCGCATCACCGTGCTGCCAGGACCGTCTTACCGATGGTGATGTGGATAGGGTCGTGTGACATGACATTGAAGTAGGAGTAGGGGCTAACGTTGACGACGCCGTCTCGGTCCTGTGACGAGATGAACGCGATAGGCCGTGGGGTGATTGCGCTGATCACCTGCAAGCAAGGGTGCCAACTGAGTCCAGGTTTCTACACTGCAGCGTGAGGAGAAAAGAGCATTTCATGGTGTGTGCAGGAGTGCGGAGTCAATGGCATAATGCTGCACTACGCCAAGTGCGTCAGGCATGGCGGTCAGACTTGCGGTTTGACAGCTCTGTTGTCTCAAGCCGCCACTGCCTATCAGGGCCTCAGACAGGTCACAGCACAGGGCTTCTGATTGCCCATGGCAGGAGAGGGAGGGGTTAAGAGGAGGAGGTTGGGCACCAGCGGGTACACCTCCGCGCCGCTCATCTCCGAGGGATCAAGGGTTTCGTAGTTGCTGCTGTTCCAGGGGTTGGGCTGCTTGTCCCCGGGCTTCCAGTTTGGATGCGGCCGCTCTGTCCATGTCACGGCCTGCCAGCAGCACCATGGCATCTGGTGACCGCTAGCATAGGTCTTTGCAACATGTTCGTCTGGCTGCAGCAACCTGGCCGGTCCGCGATGCGCTTGTGCGCCGGGGCGCTGCACATCCGTTACGTAGTATTGACACACAGGATCTGTAACGACTTCTTGTGACGCATGTGTATCACAGAGCAGTGTCACACGCCGTCATACCTCATCGCGCCTGCGTCCATTGATGAATTCCGTTTTGACTGGTAGGGGTTGGTCCTGCGTGCCGTTGCCGTCCTTTGCTATCCTTCCGTCCTCCATCCTGCTTCTGACCGCAGGCTTGCTCGCCCTGCACCTGCTGCGCACCTTCCGAACGCCAAAGGGGGCTGCAGCGCCTGCGGATGATGAAGCATACGCATCTCGCATACTTCCCCACTGCCGTTGCATGAACTGCTTTGCGTCCGTGCAGCAGTCCGACGCGCAGCAATATCATGAGAGCAGCACATCGACATGCGCAACAATACATGCGGAGGACATGAAATAGCACCGATCCGAAGTGCAGCCACAGGCATCTGTCCCTACTCTCAGCGCTACGTGACATGATCCCTGAGCCTGCTGAATTGCATTGAGGATCATCAAGGCCCAGCAGGACAAGTGCACCTGTAGGTTACAATATTACGGGGTTGGGGCACGGTGATTGTCACCGGCGGGAAAGAAGTGGACAGCCGTGGACCAGATCATGCAAATGTCCATGCTCTTGCGATGATCCGACAGCTACAAGCGAGATGAGCAAGGATGAAACTATCGTGCATGAGTCACCAGCTTCTGAGTTCTGACGTGACGTCACGAAACACTCTTTCATCCGCAACGCAGGTTTCAGGCCCGCTTTCACCAGCATGCGGCGCATGCTGGAGGCAGGTGATAGAAGCGGGTGATAGCTTGGAAATGATAGAAAATGGCTGTCAGATACTGTCTCCTCACCAATTGAGACGGACTCCACAGCGCGGGCGGGTAGGATGCACTCAAGCAGGGTGGCGGTACTCAGTCTCATTTGAGAGCATAGGCAAGGGCAGTCAACAATCATTCGCCCAGCCTTTTTGCACCCATCACCAGGACCGCGGCAGCAACAGTGCCGGGTGTGAAGCCAGCCGCGACATCGCCTCGCCTGCCAGCACCTCGACCTTCAAATCAATCATGTCGTCGGCACGCATCGGGCCGACACACACCGCGGCGACCCTGGCTCCCGCCTCCTTTGCGGCTCGGGCCAGCCGGAATGCAGAGTACACCATGAGGCTGCTGCCCACGACCAACAGCCCGTCGGACTCTGCGGCCAGCTGCAGCGCCCTGCGCAAACAGAGCCCGCTGGTCAGTTGCCGTCGCCTGCTGGGCAGTGGTGCCGAGCGGCTGCAACCGGATGCACTGGCAGCTGCACTGCGTGTCACGGACGCATGGCGGAAGACACCCACAGCTTTGGGGACAGCAGGCGGATGGGTCGTTGGCAATGACAATGGCTGCAAGGCACTCACCTTTGGGCGCGTGGTTTGGGCAGCCCATCGCCGAAGAACACAACGTTGGGCTGCGATAGCAAACATTGCTCCCGTCAGAACAAGCCCGCCACCCTCCTCAAGTCCTGCGCCGGTTGAACAACAGCGACATGCACCTCCTCAGATGCGCAGCCGTGGGGGCCCCACGCACCTTCAGCACGCCGCCGCACTTCGAGCAGGGCGGCACCACGAAGCTTTTGACGCCTGCGCTGAGCTCCACATCCCCGTCAGGCCGCCGCGGCAGCCCATCTGGGAGCTCCAGCTTCCCGTCCGGCAGCTCGACATCGCCGTCCGGCCGCTGCAGCCTGCCGGGTCCCTGCGCAGGACGGCGAGCGGCTGTGCATGCGGGGGCTCGTGCGCAGAGGTCAGAACCGGAATCAGCACTGACTCGGGAACAATGTTTGCAGCCAGCTCTGGAGGTGCCGCAGACCTGCAGCGAACCAGTGAGGCCTGTGCCCCACCCAGCTGCACACTCTGAAAACAGGTCTTACAACTCTCTCCCGTGCCTAGCGAACAGAGAATCACGGAAGCCCATGCAGGAAGCTGATGAAAGCTGTCTCGCACCGCCTCCGGCATGTCGCGGTCCAGCTGCCCGGACCGTGCTGCGTCCTCCGGCAGCTGTGCCACATACGCTGCCATGCCCGGGTTGAGCTCAGCCAGCAGCTCCTGGAAGGGCTGCCGCTTGGTTACGTCGCCGCAGCCCATGCAGATCACCCTGCAGCGAGCAAGGCTTGGGTCCGATCAGGTGGGGGGTTGCGGCCCAAGCACATGACATCGCCCTGCAGCGTGCGCGACGCACGCGGCTGTCAGGCGAGCAGAGGATGTCACACACTGGTGCCTGCCGGCAGCCATATGCAGCTGCCATGCTGTCCAGGGCTGTCCTGCAGGGCTTGCTTGGGTTGCTGTGGCATAGCGAATCGGTGTTGTGCGTGCATGTGCATTCGATGTGCAAGGCCGCACTGCCGTGCCTTTCCATCCGCTTGCTGCTACTGCGAGCGCGCTTTGGGCTCGCTGAGCCTCACCTGTGTGTGGTGCCGTGCAGCTCCAGGACATCCTTCGAGCCCGCCGCGTGGTGCAGCCGGTCCACGTTTTGAGTGATGAGCGGCCCCGTCCAGCCGCCGGCCTGCAGCCGCGCCAGGCCCTCGTGCGCGGCGTTGGGCTGCACATGGGAGAACTCCCGCCAGCCAGCAAAGCTGCGGGCCCAGTACCGCGAGCGCGCCTCCGGCGTCGCCATAAACTGCATGGTGGAACGGTGCAACAGGTCACAGCCACAGCACGGGACCTCTCAGGAGCCGCTTCTGCAGCGGTCATCAAGAGCAAGGGCTCTAATCATTTGCTTGAGCACGTGCAGGGCGCATGCTGGCATCGCAGCAGCACATGCAGATGAAAGACCATCAAGGGGTACCTGCTGATGCGTCATTGGCTTGAATCCTGCGCTTTTGTGATGCAAACAACTCTCTTATTGAACTGTGCTTTCCCAACGACGAACCACTGATCTACCACGTCTATGATTGCACAGATATTGCAGTTTCAATTGGGAACGTCAGAAAATTGCACATTCTGCATGTACACAATACAAAAATGATATCATACCAGTGGAGTAGGCTCCCCTTGCGCCCCTGTAGTCTGGTATGTTTGACTCTGCAACAGCACAAGCATATGTCGTTGTGTGCTGGCCCGCTTCGTCGTCAGATTCCTCCTGATAAGCGCGTCACTGCTGGGTGCCATCACGACACACCGCAACAGCTGCGCACTCCGTACCTGTGCTAACGCCAGCGCCTGTGAGCACCGTCACGCTGCTGCAGCTCTGCATGAAGTCTGCCAACCTCTCCAGTGCCTGCAGCATCCACTTCCCCACACTGAGCTGACTACCGGCAGAGGTTGGCAGGCGAGGTGGTGACAAAGCGCAGTGCGGTACCGCCAGCACATGCTCCAGATGCGATATGAACCTCCGTGAACAGTGCTGAGTTGGTGCCTTGCCTCACTGGTGATGGGCGGCACAGCCGGTGCGGTGAGCGGCACATTCGGTGCCCGCTGCCACTCGCCGTCAGTCGCTGGCGCTTGCAAGCGTCCAGTGACCAGCCTGCCGTCGCTTGTGATGCGGTCCTGCATGTGCCTAAATATGGACCCTAAGTATCCGGATGCACCAGCAGGTGCTGTCATTGCATAATTTGGCGCACGCAGAAACCGCATGTGCCGACCTGTGAAAATACTCGGGCATTGCAGTTGGCCATCTCGGCGGACCCCGCCGCATCCTCGCGTATCAGCGACCCAGAAGCGTCGGCACTGAAGGCTCGCAGCTGGACTGGCCGTGCACCGCACACCTGGGCGCCGGGCAGCCGAGGACACCGGCTGAGCAGCAGCTGCATGCTGCGCAGCGCTCGAAGTGCCGCGTCAGAGCTCCCCGGTGTGACCATACAGCACGAGCTGCGTGCGACTCAATATGCTCAGAAGTTGCTGCTGTAGGTGCACCTCAAATGCGGACCGATGCAGTGCCCTAGGGCGTCAATGTCGGGAGGCACACACGCGTAGCAAAGACAATTAGTTGACTTCGACAAACAATGCAGAACCAATACTTCCCGGCTGAAAGTGCACAGTTGGTCTGCTGATGCACAGCAATCGTGGCTTCATGCTGGCCATCCTGCTGGCGGGAACCTTCCCCCCTTGCAAGCAACTTTAATTTGAATGCGATTCAGCCAAGTCCTCGATGTCAATTTTTCTTGTTCCGGTCATCGAAATGTTCATCGGAAAGGACTTCGACTCACTGACAAGTACGTGCAGCTTATCTGCACAGTCAACCCTTCGAGCTCGGGTTGCTGATACCATAAGCTTTATCCAAGCAGACGACCCATCGACAGACGATGAATGCGGAGGCAGCACGATACGACACTGCATGCAATGAGGAGGATGCACGACTCGGATCGGTGGCAGCTGCCAGGCTGCATGCGCTGCAGAAGCTCAGGCTGAGGACGGTGGTCAAGGTGCGCAAGCCCGGCATCATTCGAGCACCCAAGCTGCTGTGATCTCGCAGCATTTTAAGCTGTGCATCTAGACCTCTCCGATGGCATCATGCTCGAGTCGCACAGGAGACGCAACACTGATGACCATGACTGTTGAGCTGTGTCGTGCGGCACCAACTGTAGGAAAGCCACTGCTCGCCTGTGCACCAGCTCCAGTTCAACACCATGGATCCGCGGTGTGCCAACCTTGTGGCATCACTGGGCAAGAACCAGGTGAGCCGCCATGTCGCAGATGTCTCCAGTCGTGCCTGCTGCCGCACGGCCTGCATCGTGCATTGCGCTGCCCGGCTCAAGTGCTGACTGTCGCACCGCAGGCAACGATCTACGACGACCTGCACATGGGCAGCTTTATTGGTGTGGTGGTGCACTTCACCAACGAAGCCGCAGAGCATGTGCGCGGCGGGGTGCGCATTGCTGCTATGGCTGCCCAAACTCGCGCCCGCGTTCTGCCGGCTGATGCCAGTCGTGTCATTCCCCATGCCGGCTGCCGACTTTGAGTGGTCTGATGGACCTGCCTTCGCGGTTGCCGTATGTGCTAGGACAAGGCCATCCATTGTATTAGGTTGCTGCCTGCAGGGGCTGCAGACGTGCGCATGGCTGAACGCGCACAGCTGGTCACAGCACAGGCACGGCGACGCCTGCCTGGTGAGCTGGGTCTGGCCACTCCTTGTCCTTGGAGCCCAAGTTGTGGTGCAGGCAGCGTCTCGAAGGCGCCCTCGAGTGCGTCAGGCAGGCAGGCAGGCATTAAAGCTGCCCGTCTGTAGGTGTATGCACCTGCCAGTGCAGGCAGTTGCGGGCGAGGATCCCGCCATCTCCGTCATCAGCGTCACGGAGTCGCGGGTGACCCACCTGCTGCAAGGTGCGGCCACACTCAGGCTGAGCACCCAGCATTCGAGCACGTCAAATGCCTGCACATGCTCTTAAGGCAAGACGCACACTTGGAGCGGGGCACCTTGCCGCCGCCGGCCGGCGACGCACACGCAATGCGCATGCAACACCGCGGCGTGCCGCTGCGGACAGGGCACCGGAGGGAGGTGGTGCAGCTGGCCAGCGCGGCGGGCGCACCGTGGCTGCTGGCGTCGTTGGGCCGTGATGGCGAGCTGCGCACCTGGGACGTGCCGGCCGGCGCTTGCACCTCCTGCAGCGCCTCCGCCGCCGCCAGCATGGTGCGCCAGGGGATACCACCGCCAGGGGATACCACCGATATCATATCCAACTAGGTTCAAAAAAATGTACGCAGTATCCCCTGGGTGCGCTGCGCTGCTCTGAAGCAAGCATGCGGCCAGCGTGGCAGCCTCCAGCAGCCCTTGCAAGGCGCAGCGCGGCAGCGGCGGCTCACATCGCCAGTGAGTGGCCTGACTGACGACTGCATAGTGTCACCCGCACAGTCCCTGTGCGAATGCAAAACCCCCTCCTGCTCTCGGCGAGCAGCCGTGGTGTTGTCACGACACTCGCGACCTGCCTGCTGGCGCTGGCCCAGGCATTGCACCCCGACGGCAGCTGCATCGTGACGGGCGGTCGGCGCGGCACGGTGCACCGCTGGACACTGCGTGGCGATCCGGCCGCAGGGGGCGGCAGCGCAGCGGCTCTGGATGGTTCTGGCGTGGCAGCAGCGGGCGGCGCCGCCGCGGGGCCCCCGGACCTGCGGGACTCGTGCCAGCCGCTGGCCCTGCAGGGCGGCGGCCACGTAGACACCATAGACCGCATGGTGAGCTGCAGTGCTGCTGCGATCGGCGTAGAAAGGTCCCTGCCCGTTATGCTTTTGAGTGCAGAGACACTGCAAGAAAATTCCTCATCAACGCTTTGGCAGCAAGGCGCGTTCAGGCAGCAGCAAACGCTAAATCAAGCTGGCAGCAGATCCGCATTTGCTAAGGCACTGACTCGCACCGCATCATCTCTGCGCGGCTTGGCCAGGCAAGCGCTCATGCTCTCTCACCTATGGAATGCAGCTGTTTCTCAGCGCCGAGCGGCTGGCGACGAGGTCGTCGGACGGCCGCGTGTGCGTGTGGGACTGGCTTCAGCGGCTGCTGGTGACCACCTGGAAGGTCAGCTCCCTGCTCGTCTGCAGCAGAGCCGCACAGCAGCAAAGCCCTTTGGGCCCGGGGAGCCTTGCACTGCGAGGTTGCAGATGCGCCGGGCATCTTGCACACTTGCTGGAGACCGGGGATGTGCAGTCGGTCAGAGCAACGTGCAGTGATGTAGAGGCAGTACGCACTCGCTGTACTGCTCAGAGGCCTGGAGCTCGCTGGGTGCCATGTTCAAGTGCGTTGACGAGGGTCGACTGCGCTGCGCAGGTCCCGCACTCGGCAGCCGGCTGCGGCTTCAACGCCACAGCGGACGGCGCATTCGTCTGCGCGGTGCGGCTCTGCCACCATGCACCGCTGACCCAGAAACAGCATCACCTGAAACGGCGTGTTCCCTGTTGCTCATGCGGTGCAGTCTCGGTATGAAAGTGTGTCATGTGGTACCGGGTGACGCGCAGGGCAACACGCGGGGAGGCGTCTATGTGTATGACGCCAGCAGCGGCAGCCGCCTTGCCAGCATGGCCTCTGACAAGGTGCTGCACCCAGGCTCCTGTCCCGACCTGACCAAACTTGCAAGGTGCATCAAGTTGCAACACAACCGTGTATTTTGCATGCAGGCTTGCCGCCGGCACCTTGGATGTCGTGCTGGAGGCAGCACCCTTTTGACGCACAAACATGCTCAGCTGGCGCACATGCAGGTGGCGGCGCCGGTGGAGGCGTGCGCGCTGAGCGGCGACTGCCGCCATCTGCTGGCCGCCGCCGGCAAGGGCTTCGTGTTCCGCTACGAGCACAATCCCCGGCATGCGCCCGCCGCATCGGTGGGTTTTGGTTGAAGATGTCGACTGCTGCATTGCCACGCGTATTCTGCTATTGAAAAAGCAGCGACTGATGGTGGCGTTGAATAGTAGCCGATGTTAACTGATACCATGGCTGCTGCTGCATCAAGCACGGCCGCAAGCACGCGCGGCTGCTGCGGTGCTGTCCTGTCAAGTTGTTTTGGGGCTCTTTGCATTAGGTCAGCGGTTGACGCTGCTCTGCATCATAGCTGCTATCGTCGACGACTGCCGCTGTGTCGCCTGCAGGATGGCGACAAGGAGAATTCGGATGCAAACGTGGCAAAGGATGATGGCGAGGTGGCTGCCATGGTGGAAGAGTCTTTGTGATGCAGCAGCAGCGCCTGATGCACTTGTGAAATTTGTCATGGTTTCGAACTGCAGTAAGCGAAGCTAGCATCGCTGGAAGACAATCCCTAATCGAAACTCTATCGAGTTTGTTCACGTCGTCCGATTTTACCTACGACGATGCTCAAGCTTGAGCTGGCGGTTGCAACGGCCATGTTGATGCTGGCACCAAGTGTGTCCTCCTGATCCCGACGCCTGCCAGATGTGACGTCTGCCAATGCAGATCTCGTGCACTACCATACAAGATGAGCAATACGGGATACACCAGGTCGTGCCACTACAATGTACTACACCAAAGTTCTACAATGTCACAAGGAAACCCATGACACTGGCCCGCAGATCCGAACAGTGGTGCATAGCGTCAAATCGCGACAAACGCCCGCCAACGAGCAGCGTTGGTGACGGGCGCCATGTCGACCCTGCAGCTGGCTGCGGCAGCAGGCACAGCAGCGCGGCTGCACGACCGGGCTCGCCACCGCACCGCGCCCGCTCAGCTGCCGGGCCCGCTCCAGAATCGCTGCCCCCACGACCGCTGCGTCGGCGGGTCGGCACCGCCCTCGTCCGCCTGCCAGGCGCCGCCGGCGCCTATGTTATCAAACCGCCCCTCTGCAGTGTCCACATGGTCCCACGCTCCGCCGCTGCCGCCGCCGCTGCTGCCGCTGTCCCACTGCCCGCGGTTGCCAGCAGCAGCGTCGGCTGACCTCCGCAGCGCCGTATGAGCTGGCGGCGCTGATGGCGGTGGAGCCGCGATGTGCGTGGCTGCCCGGCCGCCGCGGCAGCGGCGGGCCTCCGCCTCCTGCCGCATCAATGCCTCGTCTTCTGCAGGCGTGCGCGCGAACCAGCCGAGCACGGGGATGGACAGCGCCGCCTTGCGGGCGGAATGGCCGACCGACACCAGCTCCGGGCGTACCTGCGCGTGCAAAAGGACCAGAGTTGTTGCGCACTGGCTCGGGTTGTGAGGACTTTGCGCACGGGCTGCTGCACCCATACATAAGAGGGTGCTGCGCGAGGTCAACAGCGGCAGCACCAGGGGGGCCACTGTGCATATCTGCAAGGCATGAGAGACCTTCGAACACTTTGCAAAGTTTTGCCAGATGAGGAGCGCACCAGGGAGTCGTGCAGCTGCTTCAGGGTGTCATCGATGGCGGGCTGGTGCCGCAGCAGACGCGGCCGCACAAAGCGAAGGTAAAGACGCCGTGCGCCCTGCCATTGAGGCACAGCGGTTGGGTGCCGGTGCATGCTCTGATTGTGGGAAAGAATGACTGCCCAGCCTCAGTGCACACGTCACTTGAGCATGCCCAGCTCCAGCACTGCTTGTCGCACCTGAAAGGCTGGCAGCTGCAGCCACAGCAGGAATGCCAGCTTCGTCTGCCACCACCATGGGAACCTGCAGCGCAGAACCGATTAGCGGTCATCCTGCAGGGAGAGCAGTCATGGCAGGTCTTGTGGCGACACCTCTCGAGAACTGCAGCACCGTGCTCACCAGGTGAGGAGCTTGGACGCATGCTGCTCCAGCAGCGCGAAGCTGCCGTAGATGGCCCAATACGTGAGCCACTGCGCGTCGCGACGCGGGTGCGCCTCCAGTGGCGCCTCCACCGTCTTAAGACTCGCATACACCGGAAAGACTGTGCCGACAACCGAGCTGCACATGTGGAGACAACAGTGCTGTGAGGGTTTATGACAGACGCGCAGCGCATTCAAACTCAGGAGTGATGCACCATGCATGAGCTGTTGTGCACCGGTCAACGAAGGGGAGCAAGCCCCACCAGGCGGCTCTGAAGACGACGTTCGTGGACGATGGCTGCAGCAGTATCTGCAAACCGACCTGCATTTGCGGACATGCAACAACCGGATTGGCAATGACTCCGGGACCGAGTCCGGGTTTCCTAGAGGCAAACACGCACTTGGGGGGTGGGGGTGGGGCTTCAAACATGCAACGCGCAACGAATGCGCACCGATTCGGCCAGCGCCGCTACAAATGTCATCCTCGGATGGCAGTCGAGAAGGTAGTCGGAGGATTTGAGTGTGGCAAGGCGAATGCGCTCAGCCGCTGAGGCGGCTGCAAGGGACCGCTGTGAATGCCTAATTTACTGTCAGCTGCAATGCGAAGCATGAACTTGCTGCGGTGTCGGTCTCGGTCTCTCGGAGCTCCTTTCGGAACGAGGGAAAGCCACCAACTGCGCATGGTTACACCCCGGTCATTCTTGTGCGCCGACAGGCTTCGCGAGACATGCCAGATACATCGCTTTTGTCAACATACGGCGCAGCATTGCGATGGACCCCTTCTGCGCCTATGCGGGGTCGCCGCCCCGCCGTAACTGACAGTGTGATGGTGTTCAATCCCTGATGCAGGTGTGAAGGCCACCAAGGAAGGATGATACACCACATCCTTGATGGACGGAAACGCCGTCACAGCGACCGATCATGTACGTGCCGCCGCACGCCGTCTGAGACCACAGGTGAGGGTGCACAAATGGCGATGATGCAGCGCAGCAGATGCACGCTCTTTGAGACCACTTGCTCCGACGATGGAGCTTGTCGGACACATGGGCGTGCCAGATCAATCGCCCTCTTGCAGGTACAGGTCTGTGTGCCAGTTCGGCAACATGCACCTTCAATTCAGACGGCACAATGCGCGCTGTTGCTCACACTTCACGCCTGGCGTGCAAGGCAGCGATGCTAACGCAGGAAGCTGTGTGTTGATCAGGACTTTGACGCGGTAGTCCTGGAGACAACAGAACCGTCCGCTTCTTTCTGCACTGATGGCGATGGCGATGCGGATGTGCGACGACCGGGCTGCTGTCTACTGCATTGTGGCCCTCTCTCTTTGTGTCGAGGACTGATTTCCGCATTGTAAGCACGATGTGCCTGTCCTTCCTTTTCTAGTCTGACACGAGGGACGTGCATTCTTCAACAGATGCGACTGCGATGATGTTGAGAGATTTAAACAGTCGTCTAATGTCCCTCACGGGTCAGGTGCAGACAACTCACTCTCTGAGCAGTCGAAAAGCAAAGGCCTCAACTGAACTGAGCATCGATGGTTGTTTTTGCTGGCTCCAGTCTTGCTGCAGTGCCTGTGCCGCTTGACCCTCAGCCATTGCGTCAGCAGGGTCAAATCACGCAGCCAGTGACATGTGCATTACGAGTTCAGCACATCTAGTGGCATCTGAGCAAGAGGTCATATGGCCCCTCTCAGTTTGCTTGCTCCGTGTCTTGTCGTGCCCTGCATGATATTGACGATGCCTTTGGAAGCGCGCTTCGGAATCGGTCGCATGCCTGGCGTGCCGCCATTGAACATGTGCAAATTCAATGGTGTTCGGCTTCAAAATGGCTGCATCTCGAGGCAAGCAATACCCCCAGTAGCTTGCAAGGTGCGTACACCTGCATGGCGGGTGGTGATGTTGATAACTGCCGATGTGAATCAGCGTCCAGCTCTGCAACCTGTCTCAGGCCAAGGCAGCGCCCCAACCGCGCAGGATAGCGCGCAGCACCCCTGCACACTGGGATGGCGTGGTCCAGACTCGCACAGGCGCCGCCACATCCCCGGCTGGCCACATGCAATTTGCTGCAGAACCGCCCGCCTGCACAGCATCGCACAATGCATCTGGCCGCTATTGCTAAGCAATCGCTCAGGCTGCACCAGATCCTGCAACGCAGGTCGCCAAACCATGTGCCGATTGATGTCGTTTGATGCAACTGCATGTCTCGCCAAGCCTGGTCTCGAAGCGGGACGCAGACCTGTGCTGTGTTGGCGTCATCCTGCTGCGGAAGCTCTGGTACATTGCGGTCCCGCCGCTGTGCCACCGCATCTACCGATCCATTGGTGTGCCGCAGCTGCTGCGCCGCCGCCGCCGCCGCCTCTGACCCTGCCTTCGACGGCTGCCCGGCACCATTGCACGCGCAGCTGCCGGTATATGGCTTGAGCGCTGGCTGCAGTGCCGCGGCATCTGCAGCAGGGTTAAAAATGAGGGCAGCATCTGCTGCCAGCTGCCGCACCAGCGTCGCCGCGCGGCCCTCTGGAAAGGCGCCGCCGCCAGTCCAGGCGGCACTGTCGCTGCTGCTGCCGGGAGGCAGCTCCGCCGCTGGCGCCACGGGCGGCGGCGGTAGGCTGACGCCGTCTGACGGCAGCATGGTTGGCGACTCTGCGGCCAGCAGCTGCAGCAGCGATGCCGGGCGGCCGTCAGGGTAGGCGCTTCGCGCCAAGATTGCGTCCGTTGGTCCCAGTCGCGTGCACGGGCAGAAGTCGCCCCTGCGTGCGGCGCCAGCATCAGGTTCAGCGCAAAAAGGCATGCAGCGATTCCTCTGTGGACCGCAGTGTCAAGCTGCTGTCTCCCTCAAGTCAGAATGAGCACCTCACAGAACCAGCACGTCGGATGTCCTGCTTACAGGATCTCCTTCACAGGTCAGTACTCCGGCGTCAAGCCTGAGCACCAGAGCGTACCTGCCATCGCCCAAGTAGACCACATGGCGATACCGGCGGGCCACCAGCAGCCGCTCCAAAATCTGCGGTCGGCAGAAGTTGCCATGTCACTGCTGGTCCTGGCATTTGCAGCGCCAGCGGCGCAGCCTTGGGCCTGCAGCAAGCCTTGCGTGCAGGCAAGATACGCTCAGTAACGGCTGCTCTGACAGCAGACGTCAGAAAAGAATCAACAGGAGGGACTGTTCACCTGGCCCTTGCACATGTTGTCGGGGCACGCCTCGCAGCCGTGCGCCTCTGCATGGTAGGGCCGCACCCGCAGCACTCCGGCCTCAAACGCCGCCGGATTCGTGTGCACTGCCGCGAAGCAATCCTGCTGTGGGAACACTCCGTCATTTGATTGGCTGCAGTGCCATCAGCGCAGGTGGGGACAGTCACTTGCAGCGTGTGCAGCATTTGCGGGGAGCATCAAGCGTCCAATCCAGCAGCGCCTGAGCATTCAGGTACGGCATGCACATGGGTCCATGAAGATGCAGGCGTCGCGGTGCATTCAAGTAAGTCCCAAGGTGGGGTACCAATGCCCAGAAACGAAACAAGGTCTCTGATCACCTGCAAGTTTTGCGCGGCCAGCAGTTCGTCTATGAACAGTGAATTGGCATCGCTGACGATGACCTGATCCACGTTGCCCGCTGCTGAGATGACCGTGACGGCCTGCGCCGCATGGTGTAGATGACTGTGTGGAATCAAACCTGGAACACAGCCTAGTCGCAATGTGACAGCCGGAAGGCAGCTAGTACGCTGCCGCAGGCAGGCACTCACGACGCTGCCTGTTCGTGGCAAAAGTGCACTGGAGGGCGGTCGCGCACCGGCCATAGGCCCACGGTCACTTGACAGCCAAGTTCAGTAGATGAACTCCGAAGGATGCGGCACCAAAGGGCACCTCTGCACACGATGCATGGCTGCGCGGCGCAATGTTTCAGCACCTGCACGATTTCCGGAGCAATCGGCACAGTCCGCGCCGCGGCGCGCACCGCGGCCTCGTCGGCGCCGCACTCCGCTGCGGCCGCGCCCATCGACGCGTCCATCAGACTGGTCCACCCCGACACCTCCTGTGGTTGAAAACGGGACAGAGTCTCAACGGATCCACCCCCGCTGCTGTGCGGCTCTGGCACCCCTGGCGCCGTACGAGTGCCGACCTCCCTGCGCCGCCCAGGCGGCCGGCTCCATGACAAGACACTCTGGTAATGAGGTCCACGACCGCAGGAGCGCCAGCCAGCCCTTTCTGCACGAGCCCGCAGGCAGACCACATGCAGACCACCTGCCGCCCCACCTGCTGTAGGCGCAGGAAGGCAGGCTTTGCGCCGAGCGCCTCCACGACCCAGGTGTCCGAGTTCTCCTCCACCATCGTCCAGTCGAAGTCCCACACCACCAGAACGTGCGCCTGCAGGCAGCGGCCCTGCAGCGTGGAACACAGGCGGAGACACGCCAGCGAGGCAGCCTGCTGTGCTAGTGTGCTTCGGTGTGGTCACAAAAAAAATAGGAAGGTGAAATCCAGATTCATGTCAGGCGCTGTGACTGATGAAGCGGTGCAGCCTCGCCGGCAGTTCAGGCTTGGATGCCAGAGGGAATGGCGCCAGCGCCGCAGCATTGACGACGCGCACCTGCCCACAGATTGCACGCGTCTCCGCTGGCACGCCCTCTGCCGGACAGGCACCATTCGCTGCTGCTGCTACTGCTGGCAGAGCACCGTCCGCTGCCGCCGCCGCTTCCGCCGCCGCCGCGGCTGGCAGAGCATTGTTCACTGCTGCGGCCGGCGACATCGGCGGCGGTCCCGGCACCAGCTCGTAGATGTGGACGGCGTGCACCAGGTCGGGGCGGCGCACACGGCGCAGAAAGCGCCAGGCGAAGCCCGCGGCGGCCGCCAACGGGAAGAAGGCGCGCGTTTCGGTGCGGTCCGGCAGCGATGCAATGACCTGAGGATGCACAGAGCAAGACCTTCTGTCGATCAGCATCTCGTTCGGACGTCCAGGCTGCGATGTGGCTTTTAGCTCAACTGAGTGAACCCTACAAGCTTAAACGCTGAACTCTGCCCAGCTGCTCATGGCGTTGAACCCCCAGGAGTAGGGCCACGGGTGGCTTTGCAGCATTTGCACACCACTGCGCTCATGGGGGTGGGGAGCCTCTGTGGTTGCAGAGCGTTCCGCAAGGGGCCACCTTTGTGTCGGGGCTCGCCGCCGCCAACCGCACGATGGTGTCCAGCAGCGCAGGGAAGCAGTCGCCGTCGTAGCAGACGTCCGACGCAATGATGTAATCCCAGCCGCCCTGGCCCTGCGGCGGCGGCAGGTCGGTGCTGCCCCAAACGAGCTCCTGCACGCTCACCCGCGCCTGGAGCCCTGCGTGCCGGAAGCAGACAGCAGAGTTTCGAGCCAGACTGCCAGAAAACCGCCTGCGAAAACAACATCTGATCGCGATCCGTTGCGTTCTTAGCCGGGACATGTGCAGGCGTCCTCGTCATGTTGCAGGTGTGCGAGTGCAGCTGAGCAGGGCCAAGGCACCTTCCAGCTCTTCCGGGGAGAAGTTTAGGCTCGCATTGTAGCTCAGGAGCTCCAGGCACGCCGGCAGGTCTGTCAGCGTGACGAAAGCACCTCGGAGCCCGAGCGCCTGCGGCAAGCCACACCGGCGTCCTCCTTCTGTGCGGAGGTGTATCTGCAACAGCTGCAAGGCCGTTTGCTCGTGTCTCACCAAGCCTGATCCTTACACAAGACGTGCGGTGAGGAGCCGCAGTCTCGTCTTCATGCTAGACATCTTGAGAGCAGGCAGTATAGGACGTGGGCAGAGCAAAGATGTGACACCCACGATGCCAACGGTGCCAAGCCCGGCGCCCAGCTCGATGACGCGCTGCCCACGCAGTGACCCCAGCGGAAGCACCTGCCCCAAAAAGTCTATGAGCTCCGGGGCTGCCGTCCACAGGGAGTGACCTAGGGCGTAGCCCCAGCTGTTCAGCGGATCGGAGGCGACCTGCAAGGTGACCACAGCCGGGCATCAAGCAGGTGCTCTTGGCGGTATTGCGCGATAGTGGGTGCAATCGACATTTGAGCAACAGACCTGGGCTTTTAGGCCTTCTCCAGCGTCCAGCTCATATCGCAGGAGCTTGTCCAATTCCATCGGCTCCGCCATGCCAGTCTGCGGGGCGCACAAACAGTGAAGAAGGTGGCATTGCATAGTGGTCTGAGGCACCTGGTCCGGAGGCTCAAACAGCTGGCAAAATGCTGCTGATATTCGCACCGCGTGCATCAGCTCTGCGAGCGCCATGGCTCCTGCTGCAGGTGAATTTGCTCGTGATGACGGTCAGCATACATGCGCTGAACGCGCCAACGCGCACACGATCTGAATTCAGATGCCTCTGAGGGACAGTAAACTGTGGAGACAGGCGAATGCCGTGTCTGCATTCGGCGCTGCGTCGTTCCGTAAGACGAGTTGTAGGAAAGGGACCTGCGCCTACTCGTTGCCCTTGAAATATTCCCGATACGGCTTCACAGATTTAGTAGGAATTTGCCATGTGAAAAGTGTGCGCTGTTTAGCTGCCATTTTCCACACATACTGACAGCAAGTGACAGCGGCACTTCGTTGGTCCCAGTAACCTTGTCCACAGCTCTGCCATCCGTCAGCGCAGTCTAAGGCAATTACCAACATGATCATCGAAGACATAACAGACTGTTCCGAGAGTGAGCATCAGGCACAGCTTGATGCAGGCGATGCAGCGGCATTCCACAACGACGACGAAGATTCGTTTCACGATGCTTCAGAGTCGGAGGACTCCTTTGAAGATGCGACCGAGCATTTTGATGTGGACTCCCTCAGCGCAGCGCAACACCGTGCGCAGGCAGCAGCCGAAGCCGGTGAGGACCTCAGCTTGATCGAGACCACCCTAAAAAATGTCACACCGAATCTGTGGCCATCGCACCCGCAAAAGAGCTGTTCTCATAAGGCCTCACCTGGGTGCCAAAGCCAGAATATCAGGAGCATGTTTCCCTGCTCAGGCCGTGGTCATGGTGAGGATCAGGCGACCCACAGGCAGCCTGCCACGGTCGACTCCGCCATCCCGCTCTCAGACCAGCAGGTATCGCGGGGTGCAGCGGGCCAGCACGGCACAGATGCTGCGGCGCCGGCGCCGGCGGCACCCGCGCCGGCGCCGGCAGATGCAGCAAGCGCCATAGACGAGGCGGCGCAGCAGCGTGCAGCACCCACAGAGCAGCAACGGGCGCCCACAGACGACGACTGGCCAATGGGGCAGCGCTTCCGTGAGCCGCGCTCGGCGCAGCCAGATACGGGAGCGGATGGGGAGATGCCGATAGACCCCGTGCCGGCGCCGTCCCCAGAGGAGACCCTCAGTCCAGAAGAGGTTCAGGTGCGCTGAGAGCAGGCCCGGCCGCCGACCCTTCGTCATTCATGCTCATTTGCATGTCGTGCACAGCCAAGGCCCAGCACATGATCTGCCATTCTGCAACTATCCCTCGCAGAAGCGAACAGAGGAGGCAGAGGCGCTGAAGCGGGAGGGCAATGCACTTTATGCAGACGGAAAGTTTGAGGAGGCCCAGGTGTGCTGCCTGCTGCGTGTCATCCTCTTGTGTGGCTGCGCCTGGCGCTAGATCATACTCTCCTTGCTCGGTGCTTGCTCGGCTGCAGACTGTCGACAGTTGGCAGTATGTGGCAGATGTATTGTGCGCACCAAGGTGTATCAGTCATCGAGTCGAACAGACAGTTCATTGTGCTCCCTTGGAAGCTCGTACAAAAAAGCTCAACAGTGGGTGCCAGGCTGTCAAATTGTTGCTGCATCCTCGCAGGCCAAGTATGGCGAGGCTCTGGACGCGGCCCTGCTGTCGGCGCCGCAGCGCGCAGTATACTTTGCAAACCGCGCGGCAGTGGCGCTGAAGCTGCAACAGGTATGCAGCTGCACCATGCACGTTCCACCGTGTGCCGCCTCAGTCATGGCGCAGGCTATCCAAACTTGCAGCCTGGTCCAGGACTGTTCGTGTCTGCCCTCTGCATGTTAGACCGCCTGGATGCACCGCTGTTTGAGCTGCCCTAAGTGTCTCACTGCTGAGACTGCTCGTCTGCGCCGTAGTGGAGCAACGCCGCGGCGGATTGCACGGCGGCCATCGGCATCGACGCCGGCTATGTGAAGGTGTGCTGGGCCGTTTGCTGTGCACTCAAAGCTTGCCCTGCTGGTCGCTCGTGCACGTGTTGAGCCATGGGGTACTATGCCGACCAGAGGACTACAATGACGTGTGTAGTGTTTCTGCACAGGCGTACATGCGGCGGGCGACCGCCTACGAGCAATCGAACGACCTCGAGCGAGCTTTGAGCGACCTGAAAAAGGTGCAGCAGCTGCCCACGACAACTCTGGGCTGGTCGCTTGCCGTGCATGTCCTTCAGCCTGCGACCGACCAGCCATGCGATGCTCCGTCAGTTTGTGGCTGATGCCTCTGGAAATGTTTCAACATCTCACGTCGAGGTGCCGGGAGCCGGATCTGCTGTCGGCGCAGCAGAGCTGCGCTGGCGCAAGGCAGCTGCCACGAGCAGGCAGCGCAGTCATGCGAAGGATATACTTCACAAGCAGGGGCGGCTTTCACGACACCAAGAACTAGGTGCTACCCAGCTGCACGGGGGCGTTCTCAGGAGAATGGACCACAGCCTTCTCGAAGCCAAAAGTGGCATCCTCGTGCCTGAGTAGCCTTGCTCTTGTGAACAGGTGGTGGAGCTAGACGCAGGCAATGCGGCGGCGACGGCACAGGTGAAGAAGATGGAGCCCATAGTGCAAGAGCGGCGGGAAAAGATGAAGGAGGAAATGATTGGTGCGTGCTCCTGCCACGAGACTAAAATGCATTCGCCTGCCATGCATTGGCAGTATGCATCTTCCATGAGCATGCGCTTATGGTTTCAATGTTGGTCACGCAAGCTTGACGCCGTCAGCATCCTGCACAATGCTGCCGCGCATCGTGCAGGGCCATGCCTTTCGGCCTTATATGTGTGCGCTGGGTAAGTAGGGCATGCAACCCGGGAGGGGGGAGGGGGGGGGGCAAACACAAGCGAAAACTCGTTGGGTATTGTTCACACCGTGTGGTGCGCATGCAAGCAGAATGCGCAGGCCAGCGACGGAGCGCATGTCGAAATGTCGTCCTCTGCAAGATTTGAATTTGTGCATGAATCACGTGTGATCATCTCTACTGTCGTGCAGGCAAGCTAAAGGACCTGGGCAACACGGTGCTGGGCAAGTTCGGCATGTCGCTGGACAACTTCAAGGCGGTCAAGGATCCTGTCACCGGGTCCTACTCTATCAACTTTGGGCAGTAGCTGCGGCGGCGATCATCATTCGCAGGGCGAAGGGTCCAGAGGGTCATCACCTAAGAAGCTTGTTGGTGCCGCTCCCTCTGGCACTCAGCTGTCCGCCGGCATGGCAGGGAAGTGCAATGTTTTTGGCGGTACAGATTTGCTCGGTTTAGCTTGTAACGCAAGCGTATCTGATACCTGTGCTAGGGGTTCGTTGCATTGTTCGAGCTCTCAATAATGCCGCCTCATTCCCCTCACAATACGCAATTAAGGTACATTCAATGGCTGCCCGACTGCATGGCATAGTAAAGCAACTCGACGTTTGCCAAAAGCAGGACATCAACATAATATCAATCTAAACCGCATCAACAACTTTGCCATGCACACTGCTCACACCTGCTTACAGCGCTGCTCGATGATGGCACACCGTCTTCTCCTCAGCTCATTCCCTCCGCTCACTGCCAACTGTTCCTACATTTAATGCTGCATTTCGCTTCAAAGCTCAGCCCCAGAGCCTGCCAAAGGACCAGTACGCAAAGCCAAGGCCGAGGAGCGGCACCAGGACGCTGACGGCTAAGATGACATTCAGGACATTGAACGGCGAGCCCTTCCACTTATCCCCGTCCCTGCGCCAGCAGCGAAGCGGGATAAAGGAAAGAAGTGCCCGCGTAAGACAATGCAGAATGGCCACCTGGCCGGGGGACACACCAGCGACTTTGGCTGCTGCGGCACGTACGCCTGGCCATGCCAGGTGCTTGGTGGATTATGGCAGATGTTCATGTCAAAGCGCAAGAGTTCCCATATCGCCTTTCGCTCACCATGCGTCGGTGTACAAGTCCTCCCGGTCGCGCTTCTGCCGCTTGCTCGCCTCAGCTGCCGTGGTGCGACCTGCGCCGAGGTGCAGATGCAGACCTCGAAATTGCATTCAGAGGCTGGGGACATACGCAGCCTGTGTCGACGGGGCATGGATGCGAGCTGCCATGGAGGTTTTTGTCCGACTTACCGAGCTGTTCGGCCACTGTCGAGGGTCGCCTGGGGTCTGATGCTGCACAGATCAACAACCTGCTGCCGCTACCGCCTGTGCACAGGTGCGGCCCATGTGTTTAGGATGGGGAATGCATTCGGCTGAAGGAAGCATGTGCTTTATGTAAGATTTCTGCGATGCATAAGGAGGTCTTCCGACCTGTTTGCCGTTTCGAATGCAGGTTGGGGTGCCGCAGCTGTGTCGATCCCCCATGTCTGCTGGCACCAAGTGCAGGCTGTGTAGCTCCAGCGAGGCTCACGACAGATTGCATGACTGCGATGCTCGTGATACTGAGATGAATGGCGAACTCAAACTGTGCAAACGCAGTCTATTGTCGATGGTGCAGGCCAAAGCACGTGGGCAGTCAGCACGAAGCCAATTTTCTGCACGCATGGAGGATGAAGTGCAGTCGGTCATACCGGTCGTTACAGCGCAACAAAGGCCGCGACCAGTCTTTGTAATTATGACTTCAGTTCACAGTAAGGCCACCGCCATCACACTCTGCTGCACACCATCTCCGCCGCACGCCATATCTGGCATGTCGCTGCGGCAAAATCCGTTCTCGTTGCCATAACCTCAGAGATGATACCCATACACCAACATCCCCTTGAGGTTTTGTCAAGCCGCAACCCCGGACTGAGAGTCATCAACGCTCCAAGATGTCAAAATTGATTCGTGGGGCATGCCGCTCCAACCCAGCTGGACACGGAATACGTGCAAGCCCGCACAGCCAGCCACCGGCCTGGCACCTGCTCAGGAGCGTCACCACTGACAGCGGCTCGGGTCACAGGCCAAATGCCTCTGGCGGTGGTGGCTGCAGCTCGCCGCCGCGCGAGTCCAT
Organism: Deuterostichococcus epilithicus; assembly: GCA_033439295.1. Taxonomy (NCBI): domain Eukaryota; kingdom Viridiplantae; phylum Chlorophyta; class Trebouxiophyceae; order Prasiolales; family Stichococcaceae; genus Deuterostichococcus; species Deuterostichococcus epilithicus. The sequence goes on along the minus strand of JAVTLE010000014.1, from coordinate 905,336 downwards.
GAACTGTACCAGGACGAGGTACAGCACCTGCGGAGGAAGCAGATGAAGCGTGCTCGCATGTGTGCGGGGGCCGGGGCTTCAGAGAGTGCTGCGCGCATCTGCTGTCAGGCAATGGCAGCGCGGCATTCCCAACTTAGTAATGGCGAGTGCCCATGTTTGAGGTTGTGCAGCGAGCATCGGCACCCACCTCAGCAGGCAGGTGCCACATCAAAGAGCACCATCAGGACGGCACATGACAAAGCACCGACGAGGATGGCAAACCAAGCTGCCGAGCTTCTCTTCCTCAGGTCTGATGTGGCAGCGCTCCGGTTCATGGTTTGTCACTAGGCAGCAGTCAGCACTTTCCCCAAAAACGATGGACACAGCGCCGGTGATGACGGCGGTGCGCTGTCCCTTTGCCACCTCGGCCTCCTCTTCCACCTTGGCTGCCGCCCTCGCAGCTGCCTGAGTTGGGTCTGGCGGCGGCGGCTGGGCGCCGCTGCGGCTGCTATCCTCTGAACTGCCAGCCCCCTGCATGCCATACCGCACAGTGGGTACCCCCATCCAAGCGGATGAACCGTACACGCAACGGATGCAACCCCGTGCGGACGTGTGCGTGGTGGACTCAGTGCACTTTGGCTGCATGCCGTGTGGGCAGCCTGCCTGCTGCTCGTCGCCGTCAGCTGCCCCGCAGCGCCGCAGCGGTCGCCGTGCTGTCAACGGCCTCAAGTTTTGCCTGGTCGATGTACAAGATCAACTGAAGTTCAGTCACTGCTGCAGTAGGAAATTGCTCGCAGGTGAGGTGGAATTTCTGTGCGGAGGCAACTTGGGCAACCACGCCAAAGAGGGTGCACATGCCGCCCACCTGAACTGAGCGCGGAGAGATGGGATGCAGGTTGATGTGACCCTCGAGCATTTGAGAGGACGGGGGACAGCGTCCTGTGCCGGGCTCAGTGGCACTCCGGTGCAGCTGCTAACGTACATGGTGCCTGCCACCAGGGTGGTCAATAGCCCAGGGGATGCGACACGGCAGCTGGTAGGGATCATAAGTGGGTGAACTGAGAGTAGTCAAAAGCGTTTGTAAAGTGGCCAGCACATTTTCACTTGCCAGCAGATCAAGCGTGACGTCAGCATTTGTTTGCACTGATAGCATCCGGTCACAAGCGCAACTTCATAGGACAGTTCGCAGGATCTGATCGATTCAGCATTTCATCACAGCCACTGGATCCCGCCTCGTCGCGATCGATCACAATCCAAACAGCGGTTGAAAACTTGCAATTCCTGTCTTGCGGAACTGATTGAAGCAGTCGTATTGCATGTGCACACTGCAGTGAGATGTCGAATTTCTCATGCTTGGGCATGCCATGCGGCACACGGTCCTGCGTGCTCCCCACGAGATGGCAGCCAGGGCAGATACTGCAACGCTGCAAATTGAACACCTTGCACTTCGGTCGCTGTAGATCAGCATCACGAAAGCAGCAGTCACTCATCAGCTGCAAAATGCATGTGCCATCGGACAGCTTCGGCGGTCAGAGCCCGGAGAAAAGGGCCAGCCGGGCGCTGAGGAACCTATTCACATTCATCGCGGCCAAGTGCGCATACAATTAAAAGCCGATTGTCTACACAAGCTCGAAGTGTGCCTTACAGTTACGCTGTGCTGAGACATGCTGTTCGGTCTGACGCCCAGATCGATGGCTATACCTGATGGTTGACCGTGCTGCTGATGCGCCAACAGGATTGTACTGGCGCAACTCGAAGGCAGCGGCAGAGGCTCCCTGGCATCCTACAACCCGCGCAGCTACGAGGACCTGATCGGCTTCATGGAGGAGCATCCGCTCACGGACGGCGACGCATGGCTCAAGCTGCTGCTGACCAAGAACGAGATGCTGGGTGAGTGTTGCACCAGGCCGCCTCAGCGTTGCTCGCGCCTGTGGCTGTGAAGATATGGCATGCAGTTTACCAGTTCCCACTTTTGTTGCATGTTTTCCGGAACGATGCTGATGTCGGCCCTGCCGCGATGCAGCGGTGAGGATCATGGAGGTTCGGGCGGCGTACTCGCAAGAGGTGAACGTACAGCTGCACAGCGACTAGCAGGGTTGACACGCATGCCTGTCTGCGGTGCAGGCTGTGCAATGCAGACCTTGTGTCCGTGCTGCATACACGGTCTGCAGTCCGGAAGCTGGTCATCCTTTTCGAATGCATTGTGTGCCCAGCCCTTGCCTCGCCCGATTTCTTGCAGGATTTTGAGTGGGACCAAGTGCAGCGGCTGGCGCTGAGCGGCCTGAAGGAGGCCAATGCGTCCATCCTACAGCAGCACGCTAGCGAGTCGTTCAGCAAGCGCATGCTTGCGGACAGCGCGCAGGGCTCGGAGGGCAGGGACCTGCCGGGCTAGAAGTAGGATTCCGCCAATGGCTTGACCACTGCACAGCAAAAATCTTCGAGTAGTTGGTCGAGAGGGGGGCGACAAGCCGTGCGAGTGGCAGGTTTTATTGCGTGAGGGTGTGGGGCAACAGCCTGTGGTCACTGCATTACGTGATGCGCATGGCGACTGCGGCATTTGCACCTTCTTGTCGAAATCCGCATTCGATAGACTGCCAATCGTTGCCGTTCCTGCCTGCCTCAGGAGGATGACAAAGACAACGTTGGCAGCCGCCCCTGCGGGGCTGTTGACATTCATCATACCAGCCTGACASCCCCCCCTCGTGACCCCCTCGTGATGTTCGTGATGTGTCCACGTGCATATTTTCGGCCGCCAGCGAGCACCAGGACGAAGCATCTCATCTTCTGCACTACATGAAGGTTGCGTCCGGCCGGGTTTCGCAGTCAGTCCGAGCGCTACAGTGGCCGGTTCGACCAGTTTTGCTTGCAGGGTGCACGGAAAGGCGCGCAGGATCTTCCCGCCGCCAGTGCCGCCAGCATGGTAATAGCACGTGAACCCTCGTGCATTCGTGGCCACTGGGAAGCTGGGGAGGGCGTGCTGACCCTTTTCATCTGAGCCTTTCATCAGCACTTGCACCGCGCAGTAGACCCTTCGCGCTCGACTCGCCGCGCAGCTCATCGCCGACTGCCGCCGCGCTACACCCCTTCGTCGCCGCTCGTCGGCAGGTGATTCTCGAGGGCTGTATGCGGTCTTGCTGCACAGGAACCGACCCACATTCGCATGATTGACAAGCCTGTGTTGAAAAGCTGTAGTCCTGGCTCCTCACGCGTCGGAATGGTAACGTCTGGCTCGTACCCCGCCCCCGTGCAAGCATGCGTGGTCTGACGCGAGCAACGAGCAAATAACCTACCACCTGCCGCTTGACGCTCATGCAAGTTCTCAGCTGATGATGGCCATCGCTCATGTGAACATCGCAGCGGTCGTCATGGCAGCGGCAGCTCCAGACCTTCCTCCCCTGCAAAAGCCTGCTGATCCCAGGGCCGAGCAGCGCGGCGTCTTCGGGAAGGTGCTTCACAAAGTGGTGAGTCTTCATTTTCGTGGGTCCTCGAGATCGAGTTCTCGCACTGCTGCCTGCCGCGCTTTGGCGACTGATGGGTTCCTGCCTTGCCACACGCAGGGCGATGGGTTTTACATCGCCGCAAGCGGCGTAACGCTCCTCCTCAGTGGACTCGTGCCCAACAAGGGCAAGAGTTCATCGGCGCAGAAGATTAGCGTGCGTCCTCTCTTGTTTATTTGCCAACTTCAGTCAGCAGCTTGATAGATCGAGGGCGCATTATTCCTGTGTTGCGTGAAGAACGAGGCAGAACCCCTTCTTGTCTCTACTGATATGTCCGACGCTGATGATAGACTCGTCTTGCTAGACTGTTGCACTTATACAGCTGGAATTGTGCAGGACGAAGCTTCGAGGGCAAATGCAGCGCCAAAAGCAGGGCGGCAACATGTGCCTACAGTCGACGAGCCGCCGTATGTGCCGCCGGCAGACCATGCCGCTCTGAAGGGCGGTTCGTCGGCTCCACGATGATTGTTTTATTCGATGCTTACAGCCTTAATGGCCTGCTCTTAGTGGGCATGCCGTGCGCTGCTTGCAGCAGCTCAGCGAATGAGGATCCGTCGATGATGTGCCCCGCCTGAATCTCACTGCGGGGCTCCAGGACGAATGCGTGCGTGTCACCTGTTTTAAGCATCTTGCTGGTTGAGCGTTCTGTGTTGATTCAAGTGTACAGAGCCGCTCTACAGATACTTGGCAAGGCTTCTTCATACCACTGTTGGTCTGCACTGTTGGGTTGTAACGATTTGGCTGCGTATACCTACTCAGTTAAGCAAGCTTGGTGTCAGCAGCAGGGCTGATCAATCACATGGAGTCTCATGCTTGCGCGTGAAGTAGGTAAGCGTTGATACAGGACGACACTGTGAGTGTGGAATTGTTGCGGCAACGTGCTATCCACAACTTGGCATGTGAGTGAATTGCGCAGCAACCCTAATCCGACATGCTCTTGCACACGAAGAAGACTCTTCCAGGACGACGAGCTGAAGTGGTGCATGCAGCCAAATCCACACTGGCAACAACGTTTCGACTGGCTTGCTGCTGATGCATGGCAACAAGTTTCCCCGTAGCCTGCTGTAGCGGGCGGCATCGCAGGCCACACCTATCAGGGCCAGTCAAACGTCATCGCAGCGTGGCATTCGCACGTGCATCGGCCAGTGCACATCCCATGACCTAAAAATCCTGCAGCCGAGGGTGAGTCAGCGCTCTCCGGGCTTCGAGCTTGGCGCCGCGCACATACATTGCATGGCCAGCACACCAACAGCCGCTCTGGCAGTGGCCCCTGTCTCCGCAGCGCAACTGCACGTATTGCGCCGCTGCACCTCTGCGAGCTTGACGTGCCGCGCCACCACCGCTGATCCGTTCGTCACCAGGCCGGACAGAGAGAGCTAAGCTCCGGCGCCCTTTGTGTCCTCTACATCGTAGATGTTCTCCGCCATTTGCCAGATCTGCAGCAGCCACAGGGCCACAGGTGTGAGTGCGCAGCAATGGCTGCCCTTCGCGATGACCCTCCCTATGTTGACTCTCTACAGTCCAGAGCTGCCTGTTGCCTGGTGCAAGGCTGCATCTGGAGGGAGAAGCGTGCAAGCACTGGCGCATTTGCCAAGAATTCGATCAGCAGGGGTCCTGTGATCACTGGATGGGGCACAAGAGCACAGCTGTTGCCTCGTTCTGGCCAGCAAGGCAATAGGCCAAGCACGCACATCCGTGACTGCCCTCCACCGCTGGACTTTCACCCCCAAAGTGGGCAATGCGCCCGCCAGATTCTCCGCGGCCAAACTCTCCCCTCGAGATTAAATGCTGGGTGAGCACTGCACAGCGAACGCACCCTCCAGAACCTGCTCAATAGCAGGGTTTTCCAACACACCTGCAGAATGTTGTCCTCGGCGACGGAGGCGACCACCCAGTCGTCCGAGGGGTTCCAAGCAAAGTCGGAGATCTTGCTGGTGTGGCCGCCGTGGATGAACAGCAGCTCCGGGGGCCCATCCTCTGCGTCCTCGTTGGTCTGCGGGGCCAGGGGTTAATCACACTGTCAAACATCTGAAAGTCTGCTATTGGACACTTGGGTATGGATACTCGAGACCAGCGGGTTGTACGGCGTCCTGGCTGGCGGCACATCTTGGCTGGCGGCAGGCTGCTGCTCTGTCTCTCGGCGGGCAGGGCGCCGTCTCCAATCGTGCAAGGTCAACACAGATGACAGACCAAGTGCGGCAGTGCGCGCCCGAAGGCGCCCGGCCAGTCCCACGGCCTCGCCCTGCCAGAGGCTGGGGCTCAGGGCTGCTGGCGCCCACCTCGGTCAAATGTCCAGGTGAAATGGGGAAGCGCGTGTCAAGCTGCAGCTGAGGCAGCGAGGCCCCTTTCAGGAGGCGCACAAACCCTGAACTCTACACCACCTGCTCGTCGCCGATGCGGGAGAGGTCCCACACCATGAGGCGCCGGTCCGCGCCGCAGGACGACAGCACCGTCTCGTTCTTGGGGCTCCACCTGCAGTGCAGAGTGGCGCGTCTGGCGTAAGCAAATGCCGCTGCGACCAGTGCGACGGCGGACGAGCCGAGGCCGGCGGCTGTTCCGCGACAGACCGGGCGCTCTGGCGCGCTCCGCACGCCCCACCGCTGCGGCAGGAGCGCCCCGCTCATGTGGCCACGACGAGGCGGCAGCGGCATTGGGAGGAGCCGCGCCGACGGCCGCCGCCGCAGCTGCCGCCGCCGTCGCACAGCCGCGACAAGATCCCGTTGGCTGCGGACTAGTTGCGAATTGCCAGACAAGCGGCGCGGCGCCGCACCCTATCTGGAAGACCTCCTCGGCGTGGTGCTCCAGCACGTGCAGCCGCTTGGTCAGGTTCCGCAGGTCGTGCAGCGCCACCTGTCGTCGCGAGGCATAGCAAACATGAGCGCAAGGCGTGTCAGGCCTTTTCTGCTTCGTAACACATGCTGTGGCGCCACACATGCACCACCCTGCCTACAGCCGCTGCCCGCGCGGCGCCTGCGCCAATTCGTGCTGGTCTGCAATCGGGCTGTGCTCTCGTGTCCCAGCACCCGGGCGCCAGCGCCCGACACCTGGCCGCCGGGGGCACTTGCGGCATTCTGGTGCAGCCGGCAATCGTCCCGGTCGTTCAAGAGGGTTTAGGGTTTAAAAGCTCACCGTCTTGTCAGCGGAGCCGGTGGCCAGCACGTACTCGTTGAAGGGGTTGAAGGCCAGGCAGTTGACCTCTGCAGTGTGCGCCTCCCCGGCGTGCACAATGCCTGCAATAACGCAATACTGAGTGGCAACGGCGGCGGCGGTTCTTAGACGGGCGGCAGTGCTGGGCGATGGCTGCGCCTGCACCTGTACCATTTGCGGCACCCCAACCTCCGACGTTGACGTAGCAGCGCCTCAAGGGCCTCAGAGGCTGCAGTTTCGTCCTCACGACAGCCTCGTCCTCACAGTGTGTCAGCTGCAGGAGGGGAGGCGTCAAGGGGAGATGTCCAAGCACGCACTGGAGGGCACGGGTTGCCGCGTGTCCCAGATGATGAGCTGCTTGTCGTCGCCGACGCTGCCGAACATGTACTCGTGCTTGCTGTGCCACGCCACGTCCTGCGCACAAAACATGCATTGCTCGGTGACGCCAGATCAGAGATGCCGAGCACCCTGTGCCTGGGTCGCTCATTTCCTGTGACTGGGACACTGCTGCCGCTGCCGACGTCCACGGACGCAGGGGCAGGGACAGGCGCTGCGCGGGATCTGCTGGTGAGGAGCATGTGCCACACTCCTGGTGTGGTGATGCTGCAGCTTGCCGGCACACGCCGCCGGGCGGCACCTCGCCTCACAGTCACCCACACCAGCGCACACGCCCAGGTATCAAGGCGCCATGGGACGTCGCCAGAGGCTTTGGCATGTTTCCGACCCACCTCGACGACGCCCAGGTGCTGGTGGTAAATCGCGTGCGCGCCCAGCGTGCGGCCAGCCGCGGCGTTGATGTCCCACAGGCAGATCTGCGCATCGTCCGAGCCCGACAGCAGGAAGCCCTGCCGGAAGGGGCTCCATGCGAGGCCGTAGCCCTGCGGCGCGGCGAATTCAAGGTCGATCAGGACGGTGGCACCTCAAGGTGTTGCAGGTGTGCCTTTCCTCTGCTGTAAATATCAAACAGCAGTCCGCTGGTTGCGGTGGCAAGCGTGCCATGCGACAATCTTGGCAGAGGGAATGCGGGATCTCCGAAAATTCTTGCGTAAACAGTCTCTAGGAGCTAGAAAGCAGTGCCTGGGATGAACCTGCAGAAGCCAGAATGAAAACCTGCCCAGCACAGCTGCGACAATCAAGCCAAGCCTCCAATTCCGGCATTTGCAAAGCAGCTCAGCCATGCCACGCTGGGGGGCTTGGGTAAATCGTAGCACCAGTGCTCTACACCCCAATGAGACGCACCTCCGTGTTGTGGCCTGTGAGGCGGATGTCAGGGGAGCAGGCGCCGTCCGGCGCCGGCTTGCTCGCATGCTTCGTGTAATCAAACACGTACACCTCTGCGTTCACCTGCGTTGGGCATTATAAGCCCATGTTCCATAGCTGCGACTGCACTGCACATCATGAGCAGCCGCGTCCATGTTTTCCCTGCAGCACTTGCGGCGACCACGTTAGCCACTGGTTGTGCCGCAGGCCGCACTCCAACCTGGACGCAACCTATGCACCTCGGATGGGGGTGTGGCGGCGCGGCCATTGCGTGCAGTCTCTCGACCGACTGGACGTCAGGCTGGTGCGGGGTTCCAGCAGGCGCCGCCCTCCGCGGCCCGAAGTCGCCCGGCAAGCCTCACCAGCCGGAGCATGCGCCCCTCACCGTTTTGGTGGCGATGATGAAGGAGTTCTGCGGCATGACGCGCGCCCGGTTGACCTCCCCCGCGTGGTTGATCTGCTGCACCACCTGCACCTTGCCCGCCGCCGCGCCAAAGCCGCCCACCTCATTACTCTCCTCGTCATAGCGGCTCACGTCCGCCTCGGTGTCCGCCAGCGGCAGGTGCACCTGCCGGGCGTGCGGAGACTTTTCAGGGTTCGAGCTGACTTCCTAGTGCAACCAAGGGCGCACGGCGACCTTGCCAAGGGCTCGAGCCAACTTTCTGGTGCAGCCCGACAGAGGACCCTGGCAGCTCCTGTCGATGCATGGCGGCCAGGTCCCTAGCTTGCGGCGGGTGCGCAGCCAGTTGTGGCAGCACAGCGACATCTCCACCATCAGTGGGATCAGACGTTAATTTCGCGATGTGGCACCCTCCGCAGGCTCCTGTCATGGCTTTTGCTGCCAGCGGAGCGCTGATGCGATGTGTCAGGTACCAGTGCTCGTCAGTAGTGATGCTTGTCAGGGGTGACGCTTCTGCATACAGCCACCATGCTGAAAGGTGGCACTGCAGCTGGCATGTATGTTCAGGCGCACCTCAGCCAGCATGAGGTAGTTCTGCTCGCCCTCCGAGGTGTGCGTACCCAGCACCATCTTCTGCTTGCTGTAGCGGCCGCCCACCTCCTCCTTCTCCTGCGCACGTCACACCGTGCAACATCTTAGAGATTACGGCGCACATCCTGAGGCATGTATTGGCGCCGGACGATGCAGGTCATGGATCAGAGCAGTGCATAAAAGTATGTCGCGCGCCAGCTCAGCTGCAGATCAGCTGATCGTGGAGGAGACGCCTCACCGGTAGCCATTGCACTGTGAGGCTGGGCCACTCCAGCGCATGCGTAATGACCAGGTCTGCGCGCCAAAGCCGAATCCGGCATTAGTGCCCTACGCCTGCACTCGCTGATTCTGTTCTCTGCCTAGGCCGCATGCGGATGTGAACTCAGCATTGCAAACTTGATTGAACATGCATATTAGATGCGCGCACCATACAGAAAGGGTGTATTCTTCTTCCATATCTTGTACTCCTCGTTCACCAGTCGCTCCTCCACCTCATCGGGGTACTCCTGTTCGACAGGGAACGATTTAGCATAGACCTCCTTGCAAGTGCATGCACAGCTGCCTGGTGATCGTGCACACACTTCCAAACCCACCTCCTCTTCCCGCTGGGCAACCTGCCCAGCGGTGGCCCCCTTCGGCGGCAGCTTGGCGACTTTTGGTAGCCTGTGGCACAATGATGACTCCCAGCACTCGTGCAGCGCAGCCGTCGCGGAGTGTCGCTGCTGTGGTTTGAACAGCCGCTTCTATCCTGTATATCAACAGTTGTGCTGACGGGTCAATCTGCGATCCGCAAGTCCAGTCAGATGTTGCGCAATACAATCAGCAGCGAATGTTTGCAGACCCGTTCAAGGGCTCGACAATGCCGCATGGGCCACTTCTGCAAATTCATGTTTGAGCAGTGGCTCTAGCGTCCCGGGACGCTAGAGGCATGCGCTGGCAAGTGGCAAGCGCGCAAGGCGCAGGGGCAATTGCGCACCGCTGCAACAGAGTGTGCATACAGCGATTCGCGCGCAACACCCTCAGCACTTGATACGATTGCGGTCGCACCGGGCTGCTGTTCTGCGTGCAGGCGTTGTCTTTCTCGCCAAGACAGTCGCTCTGGCATCATAGGCACAAAGCCACAGACTTGATCGCCATCGCCTCAGCAGTGCAAATTCCACACATCACATGCGTCTTGCAGTCTCTTGTACACGTCTCACTTTCGTTAAAGTCTCGATCTGCGTGCTCGCCGTACTGGAGCCTTGAGGCTGCGTTGGGTCCGCCTGGCAGATCCCTCACCGGCATTGCAAGTCCATGTCGGTCTGAAAATCGTCTAAAGGCGTTGCCCAAGCCCCTGGACCTGCCGGCGGTACCCCCGTCCAAGGGGACCTCTCCAGGCCAGCCCCAGCTCTTTTCACGCCAAGGCAGTCATGGCGCGCCAGCTCGTCAGCCGGCAGTCACAACGCGCCTGCGCGAGCCAGGCAGCCCGCCCCGGCCTGCTCGCTACTGCTGCAGCTTTCGCAGTGGTGGCGCTGCTGAGTGCCGGCGTCTCGGTGGATGCGGCGGCCAAGAGCAACGAGTACATTGAGGTGACCTCATGATGACGGGGTATCTTGCAGTTTCCTTTGCAAGCTGAACCCTGTGCAAGCTGAAGCCGAATGCTGCGAGAACCAAGAACCCATTTTCTATCACATTTACCTGTATAATCTGACATCTCAGGATACCGATCGCTTTCCCGGCTGGAAGGGCGAGCTGCCGCAGCAGCAGCCTCTGGGCGGCGACGCAATCACCATCGGCTACGGCGAGGCCGGCAAGGTGGTTGCTTTCGTAGGCTCTGGCGCGGGCGCCTATGCAGTTGAAGGGGGGCGCGCAATGGAGACAGTCGCACACAGCTGACTGCACTGAGCTGGCGGCGTGCTCATAGCCCCGTGTGGCCGGTGTTCGGCCAGGCCATGCCCGGCGCCTCGCACACGGCGAAATTTGTGCAAATGGCACACCCCCAGCGCACGCCAATCCCGCTTCTGACGTTTGAGGATCCTGGCGTCGCAGGAGATGTGGCGGGGCGAGGTGAAGCAGATCAGCGACTCGCCGCGTGCGTTTCTGTACAAGAAACTGCTCAGCGACGAAGAATGTGCCTACCTCATCAACAATGTGCGCGCCTGCCAAAACGACGACCACCATCTCCATTTTCACCATGACCTTCAGGGCCCCCTGCCTCAATCGCCTCGCATCAGATGGCTGTTGCCTCCGTCTCGTTGCAGCACGAGCAGATTGCGCATTTCCTAGGCAGCGGCCACAGGCTTAGATTCCGCATGGTGCCGCTCCATCTCATGCCTGTGGTGGCCACTGGAAGCATCCGAGCCCGCTCATTGCACGGCCCGCACCATCCGGCTGGTGCATCGAAGCTCGAGGATGCCGTCGTGCTTCCCCTCAGGCGAAGGAACGGATGACCAAGAGCACCGTGGTGGACAGCGCCACCGGCAAGAGCATGGATTCTGACGTGCGCACCTCGACTGGCTCCTTCTACTCGCGCGGCCAGGACGAGGTGCGCGTCAAGGTTGCATCCAGATGTTCTACATCTAGGCTGTCATCGCGACCTTTCGGCGCTATGTACGGGCGGAATGCCCTCCGAATGTACTGCCACGTGGCCGCTGGGTCCTTGCGCATGGCCTAAGACGGCAGGCTGCAGCAGCGGCCTCATGCACTGCTGACGCAACCATTCCGCAGTTTGGCCTCTGGCACAGCATGACCCCTGGGATTGATGTTTGTGGCGCGGACAGGTCATCCGGCGCATTGAGAAGCGGCTGTCGCACATCAGCTTCCTGCCGGTTGACAACGGCGAGGGCCTCCAGATCCTGCACTATGTGGTGCGCCTGCCCTGCACCCTTCGCCTGACCCACTGGCTCAGAGACCACGAGTATTCTACTCCGTCTGGACATCACGCCTTGAACGCGCCGATTGCCGGCGATCAAGCTGCACATGCTTGCCCCCGCTTGCTGATGCCACGCGTAAGTTCATCATAATCAAATAGGTCTGCCGAACGGGCAGCTGGTCCATGTGCTGATGACTGCCACATGTGTCATGTCTGCAGAATGGGCAGCAGTACAAGCCCCACGAGGTAAACAAGATCACGATGTCATGCGGGCCTGCCTGTGTGTCCAACACAGCCTGCGTTGGATCAGCCTGCATCGAATGCTGACGCCAGGTCACGCTGACGGATGCGAGTGCCGTGCAGGATTTCTTCCATGACAACGTCAACGCGCGGCCCGAGAACGGCGGCCAGCGCGTCGCCACTGTGCTCATGTACCTGTGCGTCCTTCTCTGTGTGTGTCTGTCATATGACCTCGGTCAGATTTTCAAGTGTCCACGCGTCAAACCTTTGCTGTGATCGAAGCTGCTTCCACTGCACATGCAGTGCCACACAACCTGTCTGCAGTCGCTGTCTGCAGTCGAGACACTGCGAGTGGCGCTCTGCGTCTGCCGGGGCAGGAATGGGCAATGCTGCTGAGCCGTGCGGTCCAATGCAGCGTGCTGCCGGTGCTTATTCAAGCGGGTCTGAAAGGGGATGTGAGACAGCTCGCTGCAGCAGCTGCACCGAAGGGAGCTGCACCAAAACGCCTGTCTGAAGCGGCTGCGGCGGGTGTGCCGTAGGACAACGCCGGAGGAGGGTGGCGAAACGGTGTTCCCGAAGGCGCAGGTCAAGACCACCGGCCCCGGCTGGTCCGACTGTGCCAAGGAGGTGCGCGCCACTGCCCACCCATGCTCCTGCTGCTGTGGGGTTGCTGGCAGCAGGGCGGCCGACCTGCAGTGCCACGTCTGTAACCATGACGGACGGGTCAAGGCTGGATCGTGGGTTGCAGGGTCTGGCTGTCAAGGCGAGCACGGGCGACGCGCTGCTGTTTTACAGCCTGAAGCCCAACGGCGAGACGGACCCCACCAGCATGCACGGCAGCTGCCCCACGCTCAAGGTGCGGGCGCTGAAAACACCTCTCAACAGAAAATGTGACAGGGTTGGCTGTGCATTTTCTAACGAAACGAGTCGAAGGTACCACCTGACAGGAGCACACGGGGAGTAGGTTGCAGGAAGTCGTTGCCCCGCATGGTTGGCGTGGCCCCATTTATGGGTCTGCGGACGCAGCCCGCCACTGTGCTGTTGCTGGCTCTCTACACCCGCCGCCGCAGGGACTGGCAAGCCTTTGCCTGGCCCACTCTTATGCTGGGCAGACTGTCACGGCCACTCGCACTGCACTAGGCAGCGCTCCAGTCCCGACTTTAGTGGCCTGCAAAATGCAGGGCGAGAAGTGGAGCGCCACGAAATGGATCCACACCGGCTCTTTCGGGCTGTCGACTGAGGAGCAGCGCGCCAAGTGGGGCGAGTGCGTTGACGCCGACGACCGGTGCGGGGCTCCTCCCTCCTGTGTGTGTGCCTGTGCGGAGGGTCTTGCATCATCCCTGTCTGCAATACATTGTGTGTGCATGCTGCCCTGCGAACACAGTGCGCAGTGCTGCCCGCGACGTGTCGGCCAGCCCAGGCATGCATGTGCTGCGCTGCCTGCTCGTCATCCACCAGCATGCTGTGCCGATGGCCCCATGCGTGCTGCGGCTGCAGGTGTGAGGAGTGGGCGCTGGCGGGCGAGTGCAAGGTGCACTGCCACCCTCTTCCTGCTTGTTCCCCGCCGCATGATTCCGTGCAGCCAGACACTGCTGACAACTTCCAGCGCAGTCTACCGCAAGTTGCAGAGCATTTCTCGCTTCATGGTCAATACAAGCCAAATCGCAATCCACTACTGAGCTGCTCTGATCGAGTTCAGGATTGCTGTCGGGATGCGCAACAGGCGTGCGGTCGTGCAGTCCCGCTGACGGCCTCATACTTTGTATTGACTGCTCTGCAGGCAAATCCGAACTACATGAATAAGTATTGCCGGCCAGCCTGCAAGGTGCGTTGGTCTCTATTTTATCATTTGCAGTCTCACCATGCTGCCTGTAGCTTCCGAACGCTGCATCGCCAACTGTCCGCATCCTGCATGCGGCATTGAGCATGTAACATCACGCGGTGGGACCCAGTATTTCAGTTTTGACGTGGAGCTCTGCAGGTGTGCGACCCGGACGACCCAAAGAATGATAAGGCCGACGCGGATGCAGCGAAGGCGCAGTAATGACCATCAGCTCCATCCTTTCGAGACAAAGCCGAGCCCTGCGGTTTCAGTGTCATGACGGCAGCTGTTGACCAACCAATCGGATGTAATGGCAGTGTTCCTGCGTTTTGGTTTCTAGGGTTGAGAGGCAGGAAGTCGGTCAGGAAACAGTGGTCCGGTGTTTGAACACTGCATTCGTTGAAATGAACCATCAACTCCAAGAACTGATAACGTGTTAATCACTCTGCGGCTTCTGCAGGTTCCTCTGCTGGCTCCTCCGCTGGCTCCTCTGCTGGCTCCTCCGCTGCCTGTTCTGCTTCCTCATCTGGCGCTGCCTTCGCGCCAGAAGCAGACTGTGCGTGCTCACCAGCATTCTGCACCATGGCTGCCGCGTCCGCAGCCGACTTTCCGCAGGCTCCGCACGACCGCTTGCACCTGCAGTCAGGGATGCGATGAAATGAGAGTGTTCAATCGACGACAGCTCTCGTGTGCACAAACTTGCGTCAGCTGCAATGCGCCTACTACCGCGCTGTAGCAACGATTGCATAAGCTCACACAATCCTCACTTGGCGAGCATGAAGCCGGGATTCTTCGTGCCTGCAATACGCAGAAGTCGCTCCCTTAGATCACTACGCTGAGGCGAACGAGGCTATGTGGATAGCAGCCGGCTGCAGACGTCTCACGACGCCACGAAAACAACAAAGGACAGGTTGGAGAGGTGACAAGTGCAGCTGCGCAGTGACAGGAAGGATGCTCTTGGAACAGGGCAAGCACGCAAGACCCACATTCGTCGTTCCAGGCCCAATCCTCGCAGCCCTTGTCCGCATCGTGGCAGCTCGCCATCTCTGCGACATTGGCTGCGGCGCCGTCCTGCAAACTGGACACGTGGATCCACTTCGTGCTGCTCCACTTCTCGCCCTGCGGCAAGCAGTGCGGAGGCATGGTCGGGCTGCGCTGCCGCCGACTGACACATTCCTCAGCAGTAAGCACAGGTGGGTTGCAGCCGCAGCTCACGACTGCCCGCCTGTGGCGGCCCGCACAGGGGCCTTGTACTTTAAAAGCATGCAAACCCAGCGACCGACGGCCGTGACAGTGCTGCGACCGGGTCGAGCCGTGTCAGAGTTGTTTCAGTTCAGATGAGCAGCGGACAGGCCCCACCTTGAGCGTGGGACAGCTGCCGTGCTCGCTGGACAGGTCGATGGTGCCATTAGGGTGCAGCGCGTAAAACAACACCGCATCGCCCCGTGTGCTCTTCACGCTCAAACCCTGCACACCCAGGAGATGCACGATTTCGGTGTGGCGGCTGGTGCAGGTTGATGGCAGCTTGATGGTGACAACTTGGATGACCACAACACCGCGTCGCTCGCCCCGCATATAAGTCACGCTTACACCCTGCACTTACACCCTGCACACAGGCCTGCGTCTGAAATCCAAAACAGCGAACACCAGCTCTGACAGGAATCCACTGTGAACCAGCCAAACGAACCAGCTAGCACTGAATCGAGACAGAATATGACGAAGTTTTGCGCACCTTCTTGGCGCAGTTGGACCAGCCGGGGCCGCTGGCATGCGGCAGCCCCTGCGGGAACACTGTCTCGCCGCCGTCCTCAGGGGTAGTCCTGCGGCCGCAAGCAAAATTTCAGGTGTTTCAGCGCCCAGGTCATGCTCGCCCCTTCTGCGCTCTGAGATTGCTCGCGGCTAGCAGTCATTGCTCTTCTGTTCATCTAGCATCATTTATGGCAGTCGTAATAGTATTGATCGAACTCTGCCCAGCATGAGGCCGCACAGCAGGCTGCAGCAAGGCGATTATGAGTTTGTCGCCAGCCCTCGGATCTGCAATGGACGCAGCCTCAAACGCGCGCCATATCGACGTTAGGCCGTTGCGCGTGCGAGTGCAAGCAGAACTATGGGTGAACATGTTGAACAAATGCGAGGGCACTCACAGGTACATGAGGACGGTGGCGATGCGGTTGCCGCCGTGCGCCGGGTCGCTGTTGACCTTGTCCCAGAAGAAATCGTGGTGAGGTTTATATTGTTGCCCATTCTGCAATTGAAATCGATGCACGTGTCAGTGCATTATGAGACGTGCAGCTCAGTCCCGCCGAGACTCAGTATCTTGGCACCCCGCAGGCGTCCTGGCAGCCAGCACATCAGGGCGTGGCTCCTCATGCTGCTTACGGGAGCAGGGGTGATGCTTGCAGGAAGTAGCAGCCGGTGGCTTCAGGGCACCATGCTGCAACCATACCTAATGGAACGGTCTCCTGACTTTTGATTGGAAAGATCTCAACAACGTTGGTGCCTGGGCAGCAAGTGGCGGGCGCGCCGAGCTCGCCCGCAAGTACATGGCTGCCTCAATTGCTTGACAATAAGGTTGTTGAAATTCCACTCACCTTGTACTGCAGGACCTGGAGCCCCTCGCCGTTCTCCTCCGGCAGGAAGCTGACCCGCGCTATGCGCTGCTCGATGCGCGCGATGACCTGCGCACAGCAGACAACAGGGATCGCCAGGCAGCATGCAAGAGAGCGGCAGTCGCTATGCGCACTGTCTGCGACGGGCAGCAGGCCGAGAAGGCCGAGAGAGCTGTCCCTTCCCTGTCGTGGTGTCACATAATGCACAACCGACTCGGAGGAGCCATCGCCTCGAGCGACTGCAGCACATGCGGGCGCAGTGAGTGTGCTCCATATGCAATAATCGTGCTTCCTTTGAGCTGCCCGCCCTGGCAAAGGCCCTCGAATGCCATGCAGGGCCTTGCAAGGAGCACCCGCGGACCCTGAGTAGACGTGCACATGCAGGGTCTCATAAAAGAACATCCCGCCACAAGGCATACTCGCAACTGAGAGAGGGAGAGAGGTTACACCTTTCCAGCCTCACTCAGGCTGATTAGGGTTGAGGCATGAGAGCCGATGAAATGGTCTCGTCCAAATCTGCCGACAATCAGTCCCACTGACGGTGCACGCACCGGGTCCTCTCCGTTCTGGAAGAAGGCGCCGCTGCTGGTGCGTACGGAGTCCGACTTGCTGCCGCCGGTGTCGTTGTCCACCACCTCGCTCGCCTCCAGGTGCGGCCGCGCCTGGCGGCAGGAACATGCGGTTGATCAACTTCGCTAGGTTGAAAGTGACAGGAGATGGGAGATGGGATAATAGTCATGGGAGGAAGGCAGCAGCAGGAATGCCATGCGTGTTGGAGAGTCATGAGGAAGGAATGCAGTGGGACGCGGCGGATGGCGGCTTAGGCAGCAGTGACGTCTGAATGGCCGCGCCGAGCTATCAGCTGCGCAGCAGCTAGCGCTCAACGCTCGACATGCTGGCGCCCTCAAACACGCTGGATGGGACCGCCGAATTTAGGCGCATGTCTCATGCGACCTGCTCCATGGCGCGGGCGCCGGCAAGCAAATGCTGACACCACCTCTCAGCACGTTGAAGCCGCTGCCGCACTCACGGCAAGCAATGCCTCCGGGTGTGACATGCAAAATGCTGTGGAGCTGCCCACCTTGTTCATGAGGTGGTCGCACTCTGCGTCCGACAGGAAGCGCTTGTACAGGAACAGGCGAGGCGCCCAGGACAGCTGCTGCACTTCGCCGTCCCACTCCACCTGCGGGCGGCACACACGCACGAGCCCGTCATGGGCCAGCGGCGATGCAAGCCCCGCAGCCCGGCACCGCTGCCTCACAGCCTCGCGACGAGAGCCGTCCGGAGAGAGCTGTCAGGTCTACAGACGTCAGCAGGACGGCAGCAGGGCTCCAGCAGACGCAAAGCGCGCTGGAAGGCGACTTGGCTGATTGGCATTCCTTACCTCCCCCAGGCTGCCGTGCGCCATGGCGCGTATGCGATTCGGGTCGCCGCCAGTCTGCTCCGCCCCGTACTTCACGCCGGGCAGCGTACCCTTCCAGCCCGGAAAGCGCTCTAAATCGTTGATATACGTGTTCGCCTCCACTGCCTCGACTGCTTCCGCCCCAGGGCCAGCACGGTGCAGCAGCGCCAGCGCCGCCAGCAACAGCGCTCCTCTGCAGGCTTGCCTCCGGAGCATGCCGCGCGCTGAGGTGCCGCTGCCGCTTCTGTGATGCCGTCTAGCGCGTGTGCTGCCCTGCTGAGCGAATTGACTCAGTTCCGTCTGGCGCTGTGGCACGCTGGCGGTGAAGCCCGCGCACTGCGTCAATCGCCGGACGAGAACTGCTGTCTGCCACTCAGGATGCAACCTTCAATGCTGCAGTCCGTGATCTTGAAGGTAGTTGTTGCTGAAGCGCAGTCGAAAGCTCCCAGTGCATCGTCGTCCGATCAGACCACTGGGACAACAATCACCGAACAAGTCGCTGCTGCTGGTGAGTCAAGCAGTCACGTGCGCGGTTACAGCAGCGCCTCGCTCTCAGATGCGCAATCTGAAGAGCACAGTGAAGCGCTGGGCGAGTTGCGTACGGGCGTTCCCTGCTGGCGTTAGGATTGCAATACAGACACCTGCACTTCAACGAGGCCTAGCACTCACACGAGAATCTCAACCGTCTCACGCAGATTGCAAAAGTTGTCGACGAAATGGGTTCGGCTGGAAGCTTGTGGCCGCTGAGGTTCCACATGAAGACAGCATGTAGAATACACACCTGTCTGACTTCTGACAGACAGTGCCTGCCTGCAAACCGCCGGGTGCAGCTGGCGCTCACCTTACCTCTGCAGCCGAAAATGATAGATCGTGGTCCAGATCATGAACATGAATCGAAAGGTCTCATCTACATGCTGATGGAGATACATTGGCAATTTGCATAGGCCGCCACCAACATGTCAACACCACAACTCACTGAATTAATTCCAGATCTGACCACAACGCTGTGCAAGCAGCTATCCACAGTCGCAAATGATGGCGTGCTGATTATACGCATTTCTACCGAGTCTGATGCTGAGGAGGCGCTGGCGCCCCTGATGCTTCATCGAGCACTGGGGGTCCGCCAATACACACTGTCTGAGCTGGCTCTGCATACACCTGAACCAGATTACTCGTCCACTGATCCTAGGCTTCTGCTCCCTGATTGACCGAGGGATCTGTCACCCCCTCGGGGTCTGTCTCTGACACTTCAGCGCACGTGCTGCATGACTTTCTGCACCTGGCAGCATGGCAGGACACCAAGGGTCAGCCCATGCATGATATCAGCAGTGTCCGAAGTCGGGATGGGCAGCATTGGTACGTCAGGG
Source organism: Deuterostichococcus epilithicus (assembly GCA_033439295.1). Classification (NCBI taxonomy): domain Eukaryota; kingdom Viridiplantae; phylum Chlorophyta; class Trebouxiophyceae; order Prasiolales; family Stichococcaceae; genus Deuterostichococcus; species Deuterostichococcus epilithicus. The sequence continues at coordinate 886,171 of JAVTLE010000014.1, read as the reverse complement.
TGACATCTTGCAGGCAGCTGACATTTAGGCTGTGAATACAGCACGAATGGCAAGACGGACATGGCGGCATGTGGCAGGCAGAGGGTGCAGACCTTGAAAGCATGAACCCAGGATTTCTTTTGCCTGCGGGCACAGAAAAAACAATTGACGACACTGTGCGGGATTGATCAGGCGCTACGTAGCCCATCTGTGCAGCGGCTGGATGCATAACCTGCAGCTTTCCAGCTACCAAGACAGAAGCACACAGATAGGCAGTGATGCGCAAAAATCGCACATTCGCCCCTGGCCGCCCAGCTTCTGCAGTTGGTATGCACGTCAGCGCACCCACGACGACAGTGGCGGCGTCTCCATTTAGGCTCGATTCGTGGAGCCACTTTGGCGCGCTCCACTTCTCGCCCTGAGGCGGAGACAGTTGTCAAACTCAGCTTCATGCCACGGTCAGGCAAGCGCTGAGCCGGCCAGCGTCTTACCAAGCCCCGCCCGCCGGCCAACACAGTGGCAACCAGCAAGAGGCAGCACAGAAGTAAGGGCGACTGCACTGGAATGACGATCTGCGTCATGAGTCGTGGGCACCTTGGTTGTAGGGCAGCTCCCATGCTCGCTGTGCAAGTCGACGGTGCCATTGGGATGCATCGAGTAGAACAGCACTGCGTTGCCTTTTGTGGCTTTCACGCTCAGACCCTGCACACAAGGGGACGCATCAGTTCGCGCAATCGAGCCATTGATTGCTGCAGAACCTATCATAATGCCCGCAGGGTTTATTTGAGGTGTGTGCTGGAGACCTGCAAGCGCCACACGCAGGCCTGCACGAATCCTCGAAAGGCACTTTGCAGCAAACGAGCGAACAGCAGGCACCTGCTATCACGATTGTCCAGCATTAAGGCACACAGACAACAATCTTTACGTGCACCTGCTTGGCGCAGTCGGACCAGCCAGGGCCGTCGCTGCGGGGCCGCCCCTGCGGGAACACCGTCTCACCGCCCTCCTCCGGCGTTGTGCTGCGCGTGCAACGACCACACGCCTCAGCTCGCAACTGCAGCTCGCATTCGGCATGGTAGCACGTGGACATAGGCCGCACGATGACATGAAAGCCGGTGTCACCGAGCACGATGGAGGGTCCTGACGAGACTCGAGACGCACAGGTACATGAGCATCGTAGCAGCGCGCTGGCCGCCGTGATGGGGGTCAGCGTTGACCATGTCTGCAAAGGCGTCGAGGTGTAGCCTATATTCCTGCCCGTCCTGCGGTAATGCAACATTGAGGTGTGGTCAGCTCACAAGGAACAAAGCATCTGTTTCGCCCTGCACCTGGCCGTCCCGCATGCTCCTCATGAATGCAGAGGCTGTCAGTCCACAATCTTCTTCTGCGATGAGATACACAGTCGCATCACAAAGCAGCAGTGCAACAACCCTCTCATTTGCAGTTGCCTGAACTATATGCAGCCAGTCTCACCTGGTAGCGGAGCACCTGCAAACCCTCGCCATTTTCTTGCGGCAGGTAGGTGATGCGGGAGATGCGCTCCTCAATGCGCGCTACGACCTGCGACGAGCAGCCCGGCACCAGCTTCAGACTCTCATTTACCTTACAGCTCATCAGACATCCGCTGCAAGGTGTATGGGCTGCCAGCAGCCTGGCCGGGTCTGGCGGGCTGCCAGCAGCAGGTGCCAAGCTATAACAGTGGACGAGCAGCAGTCAGAGCTGCCCTCCGAGCTCAGATTCAACACGCACCGGGTCCTCGTGGAAGCTGAGGAAGATGCCACTGCTGGTGCGCACGTTGTCCAGTTTGCTGCCACCCCGGTCGTCGTCCACGACCATGCTTCGCTCCAGACGCGTCTTCGCCTGCGCAGTATGCAGTACGCCTGGTCATGCATGTTGCACGCCTGCTGCCTGCTGGCTCCTCAAGGGTCCTGCTAGCAGCTGTGTATGTGCGGGCTCAAAGCGAGTATCCGGCAGCGCGTGGCACCGCTAAAGCTTGGTGCACTCGCCTTGTTGATCAGATGGTCACACTCCTCATCCGAAGGAAGCCCTCAAACAGAAAGGCGCGCGGCGACCAGGCTAACTGCTTGGCCTGGCCCTTCCACTCCTGCTATCGTGGAGGAACAGCAATGTCATGCATGATGCAGCCGCACCCTGGTATGGGTGCCGCCAAGTTCAGCACGCACAGCTGACCTGCTTGCGACAGCAGACTGCGCAACCGAGCTCAAATTCGAGCCCAGCACTGCTGTTCACGAGGAGGTCATCAAGTCACGGCGCGACTGACCATCATCACGCGCGGCATCGTACCTGGGTCAAGGTAGGCACTGTCTTCCTCAATCCGCCGCCTTGCGCAACCTGTTCACGGTGGCTGCGGGGGGCGTCGTGTCTCAAGTTTGGCAGCGTTTCCCTGTGCAAGCGGTGAAGAGTCTGAGATCACCTGCTACGTACTTCGTCAACAGACAGCGCAGAAGATAGACAGATAGATGCAGTGCCAGGCGGCATGCAGCCAGGCAGCAGCGCTGCTGATAGTTTAGCGCACCTCCAGCCGGGGAAGCGCGAAGAGTCCGACGGGAACGTGTCTGACCCGATTGCCTCCGCGGAAAATGCCGCCACTTGCGGCGACAGCAGTGCAGCAAGGGCCGCCAGCAGCAGTGCTGCTGTGCACGCCAAGCTTCGCAGCATCCTATTGGCTCGAAGGCGGCTTGGTGTTGTTGGCGTCGCCTAGCGATGAGCGCGCCAAGGCGAATGCTTGTTTCGTTGCTGTGTGACGCAAGAGGTGCCCGATGGCCAACTCAACGTGTGAACGGCGTCACTGAGTGTGGTCTATCTGCAACCTCGTGACGCCCTCAGCGCAGAAGCACTAATAAAGGTATGCTCAGGGCCGCCCAAAGTCTTTATGATAACGTCTCGTGTTGGCGTGTGAAGAGAACAGCGGCCGGACACAGTCGTGAAAGATCCCGAAGCACCTCAGGGCGGTGCGGTGAGACGAGCTTTACACCCCAGCGGAGAATCAAACCTTTGACATCTTAGCAAGCAGAATTGGCTTTGTATTGCGCACGATGGAGCGGAGCGATGCACTGTGATCATCGCAGATCATCGCGATTTCCAAGAGATGTGTCGCCATTCATGTGTAGACTTGACCGACTTCCAACGAGGTATGCCCGCTTCCGCCCCCTTGCTTTTGGTCGCACGTGTCTGCAAGGCAAGTGACAGAAGCCATGCCTGCACATGCGAGAATGCTGAGCTGCGTCTCGTGTGCATCACACATACTCTCAGCTGCAGGCGGTGTCAGCAGCGCCCAGGTGGTTCGATCGGCCCTCAAAACATCTCTCGGAACCCCTCCTCGGCTTCGCAGGTGCAACAGGCAGCAGTGGCGTGATCCGCTACAGAACAGGTAAAAGCATGATGCTTACACACAGAAACGTCCTTTGCCAAAACCTCCAGGGCATGCGGGGCTGTCTGCAGGCCTGCACGTGATGGCACAGATGAGATCGCGTTACTGATCCCACAGTCCTTTCGTCACACGTCGTGCATGCACACGCGTCAATCTGGATGGAAGCTTATGCACACCACTGATGAACAGCCTGGCGTTGGCATGGGCATATGCCATGCGCCATCATGCTGTTGAGGCGCGTCGAATGGCTTGGCGCAATCACTTCCGGGATGCGAAGCATGCACCTTATGCGCCCTGAATTCAAGAAAGACGCCCGTTTCAACGATACTCGATACCACCTGCTTGTGTCCTGTCAGCCTGTGGAGCTGGAGCTGGAGCTGGAGCTGGAGCTGCTATAAAACTCTGCAACCACCAGTGCATTGCTCCTGCCAACACTTGGGACATTGATGCCAACGATTCGTGGCCTGGTAGCTCCATGGCGAGTGCTTGCCGGGGCGACTGCGTAACGGCGCAAACATGTTCCGGGTTTTTGTGGCAGGCACAAGGCTGCGTCTGGGAGGCGCGACCTGGCTGTAGCAGTCATGGCGGCGGCTCGCAAGGAGGCACCCGGCGGCGCGTGGGCCTCGCCAATATCCTCGGAGCTCATCGTCAGCCAGTCCATCGGGCTGGGTGCGCCAACCGTCGCGCCAGACGGCCAAGTGTTCTGGCTGGAGGGGCGCCCCACCGAGGGCGGCCGCCAAGTGCTCGTCTGCAGGTGCAGACATCAAAGAACCCTTGTAGCACTCCTGATGCAGGCTGTCAGTTGGCGCCTTGCCGATGCGCCTGGTCGTGCACAGTACTGCATTGCAGTTCATGGTGGTGACTGCCGCTGAGAACCGGCAAGCACCTCAAATCGTGGGGTGAGATGCAGGCCGAGGTTCTGTCGTGCACATCCTCAGTGCTCCTGCACAAACGCAGGTCACCGGACGGCACAGTGGCGGACGTGCTGCCAGGGGCGGACAGCGGCTTCAACGCGCGCACACGCGTGCACGAGTATGGCGGCGGCGAGAGCGTTGTTGGCGAGGGTGCAGTCTTCTGGTCCAACTTCAAGTGAGGGCAACCTCCACAAGTCCGGCGGCTAGGACACAGTTCATATTGCCGCGGGCTCCTGATGCTTGTGCACGCAGCAGGCGCAGAGCCGCTGGGGCTGGAGCATAAGACTCGTCGAGAACTTCCGAGCCGGCTGAGACTTCGGGCGCTGCCTGGTGGACACACAGGGACCAACGCGTCTACAAGCAGGCGGTCAGCGAAGACGGCGGCTTTTCGGCTCCCGAGCCGCTGACAGGCGAAGACACGCAGCACCGCTTCGCAGACGCAGTCATCGACAAGAAGTTCGACCGTCTGGTGGCGATTCGAGAGGACCACTCGGGGGAGGGCGAGCCCGTCAACTCCGTCGCGGCCGTGGGTGCGGTGCTCCGCGCTGATCGCACTTAACGCTTGGCAGCGCTGGCTGCGGAGCCGCTGTCCACCTGTTCTTGTGCCGATGGTTCACTCCGGGTGCAAGGACAGGGCCTGGCACGGCCGGCGCTGCGGGAGGCATTTCCTGCTCATGCAAATGTCCCCCACGCCGAGGCTGCCCAGCTCGCAAATCGAGGTCTGACGTGCACATCCGGCTCGCTTAAGCACAGGCCTGCAACCCTTTTCCCCGCTGTACAGCCTCCGATGCGTGCACGATCCCGATGCGCAGATCTGAAGACTGGTGAGAGCACGGTGCTGATGGAGGGCCGCGACTTTTACTCCGCGCCGCGCCTCAATGCCGACAGCACCAAGGCAAGACCATTTCGCACCTGCAAGGCCCCATGCGTCACACTTTGGCGAAGGGCTGACTGCTGACATGTGTAGCATGCGCCATTCTCCTGTGCTGCATGCCCTTTGGCAGACGTCGGTCTGCATGCTGGGCATGCGATTCTCCTGCGCGTGGTGAAGCTTCGCTTGGCATTGATGAACGTTGCAGCTGGCGTGGGTCTGCTGGGACCACCCCAACATGCCCTGGGATGACACCGAGCTGTGGGTGGCAGACGTGACCGAGGCCGGCGACATCGCTGACCCGCGCAAGGTACGGATCATGCTGTCCAGTTCACTGTTCGGGAACTCAGTCCCCGCTCGAGGCCTGGCTATCCACCACAACCTGCACTCCATCTGACGACTGCAACAAGGTGCCTGCGAACAGTTGTCGAACAATGCCTCGAGCATGGTGCTGCTGAGCAGGCGTTCGAAACGAGACGACGAGACACTGACCAATGCCTTGTCCTGGATGGACAGGTGGCGGGCGGCCCCGGGGAGTCTGTGGTGCAGCCGCTGTGGAGCGATGCGGGGCTGTCCTTTGTCAGCGACCGCACCGACTGGTGGAACATCTACACCGAGACGTCGCCCGGCCAGGTGCGCACAGCGCACAGGCGGCAGCGGATGCGATGCACCATTGCCTCCTCGTGCATTCCGTTTTCCAGTACAGGAGATCAGCACAGCAACCGCAAGATGTTGAGCGAGGCTGCTTGCCGGTTCCCTGCTGCCCTCTCGGGGCTGCGCTGACGTCACAGCGGTACATGACCACAGAGTGCATTTTCGATTCATGATCTAGGATGCTGGCCATGGACCTGCTGAGACGCTGTCGAACTCGCAGGTCGAGCCACTGCTGAGCGTCGAGGCCGAGTTTGCGCCGCCCGCCTGGATGTTTGGCGGCCGCTCGTACCAGCCGCTGCCTGGTGGCGCCTCCCTCGCAGTCTACAGGCATGTGCCGAGGCATTGTTTCCACTCCACTCCCATCGATGCAACCAACTTGCCACGAGCTGCTGTCGGCACTGACTTCATGCGGGTGCTGTGCCGGCCATTGGCAACACCGCGGGGTGGGTAGAACAGCACAGCGTGCAGCCTCCCAGGCTACAGCTTCACTTCGCACTCAAATAATTGATGTTTCCAAACATCGTCTGCCACCTTACAGAGGCTGCGATGTCCTCGCGGGGGATTGCGTCCGGCGATGCACAACCAGTGAAGAGGCAGCCCCAAGCGCTGGGCAGCCCCATATGTGCACATGCTGCTTGCTTCCTCCTGCGCCCCAGAGACAGCAGTGGAGGACTGCAGTCCATCAACCTGGCGCAGTTCCACAAATTTGCACTTCCTGCAGCGTGCCAGAGCCGGCAGGTCCCATGCTGGGTGGTTGCCGGCAAACAGCATCCTGCTGAACAATCCCCTTCAATAGCGATCTCCTGTCAATCCGCAGTGCGCCAGAAACAGCTGGCTCTACATTGGCGGTCATCAACCCGGCAGACGGCAGCGTGAAGGAGCTCAGCACACCGTACGCGTCCTATGGCAACGTCTCCGTGCAACAGGTGCCGCTGCAGAACTGCCTGTACACAGTCACATCCAATCCTGGGTGGAGCGCTGGGCACGTACAAGCCGCCAGTCTGGATGCTATGTGGCTGATGTGGCTGGAGGACATCCGAGTGTAGCGCGCAGGTCCAGGTGGAGGCACATGCGCAGCGGATGCAGATATAGTTGCGCTATGGTCGATGCTTTCCGCATGCGCACCGCTGCCAAACCCGTGGAATCAGCCTCACAATGCCCGAGTACGGCAGCAACGGTCATGGACTGGCACGGCAGGTGGGCGGCAGGCTGCTGGTGGGCGTGTCGGGCACTTCGCCGCTCAAGCCATCGGAGGTGGCGCTGCTGGAGGTGGCCTCCGTGGAGGAGCTGGTCACCTCCAAGCCAGAGCAGTGGCAGACGCTGCAGCGCTCCAGCCGCGCCCAGGTGAGCGCAGACAGAAAGTTTCTGTCTCTCGTGACGCAGGATCCGGTGACTTCTTTGTGGCTTCATCGTTGCCATTGTGGGCTCGAGAGTCGCAGGCTGCGCGCCAGTGCCCTGGTGGGCTGTACATAGGTTTCGCTTACGTGACTTATCGGCGCTGTGGACGACACGGATGCTGGGAGACCGTGCTGTTCACCACGAAAGGGCGGCAGGGGAGATGTATGCCCGTCCAACCCCGTCCCATTCCTGATACCAATCTTCCGGATGCCGCCAGAAACAGATGTCTTTCGGCCTCAGACCTCTGGCGCCTGGCCCAGGTGGACGAGGGGTACCTGTCGCAGCCGGAGAGCATCGCCTTCCCCACCACCGGGGGCAAGACCGCGTACATGAACCACTACCCGCCGGCCAACAAGGACTTCCAGCTTCCGGACGGGGCCGCGCCGCCGCTGCTGGTGAAAATCCACGGCGGCCCGACGGCCTCAGCGTCCACCGCCTTCAGCCTGGGCATCCAGTTCTGGACCAGCCGAGGTGCTGAACTGGCATGTCGACCCACAGCTCGGATCTGAGCCCCTCACACAGCGCCGCCATGCACGGCATTGCCAGATGGCCATGTGCCGGAGGGCGTGATGTGGCGTGACCGGATTGCTGAGAGCGGACTGACGAGCTTTGATGCGGATGTGACGATCATGCCAGTGATCCGGATTCAATGTAATGACTGACGAGAACGACAAATCCAGTTCATATGCTGCCTGTCACGCCCCAGGCTATGCGGTGGCGGACGTGAACTACGGCGGCAGCACCGGCTACGGCCGCAAGTACCGCAAGCGCCTCGCCGGCAGCTGGGGCATCGTCGACGTGGACGACTGCTCCAACGCTGCCACCCACCTTGCGGACAAGGGCCTGGCGGACAGCAAGAAGCTGTGCATCACCGGCGGCAGCGCCGGCGGCTACACCACGCTCGCCTGCCTGGCCTTCAGGTGCGGCTGCAGCAAGAGCACCACTTGGCACGCGCAGTATAGATGTTAGAGCTGGTGTGCAGACCAATGCTGCTCTGAGCAGTGACCGCCTGCAGCCTTCCTCGGGCTGCCCTGGTGTCGGATACTACCAGGTCTTGAGTGCCATCGTGGGCAGGGGCTGCTCCTTCCTCTCTAAGATGCTGTCCACGGGGTTGATGTGTATCCCGCGTGGCACTTCTTTTCCCGCAGAAACGTGTTCAGTGCGGGCGCCAGCCACTACGGCGTGGCGGACCTGCAACTGCTGGCGGCGGAGACGCACAAGTTCGAGAGCAGGTGCACCTCCGGTGCCTTGCCATCACTGTCTGCTCTTTTGCATCAGTGAGGTCTCATCTGGCACGCATCGCTAAGACATCTCGCGCTCCCAGCCAGAAAGCACCGCGGATCCTCGGCACCCCTGCAAACCCCAAGCGGAACTGCTGCAGGCGAATAACAACAGAGTGTATCGGAATGCACAGTCAATGAATTTGACAAATCTGATGCCTGCTCCTGCGCGCGCCGCAGGTACCTGGACGGCCTGATCGGGCAGTGGCCCGAAGACAAGGCCATCTACAAAGAGCGGTCCCCGATCAACGCGCTGGACCGCTTCGACAAACCTGTCGTCTTCTTCCAGGTGCCCCCTCTCAGGGTGTAAGGCATGCACAGCACAGTCCTTGGGCTGACGGGTTCTGTGGCGCAGGCGCGATGCGATGGGGTGGCGCTACGCCGTGGTCTGCGGCGCTCTGGCGCCACAGGCAGGGGCGGTGCGAGGTGCTCAAGGGTTGGGCAGTTCAACCGAAGTCCGGGGACGGACTTCAGCTGGCAGAGTCGTCTGGAATTGTCCTCTCGTTGCGCGCGCTGCCGGGCTCAGCCTGCAGCAGTTTAAATTTCTCATCAACCCTGAATCCGATATGTCATGCGGCAGGGGGAAGAGGACAAGGTGGTGCCCCCGAATCAGGCGGTTGACTGCTACGAGGCGCTCAAGGCCAAGGGCCTGTCCACGGCGCTGGTGCTGTTCCCCGGCGAGCAGCACGGCTTCCGCCAGGTGCCGCCCCTCTCGCTGGCGACGCACCCGGGCCAGCTGTTCGCTTTTGGAGGGGCTGATGTGTCCGTACCCCCAGCGAGCAGCCGCGCTGCCGTCCTAGCCATGCGGCGGGGTGCAGCACCGACTGCAATGTGCGGTGTGTAGGTACCAGCAATCCTCAGCAGGGCCGCTGGCATCAACATCAACATGCATGCGTTTTGCCGGCGTCTGTCTATAGCTTGTTTTTTTTTGACTTCGGCAAACTGCAGTCATCGAGGCTGCCAAGCATGAGCCGTCAGTGGTCCAGTCACCTGCTGCTCCCTAAGAACTGATTCCTGGATCTCGACCTGCGGCAGGCGCCCAACATCCGGCGCGCCCTGGATGGCGAGCTATACTTCTACGGCAAGACGCTGGGCTTCCCGGTGGACATGCCGGAGGGCCTGCAGCCGCCGGACATCGTCAATGCGGCCTGATGCGGGCTGTTTATGGGCGATCACTTTCGGAACTCGCTCGCAGCGCCAGCGTTAGCAGTGTCAGCTGCACTCGAGCCGCTGCAGCTGCCGCTCGCACTGGCGGCATGGGATTGGCAGAGGCTGGTGCCGAGGCCTGCGGCGCCATGCGAAAGGAACGAGACTGTGCAATGGCTATCTGTCGATGTCTTGGGCCGGTAGCAATGTCTTGCAGCAAGCGCATGGCTGTACGCGATGCGCCTGCTTTCACAAAGTGTATGTCCCTTATTTGACATACTGTATCATGTGAACTTCGCTTCATGGCGGTGCAGCTGTGAAATGTCTGTAGCCAGCACTGGCGCCAGCGCTCCGTGCAAGCACAGCACGCCTTACGACATGGCACGACAAGGCCCTCCCTGACGCCCGGGCCAGGCCATTTGCATGGCAGGCTCTGTAGAGCTGCGCAGTCAAAGAGCATACGCATACCGTAGTGCGCAACAAAGCGGTAAGCTGGATTGCGCTGTAGGTGGCCAACCTCGCAAGTGCGGCGATGCAATATTCGATCGCATCACATCGCTACAGCTACTACGGCTGCTGGCGAATCGTGCATGCCAAAATCGCAAAATGGCAAATGCTACCGTGTCACGCGCAGCATGCAGGCATCCACAATCACCCCTGAAGTAGTCAGCATCAGTAATCAGCGATCACCCAAACTCGTACGTCGTTCCCGCACAGGTAGATTATTGCTCCATTCGTTCCTGAACAGTCTGGCCAGAGAGCAGGTTGCGCCCATGTCTCACCTCTTTAGGCTGATTGCGATAACTATCCTGGTGCTCGCTTCAGGCCCTGTCCCAACCGTGAGTGTTGAAAAGCACTCCTCACCAGTTTCGGGCACTTGCAAAAGCAGTGCGTTGCCTCTGGGAAGGGCCACATCATTCCAGATTCCCCGGCAGGCAGGCGCTCTTGCATTAGATGTTGAGGCTGCGTCCGGCACGGTCGACGTGCTGTTGCTGCCCAGGACGGCTTGGCTGCGGTGGCGCAGCTGTGCAGCGGACTTGCAACCTGATCAGATCGTCTGCAGGGACGCGAAGAGCTGCAGAATATCATACAGGGTCAGTTCAACCGAGCACCTCGTGCTTTTTGTCGGGCGATCACGCCATGATAAAGGCACCGCCGCCGCCGTGACAACATGCGTCAAGGTTGCACGGCGACCACCAGGTGCATTGTGTTCCTCGCCTGTGCTCGAAATTGTCGGTCAAAATATTGCTTTTGCATGTAGACCCGCCATCAGCTGGCCGGCTGGTGTAAGAAAGGTTAACCCGCCCTGTTGCGGCCATGCCAGGTAGATGAATGCAAGACTGCAACAACGTCCAACCCAGCTGCATTTCCATTCGCATGCAACAGAGCGGCCGCCAGTAAAACCTGCAGATTCGTCGGCGAATGGTGGCTGTCCATTTGGTGCAGGGCCACTGGCATCACCATGGCGGCCATGGCTGCCACCTTCAGAGGAGCCCTACTTGTCTGAATCACTGGTGGCACGGGAGGTGCCGGCATGCTCACCAGTGCAGGCACTGTGCTGGCTGAACGACACACGTACACGGGGGTTCCTGCAGACTGCTCGGACGGTCGGCATCAGGTGCTGCCGCATTGCCATGGCGTCATTGATTGGTGCTGGACTGAGCGGAAGGGAGGGCAGCAAAGGAAAGGGCAAGAGCGACAGTAGAGCGGCTTGCATACGACGTCACAGCATTGGCAACCCTAAGCAACTGCGCCCCCAACACATCGCTATGGCCTGCAGGCGTGTCAATGTGGCGCCGATGTTGCGCCGATTTTGCGGCTGAGTACCTGGATTATAGCAGTCGACGAACCCTCAATGAGAAGCCAAACTTTTTGCTGCAGGCTCGCCGGCGTGGCGCCGGCGTCACTGCGCGGCATGCGTGGCCTCGCAGCGGCTGAGGTTCTGAACCCTGGAGCCGTCGTGGTGACGGTGCGCCGGGCGGCGGCGCTGGAGGAGTCCACAACTCGTGGCGCGGGGCCCTGCCCCTTCCCGGCATCTGTGGCGCATAGCTTCTGGGCGGAGGCGGACCCGTGAGTGGCTTTCCCCTATCGATGGCAAGTCCCGCAAAAAGGGACAGGCAGCAATGCACCCGTGTGCCAAGTTGACTTGTGGCAGGCCATCTTCAGGATTATCTATTGCCCATGGCGGCCGACACCTGTGTTGACCCCCACTCGTGGCCCCGGTCCCCATGCGACTTCTGTTGTTTTCTGCTGTGTTTTCGAGATGCTGACTTGTATGAAGTTGATGCCGCCATCATAGCTGTGCAACACGCAGAGTGTCATCGCGCTGCCTACGAGCAGGATCTCGTATCTGAACCCAAGTGAACCCTCCCCAGCTTTCAGCAAGCCCTGCACCTGTGCGCGGCTCGGCACACTTGGCGGTGTTGAGGGACCAGGCGGTGCAGACATACACCAGCTTTCATTTGGCATCGATGCATGCATGCTGTGTGCCCATTGCATGTATGTGTAAGGAAATGATTGCATGTATGTGTAAGGAAATGCGCAACCATCTGGGTGCTTTTTTGCTGTGCAGCACGACGCGTCTGGCGCTGCGGCTGCTGTGGGAGCGGCGGCGGGGTTCAGGGTCTGCTATGGCAGGCTGGGTAGCAGGCTTGCCCCAGCGCCTGGACCTGCCGTGGCGATGGCATGCTGAGGAGCTGCGGGAGCTGCAGTACGCGCCGCTGGAGGCAGTGGCAAGTGTTTCCCGGCATCTCACCATGTAACTTGGTGCAGGATCATGACTTCCTGACAGCTAGGCGTAAGGCTGCACATCTGTAATGGCGCTGAAACGCTGGAATGCATTGCGATTTACTGCAGCACCCGCCCCTGACTAGAAAGCGGTGCATCTTTGATGACTGGCCTCCTCCAGCCTGGCGGGCTTTGCGCACATCAAACCCCACCGCATGTTGAGCTGGTCTTCAATCCACTCTGGGCAGCATGTGTGAGGGTTATTCACTAGGTCCCCAATGATGATCACCCCTGTAGTGGACCCTGTGCAGGCTCTGGAGCAGAAGGTGTCACGGCGGCGGGCCTTTGCACAGCTGCGAGCCGCCGCACCGGGTGGGCTCGCAGGTTGCCATGAGTGCTGTAGGGTGGAGTCTGTGCAAGCATGCCAGATGTGTGGAAGAGGGCGGTAGAGGGCGGTTCTTGACGCAATTTTGCCAACACTGCTGACTCGCGGCCGCAGGCTCAAACATCTCGTCATCGGAGCTATTCTGGGCGCTGGATATGGTCATGTCCAGAGCCTTTGCCGCAGACGAGCCTGGTGGGACATCTCATCCCAGATGTTCAAGCCAGACCAGGGATGGCCCGAGGTCTGAGGAGTTGTGCTGAGCGCTGGGGTTTTCTGTGGTGGACACCGCAGTTTGGAAACAGTACATTTGTTGAATCAACGACAGTGTCGTGTGCGCAGGGCCCTCGGCTCTGTCTGTTGGCGTCCGCGCCGCAGTGGCCGCCGCGCTGCTGCTGGCGGCGCAGCACGTCCGGAACCAAGTGCAGCCGTGCCTGTGGCTGGCGGCGCTGGCAATCGTTGGGCCGGTGAGCGTCGTTTTGGGCTGTCATATAGTACTCACAATGGATATGCTCCATGTAAAGAATGCTGGCGGCACCAAATGTGCACAGGAGAATGTGCAATCGTTGCCCACGGGCTTCCGACACCTATTGTATCCACATATGGTTCGTTTCCCATGTTCACTGGAACCTGGGGACGACTGAAATTGCAGCCTCCAGCCTTTCCCTGCTCCTGGCAGAGTTGCGAATGCGACCTGGTGGACATGTCAGCTATTCGTATTGGCACGCCGAACTTGACCCTGACGTTATAATCCATGCACGGCATCTCTGATATCAGCATCCACATTCATGTAGGGACTCTCCTCCGTGCTGGGTTCGAGCCACCGTTCCATGTTCGTGGTGCCAGGCGTCGACCTTAGCAACCATGCGGCCGTGCATGAGGCAAGCAATACTTTCTTTGTGTTTTCAAATTTTCCGTGCCATCGGTTTTCATGCCTGCTGTAGCCTAGCGTGCATTACAGTACATGGCCCTTTGTGCAAAAGCTGGGATGACACCGGATGAAACACACAGTGCGACAAGGATTGCACATGTTGGATGCGGCCATGGCTGCTGATCTGGCACCGCTGACATGTGCGTTTGTAGGAGGTGACGGCATCCGTGGGCTACCGCGGCCTGGCGGCGCGGTTCCATGTGTCTGTCAAGTCGCGGCCTGTTCCCAAAGGTGCGGCACCCTTGATGTTCTCCCAAAGATCATGTTCAGCACCGAAGCAATTTTTCGTCTCTCTGGCTGCTGTTGGGCAGAAACTCAACGATCTTCAGCAGGCATGAGTGCCGCATGCTGAATCGCTGCATTGGCTGGTTTGGATCGTCTTAGCAGCATGTGGCATCATGCATTCTTTTGCTTTACAGGCCAGCAGCTGTTCATCAGCTACGGACCGAAGTCCAACGACGAGCTGCTGCTGCTGTACGGCTTCGTGGCGGCGGCGCAAAACCCTGATGATGTGTACGTGCTGCAACAGCCGCTGCGGCGGCTGCATGGCGTCGTGGATGTGCCAAAAGATGAGGAAAGCCTGCGCCTGCTGGAGGAACTGCGTTTCACGGGGCCCGAGGCAGCGGTGTGGCCAGCTTGGCGGCTCTCGAGTGTCCGAGACATCCTGTGCTGAGGACCGGCGCATCAGCTTGCAATCGCTTGTTAACATGTGAATCATTGTGACTGTGTCTTTGCTCCACAGCAGTTCATTGCGCAGTCACGCGGCGCATTGCGCGACCTCGACACTCATTCCGGTGCACTTCTGACACGAGGCTGCAGCAGCTGATGTTCCAGGTCATGTTTAGTCACCGATTGGCTTGCCTACACTGTGCAGGCATTCGTCACAACGGAGGGCCTGACGAGCATGGCGATTGCAGCCCTGCGGGCGATTGCCTTGCCGCCGCAGCCGCTGCTTTCCGGTGCCGGCGCTGTCGGCAAACTGGAGCGGCCGCTGCAGGAGAGCCAGGTTCAGAAGGTGCAACACCTGTTGGAAACTCAAGGCTGAATATCAAGGCTGCAAAATGTCAATCGAACGTGTTGCCATGGCAGCATTGTCTAGGCACTTGCTTGAAGCAGCAGCTGCCGACACACCAACCATAATCACAGGCGTGGGTACTGACGTTTCAAAGCAGAGACGGGAAGCAAGCAACAGATGCGATGCGAGCAAATAGACGTGTAGCATCTTACGGGTGTGTGCGCAGCTGAACTCAGCACAAAACCCCTGCAGACATGCAGGTGACAGGCATGTGTCCAAGCATCCTCGACGTCAGCAACAGACTTGACGTTTCTCGCTGCGCGTCGGCCATAAAACTTTTCACAAGCATGACAGGGCCTGATTTGGTGCAGGCAGCATGCGCGCTGCTGCGCGAAGAGGCCGCCGGAATGCTGACGACACTGGAATCCGACCTGGCGCTGCTGGCGGCGCACTCTGCAGCAATTGGTGCTGCTGGGAGGGAAGCATGGGCTTCGTCGGGCGCACAACCCCTGGGAACCAGCAATTCAGCAGGGTACACCGAGCTGGCGCCGCGGCACCGGCAGGCGCTACAGTTCCGAGTCGGGAAGAAGCGGCTGCTGGCGGCGGCCATGGCAGTGCACTGTGATGCCGAGCTAATGGCGAGGGAGCAGCTCGCCGGGTGAAGTGGGTGACAATCATCTGGGGCCATGGCACAAGCTTGGCAATGTACAGCCTTGGCGTTGTGGGCGAGAAGGTACATCTGAGGCAGCTGCAGAGATAGAGCGCTGTGCTATGGTGGACGATCTCAAAGAGGACGCAATGTCCTGCTTGCTGAAAGCACGAAAGCGCTTCATGCCTTACAAACGAAGTAGTTGCCGTTGGTTCCAGGCTGGAAACCCTAAACCCGATGTCCGGCAGGGGGAGGAGGACAAGGTGTTGCCCCCAAACCAGGCGGTGGACTGCTACGAGGCGCTCAAGGCCAAGGGCCTGTCCATGGCGCTGGTGCTGTTCCCCGGCGAGCAGCACGGCTTCCGCTAGGTGCCGCCTCCTCCGCTGGCGACGCTCCCGGGCCAGCTATTCAATTTTCAGACGCGCTGATGTGTCCGGACCCCCAACGAGCAGCCGCGCTGCCGTGCCGGACACACGGTGGGGCGCAGCACCGGCTGCGCTGTGCCATGTGCAGTACCGGCAATTTCCAACAGGGCCGCCTGCATCAACGTGCAAGCATGCGTTTCGCCGGCGCCTGTCCATGGCTTGTGATATCGGCAACTGCAGTCATCGAGGCGGCCAAGTACAAGCAATTGGTGTGCCAGTCACATGCTGTTCCCTACTGACTAATCTCTGCATCTCGACCTGCGGCAAGGCGCCCAACATCCGGCGCACCCTGGACGACCAGTTTATTTCTATGGCAAGACGCTGGGCTTCCCAGTGGACATGCCGGAGGGCCTGCAGCCGCCGGACATCGTCAATGCGGCCTGACGTGGGCTGCTTTGAGGCGCCACTGTCCGAAGTCATTCTGCAGCGCCAGCGTTGGCAAGGTCAGCTGCACCAGACCCTCTGCGGCTGCCACTCGCGCGGACGGCATGAAAAGCCAAGGCCTGCGGCGCCACGTGAAGGGGAACAGGGTGGGGAAAGGGCTGTCTGTCGCTCTTCTTGCGCTGGTAGCAATCTCTTGCAGCACCATGCGCATAGCTGTACGCTATGCACCCACCGTCACAGCGCGAATTCCCCTTACTTACAGACTGTATCATCTGAATTTCGCTGAATCGCCGGCGCAGAGGTGAAATGCCTGTAGCCGGCACCAGCGGCAGCGCTATTCTCAAACACACATGACTTGTGACACGACAGAACAAGGCCCCCGGCCCAGGCTGCCTACTGTCGGGCCGTCGACGGATGCAACCGCTTTCCACATCCTCGCACCATCCTTCTCCTTATTTTCTTCCTGCCTTTCCTCATTCCCCAACTTTCTGCCTCTTCAAAGTTGCACGTGCCATCAGTGCGTCACATGCGCATTGCATTTGGGGTCCAATCTGCCACAGAACCTCATAAAATTGCCACTTTACCATTCAGAGTTGCTGTAGCGGTGCCCGGGTCTCCGGAGGCTCAGCCGAAACACTGCACCTCCTCACGTGCCGCTACTGTTTCTGGAGCTCTGGGGCGGCGCGGCCGCGATGGGCAGTCGGCCCGAGCATGAGGCTGGCAGCAGCTCGCCTGAGGCTGATTGCGATGTGGAGAGGTGCGTCGCTGCAGTTGTTGGGCGCCTGCTCGGTCACATCCTGGTTGGTGAGTCAGCAGGTCATCTCTGAGCTGATGAACGACACGCCTTCATGATTGTAAGATTCTCCAATGTCGGCCAGAGGAATGTTGTTAGTCATTGATGATCAGTCAGGAGCTCTGCTAAGCCGGTGCGTTGTTGCAGACAGCAGCACCCGCAGCATGCCGCCGGCGATGGCGAGGTGCCACTCCGCAGATGGAGGACCGGCAGCCTGGTGAGATGCTTGTCCACGGCTCTGAACAGAACCCGACATGCAAGCCACTACAGCTCTGTGCGGATCGGCATCTGTAAGATGCCCTCATGTGTGCATCATCACTGCATCGTGGTGGTCGATGCAGTCGATGAATGATGTGCAGCCTGCAGCGGCGGGCGTGTTAGAAGTGTGCACTGCTGCTGATATGTGATGTCCACAGCTCTCACCTCCCACTGCAGTGGCGACGGCGGTTGCTACCGTTAGTCGTCGAGCCCTGAATCAGCGTTTCTCCTCGGAAGCTTGGTCGCCTGATCCCTGCAGGGCAATCTTAAAACGCCTTGCCTTCGTCAGCGAGAACCCCAGCATATATCTGATGGGCGCTGTGCCCATTTGCCTGGCTTCTCGCAGGACAATCTCCGCTGGAATGCGGGCAACCGCGAGTTCGGCTGCGACGATGAGGGCTCGGTGCACAGCTCGCGCACCTCCTCGCGCGCTGGCAGCCGCCACGGCGGCTCCGCCTATGGCGGCTCGCGGCACGGCGGCTCCGCCCATGGCGGCTCGCAGCACGGCGGCACAGCATTTGTTGCCGTCGCCGGCGACAAGTCAGCGCACGGAGGGCCGCATCACGGCGGCGGCGAGCGCTCTGTGCATGGCGGCTCGCGGCTGGCCAACGGCAGCAAGCACGGCGGCAGCGCGTTCTTTGAGGGCAATGGCAGCGGCGCCGGCAACGGCGCCGGCAGCTTCAGCGGCCCGCGGCCGCCGGGGTACGAGCTCCCTGGGCAGGGCGGCCCGCTGCAGGACAATGCTGGGGTGAGCACCCTGCAGCTTCTGATACCCATACCTTTGGCTGCTGTTCAAGGACAGAGGCTGCAGCCTTGGCTGCGTCAGCGCAGCGTTCGGCAGCCCGGGGTGCTGATAGCTACCAACTAGCAGGCTGCTGTGTTTTCAAAGGAGATTTCAGCCACGACTGCACCGCCTTTTGCAGTCTCCTCTCGGGCTGTACCTAGTCGCTGTGATGTGTGCCTCTGGCACTGTGCAATGAGGTAGTGCTGGCGCATGGCAACAGGCAGCACCCTCAGCCTGATGTGCGCAACCCTGGCAATGTCTCGCAAGAAGTGCAGCCGCCCTCACCTTAATCGGCGACTTGCTCTGTCCAGCGCCGTCAAGCAACTGCAATGCAACCTGACTGGTGCCGCCTGGTGTGCACACGCAGCTGTCAATGATGTCGATGCGGGCCCAGCGGCCGCATCATCAGTCCACGACCTCCAACAACACCATGGCCTCCAAGCTGGCCGCGCCTGCCAGGAGCGCCTGGCAGCCGTTCTACAAGCTGCTTCGCAAGTGGCGCGGGGTGCGCGCCTGCCCTCCTCCACCTTGCAGCCCTCCGTTTGTGGTGAAACCTCCGCTGTGCAGGGGTTCCACAGCAGCTCAACAGCAGCAGAGCGAGATTCAATCAGACAGCAAGTGGTAGCGCTCATCTCGCTCGAGGCTGGCAGGGCAGTGCCGAGCGAGTCAGTGCCCTGTCGAGTGCGGCGGGTCGGGTGCAGCTGCGGCGGAGCCCTCGAATGGTGGTGCCGCCCTGGGTGCGGGCGGCTGCCCTCCTCGGCAGCCTGATGGAGAGCCCATGGTTGCGGTGTGCACATCCAGACCGGCAGCGCACTGGTGTACAGGGAACCACCTTGGTCTGGAGTGGGACCCTGTGACACAGTGCATCAAGCCCTCAGTGTCCATCGTGTGTCCACCTCCTAGAGCACACGCACATGCCCGTCGTGTAAACCCTAAACCCTGCCCGTTGCGGTGCGCAGGGCCTGGACACCGCGCACCCGCGGCCGCCGCACTGGTGGGGCATGATAATTATGCCGATCGGAGCGTTCCTCGGCATCCTTTGGATCGCCGGCATCAACCGCTACACGCTGCCGGACCTCGACATGCGCATCCTGAACCCGACGTTTGGTGCCAGCGCGGTGCTGCTGTTCGGCGTGCCCGAGTCCAAGCTGTCGCAGCCCCGCAACTTCCTTGGTGAGCCCGACTCGGCCACTGCGCGTATGCCAGCCCAGATGATTCAGACGTGTTCGGGTCTGGTCAACTTGTGGCAGCCGCCTGTGCGAGCTGTGCGCGCAGTCCGGGCTTCAGCACGCCACAGGCCCGCACTACAGGCCCTGCAGCTGCTCGTCGGGCAGGTGCGGGTCTGATTGGGGAGAGACTCTGCCCGGAACTGCTGAGCCACCTCCGACCCCTGGGGAGCGCCAGGCAGACACAAATCTTCTTTGTGCCCGCAGGCGGGCAGCTGGTCTCGGTGCTCACCGGCTGCGTGGTGCGCAACATCTTCCCCGACAGCGTGTCGTGGGTGGCGGCGCCGGTGGCCGTCGGCGCGGCGCTCTTCCTGATGATGCTCACGCGCACCGTCCACCCCCCAGGTGTGCCTGCTGTCCCCGCTCCCGCGAGCAGCAGCAGTAAGCTGGTCTGAAGCGCTTCCAGTGCCGCGCGCGGGGCCCTCACTCGCAGTACAGGATTGGTGCCACCCTGTCTTTCGCCTGCCGTGCAGCAGCGACCTGTTCGCTCAGATGCAGGGCTTGGCTTCGCACTCAGCCCGGTCAAGACCAGAGTGTGGCATCCATCAGTTGCGCCAATCCCCCACCAGATTGATTGGGAAGTGTGCGCCTGCCGGCAGGCGGCGCGACGGCGCTGATGGTGAACTGGAAGGACGTCCCTCAGTTCCGTAAGCCCACAGAATTCGACAGCAAGTGGCTGTGCACTTCTGAGACTCTGAACCAATATTCTCTTGCCGGCAGACGGCGCGATGGCGCTGATGGTGGCACACGCCAAGCCAAGTCGTGTCCGTTTATCTTGAGCTTGAGACTGCCAGATCAAACAACAAGCGTGCGTGCGTGCGCGCCTGCCGGCAGGCGGCGCGACAGCGCTGATGGTGGCGTCTGCGGTGCCGCATGGCCGCTGGGCGTCCTTCATCTACGTCCCAGCCATCACGATTGGCAGCCTAGGCATGCAGGTGCGACGTGATTTGAATCTCACAGCGCAGCTTATGTTGACACTGCCTGCCAGTCTGTAATTGCCGATCAATGAGAAACGCCTCGTCAACATGGCTACAGAAATTGTGTCTAGTCCCCAATTGCTTGCCATTGGTCGACCTGCTGTTGATGGCAATGCAGATTATTGCGCTGGCGATGAATGTCATTGCGCCTGGGAGGCGGTACCCGACCTTCTGGTGCGCATTTCTATCTGTAGAATTGCCTAACAGGCCAGCACGACTTTGACCAGATGTGCATCCTGCTCATCTGTCACGCATTGCTGCACCATACCGTAGCAAGCACTCGATTGCCTGGTGTTGCTGCGGCCGGGACTGACAGACTGCAGTCGTATATACTATATACTATATACTATACGCTAGCTCAGTAACGCTGGTGATGGTATCGATTTTAGGAATCTACAGACCACTAGCCTTTGTATCCTGCACAAGGCTGCCGTTGTGCAGGTCCGATGTTGCAGCTCGTTGATGTTTGATATATCGCAGGTGGGGCTCGGACAACTTTTTTGGCGGCTTGTGACGCACGCATTATCAGCTGCGTCAGCAGAGGCACAGGCAAACCTCTCTTGTGGCGCTGACGAATGGCGTCTTGCGACCAGCGCACCTCACAATTGTGGATCACATCTGACAACATCGATGGGTCCTGTTTCATCGTGCACATTGTTGCGGATCATGCCTGTGTCAGCTGGTGTACCAATTAGAGCCGCATCAGTCGGGCATCACTAGCGTAAACGATCCGGGGCACTGCAGGTCTGGACGGCAGCCTCGCGGCTATCAGTGCTGGGCGCTTCAGTGACTTCAATGCGCCTTGCTCGAATGCCCCTGATTTTAAATTGGTTGCAGGACGCACCATAGGTACTGTGCAGCGCTTGTGTCTAGATGGGGCTGTTTACTGGGGCTTTGCATAGCGAGTGTGCGGCGGAAACAGCGGCAAATGGCCGAGCGTTCTTGTCAAGCAGTTGATTGCTTGGCAATGATGGGAATCTGCATCGTTGCCGACTGATGTCCATGATTATCGACAAATTTTGGTAGTAATATGGGCGGAGATGCTACCCTAGATTCAGACTTAGGTGCCCCGCAGCTTCGGCAGGCAGCCGCAAGGGAAGGCAGGCAAGTTGCCCGTAAAAGTTTATGGTTCGATTTTTTGATGTGCTTGGCTGGATCGTTGCACAACGATCCATCGAAGAGATTTGTACTATGATTCGTTTTGTGAGCCCGTTCCAATCGCTGCATATAATGCCCGGACTCGCCGCGTTGTCATTGGTGCCGCATGCAAACAGCCAATCAAGCATGCCTTATTGCCTCCTACGGATGTTGTCGCGACGTCCAACACCAACGCCCCATCGGTAATCATCTCCTTGCCGCTCCTGATTTCTCGTTGTCTGCTGCTGCGCACTGGTCAGCGGCACCGCCTCCGCACATTGCGCCGCCAGCGGCGGCGCGTCCGGCGGCAGCAACGCCTGCGTGGCCTGCTGCGCCGGCCTCACGCAGTCCGGCGGCCCCGCCTTGTCGGCATAGTCCCCCTGCTCCCCGTTCACGGGACAGAACAGCTGCTGCGTGGTGGGACACCTGCAGGCGGCGGGCTTCGTTGGCAGCATTGTGTCAGCCTTAGTTGGCAGCATTGTGTCAGCCTTGCAGCTCATCAGCAGACAGCCGCTGCTGCCAGCAGCCAGGTGGCGGCGGGGCTGCGGTCAGACGCAACCCCTTGGGCTGTCGGGATGGCCAAGATGCGAACAGCTGCCTGAGTGGATTCCTGCCCCGCTCATGTTCACATCTGCAGCTGGCGCACATCAGCCGATAAAGTCTCAGAAATTCAAGTATGCAACCGCTGACCACTGTGTTCCCCCGCTGATGCTAATACAATTGTCAGTCCTGGCATGACTGCATGTGCTGTATGGATCGCACACGGGGTTGCAGGTATGCATGTATGTGCCGGCAGTTCAGCTGCTGCCTCGGGCAGCAGGAATGCAACCTCAATGGTGGACTGTCTGTGATAAGTGCGTGCCTCCGACCTGCGGCTGACGGTCCAACACAGATCCAGGCACGGTTTGCAGCGCCGTCTTCCACCGCGGCACCGGTGCAGCGTGGGAACAGCGACAAGCACAGCCACGCCCTGTAGGCGCGCAGGCAATCGTCACATGTCCACAGCTGCACGTTTCTGCCCAGCGCAGCGGCATCAACATCGGCTTTGAGGACTGGTAGTGTTACGCCTGGTGGTCGGTCGTGAAAGCATCTATGGCGGCCATGAATACCAAAGCGATAGCGAAAATGCAGCAATGCCTCCTCAGCCCTGCCGCAAACCTGCGCGCTGCAGCTTTGTTGGCTGCCCACGGCACCATGCGTCACCAACGACGAGACTTTTGCTGGACACTGCCATAGTAAGCACCTCACCCCCAAGGAGCTTCTCAATTGCAGTCCTCCTTCAGCAGTCTGAAACGCAGAATTGTAAATGCGCAGGCCGCCAGTTGATCCTCCAGCTTGCCAGGCGGCAACCCTGTGGCCTTTCGCCACCCGCGCACTGTAGTGTACTGACGCGGCGCTGCAGGACCAGGGCTGCACCTGCGGGCAACAAAATGGGCAGAAAGATGCATGTCACGCTTCCCTCTGATCAAATCATTGGCCCCTGTGTGTGTGCCGCAGGTCCGGAGCCAGGCTGTCGAAACGCCCCCAGCCGCCGTGCAGCTGAGCTTGCAAGAACCTGGCTCGCCAGCACGGGGGCCGGAAGGGCTGTGTCCGCCCTGCTGCTGCTGATGATTATCGATGGCAGTCCCGCGGCACTACCCCGATGGACCCGGCTGCAATCATTGCCATCATAGGTGGCCGTCCCGCCACCTTGTCGTGTGCAGTCCTGGTGCCCTCAACAGTAATTGAGCTCCACACCAATTAAACCTGGAGCAAAGCATGAGTCTTACCTCCACGTCAGCGGAGCCCAAGGCACCGCTGTTCCGGGTGTACGTGGCTGTGTGCACGTCTGGTGTCACGCACTCGTGCGTGCTGCCGCACGCCTCCTGCAGATGCACCAAGGAGCAGACAGAGAGCGGCCGAGATCAGCGCAGTCAATACAGATGCAGTGCTTTTTCGAGTCAATGAACCTTGACACAGCACCAAGTCGCACAGCGGCATACAAGGGAAAGTCATGCGCTGGCAGCGGGCGGGCTGCTGCGCACCAAACATAGAAGAATACGCATTTAAGACAGATAAAAGGCAGGTCCAGCGACTCTTCTGCATCCTCTTATACCTCGTCCGACGCCGTGAAGTTGAGGTCGCCTTCGCTGCCGATGGGGAATGTTGCCACACACGGCGGCGGCTGGAAAGGAGTGCATTGCAATTGCCGCGGCCAGTACCGCCCGCTCGGCGCCTGCGGTGCTGCACCTGCACTGGCCGAGCGAGACACGACAACCAGCTGTGTGCTGTAGTGCAGGGTGCCTTCTGGCTGCACATGCGACGGCGCGTGTCCATTCCACGAAGGGCCTGCGTCGCTGGTGCAGCACCGCGCAGAGGTTGTATATAGGCAGCCACCGACCCAGCGAGAAGCAAATGATTCTATGACCTCTACATTCATCCTAAGCTACTTTGCTGGTTTCGATGCAGGCTCGCGATGACTCTGGCAACCATGACTCTGGTGTCCCCCCGCAAGCTCGCATCATCAGCTGCACACTGATGTGCAGGAGCTGACGACATGAGTTGCCTCAAGCGCACATGTTTAATATCAATGCGTCATTCATGCATTGAACTGTACAGGAGCGATCAGCCATCCGGCTCGCGTGGAGCAAGTGCGAGCCGCGTGGCTGGGTTGTCCTCGCTTGCAAGTGTGAACTGAATGGCAGTGGACCTGTAGTCAGGACGAGGGCCACTGCAAAACCAATTAGAGTTTCTAAATTCACCTTCTCACAACGGCAGCCTCTCGAAGGCCACATCGTCCGGGTCCCAGCGTGCTGAATGATGTTGAAACGGTGGGTCCGCCCGGTTTCGATCGTCATCGCACACACATGCCTGTGTTCAAAAATACGCAAAATGATGATTACAGGCTGCAGAGGTTCCAGCGAAACCCCCGGGCCTGTCCGCAAAACTGAAGGCGGGATCACCTCTGCACAGGCTCTTCATCACCCCCCTTACGACTGTCTCGCAGCAGGCGCAGCACGATTCAGCTCCCGAGATCCGTGACCTGGTGAGCTGAAGGGCATGTTAGTGCATGTTCAGCTTGCTGCGGCCTGCCGAGTCCATCAAAAACATCACGCGGTGATTTTGTGTGCAGATTTTGCGAGCTCGCGGTCTTTGACCCACCCAAGCAGCAAGATACCGTCAGCATCATGGCAGCTAGAGGAGATGGCCAGAAGTTGATGCTGTATCACACATGTCCTTGTCGCAGCGCCCGGGTCGTCACCCTCATCGAGGTTGGCTGTTTCCGTTCCAGCACCGTCAGTCGTCTATGCTCCGCGTGATATGACCGCGATCTGACCCTCAGCCCTTCGTCAGTCGCTGCGCTGCAGGAGCTGCGTGATCTGGGAGTGGAGGTGCCGGTCGAAGTCAAGCCCATCGAATGGTGCCAGGTGCTCAGTCTCGCTCATGCATACACCATAGCTGCCCCGGCTGCTTTACTATTAAAGTCAAAGTGGCGGTGTATGCGATAGCACTTGAGGGCTGCTCTTCTGTCCCAGGTGTACCTGGACAGCCCCGAGTACCGCAAGATGAACGCCTTCGGCACGTACGTGGCGCACTGCGCTGATAAATCCTCCGTACCCCATGCAAGTTGTTGGATGGCTTCCGTGGCGCTGCGTGGCGGAGATAGAGCTGCAATGCAGCACCCACCATTGTAAATACTTGGACTCATGATCTCACAGAATCCCGGCGATGTCCGACGGAAAGGACCTCCACATGAACGAGTCCAATGCTTGCCTGCTGTACATCCTCAAGCGCTTTGGAGGCGACAAGCTGCAGCCGGCCGCAGACGATGCTGCGGGCTGGGCAGCGTACTACAACTGGATGTTTCGCTCAGGTGGGGCTTCCCGCCGTCCCAAACCATCCGTTGCGCATGATCTGCATCGATCCCGTGCCCTGAAATGATTCATGTGAGCTGGACTGCATGATTATATCACATCTCACGTAGCTTTATTGTCTTCATCGCACCAACACAGACATGATAGAATGCTGATGCACATTGCAATACCTCAATAAGATTACCTCGTTGTGTCGCAGAGACCTGTCTCGCGGATCCTCTCTCGCGTTGGATGATGCACACGCCATCAAAAGTAAAGTCGCCGCTGCCGCCCGAGACGCGCCAGGCAACTATCGCGGACGCTGCGCTGGAACAGTGAGTCCGCATACCTCACCTGTGATGCTGCTCTGGGGTCCAACCTCAATGTCTGCAGCTGATGTGTCTGACTTCCAGCTTGACAGCCCACAACCGCAATGCCTGATCCTGCCGTGTTTCGTGTTCACCTTACCGACGTCGTACAGCAGCCTTGCAGGCATTGCGACTTCCAGCTATCAGCGCATGGTTCACATGCCGGCATCATTACTCGCAGTCCGGCTGACTTGTTTGCAAACATGTCGCTGCTGCAGGGCGCTGAAGGGGTATCAGGTGCTGGAGGAGGCCCTGGAGGGAAAGAAGTTCCTGGCGGGCGACACCTTCACCGCCGCTGATGTTGCCACTGGCTACTCCGCCGGCTTTTTCGTCGCCATGAAGTTCACACAGGACGGCAAGTTCCCCAATGTGCAGGCATACAACGACCGCGTCATGGGCCGGCCTGCCGCACACCGGGTCTGGAAGGACTTTACGCCGCCGGTAATGTGATTTACAACTCCGCTGAAAAGCTGATGAGCAACTTGAGAGTTCCGGATGTTGACGAACTGCTGCACTGAACACACACACACACACACATCGCGAGTGCTTTTGGCTGGAGGGATACCGAGGACTTTCGGCGTGGACAGGTCAAAGTGAAACTGAATGTGAAGCATGCTTGTATGAAGCCAGCCCGTCTGAAGTTCAACTAAGTATTTTGGGGCAAGACAACCGGACCAAACTCGACGTTTTCGATTTATCTCGTGTGTGTGCTGTTGATCATGATGGCCGGGTTGACTTGTTCATGCTCAACGTCAAGCTGCCAGAGCAATGCATCAATGCATGTACTGCACGCAGCTTCTGCCGTGCCGCCGCCATGTATACGTAAAAATCATGAACAACTCTACGGCGGTGTGCTACTGGCCGGGCTGTCGCACCAAACAACGTTTTTGTCGCTCAGGGCTGCGCATAATGCTTTTTAAATGTGCACCAGCTGGGGCGTGTCAGCCCCCACAAAATTGCGGATTCGCTCCCATTGCATAAGCACGTACCCTAAAGCATCTCCCGATCGAATGCTCGTAGCGCTGTTGTACGTAGGCCGTTGACACCACATCCACGAGTCTCATTTCGTTCGGTCTGGCTTCAAAAAGCCTTCGGTCCATCAGTCGCTGTACAGATCGGCCTCACAGTTGAAATCCGCGACAGCGGTTGGCGGACTGGTGCGCGCCTGCACGGCTGAATCGTTCGCGTATATCTCCATTGTGCTGTACAAAAGACTTTTTATGCTCAGTGCCACCCAAGTCCAGCCACACCCACTGTGTCACATGCAGCTCGTCAGAAATTATGCACGCCATGTTCTTATATATGCTTGTGAGCTGGTCGATTATAAGATGTGCATGCAATCTGGGATAGCATCGTTCGATTCAAGTTCTTAATCTGCATGCAGGCGAAATAAAGATGGCGGACAGCGTGGACAGCGCGCTTGTGCTGCACCACACTTTCCCTTCCCGCTCCTGCCGCGTGTTGTGGCTCATCAAGGTGCGGCACAGAGGACACTCTGATTACATCGAAAAGTGTCCACAGATTCAACTATCCCCATTGCACCACTACCAGTGAGGGTCGATACGCCCAAATGTGGTTGTTAATCTTGGCTGGTGTACGGCTGCACGCCGACGCCTTGGATGACGGTCGCATGTTACTGCGTTGCGGCACCGCAGGAGCTGGGGCTGCCCGTCAAAGTCGTGGAGCGCGATTTCCTCAAGGACCCGAGTGTGCTTCGGGATCCGGACTTCCTCAAGATCAGCCCCTATGGCCTGTGAGTGCTCCTCCTCACATCAACCACAATTCCTGAAGACATGCCCCTTTCGTCTGCTGGACTGCTGCACGAGTTTCTCAGCGCTGTTGCACATTGTGGCAGCGGCCGACTTTTGCCATGGCGTGTTGCCGGCTGCGCCATGGCATATGCCCACATACAAGCAAGCAGCCCTTCTCTGCAGCGGAATTCACGGCAGCACTGCGACTGATCTGCAGGCTTCCATTACTCGAGGACAAGGGCGGTGTGATCATTCGCGAGTCGGCCTCCATCATGCTGTACCTCCTGGACACATATGGTGCGGATCCATTCTAGTTGCTCCTCCATCCACACAGCCTGGGGAGCATACTGACATGTCACATCAAAGCAAGCTGCAATATGTATCTGTGGACAGCTGCTGCACTCCGATAGGCTTCGCAGCTGCGTTTGACAGTGATCAACCTGTCTTCAGAGGAGCAGCAACGATACCTGCCGCATTCCACCAGGCTGTGGTGCGGGCGGTCGTGGTCTGCCGCTATGCTCCTGCACAAAGTTTGGCTAATTAATTGAGAGTTCAGAAGATCGTCAGCGTTGCACGCACGGATCTACAAGATTCTCAGCAACAGCATTGGCCATGATCTAGGTGCACCCCTCCTCAGGCAATGATGTGTCAGGTTACAGGCAATGGCCGCCTGGAGCCGCCGAAGAGTGACCACGCCGCGCGGGGGCTCTTCTACCAGTATCTGCTGACGTGCGCGTGTGATGTGTCCTCCACATCACTTTCCCCCCCTTTTTGTTCGTTCATGTTTGAAAAAAAAAAAAAGGAAGCTATACAAAAAATTTATAAATTTTTTAAAAAATTTGCAATGTTTTTGTACAGCGCGGAAACGGAGTACACCAATTACCAGAACATCTACTTCTGGCACGCTGTTCAGCTGCCGGACGCTGACAAGCGACCGCAGGTCGCGGAGCTCAACAAGCGCAAGTGCGTGTTTTCTTGTCAGTCTCAAGCAGTGTACTACCAGCTGGAAATGCAGTCACGTTCTTGCAGCAAGGGCTGTAACAAATCGTTGGCCACGCGCGCTAGCAGAGGTGTTCTGCAGCCCACCTGCACTGCCTTGCAAGCAGCAGTCGTGTGATGCTCTGCCAGATACGCTGGACAGAGGCGGCTATGAGGGCGGCCACTGTGCGGGCCGCATCGAGCAGCACCGCATACATCTAGGTCGACGCAGAACGGACAATCCTGCAGATTCTAGATACTTGCAAGTGATGCGGCTCCCGCTGCACGCAGGGCGCTAGAGGCATATGACGTGCTGGAGAAGGAGCTGGAGGGCAAGACCTTCCTTGTCAACGACACCTTCAGCGCGGCGGACATCGCCCTCGTCTACGGCATCGCCATCTTCAAGTTCGTGCAGGTGCTCCCTGCTGCCGGCTTGTTCCAATGCTGCCGCTGCCAATAAGACGACACTCGATGCTCCTGTGTAAACCCAACCTGCTGGAGCGACGGTGGTGAGAGTGTGTGCTGCGCTCTGCGTGCGCGCAGTTCGACGACCCTGACCGGTACCCCAACGTGAGGGCATACTACGACCGCCTGGCGGAGCGCCAGGGCTGGAAAGACACGTTCCAGCCAGGAAGCACCTGACCGGTCAAGTGGGAATGTCAGACGCATTGTGGGATGTCTCGCCATCGCCGTCTGCCGTTGTGCTGACGGCGCATGCACCGCCGCGTGCGTGCCAAGACTGCCCGATTCTGATGAGACCACGCAATGCAATGGTTGTACAAGTGGCATCTTCATTCGGAGTGGTGGGGGCCGCAAGGGTCACAGTTTCTCTGACCCTCTCGTGTCACATGGGCGGAACGCGGAAGGCCTTCAACATTTACTTGTTACGCCACTGACACTGAAACGGGGTCTGGTCCAGTTCAGAAAGCTTTCTTCAGTCCGAATCCACAGTAACTGTACGAAGAAGGAGAACGTCAGCGACGTCAGCAGCCGACATCAGTTCTACGCAAGGCTGGTGCACACGCTCCCTGATGCTTGACGATCCCTGCGCCATTTCCTATCTGCCCACCGTATCACCTTCACGCGAGATCGCTGTGCCGCGCGAGAGCGAAGCTCATTGAGCGCCGCCAGCGCGACAGTGTGTGCCTGTTGACTAAGCGGTCAGCTCAGAAGCTGCTGGTCAGGACGGCACTGCAAGCCTTTGTTTCAGGAAGCGATCACTTCATCCTGACTCGCGATGAAACGTCCAGACCTGGCCATATGTCAGAGACACAACTTGAATTGGTCTGTGTTCCGTTGACACACACAACTGAAGTGCAGGAAGCCTGAGAAGTGAGCCGTTCTGCATGCAGGCACCAGCGATGGTGAACAGCGACCTCACATTGTACCACGTTCCTCCGTCCCGCTCCTGCCGCGTCCTGTGGCTCATTCATGTGAGCACACCACTTCTGCACTTGCTCACTCCTGCCGCATGCAATGATCACGCAGCGCATGGATACACCAAGGACATCCCTCACTCACAGCTGCTGCGACAACGCAGGAGCTGGATCTGCCGGTCACTGTCGAGGAGACGAACTTCCTGAAGGACCCGTCGGTCATCAAGACCGATGAGTTCAAGCAGATCAACCCGCTCGGCAAGTGAGTATATGCTTTCACCATGAAGCACTGTCGTCGTTCCTTCAGCCCAATAGAACTCCGCCCTGTGGCCTGTTTCGCCGCGAATGCCACAACAGTTATGTGGCTGATGAGGTGTGCGGACCATCAATGCTGCTAGATGAATTGGCCTGCCGCAGGCTGCCGGCGCTGACGGACAAGGGCGGCGTGGTCGTCAACGAGTCTGGGGCGGCCGTTCTATACCTCCTCGAACAGTATGGTGATATGCGGAGAGGGGCCACTGATGCCCTGACGTGCAACGGCTTGCCCACAGCTGCAGATGCGACCGCATGAGCACTTGATGAGCGCTGACGCGTCGGTGCAGCTGCCTGACGCTGTCAAGCAGCCGCACTAGCTTCTGTGCCAGCCTGACACGGACAAGCACAGTTTTCCAGGCATTCCGCTGACAGCGCCCATTCCCCCCCTATAGTTGCTGATGCGTCACCCCACCGCAGGCAACGGCCGTCTGGAGCCGTCCCGCAGCAATGCCGCGGCGCGCGCTCAATTATACCAGTACGTTTTTTTTGGCGAAACTGAGCTTACCAGCCACCTGGAACGCTACTTCTGGCACACCTTCCAGCATCCCGAGGAGAATCGCCTGCCTCAGGTTGCACAGATCGGCAAGGACAAGTGCGTCTCACCCACACTGCACGGTCCATGATTCGTCATGACTCTGGTCCACTTGATTCGTAAACTGTGCACCGCCTCGACAACAAATGTAGGGTATCTGCAGGGTTTCTGCCTGGAGAGGGGCATGCGCTAGGACTCCCAGTGGCCTCTGCAACTGATCCTGAGCTGCAGACGATGCCTGCTTCGCTATCAACTGCTGCGCCGGTGTCCGATCCGCCGCTGCCACCCGGCACAGCGGCACCCTGGACGCTAGAGCCGCCAACATGCTGACGCCGCCATAGAGAGACCTTTGGTTTTGATTTTCACTGAGGTTGACGGTTGATTGTTTGGTCACCATCAGGGCCCTGGAGGCGTTTGACGCACTGGAGAAGGTCCTGCAGGGCAAGGAGTATCTCGTCAATAACGAGTTCTCTGCCGCTGACGTCGCCGTCGGCTACGCCTGCCAGTTCCTGAGCCTGTGCAAGGTAAGCTCGTTCTGAGCCTAACAACCGTCCACCCATCAAAGCTCAGCATGTGCCTTGGGTCCGCCCATGCATCCATTACACACGTGTGACACGGTTCTGGGTGTGTTCTGCGGTGCTGACGCAGCTGTGTGGCGCGCGCAGCTCGATGAGGATGGCGTCCGCTTCCCCAATGTGAAGAAGTACACCGAGCGCCTGGCGGCCCGCCCGGCATTCAAGAAGGTGTTCGGTTGATGTGCCGGCAGGAGTGCCGGCAGGCAGCACGCAGAAGGTCTGCAGTATGAAGCACCTCACATGGCGCGCAGCCTGCCGTCATGCGGCATGTCTGAGTGCGGCATGTGGCGTCGCTGATATGGTTTGCGGTCTCAAAAGCAGCGGACCGTGACCCTGCGCACCGCAGTATCCGCATTGATACTAAATTCTTTGGACCGTCAATTTTTCACAAGCCTGTCAATCGCTTTTACTCAGCCTGTTCCATGGGCATGGCTACGAGAATTACAACTCGCGGGGGAAGTTTGTGGGCACGTGGCCCTTAGTAACAGCAACGCAGCAGCGTGTTGTCGTCAGTCGCGTCTTCTGGCATCAAATCAACGCATCATCTGCATGAGCGCTTAGATCCCTTATCCTAGACACTCGGCGTTCATCCAGAGGCTGGGGCAGGGAGACATAGATAGCGGACCAGCCTCAGTCGTCAGCAGGTGACGTCAGGCAGGAACACAACAGCCTGGTGCAGTTGCAGTCACATGCATGCGGGAGTATGGGCCGGCCTGGAAGAGAAGCATGTGATGGTTGTTGTACGATAGCAGCTTGAATCATCGATGGTCTGGCTGCCATGAAACATTTTACTTCCAGCACCTCATCATCCCGTTCCCAGCGCTTGAGATCCCTGATAGACTGGTGCTGTCATACAGGCACACCATGGCCTCCATCGACCTCACTCTGTTCCACTGCGTCCCATCCCGCTCCTGCCGCGTCCTGTGGCTCATTCATGTGAGATATACTCCGATGCAAGCTCACTCGGTGCACGGATTTTTCGATCAATGCCGGGTCATCTTTCAATGCCTGCCCTAAAAGATAATTGAACGCGGGTTTGAGCCCCGTAGATGCCAACTCTACCTTCACGCTGCGACGCAGGAGCTGGGGCTGCCGGTCAGCATCAAGGAGGTCAACTTTCTCAAGGACCCTCAGGCCTGCAAGACTCCCGAGTTCAAGCAAATGAACCCGCTGGGCAAGTGAGTCGGCGGTTTCCCATGGTCGACGACCATCCCCTGTTGAGGATCTTGCTGCGCGACGGATGCCGCGTTATGCTGTGGCCTGTGCGAGCCGAGTATTGGCGGAGGCGGAAGGCGTACGGCTTCTGCAACCGTACTGTCACTGCCGCAGGGTGCCGGCGCTGACGGACAAGGGCGGTGTGGTTGTCAACGAGTCCGGAGCAGCCGTGCTCTATCTCCTTGAGCAGTACGGTGCGTGMCCCCCCCTTCTTCTGCGTGGTCGCTTGCAAGCTTGGTGCAGCTAGCTGCATGTGCACATGACGGCGCATGAAGGTGTGCATGAAGGACTCGATGCGCTGAGGGCCGTGATAGGCGTAAGCTCAGCCGGGCAGCGGCCTGCTGTGGAGCAGGCTGTTCCAGAGCATGGCAGCGCACCGTTTGTCCATCTGTCCATAAGAAACTGGGCTCGATGCTTGCTGCCATGCTGTCCCCTCATGGCGTTTCGTGGTCGCTGTCATGCGGAGTTTGCGGCGGTGCGCCTGTTCGCACCCTCCAGCCAGGTCACAAGCTGGCTGCCTGGTGCTGCCTGTTGAGCCTGTTGTTCCTACTCACTGACTTAGGACTGATTGCAGTCCTGTATCGGTCTAAGCCGTCAAATGTCTAAGTGTCTTGACGATCAGTCAACGTCTGGAGCTTGGCACTGCAAGGGGGCTGACAAGCTAGTTAGACAGGCTAGGTCGGTTAGGAGTCCAGGATTGTTGCACTGCCGCACAGCCACAGCCACGGACGCATGGCGCCGGGCAGCATCACACAGTCATGCTTCCGCATGCGGAGGATTCAGGCTTGCTGTTCCGCTGCAGGCAATGGCCGTCTGGAGCCGCCCCGCAGTGACGCTGCGGCGCGCGCTCAATTTCTTCAGTACGTGTTCATGTCGGAGACCGAGCTGACCAGCCACCTGGAGCGCTTCGCCTGGCATGGCTCGTACCTGCCCGAGGACAAGCGTAAGGAGCAGGTCGCCCAGATCGGCAAGCACAAGTGCGCTACTTTGTGCATGCACGACGTGCGCTTGCGTGCTGCTCGGCTGCCTCCCTGCTGAGCACGCATGTGCCGAGGGGTGACTTGTGGCGGCATTGCCGCAGATGAGCATTGGCGTGCAGCCAGGGAGTGCCTGCGATCGTGTTGTTGGTGTATGGTGGGGGCGTAGCATTGGTCGGACCCAGCCACAACACGTATGCAGAGGAAACTTTTGATTTTCCGCATGGTGTGGCCGCTGCTGCATCTAGGTCTCTGGAGGCGTTTGACGCGCTGGAGAAGATCCTGGAGGGCAAGGAGTACCTTGTCAACAACGAGTTCTCCGCCGCTGACGTCGCCGTCGGCTTCGGGTGCAACTTCCTCAAGCTGGTCGGGGTACGCGGCCCGCTTCTCGGGTGTTTCGCTTCCTTGCCGACTATTTCATGAGAGCTGCTCCACAGGAGACATGTCGCTGCTCCAGAAGACAATGGAGACCTAATGGCGGTTCTAATGGCGGCTGGACCTTCAGCCTGCTTATGGCGGAAATGATGTAAAGGCACATGGTGGGGTTGCCGCATGTGGTGTGTGCGTGTTCGTACAAATCATCTGACACCTCAAGATGCTTGCAGCTGGACGACAAGGCGCGCTACCCGAACATCAGGATGTACACCGAGCGGCTCACATCCCGTCCAGCCTTCAAGAAGGCGTATGGCGACCGGTAATCGCCACTGGTTGTTGGGGATGGTGTGGAGACGGCTCTACAGACATTCAAGGCAACAATTTCATACGAAACGCACATGCACCCTGCTGGTGGTGACAGGTGGTGTTTTGACCTTGGTGTCGTGTCAAAGGTTGCAAATGGCTCGGGGAAATTGTTACCTTTCTTTTAACAGCAGCAACGGCTTCATAGCTTTACAAAACTCGAGTGAAATATCGTACAGGTTCATGCAACCACCTTGCCACGAGCGCTACTGCACAGACGAGCTGCCGTCGTTGCTCCTTGCAGGCAGGGAAAAAATGAATGTTGCGCCACGGCTGTAACCAATCTTGCGGCAGCCGAACCAGCTTCGCAGCTCGTACCCACAAGGTTGCTGCTGCCACTGCTATACAACCTGGGGTCGCACGCCATGTGCAACAAATCTATACTGTACATACACTTCCTGCATGCGCTGGGCCTCGCATGCCACGACCCAGACGCTCCCTCACGTGCGCAAAGGTGCCATTCTATGTGTGTGTCACCTTCCCGCACACCAGCCAGCATCGTCAGCGGCACGGCGCCATCGCCACAGCGGTGGGTGGGTGCGGCATGCATCACTCCGCAAACATGCCGCCAAAGCTGTCCTCATCTTCGAACTGCCGCGGCGGCGTGCCGGGGCCCTCATCCCCCCTGGCCGGCGCCAGGCGCCCTCCGGCAATGAAGCCGCCCGCCACATCGGCCTGCCGGCAGAGAGTACAATTCAGTCGAGCGGGTGCTTGCCCAAAGGCGCCGGCGGCTTTCGCTCGCCAGGTGTGTCGACGCAGCAGGTTGCCCAGCAGCAGGCACCGTGATTTACATCTGCCTCTGCTGCCTCTGCAGAAGTGCTTGCTTCAGCAAGTCAATTGGCCGCCGCAGGGCATGGGCTTTGGGGGGCGCCAGCAGTGGACCACAGGCAACAGAAGGTGCCTCAATTGAAGGGCCACCCGCACCCGCACGTCTCCAAAGTAGCGGTCAGACAGCGGCGGCGAGACGTCCGGCCGCGTCGGCGGCCGCGGCAGCGCAGCCGCAAGCCCCTCGCCTTCGCCGGACTCGCCGCCGCCCAGCATCGCGCTGCCCACGCCCGGCAGGTTGCTGCCCGTCTCCCAGCCGTCGCCCTCGGCGAGCTCCGCGGCCGAGTCAGCGCGCGGCGCCTCCCAGCCACCCTGCGGCAGCGCCTCGAGTCAAAAGAGCTGCAGCGCCCAGGGTCGGCAGAATGCCAACGGGCACCACAGGCGACAGGCCGCAGGCCTCTTGTGCAGGGCTGTGCCGCCACGGCCGGAGCGTCAGCTGTCCAGCTTCCGCTGCAGCAGCTGCCGCGTCGCGGCCTGTTGCACGGCCGGCCTGCGTGAACGCAAACCTTCGCTGACAAGGCTTTCAGGGTGCAGTTGAGCGCCGATGGACCTCGGGGTTGACGGAGCGGCTGTTACGGGATGAGCGGCGCGTGCGGCGAGCCTTGCGGCTGCCGCGCTTGGCGCCGCCGAGCATGCCGCCGTCCTGCGGGCAGCCCTGAAACTGCCGCGCGGAGGCCGCCGCCGCGTCCCGCTCCTTGATGGACCTTCATCGAGACGACGACAGGAAACCTCAGCAAGAAGGTCCATCCCATCAAACATCCACCAAGCGGGTCTCAGGAGCGTGTGAGTGGCAAGCGCCGGACCTCGACCACACTGATGCAGCAACAGAGCTGGTGCAGCACACTGGGTCTGCGGCGTCCACGATGCTGGTGGAGGAGCGGCAGAGCAGACCACAGGCCCCACGCCAAAACCCCCGAGCGCTCATGCAGTTTCCCCCCGCTCATGGGTTGTCACAAGTGGGTCGTTGCAGTGGGGGTCAGCACCACAAGGACCGTACCTGTTCGTGATGAAGCCCGGGGCATGCGGCAGCGCCTCCGCCCAGGCCAGCAGCTCGTCCAGCGCCTGAGAGGGACATGCGCGCAATCACGCATGCAGCATGTCATGTGCGGGCGCACTACGCACCACTCCCATCCTACCCTGCTGCGATGATGCGACGACTGCATGGCCCCAAGCAGGATGCTGAACGATCGCCGAAAACAAAGCAGAACACAGCGGGAGCCTCCCCTTGCACACAAGCACACGCCTGGTACAGCGCGGACGCGGCGACGGGCGGCGGCGTGGCGGCGCTGGTGAGCAGCGCCCGCGCGGAGTGCGGCCGGCCGTAAAAGGCCAGGTTTCCCGCCTCGCGGGAGGATATGACGGTGCCCTCCACCGACACGCCTGCGGGCCAGCAGAGTGTTTCCTTGTTGAACAGTTTGTAAAGTCCCCAGATCGATGTTGCAAGGGGTCAGCCCGACGGCGAGTTGGGCGAGGAGATGTCACCCTCCACCAACACGCCTGCAGCCAGAATCGAGAAGGCGCCCGCTGTTGGGACAGGGGGATCAAAGGCGATGTGTTGAAGGCCTGGAGAGGAGTTGAAGGCAGAGCACCCAGCAAGGCTGCCTGCTGCTGGCTCAGGCTCGATCGTGCAGTGCTTGCTGCATCCCTCACCTCATAGTGAATTCAACATGTGACTTCAGGAGCATCTGCCACAACGCCATGAACATGCACACACGAGAAACTCACCAGCGAAGGCGCCGCGGGATAATGAGTAGGAGTAGCACACCGCAGCGCCGCCACGCCCGAGAGTGAGGCCCGCG
This sequence comes from Deuterostichococcus epilithicus, assembly GCA_033439295.1. Lineage (NCBI taxonomy): Eukaryota > Viridiplantae > Chlorophyta > Trebouxiophyceae > Prasiolales > Stichococcaceae > Deuterostichococcus > Deuterostichococcus epilithicus. Next base: position 849,568 of record JAVTLE010000014.1, on the reverse strand, counting down.
TCCGCCTGCCGCCCCAGGGGCCCCGCCGCGAAGCTGGCGGCGCCGCCGAGCCCGGCGGCGACGGTGCCGCAGAAGGCAGACACAGCGGCCTTGGAGCGCAGCACGATCAGCAGGTCCGTCAGCTCGCCGCCCACCTGCGGTGTGTTGCAGGTGATAAATTGCAGAACACAAGTGTGTGTGACTGTGCGTGCTGCAACTGGGAGCAGGGAGTGGCAGGGAAGGCAGCCAGGGCGCAGAGCAGCGACGTGGTCCAGCACTGCCACGTTCACAGGGGAAGGTGGAGCGTGAAAGCATGAGGCATCTATGACACGGCACCTGCAGGCCCCAGCCGGCGAAGAAAGCGAACAGAGCAGCGATGTCGTCCACCACTACTACAGTCAACAGGGGGGGTGGAGCGTCCAAGCATGACCTGGAACAGAAATTTATGGCATGGCACCTGCAGGCCCCAACCGGCGGAGAAAGCGGAGAGCGCGGAGGGCGGGGACCAGGTGTCGTCCTCCTCACGGCGCGCCACCACCAGCCCCGAGCCGACGCCGCACGACCAGCCCAGGCCCACCTGAATTCAGGGGGGGCCCAGGGTCGTTCAGACGCCGGTGGCCAGCTGTCGAGGGGCCTGATCACGGTGTGCACCGAGCCCTTCAGGCATGCCCGTCTCTGGCGGGTGTGCCCCTGATAGGGTTTGCAGTGCATTTGGAAGCAGGTTTGAGGTGAGAGTCCATACGACGCGCCACCACGCGCGTCGGCGCCTTTCAAGCGCCAGCTGAACGTCATCAATGCAAAGCTCTTCACTACCATCATCCTGGATGGGATCGCCATCACATGGAGATGCGTCAAGAGTCATGCGCTGCGCTGTTGCTCAGCTTGAAAGCACAAGCACCTCGTGGTGGCGCATCGGCTCCGTCACAAGGCTGATGCACACAGTCAGACTGGTGGATGCTCTGGATGCTGTACAAGCAACATAGCGCCAGCAAGCAATGGCACTGTATCTCGGACCAGTCAGCTTGCAGTATTGAGGATGGCATGCTGATCCACAACTGCCTCGGCAGTACACTGCCGAAACTGTCAGGGAATGCGGTGCACCTTGGCCATCGAAAGGATGGCGAAGCCGGCGGCGCCCCGCAGCACCGCCGCAGGGATGCGGCGTTCCGCCTGCAGGCTGCCCAGCCGCCGGAAGGCCGTCGCAATGTTGGCCGCCTGCGTGTGCACATTTCCCACTTCAAGTCGCATCCCCGGCTTGAAACTGCCTAGCACACCCTGCATCTGGGCTAGGAGCTGTGAGATATGCAGGCGCCGTGCCATCTCCTATTCGCACTTCAACCAGCACCTCAGGGTGCAGGGTCTGACGCCAGTGCCCAGCACACACGCAGGGCTGCACCGCCTGACCCCTCCATGTCGCTGCAGCCTCGTGTTGTTGCTGCGATGGTGTTGTTGCTGCAGCACACCAGCGCCACGGCGGCATCGGCGCGCAGCGTACCTTGTAGATGTCGCCCTCGAGGCCGCCGGTGGCGAGCGGCGGGTTGAGCCAGGAGTGGCCGCAGGAGGCGTCCGTCACGTCCCGCACCGCTGGCTGCACCGCCTTGCTGATCGTGCCTGCAGTGCGCCACACCCCTCTGAGCCGGCCTGCACCCGCCCTGCGTTGGCTGCCTGGCAGCCGCTAGAACGCGGGAGGCCGCGCCACAGTTTGCGCGCCCGCCATTGACACAGGCTTGGGGACCTGGGGCTGGGGCTGGTGGGGGAGGGCTGCCCAGTCAGAACGATCGTGACAGGACCAGCGGTGTCCAGTTTGGCTGCGGCCAGACCAGGGCCGCCGGCTCAGTGGTAAGASAGGGGGGCGGGCCTGCCAGGAAGGGCTGCAGCGGCTCCAGCAGCGCGGCGCAGGTGGAGCATGCTCGGGCCGGCTCTGCAGCTCGAAACTTGGGCGGCAGCAGCATGCGCGCACGGCAGCAGGCGCCGCAGAAGATGCGGCCGCACAGGCGGCAGTGGTGGCGCCCCCGCGCAAACGGCCTGCGAGTGGTCAGGGTCGAGGCAATCAGGTTCTGCACATGTGTTGCTCAGTCATCAGGGCGCGGTTCATGAATGCGTCGGACTTTCCAGGGCTGGTCATCAAGAGCCAAGCGTCCAGGGTCAATGATGGCTGGTCACCGCCAGATTGCCTGCCCTGTTGCACATCGCCAAATCTGTGGTACCAGGCAGGCAGGCAGGGCGGCTGTGGCGCCCGCACCGGAAAGGTTGGTGGCAGGCCATGCAGTCGCCGGCGTGGCTGTCGGGCGTCCAGGTCGGCGGCTCCAGGCTCAGCAGGTCACCCGCGCCGGCGAGCACCGCTTCCAGGTCGCAGTGCAGCGGCGGCGCGCTCGGCACTAGCGCCACGCTGGTCCCTGCTTCCCCGCCGCCGGGCGAATCCGGGTCATACCCCTCATCCCCCTTCTTCGGCATCGCCTGTCAGCGTGACAGTATGAATCAAAACGAGGAGCCGAACTTGGAGTTGCAATTCCACACGCACCGATCCGATGCAACGAGGGCAGCTGCGGTTTGCCGCCAGGGAGTACCGCGTGAACGCCATCTGGCCGCGACAGGGTTCCACCTCGTGCAACAGGGTGGGGAATGTCGATTCAAAACGCTGTTCGCACCTTGACGGCGGCGAGGGTCTGCCAGCCTTCTGGCTCCTCCACAGTGTGCAGCGTCGCCGCGAGCGCGACAAGGTCTCGCAGCTCGACATTGACCGTCAGCGGCGCGGCGGCGGGGAACGTTGCGCGGCACAGCGGGCACTCCGGCTTGCGTCGCTGCACGGACGCCATGCATTGCAGGCACCCATTGTGGCCTGCACATGTGCGGAAACTGGAGTCACACCATGGCGACTCTCTGTTGGCGGAGCCGCCTTGTAGTGTCGCGCTCTCGCCGTTGGCTTAGCCAGGCAACGCACGCATCACTCTTGTGACTCGTGAGCGTTCGCATGGAAGTTTGTGAGTCAGCCACAGCCTTGGCTTGGCGAGCCGCAGGGACCAAAACGCCAGAAGGCTGCCAACATCGCGTGTCGATACATCCAAATCAGATTCCGACATGTAATCACAGAGTAAATACTGAAACCAGCCTCGCGTGTACGAAGAGTTGACTTTTCGGATGTGTAACACCCGATCTTCCGACACGAAGTGCGAGCCACGCACCGCACGGCAGGCTGACGGGTCCGCCATAGCTGCCCAGCAGTTCTGTGCACACAGGGCAGACGGGCGCAACGTCACGCCCGGAAGTCATGCTGACTGTGCCCGGGCAGGACCTCGTCGGGACCCTCAGGCTTCCCAGGCAACCCGCTGCGCCTCTTCGCGAACTGCTGGTGTCAGCTTCGGGCTAGACAGGTCATGATGCGACTCTGTGCACGTGCCGAAGGCCACAGACCAACTCAATGTGGCGCGCGTCGCTGCCAACGGTAATTTGTAATCCGCTTGTGTGTGGCCTCGCAACCGCCCAGCTTTCGACACTAGATCAACGCCTGGGTCCAGCTTGAGAAAAGTTGAAGGTAAACCCAACAGCCTGTGCGTTGCGTTCGTCAAAGATCAGTCCCTTCGCGCCAGCTCGAAGGGGAGGATGCGAGGATCGTCATCTCGTAGCCCTGACCTGGCTGGGGACTGCAGGGAAATTTCAGGCATGAATTAGTCCCGCTGGCACATAGGACGTAGGACGCAGCGGAAGCACCTGCGCCTGCCCGCTTGCCGCAGCACAGATTGACATTTGCAAGCGCCTGTCGGAAGATCTGAAACGTTCTTTGCTCTCAGTCACACGACACACCTGGTCAGCCTACGACACGACGAGTACGCCATAACCCGCAACCATTTGTTTGCTGCCTCTCGGTGCAGCGAAGCTTGAACAGGCTTGAAATCGTGCGTACTTTGTGGGCTGAGGTTTGACTCAAAAGCTCGAATACTTCACGCATTTTTCAACGGTCCCCAAGGGCCAGGCACCTCTTCAGTGAGCGCCCGAGCGGCACCCGCGGCGGCGCTCGGTGTGCGAACCTCGCCTGGCGGCATGGCACAGCGCAAGGAGGTGCGCATCGACCAGTTGCCGCCGCAGCAGCTGTCCGGCCTGAAGGAGCAGCTGGAGGAGGAGCTGAATGGGCTGGCGCAGAGCGCGGCGACACTGCAGAATGTGGCCGCGGAATTCCATCGCTCTGGGGAGGCCATCGAGCGGCTCGCCGACCAGAAAGTCGGTGAGAGACTGACCTAATCAGCGCCACCTCCTCAGATTTCAAGATCTTGCAACAGCGCCAAGTGTGTTCGGCGCCGGGAGGCAGCTGTGATATGCATTTCGCTTCTCATGTGCCCTGCATGCAGCAGTGCATGCCTGCTATGCAATCCCTCGCATCAGCTCCTGCATCACTAGTCGTGCATCCAGTACTGGGCCCTGATAAGGCATGCAGCAGGGCAGGATGCATAATGTGTGTGTCCGGGACGCTCATGCACCCACTGCTCATACTCGATGGTCCCTCATGCTGCCCGCCGCAGGCCAGCCGATGCTGCTGCCGCTGTCGCAGTCACTGTACGTGGAGGGGGAGCTGGCGGACGCCGACAGCGTGCTGCTGGACATCGGCACCGGCTACTACCTTCAGGTGGGCAGGCGCTTCTGAACCTTCTTGCGTCTGTTGCACCCAACCCACCCTCGTACTCGTTTCTGGTCAACAGCGTACTGCTGGACAGCGGCACCCAACTCCTGCTTCCAGGTGCTGTGGCCACTGTTTCGCTGATAGGTTTCTGGCTCCTGACTTGTACTCTTCATGGGCTGGTGCCGGCAGCGCGCCACTTGACATTGGCACCGGCCACACCTTGAGGTGAGGGTTTGGGGTCGGAGCTTCTGATTCCACTGGGTTGCGGCAAAGTGTCGTAATTGTACGTCTGTGTCAATTGGCTGTGAGGAGGTAGCGGCCGGTGTGCGACCTGGCCATTTCCAGCGCCTGCTCAGTATCAAACGCCCAGCACATGGTGCTGTGCTCCATCACTTTGGCCATATCAGAGTGTGTCTGGGCCCTCCCTGCAGTAGCCACTGGACGGAGACGTTGTTCAATTGTGCGATCACCCTTTGGACGGTTTGTGTTGACTGCCTGCAGAAACCGCTGGACGGAGGCGTTGACTACTGCAAGCGCAAAGTCAACCAGATGGCCGATAACCTGAAGGAGATTCAAAAAGTGCGGCGCCGCAGCCCTGAACCCTGATTCTTGCACTGCCTGGCGCTCAACGTCGCACGCCTTGCGCTGTGCTTCTGCGACATTTCCTTACAACCCCAGTGCAGCCACATGCGTGCAGGTCACTGTCATGCCGCGCCTGCTGGCACATCGGCTCATTGGTGCATGTCTGGCAACCCTGCAACAATTGCCGACTGTTATCGTGGCTCCGCTCTCTCATCTTCCGACCTCATCCTCTTCAAAGCTCGCGATCTCGCTGACTCACAGGTGCAGCAGCAGAAGGTGAATGCCCTCATGACGGTGGACTCGGTCCTCCAGCAGAAGATGCGCGAGGTGCAGCAGCAACAGGCAGCAGCGCTGAAGGGCGACGCGGTAGAAGTGGGGCCTGCATAGGCGCCCACACCCGGGGGGGGGGTGGCACGCATACATGAGATTAACTTTGCGTCGTCAGACCAGTATATGGTGCAGAGATGCGCAAGATTAGGGTTGCGGCGCTGGCATCATACCGCAGATGCATGTTGCGATGTCCATGGATGACGCAACAGCAGTGTTGCTCTATCAACACGAAACACACTGCCCAACGCTGCTTCAACTCACAGCATGTCCACTGATGGAACGCCTGGACGAATTCAAAGGGCATCAGTCGCCAACGACGACGGGCCTAGGCTCTGCAACAGCGGCCATGGCATTCGACAGCCACCTACTCCGTCTGCATTAGTGAACCTCTCGCCCTCGGCTGGTACACAATCTGAATGTTGCGAGGGTCAGGTAGCATGCATGCAACACGTAGATTTGTAGAGTTGCCACATGCCATCACCTACTGAGGGGTGGTCAATAATCAGCAAGATGATTCTATCTTCAATCGAAAGAAAGCATCTGCTCTCTACGACCTTCGTTACCAGCAGTCTTCATGCGCCGAGTGCCGCTGCTGCTGCTCTAGCTGACTTGACTGCTGCCCAAGCTGGTGGGTGCTTGTTCAGAGGTGTCCTGGTGCGGTGACGGCGCCAGCGTTGGGGGTGGCGGTGGCTGCGGCAGCGGAAAGCTGATGGTGATAACTTCTGCACCACCATGCACATATCGGGTATTCACATATCGTGTAGCAGCTGAACTGGTGGTCGAATGGTTGACAAAGACGCAGCAGGCTCCAGCAACACATGCTGAGACTATTCAGCTGGGCATCATCAACATTGCAGCCGTGTCATGTACTGCATAGTATGGTCACCTGCAGCAGCGTTGCCAGCAGACGGCCGGCCACTCCGTCGGCTTTGGGCATGGTCGAACACGCCGTGCAGAGCCAGTCCCAGCACCAGCACTGCCACGAGCAGCGAACAGAGCACCCTCACGCTGCTAGCGCTCATTTGGGGCAGGCGCTCTGGGGGCCCAACAGCATGAATCACCGCCATAGAATGCATCTGCGGTTGTGCAAGTTTATTGAGCCCGAGAGGCTAAGTTGCCATGAGTGCTGTTGGAAGGTCAGCGTACCGTGCGATGGCAATGAGTGTCCACCTGAGGGTTCACAGCTGTCGTGTGATCACAGGTGTGCACGATCTTCCCGTGATGCGTGATTCCTGCATGATCAGAAAGCGAGTAGTGGCGGAGCCAAGCTCTCTCTTCAATAAGCCGCAGCCGCAGCCCAATCACAGAACCATAAAGCTGTGAAGCAGAATTTCGAAAGCCAGAGCAGACTCGCATACGCATCAGATCTACGATCAGTGCGGCGCGGGCATGCTGCACGCAGTAGTAGCACAGCGGCGAAATGACACAGCGGTAGGAAGCGTCCTCCTAGATCCTTGTTGACCCCTTATACATTCAAATAAGCCCGTATCTTCTGATGAGGTCCTGGTGCCGATTGTCAAGCTAAGACTAAAACATGCCTTCGTTGGCTCTGCATGAATAATGCGGCGGCAGCTCAGTTCGCCAGGCAGATGGCCGAGAGCGCTAATACGAAGGTAACACCCCGCCTCGCCCAGCGGCCAGGATGAGATAAAATACCATACGCTGTACCCACTGCTTCGCATTGGCTGCGGCACTGAGCACGACCGCTTCGCCAAGGCATTGCAGCGTTCGAGCGGTGTCCATGGACTGCTGGCGGTGCTGCAGCAATTGACGATGTATGTAGACCACCGACATCTGCTACTTGAGAATTGCTCGCTGCGCGCATGTTAGGATGTGCATCAGGCTTGTCATCACCCTTGCCGCCTTGACAAAAGGTCAATCTCACTGCAGCAGCAGCCCCCAGCAGCACTGGCTCATCATGACAGAGCAGACATGAAAGTGAATGACAGGTTCTCTGATCATACTGTCGCGTGACAATAGATAGTGTGGGCGGTTCTCAGGCAGCCGTGGACATCACCGTCAGAAGGTGCTGCTTCAGGTCGCCCTGCGGCGCCCATCGATGTTCAGGCCGTGACCCTCGCCGTTGTTGTCGCAGTTGTTACTGCCGATGTGCAGGCCTCCTGCATCTGCCAAGAAACAGTCGTGTACAGCTGGCGCGCCCTTTGGCAGAGATGGAGCATGGCAGACTCGAACCAAACACCCCCAGCGGAATGTTTTCTATGCCTTTAGACGAGTTTTGTCGCCATCCACATGTGTGCGGCAGTCGACCACTTGGTTGTGGGTCAGCATTGCTGAGGCTGCTAGCATCGCGCACGGAAGCATGAGGGGATGGGGTCGCGCCTCTCAGGCGGCGCCCGCCAATGGAGATGGCGTTACTGTCGCCAGGGCTGCAGGGCGCCGGCGGCGGGCAGTTGCCGTTGCTGCAGTCATTGCCGTTGTCCCGGTTGTTATGGCCTGCAGGTGTACGGGTGAGCTTGTTGCAGATCCAACGCAGTTGCACTCATGGTGGAGGCCAGCACTAGAGAGAGAGTGAGAGAGAGATCGCTTGAAGTCAGGCTGGAAGGCAGCACGATAACAGCGTCTCTGCTTGGACATGGTGGCTCTGTAGCGGCTGAGGGATTGCGACTGCAGGCGCCATACCGATATTAAGGCTGAAACCGCCGGCGAGCTTGCGGCCGCCGGGCTGCAGCTCCTGATGGCTGTCCACCTCGTCGCCTGGCCTCCAGAATGGACGGAAGGCTAAATATTGCGCATCAAGTGCTGTCATTAATGTGCATTTTGAAGGCCGATAATCAGCACACAAAACGCCTGGATCCTCCTGATATATCAGCGTCATTTGGCGAGTCGTGCATGAACGGCACATGGTTGCTGATCGATGTCGCTCACCGGCTGCTGCAGCATCTGCCTCGTGGGGAGGGTGCAGGCTGAGGAGCGCGAGAGTTGTCAGCAGCACAATAGTTGTCTTCATCTTGAGCCCGTTGCTGCCTGTTCGTCAAGCTGACGGTCTCAGAAGAGCTCGTGTGCTTCCGGTTGAGCGTCGTGTTTCGCGGGGGCTGTTTGACTGCTGTGTGCTAGCCGCCGCCTTATCCGCCAGCGTGGATTCGGGATGCGAGCATGGTTCGATCGAGTCGTCCAAAAGACAGCCAGAAGGTTCGTGTCTTCACCTTTGAGATCTCGTGAGGAAGCTCACGACACGAATGGAGGAAATGTTGATGCAGAGAAGCCCAGTTGTTGAGCAACCGCACGCACTGCTTCCTGCGGACTCCTTTGCATGATGCTGGCACGGCTGTGTCCGATGGACTAGCATCAAACAATTCCGCAGCAGCCTCAAGACGGTCGTCCGCCACTGCAGGCCTCAGGCGCGGGCCGCAGCGCCCGCTGCGGTGCGTTCTGCTGACCACCGGGCGTCCGCAAAGACGAACCTCCAGAACTGGTACGCCAGCGGCACCTGCGCCACGAAGCACGTGTTAGCCGAAGAGTCATTCTGTGGTCGTGAACATCTACCCGGACTGCGAGTGAGGCAGGCTTCTTGCAGCACCTGAGGACATCCCGGCGCTCACACAACGACAGAGGGAAAAAAGGCGGTACTGAGCTCTTATTCAGTCTTGTGGCTGCAGGCTCGAATGCTCGCATGCGCGCACCGTCGTGGCATGCCACATAGCGTGCGCGTCCAGTAGCCCCAGGACTGGCGGGAAATCGAACACCTGTGCGTATAAACTCCGGGATGCATCGCCGGCCTTCGACACACGCTTCTGCAGAGGCGCTGACACATGACGTGCAGTCGCTTATTAGGGGACTGGTTGAAGTGTACTGAAAGAAACTTGAGCAGAAGCCAGAGCCAGCACCACATGCAGGGCGAGGTGGGGTGGGTTTAAACCCTGAACCCTGGACCACAGGGGCGTCACACCTCCAGGGCGGTCGCCGCATTGATGAGAAGCAGGAAGGCGTACAGTTGGCGGCGGCCCGGGTGGCGCACCCGCGTCGCCCACACTGCCCACATCACCGTCTGCAGAGGAAGACGAGATGAGACTCATCAGTAGTCTGGATAAATTGCGAGCGCAGAAGCAGCCGAGGACAGCTCTGAATTGGCCGACCCCACTGGTCGCTCTGAAACCAGGCCCATAAACGAAAGCCGGGCCGCACAGCGCCTGATGCCGGGCCTGCATATCTCTGCGCGCCCCGCTCTTTCCAAATGCTCACGATGTTTCTAAAAGACTTACCTGTGCCAGGCCGATGACGACGCAGATGGAGACGTTGAGTCCATAGTCGAACAGTACGTGCAGCATGTGGTGCGCGTGGTAGGCGTATGCCGCGCCGCCCGCCGCCCCCAGCAGTCCCCACTGCCACAGCGCTGTCCACCTGCCGGCAGCGCAGACCGAAACCATGTCTGTGGCTCTCCTCAAGCTTTGCAGTGCCGCAGGGCGCCGGGCGCCAGCCTGCAGCTGACTGCTGGACTCGACCGGCCGCCTGTTCTGTAGCAAGACCGTACACAGTATTGAGGGTGCACCACACATCTCTGCACGACAGGCAGTTGTGAAGGCAGCAGAGCGCCCATTCTCAGGTCAGGGTTGTGAGGGGGTTCTTGACGCCGCGACTTCAGCTCACCGTGAGACGCGCGCCAGCGTCACTAGGAAGCCATACAGGATAAGCGCGTCTGCAATTAGGTAATCCGCCACCTCAGTGGGCCGCACGTCCCGCGCGTGGAACGCCGCCGACGCTGCCCATGCGACGGTCGCCAGGCCGCCATACCCCAGCCACAGCGGCCAGAAGGGGTAGGCTAAGCTGAGGGAGCGCAGAGCCTGCAGGGTCGAGGCGTCATTGCAGCCGTCGGCGGCACCGGCGGCGGCGGCTGGGCCGCTACCGGCGGGGAGCCTGCCATGTGCAGCCGGGGCCTTGGCGCCGCCGCCGCCGCCGGCGGCAAACCCCACCCGGCTGCCGGCGGGCTGCTTCGAGAGCTGCGCACGCACCGGGCTGCCGGGGCGGGCKAGGCTGAAGCCGCCGTCCCGGCCGAGGCCGCGCCGGCTGCCGCCGGGCCAGAAGCTGCCCCCGTCTCGCTCTACTGCAGGGGTCCCGCGCGGTAGCCGCCGCAGCAGCGCCAGGAAGCGCAGCAGGCAGTGCGCATGTGCGGCCAGGTTGGCCAGCGAGAACAGCACCGAAGCGATCTCCTGCAGGAGTCAGGCAGTGCGACATTTGTGTCAAACCCTGCAAGCTGACTCAGGAGGGTGGACGGAGTAGCGTGCAGTACGGCGGCATGCAATGTTTCCGCCTGAACGGTGCAGCGCGAACGACGGCCCTCAGTGGGCATGCTTTGATCTGTGGTGCCGTGCAGCTGGCACGGGTCGCAGCCAAGTTTGACCAGGGGGGGGACCAAAACCACACAACTGACGCCTGGTGAACACAGGGGTCGCGCCTGCATGCCCAGGACGCGGGTGAAGGGCCACTTGCCGTAATACTTCACGGTGCCCGGCAGCGTGGCGTTGGCAGCATGCGCCTCGCGCCGCACGCCCTCCCGCGCCTGCATGCACCGGTACCTACCGGGCGCACCATTCCCCCTGTCTTCAGATTCTGTGATCATACACATTCGTTGCCAAAGGACAAAGCCAGGTCGGCAGATCTTTACGTCTGTAGGTTCTTGAGAGGAATCTGAACGAGGTGTTGCAAGGCACTGTCGTGCGGCTCATTGCAGGCGCAGACCCACGCCGCCTGCGTGGCAAGCTGGTCGCATGCTGACCGAGGAGCAGTGGCTGTGCTGTGGCTCGGCCCGGTGGCTAACCCAGTGGCTGACCTGCAGGTCTCAGCGTCGGCAGCGGCTGCACTTCAGGGAACACGAAGTGGCTGAATGATTCGCACTTGCAGTCGTCGGAACAGGACCAGCGCAGCGCTGTGATCGCGGCCGGCACCGGGCGGTCGAACTGCGCGGGGCATGCGGCTGAGCAGTCTACGCTCGTGTGCTTCAGCGCCGGAGGCAGCATCACGCAGCCGTCACCCTCCGAGCAGATGTCCAGGCACCAGCGGAATGCCGGGTCCCTGCGGTGGAACGAGATTATCCGGTGATCACGCTGAGTCCGCTCTGAGCAGAGTGTGCTCGAGCGGGTGCAGCATCTGTTCACCTGGCCATTCCCAGGTGTTTATATACTACAGCGTTGATGCAAAGCTACATCCGCCGGCTTCCTGGTGTCGCAGTCTTAGCCAGCCTAGCAGGCGTGGCAAGTAGCAAGGGTCGGCAGAGCGGTTTCGTGTGAAGGTCTGCCTGAGGATTCTGAGGGCTCACTCAGAAGAGCACCTCCCGAAAGATTTGTGCAGCTGGACGGACTACGCAGGGCGCCATGGACGCATCAGGCAAAGTTCGTGGCATGTTCTCACCTGTCTCCAGCGCTTGCATGGCAGGCCCCCGCGCCGCACACCCAGAGCACTACAGCCGCCAGCAGCACATCAGTAATGCGCCGCCGGCTGCGCAGCCGCCGTCGCGTGCTGCTGGCGCACGCCAGCATGTCGGCAGCTGGGGCGCGGCCTCTTGATGCCGCTTGCCGCTGGCGACTGGCTGCCTGCTGTCTGGCGCAGCGAGCCTCCAGCTCACCGCTGCCAGTCGTGGCACCTGGCTGCGCCAGCGGGCCGGCCCAGTGACGGATGTGGTGGCCGCTGGCCGCGGCGCAACGCTGGAGGCTGCAGGGTGCAGACGCTGACCAGTCGCCTGCTCACATGGTATCGTACACAGCCTCCTTGATGGCCCGTACCTCCTTCCGCCACGCCGCGCCGGCGCCGGTGGCCTTCAGCACCCGCAGCTGCATGAGCGTGATCGTATGACTCAGCTGAGGTGTTTGGGACTGCGTCATGCCTTTGGTGCTTCAGATCTCCATGCGGACGTGTGCAGCGCATTGCAGGAGTGGCATGAGATCTGGCGGGGTCAAGGCCGCATCACCGGCCAAATATTCGACGACAGTAGTCTGCACCATCAGCCCCTGGCAGCACGGATTGTCTGGATTCTGCAGACGGCATGCCCTGTGCTGATCTGCATGGCTTCTCGCAAGCTCACCTTGGACGCCCTGATGCTGTAGCCGTCAGGCGATGGCGCCTCGGGGTCGCCCGGCAGCATCCGGCCGATTACAACCACATAGTCACCAGCCGCCAGCTCGGGTGGAGGGATGCTTTTAGGCAGCGCTGTCGGGGCCACCTGCATTGCCATGCATGGCGCGTTGTGACCTGCCTGTGTACGACTGCTGCCGCTGTGCTTGCACCAGGCGATACTGTATCTGGTGTTACTGCATTCAATTGACTGTCATGGCGGTGTTCAAGCAAGTGACATCGAGAGGGAGAAATCCAACTCAAAGAGCGTGTGTTGTAACTCTCACTGGGCGAGCATGAACCACTGCAGGACAAAGAGAAATGGCACTTGCCAAGATGCCACCGGTGCCGTCGTCGAGGATGAAGGTGTCGTCGCCCTGCGGCCTTTTCACGTATCCCTGCAGACGCACTTAAAAATTGCTGATAATGAAGGATGCAAACACCTTTATGACAGCCTCCAGGCTTCAGGTTTCAAGAAGTTGGTATTGCACACTGCCCGGGGCGGCGCGGGCGTGCACAGCATCAGCACCTGCCAACTTAAAGGCTAGATCTCCGATCAACGGACAGCAGGATACACACAGGGTTCAATAACGTCCTGTACAGCATGCAGAAGCCAGAAGAAGGTTGCTCGCCTGCAGCCAGACTCGATCGAACTTCACTTTGTCGTTGTACTGGAATGTCGCCTTCTCCTCGGTGTCCCACGACACGATGTCGCACGAATACACGTCCTTGACCAGCAGCTTGAGCGCGAAGCTGGAGTTAAGGCGCATGTGCGTGTCGCAGCTGCTTCTATCAGATCGCTGCGCACGCTGGAGGCCACTGCTTTGCGGTACTGTCAGGCCGCAATGACCCGATAGAGTCAAACGACGATTCTCGGGTTGAATCCTGGTGTGCAAGCAACAAACGAGAGAGACATGACGATTTTATGTTGTAAGAAAAAGAATTTCAAAATTCGAATGTCTTAGAAATACGGGCAGGCACGATGCGACGATGCAACTGGATTTGCAGGGCAGCTGCAGATGGCTGAAGCTTGCAGGCGGGTGGTAACACAGCATGCAACCTGAAGCCGCGATCACGTAAAAATGCAGCCTACGCCTGCTGTATACCGAGTCACTGTAACAGCAGCCAACTTTCGGACGCTTGCCCACCGCACAGCAAGAAGCATCACATCAATGCGCGTCCATTCACTCAGCATTTTGTGCATCAGCCCCGTTCGGGAGCATTGACGCCAGCAATAACGGCCGTTAGCGTCTCCAAAGCCAACGGCTGCTGCTGCTGCTGCTGCTGCTGCTGCTGCTGCTGCTGCTGCTGCTGCGGTGGCAAATCCACCGGCAACGGCGGCGGCCCCGGCGGCGGCGGCACCAGCTCCGGAAGCAGGATGTCCAGCTCCTCCATGCGTGCGCGCGCCTTGGTTGGTGCCGCACAGCCCTCACGTGCCAGGCTGATGCCGATGCCGAGCATGGCGTCGCTGCTGTAGCGCTGCCGCTGCCCGATCAGTGCGAGTGCCGCCTCGCCGGCAGCTTGTGTGACCGCCGGGCCCATCAGCTGCCGTGGCCGCATTGCCAGCGCGCGGCTCATCGGTATCGTCTCCTTGCTAGCGCCCGGTGAGGCTACGGCGGCGGCGGCGGCGGTGCTGCCGCTGCGGTCTGCGGAATTGCTGGCGTTGGCGCCCATTGCCAGCATTGGCGGCATTGGTGCTGCTGGCGGCATTGGCGGCATTGGCGGCATCGGATGCATTGCTGCTGCATGGAGGTGACCGCTGCTGCCGCGCTGCATGCCCGGCGGTGGTGGTGTTCGAGGCGGCGGCAGCGGCGGCAGCGTCCCGCCGCTCGCCCCCTCTGCCGCGCCGAGGGTCAGCCTGCCGCTGACGACAACCAGGGGCGGCTGCCCGATGCCTGCAGCTCCACTGGACTGCAGGCCTGCTGTCCTGGGCGCCTCCCGGGGGCCATTGTGTGTAGCGACAGGCTGTAGGCCGCCGCGATCAGGCTGCACGACTGACGCCCGCTGTCGCCCCGCCTCCGCAGCTCGCAACTCTGCAGCTTTCTGGGCCAGCTGCGAGGCGAGCTCCGCCAGCTGCTGCGCGCCGCCGCTGTCGCTTGCCGCTTCCTGGGCGCCGCTGCCGCTGTCTGCCGTGGCCGCCGCCGCGCCGGCATCGGCGGCCAGCTGGGCCGCGGCGCCGGCGGCGTCAGCTGTGCCGCGGCGGGCGAGCGCCGTGGCGGCGGCGGCGGGCGCGCCAGCGKCGAGGAAGCAGGAAGCGGCGGCCTCAAACGCGCCGCTGGCCTCCAGCTGCGCCCCCCGCAGCCGCTGCACTTCCTGCAGATTTGCTGGCAGGGTTTAGGGTTTGCGAAATGCAACTGATGGTGACACATCAGCGCGAGGCAGCCACTGCACCGCCACGCAAACAGCGACCACCTTGAGCTTTTGCGAGCGAACGGGCTCGCAACACCTGCAGCAGCGTCTGCAAGGCAACCTGGAAACCCAGCGGCAGACCACAGCGGGACGCGCCCCTGCGCATTTGTGTCGTTCCTTTGCCCTGGACCCAATCGAAAAGCACGGCGGCTCTCCAGCTCAGGAATGTGGCAGCCCTGGAAGCGACGCGTTTGGTAGCTGACCTGCAGGCCGGGGTCGCCAGGCAGCAGGCGAGCGGCGCCAAGCGCCGCCGCCTCCGCCAGCAGGCCGGCTCGCCGCAGCACCGCCAGCGCGCCGTGCGCATGGCCCGCCGCCAGCAGCTGCAGCGCCGCCAGCTGCGCCTCCCCTCGTGCCTCCAGCTGCCCGGCGTAGGCGGCAACGGCGGCGCGCCACGCCTGCTTGCCTGTTGCTTGCCAAGCAGTCGAGGAAGGTGACGACCAGGCATCGTATCAGCCTGGGATTCCGCATCGATGGAACGACGGCAACCGCATGTCCGCCTGTCCCTCGATGAGACCTAAGCAGGCACCTGGCCACAGCCCGGAAGCTGCATCATGGCTTACCATCATCACTTCATTTACGTGATGCCTCAACACTCATCAGACTGAGTAGGGCTGGGAAGGTGTGAAATCTCTCCCTCTGAGCACGATCCAGGATGGTCCGTGCTGCACTCTCGAGTGCAAAGCACCCTGACACTCGGCGATGCAGGCCTGCTGCTGATGGGCGCCCCACCTGCCGAGATGGACAGGTTTACGAAGTCTGCAGTCAGCGCGTCGGCGGCGATGACGGTGTGCAGCGCTCCAGTCGCGTCGCCCGCCCACAGCTGCAGCGCCGCCGCGCGGTGCGCCTCCGCTGGCGACACGGCGCCTTCCTGCAGGCAAAGTCGGCAGGGATGAAAGAACAAATGACCTTGAGGCAGCCAAGTGCAGCAACCAGGCCGCCCGGGGGCCCCGGGCTCAACCCAGAGCTCCTCTTGGGGCATCTGCAGGTAGGGGGGCTGGAGATGTATCTACCTGCTGCAGCTGGGCGGCTGCGGCCTGCAGTGCTGCTGCGGCCTCCAGTGGAGACTCGTAGATGCCCGGACCTGCCAGCCGCGCCCCGCTTTGGCGCTGCATCACGCCTGCTGCACCGTCTCCGGCCTCGCTGCCATCAGTGCCGCTGCCTCCGTACAGCCGAGCCGACAGCTGCAGGCACGCGCGCAGCGCCGCTGCCTGACCCGCTGCATCCGGCGCGGCGCCGGCTCCGGCGTCTGGCAGCAGCAGCGGCCGGGCACCGAGGCTGGGGATCTTTTGTTGCCGGCCACGCTTGCCCGCAGGCGGCAGAGGCGCAGCGGACTGCGCAACAGACGCTGGGAGCACGAGCCCGCTGCCATGCTGTGCCGCGCCGGCTGCTGGCACACCTCGCTGCCGCGCAGCGGGGGCAGCAGGCACCATCGCTGCTATGCTGGCCTGGGAAACCATCGGTGCTAGCGGGTTTGCAGCCTGCGCAGCAGGCGCTGGCGCGGACGCGGCCGATTGATGCGCGTCTGCCTGCCCTGCTGGGGCCGGCGACTCTGGCGGCAGGCCGCCATAGCGCAGCCGCCCCGGCGAGGCCGCCGCCACGGCGGCGAGCGTGTCGAGCTCGCCTGACACAGCGCGTGGTGCAGAGGATGTCGGCTGCTGTGTCAACGTGTACTGGCTTGCGGCCGGCACCGAACCGGTAGCATCAGCCGAGCTGCCGGCGGCGGGCATGCCATCAGCCAGCGACGGCGGCCGCAGCATGCGGGGCTGCGGCGGCGGTGGCGGCTGCTGCGGCAATGCTGCACCTGCATCTCCCGCTGACGCCGCCGCTGCTGTGGGCAACGCGGCAGGTGGCGCCGAGGGGCCCTGTGGCTCTGCGGCCGGCGCGGGTGCGATGGCTGCTGCTGCACCCGCCGCCGCCGTCGCGTCTTGCASCGCAGGCGGCGGCGGCTKGTTTGGGTCCACMGCCCACGATCGCACCGTTTGGTCCTCTGAGCCGCTGAGGAGCACAGCCGAGGGTCTGGAGCTGCCGTGCACCGCCTCAGCTGCAGGCCAGCCGTGGCCCGCGGTGGGCTGTGCGCCGCCGCCGGCCCATGCCAGGGMGCGCACGCGGCCGGCGTGGCCTCGCAGCGTGCGCAGCCGCTGCAGCTGCGCCGCCGCAGACTCGCTGCCAGGCATGGCAAACGCGCCAAACACCTGTGAAGAGCGGCCAGGCAGTGAGCACAGCGCATTGGGGTCCCTGTTTCCATGGCGCAGGCAGGTGTTCCTGTGCAAGCTCTTCTCCGAGATTCGTGAGCTAAGCAGTCGGCTCATTCTCCTGCCACCGTGGTGTATGTCACGGATACACCAGAAGCACGGATACGCTAGAAGCATGCGTACAAGCACATTGAATGCTGCTGTAAGCGGTTGAGCGTGCTGCTGCACCTGAACGGTGGCATCGGAGCAGGCGACCGCCAGAGTGCTGCCGCCGGTGGGGCACCACGCCACAGCAAGGGCAGCATCCGCGCCGGTCTGCGCCGTCAGGGGGGCGAGGGCGGCGCCGTCCGCCGCTCGCCTGCAAGTGACACGAATTCATGTGAGTGGAAGCGAGCCGTGCAAGGCGTGGCGGCGCCGTGCGTTCGCTGGCTCAAATATACTCTGCAGTACCCGGCACGCACGGTGTCATGGGGCCGCAGGGGACGCTGCTGGGACGGCAGTGTTGCTGTCGGTACCTGTCTGCACCGGGAAATATGTCAACGCTGCCGTCCTCCGCCGCCGCCGCCAGCCACCCCGCAGACGCAGCGTCCGCGGCAGCCGGCGCCTGCAGTGACGCAGCCATGGCGGGGCGCCAGGCCAGGGCACTGACTGCKGCGCTGCCAGCGGGTCGCAGCGCTGCCGCTCGCTGCCAGCCGCCGCCGGCGGCCGACTCCGCGACGCTCACTGCCCCCGCCAGGTCGCCTGCCGGCAGCATGCTGATGCATGGGACAAGGAGAACCGCAGCCATCTCTGACCATAACTTCCTGGACTCGAGTGCCGCAGACGTTTCAGCTATGGCGTGTCTCCTGGCACCTGAGCTGCTGACAATAGCACCTGACCCACTGCAGCAACGTTGCGATCACTTGAGTCACAAAAAACGTCTCTTTGTGATGCGCTCTGAAAGTCCGGGCGCACCGAGGGCAAGCCAGCTGCCGTCCGGGTTGAAGGCTACTGCTGTCAGCTGCGCCGCCGTGCCGCCAGGGACCCTGGCAGCCAGGTCTGGCGCAATGTCAGTCGGCTTGGCGCTGGCGGCGGGCAGCGCGCCCTGCGTCAAGGGCCACCAATAGCGTTGTCACAACACGTTGAGGACCATGCGCAGGTTCCCAGATGGTGTTCATTAAAGCGATATTCACAGGGTTGCTGACATCCAGTTCGGTGGCAAGTGATATGCAGCTGGTGTGGGTCTTCTAGATCCACCACTGCATGGCACGGCCCAGGTATAAGGGTCCGAAGGCTAGAAAGGGACACCTTGGCATCGGAGCCGGGCCACTGCAGTAGCCGGCCGGCGCCGCACAAGCTGTGCATCACCGCGCTGCTGCCGCTGCCGTTGGCGGGGGCAGCGGGAGGCAGTTGCCGCCACGCCACGTCCGCCACGGGCGCCTTGTGCCGCGTGATGAAGGGCACCGCCACGCCTGCAGCAAAGCACTGATCGCCATGAGACTTGAGCCTGGCTGGCGTGCAAAAGCGCCCATCATCCCCCTTGTGCTTGCGATGCTGCGGCTGGAACTGCACATATCTGATTCTGATGCCCATCCGGTTGCTTCGACACCCCAACACGGAACGAACAACCTGTGAAAGGTCCCTGGCACAGATGGCCTACCTTTCAGGGTGTCTAGCAGTGCGACCACGCCGTTGCTGCAGCCCAGAGCCAGCAGATGCGTCTGGAAGGGGTGCCATGCCAATGCAGTCACCGCGTCAGGAATGCCCTGAGTCAGTACAAAGAGCGTTCTTATGTCTGAGTGTCCGTTTCCCTGAGCAGATACCTGACCAGAATGGGTCAAGAGCGGCGTCATGGCACAACCTATGCGGGAACTCTCTCATGAATGTGACACCGAGAGGGAAAACGTTCATGTTCGCTGGCATGTGGGAAGTGCCCTACAGAGGAGATGCAGTGCGACAGAAAGTTGTACACAGCTTGCAGGCAGCACCTGCCAAAGGATGTCAGGCGCTGCTGTTGCCGCTGCACCGCTGCCACTGGCCGGCCGCCAAAGACGCACAGTGTGATCGCCGCAGCCAATGGCCACAGTGCTGCTGCCCGGCTGCGCCGCCAGTGCATAGGCATGGCCACCAAGTCCTGAAATTGGCCAGTCCACCTGCAACAGCAGCGTTCTGTTGGACGACAGCACACGGTTGCATCGCGGTGAGCATGTGGCAGCAGACATAGCACTGTTGGTGGAGCGAAAGCCATGTCGTGTTTGTCACTCATGCATCCGTTCCACACTCTCCAGGTTCAGAGCAGGCCGCCAGCATCTTCACTTGCCTTTGCAGCCTTCCAGGCATCGCCGTGCGGTGGCGAGTGGCCCAGCCGCCACAGCGCCGCTGATCGGTCCATACTGGTGGTCAGCATGTGGAGCTCGGCCGGCTTGCCGGATTTTGCCAGCTCGGAGGCCGGCGCTGATGGCGCCGCTGGCTGCTGCAGCGGGCCAAAGCTGATGGAAAAGACGCTGCGGCTGTGGTGCGTCGGCAGGCGGGCAGGCGGTGGCAGGGGCGCCTGCCCCGCTGGTGCTGTCAGCGGCACGCTCCACGCCAGCATGCTGCCTGTGTCGGGCAGAATCTGCCTCAGCTGATGCACTGCACTCCAGATCCCTGGAAGCTTGCACGGTCGACCTGTTGCAGGATCGGGCCTGAGCGCTGCAGCCGTGTTGCCCACAAACGTCATTGAGGAGGCGGCATACGACGCACTAACGCCGCGCAAAGGCGGCGAGCCAGTGCAGGGCCTGAGGCCACCCACACCTCCCAGGCCGCTGCAGACGAGCTGTGCGGCCGCGTTGCCGCTGGAGTGCGGCAACCATGCGGCCGCCACCCACACGCGGCCTGCCTGCGCCGCCGACAGGCCGCCCGGCTTCGGCAGCGTCAGCACATGCCGACGCTGCGGCGGGGGCCGCTCCCCTGCTGCAGGGGCCCCAGCCGCCCCTGACTCGAACGACCTGCGGCAGTTGACGGTTGGCCGGCACTCGTGAGCGATGGGAGACACAGCTTACCTCCCCCATGGGCCATTCGCCACACAGGGTCGAGGGCTCAAAACCTGTGTGAACTGCGGCTCACTGCGGTGTGTCAGAACTATTTGGCTCAAAGAGTTTGAGGCACGCACAACAGCGCAGCCACTAGCATTCGACCATTGCGAAGCACCACGATCAGCCGCTGTTCAGGCGGCAAGGTGACCGCAGGGGCCATGGTCGACAGACCTGCAGTCCCAGATCCGGGCAGTGCCATCGCGCGCTCCCGCGATCAGCAGGTCGCAATTCAACTCCGCCGGAACGTCCTCGGCAGACTCGGCAGCCGCAGGGCGATCCGCCGCCCCCACTGCCGCGCCAGCCCGCTTGTCCTGCGCGGCTGGCAGCGCCAGCATTGCCCCTGCCGCCGGCGCCTCCGCGCCTGCCTCCGGCACTGCCCCCCCTTCCGGGGTGGCTGCGGATGCGACTGACTGCACTGCCGTGGTCGAGGCTGGCGCCTCTGCGGGCTCGCCAGACCCACCCATGGCCTCGAAGTCCGACTCGAATCGCGACAGGTCTACGCCGCGGACAGGGTCCGGGAACAGGTCTCCGCTGCCGTCGCGGCGCTCGCTGCCGGTGGGATCGCAGCCAGATGCGCTGTCTCCGGAGTCTGGCAACAGCAGCGTCGCCTCATCTGCGGCTGCGCCGCTGGGCCCTGCTGACCCAGCTTGCAGCTCTGCCGCCCCTGGCGCCGCCCTGCCGGCCGCCGCGGCGTCAGCAACGGCGGGCAGCGCCGGCGCACCCTGCGGCACCTCTGCCTCCGCTGCGGCACCAGCTGGGCTGGCGGGCGGGCCGGGCGGCAGCGCCCGGAAGCGGGCCCATGCCAGGCTCTGGACATCGCCGCGGAAGCCGGATAGCCGCGCAGTCACCTCGCCGCGCACGATGTCTAACAGCAGCACGCTGCCGTCCGCGACGCCCAGCGCCACCTGGCACACCCAAGCGCAGCAGGGCAGTCACATGAAGGGCAGCCAGGGGAAGCGAGTAGAGCACATGGTCTGTGGCCAGAGCAGCTTGTTGTAGGGACATGAGAAGCATTGAATGCCACCAGCTTCGCAATCGGGATAGGGCAGCGTCAGGAACCCAAGCGCGTCTGTGAAGCCATTATCTGGCACAATCGCTGCTTGCAGCCTCACCTCGTGTGCATTGACCGGCGACACCGCAATTGCGCAAACGCTGGTGGGCAGTCCCGTCTTGATGATGGCGGGCTTGGAGGCTATCTTGTCGCCCGCGATCTGCCACACCGCCAGCTCGCCGCTGCGGCAGCCAGCCACTGCCGTGATGCCATCTCTGCAGCAGCACGGTGCCAGCATTGTGGCGCCAGCCTGCTTGCCAGCTGCGATTGCAAGGCCCCCGCCTCAGGCTGGCCATGGCCGCGGCTGCCGCTCATCCCGCACTACGTGCTCTTCCCTTTGCCATGACTTTGTGTCGCCCTTGTAGCGGCAGCCAGCAGGCTGCCCCTCCCATCAGCTGACCTGGTGACGATCATGCCAAAAACATCGTGCGGCAGCCGACTGACCTGGTGACGGCCAGGCACATGACCTCGGACGGCAGCCGGCGGCTGATCTTGAGCGTGCGCCGTGTGGCCGCCTCCCACAGCCTCAGCGTCTTGTCAGCAGAGCCGGACACCAGCCGCTGCTGCTGCTGCTGCTGCTGCTGCTGCTGCTGCAGCTGCTGCTGCTGCCCCATTGGGGCCGTTGGCCCGGCGGCAGGCATGAACGCCACGGCGGTGACCCTGCAGTGGTTTTGTTGCACCCGATTCTCAGCGTGGGAGGCTGGTGCAGCCTAGGCCCGTCATCTGATTTGTGTCATGAGGTGCAGTTACAGGCAGATCGCACTTGCTCCACTCTCGCACTCCTCAGCCAGGCAAGAGGCTGAGAACATAGCAGATCACGACGCGACCTTCGCCAGCACCTGTTGGTGTGGCCTGACAGCAAGTGTGCGATGCGCCGCTCGCCTGGGCGCAGCAGCACCACAGCATTGTGCGCGGCGTAGGCGTACCACTGGCCATCGCCCGACCAGTCCGCCAAGCTCGTGCCATACCTGCGGAGAGCGGCAGCCAGCACTTAAACGCATGGCACAACCTGCCGTCAGGCAGCGCCCCTGTTGCCAGGGAGTGAGACAGGCGCATCAACAGCCCGACACCGTGGCGGTAACGTGAAACATTTTGAACATGAAATACATGATAAACTGCAGTGCAGCCAGTCCTTGGTGCGGTGTGCCGCAGCGGAGCGGCATGCATGCCTTTGATTTCCATGTCATGCCCTACAAGATCCGACCTGCAGCTGCTTTTCTGTTCATGGAAATATGCGATGTCGAAGTTTTATGAAAGTTATCGCACCAGTTTGGCGACGGTGGCAGCACGATGCCGTCCATGTTGGCAGTCTCAAAAGCCTCAAGCGTTAGCGCCGCGTCATTGTCAGGTGTCGACTATCAAGGCCAGTGAACAATTGCGCGCATTGTTGCTATGACTCGATGCTGCACTTGCCGGAGGCACCAAGCACACCTAGGAGTAGAGTCTTCACGCCAGTCTTCACATCAGTGTTCAGGGTTTTCCGTTGTGTGAAACACTCGAAGCGAGGCGGCGAAGTGGCAATCAATTTCACCGCGCAGCCCTGAAACTCAAGCGTTTCAAAAGTCGCTCTGCTGAACCCTTATCCGCAGGAGCCCGCGTCATCAGGTCGCCGTCGTCCTGAGCACGTTTGAAATTCGAGTGGTGGCAGCATCGGCAGCACCCGCGCGGCAGACGAGCGTACGGCAGCCACAGCGCTGGCCTGCAATTAGCACATGATGCAGTCGATGCACCGCCAATGTAGCGCGCAGCCGCTGCTGGGCGACGTTGCGGCGCAGCGGCTCAGCCTGCATCGGGCGCCACAGGCCGCCGTGCAGCTGCATGGCCAAGTGCAACATGCGGCTCGTGCCCTGAGCAGCAGGAGCCGTGCCGGTTTGTCCTCGTCGGCGTCGACGTTCCAGGCAGGAGCCAGCTTCCTGGACGCTGCCGCCGCCCGCTTGCTCGCGCCGGCTGCAGAGGCGCCTGTCCAGCAGCAGCGGAGTCGCTCGTCGAGGTGGTGAGCTGCTGCCCTCGGCATTCGCAGCACTGTGTTGCTCTTGCGCTTTTCTTCTGCAAGCTCATCTGGTAACTCAGTAATTCAGCCGCAGCATGCCGGCACACGAAGTGCATGCCGGAGGTGCGGCGCACAGCAGGCTGAGCGGTGCCAGCGGCGTGGAACCGCCAGCTGCATGGTATGAAGCGACCACGGTGCCCAAGGTCTGCGCTGCCTCAGCGCGCTCCAAGTGTGCGCTCCAGGCCTGCACGAGGAGAGCCATTCTCCCCGCCGGCTGGCCGCAGGCACTGCACACCGCGCGCTTGCGGCATCATCGGCATCCACAAGCAGAGTGGCGCCGCCAACGCGGAGCTGTATGAGGGCCTGCTGTCGCTGCAGCACCGGGGGCAGGACTCTGCCGGCATGGTGACCACCGACTGGAACAAGTTCCATGAGCGCAAGGACAATGGACTCGTGGCGGACGTCTTCAACAGCGAATCCCGCATGCGCAAGCTGCCGGGTGAGGGATCTGCAATTGACATCATGTACAGCTCATGAGGTACCTTTTCACCCTCCACACCTCAAGGGGCTCCATCCTGCATGGTAACTTGCCAAACACGACGATGGGGCCGGGCGAGGCGATCATGCCAGGCCGGGCGTGCCGGTGAGAGGGGGGAATCTCTTGGGTTTAGGCACCGTGCCTGCTTAACTGCCTCAGAGAGCGCGGTGGACGATTCAATCACTGCTCAGTCGAGATTTCTATCTCTCGCAAGCAGGCCAGGCGGGCATCGG
Organism: Deuterostichococcus epilithicus; assembly: GCA_033439295.1. Lineage (NCBI taxonomy): Eukaryota > Viridiplantae > Chlorophyta > Trebouxiophyceae > Prasiolales > Stichococcaceae > Deuterostichococcus > Deuterostichococcus epilithicus. The sequence continues at coordinate 825,537 of JAVTLE010000014.1, read as the reverse complement.
GCATGTGCGGTACCCGACGGCGGGCACGCCCTCGGCGCAGGAGGCGCAGCCGTTCTTCGTCAACAGCCCGCTGGGCATCTTCCTCATCCACAATGGCAACATCACCAATGCGCAGGAGCTGCGCGGCAGCCTCAACAGCAGCGAAAGCTTCTTCAACCGCCACCTGCGCACGGACTCTGACTCGGAGGTAGGAAACAGCCGGAGGCACTGCGTCGGCAAGACGCCCGCAACGGCAGCCATGCTGCACTCCTGCAAACTGCCTGCCGCCCGCACCGAGTCAGGCAGCGAGGACATGCACAACACGAGCACGCAGCAGCGGGACCGCGGGTCCAGACCAGGAGGGTATTGCGCTGGCCGTCGGCTGTCTTCCATATGGGAAGGCAGCCCAGGACCGGGTGACACACCTGCCGCTGGTGGGCCGCAGGTGCTGCTCATCGTGCAGGCCGCTCCGGGATCAGCGGTCGTGCAGCACCACGAGCCACGAAGAACACCAGAGGGCCGACGCAGTCATATTGAGCATTGCTGGTGGCGGGGTTGGATGCACCTTGAACTTTAAACCGCAGGTGCTGCTGAACGTGCTGGCGGACGCCATCCACAGGGCGCACCAGCGCTGCCTGCGCGACGGCGCCTGCGACCCGAACCAGAAGAAGGCAGACCTGGTATTCGAGGCGGGCGCCGAGGCGATGGGCGTGCTGCAGGGCGCCTACTCGTGCATCTGCCTCGTGCACGGCGTCGGCACCGTCGCCTTCCGGGACCCCTACGGCATCAGGTGGGCATTGTGGGGATTGTTTCCACTTCTTGGCTTTCCTTCCCGTTGAAGCGCATGAACCCCCCAGCATGCTGGACAAGCGCGGCGGCGGCACCGCTGCCTTCCCAGGGCCCTTGCGCCATCAGGTGGTCTACTGCCTTGTCCTCGCCCGGTCTCTGTGCTACAGCTGGCCGTTGGATATGCAACCTCGCACAGGGTGCTCATGCTGACGCCCGAGTGCTGTGCGTGCTGCAAGCAGCAAAGGAAGCCCAGCTGCGGCAACATACGCCAGCAGTGCTGTCGCACGGGGAGGAGCTGAGCTCTTCCAACAGAGGAGGCAACAGGGCTGAATGAGGCTGTCGATGCGGGGCACCGCTCGGTCTTACGCTTGCACCTGAAGCGAACAGGCCGCTGGTGCTGGGTCGGCGGGACAGCCCGCAGGGCCCCGAGTGGTGCGTTGCCTCCGAGGACTGCGCCTTCGGCCCCATCGGCTACCAGCGCGTGCGTGATGTACGCCCCGGGGAGATGATCGTCATCAGCCCAGAGGTGGGCGCTCAGTGACACACTTGCGAGAAGCTTTACCCAGCGCCTGGTGCGGCAGGCGGTTGAGGTTGTGTGATGTCCTGGCTGGATGAGCGCCACCGGCCTTGAAGTGGGTGAGGGTGTTCTGGCAGGGACAGATGCCGAGCCTGATGCATCAAGCCTGGGCCTGGGCAAGCTGCTGGGGTGCCGACGCAGCTGCCGCCAGCTGAGGGCCAGGGCTTGACAGGGAGCCGAATGTAGACAGCGGACAGGGCAATAGAGCTGGCGTGAGACATTTATGAGCCTGGCTCCCACCCAGCAACGAATCTTCCAACGAATGTTCAAAGCGGGCCTGCAGGGGGAGCTGACCAGCCGGCAGTGCGCGGAGAGCAAGCAGACGACGCCGTGCATCTTTGAGTACATTTACTTGGCACGGCCGGACTCGGTGCTCAACGACATCCCCGTCTACAACTTCCAGCTGGGCCTCGGCAGCCGCCTAGCGGAACGTATCAGGTCCGCCCTCGACTCTGCCTGCGCAGCCTCCTGTCTGTCCTCGATCCTGCTCCAGAAGGCAGTGCCTCGCCGGCGAGCTGGAAGGCCGCAGTTGTCGGGGGAAGAAGGTGGCATGCCATGCCAGGGGTGGCGGCGTCTGCACATTTATGGTACACTGCTGGAACCACCTCCTTGCGTCAGTGCTGCCTCACCTGAGCTGATGGACTGCCCGACATCTGCATGCAATATGCCCTCTCTGCTTATTGGTCAGCCCCCTCTGCTCACTGGTCAGCTGCATCAGCTCACCGGGCCATCTCAACAGCACCATCCTGCGTGCACAGGCAGACGGGGTGGGACATCGACTGCGTGGTCCCCGTGCCCGACGGCAGCCGGCCAGCGGCGATCCAGATCAGCGCGGAGCTGGGGCTGCCCTACCGGGAGGGCCTCGTCAAAAACCGCTATGTGGGACGCACCTTTATCATGCCCGACCAGGTGCCCTGCTGGAACGGTTCATGTTGAGCGGTTTCGTTGTCGTGCAGTGCTTCTTGTGACATATCTGGCCGCTCTTACGTGACAGCAAGCCTGTTGCCATGTGTCTCCGGTGCCACACCCCTATTGGAGGAAGGGACCAAATAGCCTTCGCAAACCTGCAGATGACCGACTTCGGCAGCTTTGATGCCTGTTGCCTGAATGTGTCACCTTCACGCCGCCGCAGCGGACGCGGGAGCTGAGCGTGCGGCGCAAGCTGAACGCGATGCCTGCAGTCTTTGCCGGCAAGTCGGTGCTGCTGGTGGACGACTCCATCGTGCGCGGCACAACCATGAGCCAGATCGTGGACATGGTCCGCCGCGCCGGCGCCAAGAAGGCGGGTCCTTCGCATGAGCGCACACTCCTGCAGGTTGCCGCTTGCAGAGGGGAAGGCACGGCGACCGACCGGCTGGATCAGGCCTGACCCCTCGTGCTCCCGCGGGACGTGCCGCAACCTTGCTGCCTGCGGAGCTTTGTCGGAGCGTGGCTGCCTGCCGGTCAACGTCACACAGCACAAGGCGTGGGTATGGTGCGAGTGCAAGCCGCAAGCACGACCGGGCTGAGCGCGCCGTTCTCGCAAGCACCGCAGGTGTTCCTGGCCTCCGCCAGCCCGCCTGTCAGATACCCCAACGTGTACGGCGTGGACATGCCGACGCGCAAGGAGTTTGTCGCCAACGAGCTGTCCGAGGTGCGCTGACGCTTAGGTTTTAAGCAATTTCATTACGATTGAGTTCAGAGAGAAAACACATCTCTGTCTGTTCTCAAAGCACGACTGCAAAACATCGCGACCTGAGGTGCCGGCAGCGCCGCAGCGGCCAGTGTACTGCTGCGGCCGTGTTGGTATCGCTCAGTGCGGCACAGGGGCGATGACTCCGCTGGTCGCCGTGTGAACGGGGATCTGCTCGCATGGTTGACATGCTGCCAGCCTGGATGCACAGCGTTTACCACGAGTGCGTAGCCCTCCGGCTGCACAGGTGCAACGCTCCCAGCCTGACTTGCGAGATTTTCTGTCGCAGGAGGAGATCCAGGGGGTGCTGGGCGCAGACGGGCTGCTGTATCAGACGCACGCGGACCTCATCGCCGTGGGCCACGAGCTCAACCCGGCCATTACCCAGTTCGAGGACTCCTGCTTCACGGGTGCGCACACAGAGCAGTTGATGCAGCAATTTGCCGCCCTGCGACACCCAGGTGCCTGGTCCGGTCACTGAGCATCAAACATGGAGCAAACAGGCGAGGCTGCAGCCTAGTGTGTACGACTGCGCCTCTCAGTTGAAGGTCCTTCCGTGTCGCTCGCAAGCGCAATGCACGCGCGGATGTCAATCTCTCACGACTCTCGGTGCGCACTGAACTGTGCAAACGTTTACCAAAAACCCTGCGCAGGCAAGTACGTGACGGGCGACGTGCACCCGGATTACCTGGCTGGTCTGGAGGACAGCATTCGGGTTGCCACGCGGGATCGCGCAGGGCGGAACGTCGATGCCGCCGGCGGTCTGGTCGCCGCCGCCGCGGGGCGCACCTGAAACGCTTGTCGCGACCGCGCGTGGCGCTGCGCCAACCGTGCAGGCTGCGTCGGCGGCAGCGGCGGCCCTGCGGAAGGCGCGGCGGGGTGCACTTGCGGCTGTTGCTGTGCTGCGCCGGGCGGAGCAGGAGGCCACATGCTGCCGGGGGTGCTGGCTCGTGAAGTGGCGGGCAACCTGGGCGGCGGTGGGAGCCGCTGCTGAGCTGCAGCGAGACTGCGCTGCCACTCAAAAAACCCAGCAGCACATTGAACGAATGACAGCATGTTGCTGCACGCACAGCAAAGCAGCAGGACCTCTGCACTTCGTGCAAGCCGCGCAGCCGGGTGGCAGTGCTTGACGCAAAGAGCTGCGCCTTCAGTGTTGACCACGAGTGCTCTACAGACTATGTCGCATACAGAAAATGTCTCACCAGACTACTCAGCTGCCGAGGTCTGGTGGAATCATGAAGAGCTTAGGGGCTGGCAACATGTTGGAACCTTGTCTCCCTTCTAAGGAAATTTGTGCTGCCCCTGCAGCTCTGAGGCACCACTTTGATCATCCGACACCTATAGAAACAAAGCACTTTGAACTTCAAGGGAGACGCCGCACTCGTTGCTCCGTCCGTTAGCAACCAGCTGTGTCATAATTGGCGGTTCATAGGCTGTGCCCGCTAGGGCCTGCCGTGCTCTGAATAGTCCCTCGTTCGACCTCGAGTGAGCCAAGACAGCACTTTGCAATGGCGCCGTGATCCGGCAGCGTCAGCTGTAGAAGTAACGAGCAGCGAGGTGGCTTGCTCGGAGTCCTCCCTGCATGTTGCAGATCCCTCAGATCTGTGTTGCAGCTGAGCCTTCATGTTTTCATCTTGCCAAAGCTCGCCATGCCGGCTCAATGAAGCTAACGTCTGTCAGCATATCAGCACGACGTGCAGGCAGCAGCAGCGACAGCGGCGGAGTCATGGCCAGTAGTGCCGCTCATCAGGCTGCAGCGAGCGCCAATGCGGAGGCTCGTCCGCAATCGATCTTCCGGCATACGACATTTGCAGGTGTGGCCGCGCAAGTTCGTTCGGAAGCCCAGTAGATTGACTGCGTGCTGTTCAGCAGGACTGCTCTGCACAATGGGCCAAACTGTCAATCTCAAATGGCGCCTGAGCCTGCATTGCACACTGAAGTTGGTGTCCGATCAGCACTGGATATCAGAGGGGTCAATCGCACTACCATGTGACACACGGCCATGCTCATCTGGGCGCTACTACAGAAGGAGCCAGTGCGGCAATTGTCTGCTACCACCGCTTGGTTTCCCTGCCGCGCAGGAGAGCCACTAACAGAGCCACCGCCGGCAAGCTTGCCGCTGCTGCGTCTTTCTTGCGGGCTACTGAGGGACTTGCGTGCGCCTTTGGCGACGCAGCCGACTGCAGCGCCGAAGAGTCTGCGCCAGATGTCGCATCAGAGCAGGTTGGCCCGCAGTTCGTTTCCCAATATGGCCACATACATATCTGGTTATGCACTGCTGTGCTTCATTTTCATGACAGCGACTGCGGATCGGAAGACTGACACCAAGGGATATGCAATGTGCATGAAGCAGCACTGGAGCGGCACAGTTGTGCTGCCGACCGCCACGGGGCCCCTGGCGGCATCTACCCGGCTGTTGGGTGCGACCAGCGCTGCAGCTCGCACTGGCGACCTGTGGCTGAAGCCTCAAGGTCGGCTGCCACATCTTTCTGTAGTCGCATGTTCACGCCAGCTGCTCAAGACTGCAATTTGGGAGCAAGACAGCAGGTCTTGTATCACATGCAAGGCCTCTGCCCACCACCAGCCCTGCTCCATGTTGAGTGTAAGTTCTATACGCTGACCTGCTTCTTGCGCCGAAACACCGGCAATGGAGGCTTTTATGATCCGATGCGGTGACTGTGATCATGGCTGTGCAGGTTCCACAGCAATGGGGCAGGGGTTGTCCGTGCTCATCCACCAGGGCGGCGGGCTTGGCATGCAGGCGCTGCCAAGCGAGCTGACTGTCTCCAGCCTTGTGGACATCAGCGATCCTGGTACGACTGTGAGTCGTGCGAGTACGAAGCCATTTCTCTGCTGCGGTGCAAATGCTGCTTTGATGTGGCGTTCCAGCTGGTGTGCCGTCGTTGCACTCAAGCGCAAGGCTTCCAGGCGGCAGCGCCTTTCCGCTTCTGTCTGCGGGGTGCAGCTTCGTGATACTGAGACGACTCAAGACGAAGGACAATCGAGTCGCATCTGCAAAGTACTGCCGCTGCAGCGCCCTGCTTGGGCCGGGCTCCACATAGAGGCCGCCAGCGCACCCATGCAGCCTGGCCAGATCAAGACTCCGCAACTTCTGTGCTGCAGGTTGCAGGGACGCTGTGCAGTACCGCTGGGACGGCCACATGCTGGCGTTCGGCGGTGTGGCAGCAGCAAAAGGCGCCGGGCCACTGGCTCGGATGGCAGCCATCCAGCCATGGGCGCAGCTGGCAGATCTGCTGAGGTAGTGCGACCCTTCACCTGCATGCATGACAATCTGGCTATGTTCTATATATTGACGCATTCGCGGCAGTGAATCCTTCATTTGCGGGCGCTTGGTAGTCCTCGCCGGCTGCATGTAAAGCACATGTGATGAGTGCTGGGCCGACACCTGTATTGAGCTCGGCGCAAGCTTGCGTGTTTGCGGCGCCCCGAAGCAATGCACAACGAGCTCTGCAACTGTGCTGCATAGTTTGCTTACAGTTGGCGTAATTGTCATCTGCCAACAGGTGGGAGGGGCGGGCTGCATCTGTGCGCTTCTCCATCGCCATCGACGGCGACGTGAAGGGGCTGCAGCTTCTGCTGCTGGCACCTGACCAGCCGCTGGCGACCCTGCTGCAGTCACGCCTGCCGGCCGTGAGCCCTTCAAATGAAACCCAGCAATGCAAGGAGCACATGCTGCCGACGCCGCAGGACAGCCTGCAATTGCAGTTGCATAATACGCCTTCTGTCTAAACATTGGATCTCAATGAGCCTCAAGACACCGTGAATTCGGGCTGTAGAACATGCACATGATGCAAGTGTCTATTGATTGCCCCAGTCAGCCAGAGTGGCTTGTCCATGTGCTCGATGTCGCAGGCGACACGGCAGCAAGTGCAAGAGCTGCTGGAGAACTTGCGCAAGACAGGGTGCGGCCGGGTTCTCGGCATCGTCGTGGCCGAGACGCCGGACCTACCCGGCAGCGGCATCTCTGCGCAACACGAGGCTGCTGCACGCCTGCCATCGCTAGCCTCGGGGGCTGCCCCCCACGCTGCCAGCCAGGCACAGCCTGGCTCCGCGCCTCCCAGCATGACGTCACTGACAGCAGACAGCAGTGCAGCAGCAGCGGCGCCCGTCGTTGAGTCTGGTGGCGCTCAGGCTGCCAGCAAACAGGATCTGCCGGCCAAGGCTGTCCACATCAAGCACAACAAGGACGGCAGAAGCGGCAGCCGAACCGCCAAGGCGGACGAGCGTGAGCGGGAACGGCGCCGCAGCCGCAGCCCCAGCCGCAGCCACAGCCTCGGCCGCGAGCGAGTCTCCCAGTCCCGAAAACGCGGGCGCAGCCGCAGTCCCGGGCGCCAAAGCTCGCACAGCAGCCGCAGCCGGAAATTGCGCAAGGAACATCGCCGGCGCAGCCCCAGCCGCACAGCTGATCGCCGCCCCAAGCCCTTAAGCAGCATTGCACGTGACACCAGGACCAGCGCGGGGCAGAAACACAGGCGGAGGGGCTGCAGCAGTCGCAGCCAGCAAAACCACGCTGGCAGCACCGCGACAACGATCAAGGCTGCCGCTGAGCGCCCAGCAGCCAGTGACGCAGCCAATGCTATGCGGCTGCCCAGCAGCAGCACCTTGCAAGCTTCGGCCATAGCAGCAGCGACGCAGCCGCCAGCAGCAGCAGCGTCCTTGGCAGCGCATGCTGGCAGCCCATTTGCTACCTCAGCACGTCCAGGCAGCGTCACAGCCACTGCTAAAGGCGCAAAACACGCCGTTGGCCCCACCGCAGAAGCAGCCTCCGCCATCAAGCTCCCACCACACCTGCAGCAGCAGAGTCAGCAGGGTGAAACGAAGGCGCAGCCGCAGCCGGCTCTGATGCAGCAGCAGCAACAACAGCAGGTGACGCACCAGCAGCAGCAGTCGCCACTGTGTCAGCAGCCGCACCAGCTACTGCCGCTGCAACCACAGATGCAGCCGCAGCCATCGCAGCAGCAGCCGCAGCTGGAGCCGCAACAGCATCCGTCGCCGCAGCAATCACCACAGCCACAGCCACAGGGGAAGCAGGCGGTGGCGCAGCATCAGCCGCTGCAGCCACAGCCGCAACCCCCGCAGCAGCAGCCCTACTTCAGCAGCTGTTGCGCGGGCTTTGCTGGCATGTACCACGCGGAAGCCTGGCAGGACGAAACAGCCGCTGCTGCGTGGTATGCCGGCCAGCTAGCGGCTTCGGCGGCCACTGCAGCCTACACAGCCTCGCAGGATGCTGCGCAGCAGCCTCGGGTCACCACGGCACTGCCAGGAGGCTGGCACAGCATGTCCGCACAGCCCGCAGGTGCAGTCTGGACCCAGGGCGCAGCAACAGCGGCGGTGGCGGCGCCGGCGCCGGCGCCGGCGGTCCAGGGCCAGCCGATCACGCTGCGCGCGCCTGCTGCTGGTGCTGGTGCTGTTGCTGCTCCTCGTGCTGCTGCTCCTGGCGGTTCGCTGAGCCAGCAGGCGGTCGCTGTTGCTGCTGCTGCTGCTGCCGCCGCCGCTGGTGGAGGCGGTGACACGTACAGCGCGCCTGACTGCTCCCAGCAACCAGCCATCAAGCGGAATGTCGTAATCGAGTACGAGGAGCACCTCCTCGCCAAACTTTCGGTGAGACAAGCTCATATTATTTGCATGTTGCAGATCAAACCATCGGCAAAAATGGGTCCGACCCTCCAACTTGTCCTGCGCCGCATACTGCCCCATAGTGTGAGTGCGGGCATTGTGTCGAGAGGTGTGTTGTGTCGAGGAATGACAACCATGCGCCAGCATACCTTTGTGCATCTGCTGCTTGCCGGCTGGATGCAGGCACAGCCTTTTATACACTCTCCTCAAACTCTGCAGTGATGCATGCTCTCGCAGGAGCGCAAAGGCGGCACACCGCTGAGCGAGGTGCAGCGCGACTGCCCGCTGCCGCAAGCACTGCAACCCTACTTCACAGGCGAGAAGAAGACTGCCGCCCTTCTGGACGTCGGCAGTCATCGGCTGCTGATACTTGCAGACTGTTGATGCAGACCTGCCTGCGCATGCCAAAACTCCACCTGCAAAAATTCTATGCAGTGCTCAAGGTGTCGGGTTGGGCCGCCATGGAAGCCCACAGCAGCACTCTGCTGCCTGCTGGTCAAGAGCTCTGGCCCTCACACGATCCTCGTCCTCCGAATCACTGAACTCGCTCGCAGCCTCGCTTGTGCCGCTGATATCATCGATGGTTGCCCTTTGCCGCAGGAGGCATATCAGAGTTCCTGTTTTCCGGGCTGCGCATATCGCTGATCAGCAACAGCCTCGCGCCACGCGGCGGCGGGCTGGTGCTGCAGCCGGCAGCAGGTGCAGTGCAGCAGCTGTGCATCAGGCGGCGGACGTTAGATCTGTGCCTCCAGCAGTTACGCCTGGGCACCGTGGTGAGACATCATTATATCCTACAAGATTCCCAGTAGTGGCATCCATCGCCAGAGGCTGTCAAATGTTTTGCACTGGTACCACTTGAACCTTCCCATGTTTGGACGACTGTGTCACGACTGGCTGCAGGTTGCAGCTGGCGTAACTTCTGCATGCTTGTATGTGCTGGCTGCGCTGGGGCAGTCCAGCCTGGCTGGCATCATGCGGAGGCTGCCGCTGACGCAAACTGGATCGCACGGTAGCCGAGATTGCCGTTCACATGCTGCAGATGCAGGAGGCACAGTTTCTGCACCCAGTCACCATCGAAGATGTCCAGCTCGCCACGAGAGACCTGGGGTCCATGGTGAAGCTTCCGCCTCTGGGAATGCCTGGTGTGCTTCAATGCGCGTGTGCATCAGTTGCCCCTGCTGCAGAGGGCTGCAGGGTCCCCCCATCCTTCACAAGTCGGGGCCCCGCAAGTGGGGTGCATGCCAGTCGCTGCTGGGATTAAAGCTGGTGGTCTTATGCCTGATGACGCGCGTGGAACATTCGCTCACTGCCGCGCATTTTGCTCGGGCAGGCGATGCAGTATGACCAGCTCCTGGGGCAGCTGCGGCGGGGCCTGGAGGGGCATGCACGGATATCCGACAGGAGGTCGCAGCACGTGGTCGAGCTGATGCCGCCGCCGTCCAACCATATGTGCGCCCTCACAACCCTTTTTTTCTCAAGTCCATTCCAGCTGCCAACCCCGCCCCTTCACACTGATGCTGGCTGTATGATGGGGCGCCCTCGTACCTCTTGCATTAGCAGCTCTACCACATGTGATGCAGTTCAGCCATCGATGTGGGATCTCGGGCAGCGAGTTTCACGAGACTGACATGCACATGTAATGATCTGTATGGCAAACCATCTTGTTGTTGTGGAGGTGATCTAAGAGGGACCCGCAATCTACCATCACCTCTTTGCAGGGCGATGGCCAAAGCCTGGCCTCGTCTATGCAACCACGGCCTGGTGGTGTGCGAGAGGCGGTTCACCAAATGCAAGTCTAGACACGCGGGCATGCGCCCCTGCCCCTAGCATTCAGGCACCTCGGCCGCCGGCAGGCTGCACACATCACCGAAGCCCTGCCAGCCTGACACTCTGACGACGAAGGTGGTTAAAACATTGGTTGCATCGAAGCGCGTTCGTTCCTCGCTGTAGAGCGTGCATGCGACTCACCTTGTTGTGTGGGTGTGTGCATGCGGCCGCGAAGGTCATGCCTTGCAGCAAGCAGGCCGCATTAGGGGATGGATGCGAGGAAAAGGCATTCTTTGCAGCACTTTTGTACGTACAAATATGTTCGCGCATTCACATAGACCTGCTTGAGGCAGCGTGCCGACGATGCTCGAGTGAGGCGCCTTGTTGAGATGCGCCGCAGCTTGATGTCGTGCACAACTTGAAAAACCTTTCAGTAACTCTGTGTTTCGAAGGCGGCAAGAAAACGTCAAGCAAGCTGGCGGTCGAACTGTGTCTCCCTCCACGTCGCTGGCAGCCGCACAGCAATGCCGGCTTGCGTCGTGCGCAACATCTTGTGCTTTGAATGTGCTGGTGAGTGCTACAGCCTGTACCAGGCGGGCAGGCCCTGCTGTCTCGCGAATTGGGAGAGCCCCAGTGCAGGACCTGCCGGCCTGGCTCAGGCAGAGACACAACGAATGTCTCATTGCCTGCTGTGCTGCCAGCTGCTGGCTGCCGCCAGTGTTGCTGCCGCCAGTGCAGCTGCCGTCTGCCACTGCTGACTTTGCTGCTGCTGCCAGGTCCCTGCTGCGACAGGCTCGCTAACGACGCTGCGCGCTGCGCGGTTGGCTCTTACTGCTATGGCATTGCGCGGCGTCACTGTGGCCGTACTGCCGCCGTCAATCCAGCCATTGGTGTCGTTGTGCCGCACCAGATGCATCATCCTCCGTTGGCAGTGACGCTGATCGCTTTCATTCTGCTTTCGCCTTATAGCAAGTCCGTGGCATAGACGCTGCACATTGGGACCTGGATGAGTAATTGGATGGGTCAGATGAGCATGCGGATCAAGAAGTTCAGCAAATCTATAGTACACTGCAGGTGTACTCGTAACACGACACTGCAGGGCTGCAATGGTCTGCGTCGCTCAGCAGTGTGCAGCGTGGCCATGCTGACAACTATCAATGGGCTCAGTGTGCGCCCAGGGTAGGATGTAAGCCAAGCAACAATTTGAACGTTTACCGAAGGCGTGCGCAGTCGTAGATGTGTTGGTGGAGGGATGAGGGGGGGAACTGGGGAAGATGAGGGGAGCGAAGCACGCACAGCACGAATCAATGCATGTGGGCGCCGAAGCGCGACCAAAATCGCTGCCCTTGGCACCCCAGAACGACTTTGATCACTGCTGTGACCGCTCAGTCAGGGCAGTCGGCGGCCAGTCATTTCTGCATCGTCAGACTCATGCCCACCCATGCCATGAACACAGACTTTGAATCAACCCCGACTTACAGCTGGAGATTCTCACGCGGCCTCCTCTTTGTGTAGCAGAAGTGGGCCATGCAGCAGTTTGGCGCAGCGCAGAGGGGTGCATAGCAAAAAGCATGAAGGCGCAGCGTAGGAAGGCCAAGCAAGACGTGACATGGGTGCACAGCCTTTGAAGCAGCCTGTGACGCGTCGCTGGAGGTGATGCAAGAACCACATTGCAGTCGGTGTGGGCTTTGTGGGACGGTTTTGGCTGCTTGTCAGCTCGAACGTCGCTGCCACCAACACCCCTCGTGCCATTCCAGGCATGTAACGGAGGTGACGGGGGCCGATGGCGTCACCCTCTACAGGGCGACGTTCAAGCTGCATGGTCAGGTGGTCGTGGTCACCGACCACGCCTCCGACATAGAGGCCGCCTATGCGGACGACCTATGCTACCGCTCACTGGTGTGCGGACTGTGCTGCCCTTTCCTTGAATACAATTTTCGGAACGGATGCTCGGACGGCACAGTGCTCTTGGAAGCTATGGACCACCACGCTTCGACCCGCAGGAGAGCAAGCAGCTGGTGCCATGCTCGCCACTGCAGGATCCAGCTTATCAGCACCCGCATCTCCTGACGCAGGCGCCCCTAGCAGATGAGCGCAACTGCAACATTCCTCGGCTGTGCGACGCCGCGCTGCCCGACCCTCCTGCGCCGCGCGAGCAGGCGGCGCGGCTGCTGCGTGACTTCTGGAAGCCTGCGCCGCCCTCGCTGCAGGCTGCCCGCGAGCGCATGGCCGCCGTCGAGGCTGTGGTGGCACCAAAGGTGAACCGGACTTTCGATTCTGCAGCTCAATTTTGGGGCCTGGTGCAGTTTTGGGGGCTGGCGCGGAGTCACATCGGATCTGGCAGCAGTGCAGCACCTCGTTTGCCGACAGGGTCGTCACAACAGGCAGAGGATTCTGCCATTGATCGTATCTGGCGCGCCTCAAGTCTTGGCACAGCACCATGCGTGATGTGCGAAACGTATGCCAAGAGATTATCTCTGCTTGCCGTGCAGATTGCAGAGGCGCGGCTGAAGCTGGCAGCAGGTAGGAAGCCCTGCACGGTTGTTGACAACCAGTAGGGGGCTAAAATTGTACTGCGAGGGCCATGCCATGCTGGACACGCATGATGCGATGGGTTCATTCCCAGTGCAACAGGTGTGCGTGCAGCCACTGGCGCCGACGCTGGGCTGACCCAGGAAGCGCAGGCGCAAGCCAGGTCTGTGACACCAGTGTTGACCTGACTGCAGGCGGGCAGGGCTCAGAGGCAGCGCCGGACGCGCCGGCCGACAGCTCCACGCAGGCTGCGGCGGGTGGGGCGGCAGCTGCGGCAGGCGCTGCGGCCGACAAGCAGCACCCCGCAGCAGGTTGCGGCACCCGTGCCGCCAGGGTGGCGAAATCCCTTACACACAACGGCTCAACACTGCCAAAGCTCGAGCCGCAGGCCCCTGAAAGCAACAACGACAAGCCGGCGTCGCCAAAGCGCAAGCGGCTGCACCCCCGCAAGTCGGCGGGCGCGGCCGGGCGGCATGCGGCAGCCGCAGGCCCTGGCAGCAGTGCGGGWKSGGCGGCSGCCGCCGCCGCAGCGGACCCCGCGGCCGCGGAGCCCGCCGCTGGGGCAGCAGCGGAACCCCCGGGCAGCGCAGGCAACGTCTGCGAGATGTGCGGCAGCGCCAGCTTCGTGGCCGGCAGCCCAACGAACCCGCAGACGATGCTGGTGTGCGAAGGCGAGGGCGCCGATGGTGGCGACTGCCACTATGGCGCACACCTGTCGTGCCTAGGGCTGGACGAGGTGCCGCCCGGGGACTGGTACTGCCGGCGCTGCTCGGGCGCATGCTGCGATGTGAGCGGTCGCAGCGCTCTGTCCTGGCACATCAGTTGCTGCAGTTGCTGAGTCACACTTGTGTTGTGCTGTGTGGGTGCACGCTTGCTTGGACACCGCCTGGCGCCGGCATTGCGGCGGTTGCTGTGACAGACAAGGAGTCGCTTGTGGGGGAAGGGCAGAGAAGCAGAGCTGCAAACTACATGGGAGCTGCTACACCATCACACACAGCGTGAGCTGCTGCAGCTCGGTGGTGTCCCTGCCGAGGGATCTCAAACCTCGAACCCTGCATGTTTTGATGCCCGCACTGCTGGCGCAGGTCTGCCTTGGCGGACCGGAGGCGGGCCACCTGACGCAGTGCGCCCAATGCAAGCAGCTGAGCCATGTGCCGGGTTGCCAGCGCGGCAGGGGCACGGCACCATGGCACTGCGATCAGTGCTGCGACGAGCAGCCCCTTCGATCGTGCGTCACCCACAACCTCAGTCCAAAGGCGCCGTCTACTGCACATGTATTGGTCCCGCTGTCATACAGCGCATCCCAACGTGTAGAGCCGGTCGTGCAGATGCTGGCTTTTGCACCTGTCAGGGCCAGGTAGTATATGTAGTACTATAGTTGCACCGAGCGGCACCTTTTGTGGCACGATGCTTGAATTACTTGCATGCTGTATCCCAGGTTTGGCATTGCAGCACAGCTCCTAACGAGGTGGCAAGACGGACCAACGGCATGGCAGGCAGGCATTATGCTCTGCAAGCTCCTTCGCCACAGACACTCCTTCATTTCGGCCTGTGCACAGGCGGAGAGACCGCGCAGCAGCCCCGTCGCTCGGCAAATTCGTCGTGCGACATACGCGCGGCGCCACCGGCGGCGCCTCCGGCGGCCAGGCTCCCAGGGGCTTTGGCGGCGGCAGCGGCAGACCCACATCTTCTCCCCGGCAGGCGCTCGAGACGCAGCCCTCCACCGGTCCTGAACAGGCCAAAGCTGAGCAGAAGGCCGGGCGCGGGGCGCGGACTGAGGCGCTGGCGGCCCCCGGCAGTGCCGCAGGCGGCAGCCACAGCAGCGGCGACAATGCGCATCGCAATGCCGCCGTCGACCCTGCAGGCGGCGCAAAGGGTGCCCCTGGCGCAAGAGCCGACTCTGGCGCACCCCGTTCCAAGCACGGATCCGTGGTCGGCGGCGGCAGCGGTGGAGCGCTTCCTGCCTCGCCATCTGCCTCTGGGCGGGCCGCCACCCTCGAGGCCACTGCCTCCGGCTTGCGACGAGCCTCTGCAGGCAACAGGGTGCCGTCCGGCGGCCACAGCAGCGGTCCTCAGGCGCTACGTACGGCTGCTGGGCAGCCGCCGGCTCAGAGAGCTCCAAGAACCAGGTCACTGTTCGAGCTGTCGCTTGGCTCCGGGCCGCTGGCGCCTGCCGGCTCAGCGCCGGCGGCTTCAGCCAAGGCGGCGTCGCAGCCGCCCCCGMCGCCGCAGCCCGAGGGGGCACTGTCGCCGCGGTCGGGCAGCGCAGGCATGCCCCGGGCCGGTGGCTCTGCAGTGCCCAAGCGGCAGGCGGCGCCGCCCAAGCGGCTGCGCCCGGGCGGCGGGCACAGCAGGACRCCAGCAGCARCGCCACCCGAGAACCCACAAGGAGGCCCAGCGGCGGCCGCCCCGCAGCAGGCGGAGCTTCCGCTGTGGGCGCAGCGCCGCGAAGCTCAGCGGCTAGCGCCTGCTGAGCTTCGCCGGGCGCTGCGCCTGCCGGCGCAGCGGCCGCCGCGCAGCCGCAGGCCGGCGACCCCGCGCAGGCTGCCCAGTCGCCGCGGTCGCCTCAGCAGCCGGCGCCGCACGACCCCTGGGCTGTTAGCCCTGCGGTGGCAGGCGCCCAGCCGGCAGCGCCGCAGCAAACAGGCGCTGCTTCCGGGCCTCGCCCCGGCAGCGGCTCCGCCATGCCCCTCGGGCCGCCCCTCGGCTCGCCCGCCGTGACGCCAGACCCCGCCAGTGCCGAGGCGGCGGACGCGGCAGGGGCGCAGCAAGCGCGGCTGCCGCCGTTGCGGGTCCCCTCGCATAGCTCACCAGCACAGAGCGCAGGGCCGCGGCAGGACGGCGGCGGCGCTGGCCTGCTGCCGCAGGTGCTCCTCACGCCGCAGCTGTTTGAGGCGGTGGCGAAGCTGCAGAACGACCCCTCGCCGGTCCCGGGCCCGTCGGACCCTCGTGTGCAGGCACAGCCGCCGCGGCAAGTGCAGGTGCAGCTCGAGGGTGCCAGGCTGCGGCAGCTTGCGGAAGAGCGCCTGCTTCTTGCGCAGCAGCAGCAGCAGCAGCAGCAGCAGCAGCAGCCGGAGTCGCCTGGCAGCTTCGGCCACCCGACGGCGTTGCGGCAGCCGCAGTGCCTCGAACCCGGCGAGCTGCCACAGCCGCGAGCGGACCCGGCCCTTGGCCACTGGTCGGCGCTGCCACAGCAGCATCAGCTCGGCGCTGGAGCGGCGCTGCCGCCCAGGCTAATGCCGGAGGGGCCGCCGGGGATGGTGCCGCAACCGCACATGCCGCCAGGCGCACCGTGGGGAACCACTCAGCTGGAGCTGCAGCACCATGGGGCGGGCGGCGACGGCGGCGGCAGTACGGCTGCAGCGACGCAACGGAGGCCGAGGCTCAGACTGCCTGAGGTGAGGTGCCGGCATGTCTGCTGTACAGATGACTTAACACGATGACAGGGCTGCATGTCAGGCAGAACCCAAAGGAGCACCGCCACTGCCACGCTGCACGATGCCTGCCTGACAGCAATCAGCCTGAGCTAACATCTGCATGTGCTGTGGTCCCCTCAGTGGGTGCTCCTGCCAGTGGAGGAGGAGGCTGTAGCCGCTGTGCAAGCTGCAAGGGGGCCCCAGGGCAGCTTGCCGGAGGATACCAAGGTTAACGACCGTTTGGGTGTCCTGGGCACACCCCCACAGGCGCCCCCGCAGGGCAGTCAGGCCGCAGCGGCTTTGCGCCCACGACCCACCACATTCTCGAAATCTGCCAAACATCTTCTGTGTCAAGCCGGCCGGCGCCCAGCTGACGGGCTCCTGCCTTCGTGGTTTCGGACCTGTGCCAGCCCCTGCTTCTGACGTGCGTGCAGGGCAAGGGCGACGATGTGGTGCAACCGACGCCGCGCAACGTGCAGCCGATGTACCTGTGCCGCGAGGACTTGGCGCGTCTGTGGCCGCTGGAGCTGGAGCTGCAGAAAGGTGCGCACGGCCAGCAAAATGCATAGAGAGCTAGGACGATTCATATTCAGGGCCAGGCAACGACTTGGCGAGTCAGACTGCATCCAGAGTCTAAGACTTGAGCCGGTCCGAGATCGATTGGGCCAGCTGGTGTCCCCGTGGACCGATGCCGCTTTGGCATCGTCCACACATGGTCCGCAGATGACCCTGATGTCAAAAGGGCGCGCTGGAAGTTGTGTGCTTATGGAGTGCTCGGTCGGCTTGTTAGTGGCCGCCTTTACCCACCAGCCTCACTCAAGGCCGATGGGACATCAATGCACCAGTTCTACGGCTGCGTGCAACCTGATCGCCGCTTGGTGTTGAAACGACCGCTAGGCAGATACACTGCTGAGGCCCACCTTCCACAAGCATGCGTGAACGAAAAGCGCAACACTTCTGCGTCCGCCCACACCAACTGCCGAATGCATGGCGGCACCGCCGTATCAAAGCAGCCCGATGCAACGGCACGACCCACCTAAGTCGGCCAGCATGCTGTCGACTTGAAGTTCATTTTGGCTGTGCTCCTGCCTGCAATTAGCGGCGCTGCTGCCTCAAATTGGTTGCGCACCATTCTGAACACCTCGCCAGTCCTTGCAAACGTGCACGCCTGTTCTGACGCCTCAACGTGCACCGCGTTCCTGCCCACAGGCGGTCAAAGCGTGCTAGAGGGTTGTTATGTTGCCGGCTCGCTCGGTGCGTCGCTGCAGCAGTTGACGGTGTGCGCTCGGGACGGCCGGCGGGTGTTGCGCCACAATTTCCCGGTGCGTGCTGTTTTCACAGCTCCAATCAGAACATCTTGCAGAGGCGTCCAGCCGGCTGCAGAACAGCTGCAAACCTGTTGCCGCCTGTTTTCCTTTGGGGGCCAGCTGGTGAGTGGCCTCACAGCCGGACGAAGCCGCATCACGAGCACCAGTTGCCAGCCTGTGAATGTTCGGCAGGCCTGCCCTTGTTCTTGCCATGTCTTTGCTTGGAGTCGGCCGGTAAGAACTTACAACAGCTCACAGAGCAGCGGAGCTGCACACCCGCCTGCTGCCAGCTTTCTGATGGTGTCAGCACTGCGGCCCGACACGGGCTACCCAGTCGCATGACCAAAACAACAAGGGCTGACATGGCATCTCGCGCCCACAGCTGCGGATTTTCCGCAGTCTCGCCCGGCGCCCCCGGCAGCCCGCTGCGATGCAGCTGCGCCCACTGCTTGTGTGCGTGGCAGAGGCGCCTGCCGTGCTGCGGCCACCGCTGGATGGTCCTGTGAGCCCCAGACCAATCGTGCGGCATTGCCCCCCCTGCAGTCCGCCATGCGGCTAGGACCGCCGCACACCGGCGTGGCGGAGGCGCCGGTCGTGGACCCCGAACAGCTGGCGACGCTGGCCGCCAAGGGCGGCGCCAGCGGCGCGCCGCAGCTGCTGCGGCGGCACTGCGCCCACGTGGCGACCAAGCTGCGCATGGCACGGGCGTGGCTCGGGTGAGGCGGCCTTGGGGTTCTTCAAACTTTCGTGAGATGGGTCCTGATCGAGGTTGCCTTTCGACACGCTCAGGGTTGCAGCTGTCGAGTGCAGCGCATGCGCGTGCGCAGTGTGCGCGACATGCTGGCCTGCAGAGGTGCGCCAGGCAGGCAGGTCGGAGATGTTTTGCAGGTGCACATCTACAGGGCACCGCTGGTGCCCCTCAACAGATTCTTGTTCTGATGGCTCTGCTGGTGGTGCACGCCTCACAAAGTTGTTGTTGCCCCGCTGGGCCGCGCGGCCGGAGGCGTCAACCGAGCTGGAGGGCACTGCGCTGCCCAGAGTTTCCCGCGCCTCCCAACCAGTCACGTTCGCGCCGTCTCACATGTTCTGTGGCGTGGGGGGGCCCCAGGGCAGCACAGGCGGAGCGGCCGGCCAAGCTGGAGACGCTGCGCTGGTGCATCAGACACAGCTACGCGCACCCCGCGGCGCTGGAGGCGGTGGAGGGCCCCACCACGCCCAGGCCCGAGTGGGTCGCGTTTCTTTGCTCGCAGCACCCTCCGATCAAGCCTTGTGGGATTGCAGTGCTGGCTTGATGTCCTCCCGCCTTTGCCTGCCCCTCGACTGTGGCCGCACATGGCTGCCGCGAGTTGCGGGAAGCTGCATGTCCCAGGTGGCGGTGCTGCGAGCCAGGCCGGCCAGCCTGAGGAAACCCTGTCTCGCACAATGATGCTTCGGCAGCAGCAACCTGACGGGCCTGTAGGCATGGTTGGCTGAGAGCAGACACGCCGGGAGCGCTGCCTTCGCCAAGCTGGCCCACCTCACTCCTATTGAGGCACCAGCATCGAGGGTGTTATTCACGTCTCCAGCAAGCAGCCTGTGTTTGAACACTGCATCCATTTGCAATGGCAGGCGCAGTCTGCCGAAGGAGCAGTCGAAGGGGCTGCGCCACGGCGACAGCCGCTCGCCGTCGCCCAAGCGCTCCCGACGGCACGTCTCGCCCAGCTGCGGCCGGGCCAGCAGAGAGCGAGACAAGCACCACGGCAGCCAGCACGGCAGCCGCTGTCGCAGCGGCAGCCCGAAGCAGCGCCGCAGCCCTGCTCTTGGCCTTAGCCGCGATGCCGACCGTGGCGAGCGCAGCCGCAGCCGCGATCCTGATCGTCGCAAGCGCAGGCGCAGCCGCACTGCCGATCGCCATGTGCGCAGCCGCAGCCGCGCTGCAGACTGCGGCACACGGGGCCACAGCCGGGAGCGTAGCCGCAGCCGCAGACGCAGCCGCGAGCGCAGCCGGGCGCATGGCGGCAGCCACACGACGGGCGGCCACAAGCGCAGCTCCAACCTTCGCAAGTCGCCCATCGACAGCCAGCGGGCAGCTGAAAGAAAGCACGCCGAGCGCAGGCCCGACGCAAAGGACAGGGGCCCAGCGCCGCTGCAGCGCCACTCCAAGAGCCGCACCCGTGATCATGCAGAGCCTTCGGCGGCCCGCTCACAGCGCGACAGCAGCCCCGGCGGACGCTTCCGCGCCCAGAAGCAGCGCAGCCCGGTACCTCGGGTGCGCAGCCCGGCACCCGGGCAGCGCAGSCCGAGGCCGGAGCGGCCGACCCACAGCCGCAMCAGCAAGCGCCGCGGCGGCGGCCGGCGGCCAGCGGAGCAGCCTGGCAGCCCCGCGGCSCGGCGTAATGAGCGGCGTAGCCGCTCGGCCGAAGCCCCCGACCGCAAGCGCAGCCGCCCGCGGTTGGCGGCRCCGGCGGCGTCCCCGCAGCACCCGGCGGGCGAGCGGCGGCAGGCGGCGGCGGCCAGCAGCGAGGGCGACAGCGCCAGCGTCATCGGGCCCCACGCCGGCGCTTCCGAGCGTGCGGCTCCAGAGGCACTGCCTGCACCCGCGGAGACGCCAGCCGCTGCCCAGGCTCCAGCCGCTGATACAGCTGCCCGGGCGCCGCACGCGCAGCCCGCAGACTTTGTCGCCTCGCCGCAGGCTCTGTCCATTGCCGCCGGCGTCCCCACCACCGGCGTGGCGATGCAGCCGGCGCAGACAGCTGCGGCGCCTGCGCCTGCGCCTGCAGGGAAGGACACGGCCGCATCCACGTGCACAGCTGTGCCAAGCGCGGTGCAGCACGTGCCGCAGCCCCCGGTGGCGGCCGCAGCACCTTTGCCTGCCACTGCAGCTGCAGGAATGCTGCCGGCCGCACCGCAGGAGCCACCGTACGATGGGCCACTGCCTGCCTTGCCCGACCTGACTTGCCCTGGGGGTGCGTTTCGTGCACTGCATCTCTGTCAACTACCACCAGAATGAGAAGCCCTCCGGATGCACTCCACGAGAGGCCACTCACTGACTCGGCCTGCCATCGTGCAATACACTGCCAGCCCTCAGAGGTCTTCAGGCGTGTTTCAACCTCGACGACCGCTCTGGCACCGAGTGCCAACAGCGCATGGCCTGTGCATTCCTCTGCAGCCCTGCAAGCCAGAGGCTTCTTGACACAGTCAGCGCCCGCTGCATCCTGTCTGCGCTGTGAGCAGCGCATTGCAATCTCTGGGCTTGCCTGAGCTGCAGCCCGCAGCTGAACGTGCATGCTGGTGGGCTTGCAGCCGAGCCGATGGCAGCGCCGCCGCCGGCGTGTGACGCTCAGGCGGAGTTTGAAGCGGGTTACCTGGCGGGGATGGGTGCTGTGGTCGTCGACCAAGACGAGGAGGAGGAAGCGTGTGTGGTGCGCCTTTCGCATGCCCTGTGCTTGCTCTCATTGAACGAAGCCTGCCAGAGCTTTCCAGCCAGCTCACGCAACGCAGACAAGATCAGCCCTGGAAGTTGGATGTTTTGCGCGGACCGCCAGGGAATGTGGCATGCACGGAGCTACACCCTTTCCAGATGTGCTCAAGCTCGTAGATAAGAACGGTGGTGTAAAAGTGAGCCTGCGAGCCTGAATAGTCGAGCTCTAGCCACGCCGCCTGGCGCCAGCAGCGACTCCTGCTTGCGGACAACTACCACAGCGTCGTCTTCCCCTATCAGGCTCCGTCATCAAGGCCGGCTTCTGACCGCGGTGTCCCTTGTTGCGCAGGTGTGGCCGGCGTCGGCGTTGCGCGGTGGCGACGAGGGCGCCGCTGAGCGCTCGCTGCAGTGGGAGACGGGCAAGGGCTGGGAGAGCTGCATTGCCGAGGCGTGGCGGTGGGGCACTGGCGCAGAGTCGCGCGCGGGGCCCGGCTGGGTGCAGCAAGCGGGTGTGTCACCGGCACATGCTTGCTGCGATAAAACGGCTATGACCAGTCGCTACGGCTGCTGCAAGTTGCTTACGCCCCTCCGAGCGGTTCAGTCATTCCTCGGCTTCCTAGTCATGGCCTCTCCCGTCTCTCAACGTAAACCTGCACCACTGCTGGGCACGCACATGGTGCCGGCGTGGGCGGGCGCTGCCTTGTTGTGGATGGATGCTGCGCCGCTTGGTGCCACAGTCGATGGCGACTGGCATCAGCCACCGCAGGCAAGAGGCCAGACGATGATGAGGCTGGCGACGCCGGCGCGGCGCTGGCCATGCCAGCGCGCACCAGCGCCCCTTGCCTTTCGCATCGAAGTCCTTGCTATGCTGCAGGCACGGGGCTGGACGATCCCGGGAACGTTCAGTGCCGGCGCCGGCTGGCCAGCAAGCGTGTGGAACCATGAAACTTCTGCAATCGTGATGTTGAGGTGCTTTTGTCCTTTCACCCTGGCTGCAGGCGCTGGACTGGACGCTGACGAGGCGTGCAAGGCGGGCGTGGGGCTGGCCATGGAAGTGTACCAGGGCAGCGAGCTGCTGGCGGCACGGGAGCAGCTGTTGGTGTCTGGCCTTGTTGACGTCAGCGCCCCCGGTGAGGTTTGATTCGCCAGATTCTGTGAAAAGTCGTGAGTTTGTGGTACAAAGTGGTGTAAGAACGGAAGGGGAGGGTAGATGATCGCATGCCCTGCACCCTCCCCGTGTAGCTGCCCCTTGTCACGACCCTCCGTTGGATCGTGCGGCCCTCGGCGGCGGGCCTTCAGATGGTTTTCCCAATCGGACTCACAGCGCCTCGACTGCGCGCAGGTGCATGGGAGGCGGTGCGGCAGGGCTGGGACGGCCACATCAGCGTGTGGGCGGGCGCCGCCGCCGTGACGCCCGCCGAAGCCAAGCCGCCCTTCCCACTGCTGCAGCCCTGGACGCGCCTCGCCAGCCGCCTCAGGTGCCAGCCATGCACAGGAAAGCATCATGTGCTAGGCGGCGCTGCTGGAAGGATGTGCTGAACATGCACCATGGTCGTTGTTGCTGTTTTCTCACAGTCGTGCATCGAAAGCAAAGGGGGTGCGGGTGGCTGCTTGTCAAGCATCAGCTGCAGTGCCGGCTCCATGCTTGGGTGGCTACCACGGTACCATCCCCCTCGGGTCGATCTGGTGGGCTGCGGGGCGGCGCTGGGCAGGGCCGCCACTGCCCCCAACTTTCACCGTGGCATCTTCTGACGGCCGCCCTGCGGTACGCTGCACAGGAAGAACAGGGCGCAGCTGGCGGCGTCCGTGCGATTCCGGGTTGACATCGACGACATCCCCCGCCACCTGCGGCTGCTGCTGCTGCCGCCCGACGCGCCGCTGGCGGTCCGGGCGCAGGTGGCGCTGCCGCAGGTGCAGCGCCGGCACACTATGTCACGTGCTGCACAACTGGCCTGACGGAGCCATCCCCTGTCTGCTCATACGCTCAGCACCCTCGGCAGAACTTGGTTGTCAAAGCGTTGGTGGATCTCCTGCAAGTTATGTGCTACCGCCATGGTCAGGATTTTGCGACCAGCCAGAGCCCGAGCTTGCCTGCTCTACCCCCTGAAACGCCAAGGAAACAATGTCGTTGGCAACCCTGCAGGGCCAGCGGGAAGGTTTGGCGGCGCAGCTGGCGGCACTGCCGCGGCAGCGCGGCAGGCTGCTGGGCCTGCTGACGGTGGAAGCATCTCTGGCCGAGGGCGACCTCCCGGCATGCACGGGGACCGTCTTTGCGCAGGCGGCAGCGAGCACGGCAGCAGGCGCAGCGGCGGGGCAGGCGTCGGCCGCCTCCTGGCCGCAGCGGCTGCTCCCGCCCGAAGCTCCTGCACAGCAGGGCCTGGCGCCGGCGCCCGCTGCAGCGCAGGCAGGGGCGCCGCCTGCCGCAGCAGCCGCAGCCGCACCTCCGGCCCGGCCCGCCGCGCGGCAGCCGGAAGCTGCCGCTCCCCGCAGCCGCGCTGCCGCCACGCCGCCGCCGTCTCAGCGTGGCGCCAGGGACGGCCAGGGCACCGTGTCTGGCTCAGCCAGCGGCTCCAGCTCCAGGGAACGGCGGAATCACATCGAGGGCCGTTCTGCCGACAAGAGCCACCGGGGTCCCGAGCCCCGGACTGCCGACAACACGCCCACAGGTGGACCCGAGCAGACTTGGAGCATGCGCGGGTCAAGGCTTATCAGTTGGAGGCACCAGCGATCTGGATGCGTGTTGCGACTGATGTCGCCTGGCGCTTGCTCATGGATTTGACGGGTGGTATGGGGTACTGATGCCCTTGCCGTGTACTTTCGGCAGGGCCGGCACCGGCTCAGTCTGCGGAGCTGGACCTGTCAATGCTCAGCCAGGCCGCTGCAAAGCGGGCAGCCCGCATTAAGGCTGTTTACGCGGCCGGCGTGCGGGCAGGCAGGCCGTCCAGTGACGGTGGCGGCTGCGGCAGCGGCGGAGCTGCGACCGCCAGGCACGGAAACGCCGACGGCCCGGCAGCGATGCCAGACTTCATCTCATTGGCGTCGGCTCGCGCTGGCAGCGTGGCGGGGCATCCGCCTGCCTTGCCAACCGGATCGGCGACGTCGCCACGTCTGCCTGGGCGCGGCGCGCGCAGCAGCAGCCCGCCGCCATCGCCGCCGCCGCCGTCGCCGGACCTGCCGCCCCACCTGTCGCCTCAGTCGCCGCACCGCCGGTTGCCACAGGAGGGCGCCGGCAGGCCAAGGGCATCGGACCAGCGGCCCAGCAACAGCAGCCGGCAGCGCGGCAGCGCTGACGACAGAGGCCGGCGCGGTCCTCCAGACAGCAGGGACCGCAGCGGTGGCGGTGGCGAGCGACCGGCGCTTGACTCGCAGCAGCAGCGCCAGCAGGATTCCGGTCACCGCGGCAACGCTGATGGGCGCGGCAGCGGCAACAGGCATGGCAGCAGTGCTGGTGGTCGCTCGGCCGAGCAGAGGCCCGTGCCCTGGAGTTTGTGCGGAGCGCCACCCACGTCAGCGCCGCCTCCCAGCGAGCGCGAGGACAGCAGGAAGCGGCCGCGCAGCCGCCCGGCATCGCCAGAAGATTCTGGGCCGGCGGCGGCGGCGCCGCCGGTGAAGCGGCTGCGCGATGCCGCGCCGCTCGGCGGGGCGATGCGCCATGTGCCGCCGCAGCAGCACTATGTTCCGCCAGACTGCTCCAGGGTGCCCACGCCATTCAGGAACCTGGCCCTCGAGCTGGAGGAGGCAATGGTGGCGGCGCTGCAGGTGAGCCTCCGGAGCCTCAGACTGCTGACCCTTTCGTGCAGCACCCTGCGCGGTCACGCCCCTACTACTGCAGGGTGGGTGCTGTGGCCCCATAATCGGTGCGGCTGCCGACGGCGTTGGCGGTGTCGGCTCCAGGCCGCATCGAGCTGAGGGGCGTGGACTGGGTCGGGCCCGCACCAGGACCACCCTGGGGCGGGATGCATGGCCACTGGATCGAGACCTGTCATACTGTGCGGTCATGCTTGCAACTCACCCCAAGCCACAGCCATGGGGCAGGGCTGCCAGGGCCTCAGGCCGGGTTGTCAGCATGAGCGGCTGCGCTCTCAGGACGGGTTGTCAGCATGCTCAGCTGTGCTTTGTTTCTGTCAGCAGTCGAGAGCCGAAGCTGCATGGTCTCGTCACAGCCGTCCACGCTCGATGTGAGGTCCTGTGCGTGTGCTTCAGCACGGCAAATGGGCCGACTGGAGCCTCCTCGAGCGGGAGTGCCCGATTCCGTCGCGGCTCAACGTTTCAGGTGGGGCAGCACGCCGGCTGACCGACTGCATCCATCATTGCTCGTCTCCGGGCACTCTCCAGCGCCATTGCAGTCGCCACCCTAGATGCACGCCCTCCAGGCGAGACATGTGTTCCGAGTTGCGATGCAGCAGCGAAATCTGGGAGGGTGCCGCACAACCCTGAAGCAGAGGTTGCAACTGGCAAGCACTTGCAACTTCACTGTCCAGAGCCCGCAACGTCCGCTGCCGCGGACTGCCGTTGGCCGCTGCCGCGCCGCCCTCTGCAACCCCTGCACCCGAAAGCTACCCCAGGCATCCGAACTGTGGGGTGGCCGCGCAGCTTTGAGGCACCTCCCAAACCTTGCGCCTGTGCCTGCGCAGGCCACAAGGAGTTCATCAGGGAAAGCCGCGCACCAAGGGAATTATTGGAGTTGAAGAAGTACAACACCCACGTGCGGTTGCGGCCCTTGGCCACCGCTCGCGTGCGGCGCAAGCGCGCTGTGCTGGACTTTCTGTACGCGCAGCTCATCACCAACAATGACGTGAGCCTCCGACGCTCGGCGCAAAGCCTCCGAAACCTGAAGGGACCTAAATGGGACACTTCACCTGGCAGCCATGTGCAATGTCGCTTGCCTGCACCGCATTCTTCGTCATGGTCCTCGGACCCATCAAATGCGGCCTTGATCCAGCAGCCTGTGCCCCTGGGCCCTGCCTGTGCACGTGTCACAGCTGTCGTGGCTGCGCCACCTTGCTGCGACCCCGGCTGTGCTGTGTGCGGCGCAGGCGCACCGTCACAAGACGGGCGGGCGTCTGCGGTCGCTGCTGTCGGACATCCAGGACCGGTTTGCAGACCCTGAGCTCGACAGAAATGTGAGTGAAAACCGCCGCAACATCTGCGTTGGTCCATCTGCTGCCTGTTTCCACTTTGTTACTGTGCTTTTGCTGGCGCCTCCGGCTTCTAGAGCCCTGGTGCTACCAGCAGCGGGGACGTCGTCGGCAGCCGTTCCGTGTGTAGGTCTTGAACGCAGACGAAGCACCAAGGGCTGCCATACGGCAGCCCTATACCGCAGCAGGCACGCCCTGACAGAAGATGCCGCAGCTGGCTGCACCCTCTCGCACGCGGCCAGTCTCTGCAGCCGGGAGCAGACAAGCGGCCCGCCAGACGGGGTTTGGCCGACATGCCTGGTGTGCCTAACCTGGCTGCGGCTTGGTGCTCCACCATGCAGCAGCATGAAGACCATGTAACGCATCTGGGCTGAGGAACATGCCAGCAGTGCTCATCGCATGTCGCACAATGCAAGCTCGCGGCGGAAACGCACAACGCACCGATTCTGGCCCTGTACTGGTGGCGGCAGGCTCGCACCTTCCTGGAGGCACTGCTGCCGGACCTGAGCGAGCACGTCTGGTTCTTCGAGCACAATAACGCTGACTTCGTGGAGCCGCGGGCGCCGCCCGAGGGCACCTATAGCCACGAGTGCGCCCCCTCCTTGGCGCATCTCCTGTGTGACTTGTAACTCAGACTTGCAACCCAGGTGCTTTGTCTCGCCCCTGTGGCGTGCAGGCTGCATCTTGTTGCTTGCCGAGGATGGACACAGGCTGATGTTGCTCTGGCATGCGTGCGCCAAGCACGCAGTCCCAGAGCAGCGGCTGCAGGTGCGAAGAAGGGTCCACAGCGTGTTGGCAGCCCTCACAGCGCGCTGTGCCCGGTTTTCTATACTTGCTGTATGCGTGCTATGCTGAAATTGTCCTCTGGGCGCAGGGAGTGCCGGAGCGCGGCATGGCCGCTCGCATGCGGAAGGTCAATGTGGAATTGTAGATTCGGCGCCGGATGCGTGAAACGCCACGCCAACCCGCGGAAGTACCCCTGAGCGAGTCGGCCCCGGCGGCGCCTCAGGCAGCCGCGCCGCCGCAGGTGGCAACGATGTGTCGCGACGGTTCCGCGCCGGCATCGAGCGCGCCACTCTCTGGCGGGGGCAGTGGCGAGCGCCGGGCGGAGGCTTGGCCAAGGCATGGAACGGAGGGGCGGGGGTCGCAGTGCTCGGCCGCGCCTAGACTGCTTCCTGTAGGCATGACACGCAAGAAGCGATTGGTAGAGGAATGTTTTATTGTAGGTAGCTCTCAGCGTGTTTTATAACTGACGATGGCCAGCGAGTGTCTGCTCCCGCAAGGGACACGTGATCAGCGACAGAAGTGCTTGCAGTGACTTCGTCATTTGCTTTAAGAACGGCATCGCTTGGAATCAAGAGGTAGTCACAGCAGCCGTCTCTTGCACAACGATACCCAGGTTTCAGGGATTACAGCTACCAGAGGGGCTACTACTCCGCAAGAACAGCAGGAAACTTTCTCCACTGAAGCCAACACAATGGCTGCTGCTTACTCTTATCCTTTCGGGGTCCTCTCTCTCTCTCATCTCTCTGCTGCTGATTTTGAGAGACGCCACGAAAATGAACGCCACCGGAGTTTGAGCAACTCTCCCCTGGGAGTGCCTCTGCCGTATCCTCGGCAAGCCTGCATCTTCATGACCGCGATGGGGCTGGACGTCGGCATGAGATTTATTCGTGGCCACACCTGACACCGCTATCTTGGCGTGACGACGGCAATCAGCATTGTTGCTTGCTCGCTGGAACAAGCAGGTAGGTATGCCGGTCGGCCCGGGAAGCCTCTGAAGGATCTTAGACATTTCTTCAACTTATTAAAAGTGCGGCGGCAGCCAGATGTTGGCATGTGATTGCGGCGGCATGCCATGTGAAAGGATGTGCATCAAACCACACATGTGGTGGTTGACATGGGCAGGCATCAACAGCGCGCTGAGAATGCAGGGATCGGCTACTGCTGGAATAGTGCCGTCCACTGAACATGGCGCCGCCCTTCGGCCGGCGGGTACAACCACAGCCCCTGGCTCTGATTGTCATGCTGGTGCAGCAGTCCTGGTGTGCATCCTGTGTGC
This sequence comes from Deuterostichococcus epilithicus, assembly GCA_033439295.1. Classification (NCBI taxonomy): domain Eukaryota; kingdom Viridiplantae; phylum Chlorophyta; class Trebouxiophyceae; order Prasiolales; family Stichococcaceae; genus Deuterostichococcus; species Deuterostichococcus epilithicus. The sequence goes on along the minus strand of JAVTLE010000014.1, from coordinate 797,261 downwards.
AGCAGCTTAAAGAACCCCTCCACCATGCCAAGAACCCAATCTGCATATGGTGGAATTACCCATATATGGGTATATACGAGTAGGTACTGCACTCCGGTTGCTTGTCGCCTGCAGGATGTGGCATTGTTGTCTTGGGACGGCAGTGGCGGCGACAGCGGCAGCACGCGCGCCAGCAGCTTTGACGAAGACTACAGAGCCAGCATCCAGTGCGACGCCAGCGGCGTCACAACCGGCTGCACTGAGCACAGCCTGGAACCCGATGAGGCCCCGCAGAGCCAGCCTCGCGGCCTCCGTAGCAGGCGCGGCGCAAGCAGCGGCGGCACCAACGACTTGCTGCCCTCAGCGTTGGAGATGCAGTCAGGCTGCGGCTGCCGCAACAACGAGGCAAAAGCCGCAGCGCAGGAGCATTTCGGCCATAAATGGCAAAATTATCTGCGGTTGCCCAGGGAGGCGAGCAGTCGAGGCCAGCGGAATATGTTCGCACCCATGCGCGGCCGTACACTGCGCAAGGAGCTCGCCCAAAGCAACGTCGCAAGAAAGACCCAGCTGTTCGGGCTGGCTGTGGCAGGCGATGCGCAAGCAGGGGAAGACAGCGCAGTGGCAGCCCAGCCGCATATCAAGCCTCCAGAGCTGGACCGCCATGGCATGCTGCCTAGCGGCATCATACCCAAGAAGAGGCTGCCGTCTCAACTGCGACCGCAGCCACAGCCGCAGCGCGCTGAGCATCAGCGCCGCCACAGCAGGCCGCCAAGCAGAGACAGGGCGCCTCAAAGAGCGCATGCTCAGCCAGAGGCCGCTCCACTACCGACAGACCGGCGGCAGCGGAGGAGCGACGGCGGGGCACGGGCATGCAGTGCCCCAGCCAGCAGGGCCTCAGCGCCAGCGCTGCCCCATGTTTTCCTGCCACGTTGCGATGCGCCAGGCCGCACAGAGCAAACAGCTAAGAAGCAAGCAGCTGACCTCAACTGGCACGGCCACCAGCGGCCTGCGCACCCGCCGACAGGCACTCGCTGCGCAGGCGCTGCATGTCAGGGGACAGTGGCAGTGGGAGACGCAGCGGCGGCGGCGGCGGCAGCAAAACAACGCTGGGCACGCTCGGAGCAGGCGCTGTGTGCGCCTTGGAGCCTGCCTGCTGACCCTCAGGTGTTTACAAGCCCGCCAATTGCGACACATCAGGAGTCAGTGCTGGCATGGACCTCGTCTACAGGCACGCCAGGGGCCGTGCATGCCAGCTTGGGCTCAACTGGCACATTCCGCGGGCTTGGCGCATGCAGCGCACAGTGGCAGGCACTGCAGGTGCCCCCATCGCAGCCGCAGCAGCAGCCACCGCCGCGGCGGCAGCCGAAGTTGCCTGTTCCGGTGACTGGCGCTCCTCAGCAGCAGCAGCAGCAGCAGCAGCAGCGCACCAGCACCCACCTAGCGCACGTGCTGGCCGCCTCCCAGCCGCTGATCGCGGTGTTCCACGGCAACCTGGGCGCAGCGGCCATCAGCAGCGTCACACCGTCGTACTGCTGCAACCCAGCCGCCGTGATAGCGTCAGCGACAGCCGCCTCGGCCGTCACGGGGCCGCGCCGCCACAAGCTGGCGGAGCCTGCCGGCGCCGCCAGTGCCTTTGGCAGTGAGCATGCAACCCTGAAGCGAGTGAGGGAGGTCGGCTGGCAAGATACGACGAGGGGTGCCACGCGGCGCCAACGGTGCAGCCGGCCGCCGGCCCCGAGCTGCCATCCTTCACCTTCCCGCCGCCGCTGCCGGAGGCGGTGGTGGAGGCCACTGCCTGTGCGTCGGAGCAGGTGAAATCAGCCTCGTGGCCAATCTGCGCTCCTCCGCATCCGGTATCAACCAGCCACCGGCACAAGAACTGCCACCATGCCTGGGCGCCGCTGCCATGGACAGGGACCTGGGTAAGATGGCTGGAAAGACGGCGGACTTGAGTTTCTTGTTGGAACGGAGCATCTTACGTGTGGTCTTAGTCAAAACACATCAAGCACTCGCTTTCCGAAGGATTGCAGTGCATTATTGCAGGAGGGTGACGGCGACGTGGTGCCGCTGACGGCCGCGAACGCGAAGCTGGTGTACCTGTGCCGCAGCGAGTATCAGGAGTTGTGGCCGCTGGAAGTGCAGCTGCAGCAGGGTGCGCCGCCGTGCCAGCCTTGCAACTTTTCCCAGTGGCACATGGTCGGTAGACGTCTGCGCAGCCGTGAGGGCCATCCCCCATGTGGGACTGCCATTGGGCTTTGTCCTTAGCAGAGCACCATCTCTAGCAGCAAGATGGGCTGATATTCTCGTTGTGCTCATGTGCCTGCCAGACCAAGCTGCCTGCCAATTCACAATCATGTTTTTGACGGCAGGCAGGCTTAGCCTGCTGGAAAGTGTCTTCATTGCCGGGGAGGCGCCGCGCACCCTGCAGCAGCTGCGGGTGCTCGCAGCAGAGGACGGCTGCCGCCGCCTCGAGCACGCCTGCTTCGTGAGCGCCTCTGCACGAACCAAATCGCTGCATGGCATCTGCTGCTTGCACCTGCAGCACTCGATTTTGCATACATGCTGTCATCATGCGGGGCTGCCAACAGCCCGAAGTAGTGTAGAGTTTCACTCTGCAATGCAGAGACCGGATGCGATGTTTGCAGCATGCACGGTCTTGTGCATGGCACCGAAGCTCTCCGTGCATGTGGGCATCGCGTCTGCTCTTTGCATTGCAAGAGACCGTGCATGCTGCATCCATTGCGGGCAGTCTGGTGGGCTGTCATGTGCTTACTTTCCTCACCAGCGGTTTATTGCCAACAGCCAACGGTTGTCAACACTTGCCAGCGAGTCTTGGACTGTCACATCAATGAAACGTGCTTGTGTTGTCCCTCATCGGACTTGAGCATGGGGCCGCCCTTTACCGGCATCGCCAAGGAGGCCGAAGTCGCCTCCAAGCAGCTGGCATCGCTGGAGACTCTGCAGGAGCTCGGCTGTGCGCCGGCGCTGACGCAGCGCGCTGTCGGCCACGTTGCCACCAAGCTGCGCCTGGGCCGTGACTGGGCCAGGTGTGCTGTGGGAACCGCATGTTGTTGCCGGCAGTATGATGTTGGCATGTCTTTGGCTTGCTCGTCCAATCATACCTGTCTTTAGACCTGGCTCTGCGCAGCCAACTCAGTCGGATTGGGCGCAAGATGAGACTGGCACTGCTAAACGGCAGCAGGAGGTCAGCAGTCACCGCCACCTGATGCTCCGCCGCAGGGCTGCCGAGGCGGACAAGCCGCAGGCGCTGGCGGCTGTCGTGGAGTGCATCCGCTGCACCGGGGTGGCGGCCGACATGCTAAATGTCATGGAGACTGCATCGGCCGACCACCACAGCAGGTGAAGCAGACCCTGCTCGGCTGATTGCGCGAGACACATAAGATCGTCATGGCCATCGATGCCTGTGAAGTACAGCGGCTTTGGCAACATAAGATGCACCATGCATGCGCTTGATAGGCCACATTTCTTCTGTGCCACATTTTCTTGAGGAAGGCAGTGCGTGGCCTGAATGGCGTGTCCTCCAAAAATGCAGCCGCCACAGCCGGCGCAGCTCCGGCCTCCGCAAACAACAACGACCCGGCAGCCGCAGCCGGTCGCGCAGCCGCTGCCATGGCCGCACCCATCGACGGTCGCGCGCCAGAGACAGATCAGGAGGACGCAGCAGGAGTCGATCGTCACGGCGGCGCCAGCGGCATTGGTGCTCCTCATTGAGCCGCTCAGGCTGCAGTGGCGCTGGGCGCAGCCGCAGCACTGAGCGCAGTCCGAGCCAGGGGCGTGTGTTGCCGCGCCGGCGACGTTCAGTGAGCCGGCCGCACTCCGGCGCCGCCTTTTAGGACCGCGGCGGAGAGTGCGGCGGCAAAGGCAGCGACGGTCGCAACCTGAGCCAGATCCGGCCTTCGTCGCATTGGCTGCGCTTTGTGAGCCTGCATAGGAATGGGACACCTTAGCGCAACAGCATCTGCATGTTCCGGGAGACGCTGATGCAGCGCAACAGCATTTGCATGTTCAGGGAGACGCTGATGCATCTGTTATAATGCAAGTTGGGGGGACAATGCGGAAGGTAGCAGATCAGAGGTGTGCAAGGCGGCCTGCCTGTTGCCGACACCGTGCAGGGCGGCCCTGTGTCAGGCACACATTCAGCAGACCAGCCTTGGTCAGAGGTCTGCTGCTGCTCTGCAAGATAAAGTGCGGTGCAAAATTATTCGCCCTCACTTTTGGAAATTCACAGCACTTAGCACAGAGCGACTCTGGCCGCGCCCCGCCCAGTGCCACAAAGGCCTGACACTAGGGAATACTTCTGGACAAATGGGGCATGAATCCCCTGTCCGACGTGGAGGGTTCTTTAATAGACAATATAGACAGAAGTGTGCCCGCCCTGTGGCACACACCCCCATGTTTGAGGGCTGCCTGCAGCAGCCACATGCAACGAGTGGCGCTGCCCTCTTCACAGATCGCAGCTATGTATCTGTTCCTCAGGATGTGGGGCGCTGCGCCGCTCACGCCGCTCTTGGCGCCGGCCACAGGTCAAAGGGTTTGATTGGGAGCCACTGAAAGAGACAACAGATTGGCATCTTCCGCAAAAACTGGGCTCCAGCACTGCTGGAAGCGATGCAGTGCCGCAAACCACCCTGCATGTGTTGCTCACATTCCAGTCACTGTGAAAATGGCCGGTACCGCCGCGGCTTCGCGCTGTGCGCGGCGCCGCAGACGGCCGAACCGGGCAAAGTCGCCATCTGTCACCACCTCCTTTTCAAACGGCTGCACGTGACGGCGTATAACCTCGCTCAACAGGCCGCCCATTTCAGTGCCCCTTTTACGAGAGCTCGGTCAAAGTATTTTGATCCACGTGCTGCCCGCTCAGGCGCATGGACATGGCACACAAGCAACACCGAATTTCGTTCTCAAACAGCTGTCAGACAGGGGCGAATAATTTTGCACCACACTATACTATGCACATGGGCTTATTGCAGGTCTTCTTCCAAGCATCTTGAGGGCACTCCATCAACGAGGTGTCAACGTCTAACAGCGTCTTGCTGCAGCACTCTTTGTTGCTGTCAAGCGGTCCAATCTCAACAATCATGTGATGGTGCTGCAGCATTCGAATAGAACCGACAGTAGTGCCGCCCACGAAGCAGCTGGTGAATTGCAGATGATAGTACAGTCATGCCGCTAGGTTTGCCGCCATGCAGAGATGCCGCACTACGGCGCATCCCGCGCAGGCGCGTGCGTGTTGTGGCAGCCAAACTTGTGCCGGCAGGCCCAGATCCTGTCGCACTGGCATTCGCCCGGCCAATAGGTTGAAGTACTCACGTTGGCACTGCATCAAACAACCCAGTCGATTGTCAGCCGCCCATTTGGTCGTGTTGTGACCTTGTGCAACAACAGGCGTCAAAGGAAGTCGGTGGAACATCTGCATCAGGTGCAGAAGACATGGCAGAAGACATGCAGAAACGCTACACACGTTCCTCAACAAACCACTGGACGGGCGGTGTACGGCACGCAGCATGAGCAGGCAGCTGTGCACAAGTTGTCTGGCTCGCTTGGCACCGACAGGGCAGCGATGACATAGAGCGGATGCAGGAGGCGCCTCACCGCCTGCCAGGGCGCACATGCCCCGTGCCTGGAAGGGTCTGGCGGGCATGTGTTGGGAGAGAAGTTTGAGACCCCAAGCGGAGATGTGCAGGTGCTCACGCTGAGGCGGGTGGTGGGCGGCGCGGCTCCACGATATCCTCGCCGCCCTCGTGCGGCCCCTTGTGGAACACCCACACCACGTCCTTGAGGCTGCCCAGCACGCGCGTGCGGTCCCGCAGGATGCCCTGCAGCAGACGCTGCACATATCAACAACGGAGTCGGGCAGGTCACTTTGTGCATTTTCAGCTGCTGCTCGCGGCTGCAGAGCGGCAGACATGGAGAGGTGTGCCAGTAGACATGCAAGAGCCGAGGAGGAGTGAAGAAGCAGCTGAGCGGATCCGTCGCTGGGTAGTCAGGCAAGCATGGAACAGTGTGGCGACCACTGCAAGCAATGACGACACACAGTCGAGCGAGCGACATGTCTGGACCCACTCTCCAGTATCGACCCAATAAGAGCTTGCCAAACACGCACCAGGGTGTCGACATCTGCGCACTTCTCTCGCAGCTGCTCCAGCGGCATGCGAACTCGCCCGTACGGCTTGCTCCACCTCTGCACAGCACACAGGCATGCGGCACAACTGAAAACTTTGCCCACGCATCTACGATTGCCTTGGCCTGCCTCGCAGCCGTCTGCCTGCACACCTGCTTCGAAGCGATGGAGTAAAGCTTCGGCGATGTGAAATCGTCAATGAGCGTTCCGCACCAATGCAGCTGGGCTGCACAGGCCAGCAGACCACCTGCCGAACATGCATGCCGACATTGCGCCCTCACCCCCTTGGTCCGCAGCCGGGTGTACAGGACATCGAGCACGCAACGCTTGAGGCGCAGCTGGGCGACCGCGTTGACGGTGACGCGCACGTGGCCCTTGTCCACTTGGAAGTAGTGCTTGCGGTGCAGGAGGAACGTCTTGAGGTCGCCTGCACACACCGGGTTGCTGAGCTGAGTTTGCAAGGCTGAGCCAATGCATCCAGCTTGCTGAGCTGAGCTTGCGCCGAGCTAACACTGCTTGCAGGCTTTGCAGGGCTGTCAATCAGGTCCCCTCGTTTGTGCATCGCATTGACATGCCCAGGGCACTCTGTGATGAGACGCAGCAGCTGCAGGACGTTGCATATCTGAGCTGCATTTTGCTTTGCCCCCCAAACGGCATCTCTGTCACATGGCACATCCCCACATACCCCACAGAGGCGATCCCGCACTTTCACAAGCCATGCTAGTGAAGGAAAACGCAGTGTGGGTCCTGCACGCCAGCACGACACAACAGGGGAGGTTCGAGTCAGGCTGCAGAACGAGGGGTCCTGGGGACGCGCCTAGCTGGAAGTGGAGCTCTGGCGCCGGCGCGCACTCCCGCTGGATGATACAGATGCCCACCCACTCCTCGTCTTGCCCCTGTTGCACAGCAGCTTATTTTGGAACTCTGTATGACCCGCATCTTGAGCAGAAGCACTGCCAGGCTAGGGGCACAACAAGCATATGGACGTGTACAGGCATGCAGCTGTCACTCACCAATAGCGTGCTTTTTGGCAGCACCAGCGTAGTAGTCTCTCGGCCCACAACAGGCTTTGAATGTGTCGCATGCATCGCAGTGGGAACTGCAAGGTGAACAGCCTGCCTGCAGGAAGGCGACCACTCGCTCCTCGTACTCCACGGTGTAGCTACGCATCGCCGGCGGCAGGTCGCTGCAATCCGGCGCCGCATACAGCTGTGAGGCCAGCGCCGCCGCCTCCCCTCCCTCCTCCTCTGATTCCTCCTCTGAGTCCACCTCGGACTCTTCCTCTGAAGCCCCCTCTGGCGCTTGCGCTGCTTCGCCGCCCGATGCTGCCAGATGTCCTGCTGCGGCTGTGGCGGCTTCTGCCAAAATAAAGTCTGCGAGCCCCGTGCTGAGGCCATACCCAGCAATGAGCAGCGACGCGATGTCTACGTGTGACATGCCGCTCTGTATCAGTGATGCCGCGTAGGCCATAACATCGTCTGGTGAGTATATTGGGCTGCCGGGGCTGCCCCCCGGGGCATCTGGCGTGTCTGTGGGGATGCGCGGACGATCCGCTGGGCTGCCGAGTGTGTATGCCGGGCTGTCTGGGCAATACCTGCCTGGGCTCGTTGGGGAGTATGCCAGGCCGTCAAGTTGGTATGCCGGGCTGTCTGGGCGGTACCTCGTCGGGCTGTCTGGGTGGTGATCACTTGCCGGGAGGAATGAGGGGTACGCTGGGCTCCGTGGGGTGTACGCCGGGCTGTCCAAGCGGTACGCCGAGCTGCTGGGAGAGTAGGCTGGGCTGTCAGGGCGGTAGGCCGGGCTGCTCGGAGTGTATGCTGCGCTGACCGGACGGTACACGGGGCTCCCTGGTGTATACTCTGGGCTGTCAGGGCGCCGGGCCTCCGGGCTGTCAGCCGGGGCGTAACGCCCGGGGCTGGACGAGAGGGGGGCGGCCGGGTCGAGGTCGGGCAGTGCCGCCAAGGGGCTGTGCGCCGGGCTGGCCGCAGCCGCCTCGCCGTCTGGGTATGCCCTGGCGTCTGCGGAGCGGGTGGGGCTGAGCTCGCGCAGCAGCGGCTGCAGCGCGTCGCCGTCGGCGGGCGAGTGCTCTCGGCGCTGCGGGCCGTGCTGCGGGGCGCCGGGAGCGTCCAGGGGCCTTGGGCTGGGGCTGCGGCTGCCGGCTGGGTCGTATGGCGGGCTGCCTGCGCCCTGTTGTCCGGCATCCGGCCGCCTGGTATCCGCGGGTTCATCGACTATGCCCGGATCGCAGTATGGTTGGAGCGGCGATGGCGAGTGCGGCGATGGCGAGTACGGCGACATGGTCGGTCGCATGCCGTCTGTTGTGGTCTCGCCACAGCGACGGTCGGCCTCGCGAGCGCTCATGGTCAGGCGTATTGGCAGGACAGAGCGCGCCGCCTCGCATCCGCCGCCAGCACTGCCGGCGGGCGACTTTGACACGCCGCGGCCGCGCCGCCCGCGCCGCCTGCGGGATCGGCCGGAACTGCCATTTGACGGCGCCGAGCTGCCACGTGTGGCAGCGGCGGCAGCGCCTGCGGGCGCTGGCCCGTCGGCAGCAGCTGCCGAGGTGGCCTCCGACCGGCACCGCTTGCGAGACTGCTTTGCCTGCGCTGCAACATCTGCTGGCTGTTCCGCTGGTTGCCGCTGCTGCTGCGGCTCACGTGCCACAAGTGCGGCTTCGGCCTCCACCAGGGCCGCCGCTACAGCCGCCACCCTCGACGAGTCGGTCGATGGGAGCAGCTGTAGGGCAGGCGCCGCTGGCGCTGCTGAGACGGCCGCCAGCAGTGGCTGCGCATGGCTGGCGTCTGCAGCTGCGAATGCTGCGGCAGGCTCTTCCACAGCCCACCGCCGCCGCTGCTCCGGCGGCGGCAGTGCCACTTCCTCCACAAGCGCGCCCACCAGGCGGCCACGCTTGGCGGCGTTCAGTGCCTGCAGCTGCCCCTCGACGCTTGCCCGTTCAGCCTGCGCCCATCAAGAAACTACTTCAAGCGAATTGCATGCTGGCAAGGTGCTGATTGCTCCTGTTCAGGCAGACAGACAGCAAGTCCATGCCGACTGCGAAGGCCTGACGAAGCACATTCGCAGGCGCAATATAATGTGCTCAGGCACGCTGAAGGCTGACCATATGATTTGCAGCAGCCAGCTGGCAGGGCCATCGACTGTAGGATCCTGGGAATAGCGCCCTTAGTTGAAGATGTAGGGCGGACAACGAACAGGGCAACACAGGAAGGTCCTAGAAGTGCAGTCTGCATGAAACTTGTTGAAAACCCACCCGCGGCAGCGTGCCCAGCAGGCGGTCTGCCAGCGGGTGCCCCGGCGGGGCAAGCAGCAAGCGGAAGGTGCGCTCAGCGCCGTCGACTGCCAAGCAGCAGCGGTACGCCGCGGCCCAGCTGCCCTTCCTGCAGGTTTCAAGCAGATGAGTCCATCTCAGGGCGGCTGTCTAGAGGCAGCTGATTGGCCGATACTCCTAGCAGCAGTCGAGAACACAGGGTGGCAGGCTGAGCGTCATGGAACCAGCACATCTGCCTGCTTGACCGCAGGTCGAAAATCTTTCCTTGAACAAAGGGACGGGCATCTTGAGGTCATGGATGAGGACACATGCGTGGAAGAACAGGGGAAGGTGCTCGTGCGACAGCATGGCACCTGAGCATCGCGCTGAGCTTCATCCACGGCTGCAGCAGCGGGAAGGGGACTGCGCGCTCTGCAGGGGTGGCGCCCTCGGCGCCGGCAGCCACCAGCACGTGCCCATCCCAGCCGTGCCGCAGCGTCTCCCAGCCCTCTGGGACAGGGAACAAGACACTGCTCAGCACCTGGTTGGTGAGAGGCCATGCTTCCACGCCACAGCCACAAAGTTCACGCCTGGCAGGGGCTGCGGCATGTGTGTCACTGTGCAGCTGCACACTCTCGCATGCTTTACCAGGATGGGTGGCCGCAGGACAGTGTCTGCAGTGACAGGCACGGGCACTGGGAGAGGCGCTGCCGTCACCTTTGCCGTTGAGTGCAACAAGACTGCTAAGCTCCAGCTCGGGCTGCAGCACCCGCGTGTCGCGGTGCAGCAGCAGCTTCAGCCCCTTGCCTGCACAGCAGCATCCATTCAGACTTGCTGCGACAGGTCGTGGCGGCGCTGCGTACCGTCACTGCACACGCAGACAGGGATGGAGCATGCTTCCGAGGCGACTCTCTGCACTGGATGCCTGGGTGCCGCCGACCTTCAGCGGACGACAGACCTCACCACGATGGAGCTGTCAAGATGCGCCGAAACATCTGCAGTGGACATTCTGCAGAAGGTGAAACCTTGCTGAATTAGAGTCCATTGGACGCAGCGCGGAGGGGTGCCGCACCCGAGGGGTTGAGCCAGCCGGGCCCGGCCCGCTTGTCGGCAGCTGCGGTGCTGCCATGGCGCGTGAAGGTGGCGGCGACACTGGCGGCCACCACATGCGGGTTGGCCGGCCACCAGAGCTTGCGCACCTCGCCGCTGTGGCACTGCATCAGTGTGAAATGCGCGAGATGCCTAGAGTCAGGCAACAACAACGAGACGCGGCAGTTGCATGGCTGGGATTTTTTCTCTGCCTTGTTCTAGGACAGGAAGGGAAAATGCTGACGACCAGGGCACCACCTGCGCGCTGCGGTGACCGCAAGCACATGCATCAGCCAGAAGGCGAGCCGACGCAGCTGGTTGTGCGAGGCACAGCCACAGGAAGGCACGTATGTCCTACCTCCAGAAAGTCGGACTGCTCCGCAGGGTCGTCCGCTGCCAGCGCCGCGGTCTCCTGCAGATACTCTGACAGGCACGCCTCCAACAACGGAAGCGGCGGCAGCCGCCGCAGGAACACGCCTGCAACATGAGATGGTGCATGTCAGGGCCAGGCAGCCTTGGCCAAGGCAGGATCGGAAGCATGGCATCCAGACTAAATCCTTATGATGCTGGCGCAGGACCTCTGACAGTGTTGCAGTTGGCGCTTTCAGGTCCAGGCTTTGTCTTGGCAATGCCGGCAGGTCCATGCATCTTGCCAGTGACACGCAACGGGCGGAATTCTATTCTCCWCCCCCCCCCTCCCCCTCTTCCATCGAGCTTGGATCTATGCCATTCATGGGAGCGCGCACCGTCTGCAAAATTATAGTCTGCGACGAGCGGCAGTGTCGCCGGCAGCGGCAGTGGCGGCTGTGCCGCCGCCGCAACAACAGCCTGCTGCTGCGCGTCCGGCGCTGCAGCACCATCATGCAGCTGGTACCCAACCGAGGCTGCGTGCGGCTGAGCCAGCGCAAAATCGGGATGAACGACCAGCTCGGTGCCTGCAGCGGCAGCCCCGGCACCAGCGCCGGCGCTATCGCCGCAAGTGCCGATGCCATCCGGGTGTGATAACCGCGAGGTCGGCGTGACCGGCCCTGCCGATGGTGGATGTGCCAGTCCCACGATCTGCGGGGCAGTGCGCCGTGCCGTGGCGGTGGCGCCGTCAACGCTCTGGCCTCCGGTGGCAGCTCCACCAGACGGTGCCACCGACATACCGGCGGCCTGCCATGCAGCCGGATCCTGCTGCAAGAGCCGGGCCAGCTGCCGGTGTTTCTGCGGCAGTGGCTGGGTGCTCGTCTCCGACTGCGCCTGCGGCTGCTGCTCACCGCTCCACCGCTCCTCCAGCCTGCAGAACGCAGCAGCTAGGCTCGGTGCAAACAGCTTCTGCGAACCATAGATTGCACCTACGGTTTGAGCACCATGCAGGGCGCTGGCTGGCACGGCCAACCTGCTGGTTACACCCTGCTACAGGATGCTGTCATCCTCATCGTGCAAATTATCAATGCCAGGGCAGTCTCACCGCTTGGGGTTGGGGCTGCGGAACACGGTCGCGATGGCGTCGTTGGTCACAGTCCCCACTGCGACATGCTTCTTGAAGTGCTTCAGCAGCTTCCCCTTCTCACTGTCGGGCGCCCTGCATCCCAGGCAGCAGCGAGATGTAACACTTCATGGACACAATTTTATCGACAGATTTGAGGAGTGTCACAGCACGCTCCAGCAGGTGCGGAGCTCATGCCGTTTCAAGTCATCGAGCCGAAAGTACGATAGGAGGTTTCTACATCCCACCCACTTGCCAAGACGGCCCCAAGTCATGGGCAGATCACATCGCAGGTCAATGGCAGGGTCGGCATCGCACCCGGTCCAGGCGTAGCCGAGCTCCAGGTTGCGAGCCACGCGCGCCACCTCCCTCAGCACCAGCGGCCGGCGGCTGCCGTCGGAGATGCGCTCACGCAGCACTTCCAGGTGCGCCTCGACTGAGCCGCTGCAGACGCCGCCAAACGCAGGCGGTGTCAAGTCGATGCCCGCACCCTGTTGAGATAACAGTATGTCAGGACTGTTGCTGCAGCTCAGACCTGTTGACACGGTGAAACATCACTCCTGTGTCTGCCGCCTGCCAGCAGCAAACAGTAATTGCACGCATTCTCTGATGCTGCCCGCTGGTCAACATTGCAAAGGTAGCCACATGCAACATATCGGTGCAGGACCATGTCACAATGAAACACTGTAGCGGAGGCTCCTCCATTTCAGTTCAGCAAAGTATGCTCAGAATCTACATACCTGGACGGGCAGCTGCAGCTGCCTGGTCTCCGGTGTGGCGTAAGACGCTTGGAGCTGCTCCAGGGTGGCCAAAGACTCACCCGCTGTAAATGCGCCATGCAGGATGCTCAGGCCTGCTGCAGCGCCAGCACACTTCGCTTAGTCGGAATTTGCGGACCCGCGCAGGCAGGAAAGTACCCTCCGGCAGTCAGCACGCGTCGGAGAAGCAAGTTGAAGCAGGTCAGGACGAACAGACGCGGAAGGATGATTAGAATACCAACCCAGCGCACACTGCAAACCAGCGCACCTCGCTGCATCTCCTTCTCGAGCGGCCACAGCCGCGCCAGGTTGGCACGCGAGACAAATATGCGGCTGATATTCGAGGGTGCCGGGGGGACAACCTGCAATGGCCATTCCCAGGGGTTTCACCATCCTGTTGGTCTCGCGCAAGGACAGCAATGCCACGCCGCAACACGGTCAATTCCTGCGAACGATATTGTTCGTAAATTAAAAGAAACAATTCTCTGCCTACCTCGTCTTCTGGAGACAGCCAGTCACTCTGCATCTGCCCTTTTCGCCCCGGCACTTCGCAGCGGAAGTAAGCCATTGGGCACGCTGTGGCGGCACCAGGCGCAAGCCCTGCCGTGGGCCCCACTGCCGGCCCCGCCGCCGCTGCAGCTGCAGGTGCAACTGCTGCTGCAGGCTGTGCATTGACTGGGTTGAACCCCGAATCGGCGCCTGCTTCGTTTGCCGCTGGCGTCGCAGCAGCAGGAGCGGTCTTCAGTGCATCGGCTCCAGCACCGGCAGCTGTTTCGCGCCGCACGGCGGCTGCAGCGGCCAGAAATGTGCTCAAGCTTGCAGGCCGCGCGGCGAGCCGCTGCGGCTGTTTGCGCAACTGCTGCTGCTGCTGCTGCTGCTGCTGCTGCTGCTGCTGCTGCTGCGGCGCCAGCCGCGGGTCAGCAGGGGCCCTTTGCGGCACCGGCACAGCCCGCGCACCGACGGCTGTCTTTGAGGCTTTTGCAGAGAACGCGGGCTTGCTGCCAACCGGAAGCTGCCTCTTCTTGGATGCTTGCCGTGCGTCAGCGTGCTTGTCGTTTAACACCTTCCTAGTGGCGGCTGGAGCCGCTGCGTTTTGGCGGGCTGCCGGTGGAGGCCGTATAGGTGTGGCCTGCGGCGGGCCAGCTGCGGGCTCTGCGCCTTGGCTCGGGCTGATGGACAGCGTAAAGATGGAATGCCTCCGCTTGGCGGCGCTTGATGCAGCCGCCGCAACAGAGCGGTCCTGGCCTGACGCTGCATTTGCCGGCGCCATGGGCTCCTGCGAGATAAAGACAGTGTTCTCGTGCATGTTTGTTTCCGTCGTACAACGCACCCGCAGGAGGCCCGGAGCTCCTGGACACGTTCTCAGGTGTCAATGCCGTGTCTGGTTGTGCAGACATGGTAGCGATTGTGCCTCAACCGCTATTGTGACGATATGACTGCCGCGTCAGCGGCTTCAAGGGAGGGTGACGCACCGAGCAGCACTAGAGAAGGTGTGCTCTGCTGAGTTTTCAGCTGAGTTGAGACTATACGCTTGCTGACGCTGAGCCGCTCGACGGTGAAAATTCAACCGTCCTGGAAGGTCAACGTTCGGGCGCTCAACATGCGGCCTTGGACGGCTCGCGGCTCTCCCGAGACAGAGCGGAGAGAAAGATGAGAGTGGCAGGGCCACGATGGCGCGCTGCGCCTGCAGAAGCGTACTGTACGCGCTGATGTTCGACATCTCTGTTGCCGGACGAATCTTCATTGAAGACTGTACTGCCAGATTGCCAACTAGATCGGATGAAGCGGCAGCTACTGTCCCGGCACTCAGGAAATGAAAACCAAAGTGCGAGCGCGTGGACTGCACTCAGGCGGGGTCGGTGCCAAGCGTGTGCACAGTCACGAAAATCACCTGACTTGAGGGGTTTGGACAGGCTGACCGGACAGGCGCCAGGTGCGCAAAGGGCGGCGGCTGCAGGATGATGCGGCATCATCATGGCGTCCATGATGGTGAACGACTGCTGTGCCGGGCGTGCTTCATACAACATCAGCATGCAAAGCTGTGCAATAGTCCGAACTGCCACATCCCCCATCTGCTAATTGTAAATTGTGGTCTGATATACAAGTGAGCCAGAATAGTTACCAATGCGACTGGTAAACAGCCAATGGCCCCGCTGCCCAGCCGCGCGCATGGCCTTGCAAGCCGCGTGTTTCTGATGACGTCCCTCACTGCGGCGCCTGTGTGGCGTCGGCTGGCCGCCTGTTGCTCCTGATTGCGCAGCCGAACATGTCCATGGCGGCGGCGATGCGGCCCGGCGGCGCAGCGGCGCCGCCAATGCGCTGCGGCTCACTGATCATGCGGA
Organism: Deuterostichococcus epilithicus; assembly: GCA_033439295.1. NCBI lineage: Eukaryota > Viridiplantae > Chlorophyta > Trebouxiophyceae > Prasiolales > Stichococcaceae > Deuterostichococcus > Deuterostichococcus epilithicus. Next base: position 782,215 of record JAVTLE010000014.1, on the reverse strand, counting down.
TCTGCCACGCAAGGTCCTTTGCGCGCTTTTCAGCGTCAGCCGCCCGCGCCTCCGCCGCAACAGCGCGCCTGCTGCCGACGGCGGCAGCCAGCTCCGCCTCCTCACACCTGCAGCAACATTGGGACGTGACACGGGGTCGCCAGAACGACCCGGCTAGCCGGCTGCGGCTTGCGCGGCACTTGCCAGTGCGGACGCGCGACGCACAGCAGGCGGCTCGTCCGGCAGCACTCGGGGTGCAGAGAGGGTACCGATCGAGGCGGTGACAACACCTGCAGGAGGCTCGTCTCGCATCAGACTGGATCGAGGCCAGTGGGGCCAGCTGCCATGTGTACACAGCAGGTCCAGCTCAAGGGAGCACCAACCTGCGCCTGAGAACCTCTGCGTCCGCCTCCAGCGCCGCCGGGATGGGACGCTGTGCGGGCAGCACCGGCAGGCCGCCGGCGGCCCCGCCTGCCTCGCTGCCGCCGCCACCGCCGCCGCTGCCGTCAACGGCGTCGGCGACGACAGCAGCAGCGTCCTCCTCCCGCAGCGCGTCCGCCTCGGCAAGCTTGAGCGACAGCTGAATCTTGGCCACCTCTGCCGCTGTCGCCCGGTCCTGCGCCACCACCAGCTCTGACCTGCGACATGCGAAAGGGACGAGATGAGCGGGCGGCATCGGCAAGCATCAGGCACATTGGCGTTGGCAATGACGTCTTCGATGGCAAGGAAGGGGAAGTAGGTGACACCAGACTGACAACGGGCCTGGGGCTGGCCTCTGTGCTTGTCTTTTCAGCAGCGTCAACCAAGCGACGCTCGTGAGGACTGCACACCTGGCCTCCTCGAGCTGCCGCTGCAGCCTCGTTGTCGCCGCGTCCGCCTCCGCAGCGGCCGCCTCCGCCGCCGACGCCGCCTCCTCAGCTTCCTGCAGTTGCTCGCGCAGCTGCTCCCGCCCGGCGCTGGCCGCCGCCGCCGCCGCTTCCGCTGCTGCCTCGCGCTCCAGCGTCAGAGCCGCCTCGACAGAAGCCAGCTGCTCGGAAAGGGACGCGGCTTCTGCGGTCGAGGCCGCCAGGGCCAGCTCAGCGACGGCGCGGCCGCCTGCGGCCTCGTCGGCCGCCTGCTGCGCCGCCTGTGCTTGCCGCTGCGCGTGCGCCAGCTCCTGTGCAGGGCACGTGGACAGGCCCTATTCAGGAATGTATATCACGCCAGATGAAAACCAAACGAGGCTTGCAGGAGCACAAACCATTTGCACCACCGATGCACCGCCATTTGCAGCCATTAGCTCAAAAAAAACCCACGACACCGTACTCGCACTGAGCTCATGCAGGAACGCCGCTGCTGCCGGGGTCTCAGCACAACAATCAGAAAAAGAGGCGCTAGGAGGTGGACGGACCTCAGTGGCCTCGTCCGCGCGGGCGCCGGCGTCCGCCGCCGCAGCGCGCGCTTCCGCGGCCGCCTGCTCCGCCGCAGAGGCGGCCGCCGCGAGCGCGTCCTCCTTCCGCTTCCAGCCGCCGTTCAGCGCCATGAACCGCTTCTGCCGCTCGTCGGCCTCCCGGCGCGTCGCCGCCGCCTCCGCCCTTGCCGCCGCCGCCTCGGCTGCCGCCGCTTCCTGCAGCCGCCGGCACTCCTCCATCTCCCTGCAGCCCGGCAACGGTAGAGGTTGAGCATCAGAGCTTCAGCGATTCCGCCAGGTGAAAAGGTGCGTGGGCGACGACGTCACCGTCATGGGCGGCCCGCCAACAAATGCGCACGCTGGCCGTGAGTGCGAGGCCTGCACTCGAGCAGCGTTGCATCCGCGGCGCCGCGCCTGGTGCCTGGGTGCACACCTCTGCAGCTTGGCGTCGTTATCGCGCAGCGCCGCCATGGCGGCCTGCATGCCCGCCGTGGCCTCCAGAGCCGCCTGCGCCTCGTCACATGCCGCCTCCGCCGCCGCCGCCGCCTCCCTCGCCTCCCCGAGCTCGCCCCGCAGTAACTCCTCCCGTGCGGCGGCCTCCGACAGCGCCTCAGCGCGGCCTGCGGGCGGGATCAAAAGCATTTTCTTGCTCTCTGTCAACGCGCGGTTTGCTTACATGCTGCAGGTGCTGCGGGGCTTGTGTGCAGCACGCATGCGGCCGAGATGCGCGCGTGAGATCCTGCACAGCTTTGCGCCTAAAGGCTTTCTTCTGCCCCCGCTCAGGCAGTGTCCTGACATGAGGCCGTCCGTGCACCCCTGAAATGCCTCCCCCTGAAACCGTTCCTACTATGGCGTGGCAGTCGCGCAAGCCAGCGGCTGCACAAGAGAGACCTGGGCAGCATGAACGGGTTCGGGCCGTCCGATTCGCCTGCATGATACCATGTTGCTGCGCGAGGATGTAGCGGGTGTGACCAGTGGCGCTGCCCCGTATCAGCAGGGAGAGATTGGCGCACCCGCATCGCGGCCGGCGGCGGCGGCCGGGGCCTCCACCTCCTCCCGCTGCGACTGGAAGCGCTGCGCCGCCGCCGCCGCCTCGTCCGCCGCCGCCCGGCGCCGGGCGGCGGCCGCCGACTGCGCCTCCCGTAGCTCGGCCTCCAGATCGGCGGCGCGCTGCTTGGCCTGTGCGCAATAGAGAGGGCCAGTCGAGAGGGGCTGGCAACTGGCGGCAAAATAGTTGCTCCAGTTGCTCCAGCCGAACATAGCACAACACCATCTGCCAAAGTGCGGGGCATGTGACTTTGCATGTGGCTGCCGATTTGACTCTGCTGCATGCGAAGCCTCACAAACCTTTCTTTAAAAATAATCAAGAGCACCCACCCCATTGGCGCGGGCCTCAGCGGCGCGCAGCCGCTCGGCCGCCTCGTCCAGGCCCGCGTCCGCGTCTTCACGCCGCTCCCGCTCGGCGGCCGCCGCCGCCTCCGCCGCGATGGCGCGTCGCTCTGCCGCCTCGGCACGCTTGGTGGCAGCCGCCACGCCGCCCGCCTGCTGCTCCCTCAGAGCAGCCAGCTCCGCTTCCTGCAAGCAGGAACGATGCCTCCGTCAGCCTCCTGGCGGCCACCAGGTTGGATTACAGTGCCAGCAGCCCGAGCCTAGGGGCCATTGGCCCGCCGGGCTGTGCAGTGCGGCCTGCGAGAGCGCGCCCCTTCGTCTGATGAGCACCACGCCACGCGATATTGCAGGCCAGGGCAGAAGCTGGGCCACTGCCATGCAGACGCATGAGGGCGAGAACGCAACTCGCTGCAAACCCCGGCACATCCCGGCACCAAATCATCACACACGCACCTTGCCCTGCAGCGCGGCCTGCAGGCTGTCGATGCCCTTTCGCAGCTTGGCGCCGCTGGACTCCAGCTTCCCGTTGGCTGCCTCCAGGGCCGCAAGCCGCTGCCGCAGGGCCTCCGCCTCGGCGGTGGCGCTGCTTCCAGCATCCTGTGCTTCCAGCAACTTGGCGGCCAGGCCACGCTGCCGCTCGTCCGATGCGGCGAGCGAGCCCCGCTTTTCTTCGAGCTCTTGTGCTGCCTCTGACAGCTGCTGCCGCGCCGCATCCAGCTGCTGTTCGAGCTCTTCACTGCGTGCGACGGCAGCAGCGGCAGACGCCTCAGCGCCGGCAAGCCTCTCCTCGAGCTGCGCTGCTGAAGATTGCTCTGGCGAGGCAGCAACCGCTCCCGACTGCTCTGCATGCTGCTGCAGCCGCCGCCGTGCGTCCTCGACTTCCGCCGCCAGCTGCGTACTCTGCTCGCGGGCTGCCTCAAGCTCCGCCGCAAGCTGCGCCTGCTGCTGCTGCACCTGCCGTGCGTCCTCAAGCTCCGCTGCCAGCTGCACAACTTGCTGCTGAGCTGCCGCCAGCTCGGCTGCAAGCTGCGCCTGCTGCTGCTGCTGCTGCTCCTGATGAGCTGCCTGGACTCCCTCCTCGACTTCCTCCGCTGCCGGCTGCGTGCTGTGCTCCAGGAAAACCTCGAGCTGCGATGCAAGCTGCGCCGGCTGCTGCTGCTGGCCCTGCTGCTGCTGCTGCTGCTGCTGCTGCTGCTGCTGCTGCTGCTGCTGTTGCTGCTGCTGTGCCTCGAAATCCGATGCGAGCTGCGCCTGGTGCTGCCGGGCTGCCTCAAGCTCCGATTTGAGCCGGACGTGCTGCTGCTGCGCCGCGCCAAGATCGCCTTGCAGCTGCGCTGCCCGCAGGTCCGCCGCAGACGCCGCCTCGGCAACAGCAGACAGCTCTCTGTGGAGCTGCCGCTCCTGCTCCGCGGCGATGCCCTGCGCCTGCTCCTGCTGGCGCTGCGCCGCCTCCAGCTGCTGGCCTTGCGTACCTGTTGCACCGCGTAAAGGCTGGTCTCTGGAGTCTGCCAGTTGGGCGGACTCCAGCAACTGGCAAGCTTGACGATTGCGCGAGACTAACATATGACATTGATGAGCACGTGCATTGCCTGGTGCTCATGCTGGTGTGTCGTGCTGCTGGGCCGGATGCCAAGCTTGAAGTCGCCGATCTTGCAATCTTCTCAGCATCAGCAGCTGCACACCGTCACACAGGGTCGAAGGATAGCATGCAAGCGAATTTTGATGGACGCCAATCAAGGCGCGAAGGCTCACCCAGCTGCGCCCGGAGGTCTGCCGCCTGAGTCTCCAGCTCGCCGATGCGCTGCTGCAGTTGCCGTGCCTCCTGCCCTGCGGTCCCCTCCGCTGCTGGCTCCGGTGCCGCAGTCGCTGATCCATGATCCATGTCCGCCGGCTGCTCTGGCAGCACTGCTGGTGCATCCGGCGCTGCCGGCGGGTTGGCCACCAATGCCGGGTCGGCCGTCGGGCCGCCGTCTGCCTCCGGCGCGTCCGCGGCCGCCGSCGCCCCCGACTGCTCGGCCTCCTTGGCGGTGGGGGTGCCGGGCGCCGGCGCCTCCGCTGCGGCCTGCTGCTCTTCGGCGTGCTGCTGCGCAGCCGCGAGCTGCCGCTCGGCCGCAGCGAGCCTCTGCGCCGTCGCGACGAGCTGCGCCTGCGAACCCGCCGCCTCCTGACGAGCAGCCTCGAGCTGCTGCTGAACGCCCTGCAGCTGCTGCTGCGCATCCCGCAGCTGCTGCTGGCTGCCCTGCAGTTGCTGCTGTGCCTGCTGCAGCTGCTCTTCTGCCGCCGCCGCCTGCTGCTCCGCCACTGCTTGCTGCTCTGCCGCTGCCGCCGCCTGCTGCGCCGCAGACTGCGTCTCCGCCTCGTGCAACATCTGCAGCTGTTGTCGTGCATCGGCAGCCTGCAGCTGAGCCGCTTCGAGCTGCTGCTGAGACGCAGCCGCCTGCTGCTGCGCTGCTTCCAGCTCACGCTGCACAGCTGCCACCTGGGCTAGCTGAGCCCCAGCCGCCTCGGCAGCCGCAGCGCCGCCGGCCGCCAGCGCCTCTCGTGCATCCTGGAGATCCGCCGTTGCCATCGTCAAACTTGCCAAGGTGGTCGCCAGCTGGCCTCGAAGCTCAGCAGCCTCTGCATGTGCCGCCCGCAGCGCCGCCTCGAAGCCCGCCGCACGCTCCGCAGCCGCTGCTGCCGCCGCCGCAGCCGCACCGGCGGCAGCTGAGGGGACCGCGAGCCCGTTCTCCTTCACAGGGTGCTGTTCTGCCGGTGCCGGCATCGCTGCGGGCGTGCCGGCTGCTGAGTCTGCTGTGCCACCCGCGGCAAGCGCCACCTCGCCGGCCGCTGGCGCCGGCAGCTGCGCCATCGCGGCATCCCGCTGCTGCTGCGCCTCCTCCAGCTGCCGCTTGAGGCCCATGACCTGGCGCTTGGCGCGCCCCAGCCGTAGCTTGAACTCCGCGATCTGCGACGGCGTGTGCGGCATCAGGGTCTGTGAAACGTCAGGGTCTGTGCATGGTCAGGGTTCTTCGCACAGTCAGGGTCCGGCAATTTGGCTAGCGAATGGCACTCATGCTTGATGCGCTGTGGCTGCCGGGCAGCAGACGCACAGCCTGATCCGCGATATGCTGAATGATCTCTGTGCCATTTGATACGTGCGTAGCGCTCTCAGCGGGTGTGAAGTATGGGCAGCACTACATGCGGCAAGTGACTGCTGACTCTGGCCCTGCTAAGAGGTGCTGCAGGTTTGTCTTCGGATGACCAAGCTGTGCTGTGCCTTCGTGGTCACCTGCTCGGCTTCTGTTCCGGAAACACCAAAACCGCCGCTCGGCGTCCTAGCTGGCGTGGCGGGCGGCGTCGCTGGCGCAACTGCATCAGNSAYCCGAAGATCACTGCGGCCGCGGCGCTGCGGGCGGGGCCGCCTGCCGACCKACCGCWGGCCCAGCCGCCGCCGCCGCCGCAGCTGTCGCAGCTTCCAGCTGGCGGCTGAGCTCAGCATTGTGCTCCTTCGCCGCCGCCGCCGCTGCCCTGACCTCTAGCAGCTCGCCCTCCACTCGCTGCAGCTGCTGCTGGGCCCCCGCCGCCTGGACAGTACAGATCGCACCACCTCTGTCAGCCTGACAGGTTGTTGTCACGCTGGCGCTTGTGTTCTCACCATGGACATACCACCTGGTTCTCACCTCACGGGCGAGGTGTCATCTCACCTGCCCCGGGCTGACAATCAAGAGCTGCCACGGCAGGGTGACCTACGCGACTTGAGCTTACCTGATCGGCCACTTCTGCGGCGGCGGCGTCCGACTGCTGCAGCCGCCGCTCCAGGTCCGCGATTTCCGCCCGCGCCTGCTTAGCGGCGCCCTCCGCCGCATCGGCGCGCGCCGCCGCGGAGCTGGCCCGCCCGTCGGCCTCCCGCGCCAGCCGCTGGGCGCCGCGGAGCGCCTCCCGCAAATCGTCCAGCTCGGCGCAGGTGTCCGCGGCGGCCTGGCGCCGTCCCACACATTGGGTCCTCAGATATAGGTGCCAAGGTGGACCAGCACCAGTGCGCTGTCAGGCTTGGTCGGGCCTCTTGCATGTCCTGGCAACCCTGCAGCCGCATTAGCACAGCTGCCAAGGAATGGTCTGTTCTGTTGATCACCGTTCTGGGGACCAGAGCAGCTTGGACTTCCCAGTATTCTCCCTGCATGGCCACGAACAAACACGACATCTGCGCCGCACCGACTCGGCGGTCCTGAGGCGGGCCTGCAGCTGCTCGTTCTCGCGGCGCAGCCTGGCGGCCTGAGCGCCGCCGCGACCGCCGCCGCGGCCGCCACCACCGCTGCTGGGGCGCCGCCCAGCATCCGGCTTGCGGGCCGGCGCGGCGTCCAGCGGCACGTCTTGGAAGCTGTCTCCGCCATCGCCCCACTCGCCCATCATCCCTGCAATTGGGCGAGCGTCAAGTGAGTGAACCTGCAGATGTTCTGCTGCGACCGGGCTAGCAGGCGGCGACGGCAGCAACCGGCGAACATCTTGGCCACCCCGATGCGACACAGAGGGCTTCTTGCAGCAGTGTCACAAGACTATCGCAACTCCTGCGCTCATTGCCGCAGCACCTGAGTCGGCGAGCTGCAGGCCGCCGGACTGCTGGAAGCTCGGCGAGTCGGCGTCGCTCTCCTCATCGTCCCCCCCCGGCTCCAGCGCCAGCACTGAGTCCGCCAGCGCGCCCACCTGGTTGCGCGCAAAGTCCTGCAGCAACGGTCCCAAAGAAATCGAGCACCGCGGCATTCTTGCAGAGGTGCGCCTCACCCCAATGTCATGCGGCATCATCATCTTGCCGTTGCAACTGGTCGGATGAAACTCCAAACTGGATTCATCGCCGCAGCTGCAAACAGAGAGAACATAGCAACTGCAAGGGAGCGATCCGGATCTCACCAGCTGCTCATCGAGCTTCAGATGCGAAGCCTGTTCAGCCAGCTTCCCTCCCAGGTTGCTCAGCTGACCCCACATGATGCGTTTATGACCAAAGAGAGGTGTTGAGGCGGACAGTTGGACAGCCGAATCAGAAATCCAGGTCCCTGCCATCAAGGCTTGCTGATGTGCCATAGCATCGCGGCCACAGCCGCAGGGAACTGCAAGGCACATACATCTTTCAGGTTCTACTGCAGTTTGTGTCCGAGGGTTGCGCACCAACCAGCAAGCCATCAGTGATGGCAAGCCTCAGGGAGGAAACCTATCAGAAACGGGGCAAGTGCTGTCGTGCAAGCACACATTGTGCAGGAGGTGGTCAGAACGTTGCTGAGTGATAAGGGGTTGGGGCGGTCTTACAAGCTACTGTCATATTCGATGTACTGACTGGCATGGCATTCCGGGTGTTTTCCAGTCCGCTTGCATGAAAAATTCACTTTCTGCTGCCACTGCGTGGTGGAGCGGTGGCGCCGCCGCCCCAATGCATCACTGCAATGCGACTCGTGCATGGCAGCTCGAGGCCGACTTAGTTACGCAGTACAAACACAACACTGTCTCGGTGGCTGCCAATGCTCCGTGTCATTATGTTTGCTGTGGTGACCGTTGCCTGGCCGCCCTGGCGTTACATACAGCGCTGCGACGGGCGCTCGAGTTTGACACATCATCGAATCACACAGTCGGCAGGGGTGCCGACATGTCTACAGATATGAAACTGCTGATATCAGTCAGATGTGCGATTACTGCTACAAACCGGGGCTATTTGAATCAGACTGTTCAACATGGTGCTGACCCGCACCATCAAAACCCTACCGCAGACCACTGCGTGCGGCTGTGACACGGAGCGCTCCTCGGTATGTTGCCTCTATCTACCGTTGTTGATGTTGCTGCGTTCCTCGCTGCACCGTCACACACGAGCTAATCAAGGTGTAGAGAAACACATGACGGGTGATGCTGCATGCAAGATTGAACAGCAGGTCCCTCATGGTCAGCAGTGTCAGCCGCTGCAGTATGAGAGTGCACAGAGTGACAAGTGACATCGATTGTACGTGCATCATGAATGACGCGAACTTGACAATGTTGTAGCTTGTAATACACTAGTACTCTTCGCACCACATGCCGACGGGAGGGTTGGTTGCATGCTTATACAGACCGCTTACCTGCGGCCGCGGCCAATGCCTTCAGTTGCTGGCTGGCCCCGATTGTCGCTGTGGCAACAGCCGCCTGCTGAATGACTGACACCACATTACTGTCGTCGACCCGCTGGGCAAAGACTTGCCTCTGCTCGTGGCATCACGCACCGTCGCACAGCACAATCCGCCTCCCGTACGGTGCAGGTACCACATAGACTGTGCCGAGGCAGGCAATAATACAGGGCAGAGGACACAAGCAGCAATGCCACAGGGTAAGGGTGCTGATGATGCGCACCACAGCTGTACCATGCATCCTGTGCGGAGTTGCCGCTGGCAATGGCTTTCTGCTCCTGAAAGCTCAGCCCATTGGAGGTGGTGGCGCCAGTCAGGCGCCGGGCGGCGCCCTCACGGCCCACAGTGCCCGCCGCATGCTGCACAGCATCAGCTTCAGCCACGCCTGCAGGACGGTGAGCAGAAGGCACTAAGTAGATGCAGAAACTTTGATCGTCGTGTCTGAACCTGAGGCGAACCATGAACCTTGCCGTGCCGAACTTACGCACAAACTTGCTGCCCCTCCAGAGGGTCCCACGAGAGGAGTCGGTCGCCACAGCAGGTGTAGAGCGCAAGGGTGCATGGCAGAACTGGAAACAAGCTGTTCTGACTAGTTTGAGTGAGATGGCATGCCAGTTGACCCCACCCGGGTATACCGACAGGACCAGTCAACCCCGTAAAGATGGCTAGGGCTCCAAACTTCATGTTTCAAGCAGCGGAAAGATCAGCGGGGACCTTGACTCGACCGAGCCTGCAGGCTTCATCTGCACTCGCGCTCTTCGCTGCCTTGGGCGTGAGTCAGGCTGTGCAACGTGGCTGGGTCATCTCGCAGGACCGACGTGCTGCTGCTCATGAGCTCTGTTCCAGAATGTTGTCGCCGTCTGCTCCTAGGTATCACATCAGCACTGCTAGACACACTCCACACAGCTGGTGAACGGTGCGATCTCGCAGTATTCTCTTTCTGAGCGACAACAACACACCAATCTGCTGGAAACTGTAGACCGCAAATGTCTACAAGGCCGCTGCACGGAAATGCGCATAAATGGCAATGTACAAGGCCCGCTGCTATGCTCTCGCCAAATTGTTCCAATCTTGGCATACTGCCAAAACTCAGCGTCCGGCGTCCAGCCGCCCGCCCGTGCACCAGGCGGTGCGGCCCGTCCACACGCTGCCACAACAAAAAGCGTCACGGCCTGGATGTCGTTATTTCCTGTTTCCGGGCGGCCAGCTGCTCCCAGTCATCAGTGGTGGTGCGCGTATGACACGGCATTCTGCCGCAGCGATGCCAGCGGCCCCCGCGCGGTCGTCGGTGTGCACGTCACCACCAGCCGCAGCTCATGGAATGCCTCCCGAGCGCCGCCCAGCGCCGTCAGCGGCAGCACTCGCACCGCCAGCTTGGCCTGCGACGCAAGCCAGTACAAGCTCGGTGCCAGAACTTGTCGCCATTCATGACTCCCGAGAATGGAACCCACACCAATGGAGGGTCGGTTCCTGACACCTCCCCACATCGTGCTGTGAAGCACTGCAAGTGGACTGGCAGCACGGCCGGCCGCACGGCACAGGAAAGGTCCCCATCATGAGCTCCCGACGTGCTGCAACACGGCAGCCCCCGCACCTTCTGGGAGACAGATTCGCCGCCTGGCGATGCCACATTCTTCCACAGCACAGCACAGCACAGCACGTGCCGTCATTCTTCCACAGCACAGCACAGCGCAGCACGCGCCGTCGAAGTGGCGACCACCTCTCGGAGACGGCTGTGCGCGGAGGAGTGGCGCCCCAGGTGGCCACATCCATGCAATACCGCACCAAACCTCTATCAGCAGGTCGAAGCGCAGGTTTTAAGCCCTAAAGGCTGCGCACCTTCTGGGCGCGGCTGCGTGTGGAGGGGTGGGCGCCCAGGTGCAGCGCCATCGCCTGGCCGGGGGCAATGGTGCCGGCCGCCGGGTGGGCCTGCAGCCACGACGGCAGCCCACCCCGCCCGACGCCGCCGCCCTGCGCAGGACGCAGGGCTCCCTCTGATAAGTTCCGGATGATAGGTTTCGCATGGTGGGGTCCAGGGCTCTGAGATGACGTTGCCAGGTGCGGGTCCTGGGTGACGCCGGGCCGCAGTGGAAACAGGTGAGTCTTTGAGGCAGCGGGTAGCAAGCAGGACGTGCAGCGTGCACTTGGAGCCGGTCATTGCTCAGGTGACAGCTTGCTGCACAAGCGGAAGAGTCACGCCGCAGAGTCATGCTAGAGGCATGTACGCCTTGCCAGCGGATCATAGTGAAGATCCACAACATGCCAACTCGTTACTCGGCGGCTCCGAGTCTGCAGGGCGCTGCGAGGGCGGCGGGGGAAGCAACGCACCGAGGCAGGGCCCAGGCAGAACGCCGCCGGCGCGCTGCCGCGGTTGTGCAGGTGCACCAGCTCGCCCGGGGGGCTTCCTGCTTCCACTTCCACGGCGCCCGGGACCACGTGCACATCGGGGCGCCCCTCCGCCTCGGCGGCCCGCGCGTCCGCTGCCGCCAGGATGGCCGATACCCGGGCGCGCTTGCGGGCCTGGGTGCAGCAGGGGTGGGCGGGGTTGGTACGCATGAGGTGGCGGGCGCTGCAAGGCCCTGGTGATCGTTTGGGGGCGGCCGGGGGGGACACGGGGACCGCGGAACTGCGCCATCAGCACGATTCCGGCACCCCACCTGGGTGTGCGGAGCTTTGGCGCGTGCCACGGCGCAGTCCCCCCGGCACATTGGGCATGCAGGGTCAGCTCGACAGCACCCTGGCTGCCTGGGAAGTCCCCGGTGATGGACGGCTAACATGGCGGCTGCGCCGGCAGCACTGTCAGGCGCCTGTTCAGCAGCGCAAATCCTCCTCGCCCTGCAGAAGCAAGCGTGTCAGACGCGGCCCCCAAAACCTCCGAGTGGAATGGCGGCGCGCCTGGTCGGTGACGGGCATGCTGATGGCCAGCTTCGCCAGCACCGGCTTGTGGTCTGACTCCACGGCGTGCGGCACTGACCAGTAGTGGGTGCACTTGACGCGGATCTCCTCCGCCGCCAGCGCCGGCTCGGGGGCGTCAGGGTCCTCCGTGCTGCGCCGCGACAGGGCCTGCAGCAATGCGGAGCGGCAGAGACGGTCAGGTGCTTGCATGGCCCCACCACATGCATGGCGCTGAGCTGCTGCGGGCCTGTGCGGGAGCAGGGGGGCGCCTGACGCCACCTGACAGATGGTTGACGGCAGAATCCCCAGCCCACGATGAGCACAGCGTTCGCAGGAGCAGGAGTCGCTGCATGCAGGGTCAGGGGGAAACCCCGGGAGACGCCCTTGGCAAAGCCTTTCAATAGGATGCCCTTGAGTAAATCAATCCTCTGCGCACCTGGGAGGAGTCGCGGGTGAGCTCCGAGCCGCGGAAGAGCACGCGGTCGCACCAGGCCGGCACCCGCTGCTTCTCGCTGCTGTCGTAGGCGTGCGGGCTGACCTCCCCCTTGTCGAACTTGTAGGTGGGCGCGAAGCGGAGGGGGGCCTCGTGGAGGTAGCGGAACACGCGCCCCGCCGCCACCTCCCGCTGCAGCTGGTCCTGTGTGCGGCGGCTGAGAGGTTTGTGGCAGAACACAATCAAATGACGAGGTTGCCTCGTGCATGCAGCGGGACATGTGCCCGGCCGCCGACTCTTGCCGCAGCTGGTCCTGTGTGTGACAGCTGAGAGTTTTGTGACGGGATGCGAATGCCGAGACTGCCTCGTGCAGCGGGACAAGCGCTCGGCCGGCATCCCCCATCGCAGCTGGTCCCGTCCTGGGCACTCGAGAGGTTTGCAGGAAGGCAGTGACGAGGTAGGTAGGTAGTGGATCACAACCCCTGCCGCCATCCCCCACAGCAGCTGGCCCTGTGGCATGTTTGTTGCATCCTGGTCGAGCTTCCACCCTTGGGCGATGTCATGCAACGTCATGCGATCTCAGGTGGCTTGACCCCAGAACTGGGCAGGGCCGGATGTTCACTAGGGGTGCATGTCCAACAGGGAGGCCCCTTCGGTGTGATACAGGTTCACTGCCGCTTCTGTTGTTCATGGTTACGACGGACCATTTGTTCAGACGACGTGGCGGGGACGCGATAGCTGAGGGGCGCAGTCTCAGTGCTGCGTCAGCAGTCGATTGGAAAATGCACGAAAGTGCGGCGACCTAGAATGGGCGGGAGACAGGGGGCGCCTGGGTGAGCTGGTTCAAGCGCCATGAGCTTGGTTCACCAGTCGCGCACAGAGAGCTGCACAGAAAACACGGGAAAGCAAAAGCAACAGAACAGATTGAAGAGCCACCTGGGCGAGCAGGTCCTGCAGCGCGGAGGCCTTGTCCTGCAGCAGGAAGCGGCGGATGGAGGAGACGACGGCATTGCGCTCGCCGACGATGCGGTAATTGAAGTCGCCCATCCACACCAGCAGCTCCGCTGCGCGCATGCCCTCCCCCTGCAGTTCGTGGAGGATTGTCGTCGAGCACTGCTTGAGGACGTCCATCCCTGTTCCGCACCAGCGGTTCCGCCGCGCGCAGCCAATTCCCTTGCAACGACATGCTGTTGCATGGTATCACGCATCGTGATCTGACATGGCTTGATGTGATGTACGGTCATCAAAGGCGCCCAGCCAAACCAGCAGCTCTGTTGCGCACATGCCCTCCCCCTACGGGATGTGTATGAAGGCTCGGCAGGGCTGCGGGACAACCTCAGTTGAGCCGCTCAACCGAACTGACGCTGCCCCGTCAGCACACACAGAAGCAAAGGTGGTTGTGGCGCCTCGTGCGCTGCCCAGCAGCAGCAGCGACTCCCGGCGCCCCCAGAGCCTGTGGACTGCGAGGCTCGCATTCGCTGCGTCGCGTGCCTCAGCTCGGCGCCTTGGCCGCAAAGAGCGGCGGTCCACCTTCTGGCCATGCCCGTCGGCCCGAACTGAAACTGCACCTTGGTGCCACACGATGAACGACTGCAGGCTGCATCGGAACGAAACGCCTCACCTGGCCCTCCTCTTCTTCTGCCAGGTCCTCGAACTCACTGCCCTCGCCCGCCTCATGTGCGGCAGCCGCCGCCCCCGCCTGCAGCCGCTTCGAAGACGGACCCGCCTTCAGCGCGCCGCCGCCGCCGCCGGCCGCGTGGCTGTCCTCGTCCAGCCAGCCAGCACGCTTAAAAGCCAGCTGCGCCGCAATCTGGGCGTAGTTGGCGTTGCGCGCCTCCACCGCACCCTGTCGATGAGTGCAGCCAGAGGATTCCTCCAGGACTGTCCAACACTGACTCAGCGAAGGAGTGACAGAGCCCAGCAAGGAAAGGTTGCTTCCTGAACCCGTTGCCAGGCTAGACCTCCAGGCTGGTACCGTGGGCCACAGCCGCGACAGCCGCGGCACCTGTGCACTGTCAGTGACGGCGACGCTGCTGGGCCTGTGTGCAGGCGGCACGACCTACCCAAGTTCCAAGCCGGTGAGGAATGGTTGTCGTTTCTGCCACTGCCACACGGACTGTGTCACCCAACGGCTGTGGTGTCCTTAGGGCTGCTGCGGACCGTTTGTGGCTATAGAGAAGCCAGCAAAGCACGCCTGTTGGCGATCACGGTGGATGTGGCTGCTGATTTTGGTGACGGTGCCGCTCCGAGATACCCTTGGCTGCCGCGCATCATCAGGCCTCGGCCGGCCCTTCGCACGGTGAGGCCAGTACGGATCAGAGAGCACAACTGCAGCAACGATGGCTCATCCCCCAGACCCCACCTGTGCTGGCCCTGAAAGCTTTCGTAAAGCTGAGCATCAGGGCAGACCACGACGGAGCGGCCTGGATTTCTGCGGCAGGAGCACCTGCAGCGTGGAAGGCTGCACTCTGGCGTCGCTGTCGTGCCGACGAGCACTTCACTGCAAGCCTGGAACCGGTCGGAACACAGACAAAATGAGGGACGTCCTCCGTGCCTGGTGCGCGGCGAAGTGGCTGTTGATGAAGGCGACGCGGCGGCGGTGTAGCGTGAAGCCGAGCGCCACAGCGCCCTTGTTGCCGCCCACGCCCAGCACCCCCGTGGCAACGCTGGCGGACGCCACCTCGCCCACCACCTCGCCCAGCTCCTGCGGTCGAATAGGGTGTGCAAATGTCATGAAATGAGCGTCTTACAGGGCAGACGGCTGCCAGGCCGCCGCCGACGAGCCAACAGACTAGACCCCACTGCACCCACCGCTGGTGCAGCAGAGGAGCAGCATGCCAGCAGCTTGCACAGGCATGCCCAGCCACTGCCACACGCACACCAATAGAGGTTCGGACGAGATAATTGGAATTGATTCTGGCAACAAGTATCACCGTGCCTTCAGACAGACCCGTGCCGCACCTGGCGTGCAAAAACGAGGACCAGCATCCCCGACAGCTGGCGCAGGCCGACCTGCGTCCAGGCAGCATCGCCGGCGCCGTGCAGCGCACGCAGGCAGCGCCGTCCCCACCAGTGCGCATTCGCATTGCCCTTCTCCTGTGGCCACAGTTACACATGTTACATGGTCTACTGCACACGCCTGGCTCCAAGCAGGTGTGAAGCTGACCCCAGGATGGTTTGCTATGAGTATTCCAAACATGCGCTCAATGACTGGAGAGCAGCTCCGCCGGACAATTGCCAGCAGAAAGACTGTTGGTTTCGGGACTCCCTGCCATGCGTGCAACACAGCATTGGGGGTGCAGTAGTGCAGCCAGAGTTTCAGGGCACGTCCCAGCACAGGCAGCGGCGGCAGCGTACGGCGCGCAGCCGCTCGACGCCGGAGTCCTGCAGCAGGCTGCAGAGCAGCCATGTGCCTGCCCCACATCTTCGAAGACGATGGCAGGCGATACTAAAGTCAACCGTCGGACTGAGTATCCCCTGACGATGGGGAACAAGGCAGAACGAGGCTGCACCAGCATGCCGCGCGCAATGGCGTCCTTGGCGGCCGCGATGGCGACGCTGCCGCCGCCCATCTCAATCTCCTGCAGCCCCACGGCCGCGACGTGCGCGTCTACCGCGGCGTTGCGCAGCGCGGTGAATGCCGCGGAGTCCTCCGGGCGCTGCTCGTTCACGTTCCACGTCATCGCGACGCACGTGTAGCAGCGCCGGCTGACAAGCTGGTCCATCTCCGCTTCCAGCTCCGCCCTGCGCGCAGCAGGCAGTGCATTACGGGCATGCTCCTCACGTGCAACGGAGCCATCAACAGGATAGTGGAGGAGCAGGCGTGGCGGCCCCCATGCAGGTGTGCAGGCGAAGGCACACGTCCCTGGCCTGTAGCCTGGTGCAGAGTACCAAGCATGACATAACAGGATCGGGCTGCGGCCCGGCCGCGGTGGCACCTGCAGTCGTCGTCGGCGGGGCCGGGCACGCCGGCGGCCCAGCCGCGCACGCCGCCGTCGGACGCCAGGCTGAACACGCGGCGCCCCGCCTGGGTGACCGACACGACCGCGGTGTCGTGCGCCTCCCAGTGGGCCAGCAGCGCGGGCTTGGGCCCGGTGCTGAACACGCGCAGCGAGCCGCAGCGGAGGCCCAGCCACAAGCGGTCGCCGACTGCCGCTGCGCAGCGGATGCCGGACCCCATCTCCTGCGCGCCGCCACCAACAGGGGTTTCGAATCACGGTTCCAGGCCTTGTGGACTCGCCCGGGGCCATGCTGTGGACGCACGAGCAGCTGCAGTCGGCTTGTCCTGATGCGCTGCGAGTGCTGCAAGCGCTGGCGCGCCGAAAGCGCGCACAGCAACCCAGCAGCGCCGGAAGAACAACGGGTATATATACATGCTTGCTTGCAGCAGAACACGCTCGAGATGTCCTGCTGCCGGAGCTGTCGGCGCACGCACCTTGTACCATTGCACGCAGCCGCCCGAGGTGTAGCGCTCCAGCAGGCCGCCCTTGTGCCCCGCCCACACATAGCCGTCCGGCCCCGCTACCAGCACCTGCCACAGGACTTCCAACATCAGATCCATGTGTGTTTTACGTTCGTTGCAACGAGCATCTTGTTCAAGTATTTTATTGCTACTCCTGTTTGCTGATCCTTTGGCAGCTGCCTTCCAAATGCCTGTGGCAACTGCCCTCCCAATGCAGTTGCCACAGGTTGAGCAGACAGGTTTAGTGGCTGTGGTGACGCCAGAATAATTGGCTGTGGTGATGCAGGCTGCTGCGCCGTGATCCGGAGTCATCATGCTGGTAGCAGGGTCTCTGGGGGCGCTTGCTGCAGCATCGTGCCTCAGCCACCATAGAATGACATGATGGCAAGCCGATACACGTGCGCTGTGTATACAAGAGCGCATCCAGACCTTGATGTCGCCGTGGTGGGGGCTGGCCTCGGGCTCCGACCCGCCGCCGACGCTGTGCGCCGACCAGTTGGCGGCGGCGGGCAGCTCCGCCGAGGTGGGGCGCTGCTGCTCGGAGAAGGAGCCGCCGCCGGCGTCCTGCCCCTCGATGCGCGCCGCGATGCGCGTGCCCAGCTTCTTCAGCAGCTTGCCCGCCTTGACTGCATATCATAGGCAAGGAAGATTAAAGAGAGTTTTGAAAGCGAGTTCAGCTTAGCTTCTTGAGCAGCTCGCCTGCCTTGACTGCGGCGAACGCGGACGACAAACTTGAGAAAAGAGGAAGAAAGCAACGAGCTCAGTCCACTGTGGCGTCTGTCTGCGCTGTCTGCCCCGCCGCGCGTGCAGGCGGGGCGGGGGCAGCGGGCAGGCAGCAAGAAAGAGCGCCCGCCAGGGCTGCAGCCGCAGGAGGACGCAGGCCCATCGGCGGCGCGGGCATGCGGGTGCGGCCCCCACAGGCGCGCGCGCCTGCCGTGTGGGCCACGTTGTCGCGGGCGATGGTCATCTGCTCCGCCACGCCGGCGAGGCGGGTGTCGGTCTGCTCAGCCCAGGCGCGCTGCCGCCGGATCTCCTCGTCCCGCGACAGCCAGGCTCCCGGCACCGCCACGCCGCCCACGGCGTCCATGTCTAGGCCCTGAGGTCGTTGAGGAGGAGCGGACTCACTGTGGTGAGGAGCGGGGCTCACTGTGATGAGGAGCGGGTGCCATTCTGATGAGGAGCGGGTGCCGCTGTGGTGGCACGGAGCTCTGGGGTATTGCCTGTGCACACATAGAAACAGGATGCCGACCAGGGGCGGAGGCAGCACACTACAGTCCCCGATTGTCACACAGCAGGACGGGTACACGAGCAGTCGGGAGCGTGTGCAGGCCCGATGCGCAGGGGCGGCACCTTGGCGCTGTTGATCTGCAGGTGTGCGCCGTGCTCGCCGGTGAAGCTGGACAGCGCCTCGGCGGCAGTCGCAGGCGACTCCCCGAAGGCCGGCGGCAGCGGTTCCTCGAGCTCCCGGTCGCCGCCAATCTTGCCGAGCCAGGCGCCCGTGTCAGCAGACCACACGCACAGCGTCTTGCCGCTGCAGCTCCACACCACCTGCGCGCCAGTGGCAAAACCATGTCCAAGCCGTACACACCTACTTCGTCCGTCTGCAAGCCCAACGACACAGGAAGAAAGCGCCGTGCCACTGGAACGTTGTAACTGCGACTTCAGAAGACCTCTGCAGGAGCAGAATTTTGACGCGTCACTGATTGGAGGGATTCGAGGCCAACACATGCCCTGGGACATTGCCGAGATGGAGCGCTGCTATTTGAGCAGTCTCGAGCGGATCGCCTTGCTAGTGCAGACCAGGCCACCCATGAGATTTCAAGCCACCCGAGAACAGACTCGGGCAAGACTATTCGGCTACTCATGTCATTGGAGGCGCTGGGAAAGGCGCTTTTGGACGGAAGTCCTGCATGAACAAATTGCAGCGCTTTGCCTGCTCAGGAGCAACCCGTCCTGGATGTCTGAATGTTCTGAGCGAGACCCTCTTCCCTCAGGTGTGTGCATCAAGCCATTCTGAACTTCGCCGCAGGATCAAACAGTGCACATGGAAATTCAGGCAGAAGCTCAGCGCTGCAACTGGAGCAGATTGCCCACCTGGCCTGGCAGCGGCAGTGCGAGGAAGGAGATGTGGCCGCCGTGGGGCCGGTTGCCGCTGGAGCCGCGGCGCAGCTCCCGGGCCTCCACCTCGGACATGGCAGGCCCCTCGTGGCTAGCCGGCCAGATGCTGCACCGGCAGGGAAACGAGTCGGCGCGGAAACAAACCGAGTTTGAGGAGCACCCTGTGGGCACTGGTATCACTAAATCTCTGTCTCCAGCATGAGCCCTTGTGGCTGGCGAGCAAGGGAGCGAGAGAGGGGACAGGGTGAGACACGAGGAGGATTGGTCGACTAGACCAGATAGCGGTATTTGACCAGGGGTTTCCAGGCCATGTTGACCACTGATACCCCGGCTGAGCCCCGTCTGATGTGCACATCCAGGCGCGCGGCCACCTGTTAACCAGATGCTTCGTGGGCACCGGCCCACCACTCAGCAGCCGTTGTTTGTCTGGGCAGTCGAGCAGCGCCGGGTGCCATGCCACTACTGTGGCCGGCCCAGGGTGGCTGGCGAGCCAAATGCAGTGTGGGCTAGCGCATCGTGCTTCTGATGGGGTCAGCACATGGTTGAACCCGACTCTGCCTCGGCAAACGCAGCAGCGCCTGCTCTGCACGCTCAGCCGGCCCGCGCTGGCCGCCTGGCAAGGGTGGGAGTCCTGTGCAGCTGTAGAGCTGGAAGAAAGCTGCGGTTTCGCCGCGCACCGGATGCTGCCGCGGGAGTTGGCCACCCACAGGTCGCCCCACGCGGTGGCGCACATTGCGGTGACAGAGCCGCCGCGGAAGGCGGCAAAGCAGTAGCGCCGCTCCACTGCCGCGCCCGGCATGTCGCCCAGCGTGTACCCGCACACCCAGCCGTCGTGGTGACCTACGCGCCAGGCACTCAATGCTGGGGGGTGAGAGGCGTCACTGCGCGCTGGTCCAGACAGCCAGGTTTGTGCAAGACTTGCGAGAATACTCCTCGCCGCTGCTTCACACACAGCACCGGTCGTTTGGCTTAAACCTCGAACTCTGTGGGTCAGACAGCGGTCTGTGCTTGTGTTGATCGTGACTTGGTCTGCCGTGCCCAGATGTGGACGAGAGCGCAATCCGCCAAATGCAGTCATTGATGCTGCTAGGCGCATCAAGCACAGCAGTCCTCAGCAGATGCACACCCGTCCACAGCAGGCTGTTGTGCAGGTCCACGTGGAGGCAGGTGACGGGCTTGACGCCGCGCAGCGGCACTTCCAGCCCGGGCGCTGCGTCAGTGTCCTCGCTTGAAATGCGGTCCGGCATCTCCGCTTCCTGCAAAGGGGTGCGGAGACGGAGATCAGGGGACACAGCACGGAGGGGACACAGCACCAGGAGAGCAGACACGAAGGGGTCGGCGAGGAGACAATGCGAGGGCCAGCCTGGCTCGCTTGTCAGCAGCTCCGGGAGGCTCACGCGGCCTTGCGCACAATCAAGCTCTGTCAAGCCTGGGATGCCAGCTGAGCCATGAGCGGTGCTCCGCCTGGACCCAGGTCACATTCTGCATCTCCTCTGTCCTTTTGGGCCGGCACAGACTTGCGGAACACGAAGCGTGTGTCAGAGCCACGGCGCACCTCACGGTTGTTAGCATGCGGCAGGCGGAGCGCGCCACCAGTGCCGGCCCACTGGATGAAGGCGCCCTGCGACTGCCCCGCTGCCGGCACTGCGGCAGGCGCTGCACGACACGAAACGGAAGTTGCAAAGCAAGCAAGGGCCTGCGTAGAAGCTTCAGGCAAGACAGATGAACACTGCAGATGCCTTTTCTGCACACACCAACAACAACATAATCTTTCCCAAATCAAGAAGGCCGACAGCGCCGGCCAGACACGGCAACATGACAGCATGCTCACAACATGTGATCCCGCACAAGTTGACCACTGTCACTGGCAGGGACGCACCCGCAAACAGGGAGCCGTTAGCGGCGGCCAGCATGCGTAGCGCGGCGGACCGCTTTGGGTGCAGCGGCGGCTGTCGGACGTCGATAGACAGCGGCGCTGTCTCCAGTGCCGCGTCCCCGATCTGTGCATGACAAACACGACGCTCAGGTGTGAGCCCCTCGAAGCAGGACGTACTCGCGCTCATAGGTTCCTGGGGAGGTCTGCCTACGATCAATCAGCGACGTGGTGTGTTGGTTCAGAGGTGAACGCCTCTGCCTGAACGTAGGCTGGGCGCACTGGGGGCCCCCCAGGCGGCGTGCAGCAGCAGCGGCTGCGCGTGTGGCTGTCGGCAGGTGCCCGAGTGCAAACAGGGTGCTGTGTGCAGCATGGCGGTCGACATTGCTGACATGCTACCATGAGCACGCCCCAGGGGGAGGGAGCAGAGGCTTCGGGAGGGCTGTCGCACCTCCAGGGCATTGAAGCTGGGCGTGGGTAGCCTACCGGGGCTGGGCCGATGCAGCATGCGTTCTGCGCGGCAAGTGCCAGCACGCATCAGAGGTAGTGAGGCCACGATCTGCGCTAATGCTCCTGTCACAGCAGCCTGAACATGGACCCATGATTCCTAGCAACTCGACTCACCAGGGTGCAGGTCAGGCGGCCAGCCTGATGCGCAGCGCCAATTTTCAATGCAGGGTCACTTTCGGTCGTGTTGCGCGTGACCGAAAACCTCACCGCTCATCGACTGGCTGGTAGGCCCTGGCGTTGACCTCGCCTGCAGCGTCCGCTTGTGCGGCACGCCAATCGTGCGCGCATGGGTCAGTGGCAGCGGGCCAGCCGCCAGTCCAGTTCCGCCGCCACCAGTGTCCCGCACCACGCCAAAACCCTCCTCGTCACTGCTGCCATCGATACTGCCGCCATCGTCGCCGCTGGCGCTGCCGTCGCGAAGCTCCGAGACGGAGGAGTTGCGCGAGACATTGCCTGCGGCTCTCCCTGTCGAAGCCGTGGCAAAGCGGCTTTGCGCTGGCGCCGCCGCTGCAGTTGGAGTCGGCGCCGCGCCGCTGAGGCTCAGCCGCTGCACGCCTGCTGCGGCGCCGCCTGCCGGGCTGCCGCCTGCTGCGAATGAGACAGCACTGCCTGTGCTGACACGGCTGGCCGAGACCGGCTGCACGGGGCCCTTTCGGAGCATTGCCACAGACGACGAGGTCGGGGGCGAGGCCGCCGAGGAGTCTGCAGAAGAGGCGGCCGCTGCCGCAGCAACGGCGCCGCTGCCAGTGCGGGGCGCGATGCGCGGCGGGGGCAGCGGGCGGCCCGTCAGTTGCTGCCAGCCGCCGTCGCTGGCGGCTGCTTGCACCGCGCCGCTGTCGTCCAGAGACCTGCCCGCCTGCAGTGCATGGTGGCTTCTGTTGCATTGAACTCCGTGACTGCCTTGGAGTGTGAAGATGAGCATCTGCAAGCTGGTTGCAGAGTGTGCACTCCTTCAAGCAGTCGCCTTTTACTCAAAGATGGCCGCCTGAAAGTGTTGCAAGTCAGCGACCTCCATGGCAGATGGATCATCGGTGGCACCCCGTCTGAGAACAGACACAGCCCTGCGCGGCTGAGCAACAGACCTGTGCGTACGCGACCACGCGCATGGCGGCCGCAAACTGCTCCGTGGTCAGGCCCTCCCCCTCCGCAGGCGCCGCCCGCTTGGCGGCACGCCAGATCTTTGACAAGTCAGCCTTTGGCAGCCCGGTACGCGTGAAGAACTGCACCGCCTCCCCGCCGGCGACCCTGCACCCGGGGCTGCAGAGTCAGCAGCGTCGCTGTGACACCCTGACAGCAACGGCAGCCTCTCAGAACCGAATGCACTGGCGAGCCCGCGCCGGTGAACAGGCGCGTGCATTCGTTGGAGGCGATATGGTCTTATCAGCGGCAGTCCTGCAATGCTGTGGCATTGGACTATTGCTGCAGATTGCAATGCGCCACTGACCTGCCGTCATGGTCAGCGTCCGCATCCGCAAACCAGCGGTCGAGGTCGTTCTGTGCGGCGCCACCTGTTGGCGCTTTGCCGCTGTACGCGGACGGCAGTGCCCCAGCGTCCAAGAACAGGTCGTCCCAAGCCTGTCACCAGGGAGACACATGTCAGAACCTGCACGCAATCTGGCATAACAGCGAGGCACCAAGACCTATGACCGGGACAGGCTCAAGTCATCTTCCCATTATACAGCAGAACGCATGTGACGCGAGACTTGCACCTGGTATTGAGCGGGCCTGGCTGACGCGGCGCTTGATGCGCCCGCAGGGTGCAGTTTTGCGTCAAGTGACGACGGTGTCGAGCCAGTCAGATCGGCTAGGCTGTCGAGGAGCGACGCAGCAGGGGTTGCTGGCAAATTCGACGCCTGTTGCGCGGCTCCTGATGTCTGCTGCTGTTTCAGACTGCTGTCGGATCTGCCAGCGTTGATGATCTGGTCAAGCTCGTCCATGCTGGTAGCCTTCGAAGGGCCAGTTTATACGTCAATGACAGTCATTCCGGTAAAGTAGTGATCAAGAATCGTTGACGGGGGTCACCACAGTGGACCAAGAGCATTTGCTGGGTGAGTCTTGACACACTTCGTGGAGGTCGGGTCATGATGATCTGCGACTTGTACGCCAGCATGAATCCGGGAACAGGCTGCAGTATGGATGCTTATATACTTGAACTCTGCAAGTGTTGTCTATAGTCGAGGGCAAGGCGGTAAGGTCAGCTTCAACTCATCAGCAAGGCTAGCAGGACTCCGGTGGCTAGAGTCTCATGCTGTAATGTCACCATGAAGTTCACGAGCCAGCGAGGGCATGAGCGACCAGTGCAAAAACAGTCCTGCAATTGCCACTTGCTCGCCTGTCAATGGAGATTGTGCGTGTGCAGGGTCTCAAGGATCAGCTGCTAACCCTCCGGAATGCCTTTGCCGCAGCGCAGACGACGGCTTCCGACTAGCGCATGATCTGGGTCCAGCATGTACAGGTTTGTACAGGCTGCCATTATGAGCAACCAGCGCATGGCCTGGGTCCAGTAAGTACAGTTAGTACAGGCGCCATAAAGAGCATCAACCGCTGCGTCCGTCCCCAGGAGCTCCAGCGGCGAGCCCGGCAAGGCGCGCAGACACGAACGCCCAGTAGAAATTGAAGCCGCCAATCCTCCCGAACACATCCAGCAGCTCCCCGGAGACGTAGACACCCTGAGAGGCAGCACATTTAGACATTCAGCCAATCTTTCTGTGAGCGGCAGCACTGTCTGTGCTGGCATTTGCAGGTGGTGTGCCGCCATGGCATGGGCTTGTTGACCATGCAATAGTACTCGATCAAGTGCTGGCGCACGTCGGCCGCTGACACTGCCCCTAGTTGCAGCTGCTCCCGGCGGCGAGCTCACAATAAGACACTGCCACCACACTTTTGTCGAACCAAAACCGATGTGGCTGAAGCTGCACGAGCACTGCAGCTACTAGCATTTAGGCATTATTTTCTGCTTTGTTACTGATCGCACCGGCAGCTTGCGGCTCTCGCAGGTGGCGCAGTTGATCTCGCTCAGCGGGATGCCGCCGCCTGTGACCTCAGCCTGCGCGGCAGGTGAACCGCGGTCTCGCAAAGCCCGCAGAACCCGGTCGCCTCATCAGAGACTCGCGCCGAAGGTCGGTTGTCCAGTGGCGGTAACACCCGCACATGGCTCAATTCAAACAGCCATAACATCCAGCGTGATGGCGGTGGGGGTGCTCCGGGCCTGCCTACACTGAAAGCCGCGCCTGTGACTTTTCACACCTCGCCTGGGTGCAACACGAGCAGCAAGGCACTTCTCCGTCGATGAGCAGAGGGTTTTGCTGCCTGTTGTTACCTTTGGGTAGCCTTCGTGCCCTGCTATATCCACCGGGAGCGCAGTGAGCGCCGTCAAAAGCGCCTGCCGCTGACCCTTCTTGAGGTCCGCCGCCCTGGTGGCCTTTCCGTCAACGCCTGCCGATGCGCACAGCGCCTGTGTTGCAGCACGACCAACGTCAAACTGGAACCTGGACCAGGTCAGTTCCGGCTGTGCACCTTTGGTGGACGGGAAGAGCGAAGGGGCTCGGCTGACGAGTTGCCCAGGCGCTGGTCGCAAGTTCGCTGGTCACCGGGCAGGCCTTTAGGGAAACGCACAACGTCTCACCTCTGCGAGCCGGGTGGGCAGGCCCCTGCGGTGCAGGACGCTGCCCACCGCCTGGCCGCCAGCCTCCGCCAGCGTCGCGGACCAGGCGTCCACCTCCTCGCCTGTCCAGTTGACCGTCAGAGCTGCGCAGGGCGGGACGTGACTCAATTTAAGCGCGCGCAGAATCTTTTCGGGCAAACGCGAAATGGGTGCGAGCGACATGCCAATGCGGCTGCCGCAAGCCTCATGCCGCAGGAACAGAGGCCCAGCTGCCACAAAGGGAACATGCCACACCCTGAAAAGAGCAGTCCATGTGTAGAAACCAGCCAGAGCTTGCTCGAAGTCATTCCTATTCGGCACCGGCATGCCGCGCTCCAGCGCAAAGACCGCGAGGTCTGACAGCCTGAAAGCGCAAAAGCGCCAAAGTGCAGAGGTAAACCGGTTTAGAGACGCAATGGTGGAGGCCCCACCCGGCGGCGGCGTGCCGCGCTCCAGCGCCATGACGGCGTGGTGCGACAGGTCGAGCACCGCCGGCCCTGTGACGCCGCGGTGGCTGAACAGCAGGCTGCCGCGCTGCGCTACCGCAGGCTTGCCTTTCCCCGTCGCCTTCCTGGCCGCCAGCTGCACGCTGTGCACCGTGAGGCCTGCGTGGACACGGCCAGGACAGGTGGATTGCGAAGGAGGGGTCGGGGGCATCTCTCGCTGTGCGTCTGCCGCTGTGCCCCGCAGTGTCAGCAGCTGCTGAACATGGCGCGACGCTGTCACGGCGCGCCAGGTTCGGGCTGCTCCTGCCTCACTCCCGCGCCACGACTCGGGACTGTGTCTTGTGACGCTGCAATGCATGTTTTCTGCCGCCGCACCTGCCAGCTGGGCGCCGCCCGGGTGGGATCCCTTGAGCGGCGTCAGCGCCGGGTAGGGGGCCTTGAGGCTGTGCCCCAGCCGTGCCAGCAGCGCCCACCCTGTGCCATCGGTTCCGAGCTTGGGGTACGACTTGCCGCCTGTCGCCATCACCTGCAGTGAAGCCGACACAGCTCAAATGGGTCGAGGTGACCTGTTGGGGGCCTGGCAGACATTCTTTTGGGGAGGAGGTGAGAAAAATCCCCAAGTGAGACTGAGCACGAGGCGAGGCCGCAAGGTTTGTGGTGCGCGCGCTTCAGAGCATCAGAGGAAGGGCGCTGGAGCCCTTCAGAAAGCCCAGCGCTGCATATCCAAGACTTGAGGTGCAGGGTCTGAGCTGTGCCGTCGAGGTCCGGCGCTTCGGGGCCGCGCACCACGCGCCGGGCTGCAAAGGCGCCGCCTTCCTGCGTCCTGCAGCGCCAGCCGCCGCCGCCCTCCTCGGCCTCCAGGCCTGCCAAGCCCTGGCCGTAGCGCACCGTCACGCCCACCGCCGTGCACGCTGCGAGCAGCCGGTCGCGCACCTGGGGCATCAGGAGGTCACACGTGACCTCGAGTAGGCAATACTCTGAACCTTGGTGCATAGGAATGCAGGGCTCGTCTAGCGTACTGGCGCCTGGTTTGCATGAGCTGTGCGTCGGAGTCGACCGCGATGGCTGCGAACGCAGCTGGGCAGCGATCTCAGTCTTCAGCAGATGTGCACATGGCCCTGCAGCACTGTGCACGGCAGCAGAGGCCGCACCTCCCGGGAGCTGTTGCTGGCGGGAAACCACTTCCGGGTGGTCTCCTCCATGGCGAGCTGCAGCCCAATGTCGTTCTCCAGCCTGCGCTGCCACCAGACTCATTGCTGTAGATGTTATTTGTTCATAGCGGGCAGCCCATGGGCAGCTGCATCATATGCATGCTCGTATCGTTCACTGACTTTTGGTGATGCAGGCGCATGTGATGTGCATCACAGCCCATTAGCTACCCTTGTTTCCACAGGTGATGTTCTCGCTCACCAGGCTCTGCAGTCGTCGACGGGCCAGGAGGCCAGCATGCCGCGCAGCGCGCCAGCGCTGGACTCTGTGAAGAAGTCGCGAGCGGCATCCGCGTTCTGCGGCAGCACATTGCTGCAGCCCACCGCAGCAGAACGAGATGTCAGCCCACTACAACGCCAATAAGCGTGCGGTCAGCAGGCACGGCAGGCCCAGCTGTTCTGAAGGGTGCCTCGAGCGCACGGCCATGTGCTTTCAAGAGGCCCAGACTCACCAGCGGGTGCCGCCGCTGATCAGTATCTTCCTGCCGGTCTCCTGCTGCTTCTCCAGGATGGTCACCTGCACACAATCGTCGCGCCTTGCCGCGCCCTATCACGTGTGACTGTTGTCATCTGGGGTTGTGCTTTCTGTGCCGGCACCGGGCGGTGACGTGTCTTTCGAAGCCTGAAACTGGCAGCCAAGAATGGATGTACTTTCATCCGCACGCATGGCAAGCATTCAGAGGACGCAGTTTCGGACCTGAGCCCCTTGCTTTGCGGCAAAGTATGCTGCCGTAAGGCCCGCCGCGCCGCCGCCGACCACGATGACATCTGCTGAGGCATGGGACTGTGCTGCGGCTGTGCAGCGCCAATCCCTGCTTCTGAGACGTGCAATCAGCTTCTGCCGGACTCTCAGCCTGGTGTTGCCATCTGCATAGGAGCTTGGCAAGGGCAGCAGCTGGCTGCGCATGCCAGATTGGGGCCTCGGGGGGAGACGAGTTGACCTCCAATGTACAGTCAGCTGAAGTCTACGTCGGTAAACAATTGTCAGTCGCCTTCACAACTATCGATTGGAGTGTGCGTCCTTCAAAGTGCTGCCTGCATGTGCACGGCAAATTTTGCAACAGCTTTCTGATGTCCACCAAAGGCGAACTTTGGCGCGCTTAACGATCAGTTGAGACCTCTTTGAAAGGGGCACACGGAAGCGGCACTGTCAGTCTCTCGCACTTTGCTATGACAACTGGCGGGAAAAGCTGGCGCGGGAGAGGCTGTACCGTCTTGCCGTACATATGTGTTCTCGTACATACGCGTTCTGCAGTAGGCACTGACCCTGGTTGAAACGAATCCTGCAACGCCGCGACGACCAAATTCCAGGTGTGTAATGCACCCGGGAGCAATTAAGATGCTCTAACTCGTTTCAACCAATTAACACCCGGCAGCAACCGGCAGCTATCCACTTCAAACCCTCAGCGGGCCGAAAGCCGCTCCAGGTCCCGTGTCAGGCGTCCAACGGCGTTGTCATACTGCGCGCCTTGCCAGTACATCTGGCCGCAGCGCCCGCACCGCCAGAAGTGCTCGTGACTGTTCCGCACCCCCACTGGAATGTTGGCGCCCTCCGGCAGCTCCGCAGCTGTGAGCGGCCTGCGGCAGAATGTGGCAGCACAGTGTTGGACCTCGACGAGCAGGACAGCAGCTTGAAGGGCTATTGAGGAGCCCAGCTGCACCAGGGATCAGGACGTCCACAGATGCTGTGCCTTAGCTACCCAACCATCAAGAGCCATGCGTGCTCATCTGTTCAGCCCGCTGGAGACGATGCAGGGACGACAGAGGGGGTAGTTACCTGAGCTCGAACTCGCCATTGCACTTGGCGCAACGTGACAGCAGCCCCAGCGCCGAGGTGTCGATCGAAAAGGCCGCCAGCACCTGCGCCGCCAATCCGCCTCTCGAGTCAAGAATTGCATGCCCCGCCTCCTGCTGCCATGCCACTAGGCTGGCAGGCTGCCCACAATCCCGCTGCAGCAACACTGCAACCCCCTTGGGCAGGGCGTGTGCCTCCTGTAGCCGCGCATTTTCGCCAGCGCCTTCAGCAAGGCTGCTGCGGATCAGGGTACCATCTCAGGGCCGGCTAGACCCTGAGCACACAGAATGTGCTTCCGGCGTGCCTCCTGCAGCTGCGCCTTCTTGTCGGCGCCGCGCACGAAGTAGGCGGCCTCGCTGTAGCGCCCGGCAATGAAGGCGCGGTCCGAGGTGAGCACCACCCGCCCCTCCTCCGCTGCGCACTCCACCAGTGCCCTGCAGGTGCGCGAGGCTGGGTTTCGAAGGCGTCCGGTTGGAAGTGCCCATGTTGAAGCCTGAAGAAATGTTTCAGCATGCTCCGAGATGACCACACAACCCGCCCCTCCTCGGCGGGGCACTCCACGAGCGCCCTGCACCCGCAATCGTGGAAGGCATCAGGGCTGGCAGCTGACTCTTGAGCCCTGCAGGCTGCAAGGCTCGAGGGCACAGTCCGCATGGTGTGATGTTCCGAGCTGGAAACGAATTCATGTCCTGCGTGCATGAGCGCACCTGTAGATGCGGTGGCGGGGCTCTTTGTCGGGATCCGCCGGCACTGATGCGGCGTCCAGCCCACACAGCCGCAGCTGCCGTGCCAAGCCCTCTGTGAATTGTGCAGGAAGGAGATCAAGGAGATCAAGGATGCAGAAACAATCGTTCTGGCTGGGGGCAGCAAGATAAGTTTATGTGGTGCATCTGACACAGCAAGCCTTGACGTCGCACCGGCCATGACGTCGCAGACGAAACGCGCCTGCTGCGGCTGGCTCCATGGCAGCCTCGCTGGGTGCCCTATGCCAGTGCACCTCTCCCTCAGCAACCTTCCGACCGTGACCAGCTGGGCTTGCTGGCACAGAGCGGGTGCAGCAAGTCGCAGCAGCTTGATCTGCTGCTGACAGGCAGATGCATGTACCACATACGGTGCAGACCTTTGTCCGCAAGAGCGACGAGAGCGGGACAGGAGCAGGCAGGCTGCCACACCTGCAGCGTCGTCGATGCTCCTTCGCGACACCATGGGATCTGGAAGCCTGCTCGTCAGTTGGCCGTGCACCTGCGCGCAGGGCCAAGGAAGGCAGATGAGGGTCACTCAACCACCAACACACCACCGTCAGGGCGCGTCTCCCCACTGCCATATCACGAGAGTGCCACTGCAGCACCAGAGACCCTGTGTTGCTAGTATATAACCGCAACCATGTGTGCAACGATGGATGTCTGGTGTCACGAAGAGGGAAGGTCAAGACGGAAGTCCCGCTGCTTGCAACTCACCCGTTTCCTGCCCCTGACATGGCTCAGCGTCCAGGACTCGCCCCAGTGCTCCGCCACAGCATTCGTAGCCCTCCGGCGCTGCACCGCCAGGCTGCCATCATTGGCACTGGCGCTGCCATTGCTGCAGTCGCTGCTGCTGCCGCTGCTGTTGCTGCTGCTGCTGCTAGGGCGCCTGCTAAACTTGCCAGGGCCTGTCTCCGCCGGATCATCGGGACCGCGCGGCTCTGTGACTGCACCAGAGGCAGCGGCCGATGCTGCAGCCTCTGTGACAGCGACGGAGCCGCCAAAATGCGCGGCGCTGCCGAAGGGCGCAGAGCGGCCCATGCCCGGCCGCGCGGCCGTGCCTCGGCCCCTGCCGCCGCCGCCGGGCCTGCTGGCCTGTGTGCTGCGGTTGAGCGGATGCTGCGACGGCGGCGCGGCCACAGCCTGCAGGCAAAGCAACATCGCAGCGAAGTAGGGTGATGGTAATGCCACGTACTAGAATGCAGTGTTGAAGTGCTTGTATTCAGGCTTGATAACAGGGCGTGCATCGAAGCAAGCAAATTACTGAAAATCAAGGTTCCAGCAATTGCTGGAGCTGTTCACCAAGCAAAGGTTCGGACCAATTCAGCGCCACAATGACTTCCCACATCCCACCATGGCGTCAACGAGATGCAGCAGGCACACGGCGTCGGCCGCAGCATAGTCCAGCTGGGCGTCCGACAGAGGCCGCGCCTCCCACGCACAGCATTGCAGCGCCTTGTCCAGGGGCCGCCCGAGATGCATGTCCACCAGACCCGACAGCCCCGGCAGCCGCGCCTACACAGGTAGACAATGTAGGCCGATCACTGGCACATTACAGCCATCAGGTGCGGCTGGAGAGCTCGGCAAAGTGCATTTTTGGCTTGAGAAAGCCGTCTCGTCTGGTGGCAGTCCACCAGGCCCAAACGGTCAAGATTCTGCACTGCGTGGCACCGATGCAGCGCATCATCGCTTTGAGGTGCATCTGGCGAGCTGGGCAGTGCACGCAAGTGGTTGGGTACCTGTTAGACTGAGCTTTGCGGTGTGGACAACTGCAGCAGTACGCACTGATGAGCTGCAGCACCCCATTCGAGCGAGCATACTTCATTCACTTCAGTCACTTCACTTCAATGCGCAGCAAGACGCCGCTGTGGTTCGAAGGTAGAGCCACAGGGATCCAGAACCGACAGTCGAGACGCTCACCCTCGGCAGCGGCCCGCGCTGGCTGAGCGCCGCTTGCAGTGGCCGCACATCCACTGCCGGCCGCACGTCCCTGACGGCTCCCAGGCCCAGCCGCGCCGCGAGCGCCCACAGGTCGCCGGGCAGCGCAAAGCCCAGTTTGAGGATGGCGTCGTCCGTCAGGACGCGCCGCACGAAGGCCGCCGCCGCCTCGGGCGGCAGCCGCAGCAGGTCCTGTGCGCCGAGACAAGGAGGATGGCGTGCGGTTCTGCACTTTATTTTTCTCCAAGGCGGAAAGAGTTGCTGCGAATGAGCACGGCATCATCAGCGTGGGCTCGTGAACTTGCAAGGGCCTGGCGCCATGCTTGCTCCAGCATGCATCTGCCGGCCCAATCGGGGCCAGTACTTGAACACGGCAGCAGGCTGCAATCATCAGCTAGACAGCCAGCCTATCGCACTCACCAGCACGAGCGCGGTGCACTCGCCAGTAGCCGCCGAGCGCAGCGCCAGCTGCAGCAACGCCGCCGAGGGAACTGCGGCGCCCGGGGCCCACTCTGCATCGATGCCGCAGGCGTCCGAGTCCGCCAGGAGCTCCTCCTCAGCAGACGCCAGGTCTGAAGCATTGGCCACCAGCCTGACTGTCACGTTGGCCGGCATGCGCCAGAAGTGTGCGGCACTTGGTTCCGGCACCGAATCGCCTTCTAACGGCCCTGAGGGGGGCGCCGCTGCTGCTGCGGGCTCCATCTGATGAGATTGTCTTCCCGATTGAGCACGACAGCTGATGGTGGATTCAGAGAGGCCGCTCGCTGGCGAAGGCTCACGGCTGTACGCAGTGCGTCGCCTTTGTCTGAGATTGTTTTGCGGGCTGCAGCTCCAGATCCAATCGACTGGAAAGCGTAAAGTAGCGCCGTGGCCCGATCGCGACGGAGCGCAGGGCCACCGTGGCGCTGCCACCTTGGCTTTGGTGTTGGGCTTTGAGATGCCCAGAACGAAGGATTGGCTCGTAAGGTGTCTCAAACTCACAGCGACCAGCGTCAGCTTGCGTGCGAACCAGTCAAAATTGACGCTGTTGATGAACTGTATGCTGTGTTTGCGACATTGAGTTCTTGGAAATGTTACAGTTGAATACACGCTCCAAGATGATGACCAGCTGCGCACACATCACACCATCCTATGATTTTGCTCAAGTAAAGCAAAACGACAGCACACAGCTGCGACAGCTTTTGGTTTGCACACATATGCTTTCACGCATATGCTTCTGGAGCCGCCAGTGCAGATTTAGGCGTGCCACTAGCCGAGCAGCCCGCCGCGGGGCCGTGTAGGGAGATTTTGCAGCGACCTCCATGCAGTGTCCAACTCACGCCTACACTCCGCCACCCGACTGTCGGCGGCCGGCTGCACCCGCAGTGGCTGCGGGGCGCCGTCCTCCCCAATCAGGCGCAATGTGCGCAGCAGGTTGGCCAGCGATGCGGCAACCACCTCGTAGTTCTGCCGCGCGTAGCCGCCCGACAGCACCATGCAGATGGGGGCGCCCGCGTCCGCGGCGGCGCGGAAGACCATCTCGTCTCGCCGCTCCACGCCCGCGGGCGAGACCTGCATGCCGCCCAGCGGGTCGCCCGCCAAGATGTCTGTGCCTGCAGTGCAGGATGCGGTGCTAGCGGCAGTGAGCTGGATCCTCACGTTCATAGCAGCAAAACGTATAAATATTGCAGCAACTTGCACGCTCATTATAGAGCTGTCAGACAAAGCATCACATGCAATTGCAGAAGAGGCAGAGGATAACATGCAGCAAGTTCGGGAACCATGCCCTCATGGACGATTTCACCCGCATTGTAAAGCACGATATCTGGCGTGAACTCTGTGAATGCGCGCTGCAGGGCTTCTCGCGTCTTTGCCAGATACTCCTCGTCATTTGCTCCTACACGCAACGGGCCATGCATGTGATTTGGCCAGCATCTGCAGCACAGCCGCAGCCGCAAGCCTTTGCGCAGCCACGCTAGAGAAAGCCGCGTAGTGCACAAATGGCCGGCAGCCGGCCAGGCGTCTGCAGATGGCAGTAGCAACGCCAGCGGCGCTTTGCATGACAAAGCAAGCATGGCTGCGGGCACGCCGATAGACAAGCTGCTTTTCTCGCACCGCAGGGAATGCCGATGTCGATGTCGATGGCCGCCTTTGCCTCCACATCACCTGGCCACAAGTCCTGTGGCAGAAACACACGTCACTCAAATGATCTGTAGGCAGAAACCACATGCTTATCGCACGTCGCTGATGCGACATTGGCAGCACGGACTGAACTCCTCCTAGTCAGCCAGTGCAGCGTCTTGCCAAAATTTCAACAATGGCACAACTGCTGCTAGGGAGCAGCAGCGCAGAGGAGTGGCGCCTGTTGCACGAGCTGCCAGGAGCAGACCTTCCCGTAGATGTCCAGGATGAAAAGGTCCGAATCTTGAAAGTGCAGCTTGTCGCGCTCATGCCCGTTGCCCTGCATCGGACAAGGCACGTTCAGGCTGTGAGCGTGCAGCTGAGTCAGGCATGGGCTGTGTGAATATGGCCTCAGCAGCAACACTGGTGGGGCGATGCCGCTGCCTTTCCACGGAAGTCATTCGCACGCTGTGCTGCGCTGCTCCCGCTTATCCGCCTTGGGCATGGCAGCACCGTGTCAGGGCACTTCTGCGACCTGGTGGCGTATTTCGTGTATGAGAACGAATCAAAACTGCTCGCCTGGTGCACGTCCAGGTCCACGATGAGGCACTTTTGCACGGCGCCGCCACTCGCGGTGCGCACCCGCCGCAGCGCCAGGATTAGGTCGCTGTATGCGCACCTGGGTGCGCAGCAGGACACGGAGCTGCTTTGAGACTGCTCTGGATCGCCTGCAAGGACGGTCGTCCCAAGGGGCCTGCAAGGTTGAGCTCGAAGTCCGGCACCCGCCGCTGCAGCACAACAGCACGTCATGCAGGCTGAATTGCTTGAGGCTCGTTGCTTGGTTGGGTGATATGAATGGTGCCTCAAGCGTTTGCTTCAAGATTTGCGGCAGACGCACCAGCCAGAGCCACTTTCGAAGCAGGCGTGGTGCATGCCGCCTCCAATATTGATTGCCCAACCAAACTCCAGCGCCAGCCCAGCCGCCTGCCGCCGCACGTCCACCGGTCACCAGCGGTGCCACCAGCAGTGCTAGGATCCACCAGGCTTACACGCAAGCTGGGCAATGCAGCAGCAGGCACTGCTGCTCTTGGTCGACGGACTTGATGGGACAGGCAATTTGCAGTTGCATCAGTGGCAAAACGTCTTTCCTCAACAAGCCGCACCAGCATTGTCCCACCGACATGATGCCTGAAGGGGCGCATGACCTGTGCCACACCAGTGCACGTTTAGAAGAGGCGGCACACTGTGTTGTGCATCGAACAACAACGGTGCGGGTCCTCTGCATGCGAGCACACGTCCCATGAGGCTCACCCGGCTCTGCACCAGGCAGTTTGGAAGCAGCCCAAGCGGAGGCAGCTGGATAACCTCGGCTACCTGCCACCAGGTGGTAAGGCTCAGAACAGCTATTGTGCCCATGCACAGGAGACCTTCCCCTTCTGCAGAACTCCAAGCAACTTCTACACGATCAGAATCGCAAAGCCAGGACCCGCCTTACGGGAGCTGCTGTGAAGCTGGTCCAGGTATTCCGCCGTGTGCACATCCCGCAGCTGCTCCGTTGTCACCTCCACTGGCGTCACCAGCTGCCAGGCGCATCAGAAATCCGCTTCACCAACGCGGGCTGTGGAATGACGAGGACATCCGACAGTATCGCATGCTGGCGACGCACACCAAACAGCGGCAGGGGCGCCCAGGACACAGCTTGAGTTGTCGCACTGGTGGTAATGACCTGAGCGTCTGGGCCTGGGTTAACAGAGGCGCTGGTGCACACCTGCTTCTGTGTCAGCACCCTTCCTCCGATACAAGCGAAATCCTCCGATTGCAGCGCCCCGACAATGCGCTTGAATTTGCAGCTGTCGAACGGGTGGATTTTCTCCAGACCGAAGAACCTGCAACATGAACACCACTTCGGGAATTCTCATTTCGACGCAAATCTGATGTTGATTATCTGCTCGCAGCCACGAGAGTCAAGGCAGCTTGATTCGGCGCCACGGCACCAGGGCGCCACCTCACCCTATGTTGTAGCTTGGATGGTAGACTATCGGCAGCTGGCCTGGTTGCATCCAGCCTCCGAGATCACCGTAAGCTGCCTTCAGGCCATCGCTGATGGGGTGCATGTTGTCTAAGATTCAGCGAGTGAGTGTCACCAGTTGCGCCAGGGTCAGAGTGACCATCTCCATCTTGCGTTGCACTGTGCTGTCATACCGGCAGGCTTGTACATTGAGAACCACTCATCCGACCGCAAAGTTCAGGTGCCCGATCCGCCGGGTCGCAAGTTATGAGTGTGTCGGAAGTCTCATAAGAATTCTGGATGTGTGAGCGCTTCAATGTGAGCACCAACCTGTGCAACCGGTGACCTGCTGATGTCGTGTGAGTCGAACTGCACCAGTGCACCAGTGAATCAGGAACTGCAGTCTGCCGCAGTGTGGCGTCTTCATGTCAGGTGAAGACTGCTTCAAATGCTCGGAGGCCCCAACATTCGAAGGCTGGTGACCAGCACGCTGTTTGCCTTACGTAGAAAACCATCTTCGATGATAGTACAACTGTCTGAAGTTGCGAAGCCTTCACGCTCCCCCGGCCGTCCCGTTCGTGCAGACTGACGCCGCCAGCCTCCATGAGGCATGGGAGGGCACTGAACCAAGTCTGAGCTTCGGCTGCGCTTACTACGCAGTCGACGTCCACTTCTGCCAGCGAAGACATGCCCCGCAACGCCACCTCGAACCGGTCTGGAAAGGCAGCCATCGACACGTCCAGCGCCCGCAGAGCCGTCAGGCATGACATGCTCAGCGGCAGCGTCTGCAGTGCTGCTGCGTCGGTGGCGGACAGCACTTCGTCTTCCGCGATGGTGATGCGGATGAGCTGCTGCAGCGAGCCGACGCAGTCTGGCAACCCTCGAACTCCGCACTGAATCAGCTGTAGGTCCTGGAGGCGCTGGAGGCGGCTGATGTTGTGCGGGATCTGCGGGATCGCCATGCGGTCTGCAATGCAGCCAAGGCAGATACGCCGGCTGCAGATGATCAGCTGCGCACGAGCGCGGCCCTGGCGGTGTTGCCGCAGCAGTGGGCCGTCATCAGGCTTTGGCGTAATGGCTGCAAGGTGTGTGAACGACAGCACAGATTCTGGTTGTGGGCATGCATGCTCTTGAGCATTACCTGCCCCCTCTAGCCCGAGTTGCTGGAGCTCAACGCGACTGCACATGCCCTCTGAAAAGCCATTAAGCAGGCACTCGTCCGCAGGATCGTCATCCCAATCGCCGGGGTACCACGCAGGGCGCAGATGAGTCAGCCTGCAAATCCAAACGGACACTTAGGCGCCATCCTCTCGCCGTCCGACCCTCGGACTTGACACAGGCTCGTGCTGCAGGACTCTCAACACGCTTCACTGATACCGTGCATAAGTGCACATTTTCTGGTGCGGCCTCACCTTGTGAGGCTGCTGATAGCGCGGCTCAGCGCCGCTGATTCTATGGTACCTTCTATGCCCGTCAAGCCCAGAGACCGCAGCGACAGCATGCGCATCGGCTGTACCATCTCCGCGTTGACGCCGTTAAAGACCGACAGGCTTCCAAAGCGCTCGTGCGCAGCCATCATTCCAAGGAAGCAGCTGAAAAAACGCTCGCTGGATGTGAAGCCAGCGGCACCACTGCAGTGGAGGTCCTGCATGGAGCAGTTGGCAACAGTCCAGTGGCCACTACCATCATCATTCACTCTTTTCCAGATTTCATGCAGTCTGCAGGCCACACAGTGCCACTGCAAAATTGGAAAAGGCAGCCGAATAGCCCTACCAGTGTGTCCAGGTGGGCAGTGGTGACATGTGCAGCATGTGGACGTAACCATTCGAGGAACCTGAGTGCATCAACGTTGTGCACGTGATAGCGTGATTCCATGTCTTCTTCAGCCTCCAAAGTCTGATACAGCTTGCCGCATCGCGCGAGGCGCCGCCAGCGCTGGCACACCTGCAACAGAGTGCCTGTTGTGGTCTGTTAGCACGGAGTCGTGGCGCATGTTCATATTGGTGTGATGACTTTCAGCTGTTTAGGAAGCAGCTGGTTCAGTCCTTGGGCCCTGCACGATCGCGCACCACGGTTCACATCGGATCCGCACGGGTCATAAAATTGATGTGCAAGTGCCACACTCAACCCACCTTTGTATGAAATCGTCTACAGTCGTAAAGAAATGAGCAGAAGTTCATCGGGCAGGTCGTGCAGCCTCATTGTGTGTCAAAAGACAAGGACGCTTGGTCGTACACTCGGCTGTGAAGGATGGTACTTCCGGACACTTGTCTCTTCACACGGATTCAGCACAGCAACTCTTAATCTTGGCAGCAAGGAGCGAAGACGGCAGATCTTGCTTTCCGTCTTTGCAAATTGAACGCACCAGCGAGTGGGGGAGAACTTGCGCAGTCCTGCCAGTTGTCCTGCAACGCAATTGGGCAGTCGGCCAGTCGCCCCCCGCGATGCTGTCCCCGGACCAAAGGTTGTAAAAATAAAGGAATTTCATACTCTTGTTTATTGTATAGATAATGAATTTTTAAACAAAATTAATTACAGAAAAAAAATTCAGCGCGTGTTGTGTGTACGGGCAGTGCTGTACGGCGGCTTGCTGCTCTTCCAGTATTGCACCTTCGCGGACCGTCGTCATCAAGCGCCTGCTCTACCGATCTGGTATGAACTGGACAGCAGGCGTATCACAGGCTGCCAGCTGCTCCGGGTAGCTGCGCCGATGTGCCTGCAGTGGCGGCGAGGCCCTCGCAACGGCGCCCCCTGCTCATCAGGCTCCCTGTATGCCAGCCAACCGCCCCTGGCAGATTTCCAGAAGGTCCTGCCGGTCCTTCTCCACCCGCTGCAGCTGCTCCTGGAGCCCTGCGCCATCAGCCGCGGGTCTGCTCAGCGTCTTGCTCTCACCAGCCGCAGACATGTTCCTGCCCATGGCTCCTCGAGCACAGCGGCAGTTACGGGTGCCACACAGCTCGGCTACTGCTGCCGAGATGCCGGATAGGCCCCGACAGTGACAGTCAAGGCAGGTCCCCAGCGGCAACCTGCGCTGGTGGCAGGTGGCGCGGAGTGCGACTCGGCGGCGCGCGTCTTCACAGCTGTCGGGCCGCAGAGACGTGCGTCGGCGAGGCGGCAGGGCGGCGCACCGGCAGTGCGGGACTTGAGGGCCTCGCGCGCCAGCAGCCCCCGCTCCAGCTCCGTCTTGCAGGCAGTCAGCGAGAACTGGGCCTTCTTCAGCGCCGCCGCCTGCCGGCAGATCTCCTCCTCCTTGGCTGCCGCCTGCAGGCACACCCGCAGGGGGTCAACAAGAGCGCAGCGGGAAACCGCAGCTGGCAGTGCAATGATGCCAAGGCAGATTCGCCTCCAGGGGCAATCCACATGTTCTGCCCAGCCAGGTCGGCGACATCCCAACAGCCAGCGACCTGAGTCCCATGAGCATGACCCTCCCATCGCCTCACATGAAAGCCTTGGCCGGCTGCACCTCGCTGCGGCACAGCACCATGCACTGCAGCTTCCGATTCGCTGAGGTTTTTAGATTCACCTGGGCAGGGACACAGTCCACGGACTGCAGCGGCGCAGCGTGGCTCAATCAAACCTATCATTAGCTGGCATGCATTCGCTGAGGGACACGCTACCCTGCAGCCCACCACGACGATGATGCCAGGGTCGTTGGACTGCCGCGCCATGGCACAGCTCAGCATGATGTCCGAACCTGCCGAGATGGGGAAGAGTGGAGAACACCCAGCACTTTCAGCCCACCTGCGCGAGCGCGCGGTCCTTCGACTGTTGCGCGGACTCGTAGCTCAGCATCACCTCCTCCAGCTGGCGCCGCAGGGACGCCGCCGCCTCGCCCGCTTCGGCGGCACGCGCGGCGCCCGCCGCCGCCTGCTCCAAGCGGCGCTCKAGGCCCGCGGCTCGCGCCTCGGAGGAGGCGGCCGCCGCGGCCCTTGCGTCCAGCGCCTGGAGCAGCTCCTGTTTAGAGGAAGGCGGACTTGCTCAGGTCAGTTGGACATCAATGCGTGAGAGCGAGATCCCTCAAAAACGAGGAACTGCCGCAAGGCCAGCGTCAGCAACGGCGCTTGCCTTGCACTGGTAGCTCAGCATGCCAGAGCGTGTGCAGAGTCTGAAATGCGCTGATGCAAAAGGCCAATGACAGAGCCCTCGTGATCATGGCACGCTACCTGCTCAGCGCTGTGCATTACACTGCACCCAACACGACCTCTGCTCCAGGGGCACTGCATCGCGGCCAGAAGTGCACTCGCCTGCTGCTGCACTTGCGCGACGGCGGCCCTCTGCTCCGCTGTGCCGGCGGCGCATTGCGCGGCGTGCAACTGGCGCTCCCGCTCGGTCGCCCGCGCCGCCGAGTCCTGAGCCTCTTTTGCCGCGGCCGCCTCCAGTCGCTTGACCTCGCTGCACCGGATCGGGGCACACGTGAGCATCTCGTGACAGGTTGTCGCCAGGCGAGCGGTGCATTCGGTGGGGAGGTCACGTCCGCATCACATGCCTTGCGTGCCTCCGGCCCCCTGCCGCCTCACCTCCCTGCGTGCACAGGAGCAGCAGGGCGGCTGTGCGAAGCGCCTGAAGAGCTGCAAGGGCTGCCAAATGGAACACCCTTGCGTCACTTGCACTCGAGCAATGCTTGCGGAACAGAGTAGGCCGCTGCCGCAGGCGCACCTCTCGGCGGCGGCGCACCGCTTCTTCAGCGGCAGGTACTTCTGCTCGTGCAGCGCCCTGAACTGCGCCTTCTCCTCCGCCTTCGCCGCTCGCAGCTGCACACGAGTCCAGAACCGAGTGGAGTGGGGAGAGGTGGCACCAGCTGAGGCGAAACGCTGTGCAGGAGCGAGTCGCCGAGTGTCATGGCAGAAGGGCCTTGACAACCCTTTGCCATAATGGGAGGGAGACCGTGGACCTGTGAGGCCAGGCAAACAACACTCCACTGGAGTCGTCATCGGTCCTGCGACAGCAGCAGGCGGCGACGCGGCGCACCTGGGTGATCTGAGCGGACAGGGCGGCGTTCTCGGCCGCCGCCCTCTCCAGCTTGGCGCCCAGCAGCCGGCTGTGGCCCTGCGCCTCCACCTGCGGCCGGCGGCCACATGCTGACGCAAGCGGAAGGGCGTCATGGCAGATCTCGATTACATCAGGCGCCATCCTTCCAGCATGTGCGGACGGCATCCCACACCCGAGCGCGCCTGTCAGTCAGTCACCGCGCATGCGGCTGCCCTGCTAGAGTTGCCAGAAGCCCCAAAGGCAAATCAGAACCGAGACTGCCAAGCGCACACGCCTGCTGCGTCCAGCCCATACCTGCAGGCCGCTGATCCGGTCGAGCAGCTGAGACACAGCGTCGCGCGCCCCGGCCGCCTCCGCTGCCAGCAGGCTGTTCTGCTTGCGCAGTGCCGCTCCTTCCTCCTCCAGCCGCGCCACAGCATCCTGGCGAATGCAGGATACAATCGTCAGTGCCTTGTATAGCTCACCCACAAGCAATTTGCATGGTGCAGCCTCTGCTTTGGGAGGGCACAAGCAGGTAAACGAAACGGCAAACTTTCCTGTCCCTTCCTGCATCCCAGAGCAGTCTTCCATGCAGTTGTGACTACCTAAGGACTGTGCAGCCATGTGCGGTTCCACAATGACAGACGGCTGTAGGGCAGCCGCAGGGGCAGCCAGGCCGCACCCGCAGCGCCTCGCCGTCATCAGCAGGCTCAAACAGCAGGTTGGGCCGCGCCGCCTCGGCCGGTGACGCCCGCCGCTGCTCACGCCGCTGCTGCTGCTGCGGCGGGTCCTGGGACAGTGCGAAACTGGAGAGCCGCTGCGCCGGCTCCTCGGGCGACGCCAGGCAGGCGCGCAGCGACTTAATGTGCGGCGTCAGGCCGACGCGTAGGTCCGGGCTCGTGGCCTCCGCCTGCGCAACGACATCGAGTGACCTATCAGCGCCGCGTTTTCGGAGCTTGGAGATGGGCTGTGACATGCCAGACAAAGTGTTGACACTGACTGGATGCCCCATGAGGATGCCACAGCCCAGGCGTGGAGCGCAAGAGGCGCCGGCTGGCGACCATTGCTCGAGAGGCGCACCTGCCGCGCAGCAGCATTGGGCGGCGACATCTGCAGCCCAAAGCGGCGCGCCGCCGGCGTTGCCGGGGCCACGGTGTCAAGGCCGCCACCGTCGAACGCCGAAGGCATCTCGCTGACACCCTCGCTGGCCGCCTCCGTGATGCGCAGCTTGCTAACGGTCATGGGGTAGGGGCAGCTGTCGCGCCGGTCGCCGCTGCCCGGCGTCTCCAGCATCGCCTGTGGGGATCGCAGCAATACAAAGGTCGCCGTTGATGCGCCAACAGGCGCATCCCATCCTTCGCACTGCAGAAAGGTGCTGGACATCCCTTCCTTCGCACTGCAGAGTGAACAAGCAAGGGCCAGAGTGCGAGTTGATGGGCAGCATGCCTTCGCAGGCAATGGCCAGCGTATCGACGCCGTAAGCATGCAGCGGAGCACAGCAGGTGCAAAGGGCACCACTAGGCAACCTGCGTAAGGCTACGGAGCGATGAGGCGCCTGCGCTGCCCGGCGTGCGCATGCCAAACGCCAGGCTGCTGGCGACGGTGAACTCCTGTGCCGCTGTTGGAGGACTGCGCTGCTGTGCGTGTGTCGTAGGCGTGGCTGCGCAGGCCGCAGCGGCGCGTGCCGAACTGCCGGCCGTGGCTGCCAGCGCCGGCGGCGAGGCCGTCCAAGCGCCGGCGACTGTGCAGTCCGCCTCTGCCATGTCTGGCTCTGCGAAGCTGACGCTGCAGGGTGGCTTGCGGGCTGTCCTGGGCCGGTCCGCCGGCAGGGTGGACGCCTCCTCTGAGGTGCCCTCTGCAGCCTGCTGCGCCACCAGAGCGGGGTCGCCCCGCAGGGTCGCAGCGGTCCCTGTGGCGGCAGGCGGCGCCGGCGATGCCCGCGCCGGCAAGCCGGGCGGAACGGCAACTGCCAAAGTGGCAGCAGCGGCTGCCGGCCCCGACTCAGGGCTTGGAGCCTGCCACACCGCTGGCGGCTCCGGCGCAGCTTCCGGGGTTGCCGCCTGTGCTGCAGTCGCGGCAGCTGATGTTGCGGGGGTAGCATGGTACGCTGGCGAGGCGATTGCTGACTCTGAAGGTAAGCGTCCGCCAGCAAGCGGCAAGCGGACCGGTGTGGTCGCCGTGATCGATGCTGGAGCTGCCGCGCTGGGTGGCGGCGAGGCATCCGCCTGGCCGAGGCATAAGGCGTCCGTGGCCGCAGGCACCGCTGGCAGCTCCTCTGCCTCCTCGACTGCCTCTGCAGGCGCCGCCTCCGGAGTGTCGCCCGCGGGCAAAGACCTCCTGGCGGCAGGCGCCGTCGTGGCGGGCAGTGTAAAGTGGCCTGGCACAATCTCGGCTTGCGC
Organism: Deuterostichococcus epilithicus; assembly: GCA_033439295.1. Lineage (NCBI taxonomy): Eukaryota > Viridiplantae > Chlorophyta > Trebouxiophyceae > Prasiolales > Stichococcaceae > Deuterostichococcus > Deuterostichococcus epilithicus. Next base: position 739,799 of record JAVTLE010000014.1, on the reverse strand, counting down.
GACTGCCTCCGGCGTGCTGGCCTGCTGTGCCATGGGCTTGCCGGCGGCAGGCGTGAAGGGCATGAAGCCCGGAGCGGCGGCGGCTTGGAAGGCTTCTGGCGCGGCGACCACAGCCAGTGCCGGCGCCAGCGCCTGCTGCAACGCCTCTGCCTCGGCTGCAGCCGCAGTGGCCTCTGCCGCGGCTTGCTCGTCAAAGTCGCTGTACCGCGAGACAGGTGTCTGAGCGCCAGCAGCCAACGCGCCAACCGCTGCGGCATCCGACGTCGTGGGGACTGCAGGCTGCATGGCACCTGGCGGCGACAGTGGCGGCTGGGCGGCCTCGGGCGCAGCGGGGCTGGCCGTCGCCTCGGGCAGCCGCCAGGCGACGCCAGCGGTGATCAGCGGAGGGTGGGTTGCCAGGCTGGCAGCCGCTGCCGGCGTTGCTGCGCCGCAGAAAGCCGCTGGAGATGCCAGCGCTGAGGGCGCCGGGCTGGTGGCCGCCTGTGCTGCAGAGGGCGCCGGCTGTGGGCTCAGCCACGCAGCGCTCAGTTCCATCGGGCCCGCAGGCGTGCGGTCGGCTGGCGCACCGCTGCCCAGTGCCGGGCTGCCTGCCCCGGCAAGGCTCGGCGGAGAGGCCGACGGCGAGCGGCAGCGCGCCCGGCTGCTGCTGCTGCTGCCGGAGCTGCCGCGCACGAGCAAGCTGCCACCGTCCAACAGTGCTGGTGAAGTCAGGCACAGGTCCTCTGCAGCCTCCTGCGGAAGATGCCGCCAAGAGCCCCATTTGAGGCGAAGCAGGAGCAGGACAGGGGAGCCAGACAGGTTCTCACGGCATAGCAGGAGGCATACAAGGAAGATGCCATGTCGAATGCATCCACCTGCTGCAGGACAGAGGCACTCTGGGACTGAAGGTGTAGGAAACTTGTCGTATCTGTCAAATGCTCGCGCAGGCATTGTTCTGTTTGCGGAAACCGCTCACCTTAGGCGTGGCGTCGCCAGGCACGACGAGCAGCGACAGCGGCTGGCACCGTGTGGCAGCGGCAATTGCCTCATGCGTGTCGAGCGCAGGCAACGCTGCGTCACTGGCCAGCTCCTGCGGCTTGGCTGATGGCAGCGAAGCCGCCTGCAGCAGCCGCTGTTCCTCCGCCCCTGCGCCAGGCTGCTGTGCCTCCGGAGCTACCGCTGGCTCCACTGCAGGAGCGGCCTGCGCCACTGCCGCCGCTGCAGCGGCGGCGGTGGCCGCCGCGGGCAGCGACGTGGCGGGCGCTGCGTCCTCAAAGGCCTCGGGAATGCCGGCAGGGAGGGACTCATAACAGGCGCCAGCGTGCGCGGCCTGCTGCGAGCTGTGCAGAGGGCTGCTCGCCTGCAGCGGCGGGCTGCTGACCGGTGTGGCTGCCGAGCTGGGGCTATTGGCAGGGCCCTCAGCACCTGGCATGGTCGCCACCTCAGCAGCTGGGTCCAGGATCGATCCTGGCGCGGCGTTCTGGGCGGCCGCCTCGTCCGCCGCAGTGGTGTTGATTTCGGCTGCCGCCTCCGGGCAGACTGCCGACGCTGTTGCGAGCGGCAGCGGCGCCGCAGTGATTGTGGGCGGGCAGGTGGTCTCTGCCTCCGCTTCAGCCGTGGCGACAGCTGGTGTGCGTATGCAGGCCTGCAAGAGGCCTGTAGCTGCGCCTGCAGGCGTGGCTGGCATGGGCTGCCGCAGCGGCGTCGCCGGCAGAGCGGGCATGGGCGGCAACAGTGCTGCCGCGACCGCCGCTGCCACTGGGGCGGTTTTCGCAGCGCCTTCTCTGTCTGTCACCGCCACGTCCTGCAGCATTACAGCATCGAGCAATTCGCTTCTTGATCAGGCATTGTGACTGGCGCAGCACGTGTACCTCGAGCATACAGACAGCAGAGGCGCAGCCAGGGCCTAAGGCAGCGTTGCGCCCTCAGCATGGATAGGCCAAGGCTGACGAAGCATGCACTGCCACATTTGGTGTGCAAAAGCGAAAGGGCTTGCCTGATGCACTTCGGGCGAGTGTTGTGGCACAGCGGCAGGGTTGCTCGCCAGGGCCACTTGCATCACGTCGGCGGTGTCAGCTGCAAAGCCGCTAAACCCTGCGGTGCCGGGAGTGAAGGGCGCGGCGCCGCCAACCGTGGACGGTGTGGCAATCTCCGCGGTCTGTGGCGTCGCCACGACCGCAGCAGCGATCAGCTCCGGCGTCCGCTCGCGCTGCGCCGCTGCTGCGCGGCTCTCCGGCAGCGGCGTGATGCGCAGCATGCCGCCGTGTGCGGCCTTGCCAGCCCACCCTGCTGTGGGGCTGCCTTCCAGGTTGCGCGCTGGACTGGCGGGCTCGCTGCCGACGCAGCCGCCGCCGCCGAGCGCAGCAGGAGACAGGTTGAGGCCGCAGGGCACCGGTGAAACGTCATCAGTGTCAGAGAGAGCGCCCGGGGACGCCGGCAACTCCGCCGCAGGCGTGGAGAATACCTCCGGCGAGCCTGGCTCTGGCGACGGCGGGACCGGCGATCCAGGCGCCGGCGATGCGGCCGTGGGCGAGGCCTGCAGCCGCTCTCTGCCGCCCATCTGCCAGCGCTCGAGGCTGGACGGCGGCGACGGCGGCTGCTCTGCCTCCGGCTCCGTCAATGCATTGGCGTCACCACTGGATGCGCTGATGCCGGCGGGCTCAGCCGCCTGCGCCGGCATGGTACTGCCCGGAGGGCTGCCGCTCTGCACCGGCAGCGGCGACATCTCTGCCGGCGAGTTTGCGGCGGTAGAGACGCCGCTGCTGGGCGTGCCGTGGGGCATCGACCAGCGGCCGGCGGCGGACCAGGCGCGGTCCAGCATGGCGCCAACGACTGTGCGCGGCGCAGACTTGCTGCCCTGTGGAGAGGCTGCGGCCGGCATGGCGCCGGACGCTGCGGCTGGCGTGGCCGCCGGAATCAGAGAATATGCCGCGGCAGCGGGCTTGACCGCCGCTGCTGGCGTGCCGTGGGCCGTGGTGGCACCAGTGGCTGCGCTGGCGGCTTGCGCTTCAGCCGCTGTCGGCGACGCGGCTGCGTCGACGTCCGCGGCGGCGGCCGCCGCCAGCGAGCCGCCCACAGCAGCAGGCGTGGCGGCGCTCTGGTTGCCAGGCGACCCCCGCATGCTGCCGCCAACTACGGACCGCGCGGCTGGGCGGCGGGTGATCGACACCGTTGAGGCATCGCTCAAGGCCGGGCTGGGCGGCAGCTGCTCCGGCGTCGCCATGTCGGCTGCCGGGGCAACCTCTGGCACAAGCGTGGCGGGCGGCGGCTGTGCCGGGGCGGGGCTGCTGTGCGCCGTGGTAGGTACCGGAGTGGACGCTGCAACGGCTGGCTGCAGCGGCGTGGCCACGGGTCCGGTATCGGACGCCATCGCGGCGCCGGCCGGCGAGGGCGCCTCCTGCACCGGGGAGCTGGCCTCGGCCTCCAGTCGCCGCTGAGGTGTGCCGCCACTTACGATAGCTGGCAAATGCCCGACTGGATCGGGGCTGGCTGGCTTCTGGTGCAGCTGCGCCAGCGTGGCAGCTGCGGGGTGGATTGGCGCTGCCGCCGCCGCCGGCGTGGGCGCAGCGGCAGGCGCCACCTCAAGCACAGAAGCTGCCGGCTGCACTGCGGCACCAATGGCAGCTGAGGTGTCAGACGCTGGGGAGCCACCAGTTACAGACGCATGCCGCTCGCTTGTGCTGTCCCCGGGGTCCTTGGACTCCTGCGCCGTCGCCAGAAACTGGTTTGCCTCCTCCGCGGCCGCGCTGGCCGGTTGCTCCTGCATGCGGCTCGTGCCTGGCTGAGGACTGCCGGCGGCAGGCGGTACCATGGAGGCTGCCGCTGGTTCGGCGGAGGCAGGTGGCTGCTTTGGCGTGCTGCTTGAGGCTGCAGCCGCCAGGACGGCGTCGCCGCTTCGGCTGGCCGAGCCTGCATCAAGTGAAATTCAGAATCACGAACACTTATTCCAAAATACACGAAAAGTATGAATGTGGCGAGACCTTGATGCGGCAGTCGCGGACCTTCAACTCGCACAGGTACATGCCATTTCGAGTCGTGCAGGTACTTGCCGATGGACTGCACCTGCTGAGGAGGCCGGGCTGGGCAGCTTTGGGAACGGCGCGCGAGTCGCAGTAACTGGGGCGGGCTCCGCATCCTCAGTGACGCTCGGCAGGACTGCAGGAGATGACATAGTGAAAGCGGCAGTCAGCAAGCAGCTCGGATCGCAAGCACACAGGCAGCGGCTGCTGGTCAAGCGATGCGCTGTTTTGTAGATGCCCTGATGAATAACATGGCAGAGCCAGCAGGCTGAGCGGCAGCTTGTTGACCTGTTCGAGCATGTGCAAGGGAGCTGAACAGAATGCAGGCGCACCTGAGGGGCGCTTCGGAGGCAGGCCGGCTCGCACAGGCGGACCTGTGTGAGGTATCACAGTGCTCAGGTTTAGCTGAGACAGTGTCCAGCCTGTATTCATGCTTATGGGCTGCACAGCGTAGTGGATGATGCGTACGCCTGCACAATTAGCAGTGCTCAGCGTGAGGCAAGTGTCTGCTCACCCAGCTTGCCGAGGCTCGTGCCTGCGAAGCTGCCGCTGGGGAAGATGCTCTTCGCGCCTGCTGGCACACCTGCAGATGCCAAAGCACTTGTTTTCGAGTGTCAAGCCCGGGCATCGTGTTGCGAGACGACGCAGGAAGGCGGTCACAAGCCCGCCACAGCACATGTGCATGTGTGTCAGGAACAGGGTCGTTTGCACGTTGCTCACCCTTTGGGCGCGGTTTGAGGGGCACGTCCACCTTCGTCTCCCAGACGCCGATCTTGGAGCGGATGCCGCTGAGCTGCGCCAGTGACTCCCGCCTCTGGCCCGCCAGCGGGTCCTGGTAAAGGCATTTCAACGGTGCCGCTCAGCCGCTGCAGAGGTGCTTCAATCAACAGGGATCATCGCCAAGTGTGCCCGTGGCAGCAAAAGGTTTGACTACAGTCCGTCTGAACAGGAAGGTTGCACCTTCTGCGCTGCACGGTGCTGATCGAAGTCGAAGGAGGAGGCCGGCTGGAAGGCGAAGTCGCCCTCATCTTCGTGCCCGCCTGCATATGTTGCCGCATCTCATCAGCATCACTAAGGGAAATCAGGGTCGCCGACGAGACCGCCGCGGACGCAGTACGTGAGCCTGATCCTGCTGCATAGAGGTTTGGCGTACGAAAGGGGTAAGGCGATGCTCTGCTGACTCAAACCGGGGCTCTTACCCGGCGCAGCGACGTTTTCCTTGCCAGACTGCATGGCTGCACGCTTGTGCTCACAGCCGATGCGGTCCCGACCGCGGACCTTCGTCCGAGGTTGCAGCAGTTTGCTGGATGGCCCGGCGTCGTCACACCTGCTGCTGCATCGACTAATGAAATGGTACACTGGTGCAAATGAACCACAGGCGAGGGTTTGCACACATGTCAGGCTCGTGAGGCTCAGCAGCTGTTGCGCGAATTTCGAATTCACGTAATCCGTTCAGAAACCCTGATGACGTGATCCCCCTGAGGGTTCCCTGATCCCCACCTCTGAACATGCCATCTCATCGCAACAGCTGAGATGGCGTGCCTCGCGACCGTGCTGGCGGCAATTCTGTCATGGCGCACACGTGGCGTCTACCGCCGGCGGCGGCCTTTCAATGACCTGGAGTGCACCATGAGGTGCCGTTGCGCTTGACCGCGCAGGGAGCGTGATGCATATAGGAAGTGACTTAGCACACCGAATCGTAGTATGCTTTATCTTCCTTCAAGAGGGGGCGACAGCACCGTCTCACGGCAATTCCGAGCTTTCCGGCAGTCCATCGCGCGCTTCTTGAACTTGGCTGATTTCCCGTCAAGATTTGTTTGGCTTTGAGACAAAATCTTAATCAATTCTGCTATCACTTCCGACGCGTTGGACTTCTTGGGCGCGTTGGAATTTCTTGGATTGGACTGCAGCTATGCGGGCGAAAATCATAATTGACGAAACAAACGGTACGCGGGGACGCTGCATCGCTAACCGTGACATCAGAACGGCAACACAACAAATCTGAATATCAAACCAGCCCTGGCAGGCTGCTGAGTTCCACTCCTCGCGGATGCAGCGGGAGTCAAGTGCCGCAGCGGCTCCACCACCCGCCCCTCCACTTGCGGCGCTCCCAGCTGTTCGATGCGGCGCAACCGCGCAGCTGGCTCGGCTATGCTAGTCGCGTCGACGGCGGCGCAGACGATTTGGCAGGGCTGGTACGGGCAGCGGACGACGGAGGAGGTGGCCCGCGCCCGTGCTGAGCAGCATGCCGCCAGCGATCGCCTCGCACGAGAGGTGATTGCGGCTTTCACTCGGTTGTGTTGCCATCGGCACGTATCTCAGCTGCAGGCTGCTAAGCTGTTGAGGCTAGCGAGACTGATTGTCGATGCTCCATTGGCATGTCTTTGCCACGTAAATGCTGTGCAAAATTTTATGTGCAGCGCACTCTTATACGTACCTCTTGTGGTGTAAATCGACTCAGAAATGTAGTTGGGTGTCGTCCCAGCATCACCAGCCTCAAATGTGCTTTGCCTTCATCACGCAGGAACCAGCACTCAGCCGCAATCTTGCCAGCATCACGCTGCGGCTAAAGCCGCCAGAGTGGCTGGCGGTGAAGACCGGTGACGGGCAGAGCGGAAGAGCAGTCTGCTGTCTCGTCAGGCAGGTGAAGATCTCACGGTGAGGGCTGCCTGCATGTTGCTGACTCTTGAAAGCAAAGCAGCGTTTTGAGTGCAAGGAATGCATGCGGCTTCAGCTTTGGAGGGCGTGTCTGCTGCATTGACACTGGACTCGTTTCGATAATGCATGCCGGTGCAAGCGGCCGGTAGGCTGCTATCAGAGGTGGTCGCGCACGACGAGTTCTTGGGCGCACCGGCATCCACGGCGGCTGGCACCCTCAGGTTTATCTTGTTTCAGTCTCAACGTCGTGACTGCGCCATCAACAGGCAGGCTCGCATGCGACCACACCAATAAGTCGGCGGCGCCAGTGGAAGTAAGGTCTGAAGCATGACGCCAGACGCATCGTGCCACTGCAGGGCGCCGCGGACTTTGACCGGGCGGTGGCGGCAACACGCGGTAACTATAGCCACGCGATACGCATCTGCTGCGACACGCTGCCGACGCTGGACGAGGAGGCAGTGCGACGTCGCGCCTGCTGGCACCGCGAGGCGGCGGAGCTGGCCGCTGGCAAGCGCGCTGCCCTGGACAGGTTGGCACGGTCATGCGGGCACGGGTGACATTGGAGCCCAACCCATCGATGAAGCACGCTGAAATGCTATTATTTCCGGGGTTGCTGCTCGTTGTACGAGAGCAGCATGTTTGTGCCTCTTGATGTCCACCATCACGAGCACTGCTTTTGCACGCAGAAAAACAAGCGATTCCAACGAGGGACGGTTCATCATTATGAGTCCAGATCAAGCCAGGGTGACAAGTGCAACTCGCCTGGGACGTGGGCATATCGTTGCATTCGTGTTGCAGATGGCGGGCGGCCACGCAGGCGGAGCAGGAGACTGCGGCTGCTGCWKGGGTTCGACCTGGGGGCCTTGGGGGGGGTGGCTAAGGCGGAGTGGTGAGCCGCTGCAGAAGTTGAGCGACGAGCCAAGAGGCAAGCACATCATGCACCTGAAGCCGCCAAGGGTCGCCCTCTCAATTGCGCCGCCATGGTCACGCTTTGTCGAAATGCAGAGCAGCTACCGCACGCCAGCATCACGAGCAGCGCTTGTGACGTTGCAGAAACGCAAATAAACAACAGTGACATGGCCCTCATGTATGGCTAGTCCCCATTTACCAACCATGCGAGAGGCCACGGCATGGCTCAACACAGGCGGTCGACGAAGGAGACGCTGCAGCAGTGGCGGGCAGAGAAGACCCAGGCAGGCGCCGCCGCAGCTGCTGTGGAGGCGGCCGCGGCCGAATTGAGCGCCCGGCAAGAACGTGAGCTGCGCACTGCACAGCAGCAGGAGCGCCGCGCATCGCTGCAGCCGTACCTCTCAGAGAAGGCATGTTGTGGCTATGTCTGCATTTGAGAAAAGCGGCATCTTGCCGCACACCCATCTGCAATTCCACGTCGTCGATCTCTGCACGGACTGCGAGCGACATGCAGATTGTCAGTGTGCAGCGTGTCTCCACCAGTCTGGGCTGGTGAAGGTGTCACACCATCAAACGCTATTCAAAAGAGGCGCAGGCGGCTGCGGCTGCCGCAGAGGTGGCCGCCGCAGCAGCGCGGAGGCCCAAGCTGGACGCCCGGGCGCCAGCACGGGTGCGAGCGAGGCAGCAGGATGCGGAGCGCAGGAAGCATGCCGTGCTGGAGGCGGGGCGGGAGGCGGTGCGTCAGAAGGAGCGGAAGCACCAACTTGTGCAAAAGGTAAGAGTGCATATTTCCAGATGCCAGACTCGTCAATACAGCGACGGAGGCACGCACGGATGGGGATTACCAGCAGGCATGAAAATAGAGCTGGTAAACGCTGGCCACTTCTAACAACACTACGGCGGCTGTGACGCCTTTCAATGTCTCCCCACAAGAGCGCCACGATGCTGTGTTGCGCAGGCAACAGCAGCGGTTTTAGGGCCGGTGAAGCGGGACCCTGGGCGCCTGACCAAGCCGACGGCCAGCATAGCCATCAGGACGGAGGCGTGCCGGAATACAGCCACGTTGCCATGAGACAGCGGCTATATCCGGCATGTGGCGCCGTGTCGCACTTTGAGCTGGGCCGGCTCAGCTTGAAGCTTCTGAAACCTTGGCAGTGGTACAGCACTGCAGCCCCCTTCGCTATGCTGTAAATTTGGATTGGCTAGGCACTAAGGCTGCTGTCGAGGTTGCTTTGCTACGTATTCACAGCAAAATTCAGTCGAGCATGGGCTGATGGGCATAAGCAGATGGAGTTCTAGCAGAGATGAGCAAGGCGGGGAACGGCGGCAAGTGCAGATGCGCTGTAGCAAGTGGGGGCTCTCGGATGACGCTGCTGCCGCTGCCCTTACCGCGGCAAGGATGGAGGTGCATGGCATGGCATCGCGTACACATGTGTTTACATATATAATAGTCCAATGCAGCTAAATTCTGATGTGTCCAGCCTGAATGAAAATGCTTGGCTAACGACATCTGAGTAAGCCGGAACGTCACGGCAGCAAGGCATGCTCGAGCGCTTGCCCCGCAGCAATGCCCAACGAGGCCCGCAAAATTGAATATTGTGCTCGAGGGTGCTGCCGCCTGGGGCGGCCTGTGCCCTCCTCCACAGTGCGTCATGCTGCTCCGCGCCATGACAGTCTTCACATTGAAAGGCCCTCTGGGAAGAAACCACCCGTGCCATTCATGCTGCCGAGCGTGACGATGCTCACCACCTGTGCAGTTTGCTTCGCCTCGTTAGGACACAGCACACCACACAACACGGTTTCCACTGGCAGACTGCAGAGCGACGATGTGACAGCAGTCAGCCAACACGGCGGTGTTCACCTGCGCCGGCGTGCGGGAGAAGGCAATGCTGGTCGTGGTATTGGCGGGGACCTGCATCATCAAGAAGGTGCCACTGCACATCAGCAGCGATGCGTAGCTACCCGCTCCAGTCTGACTGCCCAGTCGCTGCTTTAGGAAGAGAAATGCCCAGCAACTTCGCCCAGGCAGATGCCAGCTGCTCTGCCAGTGAGGTACTGGCTGCCCGGTTTCCCATACTGCAGGTGGACTGCCGTGCAGGCAGAGCGCTAGTGCTCGTGGATGAAGCTGTCGTACAGCATGGTTACCCCATGGTGCTTGCCGCCGCCGTTGCTGCCGATGCCAGCGGAGGGTTGTGTTTGAGAAGCACTGTCGAGAAACTGATGGAAGCGCTGCCAACGACACTCACGAGGTTGGGCATGCCGTTGAGGACGATGCCCTGGTCGTCGGCCATGGTGCCGGTGGTGTTGGACGCCGCCGCGCGCAGCGCCGCGATGTTCTGCATGTGCGCACGCATCATATAAGACTGGAGTCTATAGGAGCCACCGCGGCAGGTAAGTTGACTGCCAAACGAGCAGTCGGCATCTGAAGCACTGCAGGAGGCAGGTGCCGAAGGCTCATGTGCGTGGGCTGGTGCCAAACTCTTACTCAGCCAAGCTGCCTAGCCAGCTGGTGTCATCTCACCGACGACATCTGCTTGTACAGTGAACAAGAAGTGGGGCCTGCAGCACAAGCAGCAGCACAGTGACCCCGAACAAGCAGATCCCTGCTGCGCCCTCACCCCGACAATGGTCTCCACGTTCACGCCGTAGGGGGTGGTGGTGTTGTACATCTGGAACAACTTGGAGCGCACGATGCCGGCGTGGTAAGCCTCCACAGCCAAGATGCCCGCTGCCGGCGTCAGGTAGTCCTTGTTGGTGATGAGCGCGGCGGCACCCTGGAGGCAGGTGAGCAGCAGTGTCGTCGCAATTGCCATATGTGGTGGCGGGACTAGAGAAGTAGTCAAGAATTCCCGGATCACCTTGTAAGCAGTAACGCCAACGTCTTCGAACACGAATGCTCCATGGAGGAAGAACAGGTCGTTGGCGTACGGGTTGAAGGCCGGGCTCAGCGTCGTGTTGAAAGCGGCGTTTGCCGCCGCAGCAAAAGCCGTGCCGCTGCAGCAAGCGGTTGTCACATGCTCGTCAACTGCTCGCAACCGCTGATGTGCAACGCTGGCTGAGAGGCAAATGCTGGCCCTCCACGGAGTTTCCACAAAATACGGCGTGCGGTCCTATCATGGGAGAAGGGCGTTACCAGCCTGCTGCTGCGACAGCCTGTGCTGTGCGAATTTACGAGGCCAATGCTGACTGAATTGGCAACGTAAGACAGCAGTGTGGGCAAGTGGGCAGGGCGCACATGTTGATGGCAGGCATTGCGACCGCATCAGCCCCGAGGGCGGTGCGGAGGAAGCGGACGTGATCAAGCTCATCCCGGGCAATTTCTGCAGCGTAAGCCTGCAGTTACAAGATGCACATAGCGATACATACATAGGTGAAGACCAAAAGGTGGACTGCAAGGCGTCTGACGTGCTGCAGCGCTCAGGCCGCGTGTTGCTGCACGAGCCGCTGAGTCGGTGACGTATGCAGTCGATGGTGAGTTTAGTGCACCAGATCAACTCCGTTTGAGCACGAGCAGAGTAAGATTGCACGTGATTGGATCTGAGACTGTGGCACCAGTCATCAGTCTCAAGTGCCCTCAACCCGCATCCAATAACAGGAGAGTTGCTTTACTCACCGCAATGGGCTGCGTCAGGTTGGCCTTCATGCCGCCGGTGCTGGTGGGACCGCCACCCCTGCATCAGTTGCCAGAGTGCAAAGTCCGCGTCCCTCTCTACAACACAGGATTATGTCTGCAGAACGTCTTGTAGACACAGGTGCTTGCGGTGTAAGCGAGAGCAGCATCCTGCAGCCGCACCTGAGGCTGGCAGGAATGCCGGCACCATTGACGGCCCACGAGTCTGTGGAAATAGGCATCAAAGGCTCAACAAAGACCACAAAAAGCACCAGGGTAACGGTTTGTTCGGGATAGCAGGTGCATACGATCGAAGGCGCTGTGCTCACGCAGTGCACTTGGCAGGTTTGGCATGATAGCTCAGCATGCGCACAGAATTCTGCCTCCAGGTACTCTAGGTTGAGCGCGAAGTTGAGAATGTCTGAGACGGGCACACGTGAAAAACTCAGTTTCTACAGCTGCGGGTAGGCTGGGAGCTGTGTGAGCAGCATGCAGCCACCGCCGACGCGGGGGAAATAAAATTGCACAGCCTCGAATGCAACGAGACGCAGCGTTGCATGCACGCAGGTGTCAACGCTGCGCTCAGAGGTCCCGCAAACACCTGTGTCCGTGAGGTTCTGCGCCTGTCGAAAAGGAGACAAGCACCGGGATTAGTGAGGTGATGGGCTGAAATCATCGTCGCCACTTTGAAATGACCGCAGGTTGACCGCGCAAGCTCTCAGTCACGCAGCGAAACGCACTTGCGTTGGGGCAGCTGCGAAGGCTGCAAGAACGCCTATCAGCACTGCGGCCGAAGCGGACACCTGCAGGTAGCGAGGATCGAGTCCGCTTGATGTAGTGCCCCTCTGGCTGTACTCGCCTCCCAAACTGCTGCCGGGGCGTTCCCCTCAGTGCCAACAATAAATGTTTGACCGGCAGAACACTCCAGGGGCTGCCTCCGCCCCCGACACGACTCTCCACTTTGCTGCAAACAGGTACCCGAGAGAACGGACGCGGGTCGTTGGGTGCTGTCCAAGCCATGCACACATTGATCGCGTGTGCCCACCTTCATGGTGACCGGCGCAGGAGAGATGATGACCCTGCAAAATTCGGCAAGGACAACCAAAGGGTAGGCAAGACAGTCAGAAAATTCTGATGTGCACACAGCTGGCGTCGGAACTGCGGAGGGATAGGCACGCCAGAAACGGCATGAGCGCGAGGTTCCAGCCGTGTAAGTGCATCTAGACACGGGACACACGGCGGGGTACCGTGCCAACCCGGGCCGGCCTTGCAGTCCACACCCAACAGGTGCTCGTCGGGCAGCCGCTTACCTGGGTGCGTGTGGATCGACTAGCGCGTGGATCGGCTGCGGCTAATGAATGCAGGGCAAGACACGGTTTTCCTTCTCTCTCCTGTAATGGTAGATTCTTCTCGTCCCTGGCTCCTCGATTGGATGTGTTGCACTTTTGCAGTGATGCTCCTGGCTTCGTTTCAGCATCCGGTGCCACGTGGCCTGACAGTCTCCTGTCAGACCACTTCGAAAGTCAATGCCTTGCTTCCTGTCAAGCACATATGTTTCTCGCAGGCTTCGAGGTAACCAATATCCTGCGAGAAGCACTTTGATGCTTACAGGAACACGTTCCAGGCTGAGCGAGGAGCATGTATAAGCGACACAAGCGAAAATGCGGCGGCAAGTTGCGGTTTGAGTTGGCATTGCAGCAAGCAAAGCCGACCCCGGAGGCTGAAGGTCGAAGTGGCATTGATAAACGTCTGCGCACGAGAGGACTGCTCTGTTAAACGCTGGCAGCAGATGAGGGATGGTGGTGTTTGACGTCATCGGGGAGAGTGGTGCTTGGCGCCGCGGCGGCGGGGCAGACCTGCATCCATGACAGCCAGCGCCGTCGCAAGTAGAAGGTGGAATGTGCCAGGTGAGCAGCAAGCCAGGCCAACGCTTAGCGTAGCCAGCCTGCGCGGCGAAAGCGTGTCTCCTTCTAGCGTGGTGGATGACGGCCCCGCCCGTAGACGACTGTACTTGCATGAGCACCTGTTGCCAGGTACGTACTGCAAGACGACCAACGATACCGAGCCAGATGTGGTCCACCAAATGTAACATTTCCCCCTTGATGAACCAGGTAATGGCTTGCTTTGACCACGTCAACGCGTCTGTCACCTGCTCATAAACGAGGTCACTTCGCGGCAGCCATGGCATCCTAGGAAGTGCCGCAATGCCGCAGTTTCCAACAGTGGCAGTAACTAGCGGTGGCAACAGGATCCACGGTGAAGCCATCTATCCGATGACAGGACAATCCTCATGTCCAGTTCCTAGATTTGCTCAGAAGGTAGCGCAATACAATCCCCGCCGTGTTATGGCATGCCTTCTTGACCTACTTGATCATGCCATTGAGGCCTGCGGGGAACCGTGGAGAACCCTCAGCATTGGAACTTTCGGTGGTGACATTCTTTGGCTTCTGCACTCGTGGACAGCCATGACGATGACCCGCATATTGTGGCTGAGTGGACAAGTCGACATGTTGAGCAGCAGTTGGAACCACCTCTCACCTGCCGGGAAGAAGCCACCCATGCCGCTGCCTCCGAGGTACACGATGGCAAGGACCTGGTCCGCCGTGCGCCCAAATGCGATGGAGTTGGCATCAGCTGCAGGGCACAGTCACAGATCGGTGAGCTCTGCTCTGCTCTGCCATCGGCAGCTTGGCGGATCAGCCAGCAGAGGACAAGACATGTATGCGCAAGTGGTAGCACACACTTGGCACGATGTTGGCCGTATTGCTGCGGACGATGCCCTGGTCGTTGCCGCCGCCGACCATGCCGCGCAGAGCAGAGATTGCGTTGGCGATCTTGTACAGCTGCATTCCCGAACGATGTCCCCATTTAGGGTCCGCTCGTGCATGAGGCAACGACAATTTGCGAACAATCTTCGAGCTGGTATGCATGGCGGCAGTCAGCTGGGAAGTGTGCAATGGTTGACAGCAGTGCACACCTTGGCGCCATAGGGTGCCACCGCGGTTTCGGCCTGCATACCACCACACACACCATCATTGCACAGACCAGTGTGCGCCTAGAAACGCACCATGCAAGCGCACTAGCAGCAGTTGGAACTTCCGCGGCTCGGTCAGCTGGACTGCCGCCTCTGCCACTCGTTAACGTTTGCAAACGTTTGCAACTGAGACCCACATTCTGCCGTCCTGCGGGGCCTCGTGCTTAAGAGGAAGCTTGGCAGCAAGGGGAAACGACACCCACCTTGGTGTACAGCAGGGCGCGGACGGTACCGGCGTGGTACGCCTCCACTGCCAGAATGCCTGCGGCAGCGCTCAGGTAGTCCTTGCTGGCGATCAGCGCCGCGGCGCCCTGTGCGCATCAACAGCAGGAACATCAGATGCCTGGCAATGGGTATGAGGCGCCATGAGCGCCAGCAATCTAGAAGAGACTGTAGACAGCGAAAGAGCCCTGCACGGACAGGGCGCTTCAAACTCAAACCTTGTAAGCGGTGACGCCAACGTCCTCGAATGTGAAGGCACCGAGCAGGAACAGCAGGTCGTTCTTGTTAGTGGAGTAGGGCGAGAAGCGCGGCGTCAGCTGGGTCATCAGAGCAGCGTCCGCGGCGTCGGCAAAGGCAGTGCCACTGCAGCCCAAGGAGGACTAGGGTTCAACCAGAGTTCCACTCGATATCGAATCCGCGCGGCAGCAAGCAGCCTGCTAGGATGGCATGACGCAGGCGAAGCGTTAAAGGAGAAGGATGCCTTGTGAGGAGGGTGTGCGCACATGTTGATGGCGGGCTGGGCAACGGCGGCATCGCCGAGCGCCATGCGCAGGAATTTGACGTGGTTCAGCTCGTCGTTGGCAATCTCAGCGGCGATACGCTGCACACGCAACAACTGGGACTTCAGCAAATGTTCAGCAAATATTCAGCGAAGAGGAGATCCGCCCCAGAGAATATCCAAACACAATGCACAACAGCAGCACAGCAGTGAAGGCCGACGCAATTTCTCAATGCTTTTGGTGTCCCTGATGCCCGATCTGACGTTGTCAGCGCACCTGGACATTGCCGGTGCTGAATGCAATCTTGCGGCCGCCCACAGCCGCGGGCCCCCCACCCCTGGGTCACCGAAGGCAGCCTTGCGGTCAGGATTGCCTCTGTCATTCCGGCGTCTCACTTGACCCGCGTCCTTCGCTGACAATGCGCGGCTCCCTGTGCAAGATGCGGCCGCACCTGAGCTCCGCGGGAACGCCCGAGCCGGAAACGGCGTGCACATCTGCAGTAACAGGCAAAACTGAAATTGAATAATTGACAATGGAACATCGGGTGGCTCCAATCAGCTGCTGCGGATGGGCAAAATTGACCAAGTTGCACTGCTTGCATGCTTGGCAGGTGCGGCAAGGGAGAGTCCAGAATGCGCACAGAATTCGGCCTCCAGGTACTCGAGGTTGAGCGCGAAGTTAAGAATTGCCACATCGTCCACCTGTGCCGCCTGCAATGCAAAGCCAGTGCCTTCGCCTTCACGCCTCTGCAGCCTTGGGAACTTGCGACATGCGACATGCAGCAGCCGTCGTAAGCATCTCCCATATCGCCTCTAGCTACGACATTGATTCACGCCGAAAGCTCACCGCGGGCGCAACGGCGGCAGCGCAAATTACCATTCCCAGGAGGAGAAATGCGCCCTGCGGGTACAGTGTATGTACGGGACGTCATCAGTAAGTCGCATGACGTCTGCACTGCTTGGTGGACTGACCAAGCGGCAGTTCCCCCGAAGGGATAAGTCGAGGCCGCACAGCAATTTGGAGGGTGCTTCGGGTGCTCAGTAAACCGTGTACATTGCCCGTCACGCCCCCAGTCGCTGAGCGGCGACGATCGCCACGGCAGCCGAGAATTATCGGGCCGCCGGGTGGTGTAGCGACCAAATTGCCGTCAAAGCAAGCGGCACACTACACGAGAGAATAAATCCTCAGGCTTACCTTCATCCTTGAATGCGGTGTGGGATTTGAAAGGCGGTGTCTTAAAGCCCCGCTGAGCAACAGTGTGGCTGCCATCGTCGGCAAAGCCTCCTGTGACGAGACGCGTAGTCACTCAATCTTTCCGGAAGCAACGGTGAAGAATGGATGAAATGGATGAGCATGAGCTGCGGTGATTTGTAAGTGCCCCTGCGCACCTTTGGGTGGCCCCCTACTGCCCCGTCACACCGCTGTCTTGTAATTGCAAGGCTGGGGGAGAGGTTGCCACAGCAGGATGCGCGATGGTAGGATGAGGGTGGAGGATAAGCCACCGTTAAGTACGTGCATCGATAGAGCTGACTGTTCGCCTCCGCGAATGTGGCACCAAATGCCAAGCAGCTTCCCCGCCCCTGTCAAACCTACCATATTCTCGCAGGTTGGAGGTTGGATTCACAAGGAATCCCTCTCTCTCACACATAGTTTCATGCCCACCCTGAATAGACTGAAGGGCCGACTCATTGCTGCGGACAGCAGCAGCAAAACTTTTACGGCACCTCACGTCAGGCGCTGGGAGACCAGGCTGGCTGCACAGCCTGCCGCTGCGCAGCATAGCAGCCATCAGCAGCAGCATTCAGCCGCGCCAGCAGCCGCGAGGCCCGGCAGACACACGCGTCGTGCGACCCCCGCTGGTGCCGCCGCCAGCCGCCCTGCGGCCCGGTCCGCTTTCGCCGGACCTTGGATTGCAAACTGTCTGCCTGCGGCAAGACCTAGCTGACCATCTGCGTGGTGCCCAACATCGAGGCGGAGCTGGGGCGCGGGAACCACATCCGCAGTCGCTGCCGTCGCTTTATGTTGCTGCGTGCTGCACCGACAGCGGCAGCAGGAACCAACGAAGTCGGCCAAGCACATTGCAGGCGGCGACAACTCCCCCACCCCAAGTGCTGCCTCGCACCTCTCAGCCGCATCATCAACGGCGGCGATAACAACAACGCAGGCACTATGCGCTGCTGGTGGCAATGTAGTTGCCCGGCTGCCTTTAAGCGCTTGCTGATCTCTCTCCCATCAGCAGCGGCGATAGCAGCAGCAGCAGCAGCAGCAGCAGTGATGGTTCCCTTGACAGCAGTAAGAGAGGCACTCAGCAGGTAAAGGAGCAATGGGTGCCCCTTGCAGTGGGGCGAGGGGGTGGTGATGCTGTGAAACGTACACTACCTATATGTGCGTGGGAGCTTCGCATACGAGGTGAGATACCGTACTGGAGAGGCGGCAATACCCTACCGCCTACTCGCCGTTGCTTCTGAGAAAGGCGGCGTTTGCCGCCACTGCTGGAGGAGCTGTCTACCTTCAGCATTTGGCAGGCAACATCTAGCAGGTGGAGATGCAACGTCAGTGCTGAAGGAGTTTCCGTCGGCATTGAGTTAATGCTGCTACGCCGCCGTCGCTGCAGACCCTGCTGTCGGCTCTCTCTCTCTCTTCTCAGATATAAGAAATAACTAGCCTAGGTAGTTGCTGTTGATGCTCTGGGGGGTAGTTGGTAGTTGCAGACGCAGACACGATGATGTTGAAAATGCAGAGCGATGAGAAACAGCGACCCTCACGTCTAGCACGCTGCCGGCAGAGCTGCAGTGAACTGAAAAAATCGCATATTCCACAGACGGCACGAAATGACGCACCAAGTGAATGGGCAATGATGCAGAAAACAACAGACAGATCAGAGGTTTCTGCAAGGCTGCACACTGTTCCACCTGCCACAATTTGGCAGCGGCGCTGCAACATGGGTCCAGCACCAAAACAACCGACGACTGCTGCTCTACCGCCTGCTGCTGCTGACTGCTATATAATATCACGCATTGCCTTGCCAAGCCCACGCTACTTGATGTTGCCGTTGAGGCCTGGAGAGGAGATAGAAACTCATTCAGTGGTGTCCCCCATATGCATGGTGGTGACATCGGAACTTTTTTTTGCTTTTCCGATCGGAAAGATCGGAAAAAATAGTTGTTCTTATTCCTCAATGGTAATGAATGACTGCATGGAGGGTGGCAGGTCACACCGGCGGGGAAGAAGCCGCCCTTGCCGCTGCCGCCCAGGTACACGATTGCCAGCACCTCGGTGGTGGTGCGGCCAAAGGTGATCGAGTTGGCATCCCTGCAAGAGGCAATCGGAATGAATGTCGGCACCTGAGCTTGCAGTTGCCGCATCTGCTTCAAAACAGAAGAGACTGTATACGCTGAAGCTATTAATGCTGGCGCACGTTGGCACGATGTTTGCGGAGGTGGTGCTGGTAACAATGCCCTGGTCCTTGCCGCCACCGACAGAGCCGCGGAGCTTGGAGATGGCGTTGACGATGGTGGACACCTTTGCGCCGTAGGGAGCGATCTTCGTGCCGGCCTGCACAATCATTCACACCTCACAGTCAGCGTTCTACAAGATGATTGAGTAGCATCTGCCCATAAGAACAGCAGCGCACCCTGTGCATGCATGCGGACCTGGAGAGGCTGCTCGAATGCAGCAAAGAGGGCTCGATATGCAACAAGGAGATAGGTTGGAGCAGAGAAACCACCCACCTTGGTGTACAGCAGGGCGCGGACAGTACCAGCGTGGTACGCCTCGACGGCCAGGATGCCGGCGGCGGCAGACAGGTAGTCCTTGTTGGCGATCAGCGCAGCAGCGCCCTGTGGAGGTAGGAAGATGTATTCAGGGTGGAATTGCCAGCTGCTGGGAGGTGGTGCACACATACACATGTGCAATTCTGGCAGCACAGCGGCAGAGTGCAATCAGGGTGCAATCAGGGTGCAAGCAAACAGCATAGCAAGGTGCACCGCCGGCCAGGCACATTCGGTCGTTTAGTGGTGCACACACGAAGGACAAAGCAGTCTGGGCAGGTAGTGGTAGACCTGGTAGGCAGTCACGCCAACGTCTTCGAAGATAAAAGCTCCGTGGAGGAAGATCAGGTCGTTGGTCTGGGCCAGGTACGGGGTGAAGCGGGGCGACAGCTTCGTGCCGAGAGCGGCGTCCGCGGCGTCAGAGAACGCAGTGCCACTGCAGGGACAGGGTTGACTTGGACCGAAATTTGACTGTTCCACAAGGCGTCAATCAAAGCGACTGGCAAACCAAATCGCCCAGTGCATGCTGATGTCGGAGGCGCATGCTCTGTAAGCGAGCCTGCGCACATGTTCAGCTCCGGGATGGGGACAGCGGCGTCGCCGAGCGCCATGCGCAGGAACTTGACGTGGTTGACCTCGTCGTTGGCGATCTCGGTGGCAATGCGCTGTGAAAACCGGAAAATCCGGCACATCAGATGATGATGCGCAGAGTGTGTTGCTCCAGGGACCGAACAAGCAAACGCGCGTGAAAGCGGCATTGCGAGGATGGCCACTAGGACCCATTGACCACCTTGATGTTGCCGGTGTTGAAGACGGCTGCCTTGCCGCCGGTGGAGGCGGGCCCGCCGCCGCTGTGTGCGCACGGTGCAATGATGTGATCGGGTTTCGATGACACCGTTACATACAAGCCACTCATTGAGAGCCGCTTGAGGGGAGCTAGAGTGGCACACAAAACGTTGTCGCGAGTGCGCACCGGAGCTCAGCGGGCAGCGGAGTGCCGAATGCGGCGCTGCAGCGTGAGCAAGCACGTACGGTCAGCGCACCGAACAAAGGATGGGAGCTTTTAAAATGAGGCAGCAAGATGCAGAGGGTCGCGCACAAACACCGCAACGTTGATGCCATCAGCATGGCGGCGTCGGCAGGACACAACAGCTTGAGGGGAAGGGGCAGCTCAAAGAAGGGTGGGCGGACGCACTAGTGGTCTGCACACAAAATCACAGCAATAATCAGCAGCAGAACAGAGGCCAGGCAGTTTTGATGGTGATCACTTTCGCACAAATGGCAGGAAATAGGCTTCGGTACGAGTTCGGCCGAACAGACATCGAGAGGCTCACAGAATTCGCCCTCCAGGTACTCGAGATTGAGCGCGAAGTTCAGGATGTCTGCAAGTGGGAGGCGTCAGAAGCTTGGCTGGGAGCCTGCGATGTGGTGCAAGCGGACACGGGTGCGCTGTCTTTCGCCAACAACCACGCATGCAACTCACCGACATCCGTGACGTTCTGCGCAGCCTGCAGTGACCAATAAGCACCGAGGTCAAGCAGTGCATTGGGACTGGGGCAAGCCGCATGTTTGTCAGACCCAACAGACCTGCCCGTACAGGCAATGCAGCCAACTGCGTGACGGCACAGCAAGTTGCACCAGGGGTACGCAGGGCAATCAAGAGTGGGATGCAGTCGACGGCTGGAAATGTGCACTGGCATCCGTTCCGGACCCGACAACTTGGCGGCAACCTTTGTGGCACTGCCACCATCAGCAGATTTAGCAGGTCGTGCAAATTAGACTTGGAGAGGCTCACCGCAGGCGCGACGGCGCAGAAGGCCAGGGCGGCAACCGCCACGAGGAAAGCGGCCTGCGATGCAGCCACAGTGAACCGGTGAGTCATGACTGCGTGCGCTAAAGCATGTGCCGCTCGACCCCCGACGACGACCGAACGCCGACGCCCGAGGTGCAGCATGGGTTGCCGGCCTGATCACGCGAGTCCGCTGCAGCGCGTGGTTCCGAGCACAAACATCGAAGACGATAAGCGCTTCAGCGAAGGGCCAAAGGCCACAAAGCCGGCGGCGGCCTCGCGCGTGGCCAGCATCGCTCGCGGTTAGAGCCACCAAGAGCCACTGCACCATAGCCCTGCCTGCATGTACCCCACTGCACCGATGTTACGACATGCAACTTCGCGAGAAGGATCCGAGCCAGGCCCGCGTACCTTCATTGTGCGAGGGGACGACACGCAACTTTTGCTCGGGTTGGGGAGTTTACTCGGGTGAGACTCAACTAGGTAGAAGGAGACGCACTACTACACGGGCGATGGCAAACAATGTCTCAAATTCGAATCACAGCAGTACCAAAACTTTGCAGCTGAAGGCATCAAAAATCCGCCCTTGCTTCGCCCTGACTTCGGTTTACCCAACAGGGTGTGGAATGGCAGACGGGGGATCCTTCTCCTTCTGAAGTGCCTGCTGACGTGCCTACAGAAGGACGCCAAGGTTATAAGCACCGTGGCGTGCACTCAGCCGAGGATTTAATCAGGACGTCTTTGCTGCTCAGAGGGACGTGGTATAGACAGCGCTCAACTCCGGGCTGCGCACCCATATGCCTCTATCTACAGCCTTCTTGTGTGGACGGTTGAGATACTTAATGATTTTGCAACCACACTGCAGAGGTGATCGTCTGCACAATAATGTCCCGCACGAAACCCTGCGAAATACTACGACGAAATGGGCGTTTTCAGCCTGCCGCAATCAGCGCCCAGCACCAGCCGACGGTGCGGTGCAACCTGCCTCATACATATGCAACTCGCTGCGACAGAACACAGTCCCGACAGGAAGACCGACAGGAAACCGTGTTCCTGGATGTGAACTGGGACTGTGTTTGCTTCCGACAGCCGCCCAATTCTGACCGGCAAGGTCACCATGCGACTCCGCTGGCAGCGGCTGGTGCATGCCCAGGTGCGGTTGCAGGTCCTGGTCGCTGCCGAGCAAGCACTACATAGTCACGACTACCTGGGGCCCATCCCCTTCCTTGCTGTGGTCTCCTTAACCCTGCAGAGACAACAGATGCCCAGACAACAGTCCCCGCCACTGGTTGGCAACGAGCGGTCCCAGGTGCTCAGGGTGGGGATGTCCCCCTAGTAGTAAGAGTCGCCATGGCTGGCGGCTGCCTGCGGCGGCTCCGGCACGAGCAGTGGCACCATAACCTGCGTGCAGAGAGGCGTGACGGTCAGTTCCCGGCGTCTGCCACCGCCTTGCTGGAGCGAGAACCTCTGCTGCCGCGGAATAACCAAACAGCCGCCCTCATTACCGTGGGCATGCCAGCTGGCGAGCGGCCGCCAAGCGGGCAGCGACTCTGGGCGAGCGCGACGAGTGGACCTGCGCAGGGAGGAGGCTACACTGCACCTAAATCGAACTTCAGAAGGTGCGAACCTCGCAGTAGTAGGCGCGCAGCTTGGCGGCATGCTGGTCGACGAGCAGGGTCGCGTAGTTGGCGGCCTCCACCGAGGGGAAGGCCAGCACCCAGTGCCCGTCCTTGAGCTGCTTGCCGATGTTGTTGAAAGCGTCGCCGACGCCGCTGTTCTTGAGCACCTGCGGGCAGCGAGGCGGGGCAGGAGTTGAATGATGCGCGTGTTGTGGACAACAGCCGGGAGACTGCCCATGGCCTGGGTCAACCCCGAGCGGCACATTTGGGTCAGCCGACAGCGATGCAGCCAGGCGATGCGGCCAGGCTGCACAGCGGCCTCCGCCACCGCGCGGGTGCCTCCACCTCGTGCCCAAAGGCTGCAGGGAGCATGACTGACGCCAGGCGTTGCCATGCGACCCGGCGCAGCGGGACGATCTGGCAGCAGGCAACCCCTCAACTGGGCCCCGACGTGCAGCGACACTATGGACGGAACCGTCACCTAAACCCTAGACCCTAAATGGTCACCTTGAGCAGCGCGCGGACCGGCGGCCGCACGTGCACATGCAGCCACTGCGCGTGCACCGGGTCGCAGTCGGGCTCCGTGCCCATGAGCGGCGCGACAGACAGCACCGTGCCGCCCGGCTTGACCGCGGGGCTGTCGCCGCCGCCGCCGCGGCTGCTGGAGCGGCTGAGCGCGCGGCCGCCGGTCGCCACGTCCTGCAGCTGCAGGCCACAGGGGGGGAGGGAGTCAAGGGCGCCGCACTCTGGCGGTCCGGACAGGTGCATGGGTTCAGCACCGAACACACAGGCCGCCGCGTGCGACGGCGCTGTCGATTCCGGGCACAATAAGTGGAGCAAATCTAGCGGGCAGCTGACCTGGAAGCTGGGCACTGAAAGCCCGGCACTGCATGCTGCACACCATGCACTGTGCAGCGGAGGTGACAGTTGCGCAAATCGGCGACTGTCGGTCACTGCCCTCCTGGCTGCTGGGCACACCTGCGGCCGCGCGCTGAAGTCGAACGTGGAGCGCTGCGAGGCTGTGGTGCTAGCCGTGGCCGCCAGGTTGTGCGCCGACAGCTTGGCGCGCACGCCCGCCGGCTGGATCTCGGCGTCTCCCGGCGCCGCCGCCTCCTGCGCCTGCTTCGCGGCGCCCTTCCTGCTGACACGGCCAGGAGCGGCGGCCGTCAGACAGGGAGCATGGCGTGGCGGGGGGTGGCTGTGCTCGCTCCGCTGCGCCCGCTCCGCTGCGTCCGCTCCGCTACCGAAAAGGCGCGGTGCCAGATGCCTGGCCACCGCCGGCCGTGACCGGCTGTGCGCCCGCTTTGCAAAACAGACAGCTGCACAGCTTGAAGCAGCGTGCCGGGGCAAACATCCTCACAACGCAGACCCCAACACCGAGCCTCTGGCGATGCAGGGGTGCTGCCACGAAAGGCGCACCGGGTGAGGCTGACGAGGTTGGCGGTGAGCGTTGGCTCCGGAGGCCGCTCTGGCGTCATTGGCGGGCTGGGCGCCCCCATGAAGGAGGGCTTCGGCCTGCCAGAGGGTTCAATAGCACATGCTGTCAGCAAACGTGTCTGCGGCTCATGAAGAAGAGCAGCATGTCGTGCTGCAAGACCAGAGCAGCTGGGGTGCAGTCTCGCAGGAGGTTGTGTCCAGCTGCTAGCAGAGGAATACGGTGATTGAAGGGCGGAAGCAGTGCTCGTCCACAGCTGCTCTGCTGCCGCAGCTCGTCTGCTGCCGCAGCTGGAGTGCAGGAAAGGGAGCAAAGACGAGGCTGCGCACCCGGGGCCATCG
This sequence comes from Deuterostichococcus epilithicus, assembly GCA_033439295.1. NCBI lineage: Eukaryota > Viridiplantae > Chlorophyta > Trebouxiophyceae > Prasiolales > Stichococcaceae > Deuterostichococcus > Deuterostichococcus epilithicus. The sequence continues at coordinate 715,914 of JAVTLE010000014.1, read as the reverse complement.
TCCACAATGACGACGACGGGCAGCGCGTGCACAACGGCCTCGTCGGAGGGCGTGCCGTCAAAGTTGCGGCGGTCGCGCGGCAGGCCCGCCACCGCAAAGAACACCTTGCGCGACTTGCCCTGCGCGTGTGAGTGCCAGCTTTGTGTGTGTGATCTCGTTCCGGCTCGAACCCCATGAGCCTATGGGAGGCGATATTTGGAAACGACAGCAGGCGCTGCATGCCCACACTGGTTGCTTCGGACACAGGTTACAGGCGTGCACTTGATGTGACGCCGGTCCCGGGTGGCGCTGTCGCACAAGGCCACCCTGCTGTGCGATCAACCGCAAACAACTGCCCATCCTCCCGAACTGCTGGTTTCCAGCTCTCGCAGTGCATGCGAGACACCCCTCTCCGGGTGTCTCGCTCCATCACACCCTCGCAGGCAAGGCGAGTCGACTTGCACGGGGCTGTGACGACAGTGAACGCCAGCCGCACCTTGGCCAGCGCGATGGTGCAGGGCACGCGCTCGGTGCGCTCGATGGCGGCCCCCTCCCGGACCTCCGCCTCCTCCAGCAGTTCCTCGTCGATAGGGTGCAGCAGCGGTGACTCCGGGATTGCGCCGTCCTCGCTCAGCAGCGTCTGCGGGAGCAGGTGATGAATACATCTTTGTTTGGGTTTATCAATGAGGACAGCTGGCAGGCGCAGCTCGGGAGCGGCAGCGCTTGAAGGCATCGCAGAACTGTAGATTCCTTTTCCGCAGCAGGCTGGCCGGGACTGGGCGGGTGTGCCCTGGCGCCCACTCGCTTGCTGCTGCACGGCGCGCCGCAACATTGCCAGGCAAAGGCGGGAACCAGCTGTGTCCCGCCCGCGAGACACGCCGTCTGGCAGTCCAACTGAGCGGTCCACCCCACCTGCTGGATCTGCAGCATGGCGACGAACTGCTGCACCGCCTGCACCATGCGCTTGGCGGCGGTTGCGGAGGCGCCCTCCGCGGCGCCGCCGGGCGGCCCGCCTCCCTCCTCGATGCTGTTGGACACAGCGCGCGCTCCCATCAGGTCCTGCATGCGCAGTCGGGCTGTCCGGTCAGTGTTTTGTTCATAGCACGGAGCAGGATGCGTCCGTGTCAGCATGCGGCATCAGTCTTGTGCTGCGCTTCGTCCGACCACTTCCGCTTGCCGCCTGGTGCCGCGCTGCCCCAAAAGTGCGCCCCCTGCACGAGCGCGTGCCCAGGCAGGGAGCCAAAAGGCGGCAGCATGGCGGACAGCGAACCAAGCTCCAAAGACATGGGGGCAATCAGGAAGGAGAGGGTGCAGGACGGAACAAAAGCGAGACCAGGCGCTGCCGCACTCACCTGGACCTGGGTGGCCTGCATCCAGGCCTGCACCACCGCATGGCTGGAGGAGGTAGCGGGCGCCAGCAGCTGATCCCGCGCGCGCGGCCACTCGCTGTGGATCAGCACCAGCATCGCGTCGCACCACATGCCTGCGCCGGGGGGCGGCAGCAGAAGTGAGACCTGGAGTGGAAACTGCCTAGAACATTCGGCCTGGCTCACGAGGTGGCAGCGCAATATTCCGCAGTCATCCTCCGTCTGTGTCCGCCCCAGAATGCAGCGGGCAGCACCGCCTTGCTTCCACCGCCGGCAGGCGTACTGTTGCATACTCCCTCCTGCGACTCCTCACCGTTGAGCTCGGCCATGAGGAACTGGCGCGACAGCCGCATCGCTGACTCCAGGAGGCCGCACTGCTGGTCCGTGAGCCGCGGCCCGCACTCCGGCGCCGCGGGCAGCAGCTGCCGCAGCAGCCAGCCGATGTGCCACAGCGCCGTCGCCGGCATGAAGGGCAGCAGCAGCAGCCCGCACAGCGCATCTATGAGGTCCTCTGCTAGCGCCGAGGTCTCGGGGCCCGAGCTGTTGCAACGCAAGGTTGACACCGTCAGGGGCAGGCTGCTTCGGAGACGCATCGGTGCACATCCGACAGCACGGAGCAGCGCGTCACGAGCAACCGTCCATGAACGGTGACAGCTGTGCCGCCGCTCTGCTGGCATGTGCTGCGACGACTCCAGACGGCCGGCCGTGCTTCCTGGCAACAAGTTGGCAAAACCTGCTCACAGATGCGAGCCAGGCGCCACTTCGACGACTGGATACTTTACCTGAAGGCAATGTCGGTGTTCGGCTCCCCGTCCTGACTGCTCCACCCGTTCGCGGGCTGCATCGACTGCGGCGGCAGCATGCCTGCGGCAAGAACAGCGGCACACGGTATAAGATGGAGGACCGGGCATGGAGGCACGAGGGCGCGGCACAGCTCCACGTGTTCAAGTGGAACCTAGAAGGCTGGATGCCGGCAGCAGGGACGGTGACGATCGAAGGGTTCAAGCGCACCGCAGCAGTCGAGGACGTCCACATCCACTGCCTCGTTCAACAGCGCTGCCGCCAGTGCCCTGCAATACAGTTCTGCATGTGACCCGTGCACTCTGGCACCTCCCGGCGTTCAGTCAGAGGGAGCCTTTACAAGCTGGCCGCCTTGTTCGGCATCGGATCATGCCCAATCTGATGGGCTCGCAGTGACAACGACTGCCCAGTCACGAAGCCACTATGTTGATCTTGTGTCAATTGAGACACACAAGGAGTTTCGCTGCTGCACCTGACAAGGGCGCCGACCATCTGGCCGTCGGAGCCGTGGAGGATGCCAAAGACTGCCAGGCGGTAGGCCGCCGGCTCGTGCCCGATGGCGCGCCGGATCGCCGGCGTCAGCGTCGCCATGGCCGCATCGCCCTCGTGCTGCGGCAGCAGCAGCAAGGCCGTTGACTCACAGGGCACCTTGCTGTGGTGTTTGCAAGGACTGCCGGCGCTGGAATGGCATGTGCACGGTCTGCAGGGGCTGCGCAACCACAGCCCCCGGCACGCCGCCCACATGATAGACCGTTCCTGTGAGGGCAGGCACAGCAGGAGTGCGTGGACATTCCGAAGGGCCCAGGAGCCGCACCTCCAGGGAGTCGAAGCGGAATTCGGAGAGCGAGGGGCCGCCGTCAGAGGCGCCGCCGCCCAGCAGCGCCGCGAGCAGCGGGTTGAGCAGCGACGCCTCCGTCATGACGTGGAACATGCGCTCCAGGATGTACAGCGCCGCCAGCGGCCGCACCTTGCCCTTCTCGGCTGAGGATGCATGATGGCGAGGCAGGAGTGGGACAGGGCATGAGCTGTGCAGGACTTGGGGTTGCGGGGTGTGACGCGGGGTGAGATGTGCGCTCTAGGTGCGCAGTGTGATGTGCAGTGCAGTGCCCCCAGCGGCCGCGCTCTGCCCTTCTGTGGGTTCCCCATAGACGTCCCAGGACCCACGTGAATGCATCTTGGGTTGAGATGGAGATCCTGCGCTGCCAGGCATGGCCTTCTACCCTGCCCCGGGACCAGGTCCTGTCGGTCCGTCTCCAGTCACACTCACCGGGGGGCAGCCAGGTTCGCGTCCAATTATTGACGCTCATGCGGCGCACGCCTGCGTCCTGCCCCGGCTCCGGGCCGCCGGCCAGCATGTCGCCGGCGGCCAGGGGGTAGAAAACCACCGGCGCCAGGAACGCCTTCCAAAGCCGCTCGGAGCACTCCTGACACAGCTCCGGCTCGCCTGCAGGGCGGGCAGGCCTGCCTCTCGGCACTAGGTTCCCCAGGTGCAGCATGGCCCGATGCTTGGGGGATGGACGCAGGCTGCAGCGGCTGCTGCCATTCGGGGCGCGCCTTGAGCACGCTGCGCCCTGCTGTTGGTTGATGGCCGAACGGTTCTGTTGGAGCATGCCGGCAGCTCGTGCGAGAGGTCCATGCAACCGACCACTGAGCACCAATGCTGCAGTGGACCAGCCTTGCAGGCATCCTGGCCATCAGTGCCCCACCAGGCACGCCCCATCACTCACTTCAGCTGCGGCCGCTCGGTTCCGGCGACGCTCTCATACCAGGGGCGGCCACCTCGTGACCAGCACCCTGGCCTCACCGGTGCACGAGCATGCCGTTTGCGCCAGCCAGGCTCTCACCGGTGCACAGGATGTCGTTCCAGTAGGACAGCAGTGTCTCCACCTCCGTCAGCAGTGCCTCTACCTCGCGCGCCGCAGCCGGGTTGCCCCCCTGCAGCGCCGCCAGCGACTTGTCCAGCGCCTGCAGTTTGCGGCGGCGAACACACGCGTGAGCTGGCTGTGCCTGCAGCACGGAGATTTGGCGGCCGCTCTGCCGCCAAGGCCGGCGCGGCCCTCAAGACCAGCCGCAGGGGTTCAGTCTTCTTCCCGAGTGGCACGACGACAGCAGCATTCCACTGCAGGGAACGAACACATTCATGATGACCGACTCCGAGGTCCCACGTCTGGGCACCCTCGCCGGGGCATGCTTGGCCCCGGACTGGTGTGGGCAACACGTCAGGACCCGCATCTAGTGCTGCAAACCAGTGCCTCCCACCTGGCAGCGGTCGGTCATATAGGCGCCCAGGTCGGTGAAGTAGGGCGCGGCGGCGGGACCCGCCAGGAACGCCTGCACCTCCGGCTCCTCCACCGCGTACAGGTTCAGCGACAGCGTGCGCACCGCAGCCCGCACGGGGCCCGCCCTGCGGCAGTCGCGAGTGGGGGGATTGGTGAGGAGTCTTCTCGGGTGAGTTGCCAGCTGGGGATGCCGCGCAGCAGCCGGCCGCGTGGGCGCGGAGGGGAAGGCGCCTGCTGCGCCGGCTCGCACCCAGACAGGACTGTCAGCCACGGCAGCGGTTGTAGTGGCTTTGCACAAACACAGGCGTGCTGTGCACCATAGGCGGGAGCGCAGAGGAGCGAATATGTAAACCCCGCGGGCTTCGGCAGCTCAAGGCGAGGGAACCGAGATGCGAAGTTGAAAAGTGGGAGAAAAGCCGCGTTATCCCTTGGGAGCGCCCACCTGTGCGCGATGAACTTGACGGCCTCCGTGTACAGGGGGAAGGACGCCTCCTCGCCGTCCACGTGGAAGAATAGGCCCACGATGCCAGGCGTCAGCTTCATGCTGATGGTCTTCAGCAGGTTGACGTACGCAAACAGCACCTGCGGCGGGTGCGCACCGAGAAGAATGAGCTTCTGGGTGGCACCTGACAAGCGTTCCAACCGTGTCCGCACAGTGTGGCCGCAGGACACGCATCATGCCAGCAAGCCCTCCAGTTTCGCCTGCTGGCTGACACCTCAGTAGGTGGGGCTCGAGGTGCGTCCACTGGCGCAAAGGACCCCGCCCCCGTACCCTGCGCACGCTCAGCAAAGTTCCGGAGTGGTGTCCCACCCTGTGGCACGGGGAGGCGGCTCTCGACCCACCTCGTCCTCCTCCAGGTTGAAGTTGATGGACAGCACTTCCGACGTCTGGAAGATGAGCGCGGTGGCGGCCTCCGAGCGTGTGTTCTCGATGACGCCGGTCAGGTTGTTGAGCACGCCGCACGCGGAGCGCGTCTGCCGCTCCCGCTGCTCCGCCCACACCCGCAGCAGCGGGTCCTCCCCCGCTCGCCCGCCGCCGCCCTGTGCAGGGGGGGCACAGCCGCGGGTGAGGCGCAGTCTGCGGAGCTGGCACGGAGTCGTGCCAGCCCGGCTGCAGAGCGGCTGCCGAACGCTTGCCGCCGCGCCCAGCTCCGACCGCAGCCCCGGCTGACGGCGCGAGTTGGCAGGAACTGACGAAACCCCGCGGAGCAGTGCAGACCACCAAAGCACATGACGAGCGGTGTGCACACCTCGGTGTGCTCGAACATGGCCATGGCGAGCGCGGCGTTGGGGTCGTAGGTGGCCTCCGCCTCCTTGATCTCCTCGATCTGCTGCCGCAGTCGCTCCTGCGGGAGCGCAAAAGGCGACGCCGCATTTGTTGTGGTGGATTGCTGGCGGTGGCGGCTGCACAACAGGTCGTTGTGCCGCCGGCAGGGGCACAGCAAGGGGTGCACACCTCTGCGGCCTCAGACTCAAGACGCTGAGTTTGAAATTGCAAGTCGACTGCGGCAAGAAGCGCCATCACATCGCAGCCTGTGGTTCCCTCTGGCGGCGTGTGGCAACGATAGTGGCAACTGGGTCTTAGCGCTGCAGCCTGGCCTCCTTCCTGCAAGAGGTGCGCAAGGGCTCACGATGTTGCGCTGGGCGTTGGCGGATGCCAGGCGCTCCCGCTCATCGGCGCGGTACTCCCCGCCCGGCGCCTCCCCCCGGTCCAACATCAGCTCCTGCAGCCGGTCCCTGCAGGAGTTGCAGGGTTTTGGGGGGTCAACAAAAGGGTCGGGCAACGACAGTCCAAGATGGGAACGTACAGCAGTGATCAACGAGGCAGCGGGCCACACTTGGCCGGGCTGCGGAATTGCAGGCGGTGGGCATGCATATTGGTTTTATTCTGTTTTGCATTTCAATTGGAATTGCATCTGTCAACGCCCAGCAAGGCGCCTCTTGCCGGGAATGTCGTCACATGTAACACCCAGTACTCTGTAGCAGTCCAGATTCAGTCCAGATTTCGATGCTGTGCTATGGCGCACACCATCCTGTTGGTGCAGCGGGCAAAGTGGCGCCGCACCGCAGGTCGCCGGAGAAGCGGCGGCAGGCGGTGCAGACGGAGGAGCCAGGCACCAGCATGTGGCAGCCCTGCACCGGGCCGTCGCCCGTCATGTACGTCTGCGGCCGCACCGTCCAGTCGCACTCCCAGTCGGGCGCACCGCCCTCGCCCGCCGCCAGGAAGCTGCGGGTTCAGGGTTCAGGATTAACAGGTCTCACAAGCCATGCGATGCAGATCAGCAGCATGCAGACAAGCACCGCTGCACGTCCGGCTGGAAAAACTGTGAGAGCCACTGCGCCCCTGGGCGACAGGTGCACTACAATGTGCCTGGCATCCACAGGTCCGGGTGTGGCGGTCAGTCCGCCTGCTGCAAGGTGCATTGCCGTCTCCAGCACCGCAGCCCTGCCGCTCGGCCTGCCACCTGATAGTGTTTCCGACCAGCTGACAGAAGCATCCGCCTCCATGCATATTTCTTCCGCCCGTATTGGTATCGGTTGTGCATGGAGCCCACCAATTGGTCTCTACGCGCGCCACGATGGCCTGGCCGTCGGGCGCATACAGCGCATCGGCATCGCCGGCCAGCTGCTCCCAGGCGCCGCGGTCGGTGCAGCCCGGGCACACCGCCAGCTCAGCGGCACCCGCCAGCAGCGTCAGCAGGTCCCGCCGCGTGCGCAGCCGCCGCGGCACCTGCGGGGAGGGACACGTCAGAAGCGTGTACCGGGCTGGAGATGTCGGAACACAAGGGAGCTGTCATTCCCAACGCCACTTCCAGGCAGTGCGAATCTGCAGGACAGGCTGCGTGCAGGCGCATCAGTGCCAGCGCCACCAGCCCGCAAAGTGCGGCTGTGCCACATGAAATACACCGACTTGGGTCGGGAACCGTTTCGAAACTCTCGATGCCCCCAGCGTAAACGATGATAGTGCCGCATGTGCCCGTCAGCGGGTGCAACCTGCTGGTCGTGCAGCATGGCGGCCAGGATGGGCATCCATCCAGGGCGGGTGGGGAGACTGCCGAGCAGTCGGGACTGCCGCGTCACCCCAGCGCCATGTGTCACATTCGACAGTCTGGAGCCGCTCGGCAGTCAGTTTATGTTTCGGTTCATATGTGCTTCGGCGGCGGCCCACCTGCTGGTTGCGGAGCACGGTGTCCAGGATGGGCATGCCGAAAACGTCCACCTCCCAGCCCATGTCCGGCGTCAGCGCCATGGTGCGCTCGAAGCCGGTGGCGTCGATCGCCAGCAGGCCTGCGGGCGAAGGGAGGCTCGGGTTATCTTGCAGCCGTGGACCGCGCTGCCGGCGCTGTGCTGCGCCTTGCAACTGTTCCACGTGGTCTGACGTCACGGAATGCGCATAGCCCAGCGCCCTGCGACACCAATGCTGCTTGATGTCGGATCCCTGCGAGCTGGCAGACGACTGGGAGTGTATTCAGCAGCAAGCGGGCGCGCACCCAGCTTCACACCGTCCTCGTTGGCGACCAGCAGGTTCCACTGGCGGAGGCCGTTGGAGGCGCCTGCCGAAGCGGCGAGCGCATCCCGCAGAAAGTCGCCCACCAGAATGATGTCCTGCAGCGGCAGCAGCGTGGGCTCGTCATACATGAGGCATCGCTTTGCTTCCTCTCCGAGACTGTCGACACCTACCGGCTTTTTGCAGCCCTGCTTGTATCTAAGCAGGCCGGGGCAGGCTGGTTAGCATCAGCCAGGGGCGGTGCCGCTGCTGGCCCACTGCCCTGAGCCCAGCCTGAGAGAGCCTGGTTGCCACAGGTAGTGTATCCGACACACATGTCCGGCACGAACTCTTCGTGTTCCAGCCTCCGAGCCCTTGCAGCCCCAGTGGGGGCTCGGAGGCCCCTACAGTCCCAGACTCGGGTAGCTTTTTCTTGCATGTCAAAACTCACGTCTGGCAGGAACTCGTCGATGGTGGAGGTGCTGCGCAGCGACTGCAGCTCCCCGGGCTCATCGCCGGAGAACTGCGCAATGCGCTGCGCGATCGACAGCGCCCGGTTTGTCAGCACCGGCACCGAGTCGGCCTGCTCGGCCTCCTCATCCTGCTCCCGCTGCTGCGCCTGCATGGCGGAAATGCAGGACCGTCTATGTCATGCAGTACTGCTTGCACACATTTGATTCGGCGTCGGCTTCTGCGCCCACACCTGCATCTTGCATTGCTGAGCAGCAGCCAGCATGGATCAAGCGAGCAGACGTTGATGGAAGGGCCAGCCGTGCAGCCCTGCCAGCAAGGCTCATGCCACTGTGCTGAGCCTGAGCCCCATTCTTGCAAGGTGGGGCTAACAAGCAGGGGCGGCACCACTGTGCTGGGACAACGGGCTATTGAGCTCACCGGCGGCGACGGTGGCCAGGCATTGACGCCGATGCCTGACTGCTGCGCACTGGCGACCGCCGAGGTGGCGGCAGGACCTCCATCTCCACTCGCTCCCTTGAAAGCTGATCGGAATGGCGTTGCCCGGGCACTCTGCAACACCATCGACAGCACAGTCAGGATGGTGTTGCAAGTCTACAGCGCAAGTCTACAGCGACAGTTGTGCTGCAGCATCGCACGAGTGTGGCCTGCCAACAGCACGACTTTGCTCGCAGCTTTATGCACAGCTCATGGCACATCATGCTTGCAGGCGGCATGCATGCCCGTACAGCACAGCAACGCGTGCACTCCCGCGCCAGGACAAGCTGGGCAGCCAGCTAGGCGGCACTCCTGGCACATGGCAACGACCTGGGACGTCCCTGCACAGCTGGTGTCAGGCTGCCTTGTTGGGGAAGGCACGGACCTCGGGGGAGGCGCCGGTCCGGATGGGCCGCAGCATGGGGCTGTTGCCCACTGTGGGCGAGGCGCCAACTTGGTGTGGCTGGTGCTGCTCGCCATTGACGCGCAGGGTAGCGAGCTCCACCTGCGGGCGCGCCGTGACGATGGTCAGGAGTGGTACGCCGTCGAGTTTGATGTCGCCGGGAAGTGGTCCGGGAATGCTGCAAGCCTGAACAGTGCAGGCAGGCTGCGTGCTGGCCCCGACTCATCTTCACCCTGAGCCCTACACACCGCCTTGCAGCAGCAGCAAGTTGTCGAATGCTACCAGAGTTGCCGTGCATGGCCAGCGGGAGGCCGCACGTCCCTCAGCACCCTGGAAACCACGACCCTGAAGGTCGCGCACCTGCAGCGCCGGCGGCAGGGAGTCGAAGCTCATGTTGGCGGTGTCGCCGTTGGTGGACGGCCCGCTGGCGGGCTTGGCTGGCGCGGCGCGCTCCTGCGTCGCCGCCGCCTCGAAGGGGTCCTCCGGCGGCGGCCCCTCCGGCGCCTTGATGCCCTGCGGCACCGGGCTCAGCATCATCGCCGCGACCAGCCGGCGGGACCGTCACCAATGCGGACGTGGGTCAGGTGCGGGGCACCGAGGTCTGCGAGGAGCAGGACAGCAGCCGAGCTCTGTGGCAGAGCACCTCCGCCCCGACGTCGGATGAAGTTGCTGCATGCCATCGCAGGGCTGCAGGCACCAGGCCGCAGAATCGGGGGCACCTGCAGGCGCTTGGCAAACGCGCCGAAACGGTTCTTGGCCAGCGGCGGCGGCAGGCTGACCGCGGTGTGCGCCTCATCGCCGGCCGGGCTCTGGTCCGTCGAGGAGGCGCTGTCGTGCTGCACCCCCGAGCCGTCACCCTGCTGCGCCGCGCCCGGCGGCGACTGCCCGCCGCGCCCCGAGATGAGGTCCGCCGAAAACGCCTTGCCGGCGATCGGCAGCGCCCGCTGCGGGCTGGCGGGCTCGGAGGAGGAATTCGCATACAGAGCTGCGATCGTGCCGCCGCCGCCGCCGTTTTGCGCCAGCGCGGCGCCGGGGTCGCCGCCGCCTTTGCTGGCCTGCTGGGCCCCAGCAAACGGCTGCGGCTGCGGCTGGAAGTTGGAGTTGAGGAAGGCGCGAAAGGCGTCCTGGTGGGCGCCCATGCCAAAGAGAGCGGGGCCGGAGACTTCCGTCACGGCGCCCGTCTCTGCCACCATGTGCGCCATCAGCTCCGCAGCCAGCTGCCCCAGACAGTTGCTGCTGGGGCTGCCCGACCTGACGAGGTGCGCAGACGAGGTTGTCACAGAGCAGAGCACGCATTCGGACCAGATGCGGCCATTGGCCGAGCACATCATGTACAAGCTGGCTTCCCCCAGGGCAGGGAGTCAACCAGTGAAATCACATAGGGAGGCGGCCTTGCTCTCACAGTGCGCCTGCAGGCAGGGTGTCGCAGGCAGGGGACTCGCCGAGCAGAACGCAGCTGCTCTGTATTGGCTGTCATTCCTGGAGACGATGCCACAGGGGGCGCAGAACCACACGCACTTGCCGGTGCGCTGCGGCAGCTTTTCCTTGCGCAGCGTGCGGCCGGAGGCGGTGTCCGTCACCGCGAACAGCGGGCCATACTTGCCGCTCTCAACGGCGCCGCGGCAGGCGCGGCCGCTGAGCTGGAAGGCTGTCTCCAGGCCCACAGGCACCGCCGTCGGCTCGCTCACGTCCGGCGTGCGCAGCAGGTAGTTCTCGTGCTGCGGCCCGCTGTACGGCCTGCACTGTACGGCTCTCTGCTTGACGAGTGCTCTGCTTCTATCGGCAAGCCCTTCTCTTTGATGGCACACGTGCAGGCTGGTCGCAGACACAGCGACGACCTGCAGCCCGTGTTGCAGCCAGGCCACGCATCGTTCGGACGTGCGAGCGTGCAGGCTGGCACGGAATGCCTGCAGCTGCTGATAAGAATAAACTCCGCCGTCAGGGCACAGCTTGGTCGGTCCAGGCCCCTACCTGCCGAGCTTGAGCACGCGGATTTCGGTGTCGCAGCTCGACGATGCGGGCAGCGTGAATGGCAATGCCGCAGTCGCCTGTGCCAGGCTCGACCCCTCAATGTCCATGCGTCTGCGGCTGCGGCAGCGCCAGCTTGGCAACTCGCAGCGGCAACTGCTGCTCTAGGAACAGGGGACGCACGGTGCCGCCAGTCGCATGCAGACAGCCTGCGCCACAAGGTGCGCGACCTTACCTTAGTTCTGCTAGCAATGACCATCAGCACAACGTCAACCCTTTCTCCCTCATGCAGCCGCGCATGCTGCTGCATAGCGCAAAGGCAGCATGCGGCGTAGCTTGGCGTATGAGACAGGGCGAGCCATGACCAGCAGGCTCGGTCTCCAGGCATGTCCGCCTCGCCCCTTCCATCTCTCTTACTCGACCTGATCGAGCAGCGAGGTCCGCAGCAGCAAGACCGCACCCTGCGCGCTCCTGGCGGCGTGCTTGCAGTTGCGCTGGGGTAGGGCACGGGCGCAGCGTCACTCGCTAGACGCCAAAGCTCCGCGAGAGGGCTCACGACGCGCCACCTGCCTGGCGCCGGTCCGGGTGCTTGTGAGTCCACGTCCAACGGAGTTTACCACCTGTACGGATGAGAGCAGCGGATGACGGGCCAACCGCAGAGGAGTTGACAAGCGGCTGCGCGAAGGTGCAAATAGACAAGGTATCGATGCTGTCCGGCTCCAGCACGCCTGTGCGCATCCCCAACATGCCTGCCACACCGCTAGCCTGTGTTGCACATGCACTCTCAGAGTGGCCACGCCTGCAGGCCACGGCATGACCACCCACACACTTGAAAGGAGATGGATCAACACTTTCAGCAGCTGTCCAAGGTGACGTGTTGACCCAAGGCGCTGGTCTCCAGGCTGAACCTGAAGCGAAAACTTCGTGCTGACGCTGACGAAATGTTAGCGCGCTGACGACACGAGCGTGGCGCCCGCTGCCGCGAGACTTGCAAAGCTGTCCATAGGCTAACATCTCCTGCGCCGACGCGCGTGCCTGCAGGACGCTGCGCCTCGGGGGTTGCAGATGCAGCCCTGATGGGCTGCCGCAGGCTGGGGAAAGCTCGCGTGGCCAAGCAGCACGGCAGATACCCGCCACAGGGTCAGACCCAGACACAAGTAGCAGCACTCACACGCTGCTGCTGCCCGGCTGCCGCCCTGACTGACCCTCAGGGAGTCACGTGACCGTGTCGAAAACTCGCCCGCTGTTGCTTGGCCCACAGTGCGCCCCGACGCATGCGCCGAGGCACAGTAAGGCAGCCGGCTCCGGAGACGCCTGAAAATGACGGGGTGATCACGCCATTTGTCCGTACCGCTGGCGGAAGAAATTCGACCGGCTGTAAACCTTCCGGGGCGGGCGTCGACGTGTGCGTCCAAGGCGCGGCGGCCCACTGAAACGGCTGTCCCGACCAGTTGCGTTGCGTCCTGGATCCACTGGGCTGCCGTGTCAGCGACGGAGGATCTACGGCAGTGTTGTGCAGTACAACAGACTCTAAGCAAGTCCACCCAGCTATGAGTCCGGCTTCGTGCACGTGGCTGCAGGGGATGGAGCAAACCGTGCGAGTGGGCATTGAGGAGCGACTTTATCGCACACTGGGTATTCATTGTCACAGTCCAGATACCTCGACAACAGGGCGTCCGTTCACAGGATAAAGGTTTCAGAGAAGCGAATTGCTGACGTTTGACACTGTCAGAAGCTGGCCTACAAAAGCGGATGCGCGAGCTGACGAAGCTGCTTGCAAAAGGAACAGCCATGCGCAAGCAGCCCTAGCTGCTGACACCCAATTTCTATGCCAAGCAATGTGCAGCATGCTGTCGTCACAGAACTCTACAAAGATACAGGTACAACGCAAGGCACGAAGTGTAGCCAGCACACCAGCACCTGGTGTCCCGTCACGCCACGTGCTCCGATCGAGAGGAACAGACTCACAGGGCATCACCCTTCCCGGTGGCAGGGCGACTGGACAAACGCAGGGACTGGATCGCCAGTCGATTTTGCCCTGGGCGAGCTGACGGCCGCGCTACAAGCACCGCCTGCGGCTGCTGCTGTGAGTAGGCCCTGCTGCGCCTCAGGCCCAAAGACAGACATCAGGCCAGGGTCAGGACGACCCTTTCCTCCTTGTCTGACTGGCGCGCCTCCGGCTGCTGCTCGTCGCCTAAGGCGGCCTCCAAGAAGGGCTCTGTGATGTGCTGCGCCCAGGCGGGGATGCGCGGCATGTGGCGCGGCAGCCATGAGCGTCCGCGCGTCGTGCGCGTCGCTGCCTCCTTCTCCACCCAGGGGATGGACGCCTGCAGACATTCAGGCTCGACCCTCGATGTCATGCATCTCACACATCTCAGCAGCCTTGACAGAGTCGGCACAGCGACACGATGGGAGCTCAAGGCGACGAGGTGTCTCCTTGCAGACATGGCTCCTTGCAGACAGGGGACTGGTGTGGCAAAATCCTTTCGAAATGCGTCAACATGCTCCGGAACGTATGAGGAGAGCCCACCTCCAGGCCCGACATGGTGGTGTTCTTCATGCAGCGGCCGACGGTAGTGTCGCACACTGGCAGCTCATGCGGGCAGCAGTGCCTGCAGCGCACAAGCACAGGATCGGCCCAGAGGTTTGCGAAATTGTTGGGACAACATGAACTGTGCCAGAGCAATGCGGAAATGGCGACGCCAAGTACGTGCATGCCGACAGCTTGGAGAGACTGCTGTGGACAAGCAATGCCGATTCGCCGCGGGCCATACACAACAATGCAAGACAGGTGGACAAGTGGGCGGACGAAACGCACTGGCCATCCGCGCAGCAGGTGGCCTTGGGCAGCGGGCAGCAGGCCCATGTGAAGCAGAAGCCAAAGAATTCGCGCAGGCAGCAGCACGTGCTCCCTGCAGGGGCCACCATACACACCATCAGGATCCGGACAAGCCCAGTAGCAGCACTGCCATTAGAACACCCCCGCACTGGTGTCAAGACCAAAAGTTGTGCCTCGGGGCCTATGAACTGACAGACCGCGAAGAGATGCACACCATTGGGGCAGGAGGTGGTGTCATCGCAGGCGACGGGCTGGGGGGTTGGTGGCTCCGGCGGGCCGGGCGGCTCAGGCTTTGGCGCGGGCGGGTTGGGCCCGGTCTTGACAGGGAAGGAGGCCTGCATCGCGATGCCGCACTGGCCAGGGGAGGCACCTGCGGCTCCCAGGTTGCGCACCAGCCTGCAAATTGGCGAACCAAGTCGTCAGCGCTAGGAGACACTGGGTGACATGCTGTATTCGTTTGTGCAGCAGTACCAGCAACCGTGGTACCTCAAGAGGCATGGGCGATGATTCGGCATGGAAGTGGTCGGCATGCAGCAAGATTGAGTGATTTTCAGATTTGTAAACGAGATCGTGAAGGAGCAGGAAGCAGGCCGCACTTGATGAAGCCTTTGTCGCCCCACGCCGGGCCCCACGAGTTCTTGACGAGCCAGTAAGGCTTGGAGGTGCCGTTGACAGTCTCGTGGCCGTAGCCGACGGCCAGCACGCCGTGGTCTAATGCAGTGCCGCAGGGGGCGTCAAACACGCCGCCAGCATACAACTGGAAGGGGCGCTCGTCCGCTTGGATGGCAACGCTCACCGGCTGATTGGCCACCGCCTGCAGAAATGGGACCGCTGGGTGAAAGTCCGTTTGCGTCTATCAGTCTGTCCGGGTGTAGTGACGCCGACACAGCGCTGGATCGATGGCTGAAGCTGTTGAAATGTATCGGGCGGCTTGAGTTGAGAAGTATTGGGCGGCTTGAAACCCAGGCAGATTGCAGCACATGCAGAAGACTATGACCTTGACGAGTTGAGGCGGCGAACAAGTATCCTTGATCCTCGCAGCGCCAGACATTCGTTCTTTGGGTGCTCGCTGCAAGCGAGCAAGTGGAACGAAGAACAGCCGCACCTTCATAAGGGCGACCTCATTGTTGGGCGGCACATCCTCGTGACCGTCGATTGTCACGACGTGCCGGTTGCGCTTGTTGCCCTGCGTCGAGATGCAACGCCATCGTCAATAAAGTTGCAACAAAGTAGGTACAATGACAGGCGGAATGTACATTTTAGAGGCTAGACTGTCTCGGACCATGCATAACAGGCACACACACGCAGCCTCTGACCATCTACGAATGCTGATCATGGCAACACAGGCACAGCAGCGCTAGACTCCGCGCACCTGGCACGCCTCCTCGAGGGCATCGTAGGGGTAGTCCTTCTCGGTGTCCAGGCCACCGTTCTGGACGATGAAGTTGAACGCAAAGTCCATCAGGCCGCCATGGCAACCGTGGTCCTGCAGGCATGCATGCACAAGTTGAAAGCCACAGGGACTTGGCTCTGCTGCATTGCGAGCATTTGAGAGGGCTATCAGCTTCTGAGAGGCAGTTGCCAGCTTCCCAATCCTCATATTGTCACAATCGAAATGACTGGTCAGTTGCATGTGCAGGTGCAGACTGATGATGGATGAACCGTGCCGCTGCACATCCATGACACCTTTGACTGTGACCCAGCCACCCTGCTGTGCAGATATTTGTATGCAGTGGTGTGCCCATTGCAAGGACGCACCTGCACAATGTCGCAGTCAACCAGCTCCTGCTCAGAAAGCGAGACCAGCTCGCCAGTCACGATCTGGTTGATGCCTTCCACGCTGCCAGTGGTGGAGAACGCCCAGCATGACCCGCACTGCGGACAGATGTACTCGAAAGGTTATGCTCTGAAAGAGATGGCAACACTTCGCATCCTCCTGCATACCCCGTGCTGCGAGGGGCATGACTACATCAACAGTTGGGTGGTGACTCCGCAAATCGCTTGCTGTGCCACAGCACGGGTGGGCCGAGTCACTGAGTCTAAGATGCAAGGCAGCCGCCGCTTGCATATCAAAGAGTTCCTGACAACCGCAGAATGGCTGGTGTTGATTCCGAGCAGGTTGCTGGCATTATATGTTTGCAGATGAAACTGCATCTGAACGCCACACCTGCTGCTGGTTCTTGACCTCGGTTACGGCGCCGGCCTTGACCCAGTCCACCTGCACGGGTGGTGACGCGTTTTCGTAGCGGAACGGCGCCGCGCCCAGCTCCTTCGTCGGCTTCAGGTCGGCACGGTAGCCCAGGCGAGTGGCCTTGAACTCCTCGTGCGTCATGTCCGCCAGGTGGTTGAGCCCGAGCTGCAGTTTGCAGGTGTGAGCATGCGCCGTCAGTATGCATGCAAAGTAACCAGTCTTATCACTGCGTCTGTTCTGTTTTCACGAGAATGCCGCTGGTCTCTCAGCAGCCCATCGAATGCAGGCATCTAGGATGCGTGGCCGGAAGACATGGCCGTGCCGAGGGTGAATGAACGGCAGCAAGAAAGGCCGGAGAACGAACCCAGTGGGTGGCGTGCTTGGCGTTGTACTCGACGATGAACTCCAAGTTGTCGAGCCACACCCTGAAGCGGTGCTCATACTCCTGCACAAGGGTGTGGTTGGCCAGTGGTTGGTTCGGTTAGGTCGGCCCCAAACCGCACCACAAGCATGCTGTAACGGACTTGGTCGTAGCAAATTTGCATGCATGAGCACGCTTGGATAGGGCAGCCTGTAGAATTGGCCATCTGGCATACGATGGCAGCAGAGCAAACAACGAGACGAACCTCCACATTGTCCTTGTACACCCGCTCGAAGCGTGCCACCCAGTCGCTGAAGGCGCCGCGGGGGTCCACCTGCAGGCAGGCACGGCACGGCACAAGCGCTCAGAACTCCACGGTCTCAGGCTAGGCCAGCCCTGATTATGCATGTCGAACGAGCACGACAGCGCGTGAAATTCATGCAGCAGATGCAAGAGAACAGCATGAAGCTGTTTCTGCCATCTGCTATTGCTTGCAAGCAGCCTTGGCAGATCAGTGCATGTCGGACAGATTTGGCCGATGCGAGGGGGTTGAGGTCTCTTCAAGCAGTAGACATTTCAAGGCCACAGCACCATGTCTCCATCATCACCTTTGCAGCTGACTGCAGCTTGACATGCATCTCACGGCTGTCTTCGACGGCAGTGACTGCATTGGATGCCAGGACTGCCATGAGCAGCAGCACTGACACCAAGCCCGCTCGTCGCCGCCCCACCGCCATGTTGCCAAAACACGCTGACTGCTCAAGTATCCGGGAGAAGAGAGGTGCGCAGGCGCTTGCGCGCGATTTACTGAAGTTTCACTCGTGCGAAGCCAAAGGACACTGCTTTGCACTGCGTCAGCTCGTGGCACGTGCTAGGGTTTTACCTACTTCACTTGCTTCATGAGAGTCCCGCCCCGGCCGGGTCCAAGAAGGCCGGCATGTTTGACTGAGCTTTCAGGAGCTTGGCGCGCTCGGGTGGGAGCACCTGCCCGATAAACGGAGCTGGAAGGAATTTCTGTTGCGTCTGATGTGACAACCAGTAGATGCTCGCCCTGCCAGGCTTGGTTTCGTAGCCCCGAGGCGCCCTGGACGATAGGCGTCGGCTGCACGAAGGTGCGCTGAATGCCCTGCAGAATCTTTGCTATGCAGCTCTGATAAGGATTTAATGATCCTTGAGAGAATATCAGCATTTCCATTTGCCATCACCTAAAAAGCTTCAAAAGTCGCATCAACTGCAATCATCTCAACGCTGGCTGGTCCGCCTGGCTTGCAAAATCAATCATCACATGCATGTACGTCGCGACAAGCCTTCCTAATGATGAGTGATCGATTCCTGCAGATCAGGCAGGCGCTCAGGACTCTGGGTCGATACGCTGGGCCGATCGTTGCAGCTGTGTGCGTTTGCTGCGCACGCATCATGGCATTTGAAGCCAACACCGACATGCTAGCTGCCATCCAGCTTGGCGCAAGGGTCCGCGACACCGTCAGCACCAGTGCGGCAGCTCCTGGCACGTCTTTCGTGGCCATAGCGGCGTTCTGGCAGCAGCAGCTGAACGAGCTCAACGCCGCCGATCGAACCCCGCTGCCAACGATGGTCGGCCGCAGCACCACCACCAGCAGCAGCAGCAGCAGCAGCAGCAGCAGCAGCAGCAGCAGCAGCAGCAGCAGCGACAATGACGGCGATGATGGCCCTGACCTGCAGGCCCCACCGCCTGCGCAACAGAGCGAAGCGGGCAGCTTTGCAGCCTCAACTCTCGCATTTGACATGCGGGAGTCTGGCGACAATACAGACTCGCCGCTGACCACGGGACAAGCTCCCGAAGCAGATACCAGCGAGCTCAGGGCGCCTGCTATGGTGCACCCGGCAGATGCCTCGGCAGTGGAGGCGGCCCTGGCATCCGGACTGTTCCTGGAAATTCGGCAGCCACCGTGGCGCGGCGCTGGCAGGCAGTCGGGGTCCGCTTTGACGGTTTTGGTTCGCTCCGCGACGCCTTTGGCGGCCGACGAGCTGTCGCTGGCAGCATACAATGCGGGGCTGAGGAGGTATGCGTCACCGGCGGACGCCGCCGGCAGCCGTGGTATCGCCGATGGTGACAGATACAGAGCAGCTGGGGACAGTGATGATGCGCAGGCGGCTGCGCACGTAGGTCTGCAGGCCAGCATCAAGGTGAGCCCACCCTGTGATGGGCAATCGATGAGAGAGTGTTCACTTGATATTGCCTGCATTTCAAGGCTTGACTGCAAGCAAGCAAGCATCAGCTGTAATTGGCACCCTGCCAGGCCATGTGATGCGGCTGAATGCAGTTGACAGAAGACGGACAGCAGGCTCGATACATCGCCTGCCCTCGAATGGCGCAAAGCTGATTACCCCCTCGGTGCAGGGCGTGTTGCACTTGCTGAGACCGCTTGCAGCGGCAGCATTCGCAGATCGATACAGCAGCGCTGACGCCCGCCTCGACCAGCTGCTGCGGGTGGCCAACCTCGTCCCCTGCTGCCCCTACCGCATCTCAGACGCAACCCGCATCCGTGAGGACTTGCACTCCACCTCTGGAAACATTCCTTTCATTCATTTGATTCAACATGGTCATCGGCAGCTGCATATGATGCTGAACAGCATGTGATGTTCAGTCGCCGGTACTTTGCAGCATCGGTAAAGCTGATGCATGCTGCCATATTGTGCCGAACCTGCCAGGCAGGCCAGGCGCAGAACCATGTGAGCAGGTCTGCAGCATACCAGTACTTCAAAGTGCGTGTCCTGCTCATCCGTACACAATCCTCCACCATGCAGGCCAGCTCAAGGCGGCAGGCAGCCTGCTGGCGATGCCGTCACAGCGGGGCGCCGTCGCCTCTCTGCAGCGCGCTCTGGCGGGGCCGCGCCCACCGTTTGTGCTGCTGCTGTCTGGCGGTGAGGCCTGGCAGCAGCAAGGTCTGTTGGCCAACGTGCCGTCTGCGCAGCTTTTGGTGGCAGCAGCATCGCCGGCGCTGGGCCTCGCTGCCATCCCCAGGTGAGATGCGGTCTGGATACATGATGCCATTTCAGAGATGCTGGTGATTGCATCCGCAGGATAGCCGCAGCCAGGTGTCCCAGCCTCGTGGATGCTGAGTTTTCGAAGCATTGACATTGCATGCAATGAACCTGATGATGGGCTATGCCATTATGACTGGTCTGTGCTTCCCTGCCAGGGTTGCTTGCGAACTTTCATGGTGTTCATTGCATTTGCAGGCTGCAGCTGCTGCCCCTGGTGAACGCGCTGCGTAAGGTGGCAGGGCTGCCGTCACTACTGGCGCCGCTGCCGGTGTGGCGCGCGCTTCCGGGATTGTCCTCTCGCAGCAGCTGCGTCAGCGGCGGAGGCAGCCGAGGCTCCTTCAATGCCCTGCAGAATGAGACGCCAGGCCCAGGCGACGGCACCACATGTGGATCCCGTCCTGTGACAGCAGCTGCAGACGTGCACTACGATGGCAGTGATTCTTCGCCGCACAGCACCAGGAGCGATGCAGGCGATCTTGACAGCGCAGCCATCAGCAGCAGCAGCAGCAGCAGCAGCAGCATGGCAGGCAGCAGCGATGCGCCAGTGCACAGCTGGTGGCGAGATGCTGTGATGGCAAGCGCAGCTGAGCATGGCGGGAGGGCGACCTCAGGTGGCGCAGATTCCGCGCGATCGCTGAGCCCAGGTCGCGGCGACTTTGCTGCGCGCCGCCAGACCTTCAGCGTCTCAGTCGTTGCTGGCCCTGCGCTAGCAGCGCTGGCATTGCCTGCGGGAAACCCTGCAGCACTGCCCGCTGCAGCTGTGGCAGCTGCTGGCGGCAGATGGGGTGGCAGACTCCGCAGCGGCGGCGGGCACAGCCATGCTCGTGCACCTGATGCCCGCTTCTCCGCGCAAGCAACCCCGTCGGCGACCAGCCTGCTGCGCCGCGCTCGAGCGGGCCTGAGCGGTTGGGCCTCAGGGCTGGGCGGCAGCATGCTGGCGTGCGTCCGTGCCGGCAGCAGCAACCCCCTAAGCGCCCCGGGGCCAAGTGCCGCAAGCGGCGCTAATGGCAGCAGGATGGCGACCAGGCCCCATGCAAGAATCGGAAACGGCAATGGGGCCCTCACGCGTCACAGCGTGCGCCTTTTCGGCCACGCCACCATCGGCGCGGCAGTTGACGCATTGCAGCGCACGGCGTCGGCCAGTGACGCGCTGCGTGCTCTGGCGGCCATCGCTCCTGCGCGCGCGGACTCGCTCGAAGCCTGTGACGACGAGCAGAGGGCGCTGGACGGCGCAGAGGCAAAGCTTGGGGTGTGGCTGCGGCGGCAGCCATGGGCGTGGCGGCACCTGCCGCTGGGGGTGCCGGACCCTGAGTTGGCCAAGGCGCTGCTGGAGCAACACTTCACCTGTCCCATAACCCAGGTACCCAGTGCACGCTGTTCCTTCCTAAAGACGGTTCTACAACGGTCAGTCAAGATGCATTTGATTCCCGCATGCTCCTGAGAACACGCCTTATTGTTAAGCATTTGCTTCCTGTCTCCAATGCTGAAAGCTAGGAACGTGCCCCTGCTCAGATTCATGCCCCTACTCTGAGCACCTGCTCCGCACCACTCTTGCCTGCAGGCCGTCATGAACGACCCGGTGCTGGCGGCAGACATGCAGACGTATGAGCGCGCCGCCATCTCACGGTGGCTGTCCACTGGCCGTGCCTCCAGCCCTATGACCAATCTGCCATTGGCGTCCCTCGCGCTGACGCCCAACCACGCGGCGCGGGCCGCAATCGCGGCTCTGCGGCTGGCCTCAGCTGACTGCGGATGAGACAAGTAGCCGACCGGCAGGCAGCGCTGTTCGCATGGCAGCAAGGGGCAAAGAAAGAACAGCCGTCCTTGGCGGTCTGCGGCGGATACGAAAATCAGGGATCGACAGTAGAAGGACATCAGTTATGCGGCAGGTGCTTTATACAGATGACAAGGGTGTGTTGAACTGAGAAGTGTGGTACCGGATGTGACGAGCTGCAGAGGCTGAATACGTAGCATGTACGAGCCTTTACAGATCTTTAGGGGTGAGATCAAGTCGACTTGATGAAGTGGGTTGTGTGGTCTGAAATGAAGCGTCTGCTGTGCTTGGTGCAAGAAATGAAGTGTCTGCTGTGGGTGGCGCGGATATGCTCGTGGGATTTGGTAACGAAGCAACCCAAACACGCCGCCGCCATACCAGCTCGATAATAGATATTACGAGGACCCTCCGCATAGCGAAGTCGCTTTGAAGCCTGCAAGCTAGCTGCTCGTCATGCTTCGATTTGCACGAGATTACATATGTGTAGGCCTCTGTATGTGTGCACCCGCAGCGTCATGTTGTCGCCACTGCTGCCTGTGGCGGCCGCATTGGAACCCGTGTTGCCGAGGGAAAGAGATAGCTGCGCGATAGCAGTAACAGGCTGTCAGCCATCGGTCGATTTTAGTGTACTGTGCCTGTGCTTTGTATCGGAGGGTGTTGGCATCGACAACACACCAAGGCACTTTCCCAAGAGTCCAGACTTTGCGGAGCTTCAGTGGCGCACCATTCGTCAAAGTACCCCTCGCTCCCAGTTGTGGGATCGTACTGCACAGAGCATATAAGTATATTAATGCCTATCGAGGATGACACCATGTTCATGTTTGCCCCTGCATGACACTCTCGGATACTCAACATTGAGCGGGCAGAGGAACACAACAAGCATATTTACGCACAGGTGACATCCGCAGCGGCAGCGGCACACAATGCCTACGCCTTCACCATGCAGCACTCTGCTCTGGTACAAACCAACCTTGCCGGTGAAGGCGACAGGCCAATTGTAGATCAACAAATCGTCCTCCTCAACCTCGTCCCTCTGCAAGGCACGAAAACATTTTGATGGCGCAGAGTGCGATTTGCCAAGAAGCACTGCGGCCAGATCATGGGGGCTGCTGACTGTGATCCATCGGTGCATAGCTGGACAGCGCTGGGCACGTGCTTCCAAAGCAGCGACACTGAGCTCGGTGAGTGACGGCGCATCTCGGTTGATCAACAACAGGTCGCCAGCAGCATTGAGTGTCGAAACAGCAAACGGATCTGAGGGAACGGAGCTTTCAGCGCACGGTGTGGATGCGCACCGGTTTGTGGAAGTTGCGCCGCGCCTGGCTGACGAAGGCCTTGGCCACTGCCAGCGTCACATCCACCTGCACGGCAGCATCGAGAACGACACCTTCGCCCAACCCTTCGTCAGTACTGCATCAGCCCGCGGGGAGCGGGGGACTGTGCGAATTGACTGGCGTGGCCATTGCAATGCCAGCGACACGGGGCGCCAGCACGCAGTGGCGGGTGCACACCCAGTGCTCATTGCACGATTGCTCTGGCACGTGCATCCTAGAGAAGGCTTTCAGCCAGCGGGGTTGTGCCGGTGCAGTCGGCTCAGGCAGCATGCAGGGAGGGGGCTCACACCGCGCCGGGCTGGTGGGGTATGTGCGTGCGGCGGTTCCACTCAAAAGCGTTCTTCTCCGGGTGCCACTGCGTGGCGCTGATGGGATACTGCAGGCCAGAGAGCCGAGGTCGTCACGAGAAAGACAAAGCTGTTCGAAGGGCACAGTGTGGCCGCCACGCGTGGCGGCAGCCTTGTCCGGGCCGGCGGCAGTCGATACCGGCAGTCTGCCTTTTGAAGGTGGCATGGCAGGCACCACCATTCACTTTGAGGTACCACCAGAAGATCCACTCCCGAATCCTCTGCCACTCACTTGCTTTGCCTCCATGGTTGATACGAAGGTCTTTCCCTGTCGGTCCCGAGACGTCGTGATCACCCGGAAGAAGTCCTGCAGCTTCCTGCTGCCCCTGAAGGCAGCGGGCGACAGGCCTGCAGCGACAAACAGCAGCTGCTCACCATCACTCGGCATCAACGCTGCCACATGCAGGAGACGCGTCGCAAGGAGAGGAGGAACTTCGGCTGGAGGTACTCGATTCAAACGATACAGCTCAAGATGATGCAAATGCTGTGAGTCGCACAACGAAATCATGACGAGCCAGCAGCGCAGTTGCCACAGGAGAATCAGCGGCTCACCGTTGCTGTGGTTCTCCATCGTGTAGTTCTTCTGCTGCACGTCCGCCCGCACCCGCCGCGGCAGCGCCTGCCAGAAGCGGCTGCGGTCAGCGCCGCGTGCCAGTGTCAGGCGTGACGGCTGGTCCTCGCCGTCGAAATCGGTCAGGATGGAGGTGTTGCCCGACACGACGACAGCCAGGGTCTCGAAGCCCAGGCACGTCGCGTGCACCTGCGGTGTGCGGCAGGTGCACCTGAGACCTCGTCGAGGGGTTCCTCAGGCAGCGCAGCGCTTGCTGGCGAGGCTAAACCGTCTGCTCAGTTGCATTCTAGCTTCTTGCTTCACGTGACTTCTGTTGCACGCCAGCCCAATGGGAGCTGAACCAGGTTGAGAATTGCACATCCGTGAGCATGGCATTGACTCGGAAGCTGGTGATTGGAAGCTGTTTGGGAGAAGAACGGATGCCCACCGGGAAGAAGTCACCGCGGTCATTGGCCTCCCGTGCCAGCGCCAGCAGCTGCGCGGTCGCGTCATAGAACGGGTGCCCTGGCGTCAGGTTCTGGCCGCCGCCGGGAACCAGTACGCCGTTCACTTTTTCGAACCTGCAGCCGTGGCCAGAGCGAGTCTGTAGACTAGACGCACGGGAGTGATGCACTGCGGCTCCTCTGGTCAGTGCGATACGACCAGAAGCGGTGTGGCGGCCAGGGGTGGCCGGTGCAAGGCGGCAGCCAGCGCCAGGCTGAGGGGTAACAGGGCTGCCGCTGCGGCTCAAGGGTGAGGATCCAAGGTTCCCTATAACGATGACGCACCTGCGAGAAATCTCCTCCGGTGGCAGGTCACATTGTATTGGCACGGCCCTCGCGCCTGCCGCCTGTGTGAGAAGAGCCTTCGCTGACATGTCTGCGTGCAGTTCCGAGACTGCTGACTTGCAGATTCGATACTGCGCGTGGCTGCGGCATCAGAGGACTTCCGTTGAGCTCTCGGCATAGGGCTTAGCTTTACCAGACTGTGCTCACCTGGACAAATCGCACGTACGATGCCGCAATGTATGTGTGGTTTGGAGGTGCCGGGCTGCCGGTCTGTGAACAGATGTCAGAGCTAGGTCAAGCCGGTCGATGCACTACCAATAGGTGCCAAGCAGAGAACATCGGCATCGCAGCGCACCTCAGTGAGAATGCCGATCAGTGGTCTGAGGTTCAGCTTGCCGCCATGTTGCTGCTCCTTCCAAGCCGCAGCGCTGCTGAGCACGGCCGGCAGCCTGTAAGGAAGACGCATGGGTTATCTTAGAGGTGGTGTCTGGGATTTATTGTGTAGAGAATGAAAGCGGACTGGTTCTACTTCCGAAGTGTAGCAGCAGTCTGCCTGATTACCTGAGTGCGTCGCAGTAAGTGAAGCAGAACAAGACCCACAACCCTGCAGCAGCTAGCCGGCGCCACATCCTGAGCGGCAGCGGTGGCAGTTGAAACACAACAGGCTGTCACGAACTCTCCACAAACGCATAGCTGCTGGCGCTGCACCTGTCATCTCCTCATGACGTTCGTGCACGTGCTGCTGAAAGCTGCGGCTTCCACAGGCTTCCAGCCGCCTGCGATGACTAGTTATGCGTTGGCACGCGGCGGCAGTTATGCAATTTTTGTTGCACTCCCACAAGCTTGTTTGCCTAACGATCGCAGTCGCAAAGCTGCCAATCCTGTGCACTGATGGCTATGGCGCTCGGCGCCTTGCTGGGTCATGGTCATTTGACGGCTGCACACCAACGACGGTCGTCGGGATCGCTATGCTCATGCAGCGGGCGGGAAGCTGGCGTACTGCATAGCAGCCGTGTGACAGATGCTTCTGTCGGTCCCTCCTGCACACAGACCGCAGTGCACAGATCAGACGCTGGCAGCGCCGCAGTGCATGGCTTGCGGCGGCAGCAGCGACTAGCGGCAGCGCGGCGTGCACCGCGCGGTGGCGGTCACTTGGTGCCACGTAGTGCATCACCATGTGTCATAAGCAGCACCGCTGCGACGGAGTGCACCCTACAGCAGCCGGGCGCGCACCTAGATCAGGTGTGCGCCGCCGCCGTCAGCATCTGCGAGTTTGCACATCAGCAAGCAGCGTGAACTCAGCGCTGCTGCTCATTGTCAGCACCATGCTCCACGCGCGGTTCCAATGGAAAACACTCTTTGCTTTGTGGGTTCTTCAGATCTGCAGTCCGCCATCATGTATGAGTCATGCTCAGCAACTCAGATGCCATCTGCGTGTGCGCAGCTGTCGGTGGTCTACAAGTTCGGCGGCTCGTCGGTGGCCAGCACGGAGCGCATGCGGGAGGTGGCGGCCATCGTGTGCAGCTTCCCCGACCAGGCGCCGGCAGTCGTACTGTCCGCCATGGGCAAGGTGGGGCGGTTGGGGATTTCCGCGGCAGTACTGCCGACAGGACCGCCCAACGGTGCATGCCTTGTGATTGGTACCGGCCATGTGATTGTTGCCGGCGCAATGAGCGAGATCCCACACAACGAAGGACAGGCGCAGCGCCTGGACTATGGAGCTGATGACCCGGTTCTGCGCTGCGTTGCAGACGACAAACCTGCTGCTCCAAGCGGGAGAGGAGGCGTTGCATACAGAGCCCGACCAAGTCGCCTGTCTGGCGCCCCTCAGGCGAGTTTCGATGCTAACGAACTATAGAGCACGCCTCTAGATTGCACTTGGCAGTAACATGAGGCTGAGCAGCTGAGGTCATTGCCGCCGCACTGATTGCTCACGCGCTTCCACAGAGCAGGCATTCCAGGGCGGACAATCCCGGCGGGCTCGTGGCCGACATGCTGCTTCCCAATGCGTGTCGCAGAGCAGTGAGGGAGCTGCACCACCAGACGGCAGACGACATCGGCGTGGACGCCGCCACACGGGCGGAGCTGGACCGGCTGCTGAAGAACCTGGAGCAGCTCCTGGTCGGCATCTCCATCATGCAGGTGCCACGTCCAGAAGTCGCTCGATACGCCTCGGAATCCAGCTGCTGCTCACGACCAGCTGCATGACACAGCCGGTGCGCGCCAACCCCGCCGTATCTCCGAGCGGTAGCATTTTCAATAACACTAGTAGCAGGGATTGGGCGGGGGCGTCCCCATCGTGTCTTGCTCAATGCATGCTGCTTGGAATGTGCAGGACCTGACGGCGAGGGCGCGCGACAGCCTGGTGTCTTTTGGCGAGCGGCTGTCCACCCGCCTCTTTGCAGCCCTTCTTAATGTCGAGGTGCGCTCAGCAGCCCCGACCTGTGCCAAAGTATCATCACTCTGTAATGCCGAGTGTCAAGGCAAGCAGCCGCTCATCGCTCTGCAGGAAGCTTGCGCTTCAGCACTTTCTTCCTGCATTCTTTCGCCGGCACCAGCAGACGATCAGGCGCGGCAGCTCAACGTGCTGGAGAATGCAAAGCCAGCAGTGGCTTGCGCGGGGTGTTTGCGTCAGCTGGCCTGCACTGTACCTACAGGGAGTGCGTGCGCAGCAGCACGATGCGTGGGACATCGGAGTGACCACCAACGACTCCTTCGGCAATGCGGACGTGAACTATTCGCTGACGCTGCCGGCGGTGCGGGCGACGCTCACCCGGCAGCCGGGGTCGCAGCCGTGCGTGCCTGTGGTAACGGGCTTCCTGGGGCGCGGCCACACCACCGGTGAGCGGGGCGTCAGCCTCTGGGCAGTGCGTGAAGACGGCAAGTATAAGAGGGGTTGCAGTGGGGTGCCGCTGCGGCCAGCATCACGCCACTGCATGGTACGGGCGCCACTGTCAGCGGGCCGTCCGCTCACAGTTCCGCGCCCTCAGCACGAGCCGTGCCCGGCGCCGGGGTGTGCTTGGCGCCCCCCTGCCATCAAGGGTGCATGTCTGTGCTGCGGCGCTGCAGGCGCGATCACGACGCTGGGGCGCGGCGGCAGCGACCTGACCGCCACGCTCATCGGCGCGGCGCTGGGCGTCAAGGAGGTGCAGGTCTGGAAGGACGTTGACGGTGAGCGCCCCCCTCCTCCTCAGCCCTGCCAGAACCTATCGTGCAAGCGGTGATCGCGGGACTTGTCGGCACAGTGCTGGGTGTGGAGGAGGTGCGGGCAGGCCTGGAGGGACGTCAACGCTGTGCGCCCTCCGCCCTGCACGCTGCCTGCCTTTGTCAGTAGGTTTTCGTTGTGACGGCGTCAGATGAGTCGAGGCTGGGCTGGAGGCGGTGCAGACCTGCGCCAGTTCTGCAGATGCAATGACAGGGATCCTATGCGCGTCGCTGACAGCTCCTCGTAATGCGCACGAGGGTGCAGCAAGGCAGTGTCAAACCTGCCCAGGCTCCAACTGGGCGAGTCCCAAGGCCTCTGAAAGGAACTCTCTGCGGCGCACATGTTCATGTGCTCACGTGCCCTGCCTGCCCGCCGTGCAGGTGTGCTGACCAGCGACCCCCGCATGGTGGCCTCCGCGGCGCCCATCCCGCTGCTGACCTTCGACGAGGCGACGGAGCTGGCCTACTTTGGCGCCGCGGTGCTGCACCCGCTGGCGATGCAGCCCGCGATGCAGAACGGCGGCCTCGCCGTTCGCGTCAAGAACTCCTACAACAGGTGGTGCCCCCTGCCACTTGCCTCCCTCGAAGTGTGAAGGCACTCCCGGACACGATGGCTGGCAAACGGAGCGTATGCAGGACGCCAGTGCTGCACCTTTCCTGGTGCGCTGGTTTGCAAGCATATTGCTGTTGCCCACTAGCGTCCGGTTCCTTCGGCCGGTTCCTTGCATCCTGGGCGCCATGGCATAGCATGCACGATGCGCGCCTCTGCGCCGACACACGTGCACTCCTGCTTGTTGAGCGGGGCCCACACGCCAGCGCAGTGTGACTCAGCCTCTGATGCCTGCTGACCGTGCTGCTAATCGTCAACTGCGCAGGCTGGCGCCTGGCACGCTCATCACGCCGGTGCGGGACATGGCGGACGCGCTGGTCACCTGCATCGTCCTGAAGCCGCAGGTCACGCTCATGGACATCGTCTCCACGAAGATGCTTGGCCAGTTCGGCTTCCTGGTGCGCCCTCATTGTTGTTCGAGCCCCGACCCGCATTTCATCATGATGCTCGGTTCTTGAACCCCGAGGCTCGTTGGGCAGTCGCAATGTCAGGCTGCCGGAACAGCTCTGGGACTGAGCCTTGCACACTTCACATCCGGACGAGTGCATGTTGCAGCGGCTTGAACACCGGCATCTTGAAACCTACTGATCGAATTCGGTCCTCCATGCGCGCAGGCGACAACCTTTGGCATCTTCCAGAAGCAGGAGGTGTCGGTGGATGTGGTGGCCACTTCGGAGGTGTCCATCTCCCTGACGCTGGACCCCTCCAAGATCTGGAGCCGTGACCTCATCGACGACGAGCTAGACAGCCTGGTTGTCTCCTTTCAGGACATTGCCCGGGTGCGCTAGACCCTGGATATCCTGTATACCCATGCTGGCAAAGGAATGATGAAGTTCAGGTGCCGACGACGAGCTGGACAGTCTGGTGACCAGCTCAGGGACATCGCCCGTGCACCTCATTGAGGCATTTCAAACCCTGTGCTGTGGGGCAATGTGACGGCTCACCGGCTCTGCTATCGGATCTGGTGCAGCAGAGCTGTAGACGCCAGCACATGCTTCGGGGCTGGCCCTAAACGGCCAGCCCTGAACGACGACACTCCAGTCGTGCCTGCTGCTTCTGGCGGTGTCCTTCCGCCGTGATCAAGCCCTGCAAGCCCTGCTGTGCTGCGGTGCAGCGCCTCTGGGCCGGGGCACTGGCAGGCAGCAATTTCACTCGGAACTACAGCACATCCTACTGAAAACGTGAAGTACTCAAAGATGTTGATCGCGTGGCCGTGCACAGGTGTCGTACCAGCGGGGCATGTCCATCATCAGCCTGATCTGCAACACGGAGCGCACCTCGGAGATCCTGGAGCGTGTGTTCCGCGTTCTCAAGGCGCAGGGCGTCAACGTTAAGATGATGAGCCAGGTGCAGCGGCTGCAGCACTTTGGAGGTTATGCCATACTGAGACAGGCAGAGTCCCTGAGTGCGAGCACGTGCTTTCATAATGCGCAAATGCATTGTGCTCGCGCTTTCGTACTGCACTTTCACCAGCCACGCCCCTCAGCATCCACTGGCCTCGCCGTGGTTGCTGTGAGCCACCGTATGTATGGCAGACGATAACCTGCCTCCTTCTGCAGGGCGCCTCGAAGACCAACATCTCGCTCATTGTGTGCGATAGCGAGGCGACGGCGGCGGTGCAGGGCCTACACAGCGAGTTCTTTGAGCTGGCCAACTGAGCGCCCTGCGCCTGGTGCAGCCAGTGACTGGTCACATGGTTACGAGGTGATTGGCGAATCGACACGGACGCTACTACATCCCTGAACAGCGGCGGCTCCATCGCGATGCGGTTTATCTAGATCTCGAATAGATAGACAGGAGCGAGGCAACAGCGTATGGCATGCGTTGCGCGATTGGGCATGCAGTCATTGCGACACGCTTGCTGGCACATTGCCAGTGCGTAGGGGTGCTTCCTTGCGGGCAGATGCCTGTGAAACCCTGCTGAACGACTGCGAGCCTCGTACGAGCCGATGCCATTTGTAGCACCAGGCTTAGGCAGGGAAGAAACTGAAGTCGTGCTCCTGCGTCTGATTTGTTCGGCCGAACCTCGAGTGCAACATTGCGTGGACAAGTGAGGTAACCGCCGCTCCCGCCGGGGCTGCTGCCGTTCTCAATCTTGACATGTATTGACTTGCCTTACATTCCAGACATTCCTGGCAAAATGCTTCACTGGGGCGCTGGTCTTACCTGAGACTTCTTTGGCCGCGTTTTTGAATGCGCAGAATGCCTGCTGGTTCTGTTGTTTGCTAATGCCGCCACCTGTTGCTGTTAGGTGCGCACCACATGCCTGCTCGGTGGGGTCAGTGCGCACAAGGTTTCCGCTGCGCCGACACTCCATTCGCAGCTCAGAATGCCGACTCGGCGCGATCGCCAGCATTATGGCGACATCTGACCACCATCATTTTCCAACGCTGACTTCAATCACCTGTCGGAAGACACCTCTGGAAGACTGATTGCGGGTCGGAAAACGTCAGCGTTCAAAGACGTTCATGCGTCTCACTGTCAGTACAAGGCCGACGCGCCTTCCGTCTGCAATGGTGTCACAATCCCTGCAGTTCATGCGCAGACCGCAGCTGGCATCTCAGCTGCGCGACTGTCTTCGCCTTCAGCAGCCGCACGCCCGAGGCAGATTGACAGATGCGACATGCGGCTGCAGGCATGCGGCCACGCAGGCGCTGACAGCCCAGCATGCAGCGCAAAATGCATCAATTCGTGCGCCACTTGCGCCACCGCTCTCTGGTCGGCACGCTAGCAGCAGCCTCGCGACCAGCTGCCCTTTTCGTAGCCTGGGCGCCAGGCTCAGCACAACATCACTGTGGGCATCAGCGACAGCTGGGCCAGGTGACGTGGCATCGGCAGCCAGCAGCGGCCGCAGGCAGCTGGTGTTCCTCGGAACACCAGAGGTAGCAGCGGGCGTGCTCGAACAACTTTTGGAAGCCGCAGCAGCGCCAGACTCTGAATTCGAGGTGAGTGTTCCCAAAACGTGTGTTGACGCACAGCAGCAGCCTGACGTCTAAGCTTGTGTCATGTTCATGCGGCGGGCGGAGTGGACAGATCAGCAGACATGTCGAGCCTTCACAATTGCTGGCCCACTTGCACGGCCGCCCTCATGTTATCCAGGGCCCTGTTCAGCAGTTACCAACAGGTATTCAGCAAGGGACACAGTCTCTCAGTGTGTGTCCAGGTAGCAGCTGTGGTCACACAGCCGGGCCGGCGGCGGGGCCGCGGCAAGGCGCCAAAGCCATCCCCAGTAGCAGCCGCCGCATCGGAGCACGGCGTCTGCGACAGCCGTATCCTGACGCCGGAGAGCGCAAAGGACGTGAGTTTGCCGCACCACAATCGCTCGAGGTTGATGGTTGTCGAACCATGCAACACAAGCGGGTCCTCAGCCGCGTAGTTCCAGGTAAAGGGTTCATCGCTGCCGATGCCTGCTCTCACTTTTGAACGGCGCAGGAGGCATTCCTGGAGCAGCTGCGAGGGTTGAAGCCGGACCTGTGCGTTACCGCGGCCTACGGCAACATCTTGCCAAAGGCTTTCCTGGCCATCCCGGCCCGCGGCACGCTCAACATCCACCCCAGCCTGCTGCCGCGGTGGCGCGGCGCGGCGCCGGTGCCGCGTGCTCTGGAGGCGCGTGGGCGGTCATGCGCCTTGTCGGCCTCTGAATGTCTCTGTGCGAAAGACTTCCGATTCTGGCTGAGAGAGCGCATGCGTCGGCGCCAGTGCATGGTAGCGTGCCGCAGCCATTTAGACCTAGGATGCGCGACAAACCGGCTGATGCTCTGCCAGCATGCAACTGCCTTGACTTTGCTCGGCAGGACCGATGCTGAACAACGACCCGGCATACGAAACCCTGACTGCAGACGACCTGCAACTACTTTTGAAAACATAGGCCGGGGACGAGGAGACGGGCGTCAGCGTCGCATTCACTGTGCGTGCAATGGACGCCGGGTCGGTGCTGGCGGCAGAGTGTGTTGCCGTGGACCCAAACGTCCAGGCGCCAGAGCTGCTTCAGGACTTGTTCGCTCGCGGCGCCAGGTGCCGGTACATTTCATCATCGACCTTATGCGCTGCGGTGCCATGTCAGACAGAGTCGATCAGGCCTCGTCCACGAGCACACACTGCGACGATGCGAGCTTGGCGCGTGCGCGTGCGCGTGCCGCCGTCAGAGGGGCGAATGCCTCGATGCAGTGCCTTGCACTCGCCCACTTCACAAGTAGAGACCAAGCACTGCATCAGCTGTGCAGGGTCGTTTTGAGTTTGACTGCCCAGGGACAGAGACCAGAGGCTGGCTGCCTGTGCAGGCTGCTGATCGAGCGGCTGCCGGCGGTGTGGAGCGGCGAGGCCGCCGACACAGCGCAGCCGCAGGACGAGTCGGCCATCACGCACGCGCCAAAGGCGCGGCAGTCTTTGTAGAGTGCGCACAAACATGGTGGCCTGTGCTGTGCGCTGCGTGCTGTTGTCGCTCTGAGTCCACACCACAGCCATGTGCTGTACCATATTGAGCTTGGTCGGTATGATCGTTGTGCACCTACCGGCGTCGGAGGACGAATCCCTGGCGCATCCTGGTGAAGTCTTGCACGCTGGACTCGATGAGCAGCCTCAAACATGCACATTTGCGTCTGTTCGTCGCGCAGATGAGCAAGGAGGAGGGGGCTCTCGACTTCTCGCTGCCGGCGCAGCAGCAGCACAACAAAGTGCGCGCCTTTGCGGGGTGGCCCACCACTTCGACGACGCTGTGGCTAGAAGGTGCTGCTTTGCGACCGAGTGCCACGCTCCCGCCCTAGCAGTGAGCCTTTGGTCGTCACCACTGGCTGTCGCCACGAGGCCTGGGTCGGAGGGCCTTCGGGCTCGTACTTTCACAGACCCGGACTGCTGCCCACAGCATTTGCTGCGGCCGCTGCCTGGGAACCGACAGCAGCACGATGCAACGGCCTACCCCTCCTACTGGGCGCTGCATCATCTGAAGTGGCACCAGCACCATCTTGAAGACAGTTCAGAAGACTCCGCCACCGCGATTGAGCCGTGCGCTGTGCTGGTGCTGCGCAGAGGAGGATGGGTCGCGGACTGCCATGGAGCTGAAGGTGCGCTCAGTGGTGGGGAGAATGTTATGCTCACGGGATGAATATTGTGTTTGCTGTTACCGGCGCCCAAAGCCGCCATAGCCCCGTCAGGCCGGAGCTTGGACATGTGCTGCGCAGCAGAGTCGGCTTCGACTGCTCTGTTGCAGTCGTCTGAGACGGACACAAGCACCTGGCTTCCCTTGTTGCAGTCCCAAGGTGCAGATCTGCCGGTCCACACCTGAAGCGTTCGTCTGTCTTCAGGTCGTAGAGACGCGCGTGACGGATGGCGAGCACAACGGCGACGGCGGCAGCGGCGAGGTCCCCATTGCAGACGGCGCGCTGCACATCCCCTGCGCTGACAGATCCGTGCTGAAGGTGGCGGCCTTTGCTACTGACGCCCTCTTGCAATTGATCCAAAAACGTGCTTTGTAGCGCCTTGGATGTGACGGGCAGGGCTGCGAGCTGAGGGCTGATAGGCGTCTGCGATTACCTCTGATGCAAAGGACAACTTTAGGGCTTGAATGTCGAGTTGTTCCGAGATGCAGCCTCCACACCCTAAAGGGACCCTCGGTTTGAAAACCACGTCATGCTGTGGCACAGGTGCTGAAGCTGCAGCCAGCGGGCAAGAAGGCGATGAGCGTCACAGACTTCGCAAATGGCTTCGTCAAGGGTCGCAGGATCTTTGCATCCCCGGCTTGAGGGCGTCTTGGGAGTGCAACACAGGCTCTGGCCAGTGCACAGCACATGCGGCGCACGACATTTTCAGCACTTGCAGCGACTTGCCTCGGTGCTCAGTGTATCTAGGAGAAACCGACTCAGGGGAAGAGATGGGCTGACGTTCTAGACACAACTAGCACGTTTTTTGCCCAATGTATGGACATAGTGTACACCAATGCGCACGTGGATTGGCCGCCTGGAACACTCTCCTGAACATTCCAAACAACTGTTGAACCAAGCACTTTCATCAGACTGCAACACGCTCTGTTTTCGAAAGCCATGTGTGATAGCCCAAGGCAGGCACATAATGTGTATCAATGCTGGCCTTTGGCAAGCCTTTAGCTGCGTCTCTGTTCCTTCAAGTTCATCGTACTTCACTGACTTCATCGAACTTCACTGCCTGATCCCTTCAGATGCCCATCTGGAGTGCCAAGCTGCTCAGGGTCACCATGCGCGGTGCGAGCCTGTTTGCTTTCCCACCGACCATCCAACGCGCAGCCTACGTCAGCACTTGATGGCTGGCGCTCAACGTCACGAAGGACCGTGACAAATCCTGTTGCCAATCAGCTTGCCCCCTCCTAGGACGCGCACCGCGCATGAGGGTCACCTCCACAATCACGTGACGATCAGCGACGAGGTGCCGCCGACGGATATGTTGACGCCACTGGGCGGGCTGTTTTGTGCCGTGGCAGCAGCCCCGGCGCCGGCGCCGCTGCCAAGTACCGTCTGGTTCGCTGGAAAAGGCTCGGACGCCACATCCCGAAACCCTGACTGTGCCGCCGCCGCCGGCGGTGTGCCGTACCACCATTCCACCAGGCCGGAGCGCTCTGCGGGGTCGCTCAGCCCGTGGCCGCCTTCGAAGAACTGTGTGCAGCACAAATTGCCTTTATCCATGCGCTGCTTGACCAACTTCACAATGCGTGGACGGCAGCATCGGGCAACCGACTGCTTGGATGTGTGGCTGCCGGCAAGCTGCGCGTGAACATGCACGAAGTCAAAGTAGGCCAGGGCCATGCCGAGGGCCTGCCGAGGGCCAGCACCTTCAGCGTGACGTTGAACTGCGGTGCAAGGCTGCGAAACAGGTCGATGCGCGGCTGCAGGCGCGACGGCTTGAACAGGCCGTCCTCAAACCCGGAGCTGACCCAGATGGGAACAGTGCGCCGGCCCATCTGCAGCGAAAATTGGAGGATGACAGTGCAAATTGATCTCGAAAGGGCGCTCGGCTTGTGTGCTCGACAGGACAGCGGGCAATGTTGTCGCAGCAGCATGGACTGCAGCGGCATCCGGCCATGCATCCTTGCCCATGCACCTGCTGAAGCGCCAGCCCCTGGGACAGGCATAGCATGCTGCTCCGGGACAAGATACTGGCTCCAGGCCCCACAACCCGATGGACAAAAGGAGCCACAGACTGCCCTGAGACCTCTATCAGCAGTTCAACGTTAGCACACACCATCTCGGCCAGGATGGCAGAGTGAAAGACCAGCGCATGCGTCGCCGCGCCAGAGCGCGATGCCAGCGCCGCTGCCGAGTAGCCCCCACGGCTGAAGCCTGCGCGACAAGTGGTGTTCTTGTAACATGATCCGCAAGATCCAGGCTCGTCGGAGGGCAGCAGCTTTGGGAAGATTTCGGCGATGCCGAAGGACCGCAGCCACCCCCGCCGCATGGTCAGCCACCGTGCACAGCATCCAAGCAGCAGCGGGCTGCAGCGTGGTGCAGCTTCGCCACCAGTCCGACCCGACCACGCGCTCTGCGCGGGGGACTGAAGCGTACGGCAGCAGCTGCGGCACCGGCCGCGGCATGCGCGGCCGCTGCAGCGGGCTGGTCACAGCGTATCGGCACCGAGAACCAGGCCAGTACTGTAGCGGGGCTGCACCTGCATATGCCAGGCGCTGGGAGTCGAGGACCACGCCCGGCCGGCGGCGCACCCACCGATAGCATGCTTGTATATGGTACCTGCGCGGGGGCGGATCCGCGTCTTCTAGTGCAGCATGTGCAGCGAGAATGGCGTTGAACAGTGCTGCTTCACCAAGGTGCCTGCATTGTCGTCTCCTCTCAGGCGCAGAGCACGGGAGCGGGTTCGCGGCGAACGGCGAACAAAGCAACGGGTCTGCTCCTTGCCGCCGCACCAGTCCGAGGTGAAGGGGTCGCTGGCATTGGGCGCGAACCAGTAGCGCTCTGCGTGCGAGTCCGGCGCCGCGATGATGAACCTGTGCCACAGGTTCAACCATCTGCGGCGTGCGAGGGTGGCGGACGCGGTGGTCTACACTTGAGGACAATGGCTTGCAGAACGGCGCATCTTCCCCAAGCGCCCACGACGCGCCGTCCGGTGGGGCGCTGGCTCAACAGCGTGGCCGCGCCGCCGGGATGGGTGCATGCCCAGGCGCAACAGGGTTCTCGAAGCTCGCACTTGTGTTCGTCCGCCAGCAGGCCAAACGCATTGACCATGTTCAGGCCGTTCATGCCGCTCCCGTGCAGCAGCACCATCATCGGCAGCGCCTCGTTCCTGTATCCCGCCGGCAGGTAGTACATACCGGTGCGGCCCGGCGCGTTGACGTAGCCGATGGGGATTTCGCCCTGCGTTGCGAGCAGCAAGGTGCACGCAGGTTGCAAGGAGCTTCGTCTGGCCTGGTGTGAGGCGTGAACTGGTGTGAGGCAGGGCAGTGTCCAGCACGGAGGAGGCTGGCAGTGGTGTACCTTGCCGGCGGCCACCTCCGATCCCCTGCGAGCCCGTTCGTGCACGGTGTTGCAAGAACGCACATCTGGCGGCTTCAGCCGTACCTGCAGCGCCCCGGACGGCAACTCGATGGGCGGCTGCTCCGGAAGCGGCAGGTGCGCCTCTGCATATGGCGCCAGTGGAGGCGCGTACGCCCCTGCACGCGATCAGGAGGGCACCTTCACGGTGCGTGCCTGCGGGTGGTAGGGTTGCCATGTGGCTGTGCCTCAGCGTCTGTGTGCAGACCGCACTCTAGGCGCGGTGTGATGGGACCGGCTGTGAGGAGGCGGAACACAGCGCTGTATGGTGCGGATTTGTTGTGGCAGCGGTCTTTGCGCCAATGCTGCCAGAGCAACAGCCGCCAGCACCCTCCGCACCGGGCAGGAGCGCCAGCGCCAGCACAGCGAAGGTGTTCAACCGAGCGCGTCGGTGAACGGCAGAACTCCAGGTGCCTGTTTCCTGTGTTTGGCTCCTCGCGGCGATCATACTGTTCGGTCAGTCAGCACGCTTTCACAGCCTGCAGGCCGCAAACGTGCCTGGGGTTTCATCCAAGATCAACCTGCGCAGAGCCAAACTTGGAGTGTGGAAGATATGCTCAGTTGGGTACAACACTGACTCCGTGACTCCATAAGAACAGGTGGAATCTGAGAGTTTGGCGCCGTTTGCACGTCGTCCGCGGTGTCGGAACGGGATGCGCGCTGGCCGGCAGCTGGGCTTGACGCCGAGTGCAGCCTGGGCATTTGGTGGCTTTCATGTACAGACATTGCTAACAAGCAAGTCACATGTGAACTTATTAAGTTGAGGGCGCGCAGCTGCCGTCTCGGCACTCGCTTGCACTGCAGGCTGCGCTCGTTACGGCAGTGGACATGGCGCCTCAACATCAACACCAGTACTCGGCGTCAACACCGATCGAAACGGCGTCAGCTTCGAACTCACGCTGGCTCAAGATCCATGCTTTTCAGTGCGTCACCGCCGCCGCTTCGCAAGAGCTTGGGCTTTGCACACCGCCATGTTCCAGCATCATATCATGTGCCACACGCTCACCACGTTGGGCAGACGGCAATGATCATGGTCCAACACTAGCAGCACTCGATCAGGGTTGTCAACGTTCACGGCATCTGAGATCTAGGAAAGGTTCTCGCCCCAATTTGCAGAGTTGGGCCGTGCGTAGACAGAGCACCCACCCATGGCGACAGCAGGTGAAACCTGGTCTCGCAATGTGCTCAAGACGGACGCCACAGGTGAAGAGGTCCGCTTGCACCGTCAGATGATGCAGGCTCACAACAACCCTGCTCCGGGGTGCCTGTGGCATCTGGATTCTGAAGCAGCTGCCATACACGCAGCACACCAGGCTGGGCACTGCGAAGCCACCTGCAGGAGTGGGCTACTGCCTCCCTGCCACGCATGGGGTGTGCAGCTCCTGGCCCGAGTGGTCCCCAATGGGGCCCCCCAGACGCATGAGGACATTGAGATCGCTGCTACAGTCGGGGCGCCAGCAGGCTCCCGCTTGCGTCGGCGACAAACACATCCCAATACTCAACGCAGCATGAGCAATTGGGAGTGGTAGCAAAGCAGCTGGCATCGCAAAGGCGCAGCGGCAAGTGATGGAAACGCTGCGGCAACATCGAGCTCGAAGGCTGAGGGTCCAAGCTGGGTCGCTGTAAGCGCAAGGGCTTGGTGTCGTGTGCAGATTGCCCACCATAACCAACATGACCGATTCTGGCATCAAGGGCAGCGGTGCGGCGGGACGTCCACGGCAGCGAGCTTTGCCGCTGCCTGAAGGCGAGTGCTCGACCGGGCCGGGCCGGGCCGGCGCTTGGGGCGCAGCCCGGCTGTGCGCCTTTGATCGGAATTCCACGGCAAACATCCCAGGCTCCCAGCCCTGGCCTCAAGAGCGGTGCTGGGCAGGGCAGCAGGACACCCATGGCAGCGAACACTTGCTGCTGCCGCAAGGCGAGCGGCGGGCCGGGCCAGAGTGGGCGTAGCCCGCCCGCGCGGCGAGGGTGTGTGGCTCCTTGAGTCTGGGATCGGGGGTAGACGGCCCCAGGGCCACACCCAATGGGGGACGTCCACCGCAAGCAGGTGCCGCCCCTGCTGCGGCCGCCGCCGCTGCCGCTGCCGCCGCCGCTGCCGCTGCCGCCGCCGCTGCCGCTGCCGCCGCCGCTGCCACTGCCGCTGCCGCCGCCGCTGCCACTGCCGCTGCCACTGCTCAGGTGCCTGCTGTCGTTGGTGCTGCTGCTGCTGCTGCTGCTGCTGCTGCTGCTGCTGCTGCTGCTGGTGCTGCTGCTGCTGCTACTGCATCTGCTGCTATTGCTGCTGCTGCTGCGCCGCCGGCGCCTGCTGCTGCTGCTGCCGTTGCTGCTGGTCTGCCACCCCTTCTGTGCGAACTGCGGCGGCTGGCGGCGCCGCTCTTGCGGCGGCAGCTGTCGCGGCCGCCCACAAACTCTGCCTTGATGGCGGAGACCACGGCGCGGGCTATGGTGCACATACTGCCAACGGTGGTGCAGGCGGCCTGGCGTCCTCAAACTCGGCGCAGGCACACACCTCGCCGAGCTCGGGCGGGCCTGGGTCGGGCGGTGGGGCGGCCGCCGGCGGCACCAGCGCAGGTGTCAAACTCTTCCCGTGGATTATTTGAACTGCAAACGGCTTACAGGTCATAGCAGCTGAACCCGGCTCGGCGGCCACCAAGGAAGCCCCGAGACACGCCTCGGGACCTGCCTCGAACATGACTGAACAGCCCCCCGCGCACAGCAGGGACGGTGCACAACCGCCGGGTTAGCTCAGTTGGCAGAGCGTCAGACTCTTAATCTGGTGGTCGCGGGTTCGAGCCCCGCATCCGGCTTGGTATGTTTTTGCCGCTGCTCGGTGGCTTAGGGCTCATCCCACCGCCGCCTGCTGGCGGCGGCGGCGGCAGCTTTCGAGCCCCGCATCCGGCTTGGTGTGTTTTTGCCGCTGCTCGACGTTTTGGGGGTCATCCCACCCCCGCCCGCCGGCGGCGGCGGCGGCAGCTTTCGAGCCCCGCATCCGGCTTGGTGTGTTTTTGCCGCTGCTCGACGTTTTGGGGGTCATCCCACCCCCGCCCGCCGGCGGCGGCGGCGGCAGCTTTCGAGCCCCGCATCCGGCTTGGTGTGTTTTTGCCGCTGCTCGACGTTTTGGGGCTCATCCCACTCCCGCTCGCCGGCGGCAGCGGCGGCAGCTTTCGAGCCCCGCATCCGGCTTGGTGTGTTGTTTCCGCTGCTCGACGTTTTGGGGCTCATCCCACCCCCGCCTGGCGGCGGCGGCGACGGCAGCTTTCGAGCCCCGCATCCGGCTTGGTGTGTTTTTGCCGCTGCTCGGTGGCTTGGGGCTCATCCCACCCCCGCCTGCTGGCGGCGGCGGCAGCTTTCGAGCCCCGCAAACGGCTTGATGTGCTTTTGCCGCTGCTCGACGTTTTGGGGCTCATCCCACTCCCGCCCGCCGGCGGCGGCGGCGGCAGCTTTCGAGCCCCGCATCCGGCTTGGTGTGTTTTTGCCGCTGCTCGACGTTTTGGGGCTCATCCTACCCCCGCCTGGCGGCGGCGGCGGCGGCAGCTTTCGAGCCCCGCATCCGGCTTGGTGTGTTTTTGCCGCTGCTCGGTGGCTTGGGGCTCATCCCACCCCCGCCTGCTGGCGGCGGCGGCAGCTTTCGAGCCCCGCAAACGGCTTGGTGTGCTTTTGCCGCTGCTCGGTGGCTTAGGGCTCATCCCACCCCCGCCTGCCGGCGGCGGCGGCAGCTCTCGAGCCCCGCATCCGGCTTGGTGTGTTTTTGCTGCTGCTGGGTCTGTTTTACCTCATGTGACCCTCCATTTGGAAGTAGAGGGCACCGCAACCAGGTGTGGCGACTTGGCGGTCGTGATTCGTGTGTCGCCGGCTGCTACTCTGCAAGTCGAACGTTGTCGTGAACCACTCCACATGGCCTTTGCTCGACGTCACGTAATGCTTACACTCTTACTGAGAACTTGAAAGCACGGCCTTGGAGCAATGTTGTTCGACTCTGCAGCTCCCGTGGCTTCGACGCGGACCACACGTGTCCCTTATGAACACCGGCCACCGGTCCCTTGACAAACCGAAGGGTCATTGTTATGGGATTTCCAATCAGATCAGGTCTTGTAGCAACATCAAGTATTTCCTTTTGCCGCATCCGGCTCAAACTTTTGCTAGATCTCGACTCACGACCATTTGTATCAAGTATGCTGAACTTACCTACCTACGTTTGTAGACTGACAAAGTCACTCGTTCACTCGCCGATCAACTCACAAGCAAGCAGCTTAGGCGTTTGCCATGCAGGGGCTGCTGCAGCTCAGGCCGCTACCCCTGGCGGAACAGGTGCTGCAAGAGCAGAACGTGGTGCAGCAGCAGCAGCAGCAGCAGACGACCGCCCTGCTGACGGCGCGAGGCGACGTGGCAGCAGCGGCAGTGGCAGGCGGTCGCAGAGGCTGTGAGCGCTGACACAGAGTGCCAGCCATGGCGTCACGGGGCGCCCGGCAACGGCTCGCCGTGCCTTCCTCAGGGCTCCGCTGCCAATGCCGCCGCCGCCGCTCGTCGCCGGTGGGCCGCAGACAGCGGCGCTGTACGCGGCCGCAGCTCCCGCTGCCACTGAAATTTCACCGAAAGCGGCTGCCGCTGATTAGATGGCCGAGCCCGCCCTTGCTGTGGCGCATACATCGGAACTCCACCTAGCCACCCCCTTCGCTTCCTGACCACCGAGGCTGCGCAGCTTTCCAACGGTCCATGCGCACTCCCAGCCGCGGACCAACCCCGCAGCAACGGAGTGCCCACCTGTTGTTGCGTCCGCCGGCGGGCGACTGCGCAGCCTGCGCTGAGCGTCCGCCTCCTCCCGGGCCGTCGAAGATGCCGCCTCCGCCCTCCGGCACGGGAAACTCAGACACCACGTCCGAGCCGCTGAGCACGAAGAGCGCGGCGGCGGCTGCGGCGGCGGGCCGTTGCGTGGGCAGGAGTGAACGCTCAGTGCCCACAACGCCAGCCCCATTAGCGCCTTCACGGTCAACGCGGGAGCGCGCATTCGTCAGAGCTCGTGCACCTCGCTCGTGTGGACATGTGCAGCGGCGGGCGGCGCGCCCTGACGGCTGCAGCAGCAACATGCCGCACGCCGAGGAGCTGCGGACGTCATTTAGTGCTTGGTGTTCATGATAGTGAGAGCGCTGCCGAGTATGCACTTTCCGTCAGAGGAAGAAGCTTTCTTCAGCCGCTGCGCTGCTGTCAGGTTGCCACTGCTGTCACAGCTGCCAGGCTGCGCTGCACCTGCCGCAGCCGATGCTGCTGCTGACATTGCCGCTGCCGCTGCGGCCGCCGCTGCTGGGTTCGCGGAGCCTGGAACACGAGCTTGTTCGGTCGCAGGCGTCGTCCACACGAGAGCGCTGGCTCTGGCAGGCTTCGGGGGCTGCAGATCTCGTGAATGCGTGCCTCCTGTGAGTCGAACCTGAGCCACCACTGCACCGAGTCGAAGGAGGCTGTACTCTCGTGCAGCTGTGCCGTGGTGCCGGTGAAGGAGCCGCGCGGCGCGGCTCTGCTGCCGACTGACAATATGAAAACTTTCCAGCTGTGCAGTGTTCCCATGACTGTCCGCTTCGGCCCACGCGCCGCCCCCTCCTGCAAGGTGGGCTATGCATTGCAGAGGGCACCTGCCGGCGCTGGAGCCGGAGTGGCGGTCGCTGCTGGAGGTGGAGGACGGCGTCATCACGGTGCCGCAGCACATGCAGCTCCTGGCGCGGAAGCGGGTGCTGCTGCAGGAGCTGATGCGGGTGCTGCCGCAGCGGCCGTACCTGCACATCGCGCCGTATGTGATGGCGGCGCCGGCCACGTGGCTGCTGAACCTGCGCGCCTTTGCCAAGCACCCTGTGTTGCGGGCTGTGCTCGAGGTGAGTGCTCGGATTGCGCTCAGACCAGACAGCTTGGAGTTCCAGGCGTGTCCTGCAGAGCAGCCGGGCACCGGTGCCGCGGCATGCGGCGGGGCGACGCCCGCTCCCAGGCGCTCTCGGAAGGTGCAGCCCGTGTCGCAGGCACCGGAGAAACCTGGGCAACAACATCGCACGTGGCGGCTAATGCCATGGGCCGGCCGCCAGCTCTCTCACCTGCATGGCCTGCCAACGTGCAGGCGGCCGACTCCTCCTCGGAAGGAGGCCGAGCAGGCCCCCAATGCAGCGCTTGCTCAGCCTGCTCGGCGGGCTGCAGACGAGCGCCCTCTTTGTGTCCTGCGGGCGGGAACCGACTGACAAGTTTTTTTTACTTTTCGTGCCGACGACTGCCAGATGGCCACCTTTGATGCAAAAACCTGCACCGTTGCTGCAGCTGCGGGAGCGGACCACGGGCATGCGGGCGGCGGTGGGCGCGCTGCTGGACGGCGCCGGCTTGCGCGGCCGCGAGGACGGCGGCTGCTGGACGGCGCCGGCTTGCGCGGCCGCGAGGACGGCGGCCGCACGGTGGCGCCGGCCAACCTGGCGCGGCTGGTGTCCAGCCTGGGGTTCAACTTGAAGCTCAAGCTGCTGGGGGAGAGCGACCTGCTGGGGCGGCCGGCTCTGCCGGTCGAGCACTTCACAAGTAAGGCGCTGGCACACTCAGCAGACGTCGCCAAGGTCGCCAGCAGCTGAACGGCGGCGCTATCAGGTGAGCGCCTCTGAGCAGCAGCAGCAGCAGCAGCAGTGCACCCTACAGGCGCAGCCCTCTAGTCGCCGGAGACCTTGCAATTGACGTCCGCCGAGTGCGGGAGCGCCTTGCTTGCAAAGTGCCCAGCCGGCAGGTCCACCCGCCACATTGGGTCGCTCTCACCCAACAGCTTGATCTTCACGTTGTACCCCAAGCTGAAGGCTAGCCGCGCCAGGTTGGTCGGCGCCACCGTGCGGCCGCCGTCCTCGCGGCCGCGCAGGCCGGTGCCGTCCAGCAGCACGCCCACCGCCGCCCGCATGCCTGTGCTCCGCTCCCGCATCTGCAGCAACGGTGCAGGGTTTCATCGGATGGAGGTGGTCATCTCGCAGTCGCCGGCAGGAAATGAAGGCACCGAAGGTAGGATTCCGCTCGCACAGGCCTCAGGAGTCTCATTCGACCAGGGGTCTGCCTCATCCATGGCAAGGTGCCGCACGCTGTGGCGGGCGGGACGCCTCTGAGCTCTGAGGCTGTTGCATCTCGTCGTCCGCTGCAGGGTGCAACGCGGTGGTGCAAGTCTCCGTGCTGCTACCACTGCTCGCCACCTCGCCGGAGACCTTCCGCCGCACTGAGCCCACGGGCGCTGGCGACGCAGCGGGGGTGCG
Organism: Deuterostichococcus epilithicus; assembly: GCA_033439295.1. Classification (NCBI taxonomy): domain Eukaryota; kingdom Viridiplantae; phylum Chlorophyta; class Trebouxiophyceae; order Prasiolales; family Stichococcaceae; genus Deuterostichococcus; species Deuterostichococcus epilithicus. The sequence goes on along the minus strand of JAVTLE010000014.1, from coordinate 671,906 downwards.
GGCGGCGGCGGTGGCGGCGCTGTCGGCCACCGGCGGCGCGGAGCTGCAGGCGAGCGCCAAGACGGACAAGACGCCGCAGCTGTAGGACTTCCTGACGGGGCTGCACGCCCACCTCGCCTTCAACCTGCTCATCAGCGACGCGCTGGTGGCCGGCATCTAGCAGCAATACAGCTGGCCGCACGCCGCCAACCCGCAGCTGCAGCCGCTGCCCGCCTCGGCGCTGTTGGTCGGTCGCATGACCTCGACCGCGCGTGCGGTGAGCAGCTCTGCTTGCTCTTGTCTCCACCTGCAGGCTGTGAACACCTGGTTTAAAGCAGGTGTTTCGCGGTCGGCGAAAGGCTGCATGGTGCACCTGCGCATGCACAGCAAGCCAGGCGCCAAGCAGCTCGTGCCTGCCGGCACGACAGGTCTTGGCCCTGTGCTTTCGACAGCCAGCACCGGCAGGGTGCGCCTGGGCGGCGAGGGGCTGGGCTGCAGGGGGATCCGCTCAGGGTTCGGGCGAGTGTCCTTGTAGTGGCTGACTTTAGCCTATCTGGCAAGTGCAGGCGGTGCGCGTGCTGCTGGAGGCGGCGGCGCGGTGGCCGGGTGGAGTCAAGCACGGCGTGCCGGCACGCTGCAATTGCGCCGGCGGCCTGGGGGCGACTCCATCACCGAGCAGCTGCCCAGCCTGGCCCCGGAAATCGCCGCCCTGGCTGACTGCATGATGAGCATCGAAGAAACAAGTGGAGACGTGCAGCAAGGCCTCTTCCCCGGCCCCCTTGGCCCCTGCCCTGTCCTCAATCTCCCTCATCGCGAGTCTTCTGCAAGGTGAGGCCTGCTGCGAATATGCAGTGTGGCCAGCCCCGCCAATAGCAGTGGGTTGAGTTGCAAGGTGTTCCATGTGCAGTCAAAAGCAGCACGGGCAGCTGCTCATCAGCGTCCTGATCGAGCAGCAGTGCAGCACGGCCTGCAAGAGCTCACCTTGTGCAGAGCCGTCCAATATTGGACATGAGTAACACCGCCCTTCTTGCCGTCGCTGCTGCTCTCTGAAGGCGTACGAGATATGCAACGCCACATATTCCGCCAAGACCGTGCTTGCCTGCACGCCTGTTCCTCAGTCGTCGACCAGCAAAAGCCTTGACTGCGCGCCAGCCTGGGACGCTTTCGGATGTCCATAATGCAAGGAAGCCAGCAAATTAGCCGTCGGATCATCGACGGCCTCGCATCGTTCGTCCACATTGCAACAGTACCTGTCCTCCTCCTCCTCCCGCCTCCTGAACAGCGGTCCGAGCCGCTCATGCAGCCCTCAGCAATCGAAAAGTTGCATGTTGCACATTTACGGTTCCCTTTGCTGAGCAGTCAGCAGAGACGAAGTGTCCCAATGATTTTCAACCCTGTTGATGCGCAAGGACCGACGGACGGCATAAGGCGGTTTGCTGGCGCATGACAGCGCTGGGCGCTTTGAAGAACCTCACCACTGCTGTCCTGCAGGCAACTGTGTGGCTGCCGCGGGGCTGGGCGCTTCGCCTGCAGTTCGCCTGGCTGGTGAGCGGCACGCTGACATTTGCCGTCCAGATTGCCTCATGCTGCATCAGCGTGGTGTCTTGTCGTTCCTGCTGAGTGGGTGTGCACCTCCTGCCTTGCCGGCGAAGGCGGGGCTGCTGCCGGTGGTTCGGTGTCCGTACCGGCATTGCTATGAGCGAAATCAAGCAGTTCCTCCACCGCTGTGGTCGCGCAAAATGTGTTGCGGCACCATGGCTTGTCAGATGCGGGGTGCATGCCGCGCCTGAATTACATGTTCTGCCTCCGGTCGCTAGACTCGATAGTTATTTATCACCTCGTCCTCGGCACGGAGGCGGCCGCCGCCAGGCTCATTGCGGACACGTTGCTTCGCGACGGGGACGACGATGCCATCATGCTGCCGCCTGCAGCCCGGCCAGCGGCCGCATGATGTCATCATTGCTCCCGTCCCGGAACATGAGGTCGGTGATGAGCCCGGCAGCGGCCGGGATGTCGGCCTCCAAGCAGAAGACTAGGTAGATGACGATTGAGTCCTGCGACCCGGTGGGCAAGAGGTGTGATTCAGGCGGCGGCATGGCCCGCCACCAGAAGTCCAGGACAGCCCAGGACCTGACACGGCTGCCGCCCTGGGTTCAGGATTCGAGAACAACAGGATGCGATGAGCATTCACCTGCCTCTTTCGTCGCGGTTCTTTGCGTATGAAGCTTCAGTCCCGGAATGGACTTTGGTCTGTTGAGTGTGCCAGCCGCCTCATGCACACCTTGCACAGGATCTGTGGTTATACCTTGGTCAAACCCGCATGCAACCTGTGCCAGGGTTGCTAGAGTGGCCAAGCAGCTCTTGATGGGATGCTTCTCTCTATCCTGAAGCTTTATCGCAATTGCGGCAACATGGCCCATAACCGCCAGCGCTGCCAGGGGAGTCGAGGGGAGGCAGTGCAGGCGCCAAAGACGACCCACTGACTCAGCTATTGCTTGTAGCTACGGATACTGACAAGGCTGTGGTTCTGCTACCTTGTCGCCTTCGCCCTGCAGGTGAATCTGCCTTCCACTGCAAGGCGGTAGGCGATGTCAAGAAGGTGCTGAGCAAGCGGACGCCAGGGCTGCCGGAACAGACAGGTGCTGGGTGCTTCCAGCTTCCATGAGCGAGGCCCTGCCGAAGCCGTGGCGCCTGGCACCGTGTGTAGTGCAACTTCGCCAAGCTGCCAGACAGCATCGGCATGCTCAGGGCTCTTGCGCACATGATGGTGAAAATTGTGTGTCGCGGCTGCCGTAGCATGGACGTCTGGCAGGGAGTGACGGCCTGGCGCCGGCCTCCCTAGCATAGCATCGCTGACGAGGTGTCAGTGAAGCGGTTTCTGCCGCCGTCTTTGCGTTGCAGTGCTGCATCACTCGTCTGTCAGTCTAAAGCCTCGTCAACGAGTGGCCAGAGGCCATCGACTGTCTGCATACAGCGGCAGGAGGCACACTTGGGTCCAGCAGCAAGAAGAGAGAAGACGCAGATGGGTTTGCCATGGAGAAGCACTGGGCGCAGGCTAAAGAAGCCAATTTCCGGCAGCAAGTTGCGGGATGAGAACAGATGGCACAGGTCGTTGGTGTGTGTGATAGTTTTGTGATGCGGGAAAGGTTTGATTATGTTGGCGAATGAATCGCTCTTCTGATGCGCAAGCACATGACACGCTCGTGCACAGCTCAGTCTCACCAGTGCCTAGCAACAGTAGCACTATGGCGCCACCTCAACCCTTGCACGCCGACACCAGGAATGCATACTCTGCCGCCCGCTCCGCAAAGTGTTTGGTCTCATCCCCGAAGTGCCCGCCGGAGCGCCTTGACATCAGCAGCGCCGGCGCCGGCGCTGGTCGAGCGTCTCGTGCCGCCGTGCCCGCTGCCTGTCGCTGACGTGCCGCCGCCAGTGCTGCCACCCACTTGGCGGGCCCCCATGCCGGCACCCGGCCGTCGTCGGCGGCGACGCTGACCAACACTGGCGGCTGCTGCGGTGGTGAATGCTGCAGTCTGTGGTACGGACAGATTGCCGCCATCTGCACAGGCGATGCCACGTCTGGTTGGGGCCTGCCAGAGAAACTGTCTATGGTCGCATCTAATTTTGGGCTTCTCAGAGAGCATTATCAAGCATGCTCATGGCACAGGCCCAGTCTGGACGCAAGACGTGTCCAGCTGACGTGCGCACAGGCCTTAGCAATGTAGTCATACAGGCCTTAGCGGTGCAGCCGCATAGGCCTTCTCGCCTGCGCGCGGGTGGAGTGCCGCTCTCAACAGGACCAGAACCAGCATTCAGAGGCTTGGATTTCCTGCTCGAGGTGCGCACCGCCTCAAAAGCGGCGGCATTGCCAGCGGCGTCGCCCCACTCGGAGGCCTCGTGCGCCACCAGCGGCGCCTGTGGGTTCAGGGCCGTCGACAGCAGGTCCACGAACGGCGCCCTCAGCAGCGCCGCCCCCAGGTCGCCCCCCCGCCTGCGCGGTATTCATCAACAAGCATTTGAAAGCTGGTGCGTGTCGAGATGTCAGGGTGTATTGTCTGTGCTCGCAATCCAGTAGGCTGCCCACGCAGTCGGCGGGTGCGGTGCAGCACAGACTCACACGAGCTGGCAGCGGAGGGTATGCAGCGCGTCTTTCCAGTGCTGTCGCCCACATTCTGGAGTTGAACACATGCAGGGTTTGACGTTGGACGAGGCGCGGCATGCCTGTTCACGAGGGCCGCTGCCAGCAGGCCGCCGGCGCTGGTGCCCTCGACAGCCACGCGGCCGGCGCTGCTGAAGCCTGTAGCATGACACATGAGAGGCTGCGGCGATCGAAAAGGTCACACCCGGTCAGGACTTCCGAGCGCCTGACGACGGCATTCGCCATTCACACCCAACATGCCGCAGTAACTCTTGATGCGAAAGCGGTGCGTTAATGCCTGATTGTGCGACTGCGGTCGCATCCTGGAATTCCTGAACTGTGACAACCGGCCCTTGAAGCAGTACAAACCCACCTTCTGCCAGCAGGTGGTCCAGGCAGGCTTCCAGGTCATCGACAGACTTGTGCTTGAGCAACCCACGGCCGGCGTCGTGCCACCTGCTCTCACAGCAGACGCGGTTGTGGGCCAGTTTCACCTGCTGTCTTTGTGCTGATGTAGACATTTGCAGCACACACTGCCTGAGGCGGGGCCAGCCGCTCGTCGGATGGCCAGCTACAGGAATGTTCGTGACGACATGGCTTGCAGCTCACCGCCGCCGGCCCAACCCTGAATTGTGCATAGGTGCGGTGATGCAACCATCCAGCCAAGTGCTCAAGGCAGCGGAATGCACAGTCATTGATTGTCAGACCGGCGCTGCAAGGGAGCCTCGCGACTGCATCACCCACCTGCGGCCGTGCTCGCCGCCGCCGCGCACATGGGCAAAGGCCAGCACCCAGCCGCGCGCCAGCAGCGGCAGCCGTGCCGGATCGAAGTCCGGATCCAAGCACTCACCATAAGACCCGTAGGCGACCAGCAGCACTGGCGCCGAGCCGTCTGCCGCAACGGCGTCCTTATGCACAATCGTGAGCGGGACCTGCGGCAGGGGGCAGTAGTGTTCGCGGAGTTGGTGAAGGAGGTGTTGAGCATGGTAACTGGCAAGCACGAAGAGGCTCCGTAGGCGACAGCGACGCCAACGCCAAGCCATTCTGGTTGACAGCTTCGCCTCTACACCTGCGGCATGGCAGCAGCATCTGTGGCCTTGGCAATGACGATGACATGCCGCAGGCAGCAAGCAGCATCAGCATCGAGCCGCCCGCCACGACATCGCCCCTGTGCACCACTGCCGCCTGCACGGGGGTTGCAATAACGAATTGGCTGCGGCATCAGGTACCTCAGTTGTTGCAGGTGCACTTTGGCATGGAGGTTGCTAGCGTCGCGATGCCGCTGGGCAGACAGGCAGCTGCATCCACCCAAAGGAAGACTGGGAGACCACCCAGCCCCTTTCGAGTCTGAGCACTGTGACATGTTGCGATCTGAGGTGCGCTCCACGTACTTGACGAACGTGCTGGCCAATGCTGACAGCTGTCCTCACGACAATGGCAGCACTCCATGAGTCGTCAGCTCGCCTGGGTGCCATCAGAGGAGACGGCCTGCAGCCGCCGGGTGGTGTACTCTGCAGGGTCGTGCGGGCTGTCGGGCGGCAGTTCGTCCCTGTGTACCAGCTCTCCAAAGCCGCCGTCCAGGCTGCGAGCAACCATGCAGCAAGTGAGAACAAGATTGTCTCCTCAAATGGCACCGTCCAAAGCGAGGCGCGCAACTAGCAGGTGGCAAACCCATTCCTGTGCAACAGCTCACCCACGCTGGCGTCAGACTGCAAGAAGTTGGGATGCCGCTTGGGTCTCGGCGAGTGACGAGAATGCATGGTGCCGCTCGCATGTGATCCACAAGCAACATGTGGTTTGCTGTGTCCCTAGGGCACCGGAGTCGTTCGTGCTCCTCCCCACCTGCAGTCCACGAGGTGCTCAGGGTCGGCGGGCGAGCTGAGCCGCAGCCGCAGCCGCGACGCTGCCGGGTCCGCGTTCAGGCCTGGCTGCACGCTAGTGGCCCACGCCGGCAGCTGCACCCGCGTCAGGCCGCCGCTGCCGATCGCGTCGCCGCCGGCCGGCTCGCACATGAAGCCGTCTGGGCCGGACAGCGGCAGAAAAGACTCGTCGTCCGGGGCGGCGGCATGCATTGATAACTCATCGTCTGTGTCTGACTCCTCACCCTCCGCTGCGACTGCGGCAGCACCTGCGGCCAGCCACCGGGAGGTTCATTCAGTATCGTGCATCTTGGAAACTGCACTGCCGTGCAAGGGGGGTCGACTCTGTGTGTTTAGTGACGGCAGGAGCAGTTCATGTCACTGGCTGCCAAATTCATGGCAGTGTCAGGGCTGTGACGCTCTGGCGGATGAGCAGGCAGCCTGTGATGCTGAGTCCACCTGCTCATGGTCAGATCCTAACAAGTGGCTCGAGTAGATGACAAAACGCAGTCAAGAAGCACATGGCCACGACAGCAATTGGACGGAATGTGATCTAAAGCAGGCATTCACCTGACGCGCCGAAATGAAGCACAGACACAGCTGCACGCCCATCTCGCCGCTCATACAGCACGCAGGCGTCCGCAAACATGTCGACATCGCTGATGGCCACGCCCGCCGCCGGCTGGTGCAGCACCTGCCAGGACCTGCAGCACAAGCAGATCAAGAGGGGGCAGTATGACGTCCGGCAGTCTGAGCTCAACTGCTGGCACAGCAGAGCGCCGTCGCGACATGCAGCATTGGAGACGACAGTGCGAAAGGTGAGCGGAAGTTGATGCTGCACCACTACTGACACTCTGTTCCGCCCCGGGCGTGTCGGTGCAGCTCTGCACGGAATGGCCCTTGAACTCAGAGGTGCTGCAACGAACAGCAGATGGCAAATTTCACACACATACCTTTCTGGCTCCCCAGGCGCAGCTGTCACCAGCCGCATCTCCCTGTCCTGGCTGCCGCTGTTGGTCAGCAGCACGAGTCGCGGGGTGCCGCTGCTGCTGCTGCCATTCATGCCGTCCCTGGTGCCGCTGCCGCCGCCTGCACCGTTGCTGCCGACGGCGCCGCCCGCTGGCGCTGTCGCTGCTCCCGCTGCCGTCGTGCCGCCCGCTGCCGCCGCGGCGTGTTCAGACAGCCCCGAGCAGTGCTCCACAAAGTATTCGAGGCCCTCGCGGCGAGGCGCCACGCACACTGGCGCGGCGAAGGGGTCGCTGGGGTCCATCACGTGCACCTGCAGCCGCAACCTGAAGACGTCCGATGCCTACTGCTGCTCTAGGATGTCGAGTGATCAAGCTTGTGGAGCACGCTGAGCCGGGCGCGGCCCTACAAAGGAGCCAGCTGCATGGTGTGCTGCCCTGCTAAAAGGCACGGTGCCAGGCGTGCAGCCAGGCGATCGCATGCTCTGCCGCCGCAGCGGGACCCTCCAAAGCTGTCGCAGCTGCGACCAGACTCCCAACCCCACGCAGCAGCCAACTGGTGCATTGCAAGGGTCAGGTACCCGACCCCTAGGACCAGTTGGCAGCGACAGCGGCCAGGAGAAGACCCCTTGATGCACCTCGGAGGAGGTCTTCGAGTTGCTGTTGAGGGTGACAAAGGCGCCGTCCTTGGTGCGGCCCAGGTGCAGGAAGCGGGAAGGATCGGCCTCCTCCAGCACCACCTCATCCCGGCCACTGCCCGCGCCCGACAGCTTGCGCCGCAGCACCTGCAGATGAGCACAGCTGCTGGCAGCAGCGTCGCCGGCGAGCCACAGCCTGCTTCCTGGTTCTCACAAGACCGAGCAAAGACCAAGGCAGGCAGCGAGGTAGGCCTGGCTGGCGGCTGCGCTGGTGGAGTGTGACACGAGGCACGGGTTGCGACACGAGTACCCCCTTCGAAACCAAGCAACAGAGGACGATATCGGGCAGTGTTGTTGCACCTTGTGGGGCCGCCCAGCCGCGTCTGACACCGTGAACAGCACGGCGTCCTCGCCCAGCCACTCCAGGGCCGCCAGGCCATCGATGTCCGCCAGGTCCCAGACCAGCGCGCAGCCGATTGGCAGCTCCCGCACATGGCCGCGATGCGCCTCGGCGCCGGCGTCGGTGCACACCGTGAACGCGATGCGCCTGCCACTGGGCGACAGCTTGATCTGCGCCACATGTCCTGCCGTCTTGCCGGTGCCTCAATGCCTTGTTGTGACGGCGGCGAAACACCGCAGCACTGCCAAGATGCGGTTGCTGAACCACCGAGGAAGCGCCGCCGCTCACGTTTCCCACCCTCTACCCGCTGCCACCGGCTTGCAAGGAGGAGCTGCGCGACACAGGAGGAGCTGCAGGCCCAACCAAACCAGGCCATGCGGCAGGCCTGCCTTCCGCTGCTGCTGCCGCCGTCAGGCTGAAGGCAGACAACTCCCCGACAAGACGACTGAAAGAACCATTTACCATGCCGAGGTCGCCGTCATCGAACGCCGCATCCTCGTTTGCATCCAGCAGCATGGTCGGCTGGCCGTCCGGCAGCCGTCGCCGCAGCAGCACTGGCTTAGGATTTTCCGCTGTGCGCTCCGTCCAGTACTCGTAGCCGCCGAGTCGCTCAGGCGGCACGATCTGCATGTATGTTCATGTTTACAGAGCTCGACGGAAGAGGCTTTGGCAGGGTGCGCTGATGCTGCACATGGATCCGACTCCCCCCTGGTGCTGGCGATGAGATACAGCGCCGCAGAAGAGAAGCAATATGCTCCTGCAAAACGCTTGCTTGCCATGACGGTCGTCAGCACATTGGACTGCTGCGCGACACCCATGTCCTCCATGACGGTGGTCAGCACATTGGACTGCTGCGCGACTCCCATGTCCTCCAACCTAAGGCTGGTCTCTAACGCACAGCGCCATGCGTTAAAACAGCAGACGCCTCATCTGCCAGCAGCTCGGCTGAAACGAACAACCTACTGACCTGCTGTGTCGGCAGGCTGGCAAGCATTTCCGCGAGCAGCGCCTGCCGCAGAGGCTCCAGCTGCGCCAATGCCGCCTTCGCCCGCCGCGCCTCCGCTGCCATGTGGGCCTCGAAATTCGATCCGCCCCGCTCCATCCAGCTGCGGTGCGAGAACGTCACCTGATAATCCTGCTTTATCACGTCTTATCATCGAGGCCTTGATCATCAAGGAAACAAGGTTCGGTGACACTGGGGCGTTGAAGAAATGGCCAGAGTCTAGCTGCTCAGACCGAGGTCATCGCGACCAGCGAATTGCGGGCTCACCCATAGGGGTCGCTCCAGGTCGTCCCATGCGCATGGCGGTCCTCCGGCTGGAGCGGCGCGCTGTAGCTGGCTGCATCACTGCTGTCGCTGCTGCGCTGCCGTCGTAGCAACGGCGACACACAGCTTCCGCGAGCAGATCGAGGCGCTGGTGCCACCGAGAAATTCAAGGAGCAGCAGTGGTCCTTGAGGCTGACGCATGCTGGTGCAGGCAACAGCTGCAGTAGCCGCGCATTTACCGTGACCGAGCATCTGGCGATGGTGCTCAGCCGGGTCAGCAGCATTGCGGTTCGGTCCAATGAGTACAGAACTCAGTCACAAGATGCGTACATGTAAGACTTGCCAAAGTGGCAGCGTCTGAATTGCTGTCGCAAGATTTCGGCCAGGCGCTCACGCCAATATGCATTCAGAAGAAAATTTGCGGTGTCGGTCTCGGCGACCATCAACAGCAGCAATCAAGCATAAAAACATGATTGAGCTGTGGATCAACCTCACGGAGTGATTGTCACTGATCTGCCATCGGAGAAATCTAAGCTGCATGTCGAATTGTCGAGAGCTCGGAGGAACTGGTCTGACCATCTGCGAGTCCCACTGAGTCCCACAACTCGCCTGCGACTCTCGTCCTTGATTTCTGCTGGGACTCGGTCTTGCAAGATGGAGCCAGAGGAGCAGCGTTGCGAACAACATAGCAGAGCGGGCAGCTTCGCAACGTGCATCGGCATCTTGCTAGCGCACAGTCCAGCCGAACCGGAACCTGCTGTAAGTCGTGCCGCCGTAGCAGCTGCCGCACAGCCGAGGACCAGGCGTACTGATTGCTGCAGCAGCTTGAAACCGAACTCACACACGGACGCGGCTCACTACCAGCGCTGACAATTATCCGCTATGCCGAAGAATAAGGGTGAGGCGTCTGCAGCATCTTCCGGGACGTGCTGCGCCTGTCGGGCAGCTAAGCAGGCACCAAGGCTGCACGGCAGTCTGCAGCGCCGTGGCGTGCATCCTCCGGCGCCTGCCTTGCAGGCCGCCTTGAAAGTGCCACCACAATCAGCACTGTGCAATCTGGACGGTGTCGCGCATGTTTGCCATGCTCACCCATTTGCCTGATTGTCTCCCAGCTTCCAGCTGTTCCAGAGGCTTACAGCTTGCGCCGTGCAACGTGTCACCGTCTCGCATCTTGTAGGAAAGGGAGGAAAGAACAGGCGCAGGGGAAAGAACGAGTCAGAGGAGAAGCGCGAGCTCATCTTTAAGGAGGATGGACAGGGTGCGCATTGCTGCGGCAGCAGCACCCAGCTGTGGTGCTGGCGACTGCATGTCAATGCGCACACTTGACCCCGCACCTGACTGCGGCCAGTTGGGAGGGCTTTCTGCAGGGGAAGCATTTTCCAGCCCATGCGGGCGTGCTGGTCCGTGTGCAGACAGGCACAACCTGCACACATGCCAGCTGGCTCCGCAGCTGCGGGTGCCTGGGGTCGACATGAAGTTCAAGCAGACGGACTGTGTGCCTGGGCTGAAGTCTGTCCCTTTTAAATCTGCAGAGTATGCACAGGTTCTGCGCATGCTGGGCAACGGGCGGCTGGAGGCGCAGTGCATAGACGGCATCAAGCGGTTGTGTCACATCCGCGGCAAGATGCGGAAGAAGGTCTGGGTGAACATGGTGCGTCTCGTCCTCTGGTGCACCACTTGTTTTCTGCTGGACACAATGCATCCTTTTGCGCCATCATGAACACCCGCTGGCACTGTGCCTGGGTCGCATACGATGGCGGTGGTTTGTTCCCTCCGGTCATGTGTCACACCTGACCCAGTCCTCCGATCGAGCCGGTGCCTGAAGCCAGCTCCCATGCCGGCAGGGTGACATCATCCTGGTGGGACTCCGTGATTACCAGGACGAAAAGGCAGATGTCATCCTAAAGTGTGCTCTCCTTTTTGCACCAATTTCCCGACTGCTGCGCGCTCTCTTTCCTACGCTGCTGCTGCCATTCTCAAAACACCGCAGTTCCCAGTCCGCAGCACATTCAGCGTGTTTGGCCCGGCTTTGCCATCGAGTACCGCGTGAAGCGGCGCGCTCCTCTCACAACAGGTACATGGCGGACGAGGCGCGTAGCCTGAAGGCATACGGCGAGCTGCCTGACAACAGTACGCATCACCCCCCTTTTCTGTGCTTTGCGCTGGTCGAATGCACCTCACCTCTGGCGTGCTGTGCCTTCCAGTGCTGCAGCAGTGTGTATGTAATGAGCGTTGCTCCCATCGCAATGGTCAAGAAGCAGAACCGTACCCGGCCACGGTGCTGCTCTGCCGGCTCTGTGTTCGTGGCGACTCACACTACTTGCTCCGACACAAATGACTTCTTTGACTTCGCGCGTTGCAGTTCGCGTCAATGAGACAGACGCCTTTGGCGAGGACGAGGACAGGGACGAGTACTTCGACTTCGAGGATGTGTCGGAGATCTGAGCGTCGAGAACAGAGACACCCTGCAGAGTCGTGCTGCCACCTGCATGCTTGCTTAAGCATAGGTACCCATTCGGCAAGCCTGGCAGCGGCAGCAGTATTGCACGCTGTTGCCGTCGGCCGCCTGCCGGCTGGCACAATCCAGACACTCGGTCGCGCAAGGCTGCCGAGCCCGCAGCTAGACAGGCCTGCGCCTTGGAGGACCGGCTGCATTGCTGCCGTGCCGTCCCTATGCTTGTGCCTGCTGCGTCATGATTGTTGAACACGGGTTTTCTGCCCTATCTTGCACGAGCTGTTTTCCAGAGTCTCTGAACTGAGGGCCGTGAATCTGGCGACGCTTGGACCATATGTGCCGTTGTCCACCTTGCAAGGAATGCGCTGCCTTGCAGACTTGCGAGTGGCGTATCTAGAAGTACAGGTACGCGGAAGAGGAGAGCCCGAAACTGGGATATCACAGTGGAGAACAGTGCAAATATAAAATCCAATACCTTGGATGCACACTCTAGACAGCAGTCTGCGGCAAAACGCAGGCAGTCAGCAGTGTTCACACGAGTGGTTCCAGTCATACCCGTGCAGCCTGCAGCGCGTCTAGCGCTGGCATGAAACATCAACGAAGCTGATGATGCATCGAGGCGTTGGTGGGCATTGCATGCCGGATTGCGCGCTGCCAGCAATCGGCCAGCAGCGCTTTACTTCTCTGTACTCATTTCACGACCACCCAACGAAGATGAACTTGAAGCTCGAGAAGTTGTTCACGCGGCGCAGCATGTTGCCGGTGACGGCCATGCGGATGATCTGCAAGATGATCTGCACGAACACCTGCAGCCAGGGGAAGCACAGTGACTAATAGTGCGCGTGCGCTAGTCGTCCTGCGCAGATCCAGAGCTGGTTGCCACCTGCGGCACTGCCACGAAGACACAATCAGGCCACAACGCCGAGCACGGTCAGCCGTCTGCCAGCTGACACTGCGCCTGAACATGTTGGCACCGTTGCCTGCTCTGCACAGCCGCACACAGGCCCGACAATCCACCCATCGAACGGACACAGCTCGCCACAAGGACGACTGCGGCCGGACCCCGCGGGGAAGCACTCACATGTGGGGCCGCCCCAGGGGGCATCACTTCCCGATGAAGAAGACTCTGTTGAAGTCCAACAGGTCGTTGACCCTATGCAGCACGCGGGCGGCGACTGCCAGCAGGATGATCTGCCACAGGAGCTGCAGGGGGCCAATGTCGGCACAGCTCCGTCAGCTGCGTGAACCCTTGCGCGCGAACATCATCGGATTGTCCCAGCACTGGAGCTTTAGGAGCGACAGAACATTTCAAGGCTCGTCTCCAATATGTGAACGCATGCGGCATCGGCTGCTGGCACGACGGCAAGCATGCACTTGTGTAAACCAGGGTCGAGACGCCGCCTGCGCAACGAGCTTGGAGGGGCGCGCAGCCCGGCAGATGGCACCCATCCGTTGGAGCAGCCACACCAGCCCAGGCCCTGACTCCCATATGGCTCGGCCAAGGATGGAGCGCGACACAGGGAATGATGAACAGGGTTCACCAGGAACGCGGTCAGGCCGAGGGCCAGCATCCCGAAGCCGCCGGAGGAGGTTTTGCTCACGCCGCCGGAGCGCGGCGCCGCCGGCGCAATCGGCGTCGCCGGGGGGCCTTGCACGTTCATGGCGGGCGACTGCGACAGGGCAGACCGGCCTTCACGGAACGGCTGACTATGCGCATCGCTCAGGTCGATACCACAATTGTGGTGCGCTCACCGTCGGGCCGGCGCCAGTGTGGAGCGCCGCGGTGTGGCCGCCGCTGCCGGCGACGGCTGGGCCGGTGTGCAGACCGCCAGTTTGGTAGCCGGTACTTGCCATCTGCGGTGCAACGAGCTTGCACGAGTGAGCATCAGCAGGCGTTGAGGTGAGTGCACTGGGTGAGTATGCGCACGTCTTGAGCAGCTGCCAGCGCTCAGCCTGCTCGCGTCTGCCAGGAGACTGCGCACGCAGAGTGTCACATGGCTCTTAGTGCGTGCAGCAGCACGGACGCTGCTCGCAGGCGGGCAACATGATTCCCCAGACGGCTTTCGAGGCTGTGTTTTTTGTTTGCACCACGCAGCACGCTGCCATCCAGTGCTGCTAGGCGCAGCACGCGACGATAGAGCACTCTTTTCTAGTCCGTGGAAAGCCAAGATGCACTATCCGCCAATCCCAGTGCGGCCAGGCCATGGCTCCAGCGTGTGCATGCTCACACCGGGGGCAACAACTGGCATTTCACGGCAGGCCGGCGCCACCGTCGGCACACGCACAGGTGGGACACCGGTTTCCAAGAGCAAAGTCCATTTCGGACATTCGCTGGCCAGCTGGTGCAACGAAAGCGCTGTACGACTCGCTGCACCGACGGGATGCTGCTCCCTCACCTCTCTTGGTGTCGCAGCAGCCGCGCAGCAGCAGCGGTAGTAGCAGCAGTGGCGGTAGTAGCGACGCACAATTCAGACTTTGACTATCGAATTGGTAGTGAGCAGGGTTAGCGTGTGTCGCGGCTTGGCGATCACTTCCGCGAATGATGACGAGGCAAGGTCAGCAAGCAGCTGCGGTTTCGCTGGCGGTCATAAGTCATGAGCAGCCGTGTAGGTTTTACGGCCGTTAAAGCAACACTTTCATCACTTTCATCTCTGACTTCCATACACCAATGTGTGCTAATTGTAGAGGCACTGTTCCAGTTGCTCATGCTTTACTGAGCCAGGGATTTGCATTTTCTGCTGCAAAGTCTGCTCACCCAACAGTGGCTGCATTGTTGATGCCACAAACCTGCAGGTGTACAACGGCTGGGGAGCCCCTCCCAACACCAAATCACCAAAATTTCAACCAAGCCCCATTGCAGCAGCCGACCGAGCAGCGTCTCCAGATGGCATACATCAGTGCATGGCAGCATGTCTCATAGGATTCGAATGTACGAATTTCAAGTGATGCCGTGCTGTCTTTGCTGCGCTCCTGCCGGCCATGTCTGACAGCTCACTGTGCCGGCAGCCGCCACGCACAGCTGGTTGCAGGCGACAACTGCTGTGTTGGCAGGCCGGAATTGCAACAGAGGCACGCTCCAGTTCGAAGGCTCCTGAAGCGCCGTCCTAATGGGGCTTACTCCACGCTACATTTGCTCCTTGCACAGGTGCAGCTCCGCCGCCACGGGCCCAGCTACTACACTGCCGCCCTTTACTTTGCTCACCCCTTGTTGACCAGTGCCACAATAACCGTGATGTCGTCCACCTGTGTGAGGATCAAGTTCGGGCGTCGAGGCCGTGCACTGGTAACAGGCGAGGAGCCGGCAGCGGCTGCATTGTTGTCGACTCAGGCAAACGAGCCACAACAGGGAGCGATGGCCCTGCCCCGCAGGCCTGCAGGCGCCGCCAGGGGGCAGCATGCACAAGGGTGGAGTGGCATCATACGCTGCCGGCGCAGGTCCAGCTCGGAGCAGCATGGCCAGGGGTGTTGTGGCGCTGACGCTGTCCCGCAGCACCCACCTTGCCGCCGCGCGGGCGCAGGCGCTGCCAGGGCGGCAGCTCGCCGGCGCGCGCCGCCGCCGCCACCCACGGCGTGCGTGAGTCCTTGTCCCGGACCTTGGCAGTGGCCGCGTCCGCCAGCGCCGCGGCGGCCACCTGCGCCGTGCGCTCATCCCGATTCCCCTGCAGGGTCCGTCAGGCAGCATGTCAGCTGGTGCTACTGGCGAAAGTCCTGTTGACTCGTGAAAATTCTGAGCACACTGGTCGATCCTCAGCCTTTTCACACAAAACTTGATGCGAGCAGGTTATCATTTCCCCGGGCATAAAAGACCGTGGTTTTGGGTTTGCAGCTGTCTTGCAGGCGACCTGTCAACCCGACGACCTAGACAGTCCTTTGATCGAATTGCGCACCCTCAGGAGCGCATCCACGATGTTGGCGATCTCCTCGTCGAACAGGTTGTCGAACAGTCCATCAGATGCCAGCACCATGACGTCGCCCGGTGCCACCTGTGGTCAATGCACAATGGCTTTGTCAAGCCTGCGTGGCCTGCGCACAGCCCTGAGCTGCACCTCGATCAGCATGCGAATCTCACTGACGCCTGAAATGGCGCTCAACACCGGCCGGCGGGCACACCTTATTCTCGTGCAACTCGGCAGCAGCAGGCTCACACCACACCAACATTTCGCACGCCTACCTTCCCCCCAAACGAGTCAAGAGTGCGCACCTCAGTTTTGATACTGCTCAGCGTCGCTGGGGTCATCCGCAGATCGTTGACATGCCGACCTCCACACCAAACAAGTCAGCTGGGTGGCCTGTTGCGGGCTGCCAACCAGACGTTCAACTGAGGGATTGCAAACCTCGATCTCATACAGCTCGGCGTCGTCGGGGGTGTCCACGTCCTCATCTTCGTCGTCCTCCTCCACGCGGCCCAGCTGGAACGGCGTGTTGTAGTCGTGCAGCATGTCCTGCGCCGCGGCGGCAGCACGAACTGTCAGTTCGGGCAGAGCGCCGTCCAGCATTCGTGGCGGGCAAGTGCAGCAGCAGGTTTACGTTGTGCATTGGGTTTCGGCAGCAGCCTGAGCCATGAAGTGGCGCAGAGGGGCTCGGGGGATGTAGGACCTCCACAGGGGGCATGAGGCCCGACCAAGGTTGGGTTGGGTGCGTGAAGCCACTTTGGCTGCCGGCACGCTTGCGGGGAGGATGGCAAGGCGGAGGGTCTGGGAAGAAGAAGGACCTCTGACGGAGGCAGTGCACCGTGCTGCTGTTGAGCTCACCCCTCGCCCCACAACGATATCCAGCACGCAAGCTTGAATGGTCCCGACATGTTTTTGTCGGGTAGAAGCACACCGTGCTGGTGAGGGAGCACGCGCCATTGTGCACCATGCGCACGCCGCAATCGCCCAGATTGGTGGCGAGCAGCAGGTTGTAGGTGTGAAGTGAGAGGCAGTTTGCAGATTCGAAAATTTCAGGTGACTGACAGGGCTTTTGGTGACCAAAAGTTGGCTCGCACCGTGCTCGCGAAGGAGCACTCGCCGTCGCGCACGACCCGCACGCCGCAGTCGCCCAGGTTGGCGACGTGCACGATGCCGCCGGCGCCGGCAGCCGCCAGGATGACGGTGGCGGAGCCCGGGGCGGTGGCTGCCACGTGCGCCTCCGCGAGCACGCCCCGAAGCCCGTCCTCGTCGTTGGCCCAGTCGCGACGCGTGACGGCGCCCTCCAGGCTGGCCACCAGCTGCCTGCGGGACGATGGTACTTGGGGTCTCCAATTCTCAGTGTCTCGGGTTGTCAAACACCGAGCATGCCGTAAACCTGCGTCGTGCATCGTCCCAACCGCCGGCGCCCTCCAGGGTGGCCACCAGCTGCCTGCAATCTGGTACGGAAAACCTGGCAACCTGGTACGGAAACTCGGCGACGGGACGTGCGGGGTGCGCCTCCCTTCTGTGCGTCCTCATTGCGTGTCCAGCATGAATGGCTGGAGATCCACACAGATGCGATTGCAGCAAGGTAGCCATACGCTGCGGCGGCTGTACAGGTGGCACTGCACGGCTGACATCAGTCACCGGCAGGCTGAGGTGGGACTGGCACCCAGTGCCGCTTGTGTTCAGCACTTCTGCTTGCTACCGGACAGCTTGTGAAGAAGATTCCACTTTTGTTCAACATTTTCTCAAAGGCTGAGTCCGACTGCTTCGTGCAGGCCTGCGCATCAGCCATCCGTCTCTGCCTGGATGGGATGCCCTCCGAGCTCGAGGAAGGCTCTCACCTTGTCTATGCTGCTCTGCATCGCACCAGACCAAAACCAGCATCTTCCAACTGCAGCAAAACCCTTCGGTTGGGACTCGCACCTGGGGAACTCGGCGGGGGTGACGCCGTCAAACATCAACAGCCTCCAACTCTCCAACTGCAACAAAACCCTACTGTCGGACTCGCACCTGGGGAACTCGGCGGGGTTGACGCCGTCCATGACCCAGGAGCCGACGCCATCGGCAACCCCGCATGCGCCGCGACCTGACCGGCTGATGAAGTATGCGTCCTCGCCACCCGTGCTGACCTGCGTGGAGTCGTGCACCACTTTGAAGCGCTGCCCACAGGTGACATATCGGATGAGCATGCCGGCGGCGCCGCCGTAACCCATGTACGAGGTGGGTTCAATAGCGGCACCGCCCTGCTTCCCGGCAATTTGCTGGCGGCGGTGTGCAGGGGGCCTCTGCTGGCGTGATGTGGGAAGTGAGGGAAGGAAGCCCGCTTGGAGCATGCACAAAGAAAGAGAGATACCGCACAGTGACATCAGCCTCCTCGCTGCAGCTCTAATGCTTGTCAAACGCTGGCATCTTTTCCTTTGCCTGGGGTGCCAAAGCATGCAGGCAACACTTCTGTGCTGCACAGCGGCCAAGTCTCGGTCAGGTGAGCGTCAGGCAAGTTCCACTTGCGCGTTGCGGGCGGCCAGCTGAGGTTTTTAGGGTTTGAGGGCGGCAAATCACCTTGTCGGGGTGTGGCAACAAGCGGGCGGCGCACACCAGTCGGACCTCCTCCCCTGCAAAGTCCTCAGGCTCCGGCATCGGCTGCGCCTTCCGCCGCCGCGTGCCGCCTGCAGGGAGGAAGGCGAGGTTTCAGCTGTTGCACAGCTCAGGCTGGGTCCTCCAGAGGCATGCACTGGTCGCATGTCGCCCGAGTCAAGCATCAGCAGCAGCCAGAGGCAGCATGGGTAGGCTTAGGCACGTCACGTAGCCGTGTGATTCAGGGCTCGGGTGTGCCACTGGCATAAACGCCAGGATGAGTTGCAATGGCACATGCATAGGACCAGAGAACAAGCATCCGTGTCGGCCTACAGGCGTGCACCTTCGTACTCTTTCATCATGCGCTCAGCGAGCCACACGGGGTCACTGTCGGATGCCTGCGACTGCACGAGCACAGCAGGCGAAGGGTTCAGCAGCACTCAGCCTCATTGCGGCACGACCAGTTGCTTGGGCAGAGCACAGACAAACGTGGTGTGCAATGCTGAAACTCTGCCCCATTGCTGAATGGAATCAGCCATGACGCGCGCTGTCATTGAAGGGGCGACGCTCTCTCCTCACAGGTGCCGCACTCGCCTCGTCAGCGAGCTGCGAGTCGTCGTCCTGCTGCGGCGGCGAGCTGATGTCCGTCTCGTCAACGGGTGGCGCCTGCTGCGCCTGCTCCTGCACCGCAGGTGAGCACCAGGGCTGAGCAAGCGCTGCAGCAACGGCAGAATCCTGTCCCTTGCTGTCACTGGCTGACTTCCATGCGACTACAGCTGGCTGGTGTAGCTGTGGGTACCAGCCTGCATGCCTGGCCAGCAAGGCAGGCATGACAGTCAGAAAGTGCACAGCGTGCACGCTGCACCGCGCATGCTGGTTCGCGCCCCTAGCGCTGCGACGGCGCACATGCGCGGTGCATCTCCCTATCCAAGCCAGTGGTCGCCCCTCCCCTTTGCGGGTGCTGCGGAGTGCGAGATGAGCAAGTTCCAGCAGGAAAGGCCAAAAAGTTGACCTGTGCAAGAATGTATGCCTCGTCATCAGTTATGACATTGTCCACCAGCAGCCCAGCCCAGGCTTGTGCCGGCATCAGAAGACGCCTCCTGTGGACCAGCAGGGCAGTCAGGCGGGGGCAAACCGCACACTGCCGCACGGCACCTCGGAGGCCGCAGCCAACTGCTGGGCAATGCCACAAGAGCATCTCTCCTAAGCTTCCACGCCCCTCCCCTTTGCATTCCCTCTCAAAAGCTCGGGCTCCTCGCCCGGACACTCCGCTGGAGCTACCCTCGCAACGCCAGGATGGGCCCGTACGACCCTGGTTGATGCATCTTTCAGAATGTCAAGTCCAACAAGCCCCTGTTGCAAAGGCGCACCTTGGCGGGCGCGACGGCATCCTCGTACTCGGAGTCCAAGCGCTGGCGCAGCCGCTCGACGTCCTGCGTCGCGTCTGCCGCCGCCTTGGCCACCGAGCCGATGGACGACTCTGCACGGTCGCACGGACAGTCGCACTGATGGATGTCCACTTGCACGTCTTGGCTGCAGAGCTGAGCGGTGGCTTTGTGGAGGCCGGGGAAGCGTCACACGCGGTTGCTTGCAGCGCCAGCCTGGCGCTGTGATTGCTGAGGGCACGAACACGCGTCGATCAGATGCGGCTTTGCAAGGGGTCAGCAACATGAGGCCCGGCGTTGCGAGCCATCACGCGCTTCCAGAGGTTCCAGCGCAAGCTGCAGTGCCCAGCAGCGGTAGCCTTCGCAGGTGATGCTGCTGCAGGACGGGCAGATGGCAGTTGCTGTGTGAGGCGCCTGCTGCTTGTATCCCTTAAGTGCCCGCACGGCTGTCTCCGGCTGTGCTGGGTGCCCGCCATCCAGCCGTGAGTTGAGGCTGCACCAGCCGGTCAAGCATCAGTCGAACCACGTGCGGTCAGCACCTGTGCCTGGCGGCGAGCGCGGCTGCCGCGGCGGGCTGGCCCAGATGCCAGCGCCGCCGTCGCGCGTCGGCGTCGGCGTCGGCGGTGATGCATCCTCTTCATCCTCAGAGTCTTGGGTGCGCATCGTCTCCAGGTCCTGGCTGGTCAGGCCGCGCGTGGCGCCGCTGCCGGGGAGGAAAAACTCCTCCGTAAATGGCAGCTCCTCTGAGGCGGGGCCTGCGCGCGTGCGCGGGTGCGAGGTCAGACCGTAGAGAACGCCATCTCCTGATTCGTGCAGTGCAACACCCAAGCTGCTGCTGGCTGCAGCCATCTGCCGGGGATGAACCGCCTAGGCGCCATTCTGCGCACTGCACATACACTGTCAGCTCAGGTGCACCTCCCGACGTGCACTGGGTGCTCCCCAGGCCACCTCTGCGTCACCTTCAGCAGCCAAGCTGCCCCTCAGCGGAGCTGTCAAATTCCTTACCAAGCAGATGGACACCTCACCTGCCAAAACCTTGCAGATATTTTGTAGCAGAAGATGCCTTCCCGATGCACTCATTTTGCATGCCATGTGTCGGCATGCAAGCAACACTTGTTTAAACATCTTCTGTTGCATCAAGATATCCGTTTTGTAGACTCCGCAGTTGTACCTGGCTTCTCCACATCGTCAATTGATACGGTGGCAATGACGTCGTCCCACGTCTGCGTGCGGCTGGCCTCCAGGTCCGAGCTCGTCAGGCCACGAGAAGCGCCGCTGCCCGGCAGAAAGAACTCCTCCGTATATGGCAGCTCCTCCGAGTCAGTGCCTGGAGTTTGTGACAACACAAATTTTGATGAGATGGCAGGCATGTTACACAGGATCACCGAGGCTGCCAGACACAACTCTGGCGGGAAAACGTTAGCGCCTTCTGGCAGCGAGCAGGCCCGCTGCAAGCGAGATGGACCCGGCAACGAAAGCCACCGTGACGGTCTAAAAGACACTGCAGGTTGATGACACAGCCACAAAATGAGCCATGTGCGGCAGCAGCAACGTCCAGCTACGCTACGAAACCTTGCATAAAATTTGCTGCTTCAAGCCACGCACCCGGCTTCTCCACGTCGTCGATGGAGACGGTGGCAATGGGGTCGTCCCACGTCTGCGTGCGGCTGGCCTCCAGGTCCGAGCTGGTCAGGCCGCGGGAGGCGCCGCTGCCCGGCAGGAAGAACTCCTCCGTGTACGGCAGCTCCTCCTCCAGGCCTGCAGGGGCAAGGCACTGATCTCGAACGATCATGCTTGACTTTGACAGCAACATCAGGGCTGTCAAACAGCCAATTGTGATTCACGCGCCTGCGTAGGCTGTCGTGTGGCTGGTGCCCTGCCAGTGGCGAGCAGGCGGCGCACGCATTCAGCAGTCGACCCAGTGCGGTTGTCCACACAAGATGGCATTTGGATGCAATGGCACCCTGCCGGGTCAACCTCCGCAAAACGGCAGGTTTCGACTCGCTCAAATAGGACCTGCAGCAATACGCTCTGGACCAAACTGCTCCGGCAGAGCCTGGCCAAATGTCTCGCCTGTGTATGAGCTGGACGCCAGTGAAGCCGAGCCAGAGGTACCGGACAGCTGCTGTGCGGCGCGCGCTCCGCCCGTCTCCTCGTTCATGCTGTCCGAGATGCCCAGCGGGAAGAAGGAGTCCTCTGCGCATCCGCAGGACGTGATCGACCTGTCAAATCCGAGTCGCTTTACAAACAGCAGGCCTGCAGCGCTGTGGCCAGGCACCATCTTCGATCAAGCATGCAGCAGGGTCAATCCACTACAGGCGGATGTAGGGCGGAATTGCCACAGCAAAGCATCAGCAAGCAACGCGCTGGTCTTGCGCAACGATGGTGCTAGGCTGTGTTCCCGAAGTGCCGACGCCGTACAACCAGAAACCCTGCTGCCTCCCACCAGCGGCGTCATCCCCTGCCACTCCCGCATCCTCAGACGCCCCTCCCCATCAACCGCACGCCTCCTCGACGGCCCTCTTGACCCCTTGAGACTGCGCCGTCGCACGCAGGGGCACCCACCGGGCGCGTTACGCGGGCGACGGAAGATGTTGACGAGGCCCAGCAGCGCCATGAAAGCGAGCACGCCGCCGGCGCCCAGCAGAAGGCGGTACTGGTCGCCCGTCAGCACCGGCGCCGCCGGCTGCGGCTGCGCCTCCGCGCCAATACCCGCCTGTGGCGACACAAGCCGAATGTCACGAGGGCCGTCTCTCAGGAAGGTGGGTGATGGAGCATGGCCTGTGGGGGTGGTCGTTCGCCAGCACCCACCGCCGCCGTCTGCGGCCGCGGTTCGTGCCGTCCTGCGCCTGTGGAGGAGAACCACGGCGAGCTTCAGGAAGAGACATGCATCAATGTTGCTGACCGCCCGTTGCCACCGCCACTGCCGGTTGCGGCCGCCCCACCGCGCCGACCTGCGCCTGTGCAGAGGACACGAGGCAAGTTTCTAGCCTTTGAAAGGGCGTCCATTCAGGGTTGCGGATCAAAGCCCAGGCGGCACCCGCGTGCTGGTTGCCATCATGGCTGATGAGAGCCCATTCGCATCAGCTCTGCTAGCTGCTGCCGAGCCCGCGTGGCGGCTCGCGTTCTTGCGCCAGCTGATCCCGCACGTAGGAGGCGGGCAATGTGTGTCAGCCCCACCAAGTGCGAGCAAACCCCCGGGGGGGGCYTTCAACCAGACCTTCGAAAAACCTGCGCACCTTGGGTCGGCTGGCAGCCTTGACGGGGGTGCCACGCGCCGCGGCGGACGCGCGCGGGTCCTCCCACTGCGACAGCCCCGTCTTGCTGTTGAAGTAGTACGGCGCCTTGGTGGACTTGTCCACAAAGGCTGTCCACACGGTTCCGTCCAGCGAGAACGTCTGCCCGTTCTTCAGCACGCCTGCCGGCAGGCACAGATCGCATGTGAAGCTGCTGCCGGGGGCTGCTTTGACAGCGTCTAGAAGTGTAGTGGGTCAGGATACAGCAGGTGCACTGCCTGCGAAAGCACGTTTGCCCTTGCCATGTTTGCCCTTGCAAGGGTCTTGATCGTTCAAAGCACGAAAAAAAGCCTGCAAAGGTGATGTCCAGGCACAGAATCGGATAGGTTGCCGCACCGCCAAGTAGCTCAGGGTTGTCCCCGCTGCCAAACAGCGCCGCCACTCGCACGGCGCCGCCGCGGCCGTGTTGCCGCGCCCGCCGCCGGAAGACCAGTGACGCCGGCTGCGGTAGCCGTGCCCGGCAGCCGGCGGAGCTGACACATGCTGGGACGAGCGCCGCATGACCGCCCGCGGGGCTGAGCACAGCTGGTCGCCTTAGCATGGGGCCCGGCGATACGGCCAGGTGTAGCGATCAGCGACTACTGCAACTCGTCAAAAGTAAGGTCCGGCGCCCAGAGGTGCCGCAGAGCTGATGCCAAAACAAAGCTACTGCAGGCGAGCTACAAGTGGCAATTCTCTGTCAGCAGGTCTCTGCGGCTGCGTCTTGCCGGGCCTGCCGGTGGGACGATCGAGCCGTAAGCCTCGCTGATGCTGAGGCCGCGGCAATTGCCAGCTTCGCGGCCTGCCCGGAAGACCACCCGGCTTCCGGCAAGTGTCGGACCTTTCGCAGCTCCGCGCTGATGCGCAACACAATCCTTGAGCTGCAGCAGGACGTGAAGAGTAAGAAAAGTCGTTGCAGAGCAAGACTTCGGGCTACCAAGACCGGACCGACCGGGTGGCGATACTGGGGACGCAATACATCAGGTGCTGATTGTGAATTGAGCCGCGACAGTTGAGAGCGCCTCACCTCTTAAAGGGCAATTGCACACGACGCTCACGACGATAATTTGCCGCGGATCATGCGTCTGCAGCTCTTGTGAGTGTCGCCCTGATCTTGATGGGGGATGAGTGCCTCAGCGCGTAAACCCTAGCACCATATATGGCCGTCCCGCCGGAGCCCGCCGGCCTCTCACGCGCAGCTACTGTCCCCGCAACTGAGGAAACGAGAACCAAAGTGCGAGCGGGTGGAATGCACTCAGGCGGGGTCGGCCAAGCAGCATGCACACGACAGAACAGGCGCCCGGCTCGAGGGTCAGGCTGACAGGAAGTATCCCAGGTTCGCTAGACAGTGGCTGTAGGGACCAGTGTCGATAGGCGAGGGCTATCGCACAATGTGTTGATCAAGGCGGTGTGCTATGCACCTAACGGCCCCCTGAAGAGTATATTTAATTGACTGTCAAGGCATACCTCCAGGCAGCGAGGGTGCAATACTGCTGGAACATTTGCAGGCTGGCCAGAGCGGAGGCCGGAAAGCAGCACACAGGTAGCACGGTAGTTGTGACGAGGTTGTCAAGGTTACCTGTTTCACACCAGGCAACCACGGTCAGGTGCCCGCCAGCGGGCTAGGGGGCACCGGACCGTGCTGCCAGTCGCCGTACTTGTAGTCGACGAGGAGTCATAGTGCCTCCTGCATCAGGCATTACAGGGCGGGCAGCAAGCAAAAAGGCTGATTATTTACCAAAATTTTTACAAGATTTACAAGGCGTGATGGGGACGAACGAAAAAGAATGCACTCAAGCGTGGCCGGCCAGGCATGCACACAATCAGCGAAGGCACCTGATCTGAGGGGCTGGGCCGACCAGAGTACAAGTGTGGTGCGCGGATGGCGGCGGACGGCTGCGAGGAGATACTGGCAGTCGTCAACTGCTTCGTCGAGCGAACGCCACAACCGCCCAGGCGTGCGTGGCTCGCTGTGCTGTCCCAAATGTGTTTCGATGCCAACAATGCATTTAGAAGCAGGGCAACCTTATCCTTGCCGCTTGTGCCCCTTTCAAACTGCTCCTCAAAGTGCCTTTGTCACCATGAGCCTTTCTCAGTGCCGCTTGTATATCTTGCGTCCCGTCCGGTCACAATTGCTGCAACAGCCACACGCCGGCACACGCCAAGTCCATCTAGAGGACAGGTGCTGCGGCACTCATCACGGCAAGGTTTCCGGAGCCCCTCGACCGCTAGGTATCTTAGCATCATCGTCAGCCTCAGAACTGAATTTGGATGATGCATGAGCGCACAGTTCCCCATCATCGGAGCTTTGCAAACCCAGACCCCGGCAAAAACACATCGCTTGGTTGACATTCTGCCCCGCTATCGGCTGGCCATACTTCCCCCCAGGCCGTATCAGTAGTACATGCTGGGGTCGATGGCAGCCACCGCATGATCGCTGGACTCGTCCTTGCCGTGCGCCTTCTGCGTCAGCTTCTGGTTGGCCCGCTTGACCTGTCGTAGGAGAGCAGGTGCTGGTTGGAAACACACACTACTTTGCGGTCGGCGGCCGCGGCTAAACCCTAAACCCTAAACTGCAACTCCGAGATTTGTGGCTTCCCGACATAGTTCATGGAAGGAGTCGAATCAGGAAGCTGCAGCTGCTGGCACTGTGCAGCAGCAGCGGCAGCGGCACCGATTTGTGGCGAGGCAACTCTTAAGCGCACCGCATGGACGCCCTCGGAGGAGTGGCGGCGCAGGTACCCGGCCATGCCGCCACCTGCAGGTGACTCCTTCCGACCCGTCAGCGACAGGCGCGAGAGCAGCGGCATGCTGCTCGCGCCCTGCTCCCCCTTTGCGCTGCGCCCCGTTGGCGACGCCCCCGGCACGATCTCCCCCATGCCGGCGCCACCGGAGGGGCTGTCCTCCCTAGTTGCGGCGCCTGTCCAGTGCAACACAGCGGTGATTGCCGCCCGTCTGCCATGGCTACGTCGTGTGAGTTCCATTGGTGTTGATAGAGGCTGGTTGACTACCGCACATGAAGCAGGCGGTGAGCAGTGCGTCCTGCAATCTGGAACTTGTGGTCAGGGAGGTGCGCTAGCCTGCCTTGCTACACCACAGAAAATGACGTCTCCCACACCTGGCACCGCCATGGGCGCCGACGCCTTGCGCCGCGCCGAACCGGAGCCGCTGCCCTCGTTCGTGCCGCCCGGCGGCAACGCCTCTGCGGCGGCCGCCGCCTGCGCCCGGGTGGCGCCCGCATTGGTGCCCGTGCCCGTCCGCAGCCCCGGGTCAGCTGGCGGCAGCGGGAGCGCCTTGCCGCCGTCGCCGGCGAGCGAGCCCGCCTCCGCGAGGGTGCTGCTCTGCGAGGGGGAGCGCGCCGGCGGCGCTGGTGGGGCGCCGCCCGCTTCCGAGCTGCCGCCGTTGGTCAGCTCCGATGCCGCCACCACACTGCCTGCCTCCGCCTGAAGACAGCAGTCGTGGCAATTGACAGCGCTGCTGGGATGAAACAGAGGTGCTCTGGCATGCTGCGGCAGCCAATTGCAGAGTCGCGTTTGCACTGCAGTACAGTGAGTGACACTTGGTGCAGCGGGCGGATGCGGCAACGTCCGCAAACTACCCTCAGTGCGCGCACACACACCTTCATGGAGGGGTTGTCCGCTGCATCCAGGTCCTCGCGCAGGCCGGGCTTTGCGGCGGTGCCCTCCACGCGGCCACTGGCGGAGTCATCTGCACGGTTTGAAGCCTTGCCCGTGGGCTTTGGCGGCTTCTCACCTGCGGCACATACAGGGAGGCATGCAGTCAGCAGGCAATGTCCTGAGGCGAAAATGCTGAGAACATGTGTCTGACTGTGCAATGGCAAGCCCACCTTCTGCTGGGGACGACAGACAGCTGCCCATCCGCGGCTGCGGTGTTTGTTAGGGCGATGTGGCCGGCTGCGTGCCCAGGTCACTTGACGTCTGCGCAGAGACAACATCGGGTCGAGATGAGCAGACCGCCTGCAGAGGACTTCCAGATGCCGACGTGACACCGAAGTTGTTGATACGAACGTAAAATAGCGTTCGAAAGAGAGAGTGCAGTCGCCACACAGCGCAGCTGGACCAGGTCAGCGCAATGCTACTCGCCGCAGGAGTCCAGCAGAGTCTGAAACTGCCTTCGTTTCACGGCTTTGCTAACAGGTGCATCGACGGCTGGAGTGAAGGATGGGCGAGGAGGCTCCCTGCAAAACCGTCCCGCATCCGAGCTTGGGCGGTGCCCTACATGGATGACTTCACAAACAGAGACGGCGGAGGTCGAGGTCTCGCCTGACGTTGAAATGGTTGAAGCGTCGACAAGTAGGTCGCGGTTCAAGTTGGCTGTGCTGCTCAACACCAAGCTGAATCAGCAGCTGTTTCCCCCATGAGCAAGGCTGAGATGCGTTGCTGGGTGCGTTGCAGCAAGGAAGGTGTGAAGATGTACAATCAACTGAGGCGCCGCTCTAAAAAGCGCAATTTTGCCAGCTGAGACGAAGATCAGGAGATTTCATCACGTGATGCAAGCTCGCACGTAATTTGACAAACCCCTGTCGAAGCGCGACATAGAAGGTATGTGCAACATGGTTTCGCTAGTTGGACGCCGGCGCGCCCATATGAGCCCCGGCGCCAGGGGCGCCGCAGGCCCGGGCGTGGAGGCAGGAGCACCTGCCGTGCCGCCATGCTGCGGCGTCACCGCTAGCGGCGCTGGGGCTGCGGCTAGCTGTCGTGCACTGGGTCGGCCACGTCCAGCACGCGGTTGTGGTGCGGCGCTGGTCGCTCGCCGTTGGGACGCTGTGGTTGTGCGCCGGCGCTCCGCCGTCGGCAGCCCGTGCAGGGCGAGCCTCGGCGAGGCGCCAGGATACCTCCATGTGGTTGTTCGTGACTGGAGTTTGCGCCACACGTCATCCAGCAGCCTCCGCACGACAAGAACCGTCGCTACAGCGGCAAGAGGTGGCCGTCCTTCACCAGGGGGGGACGAGAGCTAAAGGCGGCATGGCAGTCGGCTTCCAGCTCTTGCGCTTGTAGCTGCGTAATGGCATGGTTTGGTGTGCCTCTGCCGAGTACTCTTGCTAGGTGCCGAATTGTCAGGGCAGCGGCGCTGGCAGCGGAAATGCCACCAGGTGGTCACGGTGTCTATGAGCAGTGATCCGGCATAGCGGACCCAGTCTTGCCGCAACATTTTGGTCTGCTCGCGGAAGTGCTCGACTTGGAACGGCCAGGTTTCCATGTGAAACCGTTGCCTTAGATGAGAGCTAATGCGTAGAGATATTACCCCGGGGATTTGGGATGGGAGCCACACCTAGCCGCACTCCGATCGCCTAAGCTCTCAGTGGCCGGTCTAGGTGAGGTTGGTGCGCCGCGTTCTGTCCGCGACATTGTCTAGGCTGCAGAGTATCAGACAGGGCGGGCTTGGAACGCGGCGCTAGGGTGTTGAAGCTGCTAGATTTCGTTACAAGGCTGGTCGAATGTCAAACTGCAAACAAGAAGTGATGCTGAAAATGAGCAGAATGGCAGCTTTATAGTAGCCCAAAACGGAGACATGTTCTACCGGAGACCCAAATAGTCGCCGGTAAGCTACTATGTCAAATGACAGCATACAGGACTGCGCGTTCAGATAAATTTCGATAGCATGCATCAGACGGGTATGTTCCAACAGATAGCAAGAGGACAGCTCCCGTGCTGCCCATTCTCCGGCTCGCCGTGCTGACTGTGCTATGTTGTGGCAGCTCCTGGTTTTATGATGCAATCTTCAGGGTCTCGGTGAGGTCATTGCTGAGGTAATCGCTAGCAAGCTCCTCTGCTTGCTACACCATGCAACGCCATGCTTGGTGGCGCCAGCGTAGCGCTGTGGTGTGAGCGGCTTTGGTGGTTTGACTGAGGGTTGGTGTGCTGCATGTTGCAGTGCACCGGCGGCAGCATAGAAAGCGGCTGTGGCGGCGGCGGCTGCAGCGTTCTGAATTTCTGAGAGCTGGGCGCGGATGGCATTCAGCTCAGCAGCGCCGCGGGCGACTGCCGCATTGCACTCGTGGATGGCGGCCTAGAGTGCAACGACAATCAATCGTGCTGTATCCATAAAGTATATTGCTGCTGTATTAGGGCTGGTCTAGCATGGCAAGTTGCGAAAATTGTACGGATCAGGTGGGCGAACAGAACAAATCCACGGCACCAAAACCACTATGACAAAACGAGGCCCTACAGTGCTGACGTGGCCCCAATCTGTCTTTCCGGAGATACTGGAAGTAGTGGGAGTTCCGAATTCTGAGTTCCGACGTGCGGCGTTCTGAGAGTAACAACGAGAGGATTGCTTACAAGCTGTAGAGGAGAGTTTGCAGTGTAAGCGAGAATTGTTCTGCAGATGTGCTAGCGCCCTGCTTTCATAGCAATGTTCCCAAGTCTAAAGCCTTGACTACGAGAGGCACTATTCCCAACTCTAGAACATTCACAAATCGCAAACATCATCTAGAGCAGGGTTGCATCGCACGTCACTTTGCACTGACGTGCGGCCGTGCGCACGCGTGCGCACCGCGTGCGCACCGCGCACGGCAGGGAACGGCACTTTCGCACGGCTGCTTGTCTTAATCCCCCAGGGGAATGAAAAACAGGCTGCACTGGGCCATAACAGGCTGCACAATGCATACAACCTCACTGCACATATATCTTATGCGTTGGGATGATGTATGCAACATGTTAAACGGCGGCGATGTGCAGTTGCGTCTCATTTGCAGCCGCGTTAACATGCCGGCAGCTGATGTCTAGCTGGATCACATCACTGTCTGACAGCGTCTGACAACGTGCGCAGGGTAGTGCTCACAGCCGTGTGGCCGTGCGCACGCGTGCGGAACGCATGCGCGTTCGCACGTGTGCGCCGTGCGGTTCAACCCTGATCTAGAGAATTTCTTAAAGGCGTCCAGAGTGTTTGATGGCGATCGGCGTGAAGTTGGAGTATATAATCATGACTCATGCCATGTTGTGACATGTGGGATTTCTGACAGCGTTCTGACAACATTCTGCTACACAGCGGCGGCAATGGCGGTAGTGACTTCGCGATGGTGATTGCTGGTTGCAATTGCACGGCGGTGGCGGCATCGACTACCCGGGCTGGCGGCAGTGGCGGCAGTGGCGGTSGTGGCGGAGGTGGTGCCATGAATGCACTGGCTGGCGGCGGTGGCGGCAGCGATGGCGGCGCGGGTGGTAGCCTAGTAGTGGWGCCACGATGGCAGCGGCCGGCAAAGGCAGCGGCAACGATTGGGGGGTGGGGGGGGGGAGGGGGGACGGAGGGAGGGCGCCGGCATGTATTGGKGCGGKGAGAGGTGCCGGGGTAGCCGCTGATTGTGTCGCCCGAGCAAACGACGGTTGAGGCGGAGCTACAGCGACTTGCGCTTAGGCTACCGCCTGCATTGCGCCGGTCGCTGGCATAAACGGGTGCATATGGTTGCCGATGCGGCCCATGTCTTGGCGGGGTGGAGGCGCCGAGGGTTTGCATCACCGCCATGAGCATCGGCAGACAGTTGTTGGCAGAGAGCAAGGCGCTCAAGTTGTTAGCATATCGGAGCCATGCAAGGGGGGTGCGTGCCGGCGACCATGATGCCTAGGCCGCGGCCCAGCACGGAGCCGTCGGAGCCGACAAGGGCTGCCCAATGAACATGTCAAGCGGCGACGAGTTGGGGGAGCCCTAGCATGGGCCGGTTGGGAGGGAGCGCCAAGCGCTGAGCACGCCTTTCACTAACACGGCGGCGCGGTGTGCTCCAGCAGCCTAACCAGCATGCGGGGAGGTCGGCAACCACTACTTAGAACATGAGGTCACGGTCAACGGTGTTGTAGACCGTCTTGAAGACGCACAAAACCGCCGTTGCGGAGCGGCACTCCGCACCGAGCGCGCTGGCAAGATCTGCATTGCGAGAATGCTGATAATGTGTCAGCCGGGCAGAAATGTTGATTGCTAGCGGTGTATGACGGGTTTGAGCGCGGCGCACTAGCATTACGCCAGCAATCGTGTGAAGGCTTGGCAATTTGTGTAGAGCAGCTTGACCGGACGGTATTAGTCGGCGGCATCAGTGCGGTCTCCGGCTGTGTGCAGGTAGATGATGTGCCGTCATGGAAGTCTGGCGGCAGCGAGCGGCCGGCTGTCAGGATGGCGGCGAACGGGCGCGCCAGCAACAGGTACATGACCTCCAAGCTCCGTCGGCGGAGCCCAGAAGGCATGCCGTTGCGCCCAAGGCTGTTGCTCATTGTCATGGCGTAAGGCAGGCTAGCGTTGACATCCTCAGCGTTGAAGACGGCAAAGTCTAGCGTGACGGCGTGGCGTGCGGAGCTGAAGCGCGGCGAGCCAACAAGGGCGGCAGGAACTTGCCGCTGGGCGCCGGCATCAATGACGGGGGCTAAGCAGCGGAGATCATGGCGCTGAAGCTAGTCAATGCCCGGCGCCGCCCCATGACTAGGCAGTGGGTGGCACCTTGGACGGTAGCTGCGTCACACTTGCTCAGGCCGCTTGATGAGGCCCATTGTGATTCTGGGGTTGGGGCGCTCTCCATCGTACAGCCAATGGCGCATGGCTGACATATATTGCAGAGCCGCCTGAGCTTGAGCCTCATCGAGTTGCGGCCGTTGAGTTGCGATTTTCAGGAATGGTCGTGGCATCGCCCACCTCGCCGTCGATGATGAGGTGGTCAACATGCCGGTCGAGGCGAACGCTAAGGGCGTGCAAGGGCAGGTTTGCGCCTTGTTGGTTTTCAGGGAACGGCAGACGGCGCCCAAGGCGACCCTGAAGCCGGGCTACAGTTGAAGGTAACGCTTTGCGCAAGGGCCGCCAGCGTCAGCGCCTGATACCGGGAGCTGTCGACCAGCAACGGGTCCGGCACGCAATGAGGAAGCCACTTTAACCCCAGCGCGCCACCGCGCTTGCTAAGCAGGGCTCTCGGTGGTGGAGATGTGTACCTGCGCCGTGGACATGGCAGCCGCGGCGTGCAGGCGGCTCAGCGCCGTCCGGTTGGGAGGCTGACGCGCTGGGAGGGTCGGTGATTTGGTAGACCCACGCTGCCGGCGCTGGTAGCACCCACGCTGCTGGCGGCCGCGGCGAGGGGGTCTGGTGGCAGGATGTGGTTGGATGATGTGGCCGCCACCGCCAGTGATGCCATTGTAGTGGGCGTTGCAACATGGGCGGATTCGGGCTGATTGAACCACCCGCTAAAGGCGCCCTTAGTTGCAACTTCAGTGGCTGCCTCCGCCATGATGGGCACGCTCGCTGCCGGAGGCCGCAGTGCCTGTCGACCTTGATGCCCCCAATCTGAAGCCCTTTGTGCTCGCTGCCGCTATTGCAAGCAAAGTCCAGCTGCACAAATTCGTACATCATATCGGGTCTGCGCTACAGTCGGCCCGTCACCCGGGAGGGTGCCATGGCGGCCGGCTGGACTTGAAGGTATGACACGCCCTCCATATGGCCGCTACATTCTGCTGGAGGCGGCAGTATCGCCCGTGCCAAGCCGCCTCACTGTGAATGGCAGGATCGCACGGCGGCTACAACTAGTCCGGGCGCATGCCCAGAGAATGGATTTCCCATAGGCCGCGAGGCTGATCCGGCAGCTCGCGGTCCCCATCGTGTCCAACCAGGCACGCTGGAACAGACAGCGCGCGTGCGCACAAGCAGAGCCGCAAACGCCTCCGCGAATTGTTGTAAAAGTGGGCTCTTTGAGTTTATAATGCCAAAATTTGTGCATTTGTGTCATGGGCAATTGGTCTAGTGGTATGATTCTCGCTTAGGGACTCTAGAGAAATCTCAGCCGTGAGGCTAATTTGCGAGAGGTCCCGCGTTCAATTCGCGGATTGCCCCCACTTTTTGTTGTGGGGAGTTCCAGGGTTGCACCGCACGCGTGCGCACGGCCGCACGGCTGTGAGCACTACCGTGCGCACGTTGTCAGACGCTGTCAGACATTGATGTGATCCCGCTAGACATCAGCTGCCGGCATGTTAACGCGGTTGCAAATGAAACGCAACTGCACATCGCCGCCGTTTAACATGTTGCATACATCATCCCAACGCATAAGATATATGTGCAGTGAGGTTGTATGCATTGTGCAGCCTGTTATGGCCCAGTGCAGCCTGTTTTTCATTCCCCTGGGGGATTAAGACAAGCAGCCGTGCGAAAGTGCCGTTCCCTGCCGTGCGCGGTGCGCACGCGGTGCGCACGCGTGCGCACGGCCGCACGTCAGTGCAAAGTGACGTGCGGTGCAACCCTGGCTCCCGGAGTTCTTGCGCAAAGATATTGACGATCGATTACGCGATCCATATGTCTTTGCATTCATACGCACAGCTCAGCAATCGTACTTGCAACGGTACAGGAACACGTGAAATGTGATGCTGCAGGTCCTGCACAGCACGCACCTGCTCTAGCTAGGTCCTGGCACACCACATTGCATTGCACTCCATCGACGCATGCTTGGTGACAGCTCTGCAGTGACAAGTGCACGTTCGAGCTGCAATTTTATGTACGGTGATCTAGCAGCTTGCAATTGCACATAATAAATCTGTATGTGCTTGACCCTCGTCATCGCCAAGCAAGTCTTGGAGGGAGGCCAGCTTCTATGAGATGAACATTTCCTTTGATGACAAGCTCAAAACTACACCACATGTGCTGCATGTCTGGTGGACTGGTGCGGTTCGTAGGTGGCTGCTGGAACTAAGGCTGTTGCTGATCGCTCTTACCGTTCAAGTGTCATTGCAGCGTGCCGGCGTCATTGTTGAAGGCGATTTGAGTGAGGCAGTGAAGCCGCAACAGCTAGCTATGAGCAGCCATTGGATCCATCAGCGGAATTCGCCTCCTGCAACTGACAAAACGTAAATGTTAAATGTCGAGGTGCCGCGTCGCATTGGCATTATATCCCCTTGCGATCTATTTTAGGTCATGAGCACTAGAGCCAGTGCTACAAGGAGTTTGATTTGTCAATTTGCGAGGCCGCACAGAAAGAGTAACGGTGCACCACCCGCTTGATCGACAAGATAACGGTGGCCGCTGTTCCGCAGTGCGACAAGCGCAGCGGTGCAGCCCCGTGGGCGCCCCTTTAGCTGCCGTGGTGGCGGCACCGTCGCGCTTGCCGCCACCCACCCCGCCGCCACCGGTGCGCCTGCGGCCTACAAAGAAGCCAGGGGTCTCCTGCCTCAAGTCGCCATATCTTGAGCCGCAGGAGGGTGCGGCTCTTTAATGGGTTGCGCAGGTAGCAAAGTCGAATCGGGTGGAGGTGCTGTAAGCGGGCGTTGATGCGGATTATTTGCCCCAAATAATGTCATGTAGACCAGCCACTAGAGCGAGCACTACTGCAGCGGCAGCCATAAGCGTGGTTGCTACGTGCGCATGATGGTTTCAATAACTGGTGTAGTGGCCGGTGCACTGCCTACCGCGGTGAAGGCCGGGATGCTGCCGGAAACCGGTAAAGCTCGGCTACAAGGGTAGGATGTGCATGGCATTGATGCCATGCTGCTTTGCAAGCCGTCTTCCAAGCGCTGGCTCCAGATGGGCATGGCCCTCGCAAGGGCGGCGCCCGCCGCTCGCTTGCGGGTCTTGCCTGTGGGCCTCGCCTGCGGGCCTCCTCCTACTTGCGCTTGTCGTAGAAAATTTCGGTCATACATATTCCAACGCAAACTGCCCCGCCGACAGGCCTTACCTCTAGCAAGCCTAATGCTAAACACACATGGGCGCACATACGCACCCGCGTGGGCGGTAGTAAGCAATGGGCGGTGAGTTTGCCACCTGGATCACGGCGCAAGCGCCATCAGCCATGCGGTGACGCTTCCTCAGACTGGCTTGGGCCAACCCTACAGCGAAGGCGGCTTGCAAATGCGCCTCTATCCAGCAGCTATGCCCCTCCTCTAGGCCGGCACAGCGTGCGGCTGAGAACCTTCTGGTGTGCCCTAACACAAGTCTCGTTAGATAAGTCTTGTTGCATGCTTATTGCTGACGGACTAGGCTCTATTCAGTCAGGCATCTGCACTTGGTATTGGCTTTAAGGAGATCTGCCTTATTGTACAACTTGTACAGACAAACAATTTTGAGCTCCAGATGGGTGCTACGAGAGCCATGGCATATTACACGGCATAAAGTTCCTGCCAGCTGCTGCCGGCTCTACTGACCCCATGTTTAAAAGGCTTTGCGTGGCCACCACAGGCATTTCTCAGATCTCACTTCATCACGACCTATACGCCTGGAAACATAAACCCTATCAATATGTTGCCTGACTACGTGCAACACCTTGCTCAGATGCTCGGCTCCAGCCTAGAGGCTGGCAGCGGTTGCCGTTCAACATGGGTTCGTTAACGACATGGCCACGGTGCTCATTTACTACATTAGCCAACACTAGCGCACCAGGCATGCATAGCTCATCTTGCTCGGTCACCCATGCCCCTTCCCTCGTTTGGGGAACTAGCACCTAATGTAGGCCTAGAGGCGATATGAGGACGGCGTCCCCCTTGATTCGTTTATTGGCGGCACACTACCTATCCAAGGTTGACAAGGCGCTAATACATGACAGCGACATATCATTGTCCCACATGGCATTGTTCTCTGTGAAGGGTTGCTACCGGCTAGAGCTATGCAAGCTCACCCTAGCCATTCGTGCGCTGTCGGATTTCCCGTACATTGGAAGAATGTTCACTCATAGCAAATGCTTGAGCAATAGTAATCTGGCGCAACGGCCTAATGCGAGGCGCTGGAGCGCATGTCCAGTCTACAGTAGGCGACAAAATATTTGAAGTTATCGGCTCGAGTGCATGACGAGGTTTTAGTGCCGGGAGCGCCAAAGCTTTGGGCGGGACTGTAACCCCACCGTCGCCATGCGCCAATGGGGCTGCCTATGCGAGCAGCAACAATCTACGTGCCTCAATCTGCTGGTGATGCAACGTGTTGCTAGTGTCAATGAGATTCATCAGTCACATACACAGGCTAACATGGGATCGGCAACATCAAAGCTCTGCCCTGCGCCGCCGGCTTGCTAGGAGGCTTTAAGCAAGACCTCCACTTCACACCCATTCGACAGTGCCGATGTTGCATGGTCGCCACGTGCCAATGGTTTGACATGCGGGTAGGATCAAGCGATTTGTTGAGTGTCGACCCAAGCCAAGCAAGACGCCAGACAAGGGCAAGCGCGTCCACACGGTGTTTGGCTGCGTCACCCACGGGAACAAGACATGTAGCAGCAGGCCTACCATCGAAGAGAAGCCATGCCTATAGTCAAAGCGGCGCGCGTGCACCGCCTGTAACCGGCGAAGGTCCTCTAGTCGGCAGCGGTCCCCCACCACCCCTCTGGAGCCGCTCCTCCTACACAAAACCCGACTGGACACTCCAAAAGCGCGCTATGGCTGCCCATTTCACTCTGCGCTCCAGCTGCGGCCCCGGCCGCGCTGCATGCTGCTCATCCTGGATGCGGCGCGCCACCAGCCTGCGCCCCTTATCCATGGTAGACAAGGCTGCTAGGCACACCAGGCGCTCAACCCATTTGCTCCACCCCTTGCTGATTGCGCACGAGCCAGACGTGCACCGCTAGCAATCATCGCCCCTGCTTTTGGCCGGCGCCGCCGCCGCCGCTGCTGCTGCTGCTGCTGCTGCTGCTGCTGCTGCTGCTGCTGCTGCTGCTGCTCTGCCGCCCCCGTCACCATTGTGGGAATGGCAAGGCCTAGTGGCACTGCTTTTGCGGCAGCTGTTGCGGCCCACAGCTCGGCCTCAATGGCGAGGACCACCGAGCGGCATTGGTGCGCTGCCGGTCGTGGTGCATGCGGCTCGTGTTGTAAAGCTCGCCGCAAGCACAAAGCTCGCCAAGCTTGGGCGGCACGGGTTTGGGCGGTAGAGTGGCTGCAGGCGGCACGCAAGTCGCACAATGCCGCCCTTCGCCCCTGCCGTTTGTGCATGATCACGGCTGCCAGGCAATGCGGCAGCCACCGCAGCAGCGCCGCTGCCGTGCTACGGCATTGCCGCCGCTGGCATGGCTGCAGCACCTGCTGACAGGGCGCTGGAGCCCATCCGGTCCCCCGGCGCATGGGGCGCCGCGGGTCAAAGCGCAAGGGCAGAGGCACAACTGTGACGCAGCCATGTGACGCCATGGTTGGCTAAGCATCAACATGCGCCGGGTCGGCCAGCGCTAGAGGCAGGACAGGAGCACGCTGCTGCGGAGCGGAACTCAATTACTTGCTCGCTGCTGGGCTGCGGCTACGGTGTCGGTGCTCTGTTGCCATGAGCCTGTTCAGAACGAGGTGCCAGTAGAAGACCTCCCGGGGCGGGAACGATGCCAGCTCGGCATGCTGCTTGGGAACAAGAGCTTGGGGAACGATGTCAACTTGGCCTGGAGCTCGGGGAGCCGCTGCTGCAGCATAAGCCGATCAGATGCCCCGGGTCCCATCTCTTTGTTGTTCACGGCTTTGCATCCCAGTCTCAGCGAAGCATGAGCACCTAGTATTTATGGTCAGCTTTTGGAGCGTTTTGGGGCGGGTCTTTTGCCTTGCGTTGCACGGCATTAGTAATTCCATCCCAGGCTCAGCAAAGCATGAGCAAATAGTAGGGCGTTAAGTGTAGAAGAGGTAAGGAGCAACGACGAACGAACGAGCTGCGAATAAACCACTAGGGCACAACAAAGCCCAAAGTAGCGGTCTTGGGGCGTTCAGGCGATTACAGGATGTGTTTGGTCCGGGGCATGAGCGAAGGCCCTGCTCGCGTACTGGGCGTCAGAAATAGATAGCACACCCGCTTACACCGCATAGAAGGCAGCTGCCGTTCAAAGATAACTCAGCTGTGCTGTGACTGCAAATATAGTCAAGGGAAAATACATTAATGGCACCTTTTCATCCGGCCCGTGGCGTCTCCTGTAGCATAGTTGGTTAATGCATAGGTCTTATGTTGAAGAGATGGAAGCGAGCCTAAGATCGTGGGTTCGAGCCCCACCAGGAGAAAGTGTGCCACATATTTTCTGCGTCCAGATATTTATTTTACGTGCAATTTGGTGGTGCGAAGGGTTTCAGTCTTCCGTGGATGTGTGCCACGACTTCAGAGACAGGAGGCCTGGCAAAGTACAGTTTGGTGTTATTGGTGGCTGCAAGCGAGCGGTAGTGGAAGCCAGAACTCTGCACTGCTGGGTGCCTTCAAGCATGCTGCAATATCATAGTGCTGTAGCCGAGGCAGCTGTTGCAGCCGCCTATGCACACGCCGTGGCCGGATCGAACCGTCGCTGGCGGCTGTTGGCTGGGCGGTGAGCCACCTCCATTTGCAACCGCGGTGTAATTGGTTGGCGACTCCACCGCCACCTGACCCTGGTATAGTGTGCTGCGCCCACGAGAAGCAAGTGCACTTTATAGCCGAGCATCATAGCGCTGAATCTTTCTCTTGCATTGGAATCTGCGCCGGAGCTCTTCGAAGATCCTTAGATCAATATTGCCGCTCTCTATTCTCATTGTTTAAGCTGGATGTTTTCAAGGGTTTCCACAACACAAATGGCTACATGCGGCTGCCTGTTAGTCGTGGTGATGCTCGACTGCCAGGAAATGCCGCCTGGTTTTGGTTCGCAGCACAACAAATTCCCGATGCCTTCTCTAAATGCTTGTCCACAAAATTCGAGTTGCGCGTCACCATGCTCCACTGCACTGCGGCTATGGCGGCGCGCACTTGGTGCTGTTGTGATGCGACGTCCAGGCTGGCGAAGCATCTGGCGCGTGCATTACAGCGCCGGAGCAGTGTATGTTGTGCTGGCTGCCGCGCCTTTACATTACGGTTGAGGCCCACACTTGCCGCCCACCGGTGGCGGCGCGGAACACGGCGCCAGCCGTAGTCCTGTGCGCCACGATGGCGGGCTACCGGTGGCGGCTGCGCAGCAATCCGTCTTGCAATTGCCTATTATGGCAGACGCAAGCGCTAGTTGCGGCAAGAGCAGAGGGAGATAGGCCTGCCCAGCTTCTTACTGCACCCGCTGCCCATCTGAGGGTCGTGGACCGCGCGTATGACCCTTCATTTGGTGGTTTGCTGCGGTGATCTCACTCCAGCAGATGCTGTGTGTTGTTGGCCAGAATGTCTCCTTGTAGGGCGCTGGGCGTCTGGCGCTCATTGCCGATCGGATCTGAGTCGCAATGAAGTCCCACAGCTGCAGCGCACAACATTTTAGTTGGTCCCAAAATCAACAGTGGCTAATGGGTCAAAGCGAATTCCGGCCGGCCGTTCGCAGCCTGACAGCAGCTTGACTCACAATGCTGCCAAAGCTCAATATGTTTCCTAGTCAAACCGGCCAACCACCAGTGCAATGATGACAGCGTTGATCTGCATGGTGCCATGCCTCTTGGCATGTCCGATAGCAGCATGCAGCTCAGAGCAACCAAGAGCCACGACCGATGAGCTGCTGAAAGTGGCTGCTGACAGATGACATACAGCTCACACGGTGCCGCCACTGCGGCCGTCAACCATCACCACGCACTGCTGCTGATGAAGGTTTCACACCCTGCTCC
Source organism: Deuterostichococcus epilithicus (assembly GCA_033439295.1). NCBI lineage: Eukaryota > Viridiplantae > Chlorophyta > Trebouxiophyceae > Prasiolales > Stichococcaceae > Deuterostichococcus > Deuterostichococcus epilithicus. The sequence continues at coordinate 632,618 of JAVTLE010000014.1, read as the reverse complement.
CCGGCACGCCGTCGTCTTGGACACTGCATTGCCGCCGCTGGCAGAGTGCTTCACGTGTGGCTGCTGCCCTACGCCAGACACCACCGAACCTTCTGCTGCCGGCAGCGGCCATCCAACATGAGGTGAGGCACACCACCGGTCACAAGGCGGGCATGAAAATATTAGGGCCATCTCATACAGACTTTCGACAGCGCGGCCTTGCCGCACCGCACACATCGCTACCACTGACAGGCTGCTTGCCAGCTAATAGGCAAGCTTGTCTTGAGGATCGTCAAAATAGCGAATCGGCCAGAGTAATGTAGCCTTACGCACATGCGTCGCTACCCGTCCATAGGCTGGGCGGCACAGCCGCCATCATGGCGGCGCCTGTTGGAGCGCCCGCCCGTGGCATTGTCATGGCCGCAGCTACGTAGTGCTGGCCGCGGTGCTGCGCATGGCGCAAAATGTCCCAGGCTCCGCCCCAGTGCCTGCCATGGCGCAAGGCAGTTGTCATAAGCGCATGACAGCAAGGAGATGAATCTGGCCCCTGATCGTGCAGTAACGCATGGCACCCGCAATTAGCCATCATCGCAGTCGTCCCATAAGCCCCATAGCGGTCACAGACTTAGAGCTCATTGCAAATATGAAAGCATTCGACTTTTGTGAACTGGTTTCTATGTCTGTAGCAGGTCGCAACCGTGTGCTGGTTGGGTTTGTGGCAGGAAGGATGGCCAGATGGAGGAGGGAGACAAGGGTGGGGATGCAATCTCAAATCTTCATCAGTGCTGCAGCGGATGGTTTGACTCTTGGCGTGCAAGATTGTGGTGAGAGTGGGCAGCGAGTAGCACGTCGGCTGGAGCTGCTGTTTCGCTGATGCTCCAGAGGCCGCCAACGATAATATGTTGCCTGCTCAAAAGCCTCTTACAATCAGACACAACCGCCGCGGGTCAAACCGCACAGGAAAATGCACCACCAAAATTAAGGGAAGAGAACCCCCCCGAGTCACGTCGTGCAACAAGCTCATAGGTACGGATACGTACGTGGGAGCTGCTGCGGCTCAAAATACGCCGGCATGTCAGGACGCAACGTCGTGCAGGCGCAGGCAAACACCTCTACCTACACGCTATACGGTCACGACATCCCTCGACCGCAAACCCCTGCCGCCAGGAACCTGGGAACCTCTGGGCTTGTTCGTCTGCCACCTTCCAACTTTTTGCGACAGCAAACATCCATACTGCGCGAGACCATCAGGCTTGCGTTGCATGGCGACTGTGGTTGTGCGGCCGCCCCCCCAGCCTGAAGAATAGCTGCGCCATCGACTGAACGCAAGAAAGGCTGCTGCTGCTGCTGCTGCGCCCGCGGCGACCGTCTGAGCGGTGGCGGCCCGCAAGAAAGTCCCCCGTTCGAACCGCCCCAAAACGCCACCCCCCAACCCCAGCCGACAAGCTTAATATGGCGCAATGTATAGCATTCAAACGCGTCGTACACTGTTTCATACCATCTGAATACCGCACCCCTAGTTGTGAGCAGACGGCTGTCTGTGGGGCCGCGGAACACGGCTTTGGCCAGCGCCTTGGCATAAAGCCGCGGCGTGGGGTTTATAGGCGGGCTGAGGACGACTAGCAGGAACCGTAAGCAAGAAAACTGGAGGCGCGGCTGGTGGAGGCATGTGCGAGGCGATTCGCCGCGTCGCCGCCGCCGATGCCTCTATGGGGCTTGACGTTAGGCGGCCGGCGCGGCGCTCTCTCTCGCAGACATTGCGTTTTGGACTCTCGGGCGTGCCTGCCGGACGACTGAAGGGACTCTGATCTCAGAAAAGGGCTCGCTGGGCTTCCCTTGGCGGCGCGCTGTGCAGCCGGCTGCTGCGCTCTAGCTGCTTCCGTTTGGTGGAAGTTGCATTTCGCATGTTCCCATTCCCACCTCCCCGGCCCCTCAGGCTGCTCGCAGCCCCCTCTCGGCCGCTGCAGCGATGGCTCCAGCGGGTGCGGCGGCTGCAACTGCTGTCGCACCGCTGGAGCTGTGTCGCCGTAGCCGCCGCCGCCGGTCAGCTTCAGGGCCTCTGCAGCAGCCCCCAGGCCGCCTAAGCGGCGCCGGCCGGGCCGAGGGGAGGCCAGCCACCGCCGCTACTGTGCGCCGGGCCCGGCCGCCGCCGCCGTGGGGCGCAGCGGACGCTGCTTCAGTGGCTGGATGGACACGTGCAGGGGCTTGTCCCCCATGCGCGCGCCGTTGAGCGAGGAGGCTGCGGTGGCGGCGGCGCGCGGGTCTGCATAGTTGACGAAGCCGACGCCGCGGCAGGCGCCACTGTCGTCCGTCAGGATGCGCACTGACAATACCGCGCCCAGCGGCGCAAAGTGCTCGTACAGGAACAGCTTGTCTGCCTGCCAAGGGGGGAAGCCATCTTCCACTCAGCGTTGGGATTGCATGAACCGCAGGGGCATTGGAAAGTCGGAGAGCAGCGTGTTGCGAACAGGCAGCTGTTGCCACAAGCGCATATCCTGACCCCTATGAGAATCTGGCGGCCACCAAAAGCACCAAATTGATGCTGCCTGCGCAGACCAGTGCTACATATGCACACGCCAGGGAACATGCATGGCCGGTCAGCCAAGCTCCACTGGAGGCACAACCAGTGCAGACAGCAAATGCTCACCTCCGGGGGCAGGTTCTTTATGTAGAGGCTGGCAGACTGGCCGCCACGGCCGCCGCCGTAGGGCGGGTAGCCATACCCTGGCCGCCCGTAGCCGTAGCCGCCGGCAACACTGGCGCCAAATGCGCCACTCGGCTGCTGGAAGCCCTACGAAAGGAGCTCTTTCAGCACATCCCAGGACGCATTGCTGTCGGCATCACCATCGCGGACAGCCACCCACCGCTGCATGTAGAGCTTGTCACGGCGCGTGGTACATATCACGAAGGAAAATTCGTACAGGCCAAACCGTGCAAGGCACTGATTTCTAGCAGGTACAACATCAGCTCATGGTCTCCAAATCAGGGTGCTGGGTACGGCAGCCCGTCTGCCGCCCGCTCGCCGCACCTGTTGAGCATCCGGTGACTCCGCGCCAAAAGCAGTGAACCCCGCCGGCATGCTGGCTGCACCGCCTGCGGCAGCAGCGGCTGGCGTCAGAATTTAGGGTTTATTTAGGGAGCACTGCTGCAGCGCAGCTGCCGGCCGGCCAGGGCCGCAACAGCGCGCCTTTGCCGCTTCAGTCGCATGTCGACCGGGAGGTTGAAGCAAAGCATGGCGAGGTGCTGTGGGAGCTGCATGTTCGTTTGAGTATGCAAGGGCGTCAAGAGCCGGCACCTGGGCGCCAGCCGGAGTCGCCAGCAAAGCGCTGCTTGCGGGCTGCCTTCTGCTGCTTCTCCTCTGGTGTGTCCGCAAAGCGCACCTGCACAATGTGGGATCCATGAGCCAAGGCAGCAGCTACATGCTGCAAAACCATGCAGCTGGGAACAGGCTGGCGCAATCACTCCCCTGCCGCCGCGAATATGCACAGCTAATGTACAAGCCACTGGCTCGGGAGAGATGGGCTCGCTGCGCAGAGAATTCCGCTGCCATGGTGGAGCTTGTACTTAGGCAAGAAGAGGCAAGCGTTGCAATGGGCAGGAGCCGCGTGGCGCGTTGTGTAGCAGAACAGCACAGTGCTGGGGCCTGCGCATCGCGTGGCTTTCCAAACGCAATAGCTGCACTACCAACTACTGTCACATGTACGATCAACACTAGAGGCAGGCCTGTCGGAGCCAGCAACCAGCTGAGGCGCCGCCTGGCGACGGCACCTATTTGAAGACTAAGGCGTGTTTTTTCCCTCTGGTGTAGGGGACCGACCCACCAGCAGCGGCGGGCCGCCGGGCCCAATGAGCGGCGCGCGCTCGTGCAGCGCCGCGATGGCTGCCGTTGCGGCATCCACGCTGCTCAGGCGCACCAGGCCGCCGGCCGTTTGCGTCGCCAGGTCCCCCGTCGATGGCCCCCGCGGGTGCAGCATCCGGCACTCCTGCAGTGGAAGGGAGCAGTGGGCATCCTGCATACTGCATACTTGCCATGCCGAGGTCCCCAGAGGCACCACATTACTGTTTCTGACCGCGGTCGAGGAACCTTTGCGGGGCAGTGCAATGGCGTGTCTCCTAGTCGGCGCGCTGCCAACCCCCGGTTGATGCTGTCAGCAACCCGACTGAGCTGCCTGGTTGTGCCCGCGCCACGATTTTGTCGTCCTTTCGTCACGATCTTGTCACACCTTGCACAGGGGTCACTGCAGCAGCGCAGCTCACCGTGACGCCGCCATAGGGAGCGAAAAGGTTGGCCAGGTCCTCGTCTGTCCACGAAGCGGGCAGCCCCCTGATATACAGGTTGTCTGACGGCGTGCGGCCCTGCACCCGGGAGGCACCACCAGCGCGTCAGCAAGGCGCAGAACCAGCAACTCTTCCTGCTGTTTGTGTTTGGCTGGGCGCCCTCCCGAGCTGCCTCAAGAAGCGATCGTGGATCCACTTATGTCTCATTCCCAGGCCGTCCGGTCTGTCTGGATCGTAGATGGGCTGGGTGATCACGACACGATGTCTGCAAAAAGGACTGCAGAGCACAAAAGGACCGGCTGCATTATTGCGTTGCATGCTGAGCGCAGACAATTCCAGCAACAGCCTGATGCACATCAGCATCACGCCCAGCGACCCAAGTGGGCGATGCCGGGCTGAGTGTTCATGGCAAAGCCTCCAGCTGCCGCTTACCTGGCCACGACCGGCATCGGCGTCGGCGTGCTTCACCTCCAGTGTTGATGGCCCCAGCTGCTGCCCATTCACCGCGTCGATGGCGGCGGCTGCCTGCGGGGGGAGGAAGGCAGAAACGGTCTGATTGCCAACTCGGTACGCACGACACCGTCGTCGTATCATTCGCGGCCAAAAGTCCAGCCTGAACGTCAGCCTCCTGGAACTGTAGTGCCCACATGCAAGCTGGCAGGCTACCTGGCGGCGTCATGCACATGCAAATGCAGATGACGTCCTTGATCCATGATGGTCATAGCACTACAGCGAGAATCACGGCCGACGACATGCTCACCTGCCCCGGCTCTGCAAACTTGATGAAGCCATAGCCCTTTGACAGCATGGTGCGCCCGTTGCGGATGATGCGGCAGGTGTCCACGATGCCAAAGTTCTGGAACATCAGCGTCAGGCCCGACTCGTCCAGGTCTGTAGGGAAGGCAGCAGGCATTCAGGACGATAGAAGGCGGGCAGGGGCTTGGGTGCTGGCCCCCAGAGCGAAGCTGCACAGCTAGCATGTCCGGCCTTCCGGCCACCCGGATGTTAGCCGTAGAAGCGGATGACGCCTGCATTGCGTTCATTGGCACCAGACTCGCGATCCGGACGCCGCTGGGACTGTCAAGCCGAGAAACAGAGGAAGCAAGGTACCAGCAGAACATGACTCAGGTTGGCCAATGCATGCAACGGGTAGTGCGCGCGCTGACGGGCACAAGGATCCAGCCCAGATACGCAGAGTGTGATGCCCGGATTGCACAGGCGTATGCAGCGGCGCACGCGCAACGCAGCATTGTCGCAAAGGGTCCTTCGAACCGCACACATTGAACAGGTACAACACACACGCTGTCCTTTCGCCGATGGCGTCCGTTGACAGAAACAGAAAGGCGCGAATGGCATGACGTCGGGCAAAACATGTCCCGCCGCCAGCTGCACGCGAACGTTGCGCCGGCGTAGGTGTACTCGGTGGCTCAGAGGGGTCCATTTGACAGGACGGCGGTTGCACAGCGGAACGCCGCACACGCCGCGATATGCCAAAGCCCAATCAGCGTTTACAAATCTCAATCACAAGCCTGCTGTCGCGAGTGGCAGGTCATGCATGATTATCGACCTTCTAAAAGGCGCCGAGTCAAACTCGCCTGGCGGCAGCCCCTTAACGAACAGGTTGCCGTGCTGCGGCGGCTGCCCCTCCTCTGCACCCGACTGTCCGGCGGCGACGCTGCCGTACTCGGGCAAGCTGTCCACGTCCGCCACGAAGCCGTCTCCCATGTTGGCCATCAGCTATGACTGTCCGCCGATATCGGTGCCCAGCCGAGCCGCCAAGAGCCCCCGTGCCTCAGCGCAGCAGCATTACAGATCACCAAATTCGCAGCAGGGTGGCGGGTCCCGCTGGCGAGCCAGATCGAGATGGCAATGCAGGGATCAGCGCCGACCTCCTGCTGACTTAGTCACTGCGGGACCTTTAGAGTCTCATGACTCATCATATGAATTTTCGGGCCTCCAGCGTTGCCTTATTAATAAAATGCGAAAGGTCCTTCAACTACTGCGAAAGGCATCTCCCCGCATGCCCAGCATCTGCGACCTGGCCTCAGCAGGCTCATTCGCGTGTCGGCTGCTGCATGCAAGCATCAAAAGGGCCGTCAGCTGCCTTCCCTTTTGCGGCTGCTGCATGCGAAATTGGCGTCCACGGTTGCCATCGGCAGTGGCGCTGACGCATCGCCTGACTCACGTGCTAAAGCGCACGAAGGTCCTTTCCTGCTGCAAAAGATTTTGCCAAAAGCTCTGCTGCGCCAGCCTGCACACACCAGACCATCAATCCAGCTTCGGCCCTGCTGGCGGTCGGTTGTGGAGCCGCCGCGGCCTCATTGTAGTAGTGTTTTGCTCTGAGTTCATTTAGTGTTTCACTGCGCGGTCGCCTGTTTCCCACCTTGCAAAACTCGGCCTGCAGCAGCGGCGTAGACGCCGCCTGAGGCGCCTGCCGGGGGAGCATCGCAGCCGCAGCAGCTGAGTGGCGGCACATCGGCATGGCAGCCCAGCAAGGCGGCCAGCGCGGCTGGCCACTGCTTCTGGGCGGCGCAGCGCTCGGCGTCGTGGCGGCAGCGGCGACATACTCTGCCGCGCTGTACATCCTGGACGCCTCGGAGCCGCGCGGCCGCCGCAGTCATCGCGGCAGGTATGTATGCATGCTTTCGTCTGCACCCAGATCTCCGCAGAAATCCCTGACGTGTTATATCATAGATATCAGCATCGGTTCAGCCAGCAGGCGCAGCGTACAGGGCGTGTTCATCTACTTCCTTGTCGCAATTGCGTCACAACTTCATCACAGCGTGCCTTACCTCCTCTGCCATGTGTTCCCGCAGATTCACACGGCACAGCGGCCGCGCACGACGCGCCGCCAGCATCGGCAGCCAGTCTTCCGACGCTGACCGCAGCGATTCCGGCACAGAGGAGATTGGTTCGGCCTCTGCTGACGCGGCGCTGCCGGCAGACAGACCCGCCCGCCGCAATGGTCATGCCCGTGGCCGTGTGAACGGCCTGGCCGGCAGCGGCGCCGTCCACAGCGGTGGCAGCGGCGAGCCGGCGGCAGGGCGGCAAAATGGCGGGGGGCAGCACGCTTCGGACACCCCGCCAAGGTCGCGGCGCGTGCGCCTTGCGCCAGTGAGCTCGTGGCTTAACTATCTGAGCTGCCACTCGGGTTGCCTCTGCTTTTGGGTAGCAGCACCTGCGCAGCAGACGTTAAGGCGCCCTGTACTCGCAGTTGTTGGTGCCGTGTCCCTTTGGTGAAATTTGTGAGGACATGGCGGCTAACCAGATTGGCCCGTTTGCTTCTGATCAGTCGTCATTCTTTGCAGCATGGACACCAGGGCATCAGACTGCCTGGAACAAGTATGCAGTCATACTCCCTGCAGGATGGCGGCCCGCAGTGGGCGCCGCCGCCGACTCCCGCATCGGGCCGCAGCTGGGGCCGCGACGACCGCTTCCGCGATTCGCCGGCTCCGTCCCTGGAGGTGGATGCTCTGCCCAGCGGCGACATGTTGCCAGACGTGCCCGTGACTGCCCTCAAGGCTGGGGGTGCCGCAAGTTCTGCCCAGGTGTTCTCAAGGGAGCCACCTGGTGCCGGATGCGACCCTGGCGACTCAGCGGTCGCGTGCTGGAGCACCTATTTCTGCTGGGGATTGCACGGCTTCGCGCATGCTGCACCCCCCGACGCGCCGTCACACCTTCCGAACTCCTGTGCTGTCCCAAGCTGATCCTGCAATTAGGCCCAGCACATCCTGAGAGGCGTCACACACTCGGTTCCTCAACACAGGGCGGTGAGTCGGGGCGGCAGATGCGCAACGCACCACAGCCAAAGTACTACAGCGGACCCTCCAACCGGTCCGGCGGCGTGCAGGTGGCGGCACAGGAGGCGCTCGCAACGCAGGACACGCCCCTGCTGGTGGGTGTCCTCTCCCCAAAGAGTTTCAAGGTCGAATCGGTTCTTATATTGGCGGCCGTGAGTCTGCGCTTGCTTGCGCAGCTCGAGCCAGCGCAAAGTGCCATGTCCCGTGCGCCTCGTGATCTTGTTTTTTGAGGAAGCTTGGCTATTGAGAATTAAATTAAAAAAATATTTCTGTAGGTTCCAGCCGCGCATCCAAAGCATCCGCATGGGAACGCCGACTGGAGACAGTGATGGCCAATCACAGCGACGTTGATTCCGCGAATGCGTGAGTGCAGGACCGGCACGCGTCGTCAGCATCGCTGCGAGGTGGGCCGCCGCCGGGGCCGGCGCCCGGGCACATGGTGCCGGGCACGCTGCTGAGCCACCCGGGGCATGCGCCGGCGCCAAACCACCACCTGTCCACCGCACCCGACCTCATCACAGAGGGCCGAGTGCGTCGCTTCCTGCTTCCTGCTTCTGGAGGCCTCACAACAGCCGGGCTGTCTGCTGCTTCCTGTGCATTGAGTCACCCCGCGGCGCAGGCACAGGCGACATTGGCTCAATAGCTCAGCCCTCTGGTCATGCAAAGAGCGCTGTCGCCCGACCGGCACACGTCCTCCTTGGTGGCTCCTCATCATGCCATCTGGCGCTCATTTCCCGCCGCTGCCTGCACCATAACGGCACATGTATGTGCGGCAGACACCACCCACAGCTGTACCCGCTGTGCCCTGCTTCTCACGACGCAATTTGCCAACAGCATTCATGCAAGTTTGTTTGCACTTTTTGACTTCGAAACTTGCGACCGCAGATGATGGAGGACGCGGCGCTGCACGAGCAGTACACGCGCGTCATCACCCCTGAGCCGGCGCTGAACGAGGAGACGGAAGACGTGTGCGCGCTACTCAAAGAGTGCTACGACATGAGGTGGGTGCCGCGGCCGGCAAGGCCTGAGCACGCGCGGAGCAGCTTTCGGCCGGCGGAGCGTCTGCCATTTCCTGACCCTCTGCCGCTTCCTTAGCACACAAACGAGTACACACTGGAGCTCGTTGCGGCGTTCATTCTGGACCACTGCGCCGCTGCGCTGGCGCACTCTGATGTTGGGTTTTTGACGTTCCTCGCTGGCAGTGACGATTGGTCGTCCAAGAGCAGCCTGATGAATGCAATTTCTGCTTCTTAATGCAGGGAGGGACAAGTGACTTTTTGATCAAGAGCAGCATACTGATGGGCTGGCACAGGAAACTCGTAGCGCTGGATGAAGCTCTGCTTTGCTCATGCAGGGACAAGTGGCTGTTCAAGAGCAGCGTGGTGCACCAGCCGGACGCGCAGGAGGTGGCCAACCCCAGCGAGCTGTTTTTGCGCGACCCCTTTGAGTTCGACACCGCCGACCCCGAGACGCAGGCGCGGCCGGTCGTGCAGAAGATGCCTCTGACACCATGTGGGAAAGGCTCGCTCGGTGCTGCAGGTCGGTGACGCAGCCGTTGGGTGACGCTGCGTCACCGCCCTGCCTGGCGTCACTGCCGCTGCCGCTGCCGCTGCCAGAGGCTGCTGTACGGAGGCCTGACTGACGTAGATGCACGAGAACACGATCAAGAGACTCGTCACCCTGTCGGAGGGCATGTAACACTTCTTAGTCACAATCAGTAGCTGACCGGAATGCACAGCTGACGATCGAGATCAAGATGGAAATATCAAATGAAGACGTGCTTTGGACAGCTGACTGTGATACAAGTGTCATGGATATTGCTGCTGCCGCGGTACATCTGCACACACGCGTCGCATGGGCGGTGTGCGGATGATCATCATGGCAAGACGATACGGTCTGGCGGCAGGCGGGCTGGCACGCCCTGGCCGCTCCGCAGTCTGACATGAGGCGCTTGGCAGGCGCTCACCGCCGCTCAGCTGCTCCCGCACCACTCCTTGGGGCGCTGTCGCCGGGGCACTCAGCGGCTGGCTTCCCCTAACCCTAAACCAAAAAACCCTTTCCTCGCTGCAGGCGTCGGACTATGACTTCGAGATGGTGCACGGCGTGACGCGGGTGTGGGCCGACGCCAGCCGCGAGGCGGTCGTGGCCGACACGCCCGGCGACAGCTACGAGTTCTTCGTGGACATGCACCGGTGCGGCAGTAAAATCATCCAAAATGAAGCCCCGCTGCACAAGCCTCCGCGATGCCGCCTGACTTGTTGTGGCTGCTGCGCGCTGGTTTCGCGGAAGTAGCACGCACTGCATGGGGCCCTTGCTGCCGCTGTGGCGTTGCTACTCTGCCCTGAAGCGTCAAACGGCACAGATGGTTTGCATGATGCCGTTGCTGATCGCCGAGGGCTTGGAGGGTGCTCTGTGCAGACGCTGCAGACTCGGCGCCTGTTCCTGCTCGACTCGGGGCAGCTGCACAGGCAGGCGACTCTGCAGCTATGGGCCGCTCTCACAGACGGCTTGCACACCAAACAGCCTGCGCTTCTGCTGCCCCGCAGCATGCTGGCGATCCAGTCGATGGGCGCCGTGCGCAGCTTCTGCTTCCACCGCCTGCTGCTGCTGGAGCAGAAGTTCAACCTGCACGTCATGATGAACGCCGACAAGGAGTTCCTGGCCCAGAAGTCAGCGCCGCACCGCGACTTCTACAACGTCCGCAAGGTGCAGAAGGCGGAAAAGCCCGGCACAGGCATAGGGTCGACTGCTTGCTGATTGTGGACCAGTTCCGGTCGTCAAGACAGCCGACTGCATCCCTCTGGGTGCCGTCAATGCCTGTCGGCGCAGGTGCCGGCGGAGGCTGGCGCTGCACTGCGCTGCAGGCGCCGCGCCGCGCTCCCTGGCAAGCCAGCGCCGCTGCAGCGCCCGCTGGCTATGCGCCCTGGACTATGGCAAGGTCCAGCGGCACTAAGCATCTGCTGTCTCTCCTCCCCCTGTTCTCAGGTTTCTTTCTCAACCATGTGCAGGTGGACACGCACATCCACCACTCGGCGTGCATGCACCAGAAGCACCTGCTGCGCTTCATCAAGTCCAAGCTGCGCAAGGAGCCGGACCAGGTGACCTACTGCTGCTTTTGTTGCTCTGCTTGTTCAAGAGTGTGCAAGCAGCAGTGATCATCCAGTCTTGACATCTGCCGCTGTATATCGCGCAGTGCTGTGTCGCCTTGCTCGTCCACGAAAGCAGCGCCCACCAACCAGCGAGTTTGGGCGGCGTCGGCGTCCATCCTGCATTGCTGCGGGTCGTGCTCCTTCATAAAGTAGCAGCTGCGAGCTCGATGGTTTCAGTCCTATTAAAACGCTCGCAACGATTGGCACTGGGCACCTGTGCAGGTGGTCATTTTCCGCGACGGCAAATTCCTCACGCTGGCAGAGGTCTTCGAGTCGCTGCAGATGACTGGGTGCGCCTTGCAGCACACACGATGCCCCCTGGCCGTCGGCATGCTTGCAAACTGCGCCCCGTGCATTGCTGTCGACGGACCCAGCTCCAGCCGTGTCCGTGGCAGCGCGGGGCGGACATCCGCGAGCAGCGCCCCTCCGGCCTCTGCGCCCAGCTGCGACCTGAACTTCTGTGCTCCGTCCTCCAAGCCGCCGTGCTGATTGATGATGTGCTGGAACGTTTTTGCTTCGAACTCTCTGCAGGCACGACCTGAATGTGGACACACTGGACATGCATGCGGACAAGAACATCTTCCACCGCTTCGACAAATTCAACCTCAAGTACAACCCGTGCGGCCAGTCTCGCCTGCGCGAGATCTTCATCAAGCAGGTGCGGCGTCCGCGCGCCGTGAGTGAAGCTTGCCTGAGGATTGCCCCGAGGCACAGTTTCTTTGACGCGCAGCCGCTCCGCACTGAGAGCAGCTGGTGGCGTGCCGGCGTCACAGGGGCTGTGTTCCTGTGGGAGAGCTGAAATGAATAAATGCAAAGTGCTGGTGAGGCTGCCAGGCCCCAACACACCGGACACTGATATCGCATTCGTGCGCAGGATAACATCATCCACGGGCGCTTCCTGGCGGAGCTGACGCAGGAGGTGGTGGCCGACCTGGAGGTGCGCCTTGCCTAGATCAGTTCTATTGCCCCTGACTTTTGCGGTCTCGCCAGCAACCGCCTGCCGGCGCACACACCCGGCAGGCCTGGCCATCCTCTATTGTCAATCGCCAAGCTCGCACTGCTCCTGTTCTGTGTGCCCTCTCAGGCTGGTCTGCACACCCTGCACACCACTCCGCCAGTGTTTGCCGCCCGCGCCGCTGCATAGTCGACAGATGTTCACTGCTACTGAAAGCTAATCCCGCCCGCAGGCGAGCAAGTACCAGCACGCGGAGCTGCGCATCAGCATCTACGGCCGCAAGCGCGTGGAGTGGGACATCCTGGCCGCCTGGATCTGCCAGCACCACCTGTACTCCGACAACGTCGTGTGGCTCATACAGGTGGGCCTACGGAACTCAGCAGAGCATGTTTCTGGCTTGAATGAGGTCGTGGGCCAGCGCCGACGCCATCCCCCGCCTGACGCGGCAACCCCAGCTTTGAGACGCTCCTGCTGCGAGGATCGCCGGGCTCAGCCAGGCAACACAGCCCACGCACCCACACGGTCCTGCCTCCTGCGCCCCTTACAGTGCAGAGATGATGCCCTGATCCCGTGGCTGCAGGGCATCATCGAGACCTTCGAGCAGAATGTTGCAACCGCAGGATGCGTCTTGAAATGTCTTTCTGTGTTTCGAAGGTCAATCAGCCCTGCCGTCAATCTGCCCAAGCCCTGCCGTTTGCTGCAGATCCCGCGGCTGTACGCGGTGTACAAGGAGCAGGGCATTATCGAGACCTTCGAGCAGATGCTGGACAACATCTTCAGCCCCCTGTTCGAGGTCACCAAGGACCCGAACACCCACCCGCAGCTGCACCTGTTCCTTAAGCAGGTGCGCGCTTCGGGTCCATGCGCCGCCGCACCTGCTGCATTTCCGAGATCTTCTCCTGCCCTCATCCCAGATGGCGGAGATGCATGCCGAGGCGGCGGCCCAGCGGCTGCAGCCTGCCGCCAGTTGCGTGCCAAACATTGCAAAGCAGCTTCCGCCGTGACTGCATGCGGCCTTCTGATGCGTGCAGCATCCTGCCCGCGCTGGTGCGCGCCTCCACAGGCGCATCTGATTTCCTGTGGTGTTCATTTCTGCCTGCTTCAAGCAAGAAGGAGTCGGCAGTCGGAGTCCAGACCGACAACGTCAAGCAAATTCATCCCATATTCGATATCCCATATCCCATCCCACATTCGAGAGCAGCCGCAGCGCCGCAGGTGATGGGCCTCGACATGGTGGACACGGAGTCCGGTTGAACATATGGAAAAACACCTGGACCACCTGCCGATACACGAGTGCACTGCTGCAGGTGGTGGGCTTCGACATGGTGGACGACGAGTCCAAGCCGGAGCGGCGGCCCAACAAGCACATGCAGCGCCCCGATGCCTGGAACCTCAAGCACAACCCCGCCTACAGCTACTACGCCTTCTACACCTACGCCAACCTGTTCACGCTCAACAAGTTCCGGGAGGCGCGCGGCCTCAACACCTTCACCTTCCGCCCGCACGCCGGTACGCCGCTCCTAGCTGTGACATCCCATCCAACCCTGTGCCTTCCCCATGCTCTGAGAATCAAGACCCAAGACCAGCATTCTCACACAGAAGTGAGTCACGTGCGCCGCACGAGGACTCGACACCTTCGCCCTCTGGCCGCATGCAGTTGCGCTGCGGCTGGACCCTGCATGCCACCACGGCGTCCGCGCCTGTCGCGCGGTGCCTGCTCAAATGTGGCGTTCCTGTTCCGCTCCTGCAATGCAGGTCTCGCGAACTCCTTGAGGTGCAGGCGTCTGCAGCCGTGATGCGTCGCCTCGCAGCTGTGGCTGTCAAGTCCTGTGGCACAGCATCTGTCGCCAGGGATTCCCGAACACCACAGGCAGCTTTGGGCGGAGGCACTCGGCTGCGCGCATTGATCCCTAAACCCTAGATCAGGCTTGCAGGGGCAGCGAAAGCTTCGGTCGTGATGCATCAACACCAGGGTGTTCGGCTGAACCGCAGGCGAGGCTGGCGATGTGGACCACCTAGCGAGCGCCTTTATGCTGTGCGAGAACATCGCGCACGGCATCAACCTGCGCAAGTCGCCCTGCCTGCAGTACCTGTACTACCTCAAGCAGGTGGGCTGTTCTAGGGCTCAGGGTGGTGACAGTGTGCAGTCCCAGGTGTGAAGGGTCTTGCCAGTCGGCAGTTCCAGGCCCTGCGCAACAGACGGCCCAGGGGTCGCGAGTTTCTCCCCCCTCTGCCAGCCGCGCCCCGTCTGCACAAATCCCCAAACCAGTCACGGCCCGGCTTTTGTCCCAAAACCTCTGTTCTTGGGCCGCCGACAGCGACCAGCATCAGATGCCGTAGATGAGCCCAGACAGCTCTCCAGTCTGGGCTCGGCAGTCCGCCTGTTCAACAGCGGCAGGAGTTTAGCCAAACGCCGCAGCTCGCGAGAGCCAGCGAACCCAAAACTCCCCATTGAAGCGCAGCCATGTATGTTGCCGCGCAGATCGGGCTGTGCATGAGCCCGCTGTCCAACAACAGCCTGTTCCTGGACTACCACCGCAACCCGCTGCCGGTGTTCTTCGCGCGCGGCCTCAATGTCAGCCTGTCGACAGACGACCCGCTGCAGATCCACCTCACCAAGGAGCCGCTGGTCGAAGAGTACTCCGTCGCGGCGCAGGTGGGGTTTTTTGGCCACATTTGAATCTCAATTCAGATCCTCTCGCCCTTCCCTGAAGCTGCCGCTGCAGACAACCAACTCAGCAAGGAGCTGCTTGTCGGAAAGTACTCTATCGCGGCGCAGGTACGAGTGCAATTTATCACTTTCTCGAATGCACTTTGACTCATACGTGGTGACAATACCCTGGGCCAATGATGCCCGTCGTGTTCGTCTGCGGCCTGCCGGTGTGAGCTGCTGTTCCAAACGCCGCAGGTGTGGAAGCTGAGCGCAACAGACCTGTGCGAGATCGCGCGCTGCTCCGTGCTGCACTCTGGCTTCCCCCACCAGGTGACCACCCGCCTCAGAAACAGTCGATTGCCTCGTTGGACGTGTGTTCCAGTGGGGCAGGCGCAGCAGAAAAGGTGCTCTTCTGCCGGCTGGCACACGAAAGACAGCCACGAACCCTCAACCTGGCCCCTCCAAAACCGTCCGGCAGCCAGTCAACAGACCGCCGACACCGCCTCTACCGCTTCCGTCACATGCGCAGGTAAAGATGCACTGGGTGCACCGGCACTACTGGAAGCTGGGCCCCGAGGGCAACGACATCCAGAAGACCAACGTGCCCAATCTGCGCATGCGCTTCCGCGCCGACACCTTTGTCGAGGAACTGGGCACCGTGCTGTCCGGCGCCGCCGCGCACGCGCTGCGCAAGGGCGCCCAGTCCTCGTGAAACTGAGGGTTACAGTCAGGGATCTGTCTTGGCAGCACTATACCTGCCCCGCTGCCCGGCGGGCACGGCCAACGGAGGACTGCGGGTAGCAGGGCCGGCGTCGGTCCCAGGCGCTGAAGCTGCGAGCCTGTCGGCCACGGGCCAGCCCTGCCGTCAGGCTTGTCCACCGTCGGTGGATCGCCGGGGCTGCAGAGGGCAGGCGCGGCGTCGCGCATTGCGGCACATACAGCAGCAGCTGGAGGCCGCACTTGAGCGTTCAGCTTGAGCGCTCCCGGTTGAGAGGACACATTGTGGTCGCTATCGAGCACCGCAGCGCTGCGGAACCGGGTTTCAGATTCGTTCATCAGACAGCTTGACAGAGCAAATCAGTCTGCATCGATTTCAGGTTGAACAGATAGCAACGTTACCTGTACCTCTAGCACATTGCTGATTCTTTCGTGCGGTGACGCCGCAAGGAAGCCTCTGTAGGCCGGGGATGATTGTGTGTACAAATGGTCAACGAATCATGAGCACCTGAGGTCTTCCGGCAGCAATGCCTGTGCTGCCTGCTGATTACGTTATGCTGAGAGACGCCATTACATCAGGCAAAGCTGTGGACGCCCGGTGCTCATGCATCAATCATGCAAACGCTTGATTGGCTATTCGTAGGTCATCAAACCTGTCCTTCGTCAGCAAAAGCCCCAAGCTTCCCGCCAGGACAGCGCTGCATGCTTCCGACATTGCCCTTCAACCCAGCAGCTCTACAGCTTATTTCAGCAGTTCCACATCTGCTTTAGCCGCCGCCGCCGCCGCCGCCGCGCCACCGCCGGTGCCCCTGCCGCGCCAGGAGTGCCGCGCCATATGCCGCCTCCGCCTGTGGCGACGCCTCCACCGGCACGCCCAGCTTGGTTGCCCGCATCGCCGTCCACTTATCATTCCGTGCGCCGCCTCCAGCCGTGTACACCTGCGGGCATGCAGGACAACCTCGTCTCATCAGAAAGGATGCTTGTGTCTAGCGGGGGCATGGGCGGGTCAGGACACCAGCGGGTTGGCAGCTGGCACCAGTATGCGGTCGGTCTGGCAGAAACCGCTCAACATGCTAGGCCTGTTGCTGCAGTCGAGAGCTCCAGCAGTGCGGCACCTCCCTTGGCAATGCAGTACCCATTCATGGCAGCCGCACCCCTGTCTGCGGCTACTGCATATCCTGTCACCCAGCCAGTGCCGCATGCAGGGCCTGGACGTCATCATTCACGATGGACCGGGTTAACTTCCAGCTTCTGAAGCTGCTCTCTCTAAAAGACATCCAGTATATGAGCTTCCTGCCGAGTCTGCTACTTCAATCAGCCACCAGACGCCATCACTCATGGCAGTGACAGTGGGCAGAGCACAGCACGCGCAGTACGCCAGCCACCGCCCGCAGCAGCCTGCCAGGTGCGCTCCCTTCCCCAGCCTCAATAGCACTCCGCGTGGAGCCGCGGCGCCCCGGTCTTACACCCTCGTCTGACTGCCGCACACAGGTAGCATAGGTTCAATCCAGCACGGCAGAGCCCATGAAGTCGATAGTCTTACATGTTTCCCTTTCACAGAGCCTTGAAAGAGGCACCCACCTTGGTCAACGGCGAGGCGCCCATGTCTCGAAGCAGGCCGTAGGCGCGGGCCTCGACGTCAGCAATCCCCTCCAGCAGACCATGCAGAAACAGTGCATCATCCCTTGGTCGCGGCTCCATCTGGGGCTCCATGCGTGGGTCGTTGACAGGGAAGCGCTCCCCGGGGGCCGGCAGCGGGTAGTAGCCCAGCTGCGGAGACGCGGCGACGTCGATGCGAGCAGTCAGCTGTGCGAGCTGAGCGTCTGTGAAGAAGCGGCGCAGCACCGCGCCGCCGGTGTTCGACGCGCCGCCTGCGATCGGGGCACACAGGTGCTGACGGCGGCAGATGGCCAGTCAGCTGGTGCCATGCAGATGTGCAGCACGTCGAGCAGCATGGCGACCTGAGGATGTCAGGAAGTTGCACATTGGCGCCTGCAAGACCTTGTGGCGGCGGCACCGCATGCTGCTGCACTGTGACGGTTTTGCGGATGACCGATTCGAGCCCAACAGGATGCGTGCAACAAAACCTCCGTGCCAGCTGCTCGCGGCAGTGGCAGAACTTCTGATGTAAGCCGTCGTGCTTTGCGTTTCTGCAATGCCCTCACCCACGAGCCAGGTGTCGCCGAGCCGGTGGCTGTAGACGCCGGTGGCCGAGTCGTCCACCCGCTGGCTGCTGAGCAGCTTCACCGCCAGCGTGCTGCCGAGGCTGGTCACCGCCGCGCCCAGGTCCGAGGGCTCGATGCCCACCGCCAAGAAGGCCGCGATGCTGTCTGCATCATGCGAAGGCACCCGTGTGAGATACTGAGGCCGCTGCTGGGATGCCAGACCCTACACCAGACTTTGAAGCGCTGAACCATCGGCCAAAGCCGGCAATGTCAACGCCCACTGTCAAAATCCGAGAGCTTTGCCGGTAGCAGGGACCCTGGCTGAGCTGGCTGCACAGTGCCGTAGCGTCACGCAGCCAAATACATCAAGTGCGCCTGCCACAGTCATGACCTGCAGCTCCTGGCCCTCTCGCCGGCTGAAACCCCAAGCTCTGTGCGAACACGCTTGTAGGGTCGGCCGCAGCATGCGAGATGACAATCTCCAAGCGGGCGCGGCGCTGCTGCTTGCGGGCCTCACCTGTGGTGCCGGTGCACACGAGGCAGTCCTCCGGCAGGCCAGTGCGCCTGGCGGCGTCCGCCGTGACGGCGGCCACTCCTGTGCCTGGCGCCAGCACCCGCCGCGGCAGCACGCCTGCGTACTCCTGCGTGTCGAGTCGCGCGCACATGAGACCATCAGCGCACAAGGAGGGAACACAGAGGGGACAGAGGGAAGCCACGGCAACTGTTTTCCTGATCCGTGCCGTCCAGTGACCGCCGGCCCAGGAGATGCTACAGACACATTGGATATCGACCCCTCTGGCCTGCCGCTGCAGTGCATGCGCACATGCATCCGCCACTTGGACTGTGCGCTGGGCAGAGACACGACCTTGGACTCGCAGGCTGGACACGGGAGGCGCTGGATGGAGTGTGAGGCCTTAAAGTCCACTCCAACTCGACTGCTGCCCAGACTTGCTTCGCAGATGCTGCAGGGCCGCGGATGGCGCCTCTAGTTGCGCAAAGGCTTGAACTATGAGCCGCAGCGAGCCGCGCGAAAGCCCCACCTGCGACGCCAGCCACTCGGGCCAGCGCTCCGCGGCGGGGTCGAAGCCGAGCTTCAGCGCGTTGTTCCAGTCGCTCACGTCCCACGCCCCGTGCAGCAGCGCCGCCAACCAGTCCGCCTGGTGGAGCAGCCCGACTTCCGCCCCCTGGGCTGCAGGGAACGCAGCATTTCGGACCGGCCTTTGCAGACATGCGGCAGCCTGGTGCTGCAGCCCGGCCGCCGCTGCCTGGGCTGTGCGCACGGCAGCGCGTAGGAGGCCACACCCTGGGAGTCGCCATCGATCAGTGTGCCACTGCCGCAAGAGGCGCAGCAGAGCTGTCAACCGTCCTAGCCATCCGGGCAGCGAGCAGGGGAGTAAATCGCTCCCTGCCGTCTATGCAGGGCAGCAGCAGCAATGACATCGATGATCGATGATGTCAGCACAGGGCTAGTGTGCAGCCGTTGCCCATTAGCGCCTGTGTGACGGCGAGATCTCAGACCGCATGATGCATCAGGCCTGTGCCTGCTCCAATGTATGAGAGTGCAGGTGCGGGGCATGCTGCACCAGGCGGGCCGGCACTCATGTCACACAGGCGCCAGCAATTGCCTAACAGAGCCAGATGTGCACAAAGCGCTGGCTGCTGCCCCTCGAAGTCAGCACATCGCTCGTGTCCTCGTCTTGCATCCCGTGCAAAGATGCGGCCAGCCAGCCTGCTGAACACCTTCCCAGCACCTTGGCAATGAAGCACACCAGGGGTCCAGCCGTCTGCCGGCATCTGTGACTCACCTCGACTGCGGCTACGGCGCCAGCCTGGCGCCACGCCAGCAACTTGGCCAGCGTGGAGGTCGATGCGCACACCGTGTGCCCCTCCGGCGCAATCTCCTGCAGCGGCAGGGTGCGGCATGATGGGAAGGAGGCGCAAGCAGCAGTTGGGCAAGCGAACCAAGCTGCGACTTCCTGTGGCGCCTGCCTTGCGTGAGGCGCGCCGCCAGCGGCACTTGACCTGCTGGCCCAGCTCGCGGCGGCTGAAGTAGCTCTGGTCATTGCGCAGAGCCCACTGGCAGGCCGGACACGCTCACACGCTCCTGGAAGTCCCTCGTGAGCCACGCAGCAAACCGCAGCAGCCAAATTTGCGCTCCGGCAGGGCCACCGTCAGAGCCGTCCCTGCAAGCAGCCACTCATGATGCCTCAAGCGCAGCAACAAGATGTCAGCAACAAGATGTGATCGTCCTCACGTTCACGGCCTCCACGGCCTCCCGCGGCTGCCCCTCGTTGTACAGCTTGGGCGCCGCCAGCAGCGCCCCGACATCCCTTTTGCGGTCCACCAGCAGCGCAGTGGAGGATGTGCCGTCGATCGCTATCGAGCACACCGACCGCAGCACGTCGCGCCCCAGGGCCTCCAGGTTTGCGAATAGCGCGCTGCGTTTGCATTGCAGGGACACACACGTTGCATTGCCGTCTCTGCATTGCAGCACAGCCAGCAGCAGCATGGCGCCCTAGCCCTGACGCGGCTCGCCCGGACGGGCGGGCTGCTGAATGAGCACACACCTCCTCCAAGGCTGCTCCAGGTGCTGCTTCAATGCGTTGAAGGATGGCAGATTTTATGCCGGCGAAACCAAGGTCATGCCGGAGAGGTGGAGGTGAGCCTGCTCAGGATAGGCAGTGGCATGCCGGCGGCTTGGAACACGGGAGCAGGGCTGCCTGATTTGCGCACCTCTCCCAGGTGGGGCCCCAGCCGTCGGCGCCGGCCTCAGCATACGCCTGGCTGGCCTCCGCAGCGATGTCGCCGCAATCTGGGACAGAACGTGCGGCAAAAACAGATGACCGCTGCGACATCAGCCTCGCAATAACGATGCAGGCGTCTCCAGGCCAATGCAGAAGAGGGTTCGCGTACTCAGCGCAACGACTCTGATGTCTGTGTAGTCACCGTCGATGGCTATGGCGCGCGCGCCGGATGTGCCAAAGTCCATCCCCAGGTATAGTGCGTCGGCGGTGGTGGCGACGCCAGCTTTTGCAGCCATGGCTGCACAGTCTCGAACAGCAGCCCGCTGCTCCTGCAGAGGAGCCTTCATGCCCAGCTCTGACTCCTGGTGGGCTCCAAGACGTGTCCCTTGGCGCATCTGGGTGAGGCCGCACCGCAGGCCTTGCCGCTGCAAGCCGCTGCTTGGCAAATGCATTCAGCTTTGAGTTTCGTGTCAAGCGTGCCTCCGACTGGATTCGACCTCAAACGCCGCCAGCAAAGGAGGAACAAGTGTGCGATCGATGCTACAACCGAAGAAAGCGCGGGACCCACTCTACTGCTGCGTGTGAGTTTTCATTTTCGGCTTCGGGTTCCGCAACGCTTGAATGAAGATGCTTCCTGATGCAAGCACGTTCAGTTGCACGCTGCACAGCGCGCAAATAATCAGTGAACGCGCGTTGCACCTCGATGCAAAACGCACGGGATCAGGTCTCCAAACCCTGCCGCACGGAACTCCAAGTACTCAGGGTCTTGTCACCAGACCCCAGCTTACAAAAATCTCAAATTGTCAATGCGAGTCCTGCCTATATAAAGGGTTCTGAAGGACTGCTGCTGCTATGAATTTAGCTCAGGCTCAGGAAGGTCGGACGCTGCCATTGCTGCGTGTAATGACGTCTTCGGGCCGCAGCTTCAGAAAGTGTTGGTAGCCATTCCGCTCGTGGCCGACTTGGCTGCTAGGCAGCAGCGACTGAAGGGTGGCGTCATAGGGCAGCACGCTGCGGCTCCAGAAGCCCGGCGGCACGTCCACAAACTGGATGCCGCCCGTGGACATTTCCTGTGCCACGGCATCAGGCACGCATGAGAGCAATGCGGACATGATGCAGAAGCTTGTCAAGCAGCCTGGACGGAGCTGATGCAACGGCAACTCAGACCTGAACACAAGAGATCCTATCAGCACTTGAACGTACAGCATCCTGTTGTGAACCATTGTTGCAGCAGAAGCCAATGGCATCATCCATCATGACAGCTCACCGGGTAGCCCCAGGGCCATTCGCGCCCCGGCTGTGTATAGTTTCTTGCCAGCGACCCTTCCTTCGTCCACAGCTCTGTCTGCTGCCAGCGCTGCAGCTGGGAGGCGCTGGCAATCCACATGCCCATGTAGGGAATAGACGGCTCCACATAGTGCGTGTGCGCACACAGCTGCGGCTGCTCCCTCCAGGCCCAGAACCTGCGTGCAGACAAATTCGCGATTCAGCAGCAGTCGGCTGCAATCCTGCAGCATGTGTCTGAGTATCTGCACCCCCCTGCCGCATGTGGGCAACAAAACTCCCGGCATCGCCTGAGCTGTGCAAAAGGGCAAGGCACGGCGACCCACTGCTGAAGCCTACCCGTCGGAGGGATTGACCACAGAGCAGCGCCGACCGCGCGGCAGCGATGCCTCCACCAGGCGCTGTGCGGTGAGGTTGATCTGCAGGTCCCTCATGTCCAGCATACGGGCCTCCCCGCTGCGGTGGTGCACCTCCGTCCTGTGAGTGTAGGGAGATGAGAAAGTAGGAAAAGCAGGCAATTTCACACCCCGAGCGCCAGCCTCAGTTCATGACCCTGCATGTAGTTTATGCCAGGCAATCTGACGAAAACCTGAATAGGCTGATTTGCAGAGCTCAAACGACCCTTTGCGGTTTGAGGCTTGCCTGTAGATGGCGCGAATGAAGCCGAGCGGCTCAAGGACCTCGGTGTCGGCGGCCCACGACTGCAGCGCCCGCCAGGACACGGCAGTGTCGTCCTCGACGTACATTGTGGCCGTGTAGCCTGCGCGGCAGGGGATGCACACTGCGTCATGGTCGGCACATTGCAGGTCTTGAGCGGTGTTGTCAGACTAGGCCAGAGCTGTGCAATTCTATGTCATGGGGGTCAGCATCTGTCATTCAAAGGGTTGCTAACTTCATCAGGTGCCCGGTCTTGTCGCCTCAGTTTGAATGCAGCTCGCCACATTGTCAAGCAATCCGCTCAAGCCAGCGCCACATGTATGCCCACCTTCAGCCGAACGGTTTGCAATCACGCCGCGATGCTCCCACAGCAGGGCATACTTCTCGTCCGGAGGCAGCGCATTGCGTGTGCCGCACACCCAGCTGGCAGGGAATCTCCACAGCTCTAGCGCTGCCTGTACTTTTGCTGGTGTATTGGTGACGATGCACACATCCACCGCCGTCGGGTAGGCGGCGGACTGTTCCAGCACCTGCCGCGACAGCGACACGGATCACTGAAGCCAGAAGAGATTCGAGCTGGCATGTCGTCGACGAGCGTCAGCGTTCGTAGCGATGCACTGCACATAGCGCACCCTGCACGCCTCCGCCACACTTGGCATGAAGGCTGTAGCCGCTGATTGACATCAGGGGGTTCAGAGATCCGGGCGACGAACCTGTCTAAGGTATACAAGCTTCCTGGCATTGAAATGGAACGACACACAGACGAGAAGCTTTGTCAGCAGCGGGTGCGGCGGCGTCGCCTGCGCCTCGCGGTGGCTGCACGGAAAGGCTGCGGCGAGGCTGGCGTCCCTCGAGCCGCTATTCAGTCTGTGGAAGGGCAGAAACAGGAAGAATGCAACGATCAGCCCGCAGCAGACGGTCCAAATCAGCCATGATCTGTCTCTGCTAGGCATGACTGTGCAACGGCGCCTGCATCCTGCACTCGGATCCACGTTCAAGGGTGAGCTTGAATGCACACACCAGCTAATGCTTGGCACATAATGCTCATCGTGGCA
Source organism: Deuterostichococcus epilithicus (assembly GCA_033439295.1). Lineage (NCBI taxonomy): Eukaryota > Viridiplantae > Chlorophyta > Trebouxiophyceae > Prasiolales > Stichococcaceae > Deuterostichococcus > Deuterostichococcus epilithicus. Next base: position 609,182 of record JAVTLE010000014.1, on the reverse strand, counting down.
GTGCTGTGCAGCTAGGAGGAAGGCATGTGAGCACAGCGTCCCGTACAAGGATCTCTGATGTTTGAAAACACCGCTAGAGAGTTCGATTCCCTCGGGAGTTCTGTGTCGTTACTGGACGGCCGCGGCGCGAGTCTGCACTGCGTTCTTTCTGTTGTGCACTGCATCCGATCTGATTGCGTGGAATCACTGTTGCCAGACGCTGCCTGATGCGCTACCGCCATCTTGCAGCACGACGGGGCTGATGACGTCCTCTCTGCTTTATCAGCAACGGTTTGGTCCACATCAGTCAAATCCCGGCCCTAAGCGCAGACCCCACTGGCGCCGTGCACGCTCAGAGGCTCACAGGCGCATAAGCACCGCCAGCAGCGAGCGGGGCCATGACGCAGGGCAAGAAGGCATACACACGGATGAGGGCTGGATCGGGGCGCGGCGGCAGCGGCGAGATTGGTCCATTGGTCCTAGCCTGGACCTGACGCCGGAAGACGCCATTCACATGCAGCTGGAGGTGTGCACACACATGCGAGCATGCACTGCTGAGTGGGAATGGGCTGCAGTATGACTCGATATTTAGCTCCCATTCCAGGTGTTCCTCATGCTGCTGAAGCTCATTCCTCGCAGGCGCTCCAGGACAACAATACGCCGTGGGTGGATCATGGTATCGAGGTGCCGCAGATGTGCTTGGCGCCGGCTGCATGGCAGGCGACCGGGACGCTAGCGATTGATTCCTCTTGGCTGTCGCACATCCTTGCACATCTACATGCAATCTCATCATGCAAAGCTGCAGAGGGGAATCTGTGCTCGCAGGTGCTTTACCGCTTTGCAGCCTTTGACCCATTCCAGCGGTCGCACTACTTTGGGTGCGCTGTGCAGAACTTTTCCTGGCACTGATGTCTTCTGGAAATCTTTGATTGGCAAGCAAGGCAAGTATTTCCGCATGAAATTGTGCAGGCGCAGCTGGGACCTGGGACAGTTTGAGCGCTTTCGGCGGTTGGCGCGCGACCAGCCATATGACATCCTGCTGCAGCACACCGACCGCCGCATCGCCAGCTCGCTCCAGGTTTGCAGTGTATGTAATTGGAGGCGTGAGGTGAGAAGTTGCTAGACCAAAGCAACAGCGAGATGCACAAAACAGAGGTTGCGACGCGCAAGCGGCCCAGCGCATGTGATGCGAACCTGGGATGCTTCTTATAGAAGAATACCTGGCTCGCAGGTGTCGGACATGCAGTGGACACAGCGGGTTTGGGTCCAAGGCTTCGCAGCAAAGCAATCTTCGGTGTTTGAATTCCACATGGTGAGTTTGTTCAAACAGGCATGACCGCCACTCCTTCCTCTCGTGCTGTGCCTGAGCAAATGAAAAGTTTCGCTCGGTGCTGCTGCGCGTGCATATTTGACCTGCTCAGTCGAGCTTCGCACTGCCACAGGTGCGGAGATGTGGCGGCAGGCATGATGGCTACTGGTTCACTGAAAAGCTCCTGTGCGACGGTGATGTTACCTCGGGATGAGCAGCTTTCCTGCGGCTGCCGGATTTTTGCGGCTGCGGCCGCCCAGCAATGATGACATCGGCGATGGGCGCCATGTTGGAGTTCAAGCAGCGAGCTTTGTGATATAGTTGTCATTGGCACGATCCGTGTGGATTGTATGTGCCACGATGGTACATTCTGTGGGCAGCGGAGAGGAAAGAGGAGGCAGCCGTGTGGTCATGGCAGAGGGGCTGCAGAGCGCGGATTCTGCGACAGGTGCACAAACTAGCGGAAAATGGTGCGGCCGGTGTGGCACAGCACTTCAATGCTACGATTGTAGAATCGTATGTACAGTAGTCGTCGGGCGAGTGCATGACTTGCAGTGTGCAAGCTAACATTTCATTCAGGCATCACTGCGATTTAAGGGCTTAGCACTTGCGTTTTTCGGGGCTTGCACATACTCTCCTGCAGTCAAACAGTCACAGCAGATGAGCAGCCGACCGCAAGCCGTCCGCATGACGCCATCGCCAGCAGGCGATAGGCGTAGAAACGGTGCCAATTGATCTGCTCGAGTTGAACGCCGCGCCGAGGCTGCACAGACACTGCTGCTAGCGGTCAAACACCGTCTGTGTTGCCGGCATTGCGCGCTGGTCGCCTGGCATGCTGCTGCGCAGTCTTTGATATGAAAAAGGATGAATCTTCGGGCACTGTTGATGCGACCGAAAGGTTCTTGAGTGTCGAGTCCACGAGGCTTGTGTCGGAAGTCGCACGGCCGACGAGGTGCAGCGATAGCCAGGAGGTCCGTCAGCACCCAAACATGGGAGAGAACGGGTCAGAGAGGCTTCCAATGCCGCACGATGGCATCGTCAAGGTGGAAACCGCGCCTCCGAAACCTCCGGGCAACGGCAAGAGCTCTGAGGTCAGCCAGGTGTCGGAGATCCTGCGCGCTCGCTCCTTCGCCAAGCTGCGCAACCAGAGCAACGGCGACCTGGAAGAGTGAGACTGGATCGATGCCGCTTGCTGTGCGTGGCCCGTGGCAGCATGCAACCTCAGCCGCATTCATGGCGCATGGCGGCATGATCTGTGGCGCTGCGGCGGGCGTGGTTGTGAGCCTGTCCTGTCCCCCTGACAAGATTATGCGATGAAAATCCCGAGTGCTCTCAGAACAACAACTGGCGCCCCGCTGCGCCTTAGCCTGTCAGCTTGGCTGCGCATCTCTCGAAATGCGCGGCTGGGCTTGGCGCCCTGGCAATTCAGATCGCTGCTTTGCCTGCCTGGGTCATCCGTCCCCACTGCTCTGTAGGGGCCCGCGGCAGGGCGTGCCCCGGCGGGTGCCCAGTCTCACCACGCTGGTGGACAGCTTCACGGCCGACATGGACGGGGACAAGCCCATCCACAGGTCTGTGCTGCAAGCATGCAAGCCCTAGTGTATACAACATGCGACAGCATGCCTTGGCAGCACGGCTCGCGAACCTGGCGGCGGCGGCATGATGGCAGCGGGATCAGCGTCACCTACGTGTCACAATTCGCCGGCACATCACCTCAGCGTTAGCTGTGAGGCGTGCACACCGAAGCCACAGCGCACCGGCAGACCATACACATGCATCTGTGTTTGGATGCTGACTTGCTGGGACTTCATGTTGCACCATGAGGAGCAGACGTTCAGGGCAGCTTTCCTGCCGCAGTATAGCATGATTTTTTGCGCGGCCTGGCATCAGCGCGGGCAAGCACACCTGCACATCCAATCGGTTGGGCTGAAACCTGCGGTGTCATATCCATGTCAGCTTGAGACCCTGGGCAAGCCACTTGCTGAGCCCACCTGCATGGCTGCACCTGTGCAGCATTCTGGTGGCGAACAATGGCATCGGCGCCGTGAAGTTCATGCGCTCTGTGCGTACCTGGGCGTACAAGGCCTTCGGCTCAGAGCGGGCGCTGACGCTGGTGGCAATGGCCACCCCGGAGGACATGCGCATGGTGCGTTCTGACGCAGTGGCGCTTTCCCGGGCCTTGACTGCGCCTGTGATGTCTGGCGGCGGCGCAGGTCTGGGCTGCGGGCTGGTTCTGGAGCTCCCATGGGGCTCGTCCTCTCTGTGTTGCGAGGCACCATCTGGCAATGCCAGTGGACATGCAGCTCAGCTTCCCAGGCTGGGGACAGCAGTGGCCCTCGCCTTGGAACGCCAGCTGGGTAGCACGGCATGCACCTGGCGAAGCATGCCTCACAGCAGTCGGAGTGGCTCTGACCGCAGAAGCTTACCAAGGCAACCGCCTTTTCGGGTGGGGTGTGGCAGGGGAGATCCTGCAACAGATGTGGCACCTTACGCACACGCTGGCAGATGGAGCGTTGTGGTGGAGGAGCCTATGGAACCTGCAGCAGACAAGGCATTCTGCCATGCCCCACTCGAGGCTGCACAGCAAACACCGCTGCTGCCCCGTCAGCTTGAAATGCTATGCAGTGCAGGACCACAAGCACATGCGTCTGGCGGGACAGCGGTGGAGGTGCATGGCGAACCCGCGACAGAACAAGAGCCTTTCATCATGCTATTTTCCCCTGAAGGCTGCAAACTGAAAGGTGCATCACGCAGGACGCTGAGCACATCCGGCTGGCGGACCAGTTTGTGGAGGTGCCGGGCGGCCCCAACGTCAACAACTACGCCAACGTGCGGCTCATCGTGCAGGTCGCTGAGCGCGCTGGCGTCGACGCCGTGTGGCCCGGCTGGTGCGGCACTGCTTCCCACTGCCGCAGCAAAAGGCCTGCAGCAGAGCGCATTGCTGCTGCTGTCCTTCCGCTTCTGATAGTGCCAGTCACGAGGTCTCAGTTGTCGATGCAAGCCTGCTCTAGCCGGTGAAGCTGGGCCTGTGAGGAGCGTGTGCAATGCCTCGGCTAGCACCTCGTTGAATGCTGCCGAGCGGGCCATTGCCTACAACTGCACCAGGGGTCACGCGTCCGAAAACCCGGAGCTGCCGACGGCGCTGGCGGCGACATCGAGTCGCATCCGCTTCCTTGGCCCGCCTGCTGCCGCCATGGCTGCCCTGGGTGACAAGGTGGGCGTGTTAGTGTGTGGCGTAGGTTTAGGACCGACTTCGACCATGCAGCGAGACTCGAGACACCTTTCCCCAATATCGCCAATGGCCCTGATTTTTTAAGTGGTCTCCTGTCAGAGCTATTGCGCAGCTACCTCCGCACACGGTTATCCGTCTGGTCCGCTGTATGCATAAGCTGCAGTTATGTGCGGCAGCTCACTGTGCCGCAAGTCCGATGAAGGTTCGTTGACCCTGCTGCAGGTGGGGTCGACCATCATTGCGCAGGCGGCGGGTGTGCCAACACTGCCGTGGAGCGGCTCTGGCGTCACAGTCGACTACGCCGAGTGCCACGGCGTCATCCCGGTAGCCCCTTGGGACCTGTTCGGACATGCATCCTGTTCTTTCTGGCAGCCCACGCGCAATCCTGCTGGCGGTCCGCATTGCCCAACCGCGCATGTGTGTGCAGCTCTGGGGGAGTTTGGGAGCAGTGCCTGCCATGAAAGCGAAGGCCTGCACCTCGTGTTTCTTCTGAAATCGAAAATCTTGGCGCGCATGTGTTGCGCAGGACGACCTGTACCAGCAGGCCTGCGTGCACAGCCTGGAGGAGGCCCTGGAGCGGTGCGCCCGCATCGGATACCCCATCATGCTCAAGGCCTCCTGGGGCGGCGGCGGCAAGGGCATCCGCAAGGTGACCTTCAGCGCTGGTGGATATCTTGGTCGATGGCCGACACGGTAGCTAAATTTGCGCAGTCTCGTTGAGCGATCCATGACACTACCGACCAAGCCCGGTCAAAGCTTGGCGCTCAAGGCCGCAGGTACTTGGCCGCAGTAGCAGGCTTCATATTCTGCCAGCTGCGATGCCATTTGCAGGAAAAAAGGCACAGGAAGGCGACCAATTCGTGCTGCCGGTCGCAGGTCATGAACGAGCAGGACGTGCGGCTGATGTTCAGCCAGGTGCAGGGCGAGGTGCCGGGGTCGCCCGTGTTCGCGATGGCGCTGGCGCCGCAGTCGCGCCACCTGGAGGTTCAGCTCATCTGCGACATGTGCGGCCACCATACTCACTGCTGCACATTGACACAGCTCTCTGAATGCCATGATACTGTTGAGCTGCTCTCATTTTGCTGCTATTACCCGCTTGGGGTTGCTACATCCCGAAGGTCCAGGCCACCTGCAAGCCGCCCGGGAGTTTGCGCCCATGCCAGCTGCTAATGCCCTTCCAATCTCCTTTCGCGTGCCTGCAAGGGTCTTGCTGAGGCTGTCTGCCCGCGCTGCAGGCATGGCAATGTGGCCAGCGTGCACTCGCGCGACTGCAGCGTGCAGCGGCGGCACCAGAAGATCGTGGAGGAAGGCCCTGTGTCTGCCGCGCCACCTGCCACGCTGCGCGCCATGGAGGTGTGCTGCTGCCGAACAGCCCTGTTGCAGCCGCAGACCGTCTGAACGGTCCGTTTTCAAATAAACTGGATTCCAAAGTAGCTGGCTAGCAAGTCGTGTCTGCTGTGCGCAACGAGCTTGGTACCTCGTAGTTCACTCCCAGCACACACACACACACACACACACACACCCAGCTTAGCTGTGCACGCCAAAGTGGTGCGAGTCTGTGGCGGACCCCAAATCGTGGACGACTGTCTGCCGAGAATGCACTTGATCGGACTGAGCATGGACGGCACCATATTGTACGAGCATGCCTGCAGGACCCAGACCTGGCACATGAGCAGCAGACTGGTATCTGAGTGAGTGGCTTGGCAGCTGCAGGCCATGCCCGGCTGCCTGAGGTAGAACCCCAGGCAGTGTGCTGTGCAATTCAAGGTGTCAGGCGCTGTGTCCGGACTGCTGCAGTGGAATATTCAAACCTCCTGACACTGTGCAACTGAATACGCCTGAATGTTCCAAGATTCGCAGGCATGCCCCAAGGCGCTGGCGCATGCCTGCGATTAGTGGTGGTTGGCACCGAAAACATTACTTCAGGCAGCTACGAGAACCTGAGGCTTGTCTGCTGTCCTGTAGACTTGTGCCACGGGGCTGGCATGTGCGCTGGGCTGGCGAGCATCACCCTGCAACAGAGCTTCACCTCCACAATGTGTAGAGCTCTCAAAAGCCCTTCATGTCCGCAGGCACAGGCTCAAGTGTTGAGATCTCAAAGCTGCTGCCCAGGAAGAGAATGTGAGCAATAAATCCTCCTTCACAGGGTTGCAGGCGGGCTCGCGGGCGCTGGTGCGCGTGGTGAGCTGTGTAGGCTGCTGTTGTCCAGGGTTTGCATCTGCACACATTGGGAGGTCCTCTCATGGCCGCAGGCATGCGCACGGGCGCTGGCCCAGGCGGTGGGCTACGTTGGCGCCGCCACCGTCGAGTTCCTGTACGTCATCGCCGAACGGAAGTACTACTTCCTGGAGCTCAACCCCCGGTTGCAGGTGCGCATTCCGCTGATTTTTGCTGCATGAAAACGCGACTGCAGGTGCGCGGTGCCAGAGGGGTTCTGGCGTACGAACCTAAGGCTGCAGGTGCGTGGGGATGTTACCAACCGATATGATGGCATTTGAGCTGGGCACCGTTTACGTAGTCTGCAGCTGCAGGGCTTGCAAAACATTGAGGCCTGCGAGCTGCGACCTGCCATCGCCACCTAAGCAAGCAAACCATGGTCGGATTAGGTCGGACACTGCTGCAGGCGGTAGCCCTTCCATTGGCTGTGGATTACCTCGGCAAAGCAGCAGGACGAGCTGTAGGGTTGCGATTCCTTAGCAGTGTCCGATCAAGCATCTGCCTGTTAAAACACCAACCCTCAACCTCGTGAATGCACGCACGTGTCACCTCACATACTGCGTCTCCCTCCCAGCGCGTAGCTGCGCTCTGACATCCAAGCGCAGCAGAGTGCCAGCCCGCATGCCGCACCGTCAGACCTCGGGTTTGATACCCTGAATCCTCTCACTCCTCCTTCCGAAGCAATCTTGTCGTCTGCTGCAGCAACCACGCCTCCTGCACAGCTGAAGCAAGTCTTCACAAGGTTTCCCTTGATGTAGGGTGAAGCACCCGGTGATGAAGCTGCTCAGCGGCCAGATGGTTGTTCTTCCTTCATGCTTTTGGTACCAGTTGACAGAGCTTCTTCGTGTACCGGGCTTTGCAGGTGCAGCACCCGCTGCTGGAAAAGATTAACGGCGTCAGCCTGCCGGCGGCCCACGCTTTTACTTCTACGACTTTTCCCTCCCCTCCGCCTGCAGGTGGAGCACCCGGTGACGGAGATGATCAGCGGCGTCAACCTGCCGGCGGCGCAGGTGCAGGTGGGCATGGGGGCGCCGCTGCACCGCATCCCCGATATTCGGCGCCTGTTCGGGCGCGACGCCGACGGCGCCTCGGCCATCGACTTCGAGCGGGACCCGCCGACGCCGCCCCTGGGTGAGGAGAACGGCTCATTCTTCGTTGGTCTCTCAGCCACTTGCGAGGGCTGGTCTCTGGGCTGCTTGCACGTGCTCTTCTGATTCTGACGAGGGCAGTTGGGAACAGGGAACCTTTCTGAGGTCGCCCCTCCAGTCTCGGTCGAGGAAGCTGCGAGGCAATGACTGGCTTGACAAGGACAGATGAACGTGCAGCTGTCCGCATTGCGGCTGCACTTTCTTTGCTGTCATACACTGTCCACTGCCTTCCTGAGCACACAATGTTGGCAACGCTTCAACTGTCACTCTGCCGGCTTCCGCATCTTTGCGATCGGCCTTGGGGCTTGGCGCCCGCAGCACATTGATGAGCCTGTTGGCAAAGATTGCACATGTCCGGTCACACCTGCCGAGCTGGACTGCCACAAGAGGGCTGACTCCCACCATGCAGTGGGTGCACACCAGACCTGGGTCTGTGAGGAGGACCAGGAGAAGGGTGCGACATTTCAGAACCCTCACGAGCTGCCCTCTGGCAAAAGTCCTCGCGGCAATTGTGACCCTCCCTGTCACGCAGAGCTCCCGGGGAGCAGTCTAGGACTTGGGCGACCCGGTGAGGTCTGGCAGTAGGATACTCTCCCGATCTGTTGGAAACCTGTTGCCTTCAGTCCGCCGCAAGCCCTCTCCGACGAGCCTCTCCTGCTGCCTTCGCTGACGGACCCTGTGTCGTTTTGCAGTCTGTAGGCACGTAATGGCGGTGTGGATGACGTCAAAGACGCCAGCGACGGCGTAAGCCACGGGGCTAAGCAAATGTCAGGACCTACCTCACCCCTGTCAACTCACATTGTCCCATTGCCATTTCGAACCCGCCACTGCAGGCCACGTGGTGGCGGTGCGCGTGACGTCGGAGGATGCCAACGACGGCTTCAAGCCCACATGCGGCCTCATCGACGAGCTGTCCTTCCGCTCCACGCCCGACGTGTGGGGCTACTTCAGCGTGAAGTCAGGCGGCGGCATCCACGAGTTCTCAGACTCCCAGGTTTACAGATTTCCCACTTTTATTTCCCAGATGTGTCCTCGGGCATCTTGCTGTTGTGCCTGGCGCCTGGCAGCTGTTCAGGAACTAGGAGGCATGTGTCGCTGGCTGCCTGCATGAACCGCGCGGTGACCAGGCAGCAACAGGCGACGCTGGTGTCAGCAGCGCAGTGCTGCACACCCCAGCCGTCGCTGCTGGGAAGAGCGGCTCGTCACACCCCATGAAAATCCTCGAAATGTTACAGGCTGCTCCAGCTCGCAGACGCGCTCGCGCATGATCAGCAAGCTGACTGCCAGCAGCAGCGGCTGTTCACTTGCTGCTGTGTGTTGTTCGACTGGCGCAGCTCGGGCATTCGCTGTGCTGTCGCGATGTCCACGGCCGGCATTAATGCTGTGCGCAGCTCGCTGCGGATTCTCGAAACCACAATGCATCCTGATTCTGCTGCAGTTCGGGCACCTGTTTGCACGTGGCGACACACGGGAGGCGGCGGTGCGCGCCATGGTGGTGGCACTCAAGGAGGTCAAGATCCGCGGCGAGATCCGCACCATCGTCGACTACGCCGTCGACATGATCCAGGTGGGGAGGCGTGCAGGAAGCGCACGGACCGGAGAACCTCCAAGAGCACTCTCTGTGGCCAGCACTCGGCTCCGAATAGGGTCATCTCATGGTGTGTTTCAATTTATCATTTACTGAAAAGTATATATGAACCTGATCCTGCACCTGCAGGCGCCAGAGTTCGTGGATAACAGGATCCACACCGGCTGGCTGGACTCCCGCATCGCTGCCCAGGTGGGAAGTCGCTGTGCACATCTGCTCGTGTGCTGCTTCGTTGATCTGGCCCCAGACATGACTGCAGCTCCTGCGTTTCATCGGGACCTATACCGCTGACCAGGCAGACACTCTTCGCTGTACATCACGTGCTGAAGGACTATCCTGGCGTCGGTCGATTCAGAGCTGGGTCAAGCCTGCACAAGAAATCTAGATGTTTACAAGTCATTCTGAATTCGCTGCAGCCATGGCCTTGCAGGTCAAGGCAGAAAAGCCAAAGTGGTACCTGGCGGTGATAGCGGGCGCCGTGCTGCGCACGATGGGCCACGTGTCCAGCCGCGCCGCCGACTTCCTGGGCTACCTGACCAAGGGGCAGCTGCCGCCGACGCACATCTCGCTGACGCGCTTCCAGGAGGCACTGGTACTCGACGGTGTGGCTTCATTTCATTTCACTTCAGTTCACTTCTCTCGATGCAGTTGTCCTCGTAGGCAAGCCAATCTGCATTGCCTGTGCCTGTCACATGTTGTGACCAGCAAGAGGCAATTGCATGGTCGCCGCTGCGACAGTTCGAGCAGAGCTCGGGGGATGCGACTCGGCTGAGGTGTGGGTGCTGCCTCTGCACGCCTCGGTATTGAACTCTTGGGCCATCGTCAGTGACCATTGCCGTCGAGCTTCAAGATGGCGGTGCACAGCACAGCATAGCACTCTCGAGCTCCCCCCCGTTTTTACGGCCCCATGTAGACTGCAGTACTGGGGCCTGCGCTCATGCTGGTACAAATAGGCAGCCTAAACTCCCGAGATCTGTAAGCGGCATGTCGATCTCTCTGCCTCAATTGGAACAGACCCAATTTGACGACCGCAGCCCTCCCAGACCGGCTGTGGGCGACATGCACAGCGGCGTCACGTCCCAAACTGACGGCATTTGCTGGCGCCCACGCCGGGAAAGAACCAGAGTACCCACTCTGCCAACTGGATAGCCTGAACCTTGCCGCCGTAGCTGCAGGCGTTAAGTATGCGGTGGGCGTCGTGCGTAGCGGCGCGATGTCGACGCGGCTGACGCTGGGCGGCACCTCCGTCGAGGCGGTGGTGCGACACCTCAACGATGGCGGACTGCTCATCCAGGTGGGAGAAATACAGCGCAACAGGCTCTCGTGGCTGCAGGATTAGGGTCCACACCGCAACATCATTTCCAGCATTGCTGGAAGGGTTTTACCTCTGGGCGAGATCATGAATCTGCTGGATGGCAGCTTCATGCTGTCGTTAAGCTCTTGTCGGCGGCCGTACACTAAAAGGCAAATAGAGCTGCCTACCTGCATCTGCCATCATTGCACAAGCACCGAACGCGCGAGCAGTCAAAAGCCACCAATGGCAGAGGCTGCACTGTTGCTTTGTGACAAGGGCGCAGTGAAGCCAGCGGGCAGGCCACTCTGGAGCTGGCAGGATTTGTAGGGCATGTAGAAGCAGCGTGGCTGCATACGCGGCCGCAACAGCGCACACTCCAGCATTCAAGATCAATTCTCCCTTGCGCCAAGCGCGGACTCTGCTGAGACATGGCCACTCGGCCAGCATGCTGCACAACCCAAATAGAGAGAAGCTACGATGTATGAATTTGTTGCCTTTTGCCTCCAGATGGACGGACAGTCGCACGTGGTGCACTCTGAGGAGGAGGCCATGGGCACACGGCTCACCATCGACAGCCTCACCTGCCTGCTCGCTAACGAGGTGCGCTTTCGCAGTAATCTGCGCCCTCGCTGCTGACGCCGCGAGCGTGCGCTGGAAGGGCAGACGCTGCCGCCTCCTGTCGGTTCCCCGCGAGCGTCCATGTGTGAAAGGCCATCAGGCCCGACCCTCAGACACTTTTTCTGACGCCCCTATGCTGCACCACACAGGGTCGCCAGGTGTCGATTGTTCTGTGAATGCAGGTGGACCCCAGCCAGCTGAAGGCGCCCAGCCCAGGCAAGCTGGTGCGCTACACTGTGCCCGACGGCGGCGCCGTGGCGCCCGACCAACCATATGCCGAGGTGGAGGTGCGCAGCTTTGCCTTGGTCTCTCTCAAAAGAGGCTTATAACAAACCCGCAGGCTATGACAGCCTCCAGTGCCTGTCCAGTACGCTCTACCCCTGGACTAGCTCAGACACAGCTTGGAGGTCTGGATCAGTCTCTGCTAGCCCTGCGGCATGTAGTGCAACATTGCAGGACCTGGCGGTGCCGGCGGGTCGTCGTGCGGTATTGTGTGCGTCTTTGACGCACATAGATGCATTGCCAGGAACCGTCACAGTGCTGCTTTGGTTCTTAAGTTGCACAGCCTTGCGGAGCTGAAGACTTGTTTCTGGAATACATGGCAGGTCATGAAGATGTTCATGCCGATGCTGGCGCCGGCGGCGGGCACGCTGCGGTGGCGCCTGCCGGAGGGCTCCATCCTGGCGGCCGGCGACCTCATCGCGACGCTGGACCTCACGGACCCCGGCGCTGTCACCCAGGCGGAGCCTTTCACAGGTACTGACCAAAGACTACGAGATCTGCTTCAACTAGCGGATGTTTGCCTGCGAAAGTCCCGTCTCCGTTTCGCCAGTGTCAGCGGAGTGACTACCATTCGCAGCCCGTTGCCGCCCAGTGATGCATATGTCTGCGGTATAGCAAGGGCATCTCATCTCGACACCTGTGTGGCCCGCAGGCAACTTCCCGCACATGGGGCCGCCGCAGCTGCAGTCTGGAGGTGTGGACACCTGGTTTGCAGCCGCGCTGGATGCCGCAAAGTCAATCATCGCAGGTGCGATGCTCTTGCAACGCGACCAGCATGCTTGGTATCTCTCCAACGACAGGGTTCAGCCTGCACAATTTGCATACCAGAGCTGCGCCTTCAGCGTCACATCTGCATCCCGTGTCTGCCGCAGACTTATTCCATCGTGTGCATGACATTGCACCAGGCTTCAACCACCTCGTGGACGCTGTCATGGAGGGACTGCTCAGGACACTGGACGGCCCCAGAAAGGAATACCCACCTTGCGAGGTCATCCACTCCAGTTTCGGTGTATGACCGCAGGCTTCGACCACCCGGTGGAGGCCGTCATGGAGGACCTGCTGGGGACGCTGGACGACCCGGCGCTGCCGCTGCTGCAGTGGTCCGACAAGGCCTCCGCCGCGCAGGCGCGCCTGCCGCCGCGCCTTTCCGCCCAGCTGCAGGTGCGATACAGCTGTTGCGACACAGGTCCTTGCACATGTGGTCTCGGCTGCGTCGAATCAGGCTCGCTGGTGTCGCTGTGGCGGGTGACTGGTGGGCGCGCTCTCGGGGCATTCTGGGCGGTGATGCTGGCGGACTGTCAGGCAGTCCTCGTGAGAATGGGCACCGGGAAACGTTGAGTCTTCTGCTGCTGCTGCTGCTGCTGCTGCTGCTGCTGCTGCTGCTGCTGCTGCTGCTGCTGCTGCTGCTGCTGCTGCTGCTGCTGCTGCACGTGCATATGATAGGGCAGCAGCAGGCTGCGTTTGAAGACACCTCGCACGCCCTTGTTGAGGAGAGCTTGGTGGGCATGAATCGATGCCTCTGTGGATTCCTCCGAGATGGCGTGTGTTGTCCTTGTCGCGCCTGCTTCAGCGTCCAGCATCCCAAGTCCTGGTTGATGCAGATCTTACTTCAGCTGTCACTGGAGCCTGTGAGCTACCAGGCAGACGCTCGCCTACTCGTACTTTGGCAGAGAGGTCTGCTGGCCCTGCCCCTGGGACTCCATGGTCCGTTTCATGCCATAGTGGTCACTGTGCTGCACCAGAGCTGGCGGACAGCTACAGGGCGAGGCGTGAGGCGGGTGTGGGCATTGGCATTGAGATCTCCTGCTCAGCCTGATGACAACCAATACAGATCTGATGTCTTCCAGGCATGTATTGGAAACCGGATCTCAAAACCCTGATGCTGTGTGCAGAAAGTGGCAGACTGGTATAAAGCGGATCTGCAGGCGGTGGTGGACACCCCGGCCTGGGACATTTCAACCTCACTGACCAATGCTGATATCAACATTGTTCCGCGCTGCTCGAAGATGCGAGAGTCCACTGTCGCGCAGGAGCTGACGGACCGGTACAAGGCGGAGCTGGAGGCGGCGGAGGCGGCGGCCGGCGACGCCGACATCTCGCCCTTCCCGGCGCAGCAGCTGCTGGCGCTCATGGGTGCTGCGCTGCAGGTGCGCTGGTCGCACACTCTCTCTCTCGTCAACCGACAGCAGACTGGGCGCCTGCATGCCCCACACCGCAAGGGCAGCACCAGGCAGGCGGCAGACACGGGACATCTCGAAAGTTGTCGCAGATGGATGATGCTCGATAAGAACCCTCCTCTCGATGTATCGACATCTGTGCATGCGCGCCGCAGGCGGCGCCCGAGAAGGAGCGCTCCGCGCTGGCGGGCACGATGGCGCCACTGCGGGCGGTCGCGGAGCCGCACGCCGGCGGCCTGGTGGCGTACGCCCGCCACGTGGCGCTGCAGCTGCTGGACGCCTTCCTGGCGACCGAGGAGCGCTTCCCCGGCGCCGCCGGCTCGCCCTCCGAGCAGGAGGTCATCGACCTGCTGCGCCAGGTGCGAACAGGGGTTGCTGCCTTCCAGGGGTTGCTTTGAGTGTCTTGGATGGCACTGCGCCCCCCAGCGAGCAGGACATCATTATCATCCTGCCCTAGGTGTGGCGCAGTGTCGCGGGGCAGCTGCGACTCGCTGGTGTTGGGTTGTGGAGTGTTAACATGCATGCAGGGAGAGTGTCGACCGGCGCACATGCGGCACAACCAGGCTGCGCGGTTTACTCTGCATGCGCTCGAACACATCACTGAGATGCATGGATGGCAAGGGATCGCTATGTGCAGATGCTGTCTCAAATGCTGGTATGTCCACACTGTTGCACGCCTGCAACTGCGGCGCAGGAGCACAAGGACAAGCTGAGCGAGGTGCTGGACATCGTGATCGCGCACCAGGGGGCGCCCCTTGCGGCGCGCCTGGTGTCGCGGCTCCTGGCGGCGCTGGTGGAGCCCACCCCGGAAGACTACCGACGCGTTCTGCGCCGCCTCGCCGCCCTGGAGGGTGCGTGCGTTCGATTCAACACATTCCTCTGTCGATGTGGTCCTCCTTAGCGCCGCGTCACTGACGACATGTTTTGTGGCGCCGCACCGCGCGCTAGAAAGCCCCTGAGCTCAGCAGGTCTGTCAGGGGTGAGGTCAACCCTGCGCGCCACCACCAGGATCTGCGCCGCCTCGCCGCACCGGAAGGTGACTTTATGATTCTTTGAGAGCCTGCTGAGGTCGGGACGCACCGTGAAGTGCCAGCCGGCACCGGCACTTGCCGCGGCGCCATGCTGCGCTGGAAGGATGAAAACTGTGAAGAACCAAGGTCATGGAATCACACCGGACTTGCAGATTTTGATACGACTGCAGAACACCATTGCTGCAATGTCACTGCTGGTGAGGCACACCGCTTCTCAGCGCTGGTCGGGCCCCAGACACTCCTCGGCTTGAGTGCCCCATCAGTGTTGGGAGGTCTAGGTGCTTCACCATCAGTGGACTGCGCTGATGACGGGTTTGAGAAGAGAAGATTATGGCAGACACTTGGCATGGCTCAGCCCCAGGCGCTCTACACACCTCGAAGCAGCACTGGTCTGACAGCCCGCTTTGGCTGAATGCCTGCAGGCGGCGCAGCGGCGGAGGCGGCGGGCCACCCGCCAGCACAGCCATGGCGGCTCTCAATACCCCCAACGAAATTGTAATTGAGTGAGCCCTAAACCCACAACTCTGACTGTCCGCCCGCAGGCGCTGCTACCGCCGAGGTGGCGGGCCACGCGGGTCGGCTGCTGGAGCGGTCGCTGCTGGGGGAGCTGCGGGCGGTGGTGGCGCGCGCCCTGTCCGGCCTGGACATGTTCTCCGGCGACCTGTCGGAGCTGCTGGCGGGCGACGCCTTCGCGCCCGGCTCCAGCCCGCCTGAGGTCCGTGCTGCTGGAGGCCCTGGGTTGTCGTTGCTTGCAGACTTGCAGACTTGCAGACTGCCCCAGGTCTGCAATCCCATTGCTCGTTGTCTCTGGGACTTGCAAGACGGTCGCCTGCCTTCCGCTGGCGTCAGCCATGGCTCACGCCACAAGACGCATTCCACATCTCATCTGGCAAGCTACACCCAGGGCTGCATGAGCAGAGCAATACATCGCACAGGCTTGCAAGAAGTGCATCGCTCCTCTCCTGCAATGTGGCTCTTGCAATGTCTGACATTTGCCATTGTGCATTGTAAAGGCCGCAGACCGTCCTTGCAATGTGCGCATTCGAATGACGCAGCAGAAGGATGGTGTCGCCAGTGTCTCAGCACTTTCCCAACCGAGTTGACACACAAACATTTCCCCCAGGGCCGGCGCATGACGGTGGCGGAGGGGCTGTACAGCGGCCTCGGCGACGGCGGCTCGCCAGCGCGCGGTGCCCGGCGCCTCAGCTCCGCAGGCCCCACTGCGCAGGCAGCCGCCGTCGAGCAGAAGACGGTGCGCCGGCACTTGAGAGAATATCGCCTTCCACTTGAGACTCCCGACCTGGGACGCTGTCAAGAGAAGGGCGCCGGCAGCCAGCTTGCACGCGACATCCCTGCTCCCGGTATGCCCGCCAGGCCGGGCATGCCAGCCTTGGTGCACTGTTCGTGCAACCTGGCGTGCTCTGCAGCCATGATGCAATGCCTGCACAACAATGGCACCCAGTCAGTGGCACCTGATGCTTGGAGTTCCTGGCTGCAGGCGAGGCTGGTGGAGGCGCCGGCGGCTGTGGAGGATGCCCTCGCGTCGCTGCTGGTGCACCCGGACCCTGTTCTGCAGGTAAACCAGGGCAGGCTGTCTCCCTCCGGCTTGCACTGACGTCTGCTCCCTGTTGCGGAATTAATTAGTCGGTATCATCCTGCATGCAGTTTTGCAGGCATGACGGCTGCAACCGTTACACTGAGAAAACACCTGCTGTTACTGCCAGCGACAGCCACAGCGAGACCTACAGGCACGATGCCTGATCGGGGAATCGTGTGGCTTGTGCGACAACAGGGCCGTGCGCTGACGACCTACATCCGCCGCATCTACTTCCCCTTCCTGGCGACGGAGCCTGTGGTGCAGCCGCTCAGCGGCGGCCGTGCCGGCGGCGGCGGTTTCCGCGCTGCGCTGTGGACCCTGGCTGGGCCGCATGACAATGGCGGCGGCGGCGGCAACACCGGCGCCGGCACGGCAGCAGAGGATGTGACATCACAACCATCCCTTCCACTGCCGCGGCTGGGCGCGGCGCTGCTCATACCCTGCCTTGCGGACCTGCCGGCGGCGCTGTCGGTGCTGGAGAACGCCATCCGGCAGTCCGGTGGGTCGCTGACTTGGATGTCGGTTTTTCTGCTGGTTTTTCGTTTACCTCCTGGTACGTTGGTTACCACTTGCTGCGCACAACTTGCTTGTCGTCCTTGCGGAGGTGCTGCCTGCCTCTACATGCTGGCATGCAGGCTGCTACAGATCTGTTGAGAATGGGAATTTGTGCCGTGTGGACGGAATGGGACCCCTAGTCAGAAATGCTCCACCGGCTGCTGATAGGGTGCCGCCCATTCTGTGTGCACAGGCCTGGGCGACCATTTGCCAGGCACGCTGCATGTGGCGCTCACGGCACCTGGTCTCGCGGCGCTGAAGTTGTCATCCGCGGCGGCCTCTGCCAAGCCTGCGGGCTTCCCAGCAGGTGTGCCTGACACCCACTCAGGCACCGTTCTTGCACCCTTGTCGATAGCTTGGTTCCTGCTTGATGTGTTGGCAGCGGCAGAAAAACGTTTATGCATGGCATTTCCTGAGTTGCCACAGGTGCTTGCGCCACAGCTCGCCTCTGCCCAACTTGGCTTTCGATACTCTGTATCAGCCATCTTTGGACTTGCCTGTAGGTGTTGTGCCTCTCATCCTGGTAGAACATTATGAATCCCTGTGTCTGCAGGGTCGCCAGCTGCCATGTCGGCAGTGGCGGACGCCCTGCTGGCCGGCGGCGCTGACGTGGCGGCGGCTGCGCAAGCGGAGGTCGCGGCCTCCGCGGCTGACATACATGCCGCAGGTGGGCTTGCCCCACCAGGTTCTTGGACACTCTGACACTAGTTCTGCAAAAGTGCAATGCATGCACATGTTGCAATGCCGTCAGCACAGCGCCTGTGCGCTCTCTGCTGTTGTGGAGCTATGCTGGCGAGCGCTCAGGAGCTGCGTTTCGTCAATGTCCCAGGCTTCAACTGCGTGAGCGTGCTGGCCAACCACGGACGGCTGGGGCCACTGCGGGCGGGGCTGTGCTGGACCGCTGCCGCAGGCGACTTCCAGGCGGACCCTGTGCTGCGCACCCTGGAGCCGCCGATCGCAGGTTGGTTTGCAATCACTTCTGGTCAACAGTGTTTCGTCAACAGCGGCGACACGATCACTTGTTGATGTCGACCATGTGCAGCTTCCAAAATGCGCAAAGCTGCATGCTGCAGCAGCGACTGTAGCAGTAGGATAATCGTTGTCGAACTATGCACGATCGGAGGCTTGTCAGACAAGCTGGTCTGCTCCGGCGGCATATAGTTCGGCTGGTGCAGCCACTGCTACAGAGACGAAACCACAGCCCTTAAATCGACTCGTATGCCGGCCACCTGTGGCTCGTTCTGCTGTCAGACCGTCTCTGCCATGTTGCCGCAGAGCTGCTGGAGCTGCGCAAGCTGCCGGGCGGCGGCGCCGGCGCTGCTTATGCGCCGTCACGCAACCGGCAGAGCCACATGTGGGCCTTTTCAGAGCGGGCCGACCCCCGCAGCATCGCGCTCAAGCGTGTGTTCCTCAGGTGGGTGCCGACACCTCCTTGCGGCGGAGGCATCACGTTGCGCGCATGCGTGGAACGTTTCCTGTCATCGCAGCATTGCCGTGACAGAATTATATGCATTCATGGGCCGTGCCAGAACTCGTCTTCATTGCATGGCCGTGACAGACACGGTGGCTGCTGTTCTGTCACCGGTTTCTGTTACCACAGCATGGCCCTAACAGAAACCGCTGCTGTTGTGCGGGCTTGGCCGTCAGTCTCATGCTTTGATCCAGCCTTGACAAGCCGCTCAAATGTGGACGTAAGAGCTAGCATGGCTTGGGGCATGTAGAGCAGCGAACGACTTGAAGACTTCTCGGCTATGTTTAATCAACTTTGCCGCTAATAGCATTGATCATTGGCCGCTGAAAACGCCAGCAATGGCATCAGAAGGAATGGGTTAGGAATGAAGGATGGAACTGCTTCGAAGCTGTCAATATGCACGGCGCAATGCGTGCAGGGGTGTGGTGCGGCAACTCCCGCAACCGAGGTTCCAGGCAGCTGTGCAGGCAGGTGATGCCCCCGCTGCTGCCATCGCGGCCGTGCAGGCGCTGGAGCCGGCGGTAACGGCGGCCATGGCCAACATCGAGCGCGCATCCGCGGGCCAAGGTGCGGGACATCGGCAACATGATTGCCGCATGCGACGGCTGACACCTGCAAGACAACACCCGGCCGGGACTGGTCATCTGCATGCAGCGTCCGAGCACGAGTGCAAGTCTTGCAATTCCAGCTCTGATGCAGTGCAAGTCTGCAAGAACTCGCTCATGATGGCGATGGTGAGAGTGCCTTGCCACTGCTCCGCTGAGCAGACATCCTTGCAATACCTCGCTCATTGCTGTGGAGGCATGTTGTGATCAACTGGCGCACGTGTTGATGCATTTGCGCTGCAGAGCAGCGGCAGCATTGTCCATGAGCGCCCAACCCTCCTGGTGGCAGATCATGGTGGCAATTCGTGACCGTGCTGTGCTCATGTTGCAGTGCAGTGCAGACCTGAGCAGCCTGCACACCTTGGAGCATTCACACGAGATGTCAATGGTCCTCGAAGGATTCGGCTGGCACACCGTAGCACGAGTCGTGCTCTGTTTTCCCAGGCAACCAGGGCGGCACGCGGGCCGACTGGACGCATGTGTACCTTGCGGTGCTTCCGACGCTACCAGCACATGCGTCAGCCAACGAGGCCGCGATCGCCGCCGAGCTCAGGTGGGAGGCCAGCGGGAACCTGGGCCGTGCCGACGCCATGCAGAACCAGAGCTCGTGCAGTAAATCTGACGGGACCGTCGCCACAGATGGCAGACGCGAGAGACTGGCCCTGTTTGGCCGTCAGGCCGTCTGAATTCTAGTGATATTGGATGGCGCACAGGCGTCACCCCTTCACAATAATAATTCTGGGCCTGAAATGGGCACGTGACTTTGTCAGAGGTTAGCAGCAGCACTTGGCAGAAGTGCAAAACTGCAACATCCGCCAGGCAGACGATGTTGGGAAGTGCACAAATCCAGCGCTGCTGTATGAGATGCACCCTATGTAGGACACAGCTCCCGTGACAGAACGGCCTACAACAGGTGCATCTCGGACTACTGGCTTTGTGCACTTCCGAACAACCGAAGCTCGACTGCCTGGGTGGACTTTGTGCACTTTTGAGCATCCGAAGCTCGTCTGGCGGAGGATGCCATAGCTTAATGCTACCTTTGCATGTCTGGCTGCCGCCACCGCTGCGACCTCAAGGTCGACCATAGCGTGTCAGTGGTTCAAATGCCGTTGGCTTCGGTGGCGTAGGTGCTGAATGCCTGGAGATCAGCCTGGGACAAGCGCTGGGGACGAGTTGGAATCGGTTCAGTGAGCGTCACCGCCTCAACGAAAGCTCGCACGCTGCCTCGTGGCACTGACATTCCAACCCTTCTCAACAGGGCGGCGGCGGCGGGCATCGCAGCGCGCGCGGGGCCGCTGCTGCGGCGGGCGGCGGTGGMGCAGTGGGAGGCTCGCCTGCGCATCGCCGGCGGCGGCGCCTGGCGCATCGTCGCATCGTCGCCCACAGGTGCGCTTCGAACTCCTCCCTGCGGTGCTGCAGGGAGGCGCCATGAGCCTGCTGTCGTCCGTTGTTGCACCAAGCCTGAACTGTCTTGCCTTCCCGATGCATATCAGGCGGTGACCCATTTAGACGATATTCTGGCTTGTGAAGCAGCCTTGGTTGGAGCACTGGGCTGGTCGAACATGTTGTCGCCTGTGCAATGCCCGTCCAGACGCCAGAGGCTGCAACACCATGTTTCAAACCCGCAGGCCACGAGAGCGACGAGGATCATGTGGAAGTGTATCTCGAGCGCCCTGCTGACATCAACGAGGCCGGCGCACCGCTGCTGTACACATCACCCTTTGGCGGTGGCAACGGCAGCAGCGGCGGCGGCGGCAATTGCGGCCCGCCCGGCGGCCTCCCTGCGGCGGCGAGTAGTGGCAGCGTCAGCAGCCTGGCCAGCGGCGTCGGCGGCGGCGGCGGCGCTGGACCCCTGGCGGGCACACCCATCCTGGCACCATACCCGCCGCTGGAGCCGCTGCAGCAGAAGCGGCTGGCGGCGCGGCGCCACCAGACCACCTTCTGCTACGACTTCCCGTCCGTCTTCGGCAATGCGCTGCGGCAGGCGTGGGCGGCGCGCGCCGCCGCCGGCGAGCCCAATTCCGTGCCCCCGCCAGGTGGGCAGACTTCCAATGAACATCGCGTTTCACGCAATGTGGAAAGGTGACACTTCCCACAAACTGGTGTGATGTCAAGGAGATGCAGCTGCGCTGCAGATGATCTCGACATTGCTGTCACTGCTGCTCTGTCAGGCCAAGTCCGAAGGCAGTCTGACGGAGTGGTTGGCCGCACCCAGGGTCAAAGAACGCTGCACACGCCTCAGCCGAGCTTTGGCCCCTGCACAGCTGCTGGCGACACAAGGCCAGCAGCTATGCATTGGCCATTGCGTAGGTCCCAAACAGCACATATTACATAGCCCAGTGCACCGCAACACCCTACATCCACAGGCACCCTGAAAGCCCTTTCAAACCCTGTGAACCTATCCCGCCTCGCAGGCCCGCTGGTGGCGGCGCAGGAGCTGCGCGCGGTGCCGGCGGCTGACCCGCACGCCGTCTGGGCCATCGAGCCGGTGGATAGGCCGGTGGGCGCAAACAATGTGGGCATCGTCGCCTGGCGCCTGGCGCTGCGCGCGCCAGAGTGCCCTGCTGGCCGGGAGGTGCGCCCTCTGCCGCCCGGCTGTCGCCCGTGCAGTGGCATACAGCATGCGACCTGAAAATGGCTTCTGTTCCGCCTGGTGTTGCGCACGCCTCCCTGCGCTCGCAGGCTGGCACACGACATGCGAGAGTTGCAGGTCCCTTTGAACATGAGCCACATGTGGCCCATTGTAGCAGTGCACCCGCAGGTCAGTGCCACTGCCGGCTTCATGACAACATCTCCGGATCCTCTCGGCCGCTGAAAGACACACCCATGGATGACATCAGCAACGGATGAAACCCCCGTAAAGTACGAGTTAGGTGGTAGACGAGAATGCGCATGCCTGCAGGTCATCGCCATCGCGAACGACATCACGTTTTCCTCCGGCTCCTTCGGGCCGCGGGAGGACGCGGTGTTCCGCGCCGCTACAGAGTATGCGCTGTCTGAAAGGCTGCCGCTGGTGTACCTGGCTGCCAACTCCGGGGCGCGTGTGGGGCTGGCCAACGAGGTCAAGGCCTGCCTGCAGGTGGGGGTCTTTGGTGGGCGTTTGCTGTTTGGTAGGCGTTTGTTGGAAGGAAGGGCAGGCTTCCTTCGGACAGGTCTGTGGGTTTGTCACAGCACATCAGGTTTCCTGTCCGAAGCTGAGCGGGTGCATGCGCAAGCATGTGTGTCAGCTGCCCAGTGTGCCTGTAGTGCAACCTGCAAGCTCGCCTGGCGACCCGCCCTGCTGGGCGGCCTCTGGACGGCCGCCGCATCCCTGTCGCTGGGACAGTCGTGATGCTGGGTGTGCTTCTTGAGCGTCCAGCAGGGCCGCTCAAGGTGGCAAACCTCCAGATCAGTCGACACCTGCAGCAGCGAGTCTCCTGTTCGCCCAGCTGCAACGGCAGGAGTCTGTGGATGTGCATGATGGTCGTCCAATGCTGTATCATGCCTGTATCATGCCTGACACTGAGCAGATACTTACAGTGCAGGTATTCAATCCAGGTACGGTGGCAGGACATCCGGCGACCTGGCGAAGGGCTCTCCCAGTGCCTGTGCCTCAGCCGTGCGTTTCCTCTAGTATGGTTCAATGCGCCATTCTCAGTGTTCACGCTGCAAGCAGGTGGAGTGGCAGGACGCCGCCGACCCTGCCAAGGGCTTCCAGTACCTGTACCTGACCGAGGTGGACCACAAGCGCCTCACAGCGGCAGCCTCCAGGCCCAGCTTCCAGGTGCGGCGCTCGCAGCCGCGCTGCAAGGCACCAGGTGCCGGAAGAGACATCGGCTGACATTCGACGCTGCCTCTAATCCATCAGCGCTGAGACCTCCTGCGGGCTGGTGCACTACGACACCAGCGCCACATGAGTTCAAGGTTGGTAATCGCGCCACAACTCGGCGAATCAGGGACAGCCTGACCTGCGTTTGCGTCACTATGGGGCGTGCGCCAGCCAGGCGACAGGCTCTGCGCTGCCCCCGGCAGGCGGAGCGGGTGGAAGGCCCTGGCGGCAAGGCGCGCTGGCGGCTGAGCGATGTCATCGGCGCGGAGGAGGGCCTGGGCGTGGAGTGCCTGTCTGGCAGTGGCGCCATCGCCTCCGCCTACAACCGCGCCTTTGCCGAGGTGCGCTCTTGAGATGGCACCCTGCTGAGCCGCTTGGTGTGCCTTCGCATGCATTGTATCTGCAAGCCAAGATGCTCAAGGCGAGTGTTGCAACTACGCTCGAGCCGCACGTTGCAACTGGCAGTAGTGATCGCGCGCAGCTCCCGTCCGCACGGCGCTCCAATGGCATACTCTCTGCCCTGGGATACCCTGGTGACCCGTGCTGTGCTGCTGACTCGCCAGCTGCAACAGTGCCTGTGTTCTCCAAGCGTCAGCTGCTTGTGCTAGACGAGGGCACCACAGACGATCCATGCCAGGCAGTCACACAGATGTGGACGCACCTGGGCCTCACAAAGATCATATTCCCCACCCCCCTCCCACCTTCTCGAAAACAGAGTTGAGACCTCCTTCCTCCGCTGGTACATGAGGCTCGTCGACTGAGTGTCCGCAGCGAATGCGGCGAATGCGAATCGTTCTGCCGAGCAGGGCTTCACGGTGACGCTGGTGAGCGGGCGTACGGTGGGCATCGGGGCCTACCTTGCGCGGCTGGGGCGGCGGGTGGTGCAGCGCGCCGACCAGCCCATCATCCTGACCGGCTACGCGGCCCTCAACAAGCTGCTGGGCCGCGACGTGTACACCTCCCACGTCCAGCTGGGCGGCCCCAAGGCGTGCCGCCTTCCTGTAGCTACTGTCCCAGCACCTCCAATCCGAGCCTCATGAACTGAAAGTCCTGGAGTACCCAGAGGGGCTCCCGACCTGCCGGCGCAGCCTCCGCCACCACCTGCTCCAGCAAGTGCTACTCTGCACTGATGCCCCGCTCATTGGGACCTCAACCAGATACCGTTGCACGACCACTGGAAGGTCGGCCCTTGTCTGCTCTGCAGGTAATGGCATTTGGCGTGTGCACCAGTCATCTGCACCAGGCAGTGGCGAGCCAGTCACGTCAATCAGATGACCCTGTCAGCCGGACCGCCTGACCAAACTTTCACAGCGTCGTCTCCGAATCGCAGGTTATGGGAGCCAACGGGGTCTCGCACCAGGTGGTGGCGGACGACCTGGAGGGCGTCAAAGCAGTGCTGGCTTGGCTGGCCTTCGTGCCGCCGGTCCTTGGCGGCTCGCTGCCGACGCTGCCGACGCTTGATCCGGCCGACCGTCCTGTGACCGTCTCCCCCGCGGAAGGTCGGTGGAGTCAAGTGACGAAAGCTGCCTGCCTGAGACACCATCAGCAAGTGCGGCCGGACAGTGTGCAGCGGCAGGGTGGCACGTTAGCGAGCTTGGCCAACAGTGCCAAGCTCTCCTCTCAAACACTCTGCCGCTGCACAACAATGAACCGCTATTGTGCAATGTGCATGCACGCTCATTGCCATCTGATTACCGTTCCTGCTGGCATCGCACAGACTGCTCCTAGAGCACTCTCTCTGCACAGCTCACGACTTACCTGAGCTGGCTCTTCTGGGACTGCCACCTGCACACTCCGTCACATCTGTGGCTGCAGACGGGCGGCTGGACGCGCGGCTTGCCATTTCCGGCCGGGACGCTCCTGCTGCTGGCCGCGCCGGCGGCAACAGCTCGGCGGCTCCTGCACCCGGCGAGGAGTGGCAGTCGGGCCTGTTCGACAGGGGCAGCTGGGTGGAGGCGCAGGCCGGCTGGGCGCGCACCGTCATCACGGGTGCGCGTTTCGTCCTGCCATTCAAGAGCGGGCAGTGTTCTGTTGGGTGGGTGCCCTGCTGGGTGGGCGGTTCCCTGGCCCTCGTCTCAATACAGACACTCGATGGCTGCCAGCTGGCTTCGGGCAGCGTCGCCCTGCACCCACCAGGGCGGTGCGCGGCAGCATTGCGGCTGCCGAACCGAATGTTCTGGTTGCTTGGAATTCTCCCTATCTTTGCCAGAGGAGTGAACTGTCAGCCGCTGCGCCCTATGCATGGTCACCGACCCACCATGTTCAACAGACCGGATTGTTTCTTCACAACCTGCAGGCCGGGCGAGGCTGGGCGGCACGCCGGTGGGCATCATTGCTGTGGAGTCTGCCACCGTCATGCTCAACGTGCCGGCGGACCCCGGCATGCCCGACTCCTCCGAGCGCATCATCCCCCAGGTGCCTGCTCTTACGTTTCCAAGGAGAAGTGCAGCACCTGGAATTCATCTGCTGCTTCTTAGGCTGCTCGGAGCAGTGTAACATCTGCCAAGGCAGTGTCATGGGGGCGCGTTGGAGCAGGTGGCACACCTGTTTCGTGCACTGTGCATTCGCCATGACTGAAGCAGGTTGCAAAACTGTCTCGTGAAGAAGACAGTGCTCGGGGTCACAGTCTGAGCAGGCCAGCTGACATGCGACATCATGCGTCTCTCGCCGTGGTGCGCTCGTCAGCAGGTTGTAGGCTGCGACCACCGCAGTGGTGTGCCGCTGCGACAGTGCTCAGAACCTGCTGCCTGGACGTGGTTTTGCATGTGAATGCACCTGGCATGCAGAAGCGTAGACTCCCCAGCACTGGGGTGCCGGACATACCTCGCAATGATGACAGTAATCCAATGCCCGTCCCAAAGACCCCACAGCCTCTCTCTCTGGAGCCTGCCGCACTTACGTCAGGGTGCCCTAAGCTCCCGGCAAGGCCAGCAGGTTCTCATCCTACATCACCGCGGCCTGACCGCAGGCAGGGCAGGTGTGGTTCCCAGACTCGGCGGCCAAGACGGCGGCAGCGATGCAGGAGTTTGACGCGGAGGGGCTGCCCCTGTTCGTGCTGGCCAACTGGCGCGGCTTCTCCGGCGGGCAGCGCGACCTATTTGAGGGCGTGCTGCAGGTGCGTTCAAAGGCACATTGAATTGTTGGAGGTTGATCTCAACACAAGTCCACACAAAAGGGCTACCCCGGTTGCGTGCTGGGCATTTGGTGCGGCTTGTCCAGTGACGAGCACGGACTGTTCGTGTGCTTGTCTGAACAGAAGCATGCTGGGGAGCTCTATTGGTTCTCGCAGACCTCGTTCTAGCTTGATTCGGTACTGCATCCGCAATGCCTGCAGCATCGCGCCTATCGGTATCACCTGGTCCGCTCCAGGCTGACTGAGGCTTGCAGTGTGCACAGCGTTTCAAAAGCGATTCAAGCGCTACCAAAAAATGTCCAAATGCTGCATTTGGCCAAACCCTGAGCCAGCTGGCACCCAGGCTCATGTGCCAGCTGACCACGATGTGGCGCTTGCGCTTTTGTGCATGGAAACAACACATCATTGAAATTTAATATATTTCTCTGCTATGTTGCTTCGCTCCACAAGCTGTGTGCCAGCCAGCCAGCACGGTGTCTTAGTCCAGTGCAGTGCCGTCGGGGCATGCATGCTGCACAAAGCGTCTGGAGACCGAGAGCGCTGCGTATCGGCGAACTGCCGTGGCAGCTGCAGCAGCAGTAGTATACCCTGCAGTCACTGCCAGAAGAGCATGCCAACATGGCCTTCTGGCTCAGATTGCAGGTGCGCACGCTGCTGCATCCGCAATGCCCGTAGGACCCGCACAGCCCCCATCAAACCTTTAAAAGGCTTGCAGCTCTTGCGTGACTGGAGCCTTGCTGAGACTGACTTGTTCATCCTCCCGCAGGCGGGTTCGCTGATTGTGGACGCGCTGCGCACCTACCGCCGCCCCGCTTTCGTGTACCTGCCCCCCGGCGCGGAGCTGCGCGGCGGCGCCTGGGTCGTCGTCGACTCCGCCATCAACCCCGACCAGGTGTGACTGAGGCTACATGAAAGGACATGGTGGAGACTGGTCTCCGGAATGCAGAGTGGCAAATGTGATTTGAGAGTCGGCGCTGCGGCCGCCAGGACCTCCCGCAGGCGGAGAGACCATATCCAGACGGCGGCATGCGCGGCGGCGCCCTCTCCTCGAGCCGGAGGGCACAGTGGTGCCGTAATGGATCAAACCCGCCACAATTCAACTGAAGATCAGACCTCGAGCTGGTCTCCTTGCCCTGCCGCAGGTGGAGATGTATGCCGACGGCGGCGCGCGCGGCGGCGTGCTGGAGCCGGAGGGAATGGTGGAGATCAAGTTCCGCACCCCCGAGCTGCGCGCCGCCATGGGCCGCCTGGACCCTGTCATCCGGCAGCTCAAGGTGCGTCCAAGGATATAGGATTTCAGAGCCGCCCCCACAGCTGGAGGTCTGGTTCGGGGAGTCAGCCTTGACAGCGGCTTGCTACCCTGTGGGCGACTGACCGAGGTGTGCCCAGCACGCCGAAGGGGCTTGCGTCCGGACATGCCCTGTACGCTGTCATATCGCGCGTGCCGGCGCGAGTGCGAACAGAATCTACGACCAGCACAGCAAGATGTGCATTCGTCACCGTCTTCAGTCAGCAGTGGACTTCGGGTGCACTAAACGATGCACAGCTCAAAGAGCACCTGCACCCGGCCATCGGCACACCACCGTCCTTCTTCGGTGTTGCCGGCGATCTGGCTCGCCCGGCTGCGAGCCAGCCTGCTGGGAGTCCGACTAGGTGGAGGGGATCTTGTTGATGGCGTCAAAGCTATTAATCAGCGCAAGTGGGCAGGCGGCAGCGAAGGAGGAGCGCCAAAGGAGGAGCACCACATGTCACCATGTCCGGTGTTTTCTCCTCCTTTGTTGCTCGTTCTCCGCCGCTGCCTGCCCAGTGGCCGTGAGACAATGACATCTCATGGCTCAGCACACAGCACACGGCAGCGAGGGCAATGCGAACTATGCTGTGCAACATCATCCGACAGGTTGGCCACAGATTCTAAGCTAGCGGCAAGCTGGTGATGGAAAGGCACATAGCAGCCCCCCGGACCTCTGCTGCGCTTCAAAATGCAGCGTACTGACCATCAGGTCCCCTGGTCGCTGCAGGCGGAGGCTGCTGCGGGGTGGGAGGGGGCGGTCCGCGCGCGCGAGGAAGCACTGCTGCCGGTCTATCGTCAGGCACGTTGTTGCTCCCGCCGCGCATGTCGCTCCGTCTGTCTGAGGACAGGTTGTTCGCCCTGAGGTTCTACATTTGATGGTAACCTGGCCCTGCTGGTGATTCCAGTCCTCTTACGAGAACCACATCCGGTCGCATGCACCTTTCCGAGGTGTCGTCGAAGCATGGCTGCTCCTGTGGGAGATTGTATTCCAGCCACCGGCATGCATGCTGCATGCTACATGCTGCTGGTGTGCACGCTGCTCTAGTGTCGAAGAAGCCTTCCGTGGCTCCAGGCAAAGCAGCACGTTGGAATTGGAGGCGACACCTCTGAGAATGCTTCGCAGGTTGCGGTGGCGTTTGCCGCCATGCACGACACGCCGGCGCGCATGCTGGCTGTTGGCGTGCTGCGGGGCGTGGTGCCCTGGCGGTCGGCGCGCGCCTTCTTCGTGCAGCGCCTGCGCCGCAGGTGCAGTGGCGACGCCTGTTTCTCCCCATGTGCATCAAGCGCAAGGTTGCCGCGACTTGCATGCTAGGGTCCGTGCGTGTCGTGGCCGCTTGCGTGGCTACGACTCAGCATGGACAGGGTCATGCATGTCGTGGCTGCAGCCCGCCTTGCAACGGCACCAGACTTCGCAGCTATGTCAACCGACGCTCCTTTGGGCATCCCTGCCCTAAAACAGTCTGACAACGTGGCTTGTCTTGCAGGCTGGCTGAGGAGGAGCTGATTGCTCGTGTCCGGGAGACGGACGATTCC
The DNA here is from genome assembly GCA_033439295.1 of Deuterostichococcus epilithicus. NCBI lineage: Eukaryota > Viridiplantae > Chlorophyta > Trebouxiophyceae > Prasiolales > Stichococcaceae > Deuterostichococcus > Deuterostichococcus epilithicus. Next base: position 580,314 of record JAVTLE010000014.1, on the reverse strand, counting down.
ATCGGCCGGCCTGCCGCCGTGGCACTTGTGCGCAGCTGGTTGCTGGCGGCGCTGCGCCGTGATGAGGGCGTCGGCGCCGCCGAGGGCGGCGCTTCAAATGGCAGCTTCCTGAACGGCTCCATGGAGCACAATGGCAGCTCGACTGGCGGGTCTGGCGCCAGCGGCGTGCAGCTGGATGCCAGGGCGCCGGACGCTGTGCTGCTGTCTGACGACAGGTCGATTGCTGAGGGGTCCAGACCCTGCACCCCTGCTAAATCTCCAGCATGCAGAAAGCTGACGCTGCCGGCTTCAGACCATGTCTCTCGGTTGGCGCCGGCCACCATGCATGGCACGTGCTGTGGCGGCTGCGCTTGCGGCAGGTCAGCTCTGCATCAGGCTCACACGCATCACAGCGCCAACCTGGGCAGCCAGCGCCAACCTGGGCAGCCAGCGCAGCGATAGCGCACATTGGACCCACGGACCCACGTCTCGTACATCAGCGACCTTCTCCTAAGCCCTCCCTCGTCACCGACGTCCCAACTCCGTGCAGGCGGGTGCTGGCCTGGGCGGCCAGCGGCGCCGGCCGCGCGCAGGTGATGGAGGCGCTGCGGGCGCTGCGGGCAGTCGCCGCGGCGCGCCACATCTTGGCGCTGGCGGCGGCCGACGGCGGCGGCGCCGCGCTCGCCGCCGGCCTCCGAGAGATCGTCGCCTCCGATCCCGCGCTGGCCGCGAAGCTGCGGACGGCGCTCGCGCCGCCGGTGCGGCGGCTGGGGGACACCGACCGGCAGAAGCCCGGCGCCTGAGGCGCCAGCGCCGGCAGGAGTGGCTGCGCAGGGTCGCAAGATGCAGCAGAACAGCCGGCATCATGGCAGCCATACTCGATCGTGCTGGCAGTTTGCAGCACGGTGCAGCCACTGTGTCCTCGCCAAGGGATGCAGGCCTGCGGCAGAGGACCAGAAAGTGTCCAACCAGAAAGTGTCCAAGTTTCGCCTGAACCGACTTCATTGACAGCAGGAATTGCGTCGTAGGAATCGCGTAGGAAACGCCCCTCTGCAATTAGACACACTTCACTGCTATTGGGTGTTCCCTCAGGCATGCAAACCGTCTTGTTCATCAGAGCTGGAACTTCAGGGCCTTGTTTGTCATATCTCGCCTGGATTCCACTCAATTTCCGCTGTAGTTGGCAGAAGGGCAGATGCTGAAACAAATCCTCCGATGTAAAAGAAGACAGCGACATGCGCCTTGCCGGCGCTAGTGCGGATTCTTGTTGGCTTGCCGCGAGTATTTATTCCAATAAATCCATCTGTCATGATGCGACGATGCCTACAAGTGAATCCAACATCGCGGGCAACCACTATTTATCTCCACGCTGCGCTCGAAGTCCTCGCGACCTGCTGGTGACTGTCGGCTTCTCCGAGACTGCTCCGACATCATCCGAATCTGAAGCGTTGCTGCCTGTCAGCAGCATGTAAACCGCTGTCAGATGGCTGAGAATAAAGCATTAAGTTGCAATATGACATCACACCGGCGAGGTTACCGGCTGACCTTGCTGGCACTTTTCTTCCACAGCTACGGCTTTGCATCAGCAGAAGATTACTCTCAGACAATCAGCGACTTGATCATCAGCCGCAGCACGACAGTGCAATCAGGCGACACCGTCTTTGTCAGCGGGATCCTCACCTTCGGGACAGACTCTGATGCACGATCGCACTGCCCAGGTGGCCCGTCGAGTACGTTTGTGCTGTGCGGCGAGGCTATCCCGGGAAGCATGATGGTGAACTACACCCTGGCTGGCAGCGGAGTACCTTTGGGGGCTGGCACAAGCGCCACATTCAAAATCTCTCTGCAGCCCGTCAGCATTGGCAAACACGACATTATTTGCCAGTCGCTGCCGGCGACGGACGGCTCCGACAACAGCACGGATTGTAACACCAACCCTTCAGCGGACACTTACGCGAGCGCCACCGCGCTTGTCAACATCGATGTTGTGCCGCCGCCTCCTACAACGCAGCCGCAGTCTGAGAGGCCGCAGCCACCAGGCAACCATCCATATGGGCGGCCTCCTGCGACTGCATCTCCCAGCGCAGATAGCGGCGGCGGGAATCGACCCACCAAGCGGCTACTGGCGCGGAGCTGCAAAGCTGGTCAATACCTGGTGGGCGCTGATGGGTGTCACGGCTGCATCAGCAAGGGTTCACCCTTCGCGAAGGCCTTGGGCGGCGTGATGTGTTACCCACCGGCGACAGTGTCCCCCCACGCCACGGCATGCAGTACGCTGTTGGACAAAACCTCGTCATCCACGCAGACCCCCTGTGTGCTCACATGCAATGCTTGCGGGTCTCTTGCACTTGATGTCTTAAGGCAGCAGATGCATTGAGTTGCTGCATCCGTAAACCAACGCCCTGGCTGCGGCCTTAGTTGCTTGCAGTTCGGCAAGGTGGACAAGGACTGATTCCTGCTGCCCTATATCATGCGCAGGTAATCTCGTAGTGCCAGTGCTGGTACGCAACCCAGACTGGAGGCGCAAAACCATTCTCGACATGTGCATCATCCCACGACGGAGACGCATACTGCTGCTGCTGCCGCACAGCGCGCCAGCGGTCCCTTGGCTCACTGGAGCCAGCTACAACAAGCTCTCGCTTCGGCTAGCAGGTGTGAGTTCTGCCGTTGGCATTATGCCAACTGCGTTACTAGCAGCGCGGCCTCCTGACAGGCGTTTGTCGTGATAACGCGCCCGCACACATTTGCAACATGCACTTGCAAAGCTTTGTGTTTTCCTGTTGATGGGACGTCAGATGCAACCGTGGCCTGAGGACTGATGTTGTGCCGTGATGAGGGGCTGTGCCAGTCCACAAGGGCGGGCCGTAACCATCAGAGGCATGTATCAGGGCAGGACCATGACCCTCGTCGTCTTCGAAGACACGTACGGCGCTGTAGGGTACGGAGCAAGCCTTTTCTGGGCATATACTGACACCAGCATTACGGAATGACAATGTGGGATTCGAAAAACGCACTGAATAATGTCTTCCTGCCGATCGAAGAATTCCGAGCGGTCTCTGTGTGCGCACTGCAGTTGACGATAAGTCCTCTGGGTCGTTGCTGCGCAACAAACATATGGGCGGGACAGTGAAGCTGACGGGGGTGCTGCAAAGGCCGCGCCCGCTGCTGGACTGGTGCTTCAAGTCCAGCCTGAACGTTTACCGCTGAGGTGCCGCCGGCAGGCGGTATCAACTGGCAGGCGCACAGGCATACCTGATCCCTCTATCTGTCATGGACAACCTGCTGTTATGCATGATCAAGTGACCCTTCTGAAAGGTCCAATAGTATAATTAAAACCACAAGACGATACATCACAGAACACAGAAAAGCATATGAATGGCAGTGCCATACCTCAAGTTCTGAACCATAGGGTCCCGCAGCTGATCTCAAGTCATCAGATTGAATGCCGGTGGCAAAATAGGTTTGCTACTCACTCGCCATGCATGGTAGTGCAGCATTGAAGCTCATCAAACCGCAATACCTCATCAAACTGCAATACCTTGGCTGATGTGGCACTTAGTCATACCGCGAGAAACTTGCACAGATTCGTGAGCTTCTGTTGCTCTCGCTCGAGCTGTCTTTTTATGTCAGCACCATTGGCAGGATAGGCTGCCGCCAACAGGTTCCGCCCATCTAATGCCTGGACCTGGACGGGGTGAGAATTGAGTCTGAACGCAGCCTCCAGAGCCGCAACCCTGGAACCTGTGATCATGACCACTTGAAGCTGCATGTCGGCAATCAGGCGCTGCAAGCTCGCATCCCGATCCTGCGGTTGCAGATGCAAGCACCGGCTTGTCACCCAAGCAGAGCCACGGAATCCGAGACAGCCACCAATGCCATAGCCCCGCCATGCTCATGCAGAGTGCGGCAGCAGCTCAATATATGCTGTGCCATGAGCAAGCACGGCAGCAGCCGTGATCAATGCTTTAAGCTAACGCAGCAGCTGTAACTCTGTGTTGCGAGCTGATGGGCTTGTTGCCCCTCGGGCCTCATTCCCACCTGTAGGATCTGCTTGGTGTCTGACGCTTTCCAGCATGCAGCGACGCGGCCCCAGGCCCACAGCGACTTGGCCGCCAGCGGCGCGGCACAGGCGGCCCACGCAGGGCAAGTGAAGTTCTCTGAGCTGTCTTTGGGCAGCAGCGCCGCAATCTCTTTGCAAACCGTTCCGGCCTCATCCAATATGTACGCGGTGACGATGACGTCTGCACGCCACAATCGTTACCTCATCCGTGATTGGTGGCTGAGGGTTGCGCCATGAAGCCACCCCCTGCATCATGGAAGCGCATGCAAGAAAGCCTAGCTGCTTGATTTGGCGCTCGCACACCCACACACTTGTATCTGTGACGCCGTCCCTGTGCTCGAACAGCAGCCGCAGGACCCACGTCATCTTCTTCGCCAGCTTCAGGTAGGCTAGCTCGTTGTCCAGATGCTGCAGAGCCAGATCCACGGCACGGGTGGTCAGCTCAGCGACCTCCGACACAATGGACCCGCCTGCGGTGCAACAACGTCGGCGTAGACGTCTGTATGGTCCGGCGGTGACACCATGCGGAGTTATTGCTGGGCGGTAGTGACTAGACAGACTTGTTGACTGCTGCGAGCCACATTGAGTATGAGCATCCGTAGCAGCCTCACAACGTAAAGCAGAATCAATTTTATATCACAGAGGCAGCACCTGGTGGCGGGATGATCCCCGCAAACATCTTAACGAGGCCTGAAACCTTATTGAGGTCCTCCAACCTGTCTTTCAGTGTTTTGCAATTTTGCACTGCCTGTTTTTGACCAATCCTGCCGTCTGCATATGTGGACAACGCACGTAAGCTGCGCTGTAGGTCGTCCAGTATCTGTCTGCCTTCCTCCTGAGCAGCCTCAGCCGTAGCCACCTCAGCGTCAGCCTCAGCCGGAGCCCGCTCAGCCTCAGCTACTGCACCCTCGGAGGTCATGAAGCGAAGGGCAGCAGACCAGTCACGGTTGTACTTCTACAGATTGATCTTTAAAGCGACTGGCGGGAGCGCAAGGCACTTGTGTCGCCCTGATTCGCTTGGAATCCTCCAAGGATGCACAACATGTTCAATTTTTGTCCATGTAACATTTACGTAATGTACGGCATTCACACCGTACTTATGACATAACCATGTACCCTTGTAGGCGCAAGCTCTGTGCCCAGGATAGCGGAGTCCAAGTATATGTGCGTTATCTCAGCACTGCCTGCGCCCACCGCTCCTGATCGCTCCAAATGGGGGTCCCACGTTGTTCAGGCTCGATCGCTGGGTGCGAACAATACTCAAGACGATGTTTTGGACATGCAAATTGTAGTAGAACAGCCTTCCTTGGCCTTTTCCTAGATTCGCTCGTGTCAGATCTTTCTAAGATCTGACGCATGTTGTCTGTACGAACGTTCATGCTGACCTGCTGAACCTATACGGGACTTCGCAACTTGCAGACTTGGCACCTCTGTAAATCCTTCGAGCATACAATCATACAGCGAAGTCGAGACTCTTAGCACATAAACACCCGTTCTGTTATACCTGGTTTTCGGTGCTTTCGATCGGTCGCGACGGACCCTGAGCCGTCCGCCCTCCACGCCCGCCCTGCCGCACACACCGACGCTTCGCACCCACATTCGTGAGTTTATCCGTGTGCAAACGCTTGCGAATGACGATACGCTGTTAGTGGTCAGGTTGATCCCCTGATTACTGTATCAGCTGCCGTTCATATTGCCTGTTATACAAATCCTGAATGTGAACGAAGAGTGCAGCTTCAGTTGGCGACTCACGTATATAGAAGTGCCCCCCCGGTCCATGTTTGCATTGACTTCATGCATGGGTGCGTCGGCCATATCCAAAAGATTCGGTGCTGAAGCTCGTTTACTAGGCGCAATGATGGGCAATGGACGCCTAGACGAGCTATCACCAGCATGACTCCATGAGGACAGTGAGTCAAGCATCAGCATCAATTGCCAACAGCCTAGCCGAATTGTTTTACAACTTTCGAAGCCCTGCCTTACATATGGCGGCAGCGGGTGCCGGGCGGCAGCCTTTGCTGTTGCGGGTCTCACCACATCAGGACGACACCGCCAGCTTTGCCAGGTGCTCCAGAAACACCTGCAGCATGATCAGCAACTGACTCGATCGCAGGCTTCGGCTTGTTCACCTTGTACTGCCAAATGACCGGCCACGGAGCTACCAATCGTGCACGTTCTGTTACGCTGCATTGTTGCCCACCATGACATGGCTGCCGTAATGGCAGAGATTTGGACGTTGGCCAGGGTAGCAAATAACAGCCACCTGGAGCGACACGTCGTCTGTGAAGATGATTTCGCCGGGCACAAATTGCGACTCGTGCGTTGAGCTGGGATTGAGCTTCGCCAGCAGGAAGCGCGCCTGCACGGACGGAGGCGCAGCGTCAAATCCCACAAGGCCTATGATGTAGAAGGCCAATGGCCACAGACATTCGGTGAACGTACGACGATGTACAGCACAAACAGCGGGACTCACCTAACACATGCCAACTAGTAGCATCAAGACACAGTCAGATGCTGGCAGGGCAGCCGTCCGAGCTCGCGGCCGATGGCCGCAGCTGCGCTGCCAGACTAGCGATTTGGTGCCCGCCCAGCACTGTGCCACTCCCTGTGGCGTCAACGTGTGTCAACCGACATCCACAGATGCAACACGCAAGTCGGCCGCACCTGGCTGCCATTGTGCTCGGTGCGCACGATGCGTGGCACCGGCAGCCGCCCTGCCGTGAGGTCGGCAGCATCCGCCAGCGGCGCCTCCAGCAGCTCTCTGCGCAGCAGGGAAAACAGCTCTGAATTTAATTCAAAAACGTGCGAGCTGCGCGGCCGGTGCTGGAGCACAAAAATGATGTCCTTTCGATGATATCCTGCTGAATGCCCAGGCCGCACGTCCCTCACTGCCAGGAAGCAGACTATATAACAGGGCAGCACGAAGCAGTGCAGCACAGCATAGCACAGCACAGCGCAGCGCAGCGCTGTGCAGTGCGAAACCAGTCACGGCAGAGGGCAGTGCCGGGAGCCTTCGAAGGCAAGGAGGGAGCGGACGCTCACGCAAATTCGGTGTGCGCCGGATTTTCGTGGTGGCCGGCGCGCCGCCAGCCGTCCACGGTGGATCCCAAAAAGACGACCACCAGGAAGAAGGCATCCAGCAGCAGGATGCGCTCCGGCTGCAGAAGTGGGGAAAATTGGGTCGTGTTGTGACTCTTCCGACAGGAAGACGACCGTCAGGAACAAAACCTCCAGCAGGAGAACGCGCTGCGGCAGCGATGGGGAAGCAGTTTTCAGGGTCGAAATCCTGGGCGCTCACGATGAAATCCGCCAGGAACCAGATTCCTTGCAGCAGGATGCGCTCTGGCTGTAGCACGGCAGGCTGTGTCGCAGTGCAGCGCTGTCTGCCGCAGCACCCTGCTGGTCGCAGCAGTCTGCATCAGCAAGCACAGCAAGCAGGCCTTTGAGAGTTTTCAACCACCTGGATGGAGGAGACGTCCAGCTGCACGGGGTGTGGCGGGCCGCCGAGGCCGTACGACAGCAGCGCCGGCTGCACCATCGTCAGCGCGTTGGCCGTGGACTCGCGCTCCAGCCACAGCCGCGCGAACGCCGTCTCGTCCGGCGTGTTGTTGAACACCTGCGCCAGTTGTACGCGCGGTTGGTTTCGGGCTTTGGCGCTGCCTGTCGTCAAGCAACATCTTTCAAGATTCCACCCCCTAGAGTGTTGCACAGAACATATCCTGTGTGGAAGGCAGCAATGAACCGGTCGACGAAACACTCGTGTAGAGGGTGGCCTCAACGGGTTCAAGGCGCACCTGCAGGAACTGCGAGCGCCGCAGGTGGAACATGAACTGCGGGAAGAGGCCGAAGTTGTCCGGCAGCACAAAGCTCTCCGGGCGGTCCTTGCGGAAGGAGCCGAACTTGGCGCCCAGCTTGATCAGCGACCGGTCCACCCACCGCAGCACGTCGACGTGTTCCTCCGCCTCCGCCTTGAAGGCCGCCAGGCGCGCCATCGCCGCCGCGCCCGCCTCCTGGTCGAATCCCTGCGCCAGCTGTGGAAGAAGCGGCCACGATTGAGTGTGGCGGCGCCGGCAGGGAACGGGATCGCTGCTTGTGTCTCCTGGCCCCCAAGTCGTGACCGGTGGACTGTCGCACTGCCAAGCCCGCCTGGTCAGAGCCCTGCGCCAGCTGCGGCGGAAAAGCCTGCCTGGTGAAACTGTAGCATATCCGACAGACCCGATATCCCTGCTGGATCGTGGCCGCCGTGCCCGTCTGCTGGCCCTGCGCCAGCTGCAGCGGAGTAGAGTCTCGGGTGTCCGAGTGGCCTGGACCCAACATGACTGGCGCTCCATCGCCGCCGCGCCTGCCTCCTGTTCAAAGTCCTGCACCAGCTGCGGCGGAGCGCAGGGGGCGCGCGTGATGCAACACGAGGATGTGCAGAACTGGACTGGCTTGGGTATTACCGCACGTCCTTTTGTCGCAACGTGCCCGCCTCCATAATGGAGCCCTGCGACAGCTGCAGCTGGAAAGGTGAGATCAACAGACATCAACTCCGGTTGTGGCTGCAGCCCTGCTGATAGGGGCCACGTACCCAGTTGCAGCATCCAGCCAGAACTACACCGATTGCGCTGTCACTGATGCCGCCCAGTCACGTCGGCGGCATGCCAACAGAGTCGCAGTGCCCGCGGCTGTGACTCAGCGCACAACATGTCTGCACGTTCTTGGCTGTATCCGGCATGCTGGTGGTGGTTATATTTGTTTACCTTTCCCTTTGATGAATGTATATCATCATCTAAGGAAAGCCCTTGCACACCTCCTGGTCGCTGCCGGAGCCCCAGGTGCGGGCAGTGGTGACCACCCGCACGCGGCCGCTGCCATCCGCATGCCGGTAGCGCGTCACAAACTGCAGCACCAGCGGCTGGCCCGCCGGCGCCGGCGCCTGAAGGATCTCGTGGAAAAAGCGTTCAGCGGAGACAAGGTATCAGCGGAGGTGCTGCTGCTGCCGCCGATACCGCTGCACTCGCCCACACACAGGGGGGCAGAATGGGGTGCTTGCCAGTGCGGCATCCGTGCAGCTCTCGAGCTCGATGTCCCTGCAGCTGCAGGGCGCGATCAGGCGACACCAGGCCCGCCCGGGCACAGCTAGCCCGGACAGAATCTCGGAAGGGAAGGGCGCACAACCACCGTCTTGCGGGACGGCACCACCCTGGCGACCGGCGGCTTCGGGATTCGGGATGCTGTGAAAGGGGCAGGCGCACTGCGTGGGGCGTGGCGACGTCCAGGTACAGCGTCACCGTCGAATGCGGCGTCAGCGAGCATGTCTTCCATGCTGTTGTGCCGCCCTCGCCGACTGGCACCTGCGTTGTTGTCCATGAGGCAAATCAGCCTGATGCGTGGTGAAGCTTTGCCTGCCCCTTGCACGCGCCTGATGAAGGAGGGACAGCACCATTTGATGGATGCAAAGTGGCCCCATGACACCGTTTCAGATCCGCGGCAGCCGCCCGCTGGCTGGTGAAGCTGCTGGACCAGTGGCTCGAAGCATGAAGAAGCCACGAGGAAAGCCAAGACACAATGGCTGTGTCACCTCTGCAACGGCAGGGCCGCTGCGCTTGAGGCCAGCCACTGAGCCGATCGCGCCAGCCACCACCACCTCCTGTGTAAACATAGGCCAAGCAGTGATGCGGCTGACCAGAAGCTCGGGGTCAGCTGCACTTCTTAAATGCGACAGCAGCCGTCTCTCTCCCTACACAAGCTTCAAGTGAACATCCCAGGCCAGGCTGTGGATAGTGTGGTACCCTCCGGCACACTGTTCACAGCAACGCAAAGCGCAGCAAAGCACCGCAGCCGCCATTAACGTCCACGCGCCATGGTTGCCCACCTTCGGCAGCCCGACCTCCAGCGTGGCATTGAAGCCCTGGTCCAGCTGGCCGTCTGGCCCTGTAGCAAAAAGCGCCGCCAGGCTCTGCCGGAAGATGTTGTGGTCGAACGTCTCCGCCAGCACCATCACGCCGCCTGCGCGGCGGACACTTGAGTTGCCGTGAAGCCCTGGAGCCATGGCCGTTTGCTGCACATATGCGCGCGGCGGTGGCAGCCCCTCGACAGCTGGGTTCTCAAGGCCACAGGAAAGAAGAGTTAAAGGTGGGCCTGCAGTGTACAGGGTTTGCAATGAATCAGATATGGAATGTTTGCGATGTGTCCGCTCGCCCTGCACTTCTGGGACTCCCTGTTCTCACGACACAAGCGCCACTCCCCTTTGTCCGGCGCCGCGCCCGCCGCATTGTCCCAGCTCACACTCCCAGCTTCTGGTACACGGCATCTCTCAGGTTCATCAGGTTCGCCACGTCTGCGAATAGAGGAAAACCTGACACACCACGCACCCGAGTCGGAGACCGCTGGCCGCATCTCCGCCAGCCCGACCTGGTCCAGAGAGCAGGCGAAAACGTCCAGCGCCGCGCCGGCCGCCACCAGCCGGTCGCCCAGGCCCTCGTAGTGCCGCCGCGCCTTGCCAAACAGCCGCGCCTCTCCCTTGTCCAGGTCCTGTGTTGTGTGTGTCCCGGTGAGCTTTTCAGCACGACGAGTGCGTCGTGCACATGGGGCAAGAGCGGTTTTGTGAACATTCCAGCGGCAGCCGGGTGGGCTGCCAGTGGCTGCGGCCTCCGGCCAGGAAGGGAAGACCAGCTGCACATGCACAGCTTTGCACAGTTTCTTTTTGCACTTGCACTTGCACAGCTTTGCCAGGCACCGAAGACATGTCGGCTGCCAGGAACGTGCCTTGTGCGTGCGGATGGAGTCGCCCAGGTCCCGCGACACGATCTGCCCCGGCCCGACCGTGGCCGGGCCGCCGGGCAGCAGCAGGATGCGGCCGCCGGCGCCGCCGTGTGCCGCCGCCGAGGCCGCCTCGAGCAGCCCTGTGGCCACGGACACCGCCGTGCCGGTGCAGCGCGCCGGGCGCAGCCCCCGCGGCGGCGGCCACGAGTCCGCCTGCGCAGGGAGGAACGGGCTCGCCCGGACCAGAATGTGTGCCCGGCCTGGAAGCGTCATGGCAAGCGCACAGCGTCAGTGCAGCACAGACAGGTTCGGCGGTCTTCCTGCAGCCATGTTGGTCTGCAACAAATGTGACTTTGAAAGGCGTCTGCGCATGCTTGCACACCATGACATTGCAGTGCCTTTGCAGATGTCCTCCCTGCATACAATCATTGACATGCACAAGACAGCAATATATTTATCGCTCCTGCGGAAGAGTCACCTGCAGGTCGTCAATGAGGCTGTCGAGCGCAAAGTCCGCGTCTGCCAGCGGAAGCAGGAAGCGGTCGACGCCGGCCCGTGACGCCCCGCCCGCCACTGCCATGCCGTTTGGCGCGCTGCCCGGCCCCGGCGGCCGTCCTGGCGGCGCGGCGCCCCACCTGCAGTCATCCCAGAAACCGTCTGACGCCATGCCCAAATAGATCATCGCATTTTGGGCAGCAACTAGGCCCCTGCAGCACCATTCGCCTGCCTGGCGCACTCTAGCGCGGTGCCACTGATTGACTGGGCACGTCCAGCTGCATTGCGCTGTGCCGACTTGGCTTGCGGTGCAGTACCGGCGGCAGCGCTCGCCACCCCGCCCGCGCGGGCTGCTGCTGCTGATGCAGTGCCACGCAAACTGCCGGGATGTCCGGCCCAGAGCCTCACCTCTGGCCGGAGCCAAGCCCGAGGCCCAGCATCGAGGCGATGGCAGCGGCGTCATAGTCCCGGTCCCCGCGCAGCACCACCGCTTTGGGCATCTCCGTGTGCCCCAGCTCGTGTACTGCGGGCAGTCGGAACGCTTACCCGCTCGAGTGCTGCCCATGCTGGATCACTGCAATGTTTTGACTGCGCAGCACGTCCGGCTCTGGCTGTGTGCCCTTGCTCGTGCACTGCCAGCAGCTGGAATGAGCACCTGTACCGACAACACAACCGTTTCCGCCGCACACAGCTGTCTGCCTCAGGCGTCTCCCCAGCAACCCGCTCCGCCGAGGTTGGGTCATGGGCAGGTCCTCGCACAGCGGCAAGTCAAGGCGATCCCCGTCTTGCTTCAACTTCCAATTTGGACAATTGCATGTGCTTGCGGCTTTGCAATTGAAGCGACGCATTGGCCAGCGGCGCACCGTGGACGTGCGCGCCAAAAGTGACGAGGCCGACCAGTGCCGTTTCAGGCACCAGCTGCAGCGCCTGCTGCACCGCCGCCCGCAGCCCCTGTGCAGCGATGGTGGCCCTCGCTTGACTGGGCGGAAGCGTTGCCACGCGTGGCTGGCGGAGCACCATCTGCTGCTGGATCCACAGGGCCACTCAGCCGCACACAGGCCCTGAAGTCCAAAATCGAAGCTGCATGCATGGGGGACTAGGGTCGGCCGCCTCGACCAGCCCCCTTGCGACCGCTGCCAAGCTTCCCGGGGTTCTCGTGATGTGCCTGCGGGCAGGCGGTGCCTAGCGTGCCAAGGGCCACCTCCAGCGAGGGTGCCGCCAGCAGCAGACACTCGTGCCGCTAACCACAGAGTCGAGAGCCGCAGCCAGGCCAGCGATATGTGAAGCCCATAATAGTGCTTTCTGCAACCCAAGAATTCCAATCCTTATCAAGATTTCGGAACGCGGTCCGGCGGCCAGTTGTATTAGGCACCTCGACCTCCGTCGGCTCCAGGGCCAGGTCCAGCAGGAACACAAAGGCAGGCGGCGCCGGTGGCGGCGCGTGCGGCGGTAGCGGCGGCGCATACTCGACGACGGTGTAGCCCGCATACAGCTCCGCCGGCAGCATGTTTTCGGAGACCTGGGCGTAGCGCGGCGGGAAGGCGTTGCGGCCTCGGCTGCGCGCAGCATGGGCGGCGGGCATCAGGGGGCGGGCGTCATGGGACGCGTGCTTGCGAGAAGCAGGTGTCGGGGGTGTCTGTCATGGGAGGCAGGCGCGAGGGTCAGCAGGCAAGGCGGGTGCCCACGACGGGCAGCCTTGGACAAAGCAGGCGGCTGCGGGACGCTACCAGCAATGTCACAACGTGGCGGGAGGCTGCATGGTGTGGTGCGCTTCACGAGGCGGATCGTTCGGTAGTCCCAGAATGTGCACAAGCCACTCGCTCCATACCGAGGCGGGCGCACCATAGGGGGCAGAACCAGGCCTTGGCGCCAAAGTCCACTCGGCAGTAGGGGTTCAGCAGGCAGGGGCATGTGCGGCAGGCGGCCGGCTCGTATGCCAGCACCGGCGCATTCTCCACTCGTTTCAGCGGCGTGACCTACAGCAGCGAAGCGCTTGCGTGGGCCACAGATGCTCAGAGCACTTGCTGTGACCGATCCTTCTGCGAACTCGAGGCAACGGCAGATTCCCACGTGGGAAGTATAGGAATTGCAGCTGCCGCAGGGGACTGCTAGTCCCCACGGCGTACCTGATGATCAATGGGTTGGCGCTCGCAGGCAGAGGGGAACCACCACAAAGGGTGAGCAGCAGGGCGTGCACCGGCGCTCGAGGCAGCTGCACGTGCGCGCTGACATCGAAGTTGAGAATAAGCACCATGACTCACCGCAACGGCGAGCGGCACCACCAGGCGGCCTGCATCCAGGCGGCTGCCTGGCCACACGTTCCAGACAAAGCGCACACCATCAACGGCCTCCTGCTCCGAGAAGTCCATAGCTTGCGAGCGGTGCCCGCCGCCCGTTGCGCCGCTGATGAACGCCTGAGAGCGTGCCGCGGCAGCGGCGGCAGCAGCGTCGGCAGAGGCGGCGACAGCTGCAGACGCGCTGTCACCTCAGAGGCAGCAGCAGCAGGCCCAAGGGGGCGAGCATTAGACTGATTGCAATGCGGCAGGAAGCGGAGTAGCATGCGACGTCAGCCAGACCGCTCTAGCATAGGAGGTTCAGCCCCGGGCTTCACCAAAGCTGCTGCTGTACTATGATGAAACCTGCTGCTGTGCGGATCTTTCAGCTGTGACCGACGACACCGTGCGTCGGACATGTGCTGCTGGGACGTCGGAAGCTCGGCAATCGAGGAAGCTGCCACTGTGATCTGACCACAGGGCTCTGCTCTTAGATTCTGGCTGTCAGAGCGGCTCGAGAAGCCAGCAGATTCTGACTACAACACCGATAGCTCGCTCAGTGCTTGCAAACTTTTGAACGGATTGGTATTTTATGATCCTCAGCAAAACATTTTAGGTTCAGGCCGCAAACATGATGTGCTGATGGATCGCAAATTTGATGTGCCTGGTCGTGCAGGCCGTAGACGCCCTTGCAAGTTCCAGTGCGAGTTTGTGTGAAAATATTGTGGGATCTCTGATGTGGGCGTGACGTCAAGCCAACTCGGACGCCACGAAGCTGCTGAGCCTCTGACCAGGCTCGAACGCGAGCAATGTCCAATCTGCGTTCAAAACCAGTTGCGAAGCCGTCTCATTTTTGTTGTGTTCGAGTCGGCCAGTCTTGCGCATTGCAGGCTTCTGAGTTTGGTTCTATCCAGGTCAAAGGGATGCAGACACGCACATGGCGGTCCTGTGCGTGCCCGCAGCACAGGGGGTGCGGACGTAGGCAAACACATGCTGTATATAGAGCCTCCTGCTGCAGCCCGCAGCGTAGACGGCGCAGCCTACGCTGCTGTGCCACTTCTGTCGCGGGCAGTGATGGCGTGCCGACCAATGCTGGGTACATCCCGGCGAAGCGGCTACGCGTGAATTGGCCGGACTACTGGCTAAGCCGCGAGGAGGCGGTCCAGGTGCAGCTGCAGGTGAGGGTGACGCGAGGGCGCCATCAGGAGCCCGCGAAGAGCGTTGAACGGTAGCGTGGAGGGTGCCAGGGAGGGGTACATGTGTCTGAAGCGCAGGATGAACATTCTCGCCCACGGAGTCCGATTGCACCTGCTTCGAACATTTCCGCATGCAGCACCGGGAGACTTGTGTCGCTTGAGCTGCTGATTCCACTTCCGCACCAACAGCGCGGCGCCGCGCTTCACGCAGGCGCTCAGACAGAACAACCACCCGCATAAGGACTTTGGGGTGGAGGTGCTGTACCGCTTCGCCAACATCGACCTGCTGTCGTCCTGCACGATATCGAGCTACTTCGGGTGCGCCGCAGCCCTTTGCTCAGTGAACCTCTGGGCGCCACCTGTCCCGCTGCTGTCCCTGTACGAACCTACTGGGATCCGGTCAACACTGGGATCCGCTGCCGCCGCAAGGATCAGGGCGTACTTGCGCGCGACACCTGTGGCACCTCTGCACTTCCGAGCTGTTACGTGTTCTTTGCACGCCTTGCATCACACTCAGCCTCGGGTGCGATGATCTGTGCGGCAGGCGGAAGCAGGACTTGGGACGATTCGAGCTTTTTCGCTGGGGATTCAATGAGCCGCCCTTCGGCCTGCTGCTGGACCACGTGGAAAGCACGATCACCAGCTCGCTGCAGGTGTGTGCTTGGTGTCTTTATCCCGCAAGATCAATGTGGTGGTTGCCGGTCAGCACACGGGCCCACTCCGTGCTACGGACAGCCAAGACGATCGGTTTTTCTGCATTGAGGACATCGGCAGCACTGAGGGGCAGCGATACGGGGCAGCGCGTGCCGGCACGACTTTGTCGCCCACGGGTGTGTCACCCTTGCCTGCAGCCCTCGGCGCTTGAGCATTTCTGTCCCTCCCTTCCTACCGCGCAGCTCAGCGACGCGCGGTGGGCGCAGCGCGTGGCGGTGACCGGAGCCAGCGGCGGCCGCGGCGTTTTCGAGTTCACCATGTCGCAGCGGTGCGGCGGCCGGAAGGACGGCGTCTGGTTCTGCGACAGCCTGCTGCACGACCCCACTGCGGACGTGGATGCATGGGTATGAGAGGCGGGCGGGCCGCCTGTGCCTCGCGGCAGGTCGGAGAGAGCAGAGAGCGTGTCAACGAGACTGCGGAATGCGAGCCTGGTGGCAGGAGTCGCGACCTGTGCTGCGCGCTGTGGCGCTGAGAAGCGGGAAGCATGCGCGGAATCGCGTGCGCTTCAGAGAGGGGATGCGTTCGTGCGGGCATCCCCTCTCTCCGGGCTTCGCTTCCATGGAAGCTGTGTGGAGCCCTCTGATTGCTTGTAACATATGTACGAGGGGCTGACTTCTGCACGAGGGGCAATGACAGGGGCTCATTGTTGCGGCATGGCCAAATCAGCGTTCGGGCTGCGGACAAGGCTGCAGCACTGTGCGCCTGGTACTGGAGCTGGTGCAAGTCGCGCTGTTCAATCGGTTGTAGATGGGTTCAGTGGCATGTGGGCTGCACCATGGCGTGTGCACCATCGATTGGTTGCATCATGGTGTGGACTTCTAGTATTGAATTGCGTGTTGGTGCGCAGCCTTGACTTTATGGATTCTTATGTGAGGCTGGCACCGTCTAGCACGTTGGTCAGAACATGTGATGTGACGACGTGAGCTCACACGTACAACAACAAGTTGCTTATCTGCTAGCAAATTCCTGGCAGTATTATTCCAGCAGATATCCCGCTGATGAGTCGAGCGGCTGTGGTTCGATGTGTACACTTCAAAGAGAAAGCAGAGATGCTGATGTGCATTCTGTCGTATTGTATCTGTACAGCATTAACACGCCACGATCATATGGCGCTGGACTGACGTCCAGCTTCCAGCTCGACAACTGACGTCCAGCGGTGCCCCAGTGGTTGGAGGGTCCTCTGCATAATGTAAACTTTAGACCTCTGCGACAGGGTTGATGCACTGCATTCTCTGATGCAAATGCTGTGCACGCGCCGCAGCACGCCCTGGTCATGCTTGCTGGTCTGCACATGGGATGCGCCGCGGCTCTCCTTGTGTCCAAAATATCACCCATGGGTGCGATTGTGGGAGCCTGCACCTGCATCTTGCCGGACGCTAGTGGACGTGGTTTGCGTGCGCAGCCTTGTCGCTCATTGATGGTTTGCCATGTTCCTGCGCAGCGTGCGGCCATGGGCTCGCCACCGTGAGGGCGGAAGCTACTCGGCTGCACTCTCTCGCGACCCCGGACAACAGGTCACAGGTCATGCTTCTGCCCCGGCAACAAAGCACAGCCGCATCCGGCTACGCCAACTTCGGCCAGCAAGGCACGCACGGACACACCTGTGCGCAGCTGTAGAGCTCTTCACAGTGACACGGCACGCGGCTCCATGGAGCGTACAGTCTGGCGGACGGCAGACCACGGGGCGGAGCTGGTGCTGCAGCCGCTGCTGAGAGTGCCACCCGCCGACCCTGGCGGCAGCCAACTGCTGGACGTGAGGTCTGCACCACGCATGATAGCCAAAGTGAGGCGTGGAGGGGCGGTGTAAGCTTGTGCGCAACTGCACTGCTGGCGAAGGGCACGGCCAGTTCCGCGTGCTGTCCCAAGAGATGTCATCACGTGCCTCCTGCGGCAGTGACTGTGCCCACCTGCGGCATTGCTCATGCTGGCCGGGACGGTGAACGTGAACAGCGCATCGCGTGCCGCATTGCCGGCTGCGCCGCGCCCTTGGCTGCTCGCTGCGGCGGCGCCGTTGCCCTGCAGTACCAAGCACAGGTCCGCATCCTAGATCTCCGTTATCTGTGAATTCCGCACGCAAACCCGCAGCCTCGGAGTCACAAGGGCGGCAGCCGGCTGGGCATGCTAAAGCGCGCTGCACTTTGACCGGCAAAGCAGCGGCAAAGTTGCACAGCAGGTGACACACTGCATGTTGATCACCTCAGGCTGCTCCTGCCGTGTATGCAAGGCAGCAGGAAGGAGGCAGCAGCAGTTGTGCCGACCTGGGCGCTTAGGCCAACAATACGACAGTCCACAAACGCTTCGCACAGCAGCAGCGGCGATGCCGACAGGTGCCTCGATGCGAGATTCGCCTCCTCCATGCTGCGCACCTGGCGTAAGAGAGCCAGGACGTCTTGTCATTTACCTTACTGCGCAGGCCCTCGATCGAGTTCTCATCGCAAATTTGTGAAGAAGCCCTTGCCCCAATCTACACTGTGGCACATCCCTGTTCATGTCTGCGCCGGTACGGGGAGGGCATTGCCAAGGTTGTCGCCAGGTCGAGTGTTGCACCCGAGCGCCAAGTGACTGCTCTCTGCATTTGTGTGGTGCTAAGGTGATCTCACCAGGTAAGTCACAGGGTAGCCCAGCAGCCAGCCGTTCAGCGTCGGCAGCCGCGGCAGCCCAGCGACGGAGTCCAGCAGCAGGTGGCTAGCCGGCGCCTCTGCTGGGATGGCAGAGAAGCTTGCGGCAGCGTGCTCATCAGCTGCCGCCGGTGGCACCCGGCGCAGAGCGTCAAGCGCATCCTGTAGCTGGCGCCTCAGCGGCTGCAGCGCGGCTTGCACTGCCTGGGTCATGCACACATTCTGCTCTGAGCATCTGTGTTCTGCTCTTCAACAGGGACAGCAGCCATTTAAGAATGCGCCCTATATATCACGCAGGTGAGCTGCGCAGCTCGAAGTGGCAAACAACTTACGAACAACTCGGGGAAATCATGGTGCTATGCACAGGCCGAGCAAAAGCTCATCAGCCGACCACGGCATGCATGAGCCTGCTATTCGCTCGGGTTCTTATCTTCCTCAAGCCCACCTGCTGCTCCTCAGCTGACGCCCACCGTGCCAGCGAGCCGCCGCCTGGCCCACAGCGCTCGCACACGATTAGGCGCGGGTGCTGCCCCTGCGCATGGCGCTGTAGCTGGTTGTGGGCCTCGCCAACACGATATTCCGGCTCGTCGTCCGTGCCAGCTGCCTGCCGACGAGCGCTTGCCACTGCGGCTTTGAGAAGCCGCAGAGCCGCCTGCACATCTGCCATCACCTGACACTTACGCAGGGGCAGCCGCTCGCCCAAAACGTGGACAGCCAGGCTGCCGTCCGAGTGCAGCGCCAGTGACCCCTCGATGTTGTAATTGTTGCTGTGCATGAGGTGGAACTTGATGACGTCGCCCGCCAGCTCACGGGAAAAGCCGCTGTAAGCGTCCTCGCTGAAGCCAGCTTCCTCCGCGTATACGGCTGCCTGCAATCGGGAGAGCGCTGCAAAATGCGCTGGTGGCTCGGCGTGGCTTGCCGCGGCTGCGACGCGCTCAAGCGGCGGGAGCGGGCCGGTAGCGGGAGCGGCGGGCGCTGCAAGCGGCCGCGGCGTCCGAGCTGCGCGCTTTGGCGGCGCGACCGCAGTTGGCGGTGCCACGGCTGCGGTACTTGAGGGCCCTGCCATTGTTGGCGCTGCTTCCTGCTGCTCTGCAGCTGCGGCGGCGTAGCTGCGATGCACCACATTCGCTGCACCGCCCTCGGACCATCCGCTGTCGCTGGCTGAGCAGCTGCTGTCTGCCCGTGCGCCGGCTGGGGGACATGCTGCGGCGGCGCCCGCCTCCAGCCGCTGCAGCAGCCACGAGGCATGCAGGAAGTAGCCTGTGCCATCGTGCTCCGCTGTCACCAAGTGCACACCTGCATCAGAGCAGGCTGTGCCTCTGGGTCGACGGCCTCGCTGAAACCCATTCAAGCTGCAGTTTTGGTGTGTGAGCATCAACCACATCATCGCCCTCAGTGACTCTCTCGCTATGGCTTGTACCTCCCGGCCCGGCGGCGGCTCTTGCTGCAGCAGCCAGCTCCAGCATCCGGCGCCGGTCGAGGACCGCGTAGTCCAGCAGCGCCGCGGGGCGCAGGCCGCACAGCACGGCCAGCAGGTCGCGCGCCACGCGGCGCCATGGTGGCCGTGCCTTGCGGCCCAACCCCTTGACCACAGCCTGCACGATGCCGACCGATCGTGAGGTTGCCATGGTCGCGCGTTCATCGATATATAATACGACGTGTGGAATGGTCGATGCAGGCGGTCCCCCTCACCTCGATGGCTGCTGCGACGGCGCTGCACTCTGCCGAGCTCGGCTGGGCCGCAGCCCGCATGTCGAGGTCACTTGCTTTGACTGGCTATCCTTGACAGTCTGCAGACGAGGGAAAGGGCAAACATGCTTGCAGCATGCTACCTAGACAGCCACGGAGAGGTGTTCTCCCATTTTGGTGTGTGAGAGAGGTCGTAATGCGGCGGGCACTGACATTGTCAATGCCCGCACTACAACTGTGCTTCGTATAGCGCAACTCCGCGCGATCGCAACAGGAAATTATGTTCATCTTTGCGAGTCTGCAGAATCACTCTGCTGCGCTTGCGACGATCAATTTTGCAGCGAGAAGCAGGGGGTTTACATGCCCGACATGCAGGCGAGGGCCGGCTGTTGCAGTACCCGCGCGTTGTTCCGCGCTTCAAAACCACCGATCCCAAGCCCCGAGCGATGTCGCGGATGCTTCCTACGCATTCTCTTCGTTGCAATCACGCAGACCCCTCATGTATAGAACCGTGCTAGCGTGCTGGGCTGCAGCTTGCGATTGATGCCAGCTTGGAAGTCGATGGTGTCGAACAGCCTGCACTTCTGAGACGCCGCAGCATGCGCTGAGCATCCCAACGTTCACGCAGCCATGGCACCCTTTGGCAAGAGAAAGGGTGGCAAAAATGAGGTCGTCTTCCAGGTTCACATCCACTCCATCGAGCCGTGGCCAAGCCGAGCCGGCGCGCTGACGGTCGCCTGGGAGCGTGGCACCAGCCACAAGGGCGTCACAGACACCTGCAGACCGGCGATCAAGAGCACCTTCGCGCTCTATGAGTTCGAGGAGACGCTCGTCGTGCCGTGCACGCTGACCCAGGTGCAAGCACCTCCTTTGACGCTGCGTGCGGGCTTGCGCACCTGATGGCATCAGGATGCGCAATCCCTTCCCTGCACATCACCTCGCGCATGCTTTCCTGGCCGTTGGCACCCGCACGCCCGTATGAAGTGACGGACGATGTAGTCGTTGCGAGTCAGCAAGTAGAGTTCCCCAGACCGGGGTAGTGGCAAAACCGCGGCAGCCGAATTGCCGCGCCCTGTCCATCATGACGTGTCGCGTAGACGTCTGCCAATCGATCAGCAAGCCGCTGCCGCCGCATGCGGCAGACAGAGGCGGGACAGCATCCAGTGCGGAGGCAGGTGGACCCTTGTGTGGCAGCGCTGCCACCGTTTCTGTGTCCAGACGGCAGCCGCAGTGTTGACACAGCAACGCCTCGCAACAGCCTCACGAGGCAGCATGTCTGGCTGGCCGGCGCTGGACCGCTTAATCCGCCGCCACTGCAGGACCCTCAGGGCGGCTACGCCAAAAAGTGGCTGGTGCTGAACGTGGTGGAGGCTGGCGGAGCTAAGAAGAAGGAGCCCATCGGGCGCGTGGTCATCGACCTCGCGGAGTTTGCCGCCTTGGGCAATGACCAGGTGCTTGCACCATTTCGAACCATGCGCCGGATGCAAGTGCGGCAGCCGCTGTGACATGCAATGCGTCGCGCCTTCTGCCGGCTTGGCTGGGATGGGCGGTGCTCAACGTGTCCCTGTGGATGGCAGAAACGACGGACAGCCTGAACAGCAGGCAGACCTATGAGGTCGACATGTGGGTGGCGTCGACCCGTTGAGGTGACGCCGACATGGCCGTCACGCAGGTGCAGCACAGCTTCGAGATCTCTGTGACGCCGGCGCTGGAGGCGGCATGCAAGTCCAACGACAAGCCGCGCATGCTCGTCAGCATTGGGTACGTGTGACTGCAGCTCCCATGCGACGCTGAAGCTGCACAGCTATGACTTTGTGCACGTTGGCAGGTGCTGCGACCCCTCTCAGCATCAGCATCTGAAGACGACCAGGAGCAGCTCTTTGAGGCTTCGCTGGTGTGTATCTGCGCAGGGTGCAACCGAAGGACCGACACCACCCCATGTACTTTGCACGGGGCAGCACGACGGACGCCGCCAGCGACAACGTTAGCAGCAGCTACGGCCACAGCCGTGCGCCTCTTTATTCTGCCGCTCTCCCGACCGCAACTGCACATGCACAACCTGCAAGTGAACTCAGGAGCCGGCCCAGTGCGCATGCGCGGCTTTCAAGCTGGTCACTACATGCCGGCGTAAACGGTAGTGTTGCAAAAGGGGGGCATGACATTGCGCTACACATACATGCCAGCCCTGCCATCTAAGGCTGCAACGTCGCCCGAGGAAGCTGAAACATTGCACAATGCTTGCCCGCTGACATCCTGGCCGCATTGTGATGTCACAGGCCACCACTCGGAGGACACGCAGCAGACACACAGCGAGGACGGTGACGTGGCCGCCGCAGCGCGCGCCCTGCACGAGCTGGAGGCGGCAGAACCCGCGCCCGTGGCCGCCGGCGGCCGCCTCGGCGCAAAGGTGTGGGCGCGCAATCCCAGCAAAACAATCCAAAGTCGCAGGGCGCCAGTTGGGGAGCCTCGACAGGCGGAGGTGGCATTGAGCGCGCGGTGTGTCGGAACTATGAAGCCGGCCTCGGGCTGGGGCGTGGTCTGAGCTTCCAGTCAGCACAGCGGCAACGGAACAGTGCAGCATTGCCAGCACGATGTGCCCACCGCCTTCAAAACGGGCAGCAGGCCTGCGACAGGGGCTGCGCCTTGTGTCCCGGCATGGCTTGCACGGGGCCGCGTCCCCCGCACAGGACCATGTGACGTCCGTAAGTGCCACTGCAGCCGTGTAGAACACTCCTGATGCAGGGAAGGTCCACCAGCCTGCACCTGTCTCATTTTGTGGCTTATCGCGGATGACACCGATGCAGGCCGTGCCGGTGGCGGGGCAGCGCCGCAGGGACTCGCCGCCAACCGCCGCAGTGCCGGAGCCTGTGAGAGCGGCAAAGGCGGCTCGGCAGGGCGCACAGGCAGCGATCCGCGAGACGCAGGTGCCCCCATACTCTACCTTTAGCACCTTCACCACCTATGAGCCGCAGAATGCAGTTGCTATACCCTGGGTTCACCTGCACAGCACATCAAACGCAAAGTGGCAGCATCATCCTTCAGGCATGCACATGTGTCTGTAGCTTCACGATGGCAGTGTCTCCCAAATGTCACATAGCGCCCCGCCAGGCTTGCGCGGAGCGCCCTCAGAACGGTGCACGGCATTGTCGAGCTGCGGCCTCACCGCTTGCGCAGAAGCCGCCGGGCAGCGGCGGCAGCGGCAGCGCGGGCAAGTCCACGCTGCGCCGCATGAGCCAGTCGCCAAACCCCTCGCGCCCGGTCGTCGGCAGCGGCGGCAGCGCGCGGCCGCCCGTCATTGGCGGTGGCCTCCCGACGGCAGCGCCGGCCGCGCACGACGGTGGCAACCCCGCGACACTGGATTACCTCAATGGCTTGCGCTCCGCGGTGCGTGCCTGCTTTGCACTTTCAAGTGAAGACCGCCAACACAACCACTTGTTTTGGGCTTTGATGCGACCTTGTCACGCTGCCCTGCGCAAGCTTCGTAGCTGGCTAGTAAGGCTGCAGCCTCGGGCATGAAACGCGTCCACGCACCCCAGCACGCCTTGGTGTGCCTTGGGGAGGGCGCACCGCTCGGGAACCGCAAGCCCTGCTGACGGGCTCCCTGCTGGGCATTGGTCAAGCCGGGCCTAGCCACCTGTTCATGCCTCCGTGCCTCTGTGTGCAGGCCCAGGCGACGCCGAAGACTGCGGCTGCCGCGCCCAGCAATGGGCGGCTGAACAAGGTCAAGGCCGGCGCCCGGGCGCAGGCGGAGGGCCCAGAGACGCCGCCGCAAGACGAGGCTCAACAGGTGCAGGTGCGGTCAAACTCAAAACCTGAGCTACAGTCCGAGACAGGTGCAGGTGTGGTCGGCGGGCTCATCGATGTGGGGCACATCGGCAGCACAGTCGTGCGGCCGGCGTCATGCCAGCATGAACCTTCCATGCATGCGTCAACCCCTGCAATGCAATGTGCTGCGTGTAGGCGCAAATCGTGGAGATTGGCGCCCATGCGTGTCACCTCATGTCGAGGGCATGGCCAGCTGTGCTGGAGGGCTCCTCGGCGGAGCCATTGCCTGGGGAGCAAGCGGGGCGGGGTCTCGAGGCGGGCTGGATTTGCCCCCTGCTGGCCTCGCGCAATTGAGGCGACGTCTTGTGCACACGTCCCGTGCAGGATTACCGGCGCGGCAGCGGCGCTGCGCGGTGGTCTGGCAACTCCGACAGCTTCAGCCTCTACTCCGACATCCTGGCGGCGCCAAAGCCGGTGTGCCCGTTACGCCCCGGTCCAGAACCAGCCTGACGCCCGCCCTCACAGCTCTCAAATGCCCTCCCATGTGCCCACCCCAGAACGCCCCTGCAGCAACCACATTTCGGCTTCCAGGCAGGACCGGTCGCACTGTTTCGAGCTGAGCAGCTTGAACGAGCCGCTGCACAGCAGCCGACGCCTCGTGCATCGCAGCCCTGGCTGCCCCTGCGCCCATGGAGACAAACTGCAGCGCCCGCTGCAAACCTGGCCCCAGCAAACCCTACACCTGGCAACACACAATGCAGTTTTGCAATGTGTCAGTGCTGCCCGCATCCCCAAGCCCTGTCTCTGCATTCCTTCACAGCCACCGCCACCGCCACAGCTGGCAAGCGGGTCCGGGTCAGGCAGCTTCAGCCTGTACTCCGACATCATGGCAGGACCGCAGCCGGTGCGCTGTCGATTGGGGGCATGCAACGCATTTGAAAGGCCCTTCAATAACCCCCTACTCAGCCGGAACCCTCATTCAAGACTCGTGTGTGTGCCACTCTGGAGGCTGATCTTGTGCGCGGTTCAAGGGTGTGCTCAGGCTCAGGCTTGTCATCGGATCCATCACGAATGTTCGTCGCTCACCGCCCCCTGTGCCGCTGCAGAGTGAGGAGTCGGCCGCGGCGGCGGAGGAGGAGCGCCTGGTCCGACGCAACAGCCAGCGCTCCAGCGGCGGGGACGCCTTTGCAGGTGCAGTTTAGGGTTTTATTGTGCATGTGCCATACTGCACGAGAATCGTGTGAGGAGCAGGTGTACGTGCCCTGCTGCACTGCAGGAGGAGCAGCCAGCAGGCCGTGCACGACAAGGGGGAACAAGCAAAGCTTCTCAAGTGAGCTGCTGACGCCCATCGCGTTGCGCAGGCGCGGCAGCAGCTGCGGGGCGCACCACCCTGCAGAGCCAGCAGCCGTCGGCGGTGGAGGGAGAGGAGTACGACGAGGAAGACACCTTTCAGGTGGGCACCCGTTATCAGAAAGATGGGGTTCAACCATACGATGCAGGGTGCCAGTGCTGTTTCTGCAATGATCCAAGTGCGGCGCTGCAGGGCCAACTCCTCAGCAAGAGCTGCCTGTTCCAGCAAGCGGAGGCAGCCCCATGGGTTGGAGCACGCTGCACGGGCATGACGTGCGCCGGTGGACTGGTGGGCTGTGCACCCGCGCGGCAGGCGGCGCCGTCGCAGCCGCACGCGGGTGCCCTGCCGGCGCCGCACCGGGGCAGGGTGGGATTGCAGCGCGGAAAGCCCGTGGCGGCCTCTGCTGGCGCAGGTCCAGGACGACGAGTTTGGGCAGCAGCCGTTCCAGCCGCCGGCGGCGGCGGCGCCGCCGCCCAAAAAGTCCACCAAGATGCTGTCCATCGGCAACCTGGCGGACATCGACGCCACGCTGCTCGCCGGCCGCGGCCCCTCTGTCAGGTGCGACGCCGCATGCCTCCCGCCCACTGGCCAGCACGCGTGTGCTGCCTCTCCGCACCCTCTGCAAAGCTCCGGGAAGCCTGGCACGTCACCTTCGGTCGAGTGAAGGAGCTCTTGCTGCCCGCTAATGTGCCCGTCTGCTGTCACCACCTGTCGCTACCTGCCGCCGTCACACGGAGCCTGCGGCCCATGCCAGCAAAAGCTTGGTCCGTGTCGTCATTGAAAGCCCCTGACTGTCACACACCCTGACATCCTGTGTGCATCATGCAGGTCCAACTCTCGGCGGGTGATGCGCGAGACGTCGGGCGCCGTGACCAATTCACGCAAGTGGATGCGGCGCATGAACGCCGGCGGCGGGCCCGCCAACCGCATGGAGGAGTCCCGACGATCCGCCAATTACTCGGCGCAGGCGCAGCAGGTGACCTGCGGTGGCTGTTGTGCTGTCTTTGGAGGCTGCCATCGTGGGGGCCGCGCCAGCTGCAGGGAAGGAGCCGTGGCGCTCCGCCAACAAGGGATCGCCGGCGCTGCAATCCTGCCGCCCATGCAAAGTGGAGCCGCCGCCGACCGCTTGATGCTGCCTGCTGCCTGCAGGATGCCGCCGAGGAGGAGGAGGAAGAGGAACAGGACGAGGGGCAGCACCAGCAGGCGTATGCGCCGCCGCGGCGCGCCGCCGCCATGCAGCCGCCGCCGCCGCCGCTCGCAGAGGAGGCCATCATCGAAGAGGAGGAGGAAGAAGAGCCGGAGGTGCGCCTGTCCAGGGCTGCGTCTTTGCATTGCACATCGTGGGAGACGCTGCTTGCCGACGCCTCTGCCAAGAATCGTGCAGGTCTCCTTGCGCTGCGCAGGAGCGCTCCCACGTGAAGCCCCTGTGGGCTTGGCGGAGGCCCAGGCGTTCGAGTTGCACAGGTCGTGCAAGCGTCTCACAGATTCCGCTGTCTCGGCGTCTTCACCTTTCAATTTTTAAATGAATGACATTCCGGCAGGAGAGCGAGGGCGACGAGGTGGACCCTAAAGCACTCGTGGCACGCTTCCGCAACGCACAGCAGCACCAGCAGCCACTGCCGCAAGCACGGCAGCCGCCCCAGCCGCCGCCCCAGCCGCCGCAGCAGGTGCGACAGCAGCTGTCGCAGCCGTCGCCGCCGCAGCAACGGCAACCGCCGCAGCTCGCCCAGCGGGCCCAGCAGCAACAGCCGCAGCAGCAGCAGCAGCAGCAGGCCCCGCAGCAGTTTCAGCACTTGCCGCCGCCGGGGCGCGCCGAAAAAGAGGCGGCTGTGCGGCGGGCGGCGGAGGCTGCGGCAGCCAGCCTGCCAGGCGGGCTGTACGGGCGTCTGCCAGAGGGCCATACCGGCGTCGAACGCCTGTCGCAGCTGTCCAATGCGTCTGGCGCCTCCTTCAAGGTGTGCGCTCGATGCAGCTCGAGGCTGGCTAGAGAGTGTGCCGCTGGGGTTCCAGCTCGCAGCCCTGGTCAGCATATCATACTGACGTCCCAAGCCTTGCCTGCCTGAACCAACCTCCCTGCTCGGTGTGTGCCCGCTGAGAGGCACAAAAGCGCACTTCCTGGCCCGCAGCCGGTCGGGCATCGAATGTAAACCCGGCCACGCCTGTTGCACTGCAGAGCGACGACTCAGGGTCAGCAGCCCCGGCTCCGGGCCCTCGCAAGCCGCGGGGGGCGCGTCGGGCATCGTCGCTATTTTCGGATCGCCCCAAGTCCATGCGCGCGCTCGCGGCTGCGGCTACAAACGACAGCGACGCCGGCTCGGAGCCTGAGCAGCAGCTGGCACAGCCACAGCAGCTGCGGCGGGTCGCGCAGCAGGAGGTGGCAACCGTCTGACTCCTCATCTGTCGATCGACTGTGTGACCTGGGTCTGAAGGTCGCGCGCTTGGGAATTACCCCCCCTGCAGTTCGCCCAGTACGAAGCCGCCAGCAACTGCATCGTCAGGGGCCTTGACGCTGTCTTGAGGGGCTTCGTGCCCTTGCTCTCCGCACTTCCTCAGCAGCCTCAGGACACCTGATGGATGTCGTCTCCCACCCCGCAGGCCGCCGGGCTGCAGCGGCAGAGCTCAGGGCAGATACACTATAGCTCGGAGCAGATCGAGGCTCTGCTGAAGGAGCTGCGCACTGTGGCTGCGCTGGAGGTGCGGCGGACGATGCTTCAGCATCACCGCCCCGCCAGCAGCCTGCTGAGCCTGTAGTGCATGCACGTGGTTCGCAGGCCGCTACAGGTTTTCGTGTCTGCCTGCGCCTGTGCCTGGGCCTGTGCGGGGGCGGCAACATCGTACAGGCGCATGAAGCGCGGCCTCAAGAAGGACGACTCCGAGCAGGCGGACCTCGCTCTGGGGCCTGGGGTTTGCCAGCAATCGCTGCAGCATCACACGTCCCCGAGGCGCAGGCAGGGGGCCCTGTCCACTAGGGCCTGAGACTGAACATATATCCCCGCAGGCCGCAGTGTACCTTGCGCGCTTCAGCAAGGGCGGCGGCGCCGCCCGGCCGCGGCAGCTGCACGCGCCGGCGCGGCGCCTGGCGCGCACCACCATCAGCCTCGGCCCCGAGGAGGGCATCATGTTCGGCCTGCGCTCCGTCAGGTGTGTGCTGCCAGACCTCCTTTCGCATCTCACAGAACGAGACGGCACGTGCCAGCCCCATGTGTTCAGGCAGCCGCTGCCGCCATGTTGACTCGCCGCCACAGCGTCTGGCCCGCGGTCTTGCTGGGAACGAAACTTCCCGCTATTCGGCGCCACCCAACATGCAGTCGCCTCCTGGCGGGCATCCGCGCCTCATTGGTCAAGCCTCTTCTGTTCAGATATTGCTAACTAAAATATGGCGCTATTGTAGCAGCGCTTCTCATTGTTGCACACAACATGTTGTGGCGCTAGATATTGGTGCTGCTGCACGTAGGGGACTGGCACTTTGCGGTCCGGCGCACCGCACCTGCGACACAGACAGCGGCAGCCAGATTCCGAGAAACTACCACTTACTACTAACTTCTACTACCTTGTAAACCTGGCACCAGGGCCATTGAGGCGGCTGTGGACGGCTGCGCGGAGGATGTGCCCGGGCTGGCGCATTGGTGGTCGAACTGCCTGCACCTGCGCTGGATGCTGTGGGCCATGTGCCGCGGCGAGGACGACGCCGGCCCCGACGAGTTCGACTGGGTCATGCAGGCGAGGCGCTGCACTGCTGAGCCCGGGGGGTCCAGAGAGGAGCACCACGCGGGCTTGTGTGTGTGGCAGGCCGCAGGATCAGTGCACGGGGCTGCGTCATGGAACTGCCACCCTGGTTCAGCGACGGGCGCTGGCCAGCTGTTGTGATTCACCTGCAGCTGTGGCCGCAGCAGCCGAGCCCGCAACTGCCTGCTGCCGAAGCCCTGTTTTAACGTCTGCAGACAACCTGGACGCAGCCCCCACTGCGCGCAGATCCATGATGGTGCGGCGCGGTCTTGATGCGACTCTGACTCGAAACATGTCTGCTACTCTTCAGGGTTTGAGGTTTAGATTATACACACAGGTGCTGGTGCCGCCGCTGCGGGAAATGGAGGCGCACGTGTTCGACCAGATGGTCCGCTACCTCTGGCGCATCCTCATTGAGGTGAGGGGCCATTAAGGTTCAGGGTTTAGGACGCCCGCCAACTGACGTGTGCCACACCGTGTCGAGCACGACTGCTTCCGCTGTGGTGTGGGGTGCAACAGGGATGGGGACACCTCGTGCGGCGCGGTAGCGCGGAAATGGCTCCTCTGCATCGTTCCAGTGNCCCCCCCCTCCTCGCGGGCTCGTCAGCGCTGCGGCCCTGTCCCATTGCCGACCCCCCGGCAGTGGACTGGGCGAGCGGCCGCGGTTGGGGCGCCAGTGCTGGGGGCCGTGCGCTTCATGTTCCCGAATGCACGTGGGGGGACCCCCTTCGCACGAGCGCCGCCCACGCGGCAAGAAATACCAGTCGGAAAGCCCTGGTGCAGAACCCAATGAATCTGGTACAGGGCCTGGACGACGAGCCGCGCGCGCAGCCGCTGGCGCTGAACCTGGCGCCCTTCGACGAGCGCGGGCGGCGCGGGCTGCGGCGCAACAGCTTCGGCAGCGGCACCTTCAGCCGCAAGGCCGCCAAGTTTTCGCCGGTGGAGCTGGCCGCACAGCGATGGCTCGACTCCCTGGCGGTGAGCGAACTCGAACTGAACACCGATTTGTTTTTGTTCTTTCTGTTCTCAATGGAAGAGCTGGGAATGCATGCGCCTTTCTGCCTGCAAGGGGACAGTCAATGGCAGCATCATACGGGCAGGCATGCACCTCAGGGGGCAGGCCACTCTTGACGCGCCTGCAGGCGGCAGTTACGGTGCCCTTTCCATCACAGGGTCCCGCATGCATTGGTGCCTCGTTTCTCTGCTTGCCCCCATTCTCACCGCTCCTGTGCACTCACCTCGGTTGCGCGCCGGCCCGCAGGCGACGCACCGGGTGCTAGTGTCGGCACAGCGCGCGCAGCGGGCACAACACGTCAACCTGCTGCTGCACCGCGTGCTGACAGCGGTGCTGCACAAGCTAGACGCCACCCTCTTCTCGCGCATGATCGGCGGTGCGCCGCCCTCATGGGACCCGTCATCCGTCATCCTGCTTCACTGCTGAAGCTCGCATACCAGACTGGATGTCAGTCCCGCGCACCGCCCCTGGTTCTCACCCCCGCTGCAGAGTGGCCGCCCCATCTGCCGGCCGCCCTTCCCGGCTTGGGCTCCTCCCGACACATGCTGTGTCTGATTTCTCATCAGGCGAGGACGAGGTGGGCTTCGGCTTCCGGGACCACCGCCGCACCTCCGCCGACAAGGAGCCCGACATTCCCATCAAGGACGCGTGCGTCTCTTGTTGCAACACTCCTGCTCCCGCACTGTGTTCCAGCGCCGCAAGACCCGCAAGGCTGCAAAGGGCGCATCGCAGATTGCGACGGAAGCAGTCTTGCAACGACAGCTGGTCTTTAGGTGCACCTTGGAAACCCTGACACAAACCCTCCGAACACTCGTTCTGCCTCCCCGGGCGCAGGTACCTGCCCTTTGGGCCGGGCCCGCTCACGTGCGGCACGGGCGTGCAGCTGAAGATGGCGCTCACCCGCTGGAGCAACTGGGCCACCGATGTGGGGCTGCGCGACCTTACCGGCAGCGGGTGCGCTTTCGTCCTCCTGCCGCCGCTGCTGCCGTGGGCTCGACACCCGCTGCCGGTGCTCGGGCGCTGACGTCGCAGCTCGCCTCTGCAGCCAGCAGATCATTGCTTGGCGCACGGCTGAGGACTGTGCGACCCTGATGGGGATATGAGGGGAAGAGGCACTGCCGAGGAGCCCTATCTGGGCATAGGGAGTCAGGCCGCTGCTCGCGCGCAGGCGCGGGAACAGCGTGAACTGCCTGCAGAGGGCACCACCAGCGGCACCAGTGGCAGAGGTGTCCTTGCGCACATATCAAGAGCGAACTGGGTCAGCGCTGCCAGAGCAGGCTGCCCGCTTGCGCATCGGCAGCCCGGCGTACGTCTTTAGTTGTGCAGGCGGGTGTCTCGGAGCGACTGCGCCCAGGAGCTAATACCTGATAACCGCTGTGCAGGCGCTTCACGCTGTTCCCACGCCTGCGCGCCAGCGCTGACCTGCTGATGATGCCCAAGGAGGTTCTGGCAGACCGCTCCATCCGGGCCGAGGTGGTGCCCACGCTGAGTGTGCCGCGAATCAGCGCCATCCTCAAGCGCTTCCGACCCGACGACTACGCGCCCGATCCGCTACCGCACGGTGTGCCGCCCCTCCCTAGGCCCCAAAGTTCCTCGTTTCCTTGCACGCCTGTGCTTGGGTCGACGATGCCTGGCGCCACAGAGGCGGCGTCACTCGCTGTCTAGGGCTCGGCGCTGTCTTGCTCTTGCTTGTGCACGACTCTCGCACGCGGGAAGCAGGTGCCGTGGGCACCGCATCTGGAGCGAATCACAATGCACACTTGGAGGGAGGGGGGAGGAGGGGGCTTTTATGATGTAGTGTGTTCTGCGCAGCGTCTCCCGCCAGCTGCGCGCTGCTGCGCCGCAGCAGCAGCGCCTTTGCCTTGCACGCAGCCTGCAAACCAGAAAGCACCCTGGGACAGCCATGGCAGCGCACTGCTTCTGGGGCGCCAGCTACGCTGTGCCACCTCGTGCGCTCACGACTCGCATCCGTCTGCACTCTTTCAGATGTCGGCATACACGTTTGGCAGAGCACTGGTTGTCAACCATTGCATTCTTGCGCAGGCCTGATGGAGTACCTGGCCAACGAGACGCCGACGTCGGCGGACGCGGCACGGGACCCGGGCCCGGACCGCTACGAGCCGCCCGACGAGGGCGTGCTGCTGCAGCGCGGCCTCATCGAGCCAGTCTCCCTCGAGGTAAGCCCCGCGCGTCCTGCATGCTGCATTCAGGGGGGGCGCTGCGACCTGTCGGCAGCTTCCGCGCCGGTTGCTGCGGCTGCGGGGTCTGGCTTCGCGACGCAGGTGTTCTGTACTCTCCCTTGCCAACCGGATGCGAGGTCGTCTGCACCGCGCTGTGGCACCCTGGGTTATCCGGTGTTGGGCAATTGGTTCGGCTCGAGCAATGAGCCTGCTAGTTCGGAGTGTCACACCGAAATTACAAGGCCCTGAAGTATCCCGCCCCAACATGCAGATGGACGAGGACTCGGACGACGAGCTGGAGGCGCTGTCAGGGATGTATGCACAGGAGGGTGCGGCGGAAACCGATGACGGCACTCACCGCTACCTGCTGCTGCGCGAGCTGTGGGCCTCTGCCCGCTGAGCCAACGCCACAGCCGCAGCACCAACTGGCAGCGCTCAGGCGGTGGCCGGAGGGTCTGAGACCGCAAACAGCCGGAGTGGGCAATCCGTTTGGCGTCCTCCAGCAGCATGCTCCGCCATTGGGCATTGCGGCGGGATTGCATGTGTAGGCGTGGCCGGCGCGATCCGGCTCAGTGGCGCCACTGGGTACCGTGTGTGGCTCCACACATTAAAGGAACATATGGAACCGCCCACTCAAGCCTTACTGGGTGCGGCCCCATTTGCAGCCGAGCGGAGCAGCGGCTGAGCCGCAAACCACCCTCGTGCGGAGGGCTTAGCTCCATTCATTTACATACAAGACGGCTTCCGGATGTTTCGCAAACACTTCGACAACATCGATCAGCGAGGCAGCTGAAATTGGGGTGCTGCTGCCGTTGCAGCTTTGGCTGGACGAGGTTTACTGCGTGTTTTGCAAGGGCACGCTGGGGCAAGGTGATGCGTCGCAGTCATTGACATGTCAGCGTACACTGCAGGCTTGTTGGCTCGTTGTGTTTTCATTGCCAGCATCTGAGACTACCGAGTGTAAGGTATGCAGCCATTCAAACAACGTTCGAGCCAGCTGCTTATGCTGGCGTCCCCTTTCATGCATCCAGGACATTGCTTCAAAGTGCAACAGGTAATTGAGTATGACTGCACAACACGCTTCTTCAACTCCTCCAACCCCAGCTCCAAGGTGTTTTGTCCACTTCATGCGCTTGCCCTGCAGATGGCATTCCTGCCTGCAGCCTGGCTGCAGGCAGGAAAAATCGACTGCGTCCGATTTTGAGGAGTTGCGTGGCATTGTTGTCCGCTGCTGCAACCCTGCCGCCGCCGCCGCTATCAGATTATGGGCGGCCTCCGAATGCTTGAAAGGCCGCCAATAGCTCGTCCAGCAAACGTCTGCTGTAGGCCAGCAAGCCGGCAGGCATGGAGGCCATGCGCATGGCGCTCCTGGTACGTATCTGCCGCAGCAGCTGCAGAGCTTGCAGCTGCAACCAACCGCTGCAGGCCCATCCGCGTCGGCGGCAGATGCACGACCTGCTGGACCCGCCGCTGACACCACCCGCCTCTGGCGCACAGCCGCACTGGTCTGCTGCTGCCGAGCAGTGCTGTGCAGCCTCCGTCAGCAGACCGCTCCTGGTCACCAGCGCAGTGGCGATCGACTTGGGTTCCCGAGTGTCTTGTTCGTTGCCACCTGCATTGCTGCCGCCGCCCGCATACACCCTTCGTAGCACAGCTTTTATGTCTGGTGGCCCCTGGCGGGAAGCCCAGCAACGAAGAGAGGATTTCAAATGCTGCGAAACACCAAGCCTTCGGGGCTTGAAGTATGCAATGCGGCAGTGGCTGCCCTTGGCTTCAGATGCTGGGGGCAACTCCTTGGAAGCAGCCTTTGCGGGTCAGGCCGCCTCAGTGACTATTGACGGGCAGCACAAGTGGCCGTGACGGCCAGAGCAAACATCACTGCTAGAATGGAAATGGGTATGGCAGCAGTCCCGTGTTGCGTCACCTGCAGGTAGGCCCGTCTCGGCACGCATCTGTCGATCGCAAGCACGGCGCATCATGGCTGGATGCCGCTCCTGCTGCCGCCTTCAGCCACCACCACTGTGGCCGCTGGTGGGCCTGCCGCCGCAGTTTCCGGCGCGCGCAAGGTGCACCACGCTGGATGCCACCATGTGCCGCATTCTTGCGCACCAGGTCCTCGTTATGCCGCACCAGGGGCACTCAGCCTGTGCCAACGCCGCTGCCAAAACCAAAACAAAACACAACGTCACGTCGGATTCGCGCCAGGTCCCCCATGGCACTACTAACGACGCCCACCGGCGCTTGACTTCCAGGTTCTGATGGAGCTGGGTATGTTAGCCGGGGTATGAACGTTGCATAGCAGTGTTCGTATGTGGCAGATTATGTTAATTTTTAGCCATCAGTCAACTATTCCACGGGCGTCACGAAAATCTGCCTTTGCCAAGCTCGCTGTCCAAGCTTTGGCGAGATTCGGGCGACGAATGAGCGGCGGCGCAGCAACCAGAATTATCTTCTTCTTGTTGATGCACTGACATCGTCTCACTCTGCTACTTGCGAAGGAAGCTGCGCCAGAATAGGGCCATGCACCTGAAAGTCGCCCCAGCAGCATATGACGAGCAGGTCGAGCTTGCGGCCCTTCCTACGCCTCCATCTGCTGCAGCGCCATGCGGCCGTGGCAGCACTGCAGCCCTCCACTGCCTCGACCTGCTGGCGGAGGTTGTAACGATCCTGGACCATTAACCCACCTAGCCTGTCTGACTAGCTGGTTAGTTCCCTTGCTGTGCCAAGCTCAGACGTTGACTGCTCGTCAAGACACTTAGACTTTTGAGACCTTAGACCAAACCACGACTGAATTCAATCTAAGTCAGCTTGTAAGAACAACAGGCTCAACATTTGGGGGGCAATCCGCGAAACTTTCGACCTTCCGGGACGGTTCGATCCCTTTGACTTTTGACCAAGAAAGATGCAGTCCAAGTGAGACGCTCTTCAACAACGACCAAGATTCAATCCAAGGTTAGATGTCTTTGGTATATTGGTGATCCTTGATTGCTATTGAAGCACAGGCACCGCTCTTCACGAGACACTGATCGCAAGTCGAGCCACAGAGCTTCCGGTCGCCTTGCACCTGGCGCCTTTCGGACATTGCGTCACCATTTGCCCAACACGTCCAAGAACGCGATTGCAGCTGCTCAGAAGAAGGCACTTCTGACCCCTCGGTATAAGGCGCGACTTGAGGCTTCCGCCCAACCGATCCAGCAGTTTTTGGCTACTAACCCGTCCGAGAAGCCAAACCAAGTCCAGGGACCAATTGGCTTTAAAGACCCAAGTGAGACCCAACGGTTCAAGATATTCAAGTCCAAGAACTTGCCGAAGATCAAGCGTGGTATTGCAGAGGCTCTTGAGGCGCTATCAGCCAAGACCAAGCAACCTGACACTGTGCCGCCGCCACCGACTGCATCATTGCCGTCGCTGGATTTGGATTATATCAGATATTGGGCAGACAAATTCGACTCACAGACGAGGGCAAGCATCCAAAAGGAAATTGATAAGCTGCAATCTAAGATCGAGATATACAAGAAGGATTACGATTTCTATGAGCGCCAATTGCAATTGATGCACGAGACTATCGCTGCCGTCAACCTTTTGATATCAAACTTGCGAGAAACTTACAAGAAGACCATTGGTGAGATCGGTACTTTGGAGGGCAAGCTCAAATCAATCTGATCGACCTTCCTTTTGGATTAATATCAAGATGGCGAGTGCTTCTCTCGGCGGTACTCTTCCTTCTGCCGAACAGCTTCTCCAAATATTACAGAGACAAATTGAAGAACAGGACAAGAAGATTGAAGAGTTGGAAAAGTTGCAAGGTGGACGTACATCCAACAGCAAATCAAAGCTGGGTTCTCCTTCGAAGTTTCATGGATCAAAGAGAGAAATTCCCAGAGATTTTCTATTTGCAATGAAGAATTACCTTGAGGCTTGCGGCGAGGCCAAAGCACGATGGGTGCAAGTAGCGAGCACTTACTTACACGATGCGGCATCTTCGTGGTATCAACAGCGAGAAGGAGCAAG
Source organism: Deuterostichococcus epilithicus (assembly GCA_033439295.1). Taxonomy (NCBI): domain Eukaryota; kingdom Viridiplantae; phylum Chlorophyta; class Trebouxiophyceae; order Prasiolales; family Stichococcaceae; genus Deuterostichococcus; species Deuterostichococcus epilithicus. The sequence continues at coordinate 544,495 of JAVTLE010000014.1, read as the reverse complement.
GATAATCCTTGGCGCGCCTGATACATGGGAAAATTTCGAGAAGGATTTCTTATACAGATTTCAGCCAGTCGATTCAAATGTGGTATATCGAGACCGGCTTGCTACCATCAGACAGAAAGGCTCTGTGTTGGATTATAATCACTATTTCACTGATGTAATTTCGCATATCACTGATATCAGCGAGGTCGAATCGATTGACCGCTACACGCGAGGCTTGTCGCGCGAGTTGTTCAAGGAAGTCAAGATCCGAGGGCCCAAGACACTTCCCGAGGCTATGCACATTGCATCTACACATGAATCTGTGCGACGACAAGCTGATTATGCTTCCAGGGGATTTCCCTTTGACCATAATGCTGAATACTGGGCCAAGTTTGATTATCGTCCGTGGGGTGAATCGTCCCGCACTCCTTTCAGATCTAACTCGCACCAGCAGGGCCCGGTACCTATGGAGATCAACAATGCTCACGTTTTCAGAAATCAGGGTCCAAGCAACTACAAGTCCAAGGGTCAAGATAACTTCAGACCAAGGTCGAGTTTTTTCAACAACTCCTATCAAACCAGACCTGCAGATGCTCGCCACGGTTCCCAGAACTCTTCGAACTTCAAATCTGATTGGCGACCCAACCCGTTTTCTCCAACCAACCATAAGAAATCGGATTTTCGGCAGCCCCGCCGTCAGGATTAACGACGTCGGCTATTGACGTTGGGGCTTGCACAAATGAGCCGACAATTGAGAGAAGCAACCCTTCTGCTGCACCGAAAGTAACTGGCCTTGCAGATCCTGACTTATGCCAACCGATACAATGCAAGATCTATTCTTGTGGACGTGAAATCACAGCATTGATCGATAGTGGAGCATCCGGCAACTTCTTACGACCGGATATGGCAAGCAAACTGGGCTTGGACATACACAGATGCTTTCGGACCAGAACCGTCGAATTAGCAGATAGGACTTCGAGGACCTGCAATGCCTATGCCTCTATGCAATTCTCCTTCTGCGAAATTACTCACATCAGATGCAATCAAAAGTTCTTCATAGCAGATATGCCCGACAGCAAGCATGAGATGATCCTGGGCATGCCTTGGCTTAAGCAGTACAACCCCACAATTGATTGGAGCCGGAAGACCATCACTATGAGGAATCATGACGGTGCTGCTATCCTCAATACAACTCCTGCACACCTTGCAACACAAGGTAACCCGTTTCTTGGCAATTTGATACCCAAAGGAGAGTATTTCAAATCAGTATCAGAATCAGATGGTTCGCCATTTGGCATGTTACATCTGTACGGAATAAATTTGAAAGACGATTCTTCCTCAAGCAACGAACAATCGAAGACGGATGATTCGTTTGCCCAAGCTTCACTTGAAGAGAAGGAAGATCAAGCGACGACCCAGGAATTGCTGAAGAAATTTACAGATGTATTTCCAGATGATCTACCTGCAGGCATACCGCCTAAGAGAAGCATTGATCACAAGATACCTTTAGAGCCTGGAGCTATTCCGCCTTGCAAACCTGCCTACCGCCTTTCGCAAAGTGAGTTGGCCGAACTGAAGAAACAATTAACCGATCTGCTATCCAAAGGCTTCATTCGCCCAAGTGTATCTCCGTTTGGCGCTCCGATACTGTTCGTAAAGAAGAAAGATGCAACTATGCGAATGTGCGTGGATTATCGCGCCCTCAACAAAATCACGATCAAGAACCGATGTGCTTTGCCACGAGCTGATGAAATGATTGATAGGCTGCACGGTGCAAAATACTTTAGCAGAATTGATCTCAGATCTGGCTACAATCAAATTCGCATCGATCCGGATGATATTGAGAAGACCGGCTTCAACACGAGATATGGGCATTTCGAGTTTGGTGTTATGCCATTTGGCTTGACTGATGCACCGGCTACCTTCACCACTTTGATGACCGATGTGTTTCGAGAGTATCTGGATGATTTCGTGATAGTTTACCTCGATGATATACTGATATTCAGCAAGACAGCAGAGGATCATATTGTGCATCTGTCCAAGGTTCTACAGTTATTGAGAGAAAACAAACTCTATGCCAAGTTGAGCAAATGCGACTTCTTCAAACACGAGCTGGAGTTCTTAGGCTTTATCGTCGGCCAGGATGGACTGAAGATGATGCCAGACAAAGTACAGGCAATCCTTGATTGGCCTACCCCGAGATCCATCACTGATATCAAAAGTTTCCTTGGCCTTGCCAACTTCTACCGGAAATACATCAAGGATTTCGCGTCCATTGCAAGGCCTTTGACAGAGCTGACCAAGAGTACCGTTCCTTGGAAATGGGACGATATTGCGGAACAATCGTTCACTGAACTGAAACATCGTGTTACACAAGCTCCTATACTTATCATCCCGGACCCAAATCAACAATTTGTAGTAACTACCGATGCTTCTGGCTTTGGGATCGGCGCAGTACTGTCGCAGGAAATTGATGGCGATTTGCGACCTGTGGCCTTCCATTCCCGCCTATTATCAGATGCGGAGCGAAAATATGCAACTCACGAGAAAGAGGCACTTGCGATATTCCAATCCTTACAAATTTGGAGATGCTATCTACACGAGAAGAAGATCGTTGTCTATACTGATCATCAGCCATTACGCTACCTCCAAACACAGCCGTTTCTGTCGGCCCGACAACAAAGATGGATGGCATACTTGGATCAGTTTGACCTAGAAATAAGATATAAACCTGGGAAAGAAAACGTAGTGGCTGATGCCCTATCAAGAAAACCAGAGATTCAGGCCCTACAGTTTAGTTTTCAAACATTGGACGAGGATATCATGCAGGAGATTGCATCAGGTTATGATACCGATGATTTTTTAAAGTCTACTCCGACGTTTCTCACGCGGAAAGACAGACTATGGTTCAAGGATGAACGTCTTTACATTCCAGCCGTCGATGATTTGCGGCAACGAATAATATCTGAGTTCCATGATCCTCCCTATCGCGGCCATATGGGTCTCGCAAAGACGTTACGAGGAATCGCTGAGAAGTTCTACTGGCCTAAGATGGACTTGGATATCAAACGATACATCGACTCGTGTGGATTCTGTCAGCAAAGCAAGTCTACCAATAAACAAAAGTTGGGTTTGCTTCAATCTTTGGATGTTCCAGATTATTGTTGGGAGTCAGTGGCCATGGACTTTATCACTGGTTTGCCCAAGACCAAGGAAGGGCATGATGCCATATTGATGATCACTGATCGTCTCAGCAAGATGGTTCACATCATTCCGACGACAACGAGGATTACTGCTGCGGGTACGGCCGCCTTGTTCTATAATCACATTTTCCGGCTACATGGCGTACCAACATCAATCGTATCAGATCGGGATGTACGATTCACCAGCCATTTCTGGCAAGGATTTCACAAAATATTGGGTACTAAGCTTCGAATGTCGACCGCGTATCATCCACAAACTGATGGACAGACTGAACGCGCTAACAGAACTGCTGAACAGATCTTGCGCAATTTTGTGAATGACAATGGAGATGATTGGGAAGATTTCCTTCCGGCTGTGGAATTTGCGATGAACAGTTCGCAGCAAGCTTCTACTAAGCTCACACCGTTCCAAATGGTATATGGACACAACCCGAGGACTCCTGATGCTTTGATCAACCAGACCAATACTGATGTTCCAGCTCTGAATGCATTTGCGAACGATCGAGCTGAGATGATGGATTATGCCAAGCAACAACTGGAATCTGCTATTTCCAGACAGGCGAATTACGCTAACAAATCCAGACGAGACATGGAGTTTGAAGAAGGCGATTTGGTGAGACTTTCGACCGAGCACACGCCTTTGACGGCAGGACCTGCTTCCAAGTTAAAGCCCAAGTGGATACCTCTTCGTATCGTCAAGAAGATTTCAAGAACAGCTTACAAACTCGAATTACCGAAGAACTGGAGCATACATCCTGTGTTTCACATTAGCCGACTTCTGCCGTACGTTGAGGATACTGACAGATTCCCAGGTCGACCTGAACCTCGGCAGCATGCCTCCTCAGCTACACAGGATATACCAATTCCCAAATCGGGCTATTTCGAAGTCGAGGACATTCTGGCATTTCGACGACGCAAATACAGAGGCCGTTTTCGACAGGAGTTTTTGATCAAGTGGCTTGGATATCCTTCCGAGGACAACACATGGGAGCCGCTTACGAATTTGAACCCGATGGCGAAAGGGCTTGCTAAACGCATGGCAGCCAACAATGGCTGAGTTCTTTGGCGGGACGCCAAAGCTTCTAGAGGGGGGAGGAATGTAACGATCCTGGACCATTAACCCACCTAGCCTGTCTGACTAGCTGGTTAGTTCCCTTGCTGTGCCAAGCTCAGACGTTGACTGCTCGTCAAGACACTTAGACTTTTGAGACCTTAGACCAAACCACGACTGAATTCAATCTAAGTCAGCTTGTAAGAACAACAGGCTCAACAGAGGTGGGTTGAGCACCTACTGCCATATGCTCAGCTTGCACAATGGCATGCAGGCAGGCGCATGGCAGAACATGATGAGCGGCAGCGGCCAGCCGGTGTGCATCGAACCCAGCGTCAGTCAAGAGTTTGTGGCTTCGTTCCCGAAAAGCAAAATGACAAGTACCGCCCGAAAACAGCACGCACTGCCAGCAGCGCACCCACCGTCAGGCCGCCATGCAGCGCATCGCTGCTGGGCTACTGCCGCTGCTGCCACGTGCGCTCTGCTGCATGCTGCGCATCCTGTGCGCGTTGTCCCTGCTGCCGCGTGCGGACCTGCAGCAGACTGACATTAGTACGTATTGTGAAGCTCAGAGGTCTCTCGCTCCCATTGCAGCCTGGCATGCAGTCTCGGCAATTGATGGCAAGGTACCTCATTTTCACAGCGAATAGGATGCGCATCATCTGTCGGCTTAAGTTGACAATGCTGGGCATGAGCAGTCGCTTTTCCTTCTGCCGTGTGGATGCCTGCACATTCGACGTCCGTCGTCAAGCGTCAACAAAGCAGCCAGAATTCGGCGCTGGTGCTGCCTTGATTGCCGGGGGTGACAGCCTTAACGCAACTGCCACGCAGCACGGCTCAATATTATCAAATTGCTTGATGCTGATGAAGCTTAGCTTGTCGCTCGTGCAAATCCTGCAATGACACGTGGGATGACACGGCAGAGGTCAGATCTTTGGGGACTGAGCTAAAGGAGCAAATCTCCCAGCACATAATCATCCTCTCATGCCTGCAGCAGGATCATATATTTCGTTTGGAGCGAGCCTGTAGAGGCGATGAGCTTATTTTAATTGTCATCTCTGGTCTGTAGCATCGTCGGCCGCAGCAGCAGTAAGACGCGCAAGCGTGGCAGCTGTTGCGACGACACCAAATAAAGAGTTGGCGACTTCCTGGATAACCTGCGAGAGCCCTGAACAATGCATGCATTTCGGCGGCCTTGTAATACAACAACGTTGATAACAAATCTGCTCCAGGTCATACCTCGTGCCAGCGGCTGACACCTATCGTTGCCATTCGTTTCCGCGCCTGCCCGGTCATGTCCCGCCCCCCATCAGCATTCAACCTGGCCGTTTTGGACGCTGTCGCTGACAGACGTCAGTCAGAGTCGAGCAGCTCGATCGGGTGGCTGCTGCTGCCATCGCCACCCGCGGCGCTTGAAGGCAGCACTACAGGCGGCAGCGCCAATGGTACTACTGGCAGCACCCGCAGGCACCTGCAGCGGCGCCCGCGGTGCTGGTGGTGCGTCATGGTCCAGGTTGTAAGGCAGGCCTAGCATCTGCAGCAGCGACACTGTCTGCGGATTGCGCGGCACCGCGTGCGGGGGCCTCCCAATACCCTGCGCGCCGATGACATTGAGATGCAGGCAAATCAGCGACATTGCGGGTACCAGCACAAACTCAGAGCCGGTAATTGCATGTTGCTCAGCGGCTGTTGTAGCGGTGAACGGTGACCGGCGACCGGAATTACAAAGCGGCAGGCTGATGACACGCTGGGACGTGAACGACACATGACGCACAGGAGCAGGTGAGCGGAGCCACTTGACAGCAGCGCCTTGCTTGCAAGTGCAGTAACAGAACCAGCCTGCGGCCACCACCGCAGGTGCTCTGCTGTACAGGGCGCACCCGGGCTGCTTGGGGGTTGTGCAGGGGCGCGGTGCGGACGAAAGTTGTGGGGAACGGCAGGGCCGCCGCGCGCCGCCAGCGCCGCCCACACAAACTGCCGGTCCGCGGCGGAGGCACCAGCACTGCCTGCCTAGCCATCGCCTGGAGGCGATGCAGGTTACTGCTCTGACACCAACCCGTCTCAGCAGTGATCTGAATAACACCCCTACCGCCCCTCGTCGAGGGACTACGTAATGCATGCGCCGTCTTGCCTTTGGCAGTCGCATGCCTCATGACCTTGCCGCAGTGCCTGGCAAGCTCGACTGAGAAGTTGGAGTATGTACCGCCAGCAGCCTCACGGCGGCGGCGGGCAGCCCGTCACCAGTGTGCACCACGTGCATGTTGCCCTAACATGCTATCTGGCTTGGTGCCCCAGCCCCGGCTGAACAGCAGGCCGTGACGCCTGCATCAGGAAAACGCTCTGCAACGAAGCTTTTATTGGTATTCGTTCACTCGACGAGCGAGTCCAAACGCTCTGGAACCATCCGACCTGGCAGCGGCTTGGCACGGCGCTCCAGGCTGAGCAGGTCGTGCGTGCTGCGCAGGATGGCCAGCCACTCCTCGTCATAGCACAGCTCCTTTGGTCCAGTGGCCTCTGGAAACTCCAGCACCTGTGAAACACAGAACCGGCTTTTGCAACATTGGGTAGGAGCAGGTGGTGGCAGCGCCACCACCAAGCGACTCAGCAGATCTGACGAGCCACTCGCACTCGACAGCCATGCACGAAGCAATCCAAGTTGCACAGCGGTCTCGTGGCTCATTACCTGCAGCTACTGCAGTTCTTGGCATCTGGCCTGCAGTGGACCGCGGCATTGGTGTGAGGGTAACAACCTGTCAAAAATCCAAACACACTGCTGGTCCAACTCACCTCCAGGTAGGGGAAGCGCCTGTTGACTTTGTCCAGTCCCATGAACAGCGTCTCTCGCGTGAGTCCAATGCCGCTGCCGCCGCCGCCGCCACCCGAACTGCTGCCGCCGCCGGCAGCGCCGCCCCCGCCGGCCGCCGCCGCCGGCGCGGCGTGCTGAATGCGCCTGATGTAGCTGCGGTGCATGTGGCCGGCAAGCCAGCAGTCTGGCTGCAGCTGGCGCAGCAGCTGCGCCCCGGCCAGGCTGCCGAAGGTGCCGTCTGCCACCTGTGATGTGGAGAAATTGACCGGTTTTTGTTCGCGTGAGCAGGGCAGGTTTTCTTAGGGGTTGCCATGCGCAAACGGCATGGCTGCTGAAGCCACTCTCAACTTACCCACGAGGTCCAATCGACGTTGCCGTCCTCGTACACCCATCTTAGGATTAAAGCAGAACAGGGCTCGATGGTAGGTCTGCAATAAGCACGCTGACGTCCCACGCTGTTGCAAAAGCAGGCGAGCTGCCGAGCTCTGATTGCCGTCTGCGTGCATAGCTTCGAGGAATAAGTTATCGTTTCTGGTCGACTCCTCACACCTTGCAGGTGCGGCCGCTGCTACGCCCCTGCGTGACCTGGTGAAACAGGTTCGCTGCAACACCAGATTGTGTTGTGCTGGTGTTCAGAAGCAATCGTTAGGGCTTCGAATGCCACCTCAGAGCGCAGCGCGTTGCCATTCCCGGCGCGGCGGCCGGTCCAGCCACCAAACACGCGTGCGGAGCCGGGGTCCGCCGCCGACGGGACGCCACGCGGCCAGTCGTGGCTGACCACGACATGCACACGCTCCAGAAGCTGCGGATGCGCATGTCCTTCATGAGGGGGTGTCTTCTGATTGAACGTCCATACTGTCCGTATCAAGCCCGCTGAGCACGTGACACAGGTTGCTTCGGCAGCTGTCCAACGGGTGTGCCACGGGGGCATACGGACAGCATCCACTTACTGCAGGGCCACGTGGCCGTGAGGCAGTCACGCGGGCGATGCTGCTGGTGAGGTTTAGTCCGGGCATCCAGGCAGTTGTACCCTGACCTGCCTGTGAGTCGCTGCCGACAGTGCCATGCAGGAGTGCTGGTGCTGGCAGGGCGGCACTGTCACAGCAGGTGGCGATGACAGGATGAGAACATGGCTCTACACACCTGAGCTAGCCGGTGCACCTCCAGGGTCCGCACAAAGCAGGCTGAGTCCTTTGTCTCGCGAGAATAGGGTGGCCGCTCATGGCGGCCCTGCAGCAGGAATCGCGGGAGCAGCCTGGTGGATGTATGCGCATCAGCATGGGCCACACCCTGCTTCCCCATCAGCACCGTGCAGCTGCCAGAACGAGAGGAGAAGCTTTTAGGGTGCTGGCCGTTGAAGAAGAGGAAGCTGCCCAATCTTCTGCTGCTTGATCCCTGTAACCTCCGATGCCATGTTGCATGGCGACAATGGCAACCGCACGCATGCGCAATGCCGCACGCAATGGCTGCTGATGCTGTGATGAACCGGTGTGTAACAGTCTGTCGAATGTTTGCACTGCTCTGACAGCACAGTCAGAGCACTATGGCAGCATCCGCGCCTCGTAGACGTGATGCGTGTCGCGCCGCGGCCAGATGCCCGACAGGCCGGCGATGCGCAGGCCGCCAAAGTTGACGACGCCAGCGGCGCCCAGGAAGTACATGTTTGGCGCCACCCAGCCGCCGTAGTAAAGCTCGAAGAGGTAGTTTGACGCCTCGTGATTGCCGCCCACTTCGGAGCAGGAAGTGTGCAAGCACTTGGCACACACTGGCATATGTGAAAGCAGCAGTGCCGTGTCGCCGCATGTTCTGCACGAGGACGGAGGTCTCGTTGTGCCATTCTGCATGCTAGGTGCAATCAGCACAGTTGCAGCTGGGTTTTGCTGGGGCAGCAGAACTGGGACTGCACTCGTCATCCCCTGACAGCAATTGGGCTCCACCAAACATAGGCACAATGACGGTCCGCATTTCAGGCGCACCATACACACCTGCAGGATGAACTGCAGACGCCTGCACATCAGCTGCAGATTAGAGCACCCACCAAAGATGGTGGTGTAAGGTGCAACGGAGGCGCCGGAGTAGTAGCGCCAGAAGTCGCCCATCGACGGCCGCCGTACTGAGATACACTCAAGGTCATCCAGGTTGTGGGGGCCCTGCAGTCGTGGATGAGCTGCCGCTCTTTGGACGATGAGCTGTTGCTCTCTGCCTGAGACTACAATTGTTTGGTTGGAGTTGGAGCTCCAATGACTTGCATCCCCTCCGATTCAATTGTCACGAACAGTCGGCCATGTATGCCAACGAGGCCTGATGTGTGGCGAGGCACACATCCTCCGGGCTGACTTGTGGGGCACTTCAGGAAAGCTGTTCGCACCTCCCAATCCCCGCAGCAAATGAGGAGGTCAACCGTGCGGCCCTGGGAGCGCTCGATGCCACGCAGGCGGGCATAGACACTGTCGAGCTGGCCATGGCAGCACCCAAATGCGGCGATCTGTGGCGGCGCAGCGATAGAGATGGTGACGCAGAAGGGCTGCAGAGCTGTGTTGTCGTGGATTCGTGACTTTGCAGGGCAAGGAACGCATGCTGCTCGTCCCTACAGCTCTGCTGCAGCATGCTGACATACAGCGCCATGCCTCAAGTGCTGGAGTCTCTACTGAGATAATCAGCGCCATGCCTCAAGTCTGCTGCTGGAGTCTCTGACCTGGTAGCGAAGCTGGTATACGAGCAGGCCATTTGCTTGTTTCAATGCCATGCACACCCACCGTAAGACCGCGGCGCTGTGCCACATGGGGCTCCTCCCGCTGTTGCTTCAGTCCCGCGTAGCGCGGCTTGTGCTGCTGCACACTGGCCATGGTTCGGAGGATTCCTAAAACAGCACATAACAGTGGTCGGCGATTGGACCGATGCACAAGCCGTTGATGAGCAGCGGTGGAAAATAGCAGTGCGTTTCTGAGACGTCCCAGGGTACTTTCGTCTTACTTCTCATGCGGCGTCGAGAGCAAGGTAGCATATGCATTTCAATTGCAGTAAATGTATGCGTTGTTGTGGCTGTTCGGGCTGACAGCAGCCGCTTCTTGCATGGCGGGGTAAACGACGGAGGCGGGGGCACCGTCCGTCGAGATATACCTCGGCGGGCTCTTTCAGATCAGATGTCTGATGAAGACAGACTTCAGGAGGAAGTCTTTCCCTCCTGAACGGGCCCTGGCCTCCCTATAGTGGCGACCCTAAAGTGGCGAAGAACCCCACCAACCTGTCGGAGGGTTGTTCCCATTAACCATATGGAGAGTCCGCATCTCGCCAGCAGCAGTGCATTTGGCGAGGAGCACGACCTCGGCATCTGTTATAAGCTGCGACTTTATTTGCGTCTAGAATCATTGCGCATCATGGCGCAACCAGGATGGAGGCATCACCTGGCAGCGCCGCTGCATTGCCTGAGCTGCTGGTGATGCTGCTGCTGGCCGCCGCCGCAGACTGCGGGCAGCTGGCTGCACAATGTCGTGGACTTCTTGGGGCCGTGGCACAACGCTGTATGTACGTAGCCATACGTAAAACCCTTAACACATGATCTGCAGTCGCAAATGAAGCTGGCAGCAAATAATGTTTAGTGCAAATGAGCCGCGGTTCGTGTGGCAGCAGGTGCCAGCTGCAGGCCAGGCTCAACGCCCACTTTACTGAAGTTAGCTACCTGGCTAGCCAGGCAGCTAGATCTGCGAACAGCTGTGCCGCAGTCTGCGGTATCGCTCAAGGATTCCAGTACGTCATGATTGCTGGCCATCCTGGCTGCGTGCGGCAAACAGAGCGCCATGCTCCTGCAAGACTGCAGCATTGCCACCGAATGCCATCCAGCGCAGCCGGGCCGTGGCAGGCACTGCCCTGCGCTGGGGCAACTCGCATCCACGTCACCGCACCGCCGTCATGCTGACGCCCACACTCCCTCTACACAAGCACACCCCTCCGCCATGCCGTTGCCACAGCAAGCGCAGTGCCTTGCAAGCCTCTCCACGACCCACGCATGCGCGTGGTGGCCTCACACGTCGACACTGCACACCAGCTCCGAAGCCCCGCATCACGCATGCTAGCTGCCCACCACCGCTTCAACCCCCGCCTGCTGCCGATACCAGTCATCCGCGCAAGCAGCCATAAAGTCCTCGAAGCTGCCTGCGGGCCCAGAAAAAACATATATTTTCAAGCTGATAGTCTTATTGTCTCCTTGCAAGCTTGCCGCTGCCGAACCAGATGAAAACAGCAGTGCCGCTCATTGAGATGCAGCAACACGCAGTGCGAGCAGGCGAGGTTCAGCAGCGGGCACGCCGGCCGTGAGCCGCAGCTCATGCCGCTGCAAAGCAGCTCGGCCATGGCTGTCGAAAGTCAGCATTCATGGCAGAACCGCACTCTCAAGCCCTCAGAGCACGAAATGCGTCGTAGTAGCGAGGAAAAGCTCACTGTATTTGGGGCGCCAGCCGAGCGTGCGCAGCGTGCGGCAGTTGCTGACTAGCTTCCCCTTGCTGTCGCCCTTCGGACCAGTGAACTGCGCGTGGCCCTCGTAGGCGCCGCTGGCCTCGACCGCTGCCATCATGTCCTGGGATCCGCGAGAAGCCAACATGGTAGCAGGTCGACTGAAGTCTTGGCGCGGCATCGCATCTGGCATGCATCGGGAGTCTGGACACCAAGGCGTGCGGTCCGGCGCTGCAGGGGGATATTCTGCCCTGTCCACATCTTACTGACAGCCTGCGACCATGCGTAGCGCGCGTCCTCTGCGCGAGCATCCTCTGCGCCGGCTCCCATGGCTGAGGAGGTCGTCCAGGCCATGGCGCGCGCCACGGTGCCAGGGTCAGAAAAACCAGCACATGCGCGCGCCGCACCGTGAAGGTGACGGGGGAGCCGTCGGTGCCCAGGAACACTTTGCTGCGATAGTAGCTGTCCGAGCCATCGCCCCGCAGGATCTGCAGCGGCACCCAAAGAGTGTGCGTGTCGGGCATGGGAGCGGGCGGCTGAGTACGCCAACACTCCTACGTGTCTCCCTCGAGATCCGAGCTCACAGGTGTCGCTGCAGCGGGGCGGTCGGCTGCCTGCAGCAACGGGGCCGCCTCCAGGCAGTCCGAGGCATCCTGCGCCTGGCAGGGCAAGGACCGTGAAATGCATTGCTATTGGCTGCACCCGGCACCACAAGGGCGTCAAGCTCGTCACAAGAAGCTCTCGCCGCCGATGACTCACCGCAGCTGACAAGCTTGCCGCATCCTCGTAGTGTATGAGGTTCACGGTGTAGCCGCCCCACCGCGGCACCTCCCCAGTCTTCAGGAAGAACGTGTGCGCGCCCCTGCGCCAGAGGAGGCCCACAGCTTGCGAGCCTGCAGGACCGTCCACCCGTGTCGCTTCTGTGTTGAGCTGCAGAAGCTGTGACCCTGCCGCAATGCGTACGTGCGCCGGTGGCAAGGCTCATGCAACGCCACCTCTGCATGCCACCTCTGTGGCAGTGCCGGCCGTGCAATCGCAGCAGCGACCCAGGATCCAGGCCAACAGAGAGCATGTGTGACAAGCAAGGGACCAATAGTGTGTTTCGGCACAAGAGAATAACACCTGCCGGAGTGGTAGAGGCCCACAAGGCGCACGACATTGCCGCCCAGCTCCAGCACCGCCCGCTCGCCGTTGATGAGCCTGCGAAATGGTGTGCAGCCAATGTCGCATTGTCACAGCCGTGTGCATCTGTAGCCGTTCGATTGGAGGCTGCCAAGGCCGCTGATTCGCCAAGGCCGCCAAATCAGCAAGGCCGCCATTGATGGTGGCATGACGCCAAAGTTTGCAGCATCCGCTATAGTACGTCCACTGTCGAGCAGATTTTATCGATAGATAACCTAAAGGAGCGAAACCAAACAAAGAGATAGGAAATAGACCCTGGGCGGCACCTGTCGTTGCGCTCCGAGACGCCGAGCGGCGCAATGGGCGAGTCCTCATTGCACTGCGAGCCGTCGTCGACGGTGAAGATGCCCGCGCTGCCGGTGAACAGCAGGCTGCCGCTGCCATCCCACAGCTGCGCCGCCGCCCGGATCTGTGTGCGAGGCCGGGGGCAGGCGCTCGGATCGAGTTTGCGTGGTAGGTTTTGCATTTGTGCCCCTGCTCGGTGGACTCAATTGCCGAAGTCTGTGCCGCCGACGGCGCAGAGGTTGGCAGCTGCCAGTGCCCCCAGCACCAGATTATACCGAAACTGTGGCGTAGCGGACGAGCTGCTGCTGCGGATGACCTGCTGCTGCAAAGCAGAGCAACAGGCAAGGCTGCTCCGCTGCATTGCTGCGGGGCCTGACTTCCATTGCTCTGGGGCCAGACTAAGACCAATGCTCCAAGGCCCAGGCTGCCTCCATGCCAGACCCCCCTTTCAAGGCGCCCACTCGTTTCCGCACAGGCGCACCTCCTCAGCGTAGTCCTCACTGCCGGACGGCGGCGCGCAGAACGCCACAAAGGGAAACTTGCGGTCGCCAGCCTCCGCCTTCGTGCGCGGCTGCAGCCCCAGCGCCTTCAGCCTGCAGACGCCACGTGGGGGATTGTGCAGCGCAGGCACACCGCCGGCGCGGCAAGGCTGCTGGTCCATCCATCACTGCTGATGGGGTTTGAGCTGTTTGGGCCTGAAACGGCCGGCATGTGTGCAGCTGCCGCCCGCCACCCGCAGATTGCTGCTGCTGCTGAAATGCTGAGCGTGGGCTCGAACGTCCTCACACCATTGGGGGCTGAGTTTGGCGGGACTTTGCGCCAGTGCACGCCAAGACAGGCCGTGCCCAGCTTCCATCTGATCTACCCTTAGGAGATGCACACCGTTGCATCGGCGCTGACGGCTCACCTGTCGTGGTTGGAGGTGCCGTTGGTCTGGCCGATCACCGTTGCGCCCGGGTGCTCATCCAGCCACAGCCTGCCCAGGTAGCTGCCGAGGACTCCGGGACCCACGATCAGCAGGTCGTTGCTGGTGGGCGCTTTCGCGGACGACGACGTCCCCGCGGCAGCGGCGGCCACCTCCGCGGCGGCGCACGGCGGCAGCATGCTGCGTGGCCGTGGGGCTGGTGGGTGCGCCGGCGACGGGCAATGCGCACACAGCCGCCTGCTGAGGACCGTGCGAGACCTCAGCGAACGTGTTCCTGGCTGTGTCACCCTGCTTGCCAGTCTTGGATGTATTGCTGGGCCTCGATGAAGCTCAGCTCACGGCTGCGCAGCGGCGGCGACGTGCTTTCACAGGTGCAGTTCGCACCTGGCGGCTGCACCGGTCGCGACTCCGCCACCGCTGGTCGAGCGCTCGAGGTCACTGATCGCCGGTCTCGCGATGCAGCGCTTTGCTGCATGTGACGCGAATGTGCTCCCAGCCGTGAAGTTGCAGTGAAGGCAGCCGTGCATGGCTGGCTGGTTGGCTGGCAGTGGCGCAGATTTCCAGCGACCTGTTATGGTGCACGAGTAAAACCAGATGGCAGCCTAGGCTGATTGAGCGCAGTATTAGGTGAGGTATGAGTCGTCCACAGCTGCACTGCGCTTTGAAAGACAGCAGGTTTCAAGCTCCTACCGGAACGAGCCAAACTCAGCGCGGACGTTGAACTTCCTGGACGTCAGAATCAGAACAGGCGAGAGGCTGACGGTACAGATGTGTCTGTCAACGCATGTTGTGGCATCAACAATGACTGCTGCACGTTGCTGGGACCAGCTGGGCCACTCGAGAGAATCGATGCCCGGCAAACAGTAGCACGCAGCCCTCGACAGACAGTAATGCGCTCTGCTAGATCATACGTCGGCAGCTCAGCGACACGACTTGGGTGAGGCAAGGATGAGCAGCACCGTCAGCTCATCCGGACGCGGAACAGTGTGCGTTCAAGTGCAGTCCCCCTAAACCCTGTGTGCGGAATCTAGCCGCTTCACGATGGGGACGCAGAGGCCAAGTGGCCCCTTGGCCCGCTGGAGGTCTGGCGTGTAGTCTGTGTGCAGCAGCGTCACTCAGACCAATTGGTGACCGTTCAAAACCTATCAACATTCTGCAGCTGCTGGGTCGCTGTACAACAGCGTTCCGGTCCCACGGTGATAGCGCCCAGTGAGCTCAGTCCAACCCACATGGTCAGCGGCGAGTGTGAGGCCGTGGCGGGGCTCGCCATGCCGGCCAGATTGGACCAGGTGCATGCAACGCCATGCAATTCGGCGGTCCCAGCCAGCAGCCCCCTCGAGCAGCGTTGCAACCTGCGGGGCAAGACCATGGCCGAGTATGTTTTCCTGGGCGGCACCGGCGGCGACCTGAGGTCCAGGACCCGGGTGCTGGACTTTGTGCCAACCACGCCGGAGGAGTGCCCGGTTTGGACATACGACGGTTCGCTCACCAACCAGGTGGGCCCCCCGGCTGACTGAATCGCGCTGTCACCCTGGGCACGGCAGGGCAAGCCACGCGGCGCCTGCCGCGGGCGCCCGTCCTCGCCACCATGCCCTTACTCTCTTAGCGTCTAGATTCGGTCATCCTGTCTCCGGCCGTGTCGGACGAGCGCGCTGCCAGCAACAGCTTGCACCGAGGTTTTCTCCCAACGTCATGGTCTGTACCATGAAAACAACGTCACGCCGGTTGCCATGAGTCTGTCCGCCTTGCGCGCCGCCCCTTCAGGCCCAGCTCCGGCCTGAGTCGCATGATGCGCGGCCAAACGCACGCGGACCGCTCTTGCTCCTGTGCACCCGGTGTCTCACGTGGGGCGGTGCGAAGGCCCTATCTTGCGGGCCAAGCAAAGGGCATCTTCGCGGCTGTGTAGCGACGCACACGGTCAGACCAACTGGGCACCGCAGTCTGAAGCAACGCAATGCTGGACCGAAACTCTGGCGGAGCGCCGGACAGACTAGCCTGCCTGCTGAGCTCCAGCTGGGACTTTGCTGCACACGAGCACACGCTGCCGGGGGCCTGATCCGTCTTCCGACTTGTGTGAGACACTCGCAAGTAGTCTGTTGTCCCCCGAGCGTGCTAGCCGTGTCCCGGCTTGACACCAATCTTGCCCGTGCTGCAACAGGCGACCGTCGGCACCTCGGTGCTGTGCCTCAAGCCACGGGCTGTCTACCCGGACCCCTTCCGCGCGGGCACCCACGTCCTGGTGCTGTGCGATGTGCACACGCCGCCGAGCGTGCAGGACCATGGCAGCATTGGCGGATCAGCGCCGCATGCGTCGAACAACCGCGCGCCCGCCGCTGCGGTGCTGGCGGCCGCCGCCGGCGTCGACCCCAGCTTCGCGGTCGAGCAGCAGTACACGCTGCTGGACCCGGCGACGCGCTGGCCCCTGGGTGCGCTATTGCCAGAGAACTCGCCAAGCTGCACCGCTACGTGACGTGATGATGCCGTGCCCGGCTCCAGCGCCCATAACCTGCCACCGCCTGAACGAATGCTGCAGTCATGCTTCGAGTCGTTGAGACCCTCGCGATACATGCGTCCGCAGGCTGGCCACAGCAGGAGGCAAGCAAGCAGGCGTCAGAACGGAAATGGCCGCCGGCGCAGAACCAGCCGCCGTCACCAGGCTCCTACTGCAATGTGGGACATGCGCACGTTGCGGGGCGGCAGTTCAGCGAAGCCCACATGCGGGCATGCTTGCACGCCGGCATCGACATCACAGGTGAGACCGTGCTGAGCCGTCTCGAGGCTTACATCGTGGGGTTTTTACTCTTGCAGTCGAGCTGCGGCAAAGCGATTCCCGTGGTGCTGCAAGTGGAAGTTCTGCAGCTGCCTCGGCCCCTGCAGCAGATGGCCAGCAATGGCCGGGCCGCTGCTGCATGTGCCTGCCAAGGACGTGACCATAGCTCGACCTCACGCGTCATTTCGACTGTGCAGGCTGCCAGGCGGAGTCAGTGCCTGGGCAGTGGTCGTACAGCATAGGGCCCTGCTCCGGCATCGAGTTTGCCGACCAGCTGTGGATGAGCCGCTTCATCCTGCATCGCCTGTCGGAGCACTTTCAACTGATCGCCAGCCTGGACCCCAAACCAGTGCGCCCTTCCTCTGTGCATGCGAACCCAAGCTGGGAATGGCTGATACCCTCCTTTCTGCGCCGCTGCACCCTGGAAGCGTGTCAGCGCGCCAGGCTCCATGCCACAGCCTCACAATGCTGCATATTCTGTCGTGCGCACGGTGCGTCCTCCGGTGCATCTGATTTGCATTGCCGCCACTGCGCTCCAGCAAGTTTGCTCCTCCATAGTACATTCGAGAAGACCGGACTGCATGTTTGATGTACTATTGACAAATTCTGCTCCATCTGACAGGTGCCTGGTAGCTGGAGTGGCAGCGGTGCGCCCATAACTTTCAGCACACGCGACACCCGGGAGCCTGGCAAGGGCTGGTTTGCCGTTCAGGCGCACGTTCGCGCCCTGTCGGCCGCCCACATGCAGCACATCATGCTGTATGGCTCCGGCAACGACCGCCGTCTCACCGGCCGCGATAAGTGTGCTCTCCGTCCTGCCGCCTGTTGCCTGGGATCTGCTGCAATCAGATGAACTCGGGGGCGCAGGTGCCGCATTCCTACGCATGTGCATGCACAATCTGCATGCAGGCATCGGCTCCTGGGGCCGCCCCGCAGCGGCCTGCGCCACTGGCATGCTGGCATGCACAAGGTTTGCATACCTTGTGCAAGCTGACCCAGCAGGGACAGCGGTGTCGGTCTGCAGCCAACCCCTCAGTTCCTCACCGGATCCCCCCTTGCCTTGCCGCAGGACCAGCGCCCTTATGGCCTTCACCTGGGGCCTGGAGAACCGCGCCGCCAGCGTCAGCATTCCGCACGGCTTGCTGCTGGAGCGTTGCGGGGGGTACGAGGACCGCCGCCCTGCTGCCAACATGGACCCGTACCTTGCCTCCATGATGCTGGTGGCCACCACAGGGGGGCTGCCGCTGCCGTCCGCCGGCCAGGTGGGTGCTGCCAGAAAACAAACGACACTCTGCACTGGAGCTGCGACACTCGGAGATGCCGGCGTGATGCTCTGCAGCCACCGACGGGACCGACGGGCGCCGGCGGTGCGGGGCGGCGCCCGCCGCTGACGTCGGCGGACGATATGGAGCTGCCACACTGCATGATTTGACCTCCAAACGCCTCAGCCCCAACACTAGGCTCTTCTACCGGCCTGTACATGCTCAAACTTGCATTGCATCATGCCATCCTGCAGGCTGGCCAGCCGGAGCAGTCGGAGTCGGAGGCGCTGTCCTCGGCGATCCTCGACGAGATGGACGTGCTGGAGGCCTTTGCGCCCGACACGCCGCCGCAGCCGCCCGCCTACCTCGCGGTGGGGGAGTCGTCGGACAACTTTGGCGCCGGCGGCTCCTTCAGCGAGGCCACCAGCGCGCCGGCGTCGCCGGGCGCTGCGGCGGCTGCCGTGGGACAGCAGGTGCACATTTCACGATGAGGACAGTTGATGCACGAACGTGTCAACAACATCCAGCACGTGGGGAAAAACAAGGAGCGGGTGGGGGTGGTTTGCTTTCGTGCAGGTCAGCCTGTCTCCACCGCGCCTCTCGAGGTGCTGCAGCGGTGCAGATGGAATTCGAACCCTCAAGCCTGACGACAGAGGTCGCTGACTTCCGCAGGTGCATGGGGGCCGCCACTTCCACCCATCAGCCAGCTGCGCCCGCTGCTCCGTCTGACTGCGCGGCGCAGTGCCCACCGCCCTTTCCGGCGCATGTCACACAGCGTCACCATGGCATAACGACATCCGACTGTGAGGCGGAGCGAGAAGAGCCTCAGACACTTGGCAGCGTCTCAGGTGGCGGCGTTCGGGTCCGCCGGGTTCAGACGCTGTGACGCAGAGCACAACTCACCTTCACGTGTTCAGGCCGCATGTGTGTGGCAACGATGCTTCGGGTCCACACCCACAGAGCATGCATTGAACTTGCGGCTAATGGCGCATCAGGACCGTGCACACTGACCGCCGGGCGTGAACTAGGCGCAGAAAGCGCCGCCCGTGCATGTTTCACTTGTCTCGAGATTATGTCTGCTTGTCACTGAACTTGGTCAGGACTGGTCGTGCTGCCAAAACGATTCATCAGAATGATGGTATTTGTCCTGGTGTTGTGCATGTTTGTATGCCTTCAGATGTGTGGGCAGCCACACATCTGAATTCAAAGAATACTTGTATTGAAAGCTACCACAAGCAGCAGGGCCGAAACTCTACAGGGCGACAACTGTAGGAGCGGCACCAAGCGAATCATCATCGCATGGGCTGGGACTGCAAGAGCCACAGCGTAGCAACAAATAATGGGAGTTACAGCCAGTGGAGAAAAATTCGCCGACTTAGGCCAATCAACTTGCCAATACGAAACTCAAAAGTTGGAGTACACACGCCGTCCACATTGCCGGCCAACGTGACTAGTTCACGGGGTGGCCTGGCACAGGCGTCGGCGCAAAAATATACGAAACGATCATCATGCACAAAATCTGTGGTCAGACTCTTGCAATGCGGACTCTCGTGCGCCGCAGCAGCCGGGCCTCGTTCGAGATGCAACGTGCGATCTCTGACGCATCAGTCTCTTTGCATCTCCCCCCTCTCTTGCGGCCCTCCAGCGAAGCATCGTCGTTTCTGGTGCGCATCGCAGGGCAGCGCCTTGCACTGGCCTGGTGGTGCCAGCGAGGTGCAGCGGCAGGCAGCCTGGCTCAGCAGCATGCCCGCTCCCAGCTCACAGCAGGACGCGGGGGGTGCCTCACTCAGCGTCCGGCAGCACGCCGTTGCTGTTGATCGACTCCTGGATGCATGCCAGCCCGCACAGTCAGCAGGCATCCACCGAAGCAGGCAGTCTTGAGGGGCGGGCAGGTCGACAAGACTGCGGCCACCACGCCTGCCGACAGGCGCCCTGGCGATGTGTCCATGCAGGTACTGCTTTGAGAATTGCGCAGTAGTAAAGAAGCCCACCTTTTTCCGCAGCGCCCGCTCCTGGGCATCCAGCTGCGCCAGCTGCGCGGCAATGCGCTGCCGCTCCTCTGCAAGGGTGGCCAGGTCGGTCGAGCCGCCGCCGCCGCTGCTGCCGCCGCCGCCGTGGGTCTGAGGATTGTCAAGACGGGATCGTCAGGAGCAGCCAATCCGAGGAGCAGCTGGTGGCGGTGGTGCACTGCCGACCTTGAGACCGGGATGCACGCAGAGTGACGTTGCGCCGTTTTGGGTGCCGCAGGATGCTGCCACAATCGCCTTGCATATGCATGCACACATGCTTATGAATGCTGCAGGGTGGTCCACAAGGGCCCAACAGATGGAAAACACACTGATGTGCGCCATTTGCCGTGGTCCTGAGGCGTCCCACCCTGCAGCACATTAGCCACAAGAAGCGAGAACAGCCTACAGGGTCCAGGCGCACCTGCGCTGCCGCGGGCGCCGGAGCGGCTTCCTCCGCCACCATGGCCCGGTATGTCTCAAACAGCTCCCGCCGCCGGTCCTCGCTGACGGCGTCAAAGCGCGAGTCCACCCACGCCTGCGCATTCGCAAAGGTGCAGTTCCTCAGGATTTGATGTTTTCACTGGATTATTTTTTGTAAATGTTCACCTGACCGAGTTGTGACACGCAGCCTAGTCAGCCCTTGCGGGCTGTGGACGCAGACCGCATGCTGTGCAGAGCGGCTGTGGCTCGGGCAGTGCGTTGTGAGACTCTCTGGGCCCTGGACCTGGCTGGCGCCCTGGCAGCACATGCTGCAACATGCTGCAGGATGTCTGACAGCAGCCAGCAGGGTGGCAGGAGCGGCGCCAGCGGCGCCAAGCGGCATGATCGACCGCTGGGACAGTGGCTGCCCTCATGCCGAGTCCAGGACCCGCTGCCGGGATCTACTGCTCCCGAGCGTGCTGGCTGCGCCCCCTGGCAGCCACCTCTCGGCACACTGTCTACACCTCGTGCTCGAAACACTAAACCCTAAACCCTGTGGAGAAAGCCCTCACTGCGCTCTTGGCGGGAGCCCAGGTTGGGGATGCTGTGACGCGCGGCGACACCGCAACGAGCAGCTGCCGGCAGGCGGTGTCCCCCCGTGCTGCTGGCGGAAGGGGGGAAAATCAATGACGACGAGGAGAAGGAAGGGAACGCAAGAGTCCTCACCGCGCGCTTGACGGAGGCCCAGGTCGATGCGGCTGTGATGGGCGGCGACAGCTCCACCAGCAGCTGCCGGAATGCGGTGTCCCCAGTGCTGCTGGCGGCAGCGCGGCGCCGCTTCTCGGCGACGGCGGCGTCGAACGCCAGGCGGCGCTCCGCCTCCGGCAGCGCCACAAAGGTGGGGTTGAGCTCCAGGATCGGCCGCGCGTCCTCCCAGGTGCTCTCCGCGCCGATGTTGGCCTCCCGCAGCAGCTCCTGTGCAGGGTTCAGGGTTTGCTGGGGTCTGTAGTTCGAGAGTTCTGGTGTGCGTGTTGGAAAGGTGTGGAAAAGGCGCAGCCGGGCCTGTGGCTGGCTTCCCAGTGTCGGTGCCCTGCACCCTCGCTGCCCGCATGCGTCAGGTGAAGGCCGTCAGGTCAGGTGTGGACCAGCCTGGCCAGGTCATAAGGGCTATGCAGGCTGCGTGTGGCGGGCTCGCGGCGGCTGTGGCCCCAGCATGGGCGCTATGTGAGGGCAGATCTCATTTGTGCCGTCCGCCATGCATGCCTCATTTGCATTCAAAAAACTTGCATGACATGGTGCTGTTGTGCGGTTGCCTCTCACCTGGAAGCCGGCGCGGGCTCGAGCGGCGCGCTCCTGAGCCTGCACCTGCAGCTGCTGTACCGCCTGCATGTAGGTGCTGAACAGCTTCTCCCGCTGCGCTGCCGGCACCGCCTGCAAGGCAAGCGGCAGCAATGGATATAGCATCTGAAAGGCGGGAGTCTGGAAAGTCAGATGGATGCACCGGCCGCTGCGCCGGCCGCCGCACATCGCTGCATGCGGCACCATGTCTGCAGCACTTGGGAAAAGCCAGCGGCTGGTTGCCGCCAGCGATCTGCTTGTGCCTCTCCAGTGTCAACAGTCCTGCACCTGCCCCTAGAGGCTGCAGATGACCTCCAGAGGTTTGATTTCTGTTTAAGGACCCACCGTGTAGCGCGGGTCGGTGCGGATTCGCTCGCGAGTGGCAGACCAGCGGCTGGCCGTGCTGAGCGGCGGGCTGAGGTCCCGCAGCATCTCCATGTATGCGCGTGACAGCACCCGCAGGTCCGAGTCCGCCTGAAAGGGAACAACAATTCAGAAGGCTTCATAAGGGGTTGCCAATCAGACGCGGTTTAATGATCAAACCCGCAGCGACTCCAAGAAAGCACGCGGTGGCAACTGCGATGCGTGTCCGCCTGCCAGGAAGAGCAGGATTTGAGTCTTGGTTCTCGTGAGGGCATTGGGCTGTGCCTCAGACAGGCATTATTGACTGGAATCTGGTGTGCCGGCTGCACTGTGACTGCATTATCTGCAGCTTGTGATTCTGCCCGTACACGCCCCGGGGGCACGTGTTGCTGCCTGCGTGTGCCGCTGCTGCTGCAGCCCTGGGGGAGAGGTGCTGTGACCAGGGTGCTGTTTTGGCGGGCAGCGGTGAGACACACCGCCGCCTTGGTGGTCCCGTCCCACATGACGGACACTGTCGGCGACGAGTGAAACGGACATCAGATGGCCCGACATCAGATCACTAGGCCTTCAACAGGCTGCCGAAGTTGCACGCTGTCTGCAGCAACAAGGCGGCCGACCGGCGGCATTAAGTAACGTTCAGTCCGGAAGCAGGAAGTGGTTTTGAGACCACCCCCAGTCCGGCCCTTCAGGCTGGGGACTCCAGGGAGACTATATTTGTGCCTGCACAGCACAAGCATGGCGGGCGGATCTGTGGACTGTGGGCTGGTGGTGGGCCGCACGTTGATGGTGGTGCCAGAGCGAGAGACGGCCACCGGGGAGGCGCCGCGCCGCTGCTCGCTCATAGTGCGGCTCGCCTCCGCTGCTGCCTTGACCTGCCAGAAGGGGATATACGAGCACAGCTTGAGAGTTGCACGGTTCATCCAGCCGAATGTTCTCGGGGGGGGGACAGCAGGCACGTGCAGCCTGCCTTTTGCGCTGGATGACAGCGCGGCAACCAGCTGTCCTAGCGGAGCAGCAGACCCACAAGCAGCAGTGCAGCTGGTGCCTCATGTCGCGGATGCAGCGCGGCTCGCCCTGAACCCTAAACCCTGAGCGCTGCTCACCTGCGCCGCGGCGGACTCGCGGCCGCGTGCCCGTGCCGCCTCTGCCTGCCCCTCTATGGATGCCACCATGCCGGTCGCGATGCCCAGTGCCTGCCCCGTGAAACGCTGCGGGCCAAGGACGGAACCCCACCTCAGCATGTTATGCGGTTGAAAGGGCCATCAACATTTTGCAGCAGGACAAGCTCGACACTTGGTGGTTCGTAGCAGGGCGGAAGTCACTGCATGTGCACTGTATGTCACACAGGCACTGGAGTGACAGTACAAGCAGCGTGCACTTGAACCTGTGGCATGACTGAAAATGCAGTCACAGCACTGACATGAGGCAGAGTCAAAGCCAGGGCAATCCCACCAGCCCTGCTGCTACGGCCTTGTTGGCGGCTGCAGTGACGCTGCTCTCGACGTCGTCCGCAGCGTCCGCAGCCGCGTCAGCTGCCCCGCCGGCGTCGCCGCCGKCGGCCAGCTCGGCCGCCGCCGCGGCGTCTGTGACCGCCGCGCTTACCGGCTGCGCCGCCGCCTGGGTGAAGAGGAACGGGAAGGAAACCATCGGGAGGCATCGCTCGCAGGTCGGCTTGGGGACCCCAAGACATCTGCACTGCAGAGCCCCCTCATCCCACAGAGCCAAAGGCGTCAACAGCGCAGGACACCAGTGCAGCCTGCTGTGCGAGAGCATGCGTCGCACCTGGGCTGCCTGCATGGCCGCCGCCTGCTCCGGGGTCTGGCCCTCGACGATGGCTCGGCGCAGCGCCTTCTTCCGCGGCAGCGTGCGGGTGGTCACACGCTTCTTCCGGCCCGTGATTCCGCCCAGCACCCTGCGACAGACCAGGACGAGCGGCGCTCAGGCGGGCCGAGGTGTGTCTCCGGCAGCAGCATCAGACGGTGCGCCCAGTGGGACCATTGTCGTTTTGCCTTGGCTGCTGCGGCGGCCGCTGTTAGATTTGCGCCATAAGCAATACACACGATACACTGCATTCCGTGCAGAGGCGCTACAGCATGCCAAGCTGAAGCCTGCCGGCAGCATAGGCACACGATAAGAGGTTCCGCTACGTCCCACGCCCTCAGCTCTGTCTCACCCGCGATACAGCGTCCGGAACTCAGAGGTCATGTTCGTCAGCTGCTCCGTCATTGACGCCAGCGCCGACTGCTCGGAGGCCAGCACCTCGGGGGCGGCGTCGCCCTGGCGGACCCGCGCCTCCAGGACTTTCACCATCCGCGTCTGCCGCCTGGTTGCCTCCGCCTGCGATTTGGAAATGCGCAGGGTTTACAGCGGAACTGACATGTTCAGGGTTTGCGACTGAAGCTAAGGCTCTGGGGTGCTCTGCTGCAGGGGCGCCTCCAGCGCCTCCACCGCTCAAGCCAAACGCTGGGCTGCAGCTAGCCTGCTGGCTTTCGATGAAGTGAACGGGTCAGTCCGTCCAGGAGCTCCAAGAACGCTGTCACCCCTCCGCAGACGATTGCAGCTTTCCTTGCTCGTTGCCTGCCACTCCATTGTTACTGTGCTCGGCGACCTGCTGCACAAGTGCTGGATGGCCACTCGAACAGCAGACAAGCGTGGCCATTTGAAGGGGTTGGCCACGCTTGTTGACCTGCATCAGCGAGCCCACCAGCGCCCGCATGGGTGCTCAGGCCAGAACCAGCAATGCGCTGCCTGAATGCTGAACTGTGGAGCCCCGGTCTCAGACCTTGACTGATCTGGAGGGGAATTTGCAGGCTGTCAACGGCACAGGACCGTGCGCCAGCTGTAGAGCCCGCGGGCGCCGCCTGCGCCGCTGACCGTCTTGCATGCTGTTACCTTGAGGTGAACTAGCATCCCCAGGCTGTGCATCAGCGAACGTGTTCTTATCCCGTCTCAACTGATCTCCAAACCCTAGCAGGAACTCCACCCGGTCCTGGATGTGTTCTTCCAACATGATCAGCTTGCCCGAGGCGCGGGACCGGACGACGGAAGTAGAAAGTCTTGCCACATCCTGTCAACCCTGTCGGACCCTAGACTCCGAGAGCAATAATGCGCCAGGTCCCCGATGCATTCCCCCAGGCTGGACAGCTTGCTGGGGAGCGCAGAACCAACTGCCGACGGCCATGTAGAAGTGTTGTCATATCCTGTCAAACCCTAGACTCCGGGAGCCGTAACCCACCTGGTCCTTGATGCGCTCCTCCAGGCTGAAAAGCTTGCCCGAGGCGCGGGACCAGATGCCCACGGCACGCCCCAGCCCCGCGAGCTGCTTGGTGCTGCCGCTTGCCGGCTGCTCCCCCGCTGCCACCGAGCCTGCAGCATGGACACGATGCGGTTTGGAAGTGTGTTGCCGAAGGAGCTTGAAAAGAAAGGCCTTTCGGGCTGCTTGACGCTGCCACTTGCTGGCTGATCCCCGCCTCCACTGCGTCTTTGTCATTTGCTTCATGACAGACACCCTTTCTCACTGCCAATGGTGGCTGCCACTCTGCAGCACCTGCACCATGAGGGGCGATCACTCTTCAGGGTCTGCTGCGGCCAGTGACAGCGGCCTGTGCACAATCTCTCCTCTTTTGGATGCGGCAAGCAGCTGCTGGCCAAGAAGAGCGCCAACCTGTGCCGACCGCCGCAGGCGGCGCGGGCGCCGCCGCCGCCGGCTTTGCCGCCGCTGCCTTCCTCCGGGGGCCCATGATCGCCGAGAACAGCGCGGCGCCGATGCCCCGCCGCTTGGGCTTGGGCGGCGGCCCCTCATCGGCCGAGGCAGACACAGATCCCGAGCCCCAGCCGCGGCTTGAGCTGCTGCCTGCCCGCTTGGAGGACGACCCTGCCGCGCAGGGTGTTCAGGGTTCAAGGTTTTCAAACCCTAGCTTTCAGGGGAATGGTCAGAAAGACCGCTGGCTGTGTCCCGATGCCGCTCAGGGCAGTGACATTGCGGCCGGCTTCGCAGTGCGGGTTGCGAGCAGGTAGGAAAGCCGATGACAAGGCAGGATGGCCATGGAACATCCGCATAGCAGCTTTACAGGAGGCGACTTGGATGTTCGCGGCCGAGCCAGGATGTGTGGAAGTCCATAGCATTTCCAGGGCCATCGAGGGGAAGGTGCCTCCCATAAGACGCCCCCCAATGCAAGCTGTTTGCAACCTGTCTGGTGCATCTTGCAAGCTGGCGCCGTGCCAGCATGCACGATATTCACAACGACCCAGATTCCAGATTGAAACCTGCCACTCATGTGGCAGCTGGCGGCCGCACCGGAGCTGCCGCCACGGGCGATGCGGATGGCCGCGCGCTTGGCCTCGCCCGAGGACACATAGTTGCTGCCGGAGCCGCTGCCGTCGCGGGTGGCGCTGCCCGGCGGCTTGGACGCCGCCACGTTGGCGGCAACTGCCGACACGGTGTCGCTGCCGCTGGCCCACCGACTGCCAACGGGGCTGCAGAGCAGGTGTCAGCGCACGTTTGATCATTTCGTCCAAATAGCTGTCAGTCACCCAGTTGCTGTCAAACACCTCACTCGGAAAAACCATCCGCATGCATGCAAGCGTCCGACACGAGCGCCGCCCACGGCCGCCGCAGCTCAGCACGCCCCTGGCAGACGCGCCACATGTGATGAGTGTTGACACAGCTGCAGCACTTTAGGTCTGTGGCAGGCACTATTCAGGACTTTCGTCAAATAAATTCGCCAGTCCACCTGCCAGAGATGGCTGTGACCAGGCCGCTGCCCCAGCCGGGGCGGCCGCTGACGGCTCCGGCGGGCTCGGTGCCGCCGCGCCGCGTGCCCGTGCCCTCGTCTTCAGAGTCGAAGCTTCCCGCAACGCGCCCGAACCAGCCGCTAAGGCCGCCCTGCTGCCGCACCTCCGCCGCCCCCTGTGGTTTAGGGGTTCAGGGATTGGAGGAAACTGGAGTTTCATGGCGCACGGCATGAGGCGGATGTTTGCACCATTGTCAAGCCGGATCGCAGGCGCACAGATGAAGGGCCGTCACTTGCGGATCTGCCACGGCTGCCCTGCTGCCGCGTATCCGCCTCTGCCTGCACCTCGAATTGAAAAGCGCATACCCATGGGTAGCGTTAGGCTTGTCGTTATGCCATTCGTTATGCCAGCGTCACAGCCGACGTGGACCACAGAGGCTGGGGTCGAGGTGCCGGGTCGCAGCCGCGCCTGTTCTGGGGAAGGCGCAAGATGGACCCGCATCCTGCTCCAGAAGCACTCTGCAGCGACTGAAGCCTAAGACTGAAGCGGAAGAATCAAGCCTGAGATACAACCCCACCCCCTGCGCCCGCAGCGCAGCCAGACCCTGGCACAGGAGTTGCAGCTACCGGAGGGCAGTACCGGAGGGCACCATCGGAGGGCACTATTTGACCAGCACCTTCCGGATGAAGGGGTGGCGCAGCGCAGCGCGGATGGAGACACGCTGCACGCCGCCGCGCACAAACTCCACTGCGCCGGTGGCGCGGTCCGCGATGACGGCGCGCGGCCGCAGCAGCGTGCGCGCCAGCTCCCAGCCCGCGCCGCCGTCGGCATCCAGCATGTCTGTTTCCCGCGCCGGCGGCGGGTGCCTGCGGACACGTTTCAGGGCCTCGAGTCGGGCTGTTGAGGAGGGGTCCAGCTGTCGAACGGATCCCTTAGTGTCGTCCTCCCGCTCCAATGACTAAGCCAAGGTATCCTCTCCTGCTGGCGGCGGCGCCTGCTTGACGCGGAATAATGCCATTAGGAAGGACATCCCGGGCAACACCACAGAGCTGGAGGTCTGTGTGCCGGCCCGCAGCCCGATCGACCGCTTGGAAGGAAGGGAGTTTCTGGTTGCGCGCCATGCACGCACGCAAGCTGCGTAACAGCGGTGCGGTGCAGGCCTTGACTGATGCGGGTTTCAGGTGCTACCACAGAGACGTAACATCAAGGGATCTGAGATTGAAAAAACCATGGCAGCCGTGCATATTCGCATTTTGCTGGCGTCATCAGTCCGGCTACGACATAACATGTCAAAATGACAGGAGAAGTAGGCAGGCATGGGAGCGACGGAGGAAAAGGGAATGAAGGAAAGGAAATTGGTCATAGGACGCTGAAAGAATGCATAACAACAAAGCATGATGATGCGCAATGCTGGCGCCAGGTCGTGAATGTAGAACGGCGGCAGAACGTTATAAGACAGGAACAGGAATGAAGGATTGGGCGCACCGCTGGCGCCACAGATCCAGGTCGTGATTGCAGGAAGCCAGCTGCTGCGAAAATGATTTCAGGTTGTTGCTGCTGCGCAGCTTGGGCAGCGCCAGCTGCATCAGCACAAGGCCTGCGCGGCAGTGGGGATGGAACATATCAAGGCAGCGTGAAAATTTGCTGCATATGAGATCCAAGCAGCACAGGGCCGCTGCAGGTCGTGAGCGGCCCGTCTGTAGCCTTTTCGAGGACAGCCTCATCGACACAGGGCAGCAATGGACCAGGGAGCGACACTTTCAGCCCGGAGCCACAGCACGAGTACATGACAGCACAATTCGCGGTGAGGCCCGCACGGCATGGCTGAGGTGAGAGAACACATGCGGGAGTAGGGCACCTGCGGAGAAGCTGTCAAAGCGGTCTGGCTTGTGCGTCGCCCACACCATGGGCGACAGCGCCGCAGCGATCGCACGCGACTGCTTGGCGAGGTGCGGCGCATCCGTCGGGAGGCAGTACTGCGCGCAAAGGGCAGGAGGCCCATTCATCTTCTGCTTTCTCTTCCACGAAGCAATACTGATGTCAGAGAGCCTTGCCCAGCGGGGCATGACGCCGAGCCAGCAGCAGTCGCTAGGCAGGGAGGTGTGGGGCCGGCAGGGGGGGGGAGGGGCCACACGTGTGTGTTAACATGATGTGTGAGACGATTGCTCGCAGGTGGCGGCAACGCATGTGAGCGAGGGTGGCTGGGCAACAGGGCTGAGGAGAGCAATCACCTGCTCCGGCGGGCAGTACATGGGGTCGAGGATGGACTCGTCGGGGATGTAGTTGGTGCCGCTCCGCAGGTCAGCGCATGCGCCCAGGTCTATGAGCTTGAACTTGCGGGACGACTCGCTGAAGATGATGTTGGCAGGCTTCACATCTCGGTGCACCAGCCCCGCCGCATGCAGCGCCTGTAGGGTTTGAGGTCTGATGAATCAGCATGAATCTGGGGTTGAGTGTCCTGGTGCAGTGTGCTGGGACATGCAGTTGGCAATTTGAAGATTTGATGCGGCGGAGAGTCTGGTCTTAAAACCAAAGTCGGGTCTCGCAAGCCGTCTCGATGATCCTGGATGACAGTGCCAAACCGCCTGCCGATCCGCTGCGCTCTGCAGCACTGGGTTCGAGGCTACACTGGCTCCGAGGGTGCGCTGCCCCCGCCTGCACAGCCCCGCTCTTGGTGCTTCGCCAGAGGGGATGTGGGGTGTGTCGAAAGGCGCACGGCATGCCAGAGCATCGCACCACGAGGTTCTCGAAGATCTGCTTCATGACGGTGGGCACCGCGGCCGCCTCACTGACGCCCAGGTCCGCGGCCAGGCCGCGCACGCAGTCGCGGCGCTTCAGGTAGCCGCCCAGCGTGTTGCTGCCCTCGTACTGCCATATCTGCAGGGGAGGACCAGCGGTTGGAACCGACTGGAATCTGGACAGCTGGATCAGAGCCAGCGTGTCGCCGCAGTCGTACTGCCATATCTGCAGGGTTCATGCGGCGGCCGGCCAGACTGCGAGCGTCCAGGTGCCGAGTCGCTCTTGTCATCCTCTGCCTCTGCGGATGCTGTGCAAACCTAAACCCTGCAATACACCAGCGGGGCACAAGGGGACTGCCGCCCTCCAATACATTTCGGCGACCCTAAAGTTGCTTCTCGAGCTGCTCAGAGCTGCATGTGCGCCCGCCACGCTCGCCAGGCACATCCGCCGCGCAGCCGCCGTCGTTGCATGAATCTCCTCACAGCCGGGCATGCCGTCGCGACTGTCAGCTCATGCGGCCCAGTCCCGCCTTGGGGTCCAAAACATTTCAGCAAGGTCCTCAACAGCGGGAAGCGGGGTTCACCAGCCACAAGCCCCGCGTCAGGGGCATGGTGGCCTCCGAAATCCCCCAGACCTCCAGGAGTGGATGTTTGCACTGGCGGGCCCGGAAGTGCCGGACCAGAGAGACCACAAAAATCGGCAGGACACGCACCAGCGACAGGCCCTGCATGGAGGCGCATGGTGGCGACCCACTCATGAGAGGGCTCCGTTCCGTGTGGTTCGGTGCCCGGGGGCTGCCAGGCCGCTGTCGGAATGTCAAGAGCGGGTGCGCACCAGCCACAGGCCCTGTGTGAGGCGCATGGTGGCCTCACTCTCCCGAACCTCCACGTAGCCTACGAAGTCGGCGATGGCGCCGCGTGCGGAACGCGTCGCGTACACGTTCAGCAGGTGCTCCATCTGCCCCATCTGCTCCGCGCCCTGCGATAGATACACATTGCTGTCAAGGACAGTCGCGGATTTCGTAGGTCAGAGCGCCATCCCATGTGTGCTTGTGCCCCAGCAGGTTACGCACCTTCCCCACCTGCTTCGCGCCCTGCAGCATTGTTCGTGACGTGTAGGCAACATGCAAGCTCCTCAGTGTGTCCCTGCGCCGACTCGCAACATGCATGCCGAGACAGGCACGCAGACCGGGGATGCAACACATGTCGAAAGAATCTGCAGGCGGCATCCACAGGACGTGCAGGCTAAAGGGCGCATATTATTGTATTGCGCTCACCTCCACACGGGCCTTGACCTTTTTTAGCACCACCCGCACGTTGCCGTTGCGCGTTTGGAGCACCCCCTGCGCGTCAAGCAGAGGCACGCTTGCCGCTGACAGCTGAAGGGTGCAGACGTCAAATGCGACACTGCGCCCCAGCACGGCTGCAGCGTCTACGCCCCGCCCAGCACCACTTGAGGCACGGGATCCTGCACGTCGGTGCTGGGGGAGACGCTGTTCCACTCGCTGTGGCTCAGCTGTGGCTCCGCCGCTCTCGAAGGGGTGAGTAAGCTCAGAGCGTCGGCCACACGGCAACTGGCTATGATGGGGGCTGCACGCCGTGTCGCTGCGACTGCTGCTGCTTCTGACGCTGCCATGTGTTGCTGCAGGTGCATTTCCCACGGCCCGAGCCCCGGACTGGCAGCCTGCAGCTTGCAAAACCCTGCTGCCCGCCACCGCCACATTTGCATACATACGAGTGTGCACGTTCGGTGCACTGCCGGATGGCATGCAAATGCCGTCAAACACGCTGCTTATGCAAGTCAGGCTGCTGTCTGAGGGGTTTGCAAAGACAGGATGCCGGATGCCGCAGACAAGAGCTGACAGGCGTCAGGCACACGTCCCCCCCGAAACAGAGTTGCGAGCGTGTAAGTCTTACCTCGAACACTTGCCCTGCGTCCGGACGGATACTAAGCTTGTGAGCTGAACACAATCAACGCAAGAGCGGGATGCGTGAAAGACGCCCCACGCGCGCGCGTGCTAAACATAACAACATGGCTGCAGCTGTGACAAGGCACTTCACTCGCCGTAGCTGCCTTCCCCCATGATGCGCTTGACCTGCGGAGTTGCACAGGAGGGTGAGGGTCAGGGCTGCGTTTGCCAAGGCTCGCAGATGCAGCATGGCACTGCACATCCCAGACCCCGAAATCACCTCCACATCCGCAGCTCTGAAGCGCCGACCCTTATCCGACAGCTCTGCAGAGACAACCAGTCTCGCTGATTGCCTGCCTGCCGTCAGAGCCGCATGCTGGAAGGGCGTGTGACCCCTCCGAAAGCTGTTTCGGGCTGCTGACAGCTTTGCAACCCGAGCATGCTGCCGCGCAGGCGACGCCGCTGGCGCCGCGCGCAGCCCCGCTTGCAGCATGGTGATTTGCAGCATCAACAACGCGTAAGCTGCACTGCCATGGTTGTGGGCTCTGGTTCCGGCAGCTGTAGCTGGGTGATTTGGCTTCCAGCTCAGCCCCAATCAGATTGTGTGGCATTGAAGTTGTACGAGTCGCCGTACAAGGGACAGAAGATGGCGCGTGAGGGTCGATGAAGGTTTGGAACCGATCTGACTTGACTCAAGCGTATTGGTTTCGATTGTCTGCCAGTTGGCCGTTCCCGCCGAGCCGCTCGGTGCTTTCAGCTGCCGCCTTGTCTTACAATTGCCATCGCGGCCTATCGGGGCGCGAGCGGTCTGTCTTGGATAGCTGCTCTCGGAGCGTTCGCGGGTTCGACGTTCCCTTGTGGAGGCGCGCGCTTCGGTGCGGAGCACTGCATGCCGCAAAGAGCAGCTGCGAGGTGCAGCAATCCTCTGCTGCTGCCTGGAGTGCCGCGCGCGTGTGCGTCGAACGCGCAAACCGCTTGTGACTCGGAGGCAACGCCCCGACAGGTGAGCCACAACTCTGGGACTGGATTGCCGGAGCGCCGGTCAAGTCATGCTGCATGCATGTTGAATTCATGCTTTCGCATGTGTTGCATGCGTATAGTTGCCGGAGCAAGGGCATCTGCAACTCGCAGTACAAGTTCGTCACGCGACAGCTGAGACTTCCGACACCCCTACTGTTGGCG
Organism: Deuterostichococcus epilithicus; assembly: GCA_033439295.1. Classification (NCBI taxonomy): domain Eukaryota; kingdom Viridiplantae; phylum Chlorophyta; class Trebouxiophyceae; order Prasiolales; family Stichococcaceae; genus Deuterostichococcus; species Deuterostichococcus epilithicus. The sequence continues at coordinate 511,889 of JAVTLE010000014.1, read as the reverse complement.
CTGATGCGCAAACAGACAGCAGCAGTGGCATCACTGCATCTATAATAGCATTTCAGGACGCGCATGCTGTCGTGTGCAGACGAAGGTGCTGTGGTGCTTGCATGTTGTGTCCACATTCGTATGACTCGGTCGTGCAGGACCGTCCTGATTCGTCCTTCCGTCAGCAGGTGTTCCCGGCGATCTGCGTCATCGGCGACTGCTTGCCTCCTCATGCCGCTCCTGTGCATGTCCGGCATCGCTGCACATCCAAACCCTCCCTTCTGCCGCGGCAGACATGCTCACACTCCTAAGTCTTGTTATCCCTCCGTTGTTGCCGCAGGTCTGCGCCTGAAGCAACACGCCCGAGTGGCAGACCGCGCGAGACACAACTCCGGCGGCCGACCAGCGTAGCGTGGTTGCAGCGATGCCGCCGCCGGCGCACCCGGCGACTGCCGGCGCCAGCGTCCTCGAGCGCTCCGTGGCGGCGCAGCAGCTGCGGCGGCAGCTGGAGGCCGATGGTGGCTCGATGCCGCCGCCGCTGCAGCAGCAGCAGCAGCAGCAGCAGCAGCCCGGCAACCTGCGGCAGCTGTCGCTCAATGCGCCGCTGCTGAGGTGGCCCCCTGGCCCAGAGGACGCCGGATCCTCCCGCCGCAGGTTCGCTGTCTATCTCTCCGCTCGCACTGCATTCCTGGTGGAAGGCGATGAAGCACACCTAAATCAGCAGTTATTACAGGCTGAGGTATTTGCGGTTGGCTTGCGTCATTGCGTGGCGGTTGGAGCGCGTGACAGCGTGGCGGTTGACAGCAGCGGTCGCATCAACACCTGCGGTCTTTACACAAGGTTACACACAAACACGGCGGCCGCAGCAGCTGTGCACCGAGCCCGCATCTGAGTCGTGAGGGTGCCCGCAGGCGCGGCGTCGGCGACCCAGCCGACGCAGAGATGGACGCCGCATGGAACGAGAACATGCGGCTGACAGCGGAGAACGCCCATCTGGACGTCCAGCTGGCGGACCTGGAGGCGCGAGCGGAGCGCTCGGTGCTGGAGATGGCGCAGATGCGGCGCGTGCTGGCGCAGCTCAAGGCCACCAAGGTGGGGTTTGAGGTGCAGGGGAAGGGGCGCAGCGTTGGGTCCGAATACTCGGCCTGCCCAAGGCTGGGCAAGCAACCCGGCCGAGCCCCCAGCAAGAATGTCGTGCCAGCCGATCACGCCATGGSGGGGGAGCACTGCTGCGGCGCCGCGCTTTGCAGGGGACGACGGCCTGTCACATGAAGGCGGGCCTGATCTGAGCGCACTGCATTGAGCCGCCTCGCCCCACACGGTTGCCAGACTGCACGCCTGTGTCTTTGACGTCCATCCACAGCTCTTAAGTTTAGCATCACCTGCATCACGGCAGCCATCAGCCTGCAGTTGATACTGGCCGAGCCCTCGAGCACACGCCCTGAATCCTAAAATCGCAGGATGCCTTTGAGCTGGCGCCAGAGGAGAAAGTTGCCACGGCGTTGGCGGCCATCAAAACCCTGAGCCCACAGCAGCTGGCCTCGGACGGCGCCACGGACGCGGCGGTGTTTGACGCAACAACAGCGTGCGCCGCGCCCCGGCGCTCAAGCAAGCGCCGATACATGGGGGCGTGCGACGGTGCGCACCCTGCACACTGCCTTCCCATGCGCCATTTGTGGCACTGTGGTCAAGGCAGCATGAGAATAACCGAGAACAATGTTTCTCAGAGCACAGCAGAGCAAGCGGCCGGCGCTTACATGTGCTTGATTGTAAAGTTTTCACCTTGGCTTTGAAGCTACCCAGCCCTTGCAAATAATTTTCGGTCGGGGATGCCATATGGTGTCAGTGGATGACTCGGAGTGGACGGTGCTGCAGACGAAGAGGCCTTTGGCGGAGCTGCGGCCGTGAATGCCGGCAGGGCTGCTGAGGCCGCTCGCTCTGCGGAGGAGGCTGCGGAGGCGCGTGCCGCCGCGGCGCTCACTGTCAGCGGCGGTGACCCAGCACAGGTGCTGTTGAGAGTCTCTGTTGGGCTGCCATGATGTCAGAGGCGATCTCAGAAGCGGCCACACCCCGGGATGGTGGACCTGCCGAGCACTGCCTCCCCTGTCACAGCTTACCTTGTCTGCGAATGGTTCGGCTGACAGGCAGCCGAGAACAACGCGACTTGTCGTCCCTCTTGCGCAGGCGTTGATCCACCTGCTGGACCTCTACGTGCGGGTGAAGACCGGCGAAGGCCGCAGTCGGGTGTAGGCGGCGAAGTCGCCAGCCAGGGGACAAGCCAGCAAGGGACCTTGAACCATAGTCATTGCAGTTCATGGCAGATCGAGTTGGAATCGAGGCTTGGCATACCCCGGAGCCATGCGGACACAGAGTTTGCCAACGGTGCAGAATAGCGTCGGAAGGGCAGTGGCGCTGGGGCCTGGAAGCTGAGGCAGATCTTAAGGATGCCGCCATGCTGGCAGCACACCGTCGATGAGCCCTCTTAAGCGTGTGCAAACGAATAGAGGCCCTGTTGACCCTGTTCCCTTCTGGGATGTGACCTGCAGCAGTGTAGTACAGCTAGGGGGGTACCCAGATCTGGAAGGAGGCTGTTTTGCCTAACAATTTGTCTTGACATGGCTGTTGCCCAGCGGCGCTGATAATTATGACATGTTGTTTGATAGGGAGATGCAGCGTGCCTGAAGTGCAAATATATTTTGCGCTCGTTGACATACTATTTGCTTGGACTCCTATGGCAGCCCACACACTGCCTATGCTAAGTTAGTTGAGCACTTGTAGTTGAACACTCCGACCATGCGGGCTCGGACCAGGGATCACCTCCATCTCCTGGGCATTGAGCCTGAGGCGGCTACCGCCCTGCAGGCTGCAGCGTGACATGTACATGGACAGCATCCACTTCACTGGCAACATTGCAGCAGCGCATGCGCAGCCAACGACGTTCCGGTCTCGCCGGGAGATTCGAGAGGCAAGGTCCGCTGTTACCGTGGGGGCGGCCAGAAAGGCAGCGGAGGCTGCGCTGAAGCGGCAGCGCCATACACCCAGGGAGTGTGTTGATGGTGATTGGGTCGTCCCCGAGCGCGATGACGGATCAACACAGAATCAGCTGAGCTCTCTGGATAGAACGAGCCATGTGATGACCAGAGCCCACAAGAGGAGGAGATTGGAAGATGTCCCCACATCCGCAACCGCTGCCGCACAAGGGGATGAACAGCCAGGAATAGAGCGCCCTTCGCCAATATTCAGTGTGCCTCGTGTTACACCAGCTCGCAAGCGTCGTCGAGCCATCTCGCACGTTGGTGGGCCACTAGAAAGGCTGCGCATGATTGTCAGCGGGACGTCAATTGCTCTGGTGCGCACGGACGCGGATGGCACCGAATCAAGACGTGGATGGAATGCCCTCTTAACGCCTGCGAAACGACCCAGGGATTTCGATAGTGTGCAAATGGAGCAGCAAGCCCCAAAACGAAGAACTACTGCATCTGGAGATGTGTCTTTGGGCGAATGCCAATCAAGTGGGGGGTTCCTAGTGGACCCCGCATAGTGGGCCTATTTTCTACCTATAGCGCTAGGGAAACCGATGCCCTTACACCGCCCACCGAGGTCCCTCCTTCCTTCCTTCCTTCCTGCTACATCAGCAGATGAAAGAAATTCACTGACATTCAACAGCCAGTTTTCTGTTTGCTTGAATTCAATATGTTTCGCACACGATGAGTAGTCGCACCTGAACGTCTGCGTCCGATCACCGTGGACAAGTCGTCGCATAAAACACAGAGCAGCCACTTGCTGGCACTCAGGAGAAACCCATGAGGTATGAGGACACAATCGGCTCGCAGCGCCCGCGCAAGCCTGGCTACCGCTCTCCGCCGCAGCAGGTATCTGCAGAGGAGTGCCGCCGTCGCGCCTTCTCAAAGCAGCTCATCGCCGCCCTGGAGGAGGCTGCATCCGGCACGCCAACCGCGCAGACGTCCGACCAGCTGGCGCGCGCGGCATACGACAAACTGCAGTTCGATTTCCCGGTGGGTGCCACTGGCGATTCCCGTGCCGTATTGTGCCACACACGGCTTCAAAGCTGCAGACGTGCTACGCGTGGTCAAAGGACGGCTGTAGTAGACGATTCAGTTGCAAGCCTTTCAGTCGATGCAACCGTGAGACCAGTTCATGGCTGAGGCCTCCAGGTCATGTCCCACCGGCAGCACTCCAGTCAGCGGCACACGTTTGATTCCTCCAAACACACTGCTTGCGCACATGGGAGAAACGAGACACGCCCATAGCAGCGACTTTGGCAACTTCTCGACACACGTCCCGCAGTTGGTGTCGGAGACAGAGCTCGAGGCGTTGGTGGAATCGCTGCGGGTGGCACTGGACGCCCGCCGCTGCCCGCTGGTCCCGCTGACCGCAAAGCTGCTGGAGAACGCGCTGGAGGGCTCCGTGCCCGCGCCACAGCAGCCAGGTGCTTTGCCAATGTGAAAAGCTGTGTGTCTGCTTCCCCTCGGATGCAATCATATGGCACGTCACCTCTTGCATGGCCTTGCTGGCCATGCGTGCTGAATCAGGCCGGTCGGCGGCTGCATGCAACTCGCCCACCAACAGGCGCGGCGGTCCATAGTCTCTGCAGCGCTGCAGCCTCGGTTGCAGCGCCGTGTTGCGCATGGCGCTTCACATGAAATGCAATGACTTGAAACCCTACAGGCAAACCCGCCATGAAGGACGGCCGCCGCCCGGTTAACGGCGTCGCGGCAAGCGGCGCCCCCGCCGCCAATGGCGCCTCCGCCTCTGCACCCGCCGCATCCGCCGGTGGTGCGGTCGCGGCGCCGCCAGCGTCCGGCGGCGGCGACGGGCCGCGCAGACTGCAGGGTCTGTACCAGCAGCTTGCGGCGTGCCTGGCGGTCAAGCTGGTGCGGCGGGCTGTGGAGGCGCCCCCGCAGGAAGCATTTGAACAGCTGTCCAGGTGGGCTTGCGCCATTGTTTGGACCCTTGTGGATCGTGGAGGCGACTTCAGACTGGAGGTGCCGATGCATGCTGCGAAGCGCGCGGCGCCCCTCTCTGGTGCCTCTGGCGCGGCTGGTGGTGGGGGCGCCATTATGCGGAGACTCTTGCGCCGCAGTGCCGGGCACCGTCTCGGACTACATGTCTGTCTTGCAGGGCTAGCCAACTAACCGCTGGCTAGCTGATCGTCCGGTCGCCAACCCGCTAGCCCTACAATTGCCAGCAGTCTTTGCCAGTCCCTCACCACACCAGCATTTCTTCCTGACAGCCGGCCGGTGCATGCGTGGAGATGACTGGAGCTGGCCTTCTGTGTGCAGCTTCGAGCCAGAGGCGGCCTCTGCGGCAGCCTTGGCGGCGCAGCAGCCTGCTGCCGCACCCAGCGAGGAACCCGCTTGGTTCAGCTCTTCTGCGGCAGCATCGACAGCTGTGATGCCCTCAGCCGAACCGCTGGCGGGAGCCGCTGGTGGCGCAGTGCCAGCTGACGCACCGGCTCGTAGGGGCGGGCTGACAGGCGCTGCAGACGCCACAGCCGCCGGCCCAGTGGCAGCTGCATGCGAGGACTCGGCTGCAGCAACCGCCACTATTGTCGAAGAGCTTGCGGCGGAGGTGAGCCGCGACATTTTGGGGGTCTTCCGATATTGTGGCTTTTGCTCCCAGAGCAACACTTGGTGCAGCCAGCAACTTTGATGGCACTCACGTAAAAATGTCTACACCACTTGCATTAGAGTGTCGCTGATGTCGCCAACGGTGGCCCATGGGTTTCGTTGGGCATGCAATGAGTCCGCACCTGCGACCGTTGTCACATTGAGCGGACTGTGCTTCGGCAAGCGGTAGTAGACGGCAGTGTTCAAAGTTATGACAGTGCAGCATGATGTCTCCAGGAGGATGGAGATGACTGTGCATACGAGGACCTCCAACCCCTGCCGCGACCGCCGCTGCCGCTGCCGTCATATCAGGATGGCAGCCGCCAGCAGGGCGTCAGCCGGCGCTCCTACACGTGGGACGTCCTGCAGGTGACCAGACCATGTGCCAAGGCAGTGCCCAATGAGGCAGAGATCCAAAGTGAAACAGCTGGGCGATGGCAGCCCTGACACCTTCAGTCTTGCAGCTGTAGACAAGCTGTCGCCTGTTTAAGACAGGTTGTCAGTCTGGTCGGTGACATCTGAAAGCATTCGCTATGTCTGGTCGATGTCACGTGAGAGCCCCCCGATGCCCCTCGACCCTCTGCTGTGCCGATGGCAATCAGGCCAAGCTGGTGGCGCTCGCGGCACACGCGCGGTACAGCCACCTCGGCGGCGACGCCTGCTGGCGGCGCCTGGCCCTGGCGGACGACGTCGTCGCTTTTCTGGCGGCGGCGCGCAGCCACGAGCATGCCGATGCGCTGGCACAACTGTCTACAACGTATGTGGACCTGCTGGCGGAGCGGGTGGTGGACGCGCCGGCGACAGTGTCGGCCTTTGCGCCGCTGTGCGCCGCTCTGGGTGAGCGCTCTCATACACAGGATGGAAGGGCTAGTCGATGCCATCGGAGTGGGCTAACCCGCATCACCTTTCGAAATGGAGCTGCTTCGGTCCAGAGCTTTGGCGCGTACTCCAAGCGATGCCTGCCCCCACATCGATTCCTGGGGCCTGCCTTGTCCCCAGGGTCGTCGGAGCCTCTGCCACCAGCGACGCGCGGCGCAGCACCGCCGATGCCGCCTGGACTGCGCACCGCAGCAGCATTTGCTGCCCGCCTGTTCTCGGCACTGCTTCCGGCGCCGAGCACGCCCGCAGCGGCGGCCGCCGGCGGCACCACATCGTCGTCGGCGGSGGCAGCAGCGGCGGCGGTGGCWGCCCGMAGCCTGGCGAAGGGCGTCACCTCTGCGCTGCTGCCGCCGCTCGGCGCGTGGCTGGGGCGGACGGCGGCCTCCAAGGGCCCAGCGGCGGCTGCAGGAGCAGCGGCGGAAGCGGCGGCGGCGGCAGCAGAGGAAGTGGAAGTGGACATGCGGCTGGCGTGCCGCGTCGTGTCCGCTTCGGTGCTGGGTTCGCAGGCCGCAGGTGAGCGTTGCCAGCGGGGCTCTGCAGGCCCCCCAGCAGCCGACCTTGCAAGACTGCACTGTCTGCGAATGGCACCTTCACTGGCATGTGGACGCTGTCATGGGCGCAAGAACGGTGCGGGCCGGTCGACTGAAGCGCTGCGCCTTCCGTGACAGCTGCTGCATCCCTTCCGACACAGTCCGCGCTGCAAGATGCCACCGGCACCTGGAGGGTGCCGCCTCCTGCTCGCAGGCGGCGGCAACAAAGCCCTGCTCGACAGCGGCGCCTTCCGGGCACTGGTGGTCTTGATGGGCACAAATCGCTTCCAGGAGCTGGACGAGCTCAGGTGCCTTTCGGAACCCTTTTTCTCTAATGCAAGCCCGGCTGCATGAACTTATCTCTCCAAACTACCCCTCCATGAGTGCTCGCATAGATTTGCAGTGACCACCGAAAATGCTGGCCCACTTGGCTTTCCCAACGGTGAGCCACGATGAGTGGGGGTCTGTGGCGCCTACTGAGGGGTGTCATCCTGTCGATGGCACCTTACACAAGTCCCCTGCGGCACACATGGCCGCTTTGGCGCGGGCACATGCTGACCTCGTGCTGGTTGCCGATCGCTGCAGGACTGCGGTGCTGCTTGCTGCGGCGTCAGACGCGGCGCTGGCGGCGTGGGCGGCGGCTGTGCCGACATTCATCCCGGCGCTCATCCACCCAGTATTCCAGGTACTGCTTTGTGGCAGGGCTTTCACGGCCATCGCCTGCAAGCCCTCGATGCTTGCTGGCTTTGCTGTGTCAGTGCATGCCACATGCAGTCGCATCGGTCTCCCTTCAGGCACCACTCCACCTGCATCTGTGGGGATGGAATTGTGCTTGGATTTGCAATGTGCATCCAAGGCCCGGCGCACGTCCGATGGACTGGCGATGCGTGATCGTTGTCATGTGTGCCCTCAGGCGGGCGGCGACGCGGCGGCCCACGGCGCGGTGTGGGCGCACCTGCTTCCCGCTTCCACGTGCCCGCCCACGCTGCCGGCGCTGCAGCAGCTGCTGGCACTAGATCACTCGGCGGACGCAGCCTCCCCAGAGCAGCAGGTCTGTTTTCCCCCCTACGCGGGGACATGGCCGCCGTGGTGGAAGGGTCTAAGACAGGTTTGCGCGGCCTGCATACTGACACCTAATGCTCTGAAGGGTGTGGCCTGTGCAAGACAGGGTGGCGCTACATGCAGAATTGGAGGTCCGTTGCTGTTTCCGCTCGAAACGAACACGATGGAGCTTGAATTCATCGAACGTGAGACAGTACCGCGAGTCACTGGCGTGTTCGAAGGTGGCCGACCTGCACGCAACGCTGCAGCTGCTGGCGGACTGCTGCACGGCCGGCGGCGGCCGCCGGCCATGGGGTCCGGCGGCGGAGGCCCGACTTCGTGCGCTGCCGGCGGAGCTCAACGCGCTGGACTTGGCTGCCACTGGGAGCCCGAAAACCAGTGGTGCAGCGCTCTCACTGGTGCCTGCAGCTGCCTTGGCGGTGTCCGGCCCTGCTCCGTCTGCCGCGCCTTTGTCAGCAGGCGCGGTGGTATCGGCGGCCAACACAGCCGCGGCAGGCGCGGCCATTGCAGCGGCAGCTGGCCCGCCGCTGTCTCCGGGAGGCAGTACGTCGCCTGCTGACGTCGCGGCGCCAGCCGAGGCGCCAGATGGCGGGCGGCGACAGCCGCCAGTGGACCCAGTGGCTGCACGATTCCGCCTGGCCTGTCGGGGCTGCGTCGCGCTGTTAAAGGAGCTGGCGACCGGTGGACAGCAATCCAGCAAATGGGACTGAGGGCGCAGACATCAAGCCTGTGATGCGCCAGGTTTGACATCGCCAGAACTGGTATATGGCTTTGCAGAAGTCAGTGCTGTCTGTCATCCCCTGTGGAGCGTTGTCCGCCTCGTTTAACCTCCCTATGCCACACCTGTCCTCGACGACATGTGAAGGCAGACCAAATTTGGCATCGATCTGCTCCAGGGCGGTTGATGCACGTGCACGTAAGCACTTCTTCCGAACGCACATGCATCTTCTCCACGCACTTCTGCTAGTTCCTTATACTGCGCACCTTTGAAACATCTTCTACGGATTGCACTGGACCCGGCAGCAGTAGCGGCCCTCGCCTTGACCTGTCGCAGGGCATGCTTCCGTGACCAGCTGGAATTGATTAATACGCCTTGTACAAAGCAATTCTGCTTCCTGAGCTGCTTGATTCACTTTGAAACATGACATCGACACACAGGGCATGCAGATACCTCGCAACTGCTGTTGCTCCATGCGCGCTACTGGCGTTTGCCCTGCTTGCCGAAACAGCCGTGACGGCAGCTGCCGAAACGCTGGCACGCACAGATCTGAATGCAGGCAGACCTGGGGACGTGCGCCAGCTGAACAGCCGGGCGGACTTTGGGTATGTGGAAGTGCGGAAGGGTGCACATATGTTCTGGTGCGTTATCTTCTTTTGCAATGGTTTCACCAGCCTTGGGCCATCGACATAGTGCATGGAAAGAGTCAGGACTGCTTGTCCAGCATATGCATGCTACTGCACTGGCCCGTTCTCCGTGGATTGCAGATGCTTCTGCACGGCAGCATGCACCGCCGCACTTGTCAGTTGCAGGAATGCATGTTATGTGCGTTTACAATATGCTCCCGTTGGCAGGCTGGATATCATCGGTGCAAAATCCTCCTGTGGCGCAGCATCGTCTGCCCCCCGGTTGCCCTGAACGCCTCGCACCCATTGATGACGCAGGATGCTGGAGCCGTGCACCGGGTGCCACCACATGAGCATCTTCGAGGAGCCGCTGATCATCTGGCTGCAAGGAGGCCCGGGGGCGTCAGGTTCCGGCTACGGCAACTTCATGGTGCGGTTCTGGCACAGGCTGTCGTAAGAGTGTGGACTTTCGATGGGCACAGGGAAACAGGGTCCTTCTAGGCCCGGGACACACCCAGAAATGGACAGCGAATGTGGACAGCTCTTGGCGGTCACGAAAAGCTCACGATCGGTGCGCTTGACACTGCATCCTACAGGAGATCGGGCCGTTTGGCATTGGGTGGAAGCGGCGGAAGCACACCTGGGCGCAAAAAGCCAACCTGTTGTTCATCGACAACCCCGTCGGCACCGGCTGGTCCTACGTCGACAAGCACGGCAGCTTCGGTGAGTTTAGGGTTTAGGGTTATGTTCCCGCTCCGGTGCGGACGTGTCAGCAACCCTGTATCCCTCTGTGGGCAGCTGCGGAAGTACAGCGGCGGCGGCCAATCCAGACGTTCACAGACTGCGGCGCGCCGCCTGGACCAGCGGCACTGCCCCGCTGGCGGCGCGCCTGCTCAACCCTAAACCGTCACGGTTGTGCAACGTGCCTATCCCACGGAGGTCCCCTTTTGACGGGTCAATGGCACTCGACGAGTCGAAAGGGTACTGCGATTGCAGCCATGGACAACGAGGGCATCGTTGAGGACCTGATGACCATGTTTACCGAGTGGACCAAGGACCACTTCGAGTTCCACACCGCGCCCGTGTACCTGTTCTGGTGAGCAGTTCTGTTCAAGTAGTGCACAAATGCTCGGACGGCATGAAGAAGTGACGCGAGCGCATGTGCGCACAGAGACTCAGCACACATCCGTCTGCAGGCCTGCACCTCCTGCAGTCGAGTGCCCGCATGCTGCACTGGAGGCTCCCCCCTCTGACGTCTGCGTAGAAGGCGTCAGTTTCGACAGCCTGAAGCAGGCACCTGACCAAATCATCTCTTGTTGCGTGCATCTGCGCAGCGAATCCTATGGCGGGAAGATGGGCGCCGGCTTTGCAAGAGCAATCGCACGAGAGCAGAGCGCGGGGAGGCTTAAGATCAATTTCCAGTGCGCCCCCGGCACGCACTGAATGCCTGCGGATCTGCAACGCAACCCGGCCCAGCTCCCGAGGAGCAACTGCTGTTGTTGTCTGACCACCACTGCCATATGGAGTCGCTCGTGCTGCGACCATCCTTCAAGCCGCGAGCGCGCCCGATGTGCAGGATCACCGAGCTCTGGTGGCCCATTGACCTGGAACTGCAAGACCTGGACCTGCAACTCCCCGTTGCCCGTTTGTCCTGTGTGCCACCTCCGCCGCTGCCGCCGCTCGCCGCAGGGGGGTGGCCCTGGGCGACTCGTGGGTTTCACCGACGGACTTCCTCGCAGCCTGGGGGCCCTACCTCAACGCCATGTCCCTGCTGGACGGGCAGCCGCTGTCCAACGTCACCGCGATCGCGTCCAACGCCCAGGTACGGTCTTAGCAGACGCTGGACCCTGCCGGTACGGAAGCTTCAGCATCTCGCATGGCCGACTGCGTATTTTCTGCGGAGCTCATGGTCCATCTTGCACCCGCTGCGGGCGGCACCAGGCCGGAGGGCGTCTGGCGCCTTTGGCCGCTACTGATGCTCAGGCGCAGGTCGCGTGCCATCTGCGCGGGTGGTGCTACTCAGCGAGACCGACCCCATCACTGATGCCTGCTTTCACCGCCGCTGCCTGTGCGGAGCAGGGGAGGGAGCCATGCGAGGACCTGTCGCTACCGGTCCGAAACCCCACTCCGAGCCCTGCGCGCTACGCTATGGGGAGGCGCAATCCATTCCCAGCTTCCTGGGTTAGCAGCAGCCTCAGGAGGGTGCGCTGCTACCTGCAGACGGCACTGCGCAAGGGCAAGGGGGAGGAGGCAACTCGCTTGTACGAGGTCATCCAGGAGGCCATTGGCAATGCGACAGACGACGTGGACTGGTACAACGCGCTGGAGCACCACATCCCAGACGACCAAGCCGCGGCATTGGAAGCCCCCCGGCAGCTGTGGGGTGAGCCTATCCAGCCATGGGATCGCAGCAGGAGCTGCGCGGTCTGCCGTGTCAAGCGCCAACGACTGTTGCTGCATCAGACCCTTCGTAATGGTGTCGCAACACTGGCGGCCACGTAGCTGCGGGGAACGTGATTTTCACAATGACCAGCAAGCAGTGCCAGGCTTTTGACCGCACCCAAACACTGCTGCGCCGCAATCCGGTGACGCAGCCGCAGATCGCGCTGGCAGTCGCCTGCAGCTTGCGGTGGCCTCTCACACTGACACGCAAGGGAGCCATCAGACGCTATGCCGTACTCGTAGTCCAGCATGCAGTCTCGAGTGGGATGTTCCTTAACTTGGCAGGAGCCAGCGCAGTCGGCGCAGCGCGCCATCTGGGGCGTCGCCACCCGCCGAGCCTGGTGCACTGGATGAACCACGAGGCGCGGGACGCGCTGCGGCCGGTGGTGCCACACCACGTCCGCTGGGGCGCTCAGGTGGGGAATCGGTCTGCCCAGGACCGTCCTCTGATTGGCAGCTCTGATTGGCAGCTCCGTCCGGAGGCCTTGGTGCGGGGAGTGAAGTGCCGCCGCACGACAGGATGCGTTTGGGTCGGGCCACGCGATCTCCGCTCAGGTGGGGGCTGCCAGTCGTCGATGGCCCGTGCGGGGGCATTTCACGGACGGAATATGGACTCTGTGCCTAGGCGCCACAGCTCCCCAGCTTAGGGAGGTGGATGCCGGCGGCGACAGCCATGGGTGCATGCGATCAGCCCATTGCTGCACACGAGCCCCGCGCTGGCATTCCGCCTTTCAACTCGAAAACACAATTCCCTCAAATCGCATCAAAACCCTGGCCGCAGGCGGGCGCGGTGTTCGAGCACCTGCGCGAGGACTTCATGACGGACGTCATCTCCGTTGTTGACGGCCTGCTGGACGACGGTGCGGCCCATGCTGCGCATCCAACCCAGTCCCTTCTGCAGCCGACCTGCAGTTCGTCAGCAGCAGCAACTGCTCGCCAACGCCTGCCGCGCGTTGGTGCACTTGACCCAAGTCTTCTTTTGAAATGGGCCGTGACCGGGGGACCAGGCAGTGCACTGGGAGCGCAGCATGTCCTGGAGGCGATCGGCTGGCGCCCTGCGGTTCTGGCGGCCCAGTTCACGCCGGACGTGGCTGCTCCGCGCCGTGCCCTGTGTGCTGATGCAAGAGGAACTGCATGCATGCGTCTCCTCCCTCGTCCGTGACCCGCCCGTGACGCCGACTCCTCATCGCGTTTCCTGTCGTGCAGGCGTGCCGGTCACAGTCTACCAAGGCCAGCTGGACCTCATCTGCTGCACGCTGGGCGCCGAGGCGTGGATGGCCAAGCTGCGGTGGCGCGGCATGCGGGGCTTCCGCGCCGCGGAGCGCCGCCCCTTCTATCAGGGCGGCGGGGGGGAGGCTGAGGCGCGGGGCGAGGAGAGGCCCGGTGCCGGCAGCCGGCGGCCGGCAGGGGAGGCGGCCGCGGTGGCTGGCGGCCAGGAGGCCGAGGATGCGGCCGGCGCGGCGGGCTCGCGGCAGCTGCGGCATGCGGCGCCGCTGGCCCGGCAGCCGCGGCGCACGGCGGGCTTCGTGCGTGAGCACGGCCCCCTGGCGCTCGTCACCGTCATGTCTGCCGGTGAGGCTGCCCGCGATTCCTCTGCATACTTGCTTTGCAGCCTCTGGAGGGACACACCAGCTGTGGAGGCTCATTGCAGGCGGGGCGTCGCGGGCGGTGGTGAACTAAAGAACCGTGCGCTGGCTCGTTAGGATTTTGGACTGGCAGGGTCTCGTCAGGAAGGCAGAACCCTGTGCAGTGCTGTTCTCAGCACCATGTGTGTGTGCTTCGCATAGGGCACATGATCCCCATCGACCAGCCTGCCGCAGCGCTGCGCATGGTGGAGATGATCATGGAGCGGCACAGTGACGTGGCGACGAGCGCAAGCCGGCAGTCAAAGGAAGGCGCCGAGGCGGCAGGAAAGCCGGTCGTGTCCGGCGCGGCGGCGCCGGCGGGCAACTGGTGGCAGTTTGCGGCCCTCCGCGCGGCGCTTGGTCACTGACGTTGTCACTGATGCACTGCCACTTGGCTAGCTATGACTGCATCCCGTTCGATTGTCGCTATCGATCGCCGAGTAGGTGCTGATTAGGGTGCAAGACGGACCACCGTCCGACATGCAGCACCCGACACACGTCATGCGTCACGCGAAGCTGGCAGCAGCGGGTGCTGATACGAATAGTAGGTTCAAATCTCCAGGTCAGCAATGTCACGTGGAGGGACTCAAGTGAAGGGCAGAATTCCCCTTCTGCCGCGGTGCAAGCCGCTGCCGTCGGGCCTGCGCAAGGCAGTGCGCCGGTCTCACCCGCCTCCGGGCCCGTCCCGCTCCGGCGTCGCCGTCGCCGCCACGCCATGGCCTCCCGCACGGCGAGCTGTTGAGCCCCGGACGTCCCCGCCTCGACCCCCTCGGCCCCCAGGCAAGTCTGACTGGTTCGCAGCTGCAGTCTGACAAGCGGCCGGCTGCTGACGCCTCCCCACAGCCGGCGTGCCCTCGTATGTCTTTCGGGGCACGCATCCAGCGTGCCGGCAGCTGCGCCGAGGCAATAGAGCCGCGCCACACCTCCGCTTCACGAGACGCTGCCTCCAACAACCTCGCTGTCGGAGCCTCCAGCCGCCCGAACCACGCAAGCGCCACTCTGGGGCTGCTTAGCTAGGCGACCTTCGCTTCACGGGTGCCGTCTGGTCGTGCGACCGTGCGCACCAGCCCCGGCCTTCGTCCAGGTTCAAGTCGTTTGGTAGACGGCACTCCTTCTGGCGCGCGCGTAACGGTGCCATTACGGGGCTCATACGGGCGTCGAGCTGCTGCCAAGTGCTCTTCAGCCGTCAGGCTGTCGCCGCCTGGGCCGCCTGGGACCAGCTGTTTCAAACGGGGGGTTCGGCTGTACTTTGACTTTCGAGACGAGTTCTTCGGCGCTTGCTGACCGGAGTCAGCAACCGCTGATCTGCGGCCTAGGCGCTGCACCTCTCATCTGCTGCCGATTCGCGTACTCGCGCCAATCGTATCGCCTGGCGGTCGGCCGCTGTTATGTTGGGGCTTTTGGGGGACACGTCGATTGCGCTGCAGCGAGCACTTTTAGGCGCGCGAGGCACTTTTCATGCGCTCGTGGCCGCGCCGCAGTGTCTCGGTGTCTGATTCCTATTCGCACATTATCGTCTCCTGTCGCATTGACCGGCCAAGGGCGCGGTGCCGCTGTTGGTATGTGGACGCTTGGCTCACCTCAATAGACCTCCGTCGGAGGTTGCCAACGCGGCCCTTCAATCGCGTAGTGCCATCCTGCCGCAATAACCTCTCACCATTGAGACTGCAGCCGACTGATTGTGCGGTGCCTTCTCAGCGTTGTCTGCCGTGCGTGCCGTATACGGGTTCAGCGAGCAGGCACAGTGCACACAGCGAATCTCATCCGATGCATACTTTGGGGGCGGTGCCAGCCATCGATGAGGCCACGCACGCTGGTGCGGCCGAGGCTACAGCCGGCCTGCCCCGGGTGCCAGCTGCCAACACATCTGTGTCGTGAACTTCAGTCATCATTTGTAGCAGGTTAGCTGCCTCTGTGTGGGCCTGGAAGAGGCCTACTGCCTTCAGTGCGCTGCTCCATCCCCTGACGCTGTTTACTAATTTCATTGCAGGCAGCAGACAGCACCCATTCCGCGCACCCGCTGCCAAGTTCAGGTGACAGCCGATCGACCATGGAGGCCCTGACCGCCAGCGCCGGGCCGCGATTTGGCACCAGCCGCCGCGCGCAGAACAAGCGCACGATGCATGCGCGCTTCCCAGCGGCACCAGGCGGCGCTGCCACCGGGGCGCCGCCAGCGAAGCGGGCATGCCTCAAGCTGCCGGCACGCCGCGCTGCCACGGCGCCCAGCAAGCCCGCCGACACCGACTGCTCGGACATGTCCTCTCACACCACGGGTGCGTGCCACAGAGCTCGGCAGCCTCGACGATAGTCTGCGTCCAGATTTGGATTGGTCAGACACTGTGTGAACATGGTAGGGCTCCATCGCCATCTGAAAGCAGAGCACTCTTCACAATGGGTGACACCCTCACGTCGCTTTTGCAGACGGGGAGACGCTCAACAAGGCCAGCAGCTGCCCGCCCCTCAACGAGGGCCTGCTCGCCGTCGAGGCTGCGCCGCTGACGCCGCGCCTGCTCGCGCTGCCGCCCGCCGCCGCCGTGCCTGCCATTTCCAAATCGTCGTCGCCGCCGCACGCCTCCCCGGCGCCGGAGTCTGCCTCCTCTGGTACGGCGCCCGCCTTGGTGGCCGCCGCCACTGTTGCTGACACCGCCGCGACGCGTGCTTCAGGCGCTGTCCCCGCCGCCGCCGGCGGCAGCACCCTGAGCCCCAGCGTCAGCGCTGCGGCGCCGCCTCMGGGTCGCCCGCCGGCCGCCGCCGCCGCCGCAGCCGCGCCGCAGCCGGCCCATGGCTTCATGGCGCCGCCACCGGGTCTGGCGCCAATTTCGGCCCCCATGGTGATCGTGGCTGCTTCCAGCTTCCTGCCGCCCCCACGTGCGACCATGACCACATCACCGCCCGCGACGCCGAACGTGGCCACGCCGCCACCAGAGACGCCCAAGACAAAGGCACGCGGCGGCGGCGCCGGCAAGGGCCGTGCCGGCAGCGCAGAGCCGCGCGCCGGCGGCTACAAGGGCCGCTTCTGMGGCCGCCTGTTSCWCAAGGTGCCGCCCCCGCTCCCGCACTGTGATGGCCTTGCACCTCTCTGGAATGTCGCTACGAGCCGGCGGTGCTGTGGCCACGGCAGGGAGGAGGCACACCTTTCACTGGCAGCGTGAGCAACCTCACGCGGCCAGTCACAGACTTGTCGCACAATTGTGCTGCGCCTTCCAACTTGCCAGAGGTGTTGCAAGGTGCACATTTGCGGTCAGATGAGCACCGTCCGACTTGAAAACATCTTGGGTGCCCAACCGACTTCAACCGATGGCCGCCCCGTCCTGTAGGAGGACGAGGCCAAGCTCGCGGCGGAGTGCCAGCTGGTCGGGCCGCTGCTGGGCTGCGGTGCCGGCGCTGGCGAGGACGCCGGACGCCACACGCTGGCCAAGATCGTGCGCGGCATCGCCTCCGGCGCCGTGCGTGCCCACTGCGAGAAGCGCGAGCGCCTGATCCAGGTGAGTGGACGGCCGTCAGCCCGTAAAACAATTCTGCCCCCTGTTGCGGAAGGCTGTCTCAGGACCACTCTCGCAGTCGCTAGACTGCCCCTGTCGGAACTCGTGGATCTTGGTCAGACTGGTTCCGTAATCTCAATACCGCCTGCGCCTTGCGAGCTACGGTTGCAGCAGTTGCCGGCTGCGACTTGACTCAACCTGTTCGTGCAGCTGGCGAGAAACTTCATATACTCCCAGTCGTACTGGGGTAGGCCAGGTACAGGTTGCAGGGAACTCACAGCTCACACCCTCCGATTGCTCAAATGGGAGATGGGAAAGAGTGATAGTCACGGTTGTATTACATTTGCCAGTTCCCCTATTGCCACTAGCACTGCTGACGCGAAGCTGCAAGTTGGGTGCACTGTGCCACTGCCAGCTTGCGATCAGCCTGCTACAGGTGCTGGTCTAACGCAGCAAATCTAGGGCCCAATGGAGTGTGCACCGGCTGGCTGCTATGACAGCTCGAAACTGCTGTAAACCTCCGGATCATTCCACAGAGGAAGTTGAGGACCATGCGAACATTGCTCACTCCCCGACTGAGGCTCTGTCCAGCTTGATTATAGCCAGTCAGCGAGTTCGTGCCGCTCTGTCACAGGAGCTCGAGGCGAGTCTCGCAGTGCAGGAGACGGCGACGCGGCAGACGATGCGCCGGCTGGC
Organism: Deuterostichococcus epilithicus; assembly: GCA_033439295.1. Classification (NCBI taxonomy): domain Eukaryota; kingdom Viridiplantae; phylum Chlorophyta; class Trebouxiophyceae; order Prasiolales; family Stichococcaceae; genus Deuterostichococcus; species Deuterostichococcus epilithicus. Next base: position 494,220 of record JAVTLE010000014.1, on the reverse strand, counting down.
CGCGGAGAACCAGGCCATGCGTGCGCAGCTGGGCCTGCGGGCCAAGCAGCAGGCAGGCGACAGCGGCGCCCCCAACGGCAMCGCCGCTGCTGGCGCCCAGGCGCCGCCACCCCCCGCCGCCCACGCCGTGGCCACCGCCATTGGCGCCGCCTCGGCCGCCTCCGCGGCCGCTGCCGCCGCTGCGGCCCGGGCTGTGCCCGTCGCGGCGCCGGCGCCTGTCGCGCCGCCGGCGCCTGTCGCCACGGCGTCCGCCATGGCCGCCGCCGCCACCGCCTCGGCCGCTGCCGCACTGGCGGCGTCCCAGGCGCCGGCCATCGCCGCGCCAGCGGCGCCGCCGCCCACCTTCAGCGTGCCGCCGCCGCGCCTGCCGAGCCTGCAGCTGTCGGCCGCCTTTGCCGCCGCCATCGCCGGCTTGCCCGCGCCGCAGTCGCCGCTGCCGGCGAGCGCCTCTACGCTGTCGCCGCTTGCCATGCCGGCCCGGCAGCAGCAGCAGCAGCAGCAGCAGCAGCAGCAGGGCTACGCCGCGGCGCTCGCACAGGCGCAGCTGGCGCAGCTGTCGGCGCAGTTTGCGGCGCAGGCCGCGGCGCGCCAGCAGCAGCAGCGCCAGCAGCAGGCGCCGCTGCCGGCGTCGCCTTCGCCGCCAGCGCCCGCTCGGCGTTCGCCCCGGTGGCGCCGTCCGGCCGCTCGCCGTCGGTCGAGGCCGCCGCAGCTGCCTTCGGCGGCGGCGTCTCGCGCCCGACGGCCGCCGTCGGCGTGCCGCACATCACGCTGCACCGCCCACCCGCCTGGGCCTGAGCGCGGCACAGTGGCAGCGCTGGCGCTGCTGCACAGGCGCCGCTGCGGCCAACACACAAGACGACAGCGCTCCACCGGCGCACGGGTGTTGCCACCCACAAGATGGATAGACGATGACACACCAGCCAGCCGGCAACGGCGTCGGCAACAAGAGGGAAGCACCACGCAGCAGACTACCAGTAATTCTGCAGGGTTCTGCCGGCGCGGTCCCCGCCGCGGCACCCATTTCGATGGGTGCCATGTGGTGGGGCCACCGCTGCCTCGTCCGAATGATTTTTAGGGTTTCTGCTCCGCGGCACAGGATGTCTAGCAGATGATAGGGTCGCCTCGGGCGGCGCATGCAGCGTTTCCCTCCGAAGGGCAGAGATTGCCCCGCCGGGGAAGAGTCACCCGAGAAGCGCGGCATGTCGCTGGGCAGGCATGCCGTCGCCGCTGTACGGGGGAGGGGGACGGGGAAGGCCACGAGTCGTGCCACAGACACACACGCACACCTCTGTTTCTGGGCAGCAGTCAGGCTGCAGGTCGCATGCTCCTGCTGCGGCGTATGTTGTGCAGCGCTCAGGTCCTTTGGCTTGAGCCTGTGCAGCTCGCGTCGTGGCACACAAAAGGGGGTTGTGCCCTGCGCGTCTCCTGCAGCCCGCACCACAGCAAGCGGCAACAGACAAGAGTTGAGTAATTACATCATCTTTTGGCAGTTTATAAAAGTACACTGGTGGTTCGTTTGGGGATGCTCGACACGCGGGGTTGCATGCCGGTTTTGGCTGCGGCCTCGCGCGCTCGTCTGACGCACGCAGCGATGTTGCATCGCAATTGCGATGCGTCAATGTGCGGCACCCTGTTGTGTTGCTCTCAAGACCCTGTCAATACCCACACATTGATGTGGCATGGTATCAGTAGGTAGGCTGAAGATTCTGTAAACCATATGGCGTTCCAGTATCTTGACGACTTTCCCAGATTCCCACCTTTCCCATCGTATGCTAGGTATGAACTGGTGACAATTTTTCGTCACACCTAGCATGCATATTTGCCACTACCGCAGAACACTACCTTGCAAATTTCCTCTTCAGCCCTTCGTGGTTCATTGCTACTGCCCCCCCAMCWCTCCGGGCGCTGCCTGCCTCTTGCATTCCTGTACCTGTTCCCTTCACAACACCCCGGCGGGTTCCTGCTGGAACAGCTCTCCGCGATTCGAAAGTCTTCCTTCCCACTCCGACGACTAACCTCCCTGTCACTGCTGCTGCTGCTGTGGGGCTGCGGCGGCAGCCACGCCACTGAACCTGCTGGGGTGGCCACTCAGCGGGCAGGGCAGGCCCCACCTAGCACACTGCGCGCCACGCACAATGCGGTCAGCGTCCAGTCATGTGGCCGAGCTATCTAGCATGCACCGCTGAGACAGCGGAGCACTGGTCCCCATCCACTCCATGCACACGCCCGCAACACACAGCCCTGCACTCTCTTCTTCGCAATGCGAACAGGCTCTTTCGACGCCCAATATGCGTCAATGGTGTGATGGTTTATCTGCAGAGCGCACCCCGATGTAGATGTTCATCTTCAGGCGGTCCAGTGCCGCCGACGGTGAGTCCAGTGCCGGCCGCACTGTCAGCTCAAACGCCTGCGGTGCCGACATCAGCAAACATCAGCAAGTGGGACGTGCATCCGGTGGGGCTACTGGCAAAGCTGCTCACATCTGTGTGGATCCCTGATATCACGGCAGCACTTCTGACATCGCAGGAGCAATGCCACTCCACAACCTGACGCGGTGAGGGGGCAAGACGCTTCGACCTGGGTGGAGGCCAAGAGCGTTGCCGACAAACGGTGGCACAGACGCTGAGCCTGAAAGCTGCCGCGTCGCTGGAGAGTTGAAGGACTTTCAACTCACGTCGGGGGTGCCGCCCTTCTCCTCGTGGTAGTAGAAGTCGATGACGTAGCGGACCTCCTGCCCGCAGCGGTCCACCCACCAGTCGTGGCGATCGAAGGGCAGCGGCCTGCCCGCCCAGGACTTCAGCCGTGCCAGCGGGCTGCGCGGTACGGCGCACGTAAGTTCTATTCAGGCTGCCAGCAGCCAGGAAGGAGCGAGGCGCCGGCTCGACATGATGGAGCGAATGCTCCTGCAAGAGGGCCGCCACAGCAGTGTTCGGCAGCCCTCCGGGAGGTGTACATTTGGCGCGTGGCGGCCAGGAAACAGACGCGCAATCTCCCAGCTGTTGTCAAGCCAGCGCCGGCGCCAACGAGTGCGACGACCTCTGAGGGCAGGCGGAAACCTCGCGACGACTCGACACGTTGCGGGCGCTCTGCAGACGACCTCACCTGAGGTCGTCGGGGCGGCCCATGAAGTGCGACAGCCGCGCGTCGCCGCACTGGCCCTCGTGCAGCCGCTCCCACTCCTGGACCCGCTGCCACGTCTTCTCGTTCATGGCTGCGCAGGGGGCACAGCGCAGCGGGGGTTCAGGTTCCGGTATGTGCGTCCGCCAACATAGCCGCCTTCGGACATGGCTGTCGCACACTGTCGCACACCTGACATCTGTGCTGTGAGGCGTCGGCAGTGGCTACTTGACCTTCTCCAGAGACTGCTGCACAACCATCTGCCTGGCTTGTTGCGCCAAGCATGCTGCCCCGGCCATACTATCAAGCCGCTGCCGTGGCCAGAATGCGCGAGCAGGCAATGCAACCGTTCGTCTCCGAGTGCCGGCTGCTGTGGCTGGCGGGTCGGACGACAACCGCTTCTACAGTTGAGTGTGTCGGAGGACTCACAGTTGTGTGCGTGGACGACGGAGTCCATGTCGGCCTCAGTGACGCCCTCGCCCTTGCCCTTCCGCATGAGCGCTGCAGTTGCGCCAGAGGGAAAACAACTTAGCTCGCTGTGTGCAGGGGTCTGGTGTGATTGAGGCGTCACACGACGCAGATCGCTGACAGGTGCATGGTGCTGCCTTGACGGCCAGTGCAGGTTGCGGCATCCAGCCTGATGGCCGCTGTCGGGCCATCGATGACCCCAGGTGTGCATCATCGCTCGACAATCTCGATGACCACTGGTGGCTGCCGCAAGCGCCCTCCCCAGCGCCGCCGGCTAGCAGGCGGAAGCCCAGCCTCGGTGCGGGTGCACTCATAACGCACCAAGGATTTCCTGCGACCGACAATCCGTGCGATCCGTTAGCGACTTTCACCAGAACACTGCTTGCCGTTGTAAAACATCTGCGGCGACGGGTAGGTCCAGGAGCCCTCCGTGCCGCCCTTGGGTATGCTGGACACAGAGCGCTGTGTGGACAGCGGCGCCGCCTGCCCCGCCCACGGCCGCTGGTTCGGCTCCCGCGGCATGTTGTTGCTGGGGTCCAGGAAGACCTGCTGCTGCGGCGGCGGCGCGCCTGCGGGAAGCGGTGTCGCCCCTCGCTGACAGCACAATGCCAGGGGTTGCATGACGGGATGCCATGTTCCACGACATGCCAGTTCGATGCGCATCCGGCTAACGAAAGCACGTCTGCAGCATGGAACACGACGCCATGAGCGTTGCAGGGTCCGGGTGGCGCCGTTCAAAGCGGGCTGGCAAACAATGCGTCTGCGCGCCTACGCACCGTCTATGCGCTGGTTATAGACGTTGTAGACCGGTCCCTTGCGGTAGCGCTCGGGAATGGGGCAGTTGCTGCCTTCCGCGCCGGTCGCCGAGGCATCCGGCGGGCTCTGGGGATTGAGCACCGGGCAGTCACCGGCGGACATGGGCGTTGCGGCGTCGCCCTGCCGCTCCCTGCTGGAGCTGGTGCCCATCTTCAAAGCGTCGCAAACCTTCTAGCAACAGGAAAAGCCAGGCGTTGCGGCCAAGGACGCAACCTTGGCTAGTTGCACCTCGGTGACGTTGCCGGTGCACGAGATTCTGCTGGCAACCCTGGCGCGGCCAAATGTAACCTCCTGATGTCAAAAGATCTCAAGTTTACATCCTGCAAACGGTGCAAGTATGGGTAGGTGCTCTCGCCGCTGCACTCACTCGGTGCTGCCAGTGTGGAGTACGTCATGAGAGGATTTCTCACAAGACCCTAGCTTTGCATCTCCTGTGTGCCTTCGCAGATCCCCTTGCAACTCAGGTGGTCGATGATGCAACGTGAATAGTGAGTTTGAGTGCCTATGACGACGCCAGCAGGCCAGCAGAGCTGCCGCCGCTTGCACCACCGCCACTGCCGTTGCCACCGCCGACAGAAATTCCTAATGTGTGCTCAGCGGCCTTGGCGCTGGGTGAGTTCTGAGTGTCTTTACGACGTCGTTGCTGAACATCTCAACAGCAAGTCTCGAGACAAGCACACTGACACTGCACATTCCGTGCAGAGCAACGTCAAGTTTGCAGAAAGACTTGCGCCGTCGTCATGAACCTTTTCATGCTGCACTCATGGCCACGGACATGTGATCGAATGCTGCATCGAACGCGTCCCCCAGGCATTCCTGCACACTGTCGTGCGCCTTGGTAACGGAATCGCCTGCGCCGACGGCTTCTGCCGTTGGCGCCCACATCCGCAGAACAGCCGCCTGCAGGGTATCCACATCAGTGGTTGGCAGTTCAGCAGGAGCGCACCAAGTGGCAATGTGCTGCCCACTGGTACGACATCAACACCCATTTGGTGCACGAAAACTGACTGACGACACAGCAGAGTGACGCTGACGCTGGTCGCCAGGCGGCTGGGCTCTGTGGGTGGCGGTCGAGCACCCAGCTCCAAGGGCAGGAAGGTGTGAGCTCCGCTGTCAAGCCGCCAAGTGTTCGTGACGCAAATATTCCAGTGACATCATGGTCCAGCGGCATGCAGCACGGCGGCGCACCAGCAGGTTGCCCAGCTGCGGGTGGACGTGCGGCAGTTCCGACAGCGCCCCGGCCCCGCGCCGCAGCGCCTCGAGCGCCTGCAGTGTGTCAGGCTGCGCCAACGAAGGGGCGGCAGGGGTTGCGGGGCCGGCCGCCGCTGCTGGCGGCGCAAACCCCGGCGCCGCAGCCCAGGCCGCCAGCAGCGGCCGGCACAGTGTGTCAAAGACCTCCGGCCGCTGGGTGGGGCCGCCCAGGGACTCCGATGCAGAGCTGCCTGCTGGCTCCGCCGCCGCTCGGGACTCTGCCAACGCCCGCTCCGCCGCGCGGGAGAAGGCCTGCCCAGGCACGAAGGTGCACCTTGGTGCGGGCTGACATTTATGTCCTCGGCGCTCCGCAGGCCAAGCCGCCAGCAGCCAGCAGCCAGCAGCCAGCAGCCAGCACCCTTCTCGCATCAACAGCAGCGGTCCAGATGCTTCTCTTTTGCCTGCCTGTCCAACCAAAAAGCTGTGCCAGAAGCCCAGAGCATGCCGTGTGCAGTGTCGGCAGCTCATCAAGAAGCGGCACACTCACCTCAAGAGATGCGACCAGCCACTGCCGCACCGCAGCGTGCAGGCCGCCGCCGCCTTCCCCTGCTTCCTTCGCTTCCCCTACTTGCAGCCGCCGCAACGCGCCCGCTGCCAACCGCGCCACCCCCAGCGGCTCCTCGTGCTGGTTGTCTGCCTCGCGGCCGAACAGGCGGGCTGGCATGCCGGCCTGGACCGCGCCGGCGCCTGCAGCAGTGGGGGCACGAGCACTTGCGACTGCTGAGCTTGCTGTCGATCCAGAAGGGGGCAAGAGCAGAAGGCTGACAGAGGAACATTCACAACGACAGCTGCACATTGGAAACTGAGCGGCTGCCAACACCATGCAACATATACCATGTGAATCTCACCCGCGGCCTGCGGCGGGCATATCCAGCGCAGCAGCTGGGCGTGCAGCGTCGGCAAGGCGCCAAACCGTGCCGCCAGCAGCTCGAAGGCCGCCGGCTGCACCACTTCGACGCAGGCGTCTGCGGCCACGGGGCCGCCGCCGCCGGGGGGCGCCGGCTGCCGCGGCGGCAGCCGCGACGGCGCCGCGCACCTGCCACAGGGATAAGGTTGTGGTGTGACTCGCTTGGGGTCCAGATGATAATGCCTTCATCTCGTGCAGCAGCACATCGCCGCAGGAGATTGTATTGTGCAGACCGTTCGGTGTTGTGTCGCTGGAGCTCAGAGGCCAAAGGCGGAGCAGTCGCTGGGCTTCAGGGCCATAACATTTTTGGTTCAGGCCCACAATTTGTCAGTACTTTGACAGCTCACCTCATCGTCTTCGTCCTCCATGAGCTCCACAGCCAGCAGCCACGCCTGAAGCGCCATCTCCGCTGCGTCGGCCGCTGCGCACGATCCACCTGCTTCCTGCTGCTGTGAGTGCGGCGGCGGCGGCAGACGCAGCATACCTGTACCATTTCAAGGTGTTCAGTTGTCCTGCTGTGAACCAGGGGATCAGGATCAGCAGAGAAATGAATCAACAAACGGTCTATCTAGCCGACATGGGACCCTTGCTCGAACTCACGCAAGAGCGATAGTTTACAAGCCTGGACTTTCTCTATGCGTTCAGTCTGCGCTATGGCCAGCCTACGCCAAGTCATAAGGGGAAGCGGCACAGATTCTGATCTGCGCTGATGACCAGAGGCAATCACGGCTAATTTGTGCAGCTGCTCAGACGGGGATTGCAGGCTGTGGGGTCGCAGCGTCAGCCTGAGCCTGCACCCAGCAGTCGCAACTGCCTGTTAAGGGCTCTGGGCTGCAGGACCGCTTGCTGAGACGCTGCTGTCGCACATTCCGCACTGCAAACCCTGAGCCTGAGCGTACGTGTAGCAGTACAGCTCGGAACCTTCCGCGGCGCACGACTCCCATCACAGCTGGGCTGTGTAACCTCGCGACACAACCTAGCAATGAGGCGGTGCCACGATGCAGCATGCCTTGAGCAGGGCAGCCGCAGCGCAAGTCTTAGTCCGCACATGCACTGCTGCTCTCTTCAGATGCATTTGTGAGCAAACCGGCAGCATGAGCGCCAAAGCCTTGGCACTGTATTGGTTGCACAGAAATGCGGGCACCTGAGGACGCAAGGGTATCGACAGCCGCCAGCCGCAGCTCTGGCGCGGCAGCGGCGCCGCTGCTGCCCTCCACGTCATCCAGCAACCACCCCTGTAGCTCCGCTGGCGCCGCCCCGTTGGTCGCGGCTGGCGGGGCGCCGGGCGCCGCTGTGAGGCCCGCCGCCTCTGCTGCGCCATCAGCTGTTCCACCTGACTTCGCCGCCGCCGCAGCCACTTCGAGATGGTCCGGATGACGGGCTGTTGCAGCACGCGCCGCTCCCACACCTGACACTGTTGCCTTTGCGGCCGCCGGCAGCGCGGCGGAAGTGTCACTGCCATCAAGCTCCTGCAGCCGGCCGAGCGCGGCCCCAGCGCAGCGCAGCGCGGCGGTTTTGACTGCGGGGTAGCTGCTGTTGCCGAAGGCTGCCTGCGCCTGCCGCCAGAGAATGCCTGCCTCCCCAGGCCTGCAGAACGAAAAGGCCGGCCAAGGTCAGAGTTGCAGCTCTGAATTGCAGCTTTGGTAAATGAAACGACAGCTGCATGAGCTTCTCATTGTCAAGTCACAGGCTGGTATGGGTACGACGCTTCACCAGGCATCAACACTCCAGGTCAATGGCAAATGGACCCAGATTGTCAGCTGCACGGAGCAACCCGTTGCCGAAGCGCTGACCCACCCTGCATGATGCGCCAGCAGCACGGCCAGGCGCAGAGCACGGCGCAGCGGCTTTGGCCGCCGCTCCCCGGCCTGAAGACGGGACGCCAGCGGCGGCAACAGCCACGCCCACGCTTGCGCGCCTGCATCGCATCAGCAACACGACCGCCGCTTGCGCCAACAAGCTGTGCTGGACACATTGGACACTCCACGTTTGGATCTTCACGTCGCTGACTGACAGGTTAGAAAAGCAGATTCAGACCAGTCTGCAGCAGAACACCAGGTGCATCCGACAACAGGCCGGATAGGTATCAAGACTGTCAGCAGCCGAGCTGCAGGCGAAAGGCACTGGACAGTCTTGCAGGTTTGTTGGACAGGCTGAGGGCTGCAGGGCTGCGCAAAACCATTCGTGCACATCACAAAGCAGCAACCCCACCTTCTCCTGGAGACTGGCGTGCGGTCACCCCGACAATCAGTGCCTTGAGTGCCGATGCTCGCAGGTCCTCTGATGGCACGCTGATCGCCGCTGCCACCCGGGCAACAACATCGTAGCCTGGCCCCTGCCCGTCAGCGCTGCCCGCGTGTGGCTGCTGAAGTCCCTGGCCGGCGGCTGCGGCGCCCGGCAGCAGCGGCAGCAGCGGCCCGCAGCACAGCCGCCCCAGCTCGAGGTGCCAGATGCTGCGCATCGGGTCTGCCGCGTCCGTGCCGCTGTCGCTGCCTGACCTGCACGCCAGGATGGCCTGCTGCGCTGAGTCGGGGAGTCACGCGGCAGCAACAGAAGCCGGGGCTCGCACTGCAAGCTGAGTAGGCAGAGCAAGCGGAGCTAGCTCCCCATGCCGCATCCATGCAGCAGGTAGCTGTGAACTGCAAACAATGAGGAGTGTTTACTACGGCTGCATCAACAGCTTTGCAAAGCAGTGCCCTCGACAGCGCAGTCATCACGCGCCCTCCGCCGGCCGTTCAGCTCGCACGTTGCTGTGTACAGCGATAGGTGTTCACATGCAGAATACATTTGAGCAACAGCAGCAGCACAGCACAGCAGCAACGCTTGCACAGCGCTGTACGCCCGGCAGTGCCTAAAGGCAGTGCCTTGTAGCCCCTCACACAGGCTCTCTTGCAGCAGCAAACATCGAGTGTGCTGTACGGCGTTCACAGCGCCGACAGCGCCGCACGCCCGGCGCTACCGTGGGCACTGCCCTTGCAGGCCCTCACACAAGCGGTCTTGTCCTGCCGCGCCTTGCACCGACTGCGGAGGTCGCGACATGGAATGACTTCCACCGAAGATGCTGTCAGTGGGCATATGCATTGAGTTTCTGCCACTCGTAGCGGCGCATGCAGCACGAGGGTTCCACGTCCAGTCAAACTTGTTGGTGCCACTCGTAGCGGAGCAGCACCTGAGCAGCTCCGGCCAGCACGCTTCGGCGGCGGCGGCAGCAAAGGCGCCCGGCTGGCGGCTGCCGGGCGAGCACGGCAGCGCTGCAAGGTCCCGCAGAAGCCGCACCGCCTCTACGCGTATGGGAGCGCAGCTGCAGGCCGCCGTCGTCAGCCACAGCGCGGATCTGTGCGCATGGACACGACGGGCTCGGACACCAGGATCGTTCCTTCGGGTTTAGGTTTAGGTTTCGAAGCTACAGACCCGCGCAGTGCCTCAGCATGGAGCGGGCGTCGCCAGCAGCTTGCGGCTCGCCAGCAGCCTGCGGTGGCCGCCCAGAGGGCAAGCCCAGCTCGCGAGCTGACGGCCTTGTTCAGTCAAATGTGCCCAGCGAGGCCACAGCAGCAGCTGCACAGATGTGCGGTTGGTCGCACGTGAATGCTGGGGCGGTCGCGGCGAGGAGCGCATCGCCGTCTCGCGAGCCGCCCGTCAGCTGCGCTGCCAGCAGCGCCCGCGCCTGCAGCAGCTGCCCGTGCACCTGCGGGGGGCGGTCGCGGCGGAGGCTCAGAGGGAACTTGCCACGCAACGAGCGCATGTACTGCTCTGAAATGCGGGTACGGAGCGCTAGCTAGGCTGCAGAAGCGGGCGCGCTTCCCAGCTCGAGGAGCCAAACCAGTGCACCGGCGCCTCGCTCATGCCCTTGCTGCGCACCAGGACCGGTCCTGTAAAGGGAGAACCGCACCGCATTGTGGTGCTGGATGGGCGGTGCGCCCGGCAGCGCCGCCAGCAGCTGCCGCAGCGCCGCCGCGCCGCCGCCGGGCGGGTGCAGCGCCACAGCCGCCCTTGMCGCCATGACCCGCAGCGCAGCCACCGGCGCCGCGGCGCAGGCGCGAACCGCCGGCAGGAGGTCTGCCGGCGAGGGGGAAGATGAAGAAATGCCACCGCCATTCGGGCCCGTCGCCGCTGCTCGTACCTCAGACGAGGGCCTGGAGATAACACACACGCACAACTTTGTTTGGGAGGCGGGACACTTGGCGCAGTCGGCCAGGAGGGAGTTGCGCAGGGCTACTCATGCGCCAGCTGGGCAGTGTCACGAGAGATCGACCATAAGGCAAGCTGTGGGGTTCGAGCGGCCGGTTGAGCTGGCTATGGGAGCGCGCGGGACTCGTTGAGCATCACTTGTTGGCCCGGGTTCATGAGAGCAGGCCAGCGTCAGTCGCAGCCAGCGACCCACCCGAGACGCGACAGCAGTGCCAGCACCAGCAGCAGGCTGGGGTGCACGTCCACGCCGCCGGCGGCAGCGCTCCCCGCTTTCAGCTGCGTCGCTGCCTCTTCCAGCTGCCGCAGCAGGAAGCCGTGCACCGCCGGGTGCCGCTGGAACAGGTCCGTCGCAGACAGCCCCGGTTGGCCCTGCGCACAACAAAACAAAACCTAAGCGATACAGAAGTGTGAGTGTCCGTGACACATTTGTAACAGCCGGCTCTACAGCCAGATGGCGCAGCAATGGAGGAAGCCTCGCAGCTGCGGGTGCCACTGGGACAGGTCCGCCGCCAACGGTCCGAACCGGGCCGGACTGCGCCTGCGCTTGATACCAGGCAGGCGCCAGCGCCGCGGGAATGCTCTCACTCGCAGCGGCTCGAGCGGGATGAGGCCTGCACCAGTGCTTGCAGCCGCAGCAGCTCCAGGCAATGCTGTCGCACTCGCTCAGCAGCTGGGGTAGAGGCGTGCGCTGGGCACGGCAAAAAATATTTTATATGATATAGAAAACTGCAAGCAAACTTTGTGTGCCACAAAGGCGGCGCCTGGCATGCCGTGTAGAGATGGACGGGCAGAACACCTCGACTCGTGCTCACCGGCAGGAGGTTCTTGTAGCCCAGCAGGCGGGCGGCCATGGCGGCGAAGGCCAGGTTGGCGGCGTTGCGCACCTCCCACCGCGCGTCGCCCGCCGCCAGCACCGCAGCCTGCAGGCCTGTGCGGCGGGGGGCAGCCGAATTTCGTACGTTGCTTCTGAATGTGGCGGGTTGCAGTCGCAGCCGAGTCGACTGCCTCGGCACCTCAGCCGACCCACAGATTGCAGGCCGGGGGAACTGTACACCAGGAAGGGATGGCTGGCGGGCCATCAGGTGATGAACAGGTTTGAACCGATGCATTCGATGGGCAGCCATCCCCAGGCACCGTCACCTTCTGCGAGGAAGGCGGAGCCGTCGATGGCGAGGTCCCGCTCGGAGAAGGCCAGGCGCAGCATGTTGAGCGCGTGCACCCGCGGCCAGGGCTCTGGCGCGGCGGCGTCGCCTGCCACCGCCAGCAGCCGCCGCAGCCCGGTCGTCAGCAGCGCCTGTGCGACACAGCAACAGAACGAACAAGCATCAGCCAGCAGCCGCCGCAGCCCGGTCGTCAGCAACACCTGTGCGTCGCAGTCACAGCACAGCGACAGAAGTAAGCCATTTCAATTGGCAGGTTTAGGGATGAGAAAAGCATGGTGTCGCCCGGTCTGAGGCCTTGAGTGGGCATCGCACACTGACAAGGAAAGCGAGAGCCTGCAGCCGGCCTCTGGTTTGAGCATGTCGCTGGTCCGAAAGACGCAGCAGACCCCAGACTATGCATGTGCCGCTGGGCAGTTGCAAGTGTGGGGACAGGAGCGGGCTCTCGGCCAAGGACAGGCGCACAAGGCAGAGGCGATACGCCTCTGCAGTCCTGGCCTGACTGCCGCACACACGCGCCACCGCTGCGGCTTGGCACACGGGCTGATGGATCCTCGACACCAGCATGCCTCCAACATGCTCATCGCCTGTGCCTCCGGCCATTGTGCTCAAGAAACCTTATGGGTCTGCTGCGCCGGCTCCGCCAGCAGGATGGCGGTGACGGCGAAGGGGCTGCCGGCGGAGCGCCGTATGACGTCGTCCACCGTCTGCCGCGGCGCGGCTGCGGCGTCCAGTAGCTCGCCAAGCCAGGCGCTCGGCAGCGCCGCCAACGCGGGGTCCGGCTCCAGCAGCAGCCTGCAGGCAGCAGGATGCAGGAAGCTGTGGAAGAAGTGCCGTCCAAGAGAGCACCGGCAGCGACACTCCCTGCCATGCTGCAGACGCTGCGCGGCGGCCCGTTCGCGGCGTGCAGCGGGAGTGGCGTTGGGGCATGGAGTGGCTGTGGGGCCAGCCACACGCCTGCAAGCTGTCAGGAAGCGGTGGAGTCCACATGCCACACGCCACGCAATGCAGTCAGCAGTCGGAAAAACACAGCTGAAGTTCTAGGGTGTGAAGAGCTGAGATGTACTGCCCGCATCAACACGCCCGCTCGGCAGTAACAGCCGCCTGCCACCAGGACACTGATGGTCACTCGGGGCGAGGGGGCCTCTACATGGAATCTGCTCATTGGCAGGCAGAAGCGGGTGCCCAGCATCTGGTGCTGCCCAGAGACTGAGGAGGCTCAGCAGCGCTCCAAGGTGTGGCGTTCTGTGCGAACATGCGTCAACCGCACTGCTCGAATCTGATGGCAATTTGCCCCTCTCAGACGACGTCCTTGCCTGGAGCACAGGGCGTGGAAGCCGGCCTGCGCCTTCTCGATCGCGCCGTTGTGCTTCAGCGCCGTCATCGCGCCCAGCAGCTGCGTCCCCAGCTGCTGCAGGGCCTCCTTGCCAAGGAGCATGCCTGGAAAAAACAGCACCATTGAGTTCAAAAACCCCCAGGGAAGAATGCGCAAGGTTGCCTGCGCCGTCATCGCTCCAGCAGTTGCGCCCGGGCCGCTCCAGGGCTCATCCATACAGCAGCAAGCCTGAAGTGCACAATTGATGAAGTGCACGATAGAGCATTGAACCGGGATCAGGTTCTTTCGGGGTCCAGAACCGTGATCATGCTCAGCAGCTGCGCCCCCAGACGCTCGAGGCATCCATGTCGAACAACGTGCCTCCGGCGCACAGCAGCAACGATGCAACAATGCAGTAGGCAAGGTCTGTCAGGAGCTCAGCGCCATGAGCTGCTTCTTCAGGGCGTCCATCTGGCCGCATGTCAAAAGCAAGAACAATGATATGGGAAACCTGCTGCAGCTCGCATCCTTGCGAGACTTTGTAGACAGCAACCTCTCACCCCCGGCTGCTTCAGATTACGAGTATCCACTTCCGCTAGCCTGCTAGGTGGAAGCAATGAAGGCCGGGTGGCGAAAAGCAGGGTGCCAGTGTTGCTGGCACCATACCTGATCCGAAGGGACAAATCAGGTCTGCAGCGGCAAGGCCATTTGATGCCGGCCTGGGCAGCCTTCTAGAGCGGGAAATTGTGCGCTGATCATCAGCCTTGGCGAGCACACACATCGCTGCAGTCCATGCAAAAGCCTCCAGTAGGCCAACTGGCGGGTGCGCATGAAGCCGCACCAGGCACTCGACCTCCACTGAAAGACATCGCCGGTGTGGATGTGTTTGACAGCTGCGCACCCGGGGCGCAGCTCCCGGGGGTTGCGCTGATGAAATGCATGCCACTCTGCGCCGATGTCTGGCAGTTAACGCTAGATCCGCCAGATAATCCAGTGCTGTCCTGGTGGATCACCAAAAAAGGCTTGGCCCCGACCCGGGCAGCCGAGCTGGCTGAGCTCGCAGTCCGGAACTTGAGTGTTTGGGAGGATCGCTGCCCGATGTCTCAGAAGGAAAAATCGCTGGGCGCCAGGCTGGTTGCCCCAAGCAAGGAGACCCGAATGAACACACTCACTGGGCGTCGGCAGCGCTCGCGCCAGGGTGCCGGTCAGCAGCGCAGCCTCCTTCATCGTCAGCCAGCTGGCGGTCTGCACCAGCTGCGCCGCGGGCGCCAGCTCGCCGCCTGCCCGCCTACGTCATATATCAAAGGCACACATTTGCAGTGAGTCGAGGGTTGTTTGTGTTTTTGGCCACATTGGGGACGCCACCTCGCCGCCAGCCCGCCTGCAGCGCACGATGAGCCCAGTCGCACGGTCAGGGAGCGGGTCCGGTCTAACATAACCGGTGATTTGCTGCAACACTGGCCGTCAGCTGCCACTGACACTGGCCGCTGTCGCTGGCCTGCAGACCCAGCCTCGCCACTTGTCGCCAGCACAGCGTGAGCTTGGAGGGTAAGGAGCCATGGCCCACCTGGCTGACCCTGCCTCGCTGCCGCTGTCGCTGGGCGCCGCACCCTCCGGCCCAGCGGCGTCCTCCATCTCGTCATCCTCTTCTCCCAGCACATCCTCTGCGGCTGCAGGACGTTCACGGGGGATGCTTCAAGGGGGATTGCAAGCTCGATTGCCAGGCTTGCAAGTCATGCTGGGTCCATCAGCATGGGCACGCGGGCCAAGCAAGGAGGCTGCGCGCTGCCATGCTGCAGCCACCCTGCTGACGCGACATGGTACATGCGCCAGACTGGGCAAGTCGGCACCACAGCTGACGACGCCCACAGCCGCCGACATGAGCACAGGCGGCCACGTCAATGCGGAGGGCCGAGGCCAGCAGTGAAACAGAGCTAAACCCTAAACCTTCGGAGTCGCACTCGTGTTGGCGGTCTGCGGCCGCGCGAGCGCCGGCAGCGCCAGCCGTGCTGCCTCCATGGCCAGCCTCGCCAGCCGGGCCAGCAGCGCCTGCGCCGCCGGCTTGGCCGCTGCATCCGCCTCCACCTCTG
Organism: Deuterostichococcus epilithicus; assembly: GCA_033439295.1. NCBI lineage: Eukaryota > Viridiplantae > Chlorophyta > Trebouxiophyceae > Prasiolales > Stichococcaceae > Deuterostichococcus > Deuterostichococcus epilithicus. The sequence continues at coordinate 478,908 of JAVTLE010000014.1, read as the reverse complement.
CATGAGACGAGTGACCGCAAGCCATCGCAATGGCGAAACACCTTTTGCAACCTGCGGTGCCGGGCTGCCGCGCCGGAAGGCAGCGTGCAGCACGTCGCACGATGCCTGCCATCGCTCCAACGAGCTGCACGACAGCTTGAGGTGCTCAGACAATATCGTGAAAAAGAGTCAAACAAAAGTTTGGAGGCAGCTGGAGTGAATGTTGCGCGCCTCTCCAGGGGAATGCATCCGCAATATTGCGTACGGCCAGCAGCGGCCCGTGCGCCAGGCTGCGGCGTGCTGCTGCGGCGACGTCGTGCCGTCCCGCCTCCACATCCGCCTGTGTGCAGACGGCAAGTTCGCTTTCGGTTCGTTTGGCCGCAGTCCAGCAAAACCTCAAACACAAGACGGGGCCAAGGCGACCTGCGGCCCAGAACGCAGTGGGTGAAGGCGGCAGGGTTCAGTACTTTGGCAGCAGTACTTCCAGCCCAAGATGCATCTGGATGTGAGATGAGAGGTGCTAATTGAAATCAGCTCAATTGGCAGACACCGAGGCAACGACTCATGCAGCTGTGGTGGTTCCTGCGAAATGGCTGTGCATGCTCTGGCACCTATCTGACGCCAGGGCACGCTGGTCAGCCCTTGCGAAGTGCACCTCCCCACAGCAGCACCTACACCCTCAGCTCAGTTTGCCAAGTAGGAACATATGGTGCACGTTTGCGTCCGCTAACCCGCCAGCAGTGGCAGGCTCAAAGCCACCTCCCATCATGCCTCTGCGCATGTCACCGCGGCATAAGTCGTGGTTTGCAGGCCCGCTGCAACTCAGAGTGAGGCTCGAGACTGCGAGAACCTCCTACCTGTAGCTGGTCGCACAGGGCGTCCAGGAATGCGACGCCTGCCACCAGTTTGTCAGACGGCATCCCGCTCCCGTATTCCTGATGCCCACTGCCGCCCGTGCCGCCGCAGCTCGCGCTTGCAGCATCGTCGCCATGAGGACGCGTCTCGGGTCGCAGCCCCCAGCCGAGCCCCAGGACGTACTTTTGGGCGAGCAGCGCCAGGATGCGGGCGCCGCCATCACTGTCGCGGGGTCGAGGGCTGGCCAGCAGCCGTAAGGCGGCAGCTGCCAGCATGTCCACCTGGGTTTGCAATTTGAAGGCGTCTAGGCAGAAGGGAAGATCCTGCAGATGTCCGATCACCAGGGCAACGCTTGCAGATGAGCTGTCACAGCACACAGCCGCAACCACGCTGTCCGAATGCTGCTCATGTCCTGCGTCCATCTGCGACGGGAGTTTTGTGCGCTATCGCTCCAGCTGCATAGAAAAGTGCAACATGCTTGGTCCAGGCTGACTGTCCCTGGCCTCAGCGATCCGTGGAGAGTTATGGACAGCGCCGAGCGTTGCAGTCGAAGTGCCAGTGCACCTGGCTGGGTGACTCCAGCCCCGGCAGCGGCGTGGGCAGCCGCGCAAGCACGCCGGCGGCAGACTCCCGCAGCCGTTCCCAGCTGTCCGTCAGCATGCCTGCAATGCAGAAACAGGCAGCGACTGTGGAAGCATGCAAGGCCTGGCCCTCCAGCCGCCGGAGGGTGTGGGAAGCGCTGCCATGCCGCGTGCCTTGCAGACGCGGCAGCGCACATGCGGCTAGATGCAGCACAGCCTGTACATTGCCGGGCTTTGCAAACCGATCTGCCATGGCACGTCATATGCCAGTACGAAGAGGCGGCAACCCCTCTACGCCCAAGCACCTGTCGTGCCATGGCAGTCACCAACAGCATCAACCCTGCATTTGGCCAGCACCTGAAGCTGCAATCGCACGCACCAGGACATCAATAGCAGTGAGAGAAAAAACTTCCTTCTAGAGGAACAGCAGCCCTCACCCAGCAGCACTTGCACCATGCTGGGACCCAGGAAGCCCGGAGCAAAGACTTTGTCCGGGGCCAGCGCCGCCAGTGCCGCGCCCGAGGCTGGCCGCCCCGCCTTCAGGCCGCGGGCCATGGACCGTGTCGCGCCGGTGGCGGCACGCAGCGGCGGGTGCGAGTCGGAAGCCGTGGCCGCAGGGTTGCCGCCGGCAGTGCCTGCCGACGCCTGCAACAGGAGCTTGTAGTCAGCACAGTGTGCCCGACTGCCTTGTGCAGGCGTCGCGGAGTCAGCGCCCATGGCGCCGCAGAATGTGATGGTGCGCAGCCCCACAAGCGTGTGACATGCCGAGCCTAGAACCCGCTGCTGACGCTGCGCACAGATGCAGGCCCTTGGCTGCCGGGCCTGGCAGGCGCGGCCGGTCGTGCCACATGTGCCAGTGCCAGTTCTGCTATAGGGTGGCCACATGAGGTGACAGAGACATTTGAGAAAGGATGCAGCCCGCGCTTCAGCGGTGTCAGGAGTGCTGCTGTTGGCTGGCATCAAAGCGGCACCAAGGAGAACCAAGGCTGCGGAGCTGGTAGAGCCGCAAACAGCGCTGCACCCCGAGACAACACCGCCTAGGGACGTGCAGCATGCGCAAGGCCCGCCTGTCAACTACGCAATCCCATGAGCAGGAATGCCGCAGAGGCAGAGCTTCAGCGCCAACTATGGGTACGCTCGCGGATACAGGTGGGGCACCATCATGAGCGACTGTGCTGGTCGGGTTCCTCAAGGTTTCGGGTGCCGGTGCATATGGTATTGTCCCACTGCAGTCACGGTACTACTGCGACCTAACTACGCCTTAGACAGCTGCATAAGTCCGAGGCGTGGTCAGGTTCAGAGGCACCTGCACGACAGCGGCAGTCCATGACGGCGCTGTTCTCAGGCCTGCCAGGGCTGCAGATGGACTGCCCACAGTGCCATTGGAAACCACAGCTTTGGCTAGTGCCAGCGGGCAACGAGCCAACCCCTGCAACATGCCTTTGAAGCTTGTTACCTGGTCGTCCCAGACGTCCAGCAGCATGGTGGTCAGCTCCAGTGCCGCCTGCTGCCGGGCGTGCGGCGCGCCCGGGTGCAGCGACGCGGCAATGGCGGCCGTCAGCCACCGCAGGAACGCACCCGCTCTCTCGAGGCCTGTGGTAGGATGGAGGAGGGCAAAATATCTTGGTGACAGCACAGTCGTTGGGAGGTGCCGTCGTGAACGGGCAGAACACATGTGCCGCAACGCGGTGTCCGCTGCCGTCAGCCACCGTACGCATGCGTCTGCCCTTGCAGGACTGCTGTGATAAGGGAGCAGAGGCCCCAGCAGCCTGGCATGTACCTGCAGCAGATGGTGCAGCGAGTTTCGTGAGCAACACGGGGTGCGGCGGCCGCCACTGTGGCACCAAATTCTCGCAGCTTGGCGCAGAACCAATCGAAGCCGTACCGAACAGTACCTGGATATGTGTCCTGCTGTAGGGGGCCAGGAAGGCGATTCTAGCTGATTTCAGATAGCCAGTACTGGTGGGTTTATCATCGACCAGTTCTGCGGCGGGCTCAGCTGCCACGAGAGACAGTGCAAGGCAATTCGAAATGCTGTCTGCCGCTTGCTGGTGAGGTTCCGGGTGAGAAGCATGGCGGCTCGCCCAGCACTACTGCGCCAACCGACCCTGATTTGACAGGAGATCGAGAGATCCGGGACGGATTATACAGGCTGCAAGTCTGATGCTTGCCGCAGCGTCTCTTTAAAACACGAGCGCCTTGCCTTCCAGCTTTGCATGGCCACGAGGCACATTTGCCAGACACATCGTCCTCGACTCGAAAACTGTCACAGCGAGACATCACCTGCGGCGTCCTTCTCAGGGTCTACTTCTCCGCCGCCGCCGCCGCCGTGCCGCCCAAAGCCGCCGCCGCGCGCCTGCGTGGCAGCGCGGTGGGCCGCCGCCGCCGCCGCCACCCGCAGCCGCGTGAGGAAGTGGGAGGCCAGGCCGCGCCACTTGTTGTGCAGCGAGCGGGATGTGGCGCGGAAGGCCAGACCGACCGCCAGGCGCATCAGCCGCAGCTCGGCTTCGCCTGCGCATTTGGGGCATGATTATGGAGCATGACTTGCCGCAATGCGCGGAGCGGGTTTTGAGGCGTGGCAACCCTTTGACGGTGCAGCCTGGTACGCTGGTGCCTGGACAGGCATGCAGCAGCCGAAGCAACGGCAGAGGCGTGCTTGAGCCAGCTTCTTCGTGTATGAATGCTCTAGCGTGTGGATATTCGCTGTTCACACCTACTTGAGCCATCTGAGATTCACTATACGTCATCGTCTACAGTGCGTCTCAGCTGGCTGCAAGCAAGTGTAGACACCGACTGTGCCGGGCTGTCCATCGCAACTGCCTAATGGTACCCCGCAGAGTCTCTGCAACACGCTTGCAAATGCCCTGGGCAAGACCTTCCTCTCGCATGTGCGAGCTGATGAGCTTGTGCCTGTGCATTGCATCGTTCGTGCCATGCACAAAGCTGCGTGTCCGCTCATGTCAGGCTTACGGCGCCTTAATCGCCTCGCCGTGCCGGTGCCCCTGCACTCAACCTCCTCATAGGTGTCGCCGCAACCATACGCCTGGCGGTGAACACCCCAGAACCGCAGACCCTGCTCCCACCTGGCAGCGACGAGGTGCGAGGGTTGGTGCAGATGAGCTGCAGCGCGTCCACTCGCACGCCCTCCCGCCGACTGCCCACCGCCGCCGCCAGCAAAGCGAACGGCACCCGCACCCCGCCGCCGCCGCCGCCGCCTTGGTCTGATGCGCCGCTGCCGGCGCCACGTTTGGCGGTGCGATGCGCCACGCCGGCGGCGTCTGGGCTGACGCTTCCGCCGGCGCCGTCGCTGCTGATGCTGCCGCTGGAGCCGCCCCCAAAGCCGGACACGATGTCGTCTAGGTCGTCGATCAGGCCCTGTGCGCGCCCCACCTTCAGCACCGCCAGCAGCGCCGGCACCTGCTGAGGCACACAGCAGTGAGTGTGCGCAAGAAAGAACAGTGTGTGATCTAGGAATCCCCAATCGGCGGGCCATGGCCGGTTCAGGGCTGAATCAGGGAGTCATGTCATTGCAGCCATCGCAAGCTGCAGGGACATGTGCCCGCTCAATCAGCTCTGGACAATGCTGCTCCCCGAACGGGGCAGCAGCTGTGGGAAGCTTGCCGACTGCATGCCCCCCTTTGCTCAGCAAGAGTCATCGGGATCAGAAAGCGGCGGAGGACCCTGCCACTGCGCTACGCCACGCCTGCAAGGCCTAGTAAATCGTAGGGTATGCAAACATCCTGAAACCACATAGCTGTTTACACACTGCACAAAGGCCGTCTGCAGCTCTTTCTGAGCAAAGCTTTGCTAGGTTGCTCAGCACCGCGCTGAGCAGAACAGTTGTAGATATTGTGCATTTGGCTTCGGGTGCCCTCAGCACCTTCGTCTCACTCCCTCGAAGCGCTGCACTGCTCAAGGGTGTTGCCTGCACACTCGCATCAGACAGCCGCAGCACAGCGCCAGCCTGCCGAGTCCAGCACAACCCCGGCTTTCACAGGCTCATACCATGTCAGAGGTGTTTTGGCTCGCACCTGCGCGCTGGCGCCTGGCAGCTTCAGCGGCGCGCCCACGTGCAGCGCCAGGCCGCCCGTCCCAGCATTGCTCAACACGCTCTACACGCTCTCAAGAGCTCTGAACCTCGTCAGGGACATCGTTCGCACCTGCATGCTGGCGTCTGGCAGCGCCAGCAGCGCCCCCACGAGCAGCGCCAGGCTGCTTGGGTCCAGCCGCAGCGCCGGCGGCAGCGCATATGTGGACGAATGGCCCCGCAGCAGCGTCGCCGCCTCCGAGTGTCCACAGCCCGGCGGCCAGCTGACGCCTGCGGATGATGCCCCGACGGGCGGCGCACAAGGCCCTGCGCCTGCCGCGGGTGGTGCTGCCGTTGAAGACGGAGACTCATCGGTGCCGGCGGGCGGCCCTGGGGCCGTGGCCGAGGCTGTGCTGCGGCTTCTGGCGGGGGGGCCAGCTGCAGACGGGAAGCCTCCGGTCAGCGCCGCCAGTAGCGGCGGCTGCCAGCGGGCGCGCCACGCGGCATCGCCTGCCAGAGCACCGCCTGCGCAGTGTGAGAGCAGTTTGGGGCCGGCCAGCGGTACGGATCAGGTGTGCTTGGGTTCAGGGGCTGGCAGTCACAATGTAGGCCTCTCGCCGGAGGACTTCTTGGAAGGTTCCGGCCTGCCATGCTGGCTTACTTGAAGTAATCGATGGACCGGTCAGCCAGCTTGACTGTTGCCACGTGCGCATGGTTGGATGCAAGCGCGTTTGAGGGCCGCTAGGCAACCTCTTGCAGGTCCTATTTTGGCATGACGTGGCAATGCTGGACGTTGGCAACACAGCGACAGCCATGGACCAGGGATGGAAACGCCAGAACAAGGACACCACCCGGGTCTCGGGTGTGGTGTCGTGTCCGTGCAGTGCCCAGGGACGCCTTGGCCTGCCGCTGTGCAGCGGGGGCGCACTGTCAACGCCACAGCATAATGCAGTCCTGCCCAGGCATGTTGGCGAATGCCAATAACGTGTTGCGCGCCTGCTCTGCACATGCAGGCGCAGCCGCACTTGCAGCTCTGCAGCCTCGCACCGCAGGCGCCCCACCGTGCCGCCTCTGGGTCCACCGCCATGCCTCTGGGTGCATGCCGCAGTGTCCAGCCCAGCATCAGCATCCACTTTGCCAGGAGTGCGAGGCAGAAGTCTTGCCTGCCTCCGCACGGCACTCGACGCGCAGCGCCGCCAGCAGCGCCGCCCACAGCGCCGCGGCCGATGAGCAGACGCCGTGCTGCGCCATCGCCGCCAGGGCTGCCCACAGCAGGTCCGGCTGCAGGCGCAGGACGGCCTCAGCGCCCAGCCGCGGCACGAGCACCGCCAGCGGCGCAAACTTGCCTTTGCGGCTGCCGCCTGCATGGGCAACAGCTGTGGCGTCAGAATCAGCAGGCCCCCCGTCATGGCGCAACGAGGGTGGCACGCAAGTATGAATTGCGACATGAGAACCGCCAGCAGTGCCGACTCGTCCGTACGACTGCCACATGCATGGAGGAAGGCTGTGAGATTGAGGAGTGTGCATCATCAAGAGGCGTGAGTCAGTTGAGGGTTAACGGCCAGGCAAGACACAGGGCCAGCTTCAAGGGCTTGCCTGGGCATCAGCCGACAACAAGTGACAGGAAGGCGATGGCCGCTACGCAACTGCGCCTTGAGGCTCGAAGTCATAGACGAGTTGCACTGCAGCGCAGGCACTGCGATGTGCGCACTTGTGGCCAGTAGGTCCTGCGCAATGGACCGCAGCAACTCGATGCCACCGCCACCGCCAGCACCCGCTTTGCTGCGAGGACTGTTCTCCTGCAGCTGCGCCACCGCCAGCAGGGTGTCGAATGCCATGCCCGCCTGCCGTGCGATTTGCGGCATCGGGTGCTGTGAATACACAACAGTCAAAAGTCAGCCCAAAGGTGCGGATAGACCAGCTGATGCGGTAGCAAGTGCTAGACACTTTCTGTCCTGCAGCGTGTCAAGGATTGCTGCATGAGCTTGTCTTGCCTGGTGTGCTGCCTGCCTCCAGGGACGCTGCAAAGGTATCTGCAACCAACGTCACTGAGGCTACACTTATGGCTGCAGCTGCTCTGCTTGTGGAACAGGCTAGAGCAGTTGTGGCTGCCCTCAAACCATGTGGCAATCTCTGGAGCAGTGCCACTGCAGCGGCCCAGAGTGCCATGCCACATTGTCATCCTCCCCAGAGATGCCCTCGTTCTGCCCATCCATCTGATCTGACAGCGACTCTCGTGCCGCAGTCACATACCCACAGCTTGCTGCTGTTGCCACAGCCCAGAGCACGCCTCAACTCCAAGAGCTACCGCTGTTTGCGTGAGACAGTAGGATGGCAATGCCAGAAGAACAAGATCGCATCCAGGCACAGGTCACTGCGCCGCTCAAGCAAGCAGCGACATCTCGAGGCAAGCTGATGTGGTGACATCAGCTGGTTGATCGATGAGAGTAAGACAGGCTCCGCAAAGTACTGTAAAGGCCTCATGCCCGAGGACTGGCACTATAGACCTGCCATCAGGTGACTATCCAGAGCCTCGAGCTCTGCCTACAGCACAAGAAATTGCTTGCGCAGTTGCGTTTGACAATCTGCAGCACGACCGATTGCTCGTGCCACTCGAAACGTGTGTAAATCGCAACTCCAAATCATGTGTCACCTCCCAGTTGGCAAGCACGGTCTGGAGGATGCGCCGCAGGAGCGCTTCTGACAGCAGCGGCGCCGCAAGCGGCACACTGTCGGCTGCATCCGCGCCCGCCGCCGCCGCCGAGCGTCCCTGCGTCGTATCCGTCGTTGCCTCTCCCGGCTGCGACGCCTCGCCAACCGCGCAGCCTTCGTCGGAGTCAGAAGGCGCACCCAGCTGTATGCCCAGCAGGCCTGCGACCCAAACTCAAGCAGAAATTTCAGGTCTCAAATACGAATAAGGGTAGGACCGGGCATATGAGCAAACGAGCATGCAGGCAGGCCCACATGTCGATTTCGTACTCATCTCGACACTTCGTGTGGACCCTGGCTGTGTGAATAATGAAGCTGCAGCACCTGAGTCCGCGTCATCCTGGCCCGGCTGCCAGGCATCGCCGCTTGCCGCAGCGCGTGGCGCCGCAGACACAGGCTGAGGAGCAGCTGGCTCCGCCTGCGGCCCAGCAAGCAGGAGGTCGCGATGAACCGCCAGAATATCGTGATTGCTGATGGTTGGAACGGCACGAGGTCGTCTGCACATCGTGCTTGCTGATGCTTGATATGGTATGCGCAACTGCTGAGGGGTCACAGTCACTGGCTTACTCAGCAACGGGGTCACATGGCGCAAAGGCGGCGCTATCGGCAGCCGTGCTGGACTGTATCTGCTGTGCTTCTCCTGCATGCCATCAGGCAGGGGACACCATCAAAGGTCTGTTGTCACCGCCCCACCTCCAGGGCCTCCTTGATTCGCTCCAGGGCGACCGCTGCCGCCATGATGGCGAACAGGCGGTGGTGCGCATCTGCTGGTGCTTCCGCTGCTGTCAGCGCCGCCGCCAGGGCCCCGTCCACCAGAAACGTCCAGGGTGCAGGAGAGCTTCGCGAGGCAGTGGTGGCGGCTTCTTCTGGAGCCTTTTCCCCGGCTGGAGGGCGTGCAAGGTTGGCGCAGAGGGTCGCGAGTGGCAGGCTGGACAGCACACCTATTCATTTGCACGAATGAATATTGGCCGATGGAACCTATCATGGAACCAAGAAAGCTCGTGCCGTTCTACTTCGTGCCAATGATCAGGAGCAAGAGCACCCAGCCAACATCTAGATGGCACAAGAAAGGGTTGCGGTACCTCTGATGGCGCAGATGCGAGCCATGGGCGGCAGCCGTCGCAGCTGCTCGGCAAGGTCGGTACCGCGCGCCGTCATCGCATCCGCCACGATACCGACCAGGCCATGAGAGCTCTGAGGGAGCAGCCAAGAATCGGCCACTGTGGGCAGCAGCCCGCCAGCCAGCGCGGCGGCAAGCGCCTGTGGCTGCACCGCCGGCAGCGCGGCGGCCGCGGCCAGCGTGACGGCGGCGCTCCCCAGCAGATCCCGCGGCACAGCTGGCGTCTGCGAGGAGCCAGGCAGGGGTCAGTCACCGTTGGCGTTGTCGTCAATCTCGCATGTGGCCTGCAGAGGTTTTGGACCGAATGAGCGGCGGGCTACCACAGCAAGCATGTTGACCGTCTGGCCCCTCGGTCTCCTGTTCACCACCTGGAAACTCACGAAGCGCCATACGCTGCGGAATGCCAGTCCGGTTTAGCAGCAGCATCCAAACATGCTGATTCCGAACGACAGCGCCCTGGACCACCCAGTCATCGAGGAATTGCATGCTTGGCGTCAGTCCTGGGTCCGCCTCAACAGTGACGTCAAGATGCTTCGACTGCTGGCCAGCACCAGTATCCCGGGCATATTGGGGAGCTCAAGAGCCAGGCATAGGAAGGAGCAAGCCGGGTTTCATCATCAAAGGCCAGGCGATGCTTGACTCTCCAAGTCGGCTAGTGCATCAAGTCGACTGGTGTTCGTCAGCCGCTTGCATGCTCCTATCAGCTTGCTTGTCACCTAGTTTCATGTCTTGAGACCAGGAGTTCCCATCCTACATCGGCCATGAGGTGAGTCTACTACAGTCAACGCCTCGCCCGGTGAAGTTGCAGCTGCCGCAAGCTATTTGCATGTGAGAGCCAGGGCTGTGGAGCTTTCGCATTGCAGCGCATGAAGAGACACATCGGCTCAAGACCGAAGTGGCAGCCCACAAGATGGACTGCGGGCATTTCCCGATGGGTTCAGGAATGTTATTTACTACTTGGCCAGTCAGGTGCACTTGCCTGCAGCAGCGCAACCATGGCATCTGCGATCGCCACGACCGCTGCCCTCCCATCCGCAGCGTCTGCCATCGCTGCGCCCTCACGCTGCGGCAAGCAGCAGCGGAGACCATCAAGGGCCGAATGCCGGTCCTGGCCTGTCGGCGAGTGCCCCAGGACACCTGGCGCGCTGCCCATGCAAGTCACACCAGAGACCGGCGGCGCACTACCAACCTGCAGCAGCAACTGCGACGGCGTCCCGAGCCCAAGATTCATGCCCTGCAAATCGTAACTGTGCATGCGGACTACATATGAGGATGGCATCAACCTGGAGCAGCAAGTACAGCGAGGCGACGACGTCCTGAGCCTCGTCCAGCAGCGCCTGTTGCAGCTGCCGTCCGGGCTGTGCCATTTCTGCCGCTGCGCCCGCGGCGGCGGCCGCCAGACAGCGCGCCACTGGCGTGCACAGCTCCCTGAGATGCACAAGACGACGAGCAACCTCGGCCGAGATGACGGAACACTTCGCAAGATGTCGCGGCATCAGTTCAATGGAAACTGATGAGTGGGCCCCCCGCAATTGCCAGGGTTCTGCAGGGTCTTCAGTCTTCAGGGTCGCCACCTGAAGGTGCATGCGCATATTGCCGCTGGCTATGGCAGTCTGCAGCAGTGTCTGGATCGCAAGCAAAGCACCCAAAAGCACCACCTGCTGTGGCTCCGCAGCGGCAGCCAGTCCAGCAGGCTAACCATGACCTCTGCCAGCGGCAGCGCCTGGCCGCCGACAAGACCGTCGGCGGCTCCATTGGCTGCGCCGCCCCCGGCCGCGGCCGCCACCGCCAGTACCTGTAGGCAAGAGTCGTTCAAGGGTGTCGGTTTGGAGTCCAGCGACATCTGACACTCCGGGCCCAGAAGGGCAGGCCTGCACTGAACTACATGTGCATGGCAGCGCAGGCAGAAGTGAAACGCCGTCCAGACAGACCTGGCCGCCCTGCGACCCGCCTGCTGCGACCCGCAACCTGTCTGGCTGCCGCCAGCTGTGCCAGAAGCACCGATGCCGATCCGACATGTCTCTTGCAACGAAGGACAGCACCCAACACCTCGAACGTCTGATTCGATGCGATGTGTGAGTCTAGAAAGCACCTGCTGCACGATCACGCCGCACAACTCCGCCAGCCAGGCCGCAGGCAGCCGTGACAGCTGCGCCAGCAGCTGCCGGTGCGCCGGCCGCGAGTTGCTCAGAAACAGCAGCAGCGCCGTCAGCCGCAGCGCGGCCCGCGGGGCCGCRCGGTCTGCAGTGCGCACGCCGCCACCGCCGCAGCCGCAGCCGTCGAGGCCGCCCGGCGCCGCCGCCGCCAGCAGCGGCGCGCACAGCCCCTGCGGCCGGCGGGAGAGGCTCGCATCTGGAGCCGAGTCGTTGTGGGAGGGAGGTTCGGGACACCATGCTGATGCGAACCGTGATGGCAGTGGAAAGCAGTTGAACAGCCGGGAGCAGCGTGACTCGAGCTTTCTGAAGAGCAGCCCAAGCTTGTGGTTGCAAGCCAGAACCGCATCGCAGACTCTCGGAGCCCGGCTGCTCAGCCACTGCAACTGCTTGCCACTGGTGCAAGATAAGCCAAACCGCGTGGTCCGTTCTTTGACAGTTTGCATCAGAGGGACACCCGGCTGCTGCATGAGACGTGAGGACCAGTCATGATCAGTGTGCCCTCGGATGCGCATGGACAGGACGCCAAAATGCGCATTTCAATTTCGGCACGCAGAACAGATCCAGCAGGTTGTAGCGTTTTCCCGGCCAGATACTCAATAGCTTGCATACGATCATACCAAATTGCTGAGCAGCTTCAGAGGTCTTGCCTTGATGGCATTGACCTGGCCGCGCGTCGTGCGGAGCTGGACGAATGATGACAGGCGCTCGAGGAAGGTGCGCAGCTGCGGCGGCAGTTCCGTCGTGTTGGCGGCTGCGGCTGTCACCTGCAACAAAGACGAGTTTATGGAGTGATCTCCCACGTTGCATTGGTGGACGCAGCCGTCACACTAGATGCTCGAATGTACATCCCTCGAGAAGGAGACACAAACGAGGTTCCAATGTTGTATGCAGAAACATTCCGCATTGACAAACTTTGCGCCGAACGATCAAACAGTCCAGCCGTCCACCGTGCGGCGCAAGCTGCGCGCAAGGACTGGCGCAGCACCTGCTGCAGGTACACTGGCGGGAAGACGATGCCGGAGTCGCCCCAGCGGCCGTTGTGCTGCATCTTTTGCAGCTTCGAGGCCATGACGATATCTTATGAGGAAGCAGAGCAACTGTTGCCGTGGCGGTGCCCCTTGGCCGCCGACGCTGAGATCAGAGTTGGGCTTTGCGATGGTGTTTATGCGGCCGCTGGTCATTCATGGGGTCGAATATTCTCGTCGAATTGTCATCTCGCCTGCGCAGTCTTCAGGTTACGGCAGTGCCATCCCGTGGCAGCAATAAATCAGTAAATTTCTTGAGGTTGTGGCAAGAAGTCTCGGATCGTCTTGTAAGGTTCAGCATTCACGTTACAGCACAAACGGATACTGTTCAATGCTCGAAAAATATGAGCAGCACCCTGTAGCTGGCACCGCCCGACTTGGCGCAAAGTCCGACACCGAAAGACACCCTGTGTTGCATGCAGGCAGGTTCACCCGCCAGCGGGCCACGTATTTGCCCAAAAGGTGGACTTGCCGTGCGCATATCTGACAGCTTTCGCTTGCAAAACAGGTTCAAAGACGGTGCTGAATAGGCAGCTTTCCAATTGCCGACTCTGGCCATTCTACATATTGTGGCAATGCCGCTGGGAGAGCGAGAGGGACTACTCATTGGTGCAGGCACGACTTTGGTTGCTGCCACAACGTATTTCTACAGGCAGAAGCAGACACTGCCATTCAAGGCAAGACTGTTGCATTTCCTTTGCTGCCGGCCCGCTGCACTCACTGCATGAGGAGTCTTCTTGCATCACAACAATGCGATGCGGTGGAGAGATGCTTGTGCTGTGCATTCAGACTATAGATGCAATCGAAGCTGCAAACCCAGCTTCGACGGACTGCAATGCCAACTTTGAAAGCCGTGCCAGATTTGAAAGGCCATGCCAAATTTGTACTGCTGTCCCCGCAGTGGGCGCACTTCCTGGCGTGGCCGGTGCTGGGAACTGGCATCCTGCTCGCGCTGTCGCCGAACCACGACCAGATGGCGGCGTCGCTGCAGAAGAGCGGCCTGGCTGACAAGGGGCAGCAGACCGCGGCCCGCAGCGCCGCTGCCGACCAGCTGGCGGCGATTCGAGACAAGGCCGCAGAGAGTCGGCCGTTCCGGCCCTCTGTCTGAATCACTCCCGCATGCAGGTGAGACTGCCGGATTTGGGCTTGCTTGTAGTCGAATTTCGTGGTCACCGGCCTGGGACTGCAATGCAGCGGTGGCAATCGATGCAGCGCTGTTCCCTGACCTGAGGTGGTTGCGAGCACTATCATCAAATTGCATTCTCCGTTGCGTGGTGCGCTGCTACAGCACACGTCATGTGTGAAGCCCTGTGTTGCCGTCATCTTGCTGCAACCGAAGCCCTTGAACACAGGGCTTGGCGACATCGCGGGAGGGCTGGCTGGGGGTGCAATGGCAGATGGTGTTGTGGCGGGCGCAGCGGCAGTGGCGGCGGGGGAAGCCGAGTGGGAGCTGGATCCCGCAGCAGACCTGGTGCTCAGCGAGGTTCACATCGGCGCGGCGCGGTCCTGCGCGCGCAGCTGCACCACAGTGTTCCGCTTCCGGGAGGCGTGGCGGGCGGCGACAGGCGGTGGCGGCTCAGTTGGCGCCTCCGCGGCGGCTTTCGCTGCACCAGCAGGGACGATCGTAGCCGCCACGACAGCAGCGCAGACGGCAGCAGACGGAGCAGTGGCAGGCAGAGCGGCGGCGGTGGATGCGGGCGCGGCAGCAGGGGGCGGCTTGGAAAACGGCCGTGATGACAGCACGCAGGCGCGGGGCGCTCTGCAGGCGCCAGGCAGTCTGGGTAGCACCGACAGCATGCCTGGCAGCCTGGGCGGCTGCGCAGTCACGCTGGACGCAGACGGTGATGTCATCGTCAAGCGGGCGCGCATGGTAGCAAATGGTCAGCGACAGTCGGCCGCAGCACAACACGGCGGCGGCGGCGGCAGTGAGGACCGGCACGGAGCGGGCGGCTGCGTCGCTGAGTTCGACTCCCGGCAGGGCATCATCGTGCGCCATGCGATGGCCACCAGCCTCGATGAGGTCGGCCGGCAGGCGAGTGGCATGCTGACCGCGACTGCCTGCACCTGTCGGTCTTGTATCTGTGAGAACAGTGCCGGACTGGACGACCCAGCTGACATGGCAGATGCCTCTGTTGGTCCAACGCCGAATGCGATAAGCGTTTGTTGGCGACCATGCCATGAATTGCTGTGCGGCTCATCGTTGCACCAGGTCCGCATATTCGCAACAGCCAAACCCCACCAACGGTCGGCAAGTCTGTTTCCGACACCGCCAACTACTTTTGGCTTCACGCTGACGTCCAGCTGCTGCACTCAGGTGTGGCGCGGCACGCTGCTGCTGGCCGACCTGCTGCTGTCCTGCCCGGGCGTGGTCGCCGAGCACACAGTCGTGGAGCTCGGCGCCGGATGCGGCGTGGCAGGCGTCGCCGCGGCGCGAGCGGCGCGGCGGGTTCTGCTGACGGACCTGCCCCGGCTGACGCCGGCGTGCCGGGTGGGCCGCAGTCTTGTGGCCCCGGATCAGGGCAGCTGCCGCTGCATCGGGCTGCTGTGCTGGGCCTTGCAGGCCAAGTTCCTGGGGTTTGCAGGATGTGTGAAGCGTTCATGGAACTTGACGGCTTGCAGTGGGCATTGAGACATCTCCTGCATCGTGCTAAGCACTTGCTGTGGCTCAAATTCGCGCCCACTCCCGTTGGGGTTTTTTTTTAATTCATATACCCTCTGGTGCAGAATCGAGCTGTATACCCAAACCTGTGTGCAGGAGAATGCTACGGCAAATACGGCGTCACATGCGCACGGCGCAGGCGCGGTCTCAGTGCATGGTCTGGACTGGCAACACCCGCCGCCGCCCCTGCCGTGCAACTGCTGTGCAGTCCAGGCAGCTGCCGCCAGCAGGGGCACTGCCGCCGCAGCATCCTGCGCTCCCTGTATTGCCCAGGGCACATTGGCCGGCTGCTGCGCCGGCGCTCCTGTCAGCAGTATCCATGGTGGCGGCAGCAGCGGCGACAGCGGCGGCGACAGCGGCGGCGGCAGCTGCCGCTGCAGCGGCGAGGCCGCTGAGGTAGACCTGGCGGCTCTGGGCCGCTGGGCGGCTGTTCATGGCTGGAGAGCCGCAGCGGTGGCCGATCTGCAGCAGGCCCAGGTGCACTATATATGGCCTCTGGGGTCCACTGTGTGGGTTCTGGCTGCATCAACCAGGGCTCAGATTGGCGCGTTTCATGGCCATCAAGGACGCAGTCATGACATGCCGAAAGTCATCCTCACTCACTTGATGCTCAACTCGCATGATGGTTGCTGTGTGCCGCAGCTAGCCTTGCTGCGGCACAGCCTGATGTCAGTGCTCTGCGGCTGTGCCTCAAACCAAAAGTCTGGGTCAGCATGCGACCGCCCGCGTTGCACGGTCGCAGGTGTTCCTGGCTGCGGACACCGTGTATGACAACGACCTGACTGAGGCCTTCATGGCAACTGCCGCTGCCCTGCTGCAGCCGCCCTCCTGCAGCTGCGGCGCCCGCTGTGGCCCCAGCAGCAGCGGGGGCGCTGCTGTAGACGTGGTGGGCAGCGGCAGCAGGAAACGCATGTATGTGGCGTTGGAGAAGCGGTACAACTTCACCCTGCGCGACATGGTGAGAGCCGTCTAACAACAGTTCACAATAGTTCAATCTTTTTGGAGATCTACGAGGAGTCAGGCAGGAAGAATACCAAAGGATATCGCTGGTGCGCTGGCTGCAACTCGCTGCGCAACAAGATGTTGTGCCCCTGAGCAGGCTCGATGTGGGTTGCCGGTTGTTTCCCAGTCGTGCTGTTGTTGAAGGGCAGTATTGTGCACGGCAGTCTCTGAATGATTCTCGATCGGAAACGGTCAGCAGCACCAACGCTGACCTGAAGAGTCGCACGTGTACAGGACGCGCGGGCTTCCGCATACGACCACTGGCGCACCCTCTTCACTGCGCAGCCCACCTCTGCCGGCCAGAAGGCTGCAGCAGGCTGTACACCGCTCTCAGAGCCGGAGGCTGCTGGCAGCGGCCGGGGCGTGCACGGCGGCGCAGCGGCCGTTAGCAGCGCCGACGCTGGCGCAAGCCGCATCGTGGGCAGGCGCCTGGACGTGGCCGCCGTGTCACGGGTGCTCGAGTATGAGCGCGGCAACGACTTGGAGCTGTGGGAGCTCTGGGTGCCATATTGACGGATTCAATTGTCAGTGGGTTGGGAGACGATCTTGCACCTTGATTACAGGATGATTTGCGGCTGTGACGCATTCGCAGCCCTGCTGCATCATAAGATTTGGTGGCGACAACAGGCGGCTTTCTACAGGACATCCTGCAGGAGGTTACGAGCTTGAAGTCTGGTCGATTACGCTGTGGAGCTGCAGACACAGTGGAACGCGAAGGTCCAAATGTTGGACGATTTCTGGAGTTGCAGCGTCCTGGTTAAAAATACGACGAGTACTGAACGGACATGTCGCCTAGAGTGATTTCAGCAGCCTGGCTTCACATGCAATGTTTTGCAAACTGGTCACGGCCAGCAAGCTTCCGCAATTGATGTATGATTGCAGAACCTGAGCCTCATGAGCGAGCAGCCTACACTAAAACTCCAGGAGAGTGTGTATAGTGGGCGGCCGCCGTCACACATGCAGCCTTCTTTAGATATGTGAATAGCAGCCTTTCTCACTTGACCTCCACGATCTTGCCTGTCTCGACCTGCATGCAACATGTCAATATCGGTTGGGGAAGTGATGTTTGCTGACTGCGGCAGGCAACGAGTTAGGCGTTCGCATCACATCGCTATGTCACTGAGACGCTATCTGGTCTTGACGATGGTGCGTGACATGTCAATGATCCGCCCCGAACCATGGCAGCAAGGCGGACTGCTGAGCAAGCTGCAATTTCTGGCGCCAGGAGCACTCCACAAGCATGCAGGGCCCGCGTCATGACGAGCAGCGCACCTCGTAGATGTAGCCGTGCACTTGGATGTCGGCAGGGATGAGCGGCGAGTCCTTGACAATCTGGATATCGGTGCGCACAGACTGCTCAAGGCCCTTGAACCTGCGAGGGCATGCACATGTGCGCATCAGGCCACTGCTCAATTGCATATCTCCACTTTCACACACTTTGACCTAGACAAGCACGAGGTCTCATGCTGAGGCTGAGGCATCGGATTGTCTGACATGGATTGTCTGGTACGAACGAGTCGGAGAGACTCACGGCAGCCAGTCGCGGTCGCCGGCGTCAACGCCCAGGTCGGCCTTGATCTTGGCCTTGAGGTCGTCATTCTCTGCGGCGGCAGAGACAATGCATTCTTCAATACTGAATCGGATGCATTCAGAGGCTGTGTCGGCAGAACCGTGCGTCAGCAGAGCCGTCCGCCATGTTCGCAGCGTGGGTGCGGTAGGTGCACAGAGGCAGCCGCCCGCCCTGGACTTCACAGCCGCAGTCCAGACGCCCTCTGCCCAGGCGGCACTGGCCCCATGTACCGCAGAACTGCGCTGGGTAGATGACGCACCGAAGCTCTCCATGCCGCACTTGGTGTGGTGGATGACGAAGATCTCGTTGGTGCCCAGCAGGCGCTGCGAGATGACCAGGCTGCGGATTGCAGACTCATCCACGCGCCCGCCGGCATTGCGGATCACGTGGAAGTCGCCTGCAAAACAGACGACAAGTGGGTTTCTCAGTTCCTGTAAGCCGAGCTCACCAAAGCGGACGCGTTAAAACATGCAGGAGCTGCAGCCGGAATCAGCAGACGCCTGATTGCAAATGGCGCCGCCTGTCGGCCGCACTGCGGTTGAGACGTCAGCCGCACTGCGATGGAGACACTGCACTCTAAGCCGTCACGACTGGATCTTCATGCTGTCATGCTGCAGCAGCATGTGCACGCACCAATGTTGGCGCCAAGAAACTTCTCCGGGTGCAGCCGCGCGTCCATGCACGTCACAATGGCAGCACGCCGTGCGGGCGGCCCCGGTTTGGTCTTGTCGTCGGCCGCGAACTTGGATGCAAACTCTGCATTCGCCGCCTCTACCTCGCTCTTGACGCCCATGATGCCCTGCGTGAGCACTATTCCACTGTCCTTGTGAGGTGATCGATCGACCGGGGGCTGCAGCAATCATTTCGACACGCCGACAGCAGTGCAGAATGTTGGTCGAAAGCGGCCGCAGCAACTCTCTGACCTGTCTCTATAGCGACCTGAGCATATGAAAAGCATGTGGGGAACGGAAACGCTGGCGCGCTGCGGGATGAGCTTGCCAAGGGCATAGGCCGATAGCGGGCGGCATAGACCGATCCTGCGTCAGCAGGGTGATGCACTGCAGGCGTCCCAGCTTGGCAGGTGATCGACTGCTGCAATCCATATGCGGCGCTTGATCGCGCAAAGACAATCGGGCCTGCCAGTACTAGGCAAACACGTGTTGCGGAAGGGAGCCAGTCTGGAGCAATTCGCGACGACAGAGCATGGCACCAAGACGTTCAGTCCAGCACTGGGCCACGACAGACAGAAGCTGAGCAGTGTGAGGCTTTGCAAACGTCGGTCTCTTGAACCGTGCACGGCCGTAATTGGCGACTAGATCGCGGCACGTGTTGGGGGCATGCCGCTCTTCACTGGTGCAATTACGTAGCACGGCGACCAAGGGCCCCTGTCATGCGGCTTTGGGCAGTTGAAGGAAGGAACTTGGCAGGCAGAGGGTGTGAGACAGGCGTCTGCACTGAAACAAGACCTTGTCGCACCTTTGCCGATCAGAGCTCTGGCCGGGTAGGAGGCTGTGTCGCAGCCGTGAGCGAAACTCGCTGGGTGGTCGATTGGGGTGAATGTAAAGTCTGAACAACTACATTCATGTGTAGCCGCATCTTGAGCACTGATAAGTTTGGCATAAAGAGGCGTTCCCGAGGTGCAGTCCCCAGGCAGTGCTGTAGATGCACTGTCCCCAGGGCGACCATGCACCTCGCGTTCCCTTGTGTGCGGCTTCACTCTCGTTCCTCAAAGGAGTGCTCAGTCAAAGCGCTCGATGATGCTTCGGTATATGCAAGTCTAGGGACCGTCACCCCAGCTAGTGCACGCTCACGCGCTACTTTGCCTGGCAACTGCTGGTGGCGACATGATTGCCCGTTCTGGAGGCACAGACTAAGGTCCTCGAATGCTGGCGAACACGTAAGCTCCAAAAGCGGCTGGCAACTTACTCCAAACTGTTTGAGCCACCTGAAAGACTTGCTGGCCATGCTGCATTGCGTCAAGATCTTCACAGCGGCTCCAATAACCCTATCTCTAGCTCACGAAGTCGCCCCAGTCGTCCTTGAGGCTGCCGGACGTCTGCCCAGACGCCGGCCCCTCTTGCGAATCCGCGCTGAGACTGCCCCCTGCGGCCTCCTTCCCAGCCGGGGCACCTGCAGCTGCGGCCCCACTGGCGGCGGACGGCTCGTCTGCCTCGGAGTCGCCGCCGTCGCTGGCTGTGGCGCTGCTGCCGATGGCGCTGCTGCCGCCAGAGGTGTGCGCCTGCACAGTGCGGTGGCAGGGGGCCAATGCGTCTGCAGGCGATGCACCAGTAATATAGTTCCAATATTAGACGCAATGAGGCCGATGCGATCGCAGCAGCATACACGCATGCATGACATTACACAGCCAAAGCCCCGCCAGGATGGCTAGAGAGTGCTGTTCGGGAGAATGGCGCTTTGGGCTGACCTGCATAGAAAGCCCAGCGAACGAGGCAGCATCGGAGGTCGCATCGTCGTCAGCGATGGTCATCGACACGCGCATGGGGCGCGGGCCGGGAGCCTCCAACAGCCTGCCGGCGGCGCCGCCGCCGCTGCTGCCGCCGGGCTCGCCCTGCCGCTCCTGAATCGCCTCGTCATCGGACTGTGGCACGGCAATGATGCCACTGGAGCCAAAGGCGACTCGCTTAAGACACTCGGGGCCCCCAAAGACAGGTTTCCTCATCGAATGAACTTTGGAGTGCGAAGCCAGGATGCGGCGGGATGATTGCAGTACATTTTGTGCCACTCGCACTGACGCACCAGGCTGAATTTGGAGAAGAGGCTGGCCGCGCCGCTGTCGTCGCCGTCGCCGTCGCCGCCGCCTTCGCTGCTGCGGCGTCCCGGAGCGGCCGTTGGCGACACTGCCATAAAGCCCATGCCTGGCGACGGCACGCGGATGGCAGCCGCACGTGTCGCCACAGGTGCAGGCGGGGTGACGCTGCTGTCTGCTGCTGGCACGGAGGTGAGATACGGCTGCTGCTGCTGCTGCTGCTGCTGCTGCTGCTGCTGCTGCTGCTGCTGCTGCTGCTGCTGCTGCTGCGATGTGGCGGCTGGCGACGGGGCAAGTCGCGGGCGCGGCGGCGGCGGCGGCAGCAGCGTCGGCGGGGAGCCGTCTGTGGGCCTGCCCCTGCCTGCGCCGCCTGAGGCGGAGCTCATTTTGACTGGCGTCGGACTGGCATTGAAGAACGTCAGGCGTGCTCTGGCTGCCATGCTGCCGAGCCGTGACGCCGGCGGCGTCGTCATCGCCCCATCAGTCGCCTGCAAAAATTTCGAGCGATTTCTTCATCTTATAATTCAGGCGGAAGTATGCCGTAGGATCCTGAAGGTGCTCATGCCAGGAGGCGCCCACGGTTTCGTGAAGGCCGACCAACACACTGCTGGCTGCAGTGCAGGGTGTTGGCCTCCAGCAGTGTGTTGCCTAGCTTCCCTGAGACCGTGGGCGTCATGCATCGTGGGTGTGTGCTGCTGCTCAGGATGGCTGCACACAATGTGCACTTCAAGGTGCATTTGTGCGCCCAAAGGTACAAGACATGTCCTCATCGTCACCCTCACCCGCGTCGGCAGCGCCACGGTGATGGTCTGCCCCGGCTTCAGAGCCAAGTCACGGGACGGCCCGGTGGCACACCCTCCGCCGCCGCCGCCGCCGCCGCCGCCGCCGCCGCCGCCGCCGCCGTCTGCGTCCCTGCCGCCGGCGGCCACGGCTGCTGCATACTCCTGCTTCCGGCGCGCCGCCTCGCGGCTGCGGCGCAGGTACTGCAGGTGGTCGTCCAGCGCCGCATTGAAATCCGACGCCTGATTGCGCTCCCTGCAAGGTTGGGGGGGCGCATGCAGGTTTCAGGGTTTAAGGATGTGGTATAAAATGCTCAAAATTGCAGGGGCAGCCGCGATGAAGCCCGATGCCTGAGTGGGCTCCTAGCGGGCCACCCAGGAGCGTGAGTATACGGATTTTCTTTGTGAGTGTCGTAGTACGTCTGCGAACATGCTATGCTGGACGTACAAACAGCATGTCCGTCTGCGTCTGCAGGGACCAGCCCCTGCCAAAGGATAGGGCAGGGGGGCAAGAGGTGCTGTGGCGGCAGGCAGTTGCCAGGCTCGGGCTGCTGCGGCTGGTGTGTGCAGAACTGCTCCCCTTTCTGCGAAGATTCGCTCATCGTGACATGCATTCTAAAGCCTGACCTGTCGCAGCTCGTGCACGAATAATACACGAGTGATGATGACAAAGAGTGAGGATGGCCACCGGAAACCCATGCCGATGAAGGCGTGGCGCCCGGACTCGCGGTCGACAATGCGCAGCACGTAGTAGCGGCTGGAGTCCATCACCGGCTCCACCACCTGCAGCGTTGCCGAAAGTCAGATGATACCGAGGAGAATGGATGCAAGCAGTCATACCAAAAGATCCGTTTCAGAGGGTGCGATAATTGCAGACTTTTTGCAGACTGCACTGGTACCTCGGCTTCGTCAGCAACTTGCAGAGGATGTGGAGTGGAAGACATGGTTACTGTCGAGCAATGCTATCACATATGCCATGATACAACCCATACCATCATGATAACACGCTGCAGAGCTTCCAGGCATACCCAACCACGCTGTCGTATGCTTGCATTGCTCAGACCCGCAAGACAGCCAGAGTCGGCGACCTACCGTGATGATCGGTTTGTCCTGCGGGATGGGGCACTCTGCAAACAGCTCGCCGGTGGCCTTGTCAAACAGCCGCACCCAACACTCGTCCTGGCAGCTCACCACCGCCGCCGAGACCTCCTGCAGGCGCAGCCAAAGACAGGCACGGACATCAAGTGCATCATCTCGGAATGTGTGGTGATCCGGCTACCGTCGCGTCTTGGCTGGAGCGTGGCATCCTGCATGCATTTCCAGGACTGGCAACATCCTGCTCACCCCACACCATGGACCATGGAGTGCATGCCGCATACATGCGCATGAGTTGTCAGATCCACGAAGTCGGAAGCACGAAGGTTCGGTCAACCGGGATTTAGCAGCCGTAGCGTCTGCATGCAAGCTTGATCTGCACTCGGCTAACATGAATGCTTACCTGCAGCCAGTGATCCACATCCCAAAGCTCCGCACGATGGCCGACAGTGCTCGCGGGCGGAATCTGGTACACGTATGCCTCACGGCACTGGAAGGTGGTGAGCTCAGAATGTTGCACCTCCTCATTCGTGTCTGCCTGCTGGCGGGGGCCCGCCGAGCCTGCCAGCATGGCTGAGGCTGAGAGCGCGCGCGCCGACTGGACACTTGGAACGTCAAGTGAGCGCGGTCGGCGATGCGAATCTGACGGCGAAACCCACTGCAGAGGTGCAGATACACTCATTCTTCAACAGCGATAGCCAAGCGTTGCCCGAAGCTCGTGCCATCTTGGTGCAACAGCCTTGCACAAGTCCAGCCTCCTGAACCAGCTTCCAACAGTAGAAAATCCCGATTATCGGTTGCTTGTATCCTGACAAGACTTCGCGTGAATCAATGGGTGCAGCTCAGCGCAGAGTGTCTCAGGTTGGGTGCGCCAAACTCTGACACAACACTGCACCGTCGATGATGCTGCAACGCTGCCTGAAGGTCGCAGTTGCTTTGCTCAGCTTGTATTGCATGCGATGCGTCGTGCACACATGCGATTGTAAGCTGAGCTCCTTCAACTTCGCGCTGCAGGCTTGTGAGGACAAAGACCTGGATACCCAATCACGCCTAGCATGCTATTGGAGCTGCAGCGCCCGCGCCGCTGTGCCAGAACGCATTCGCATTGCAAACTGAAGCAGAAGGTGCCTTTGAGCTGCACAAAAGATCCTGCCTCGATGAATGCAGCGCTTGACCGGCCCAAATAATGTTTTCGATGCCTAAACCACTGCACATCCGCCGTGCGACTGGTGAATTGGACTCCTTGGCCGTGCTGTGGCATCAGATATCGTGATCCTAGTAATAGCAGCCGGGTTATTCAACTCATTTGCGCCTCACTCGAGTTGCGTCAGGGTAAACACCGTAGCCCTGTGCCCTACTGCGGCAGCGGCAACCAGTGCAACAGAGCAGTCATTCGCCTGAGCAAGCTCGGTGCAGTGAAATCGACACCGTTTCGCTCTCAGGATCGAGATGCGCCGCTCGGCAATCGGTGGACAGGCCGCTGCGCCGCCCATGGCTGGACCCGGCGCCGCAGCCGATGCGTCCGCAGCGCCGGCCAATGCACAACTTCCGGATCTCAGCGCAGCACTCGAAGGTCGCTTCGTCATCCCGGCGGCGGAGGTGGCGGAATGGAGGCGGCGGCACGGCCTCAGCGAGGCTGAGCTGCTGCAGGCGCTGATAGAGCCCGCGGCGGCGCTCGCACGGCCGCCCATATCCAAGTTCCACGTTGGGTGAGTGAAATAGTTGCTGTTGTGTGGGGCTTTATTCAGGTGCCCTGTGGACACGTGGCACAGCGGCCGCCGCGCATTTCGGTTGGTGTCCGTCGGCAAGACCGCAAGCCCGCCACGTCAGCGCGGGTGGGGGCATTGCAGACCGGGAGCATGCGTACGCATGCAGCGGCACTGATGCCATGAGATGTGCGCCACAGGGCGGTGGGACTTGGCGAGAGCGGCAGCGTGTACATTGGCGTCAACCTGGAGTTTCCGGGCACACCCCTCAACAACTCGGTGAGACCTGGCGCCCAGCCGGCCCTCCCGCCTCCTGACAGCGACACAGAGGCCGTGTGCTGCTGGTCAGAAGTGCAGGAGCTGGGCTTGTACTGTGCAGGCAGGTCAATGCAGCGTCGCTGCCGATGCGGCACATTGTGGCTGGGCTGCTGCGTGATGGCCTGCTGGCCGCCGGCATTCCAGAGGATGTCATGTCGGTGCAACCTGAGGATGTGTGCGCGACTGTGTAGGTGCATGCGGAACAGTTTCTGCTGTCAAGCGTGGCGTGGCATGGGGAGACGGCGCTACGCCGGCTTGCAGTGTCCGCCGCGCCGTGCGGCCACTGCCGCCAGTTCTACTCCGAGCTGGTGTGCGCGGTGCGTCCACCCTCACAAACCCCCGACGTGTGCAGCCGCTCCAGCCGCAGGCCCAACGCGGTGCTGCAGCTGCGCAGTGCGCCCGTGTGGCAGCTCCCCTGTGGGCCACTCCCGCCAGGTTGCTCACGACATTGTCAATTCTGGTCGGAACCAAGCGCCAGTGGCTGGAGTCACCCCGCACGTCATCAAGTGAGCCGATGCCCCGATGCTGCTCCCCACAGGACACGATCCGCATCAGCTTCGGCGCGCCGCCAACGGAATACACCCTGGAGCAGCTGCTGCCGCAGCGCTTTGGTCCGGCGGACCTCCTGGAGGACGCCGCCACGCCGCTGCTGCTGCAGCCGCAGGACAACGGCATCGCCGCCGCGGCGGCAGACGTTGCGGCAGGTGTCGGCCAGCGGTGCGGGTGCGACGGCGCACGCGTGGCGGGGCCAGACGGCGGCGGCGCCTGCGGCTGCGCGGCGGGGGCCGACAACTGCCGCTGCGCGGTGGCAGCGACGGCGGAGGACGAGCGGCTGGTGCGACAGGCGGCGGTCGCCGCTCTGCTGGCAGCGAACCAGGTAAAAGCTCAGGAGGCCTGCACGCAGACCAACTGGCGACAGCAAGGGCCGATCCTCTGATCGCAGCTTGCAGTCACCAGCAGTCGCCAGGGGATCTGCGCAGCGCTTGCCACCTCAGGCATGGCGGCGCACACGGTCTATTCCAGAAATGGCGTCTTGCAGCGCCCGTGCCTTAAGGCGGCTCTGTCCTCGTGCAAGGAGCCTGCTGCAGATCAAACCCCCCATAAAAGGTGATGGCAGCCAATGGTGCGCTTCATCTGAGGACCAAGACCAGGCAAGGCCTGCTCAGAGGCCCAGCTGCACTTGTCCCTGCCCACAACATCATGGCGGTTGCCCTGGAGGAACTGGGACTGCTGCTGCGCAGGCCTATGCGCCGTACACGCGCTGCCCGGCGGGCGCCGCCGTTGTGACCGCTGCCGGCGAGGTGCACTACGGGGCGTACCTCGAGAGCGCGGCGTTCAACCCGGGGCTGGGGCCACTGCAGGCGGCGCTGGCGGCGGCGGTGCGCGCAGGGCTGGCATCGTACGAGGAGGTGGGTGCAGCACCGCTGTTTGAGGTTGGTGTCGGTCGCGGCTGCGGCTGCAGTGCGACACGGTATTGCCTGACATGGCGGCGGGGGCTGAAATGCTGCCGTAGCCATGGCCGCGGCTTGCACTGCACGGTGGACATGTAGGGAGTCGCAGCGTGGTGGCGCTCATCTATGAAATGTTCTCGCATCTGTGGAACACACATGCAACTCCCGAGGCACTGCTGCCCGCAACCCTGGACGGACCGCAGAAGCAGGCTTCGCCGTCATCGATGGTCATCAACGGCAAATGGCCGTGATAGCAGACCAGCCAGCATTTCCATCTGTTGGCAACTGCAGGTGAGGCACGTGGTGCTGGTGGAGCTGCCGGGGGCGGCGGTGCGCCACGCCGATAACGTGGAGCTGTTGCTTCGTCACATCGCGCCCGTGGCGCAGCTGACTGTCGTGCCTGCGCAGCTAAGAAGCGTCGCGTGAGGCGTCAGAGCATGGTTGCTGCGCCTCCCGATGCCGGAGCTGCCCGGCAGTGCGGAGAAGCCCCTGCGGCTGGCAGTGCTGCATGATCAATGTGGTACAGCCAGCAAATTGGGGGACGAGAGAAAGGTGTCAGAGCAAAAAGAGTAGGCAGCACTGACATCCGATAGCATTGTCGAAGCCAACGGACTTCAATGGAGGAAAGGTTGGAAAGGCGGTGGTATTTGATGGCATGAAGTCAACATGTCCATTGTCTCGTGCGCAAGTGCCTGGGAAAAGAAGAGAATGACTGTGGTACGCAGCTAGCTTGGGGGTAGAGAGGGGATTCGTCGGATTGTACACGCTGGGCAACAAGACTGGGTGCTCGGAAGGAGCATCTATGGAGCGTTGCCACAGGCCTGGCCTGTGGCTGGCAGAAGCAAGGGTCATTTCAGCTGAGATATTACACAGAAAAGGTGTCAGGAGAATAACGCCACACCCACAGCTCCTGTAGACTGACGGAGAGAAGCCTTTCCCCTGCCCAAAGCTCGTCTAACGTATCCAGCATGCAATAAAGATCAGAATGCTGTAAAACAGGTGAACTTTCCATTCCGGTTTGTGGTTGCCCACAGCAGAAAGCTGTGGGCACCCCAAACGAGCAACCGTGCTACCACTTGTCTCTTGCGAGACGCAGCTCGAGGACTATCACACCGCTGACGGCCACAGGCACCCGCAACATGCGCCAATGGTGTTCTGTTCATCGACCGTCTCCCCCGTTCTTGCCTTTCCAGTTTGCCCCTTGCTGGCGGCCAGCAGGCTGGACCCTCTGCTCTCACACCAGCCAACGGCGCTCAATCTTGCATCAGAAACCAGCGGCAAGCCTGGGAAGCGTCTGCAGCCGGAGGAACGCCCACAGTTCGAAGCATGGGCGCGCACTCGCGGCGGCGTCTGCTGGCCCCGGACTTGCGCCAGCCTCTGAAACTCGAAATGCCCGGCGCGGGGCGCCTGTCGCCCACCGCGCAAAGCGCCATGCTGGCCGGGCCGCAGCCCGCCGTCACAGCCATTCAAGCCAATTCTTCCTTGTTGCATCAGTGCTATGTCACCAGTCGCCAGCCCGCAGCTCGGCAGGTCGCCGCCGTGTCTGCCGGTCGGGCCGCTGCTTGTTGCGTCAGCGGCATACGCGGTCTTGGAGTTTGGATCGGCATTGTCTGATATGTATATATAGCCATGGGCGTCAGCTGTGCCGCCCAGCGCCGCCGCCGCCACGGCGCTAACAGCCATCACGAGTGGGTTGCCCTCGCCGTCGGCGCCGCTGCTGCCGCCGCTGCTCCAGCGGGATGCGGCAGTCGCCTAGCCTAGTCCAGGTTGAACATGACCTTGATGGCCTTGGTCTGCGCCGAGCGCGCCGCAGTGTCGAACCCGTCGGCGACGCCGCCCTCGGTGAAGCCAAAGCGGTGCGTGATCATTGGCTTCACGTTGACACGCTTGTGCTCCAGCAGGCTCAGGCACAGCGGATACTGCGAAGGGGAGGAAAAGCCGTGCAGGTCAGGACATGGATCAGCTGAAGACGAGGGTTGGCTGGCTGGGGTGAAAGACTGCCGGAGATAAGCATGCCCTGCACAGCAACTGGTGTGCAGGCAAGCTGTGATTGATGCCCGGCACAAGGCAGAGCGGCATCTGACTGGACTGTTTGGAAGGAGACAGCACGGTTCACAGGGGAGTTGACAGCGAAGGACAAGCATCACACACCGTGTTGGCATAGCGGAAGGAGCCGATGATGTCGATCTCGTGGGTGGCGGCGTGCGTCATGTCCAGCTTCATGAGTTCGTCGCCCATGCCCACCAGAACCACCTTGCCGCCCGCGGAACACGCCCGCACCCCCGCCTGCTCGAGGTGGGAGCACAAACGCTGAACATCGTCGGCACATGCACCCAGCCTGTCTGCACTTGTGAGGGTGATTACTTGAGCGAGCGCTCCTGTGCGATGGCGCAAGCGAACATAGGGTCTGACAATGCCCGCTGGGGGCGGCAAGTCGCCGCCGCGAGTGGCGTTGCGCCGCTGGCGCCGCTCCTCCAGTGCGACGCCGAGCCGCACACAGACGGTGAGCACACCCAGACGGCGAGCACACCCAGACAGACCAGGCTACGCACCTGCATGGTGGCCTCAAAGCCCGCGCAATCGATGACCACAGAGGGGCCGTCGGGGCCCAGCACCGACTTGATGCGGTCGCCAACTGCGACGGGGGACTCAGTGCGGCCAGACAAAATGCCGATGTCCGCGCCCATCTGGCGCGCCACCTGCGCGACAGACAGGCAAGACACGGTTGGGCGAAAGAGCTCGGGCTCTCTTGGCTCTGGGTCACAGGCGGCTACCAACTGTATGATAGGCACGTGCCAACATGCCCTGATGTGCATACCTCATGCACTGCCATTGCACACGACCATGGGACATGAGCGTGTAACGACTGCAACGACTGCAACGAAGCCGATCGCTACTGGAAAGAGGGCAAAAGGAGTGCACCTCCAGGTTTGCCTCATTCATGTCGACGACTGCCACCTTCCCAGCGCCAAATGCCTTTGCCGCCATGATGGACACCAGGCCTGCAGCGCAGCAGCACAGCTGGCAGTGAGTCGCAGGTCTCTGAAAACCTGGAAGCTTCAGCAGAAAGTCACAGGCTCTCTAGTGAAGTCTCTGGGGAGTGTGGGTGCGACTTCGTACATCGGAAGCTGCGGGGCCCCAGCTGTAGAGGCAGCCATACTAGCAGGTTGACTAATCCTAAGACACTCACGATCTGCAGGACGACAGGGGGAGAGATCTCCGATAGTCGTCCAAGCGCTGGCATTTGGTATGGCATGGCGGCTGACTCGTATCGACCAGGGCGACTGTGACTCAGCCAGAGCAGCTCACCAATGGGGCCGGCGCCGATGACAGCAACGTCCATGCCAGGAGACACCTGGCCACGACGCACAGCGTGCACGCCCACAGACAGCGGCTCGCACATGGCGCCCTCCTCGTGCGTCACGCCCGGCGGCAGCTTGTAGCAGAAGCCCGCTGGGTGGTCGATGAACTGCGGAGCAACAATCAAAAATAAAATTCAGAAAAAACATGCAGAATGACCCGGCATGGTTGCATGGTTGTCGTGCAGACCAGCGCACGGCTTTTCGCATGCAGTGCATCTACAGCATGCAGATGCGGAGTGTGTGTTGTGAGTGTGTTGCGAGTCTTGTGGCAGAATTATAAGGAGGAGCTGGTGTAGGGAGAAGAGCACCTGTGCGAGGGAGCCGTGGTGCGGTGGCGTGGCAAAGAATTTGATGTCGGGGTCCAGGTTGTACCGCCCCTCCCGCGTGTGCTTGTTGCACGAGCACGGAACGCCGGGCTCGATAGCCACCGGGTCACCCACCTGTGATGAGTGTTGCGAGAATCTTGATGTGTTGCGGGCAATCTAAGCGGCAGGCGCACAGGGAGGACCCAATGCTCCATGTGACGCATGCATCATGCTGTACCCCGGCTTACGAGAAAAGGCAGAACACAAGATGGTCAGGACTTTCGAAGCTTTCTCGCCTGTAGGTGCTGCACGCCCTCGCCGATCTCAACAACAGTGCCGGCGGACTCGTGGCCAATGACCATGGGCTGGTTCACCACAAAGCGACCGATGTGACCCTGTGCAGTGTGGTGAAGCATGCAGTCAGTGATCCTGCAGCACTTGCAGGTGCGAGTGAAGCATGTGCTGCAGGGATGCCAGATACTGTGCCCAGGGAGCGGTGACTCGCTGTAGTAAGACTCACTTGCTACGGGTGCAGGACTTCTTGCAAACTCACACGCCTCATTGCGCACGGAAAGATGCGGACCTTCTGCAGATAGTGGACGTCGGATCGGCATATGCCCACGGCCTTGATGGCCACCCGCACGGCGCCCGGGGCGACCGTCTCCGGCAGCAGCGGGGCCTCCTCGTATCGCAGGTCGTTGATGCCGTGCAGCACCGCGGCCGCGTTAGAGAACGCGGGCTGGATATGCTCGGTGGGATCGCTCGGCAGCGGCAGAGCGCTGCGATCAGCACGCGTCAGGCCTCGGTTCGACGCTGTCTCAGACGGTGTTGCAGCAGGCAGCTGTAAGTGGGATGCATCGGGGCTCTGGCTGTGCTGCGCACCCAGTGCGTCCAACAGGTTTTCACGTGAAAGAGCAGTGAAGCACCAGGAGCTTCACCTGTAGCCTCGAAGGGCGAGGCTGGCGGCCAGAGGCGCAGGGTTGTAGGCCGACGCTGTGGCCGCGACCGACGGCCGGGCCAGGCGCTGGGCCAGGAGAGCGGCGGCCCGCCGGGCTGCCATCGTCGCTCCGACCTGCATGCAGATATTTCGTATCGCGTCAGATGCGCGACGACGCCGGCAGCACCGCCATCGAGGTGTCGGATCGAGACCATAATTGCTGAAGCGGACGAGCGCAGCACAGCCAGCCGCCGAGCAGCCGCCACACGCCAGGATCCCTGAAGGACCGCACTCGGCACACCGGCGCTGATCGCTGCTTCCGACAGAGAGCCGGCAAGACCTTGGTTCTGACCAGCTAGAGGACCGTGGACGGCGTCGTGCGGCTCATTCCCGCCCGATCCTTGGGTTAGGCATTCCCCGTGTCGCCTCGAGGTCGTCCGAGAACATTCGCTAACAAGGCCGAAACGCAGCCCGAAGCTTGCATATTGGACAAGCTTCACTGCCCAGCATACATGTCGTCTCTCGAGGCTGAAGTCGTCACTCGAAGCAGCCGCGGTTTTGAGAGCTCGGTGACCAATTCCAACCGCCCCACGTTGACCTTGTCTGCACACGCCAGGCGCAGCCTCACCTACGGAAGCGGATGTGATGGCTGAAGGGCGCCTGTGCCGCACAGACACGCCCGCGGTCCGGCGAGAATGCCGGCGAATTGCTCACGCAGTGCGAGTCCAGCTCACGCAGCTCACGCAGTGGCGCTGTTGACGGTTTGTGCGGACGGTTTGGCGGCTGTTGCCAGCTAAACCAATTATGCGATCGTTTCGAAAGATGTGCCTCGCTGACTGGCGGGACCCTGAAGCACACAAGCTGAACTTGCTGAACCTGCCTTGCTGAACTAAAGCCTTCCCTCCACACGTTGTAGGGCCGAGCTGACTCACCAAAATCAGGACTCTTGAGCCCCCGAAAATTTAGGGTTCCATGGTGCAGACAGCACACGCATAATCTCTGCGCAATGAGCCAATGACATCCGGGTCGGCTTCTCATCAGACCGCAAATCTACGTGCCTATCGTGCCTGGCTCGCACGCAGCCGGACCTCTTATAACTCACAACACAATCAAGATTCCCGACATGATGAACACTGCCACTGCCTCAAATCAGGGACGGCGGCATCGCATCTGATGCAGCAGTGTGATGAAATGTATCAACTCATCGCATGGAAGTCCGTATGAAGTGATTGCACCCTCCATCTGTCACTGCACCCCTTCCGGGATGGACGAGTACGACGATGCCGGCGAACCTCCGACAGCACGACAGGATTACGCTCTGCCCTCTTGCTCGCTTCCTACCTGACCAGGGCGTTTTTTCTGCAAACACCTCTGCAAACAAAGCATCTCAAGGCTGGGCAAGGCAGATGGCCCGAGGTGACAGCTTACCTTGCAAATCAGCCGGCAGGCTGTGGGCACCCATTGCTGTTAGCAGCCTGACAGGCACCAAAACCTGGCACGTCTGCATGTTGTTAGCTGCTGCAAGGCAACCGTGGCCTCCACGTCGAGCACAGAGTGTCGCTCTGCTAGAGTCAGGATACACCACGCGCTTTGCACATTGGTGGCCCCATGCCGCCATGCAGGGGGGCTGACAGCCGCTGCGGCAGCGCCGGATTGGCCAGACAGCCGCGACATTTAAAACGCTTGGGAATTGCTGTCCTACTCCCATTTCGGAGACGCTTGTTCCATAACTCTATGGGGCGAGTGGATACCCAACCGACGCAACACTGACACCCTGCACACCTCTGCCCACATCCTCATTCTTACTCCGGTGGCAACCGTGGCGTTCACTGCAGGCTGGTGCCGACACACGGATCAGGCAGCGCAGAGATGCCAGCAGGTCCCGGCCCTGCCGCCCTTTACGCCGGCCAGCCGTCGCGCCCTCCAGCAGCAGAGAATAGTCGTGCTGATGAATGCTGCAGCTATGCCATGCATGCAGGCGGCCGCGTCGGGCTTTCTTAATCTATCAGATGTCGCTGTCCGACGCCCATGAAATGTTGTCTAGGTCTTCGTCCACCTGCACCACGGCAAATGTGACATCGATAGCGCGCATCCACAAGTATGAAATGAGCCGGGTGGGGACTTTCTCTCTTGACAGCCGGCGCCACTGCCCAAGAGAACCGCTAGCAACAACCGCGCCATTCGCGTCTCACATACATGCACGGGGCTGCCAGGCGGCACACGGAGGGCGCACCTCGTTCAGGGTGGTGTCCACGCTGTAGCGCAGGATGCCGCCGATGCCGCCGAAGCCGCGGCAGAATTGCGAGCCCTCTTGCGACTTGTTGGTCACGAACTCCAGCTGGCAACCAAACTGCAGTGCAGAGCAGAGCATGGTATCAGCCAGACAGCGACATTGCATCCCTTGATACTTCGAACGTGCCCGATCCCAGTGACATCAGTGCTGCGGGGTATGGCCACGCCAGCCAGGCCTGCAGCACTTGCAGCACCCTCCCGCCATGCCTACCACATCTCTTTCTGACGCTTGAGCGACCGTGCCCAAGTTCTGAGGTTCCAGCAAGCCGGCACAGCGCCCAAAGGCCATCACCAGGATGCCTGCTGCGGCTGCGCTGCCGGACACCCGAGACATACGCACCTGACAAGCAAACTCGTGCGAGTTGCCCAGTTCATCTGTCTACAACTACATTGGTCTACGGAGGTACTAGCAGAAGAAGTTCCCACCTTCTTGTAATTCTCCGCCATCCACTCGAGCAGCGGCTTCTTGTCGGTGACCTCCAGCTCGGCGCCAGTCTCCTTGTCGCGGAAGAACTCGTCGTTTGTCGCCTGCTCCGGCGTCAGGTGCAGCACGATGTCGTCCTGCCCTGCGGGTGGGGAATGGTCGACGATGGCTCAGGCATGGACATTAGGTTGAGTGCCGCACACTCCTCGATAGCGCCGCAATGCAGGGCTGCTTTGGCGTCAGCTGGTAACACGATGGCGTCCTGCCCGCATGGCGGCAGGGAACGATAGCATCGTGAGCGAGACATCGCAGGTATATCGCATCTAACTCTGCGCAATGCGCTCCGTTCTCTCGCACAGACAGCGCCACACATGGCGTGCTGCTGCCCTGCTCAGCATTTCTGCATATCGCACTGCATCAATCTCGTTCCTTTGCCAGCTGCACGATTCTCCTTGACCGGCGCGGGGATACAAACAGCCGCGCACCCATTGACGGGGTGCGGACCTCCAGCCATTGGATATCGGGGCTCTCAAATGCACGTTGAGAGCCTCCCACACACGATGGTGCTGTCGGGGGCGCACCGGGCGGCAGGGACGTGCCCGAGCTCGCGACTATGTCTTTAGAAGGTGATTACGAGTGAGTACAACCCACCTGTGGACGGGTTGCGGACCTCCAGCCGCTGGATGTCCAGGTTCTCCCACACAATGAGGGTCTCCACGGCGCCCATCTCCAAGCAAGCCAGCGTGTCCTTGACGCCGCTGGTGTGCTTGCCGCTGTCCTGGCTGATCTCGTCGAAGAACTTGCTGATGAGGCGCTTCTCCTGCGCGGGTGGGTCGCAAGCGGGAGGTTTGCGGTCGGTCGAGCGGAGCGCAAGTGCGTCTGCAGCGGTCCGCCCAAGGTCGGGATGCGTCTCAAAGCCTTGCAACCGGCTTGCGTGAAGCAGACTGTGCAGTTCCCAGCGGCTGTGCAGTTCCCAGCGGCTGTCCTGGCCAACAGGCAAAGCTGCGAAGATGTCGGTCGCATGTGGCTGGCGCTGTCCGACATGGTAGCATGTGCACGGTCGTCAGCCTTGTTGGGATGCAGTGTGCACAGGGCACACAGTGCTCGCCACCAAAGATGATACTACAGGCCAAGCAGCTCACCTGAACAAACTTGACGTTGGCCAGAGCGGCTGCTGACAGCTCGATGGCCTGGTTGAAGCCGTTCTCGCCGCCTGCAGTGCGGCGCCAATGTCGCTTCAGGAGGCAACTGCTTCAACAGGCTTTCTGAACGCTGCCTCTCTTGCCGCCAAGCACCCCTCCAAGCTTGCAGGCTGCTATACTACCTCACAGACCTCAGGCGAGCAAGCCCCTGGAGGCACGCACACCAGCCCATAGCGGAAGCTGGAAGCAGGTGCAACCGCCGCACCGTACGAGACGTCAACGGTGAGCAGGACGATGGCCTTGAGCCGCTGGTCGAACATGTCGGAGCCGGCGAGCTCCGTTTTAAAGTCCGCCGAGCCGGCCAGCACCAGCCCCGCCACGTTCGGCCGGTCGTTGGTGATGAAGTACTGCGTCGTTTGCTCCGCCACCTGGGAGACGGCGCAGTGTAGCGAATCAGGGTTGCGGCCAGGCCATCGGCGGAGTTGGTTTCGTCACGGTTTTCCTGCCCATTTCCCGCCACCCAAGTCAGTGGTGCAGGTTGCTTGCCGGACAGCTCTCGGCACGGGATCTGTCGAGGCAGCAGCTTCAAGACTGCTGCAACGTCCCCCAACCCATTGGGCTATGCTGCTGCATCGGCGTGCAGCGGTCCGCCGGCGGGCACGCGCCATCCTGCTGTATACCCAGCGCCGCTCCGCTCAAATTCCGCTCAAAACCCGCCGGGCGCCAGATCCAATGCCGTTCTCCCATGACCATGACCAGCATCACTCTCCATCGCAATTCCTCACCTTGCGCACATAGTTGTGCCGCTTCTCCATGCGCAGCCGCGCGAATCGCAGCGCCGACTGCCCGCCGCGCCCGTGCTTCTTGGGAAGCTCCACGCTGAACTTGCCCAGCACCTCCCGCGTGTTGCCGGACACTGTGCCAAACAGGCTGCCGTTGCCGTCCATGATCACGAATCCATACCTGCGAGTATAGATCAGACAGCAGCCTGCTGAGACACACAGGAGGAAACACGGCTGGCGCACTGCCGGGAAAGCGTCGGGGGCACAGAGCACGCGCGGCCTGCGCACTTCCGCGCAAGCTCCGGGCTTGACACCAGAGTAAAGGTTGTAAAGGCGCCTATTTGCACAGGTTCTGTGTCACATACACTCGCAGGCTGTGGTTTGAGAGCGCCGTTGGCATCGATATGTTGCACTGAACCTCAAGTCTCGGACCAAAATTCATTCAAGATCGGGACTCCGACAGGCTCCATTTCTGACAAAGCCTCCATGCTGCCCCTGCTGCCACACGGGCACAGGAAATACGCTCAAATGATCACTCCAGGTCAAGCCTCACTTGGAGTCAGACTCCAGGAGCTCGGACAGCGCCTCTGTGTGGAACTTGTTGTCGCACAGGTACAGGCTGGTGTTGATGGGCTTGAAGGGCTCGAAGTCGATGTTGACCTTGCGCTCCTTGCCCTCATCTGTGAGGATGGTGCCCGTGTAGATGACCAAGCCGTTGGGCGGCACCTGAAAGACGGTGGAAATGGCGCAGTTCAGGTGAGATGCTATGTCAATACGTTTTTGACCTTGTGCGCCTTGCCTTCTCCGTCGCAATGTAGCCCGTGTAGGTCACCAGTTCCAGCCCGTTGGGTGGCACCTGCTGCGCAGAACAAGTCGAAACCGTGATGTTTGACGCGTCAGTGGGCTTGCGCAGCCTGCCCTCCTGCGTCGAGACAGTGACTGTGTGTATGACCTGCCCACCGGGCGGGTGTGACAGGTGTAGGGCTGTGCTGAGATGCCGTCACGGCAGCGGTGTCCTCTCTGCCCTCCTCCGTCAGGATGGTGCCCGTGCATACGACCTGCCCATTTGGCGGCCCCTCCATAGAGGGAATTAACATCGACTTGCTGCTCCACGCGTGTGCTCCATGACCCCGTCCGACCAGCTGAGTCAGCAGCGCCTGCAAGCGAACACAGCACACGACCCCCCGCGTGCTGTCAAGTCGCTGGCGGCACAGCGCCTCCACAGGCGCCTCTTGCAGCAAGGCTGCAAAAGAGCGGTGAACGCTATGAAGGCTCAAAGCTGCGGTTTCCGCTCAGCAGCGCTGCGCGACGAGCCATGCCGTGCCCATGCTCCTTGGCAGCAGAAGAAACAGCCTCGCTACTCCTACTGACAGAGCGGCGCCACCGGGGGGGAGGGGCGTCCTGCTGGCGCCATCCTGAGGGAAGGGCAAGGTAGCAATCGCTGCCATCAGCGGCCACTGCCGGCTGCTGCTCTCGACAGGATGGCGGCATTGGGCAATCTTGGAGGCAGAAGCCACACGTTGTTGCGAATGCCTTCTGGACAGTGGGGCACCATACCGCAGCGCACGTGCAGCCGCCCCCGCAGCATAACAGTCTGCTGGCCACAGAGCCCCTGTGCACGTCATGGGGTGTGCATGCAGACCTTTAGTCCTTTGCGCTTCCGCACCCGGTTGTACAGCTTCAGCCGCTGCTGACACGAGGTGATGGCGCCCAGCACCGACTGCCTGTTGACGCGGCTCTTGATGTTGGACGCCGTGCCAAACTCGTCTGCCAGCATCTTCTGCACCCGCGACACCTGAGACACGAGCAGGTCTTCAGAGGCATGTGACCTGCCGTTACACCTGAGCATCGGCCACAGGCAGTGCTGTGCGAAGCTGCGTCAGCAGGCTACTTCGGCCCCGCCCCACCTGATCCTTGGGCGGCATGATCAGGCTGATCATGGACGTGCCGTTTCCGCGGGAGGCCTCCAGGCCCTTGATGAGCTGCATTTGGGACAGGCATTGTATGTCGATGCAGAGCTGTGCTCCTCCACTCGCGCATGACTCTGCGCAGCTGCGCTCTGGAGGTCGCACCCAGAAAGACACTGGCATTCTATGCCGGCACCCCTGTCAAGTATGCTTTGATGCATGTGAAGGTGTCACAGCATACAGACATTTGTCGTGGATTGCTGATCGAAAGCATGTTGTACTGTGCATCCACTGTGCACCGTGCTCACCCGCTTGACCTTC
This sequence comes from Deuterostichococcus epilithicus, assembly GCA_033439295.1. Taxonomy (NCBI): domain Eukaryota; kingdom Viridiplantae; phylum Chlorophyta; class Trebouxiophyceae; order Prasiolales; family Stichococcaceae; genus Deuterostichococcus; species Deuterostichococcus epilithicus. The sequence continues at coordinate 441,637 of JAVTLE010000014.1, read as the reverse complement.
CACAGCTCAATCTGCTTGTCACCATCGTCAGCGTCTCCGTGCTTGTCGGCCATGCCGGCACGCTGCCGGCCGCCTCAGCAGCGGCCAAGCTGTAAAAGGCTCAGCTGCTGCTCTCGGACAGTTTCGAGCTAACTTGATGCCTGTGGCTGCTGGGTCAAATGTAGGCCGCTCGCAGCGCAGTTCGTCGACTTGCCACCGCTGTTCAGGCCTCTGACAATCTTGAATGTTCAATTGTTGAGACTTGCGCTCGTTTGCGGCCATGTGCCATGGCTGCGCTGGCTTCGCTTCGAAGGGATTCATTGGCGGGCATTATGCTGCAGGGTGGGCTTTACAGAAGCTGCACACTGCAGCTGTACAGCAAGCAGGACTGACAGTTTGACCGATGCTCCGGATGTCACCCAGTTCGCTGCACACGAGATGCGTGCAGCTCGGACATGCTGTACGTCCAAGCGGTGGCAGAAAGCCGAAATTCAATCCATGAGTACCTGCCCGACAGACACGCCGCCAGAGACATGCTCTGCACTGGCGGCGCTGCTTCGGCAGCGTAGCAAGCCTGTCGCTAGTTTATAAGTGCCAGTACTACCTAGCTTTCTGTTCTCCCGAAAGCAAATGCTGATGTACCCCTTTCGTTCATGTTTCGTGCATGTCAAGGTTTATTTCTGTAACTGCATATGCCGCCAATCAACCAAAGCATTGCATGATGGCGACACCCTCCTCCTGCTGTGTGCCTCAGCAGCCGCCGCCTGCTGCCCCCAGGCTTGCCCCGCACGCCTCACGGCGTGCCTGTTGCTTCGACAGCAGCGGTGGTGTTTTTGCAGCTCTCCAGCAGGGTCACTGCGGCGGCGGCGGCAGGAGCTCCTCGAAGGCGGCCCTGTCGCCGCCGAAGTACAGCTGGCCGAGGCAGCTCTCGAAAAACTCCGTGAGCTGGCCTCGCAGTCCAGAGCGGGCGTCTGCCAGCACCGGCACCATGCCCAGGTACACCACCTGGCAAACAGAACTTCTCTTCAAGGCAAGTATACCAGCTACTCAAAGTGGGGGGGTTGAGCGTGGGCTTCAGGACCAGCTTGTCGAGGTGACATGGGGCGGTAGGGGCAGAGGCCACTCCTTTCGGAATGCGCCAGGCCACCCAAGCTCTGCTTGCGGCAGTGCAAGCAAGCAGCAGTGGTACCCCGCATTCCCTCAACCCTGCAGCCATGACCTGTGCAGCTCTCAGCACACCTGCCAAACCCCCCACTGGCTTCTGCTGCATGATCAGTGACAGCAGCCTAAAGGTCCACAGAAAGAAGGTCTGCCACAGACGGTTTCACTCATGCGCCAGCCGTCGCACCTGCTTCCCCTCGTGCTCCGCCAGCAGTGCCTGCGCCTGCTCCTGGGTGGGCTCCACCCTGTGGTGGAACCACGCCAGCGCATCCGACACGCCGTGCTTGGAGGCTGCGCTGCCGAGGGCCGCGTGGTGCCACAGCGTGTTATGGGCCGCCGCCTGGCCCGCGCTGGCGTCGGCGCCCCAGTGCTGCAGCATCGCTTTGAAGTCCGGGTACTTCACTCCCTGCGGGCAGGGGGTTGGCTTGTGATACCTGCTGATCAATGGGGCACTGCAATCCAGTTGTTCTTCGGGCACTGCACTCCTCAGCATCAAGTGGGGCGACCATGCGCCCGGCCAACATCATTCAGCCTCCAGAGAAGCTCTGGCAGGAAGGGATGGTGCCTCAGTTTGTGCGCTTGCGCTTGCGCAGCACACCCAAACTCTAAACCTACCTGAGAGGGGCAGTGGTCCTCGCCCCAGGCGTGGCACGACAGTGCCTCCGCAGGGTGCCATTCGTCCACGACCGGTACCGTCATCAGCTGTGCGCCCATGCGCGCGCCCTGCCAGCAGCGGCCACACTCGAGTGCGCCGGCGGAGCAGGTCTGCGGCGCAGCGTCCGGGGGGTCGAGCAGCGCCGGCGAGCCGCAGCCCAGCAGCGGCCACACGGGGAGCCGCCCGCTTAGCAGCGCCATCTGCAGGCACAACGAGGGTGGAGGATTTTTTGTTTGAAGGCGGTCTTTTGCCATGGCACAGGAGGCCGCAGGGCACGCTAGGATGCTTTCTGAGGCTAGCGCTGCCTTTTCCTGTGGCTGCCGGCATTGCCAGGGCTGCCCAGCTGCAGCTACACCGGCAGCCGGCTGCTGAGGCGTGCCATGTGCGGTGCAACTGCAGCAGGACTGCGGTGTGGATGTGAATACAGTTGGAACCCTGCTGTACCGAGTAAGGCCCAGGGCAGCAGCAGCAGCGGCGCTGCGCATCAGGCGCAGCAGACCGGGCAGGGGACAGTGGCACAACATTGGGCCGGCTGCCAACGGCGCAGCCGACTTGCTGTTCTAGGCGGCTAGCGCAGCGTCCAGCTGACCAGCAGGCAATGCGCTGCTCAGCCGCGCTGAAACGCACAAGTGTGTCCATGCGAACTCGCCTCTGATGACGGCACAGCAGACTCGTGCTGGAACAGCAAGCCGCTGTCGCCTGTTGCATCACAGCGGCGCAGCGCCAGCCTGCATCCTGCGATTGCCCCTCAATGAGAGAGAAAGTCCGGCTGCCCGGCGCTTGCTCCTGCACCACACGAGTGGTGCCCCTGTTTGGGCACTCAACCAGTCACCGACGTGGTCTCACCGCTGCAATGCTGACGACGGCTGCCCGCAGCTCCAGCCGCGACAGCCGATCGAACCGCAACGCCGGGGCGTAGGCCACCACCGGCGGCGCCGCCACCCCCGGTTGCGAGAAGTCGAAGGGGCCAGGGTTGCCCGCCGCGAGCTGAGCCGCCACATCGTGCACCTGCAGAGCAGCGCATGCAAGCAGGTTGCAAAGCCTGATGACCAGGTTGGCCATCCCAGAGTGTGCATGCTGCAAAGGCGGCGCAACAGCGTAAACAGGTTTGACCGACTGCAGGTGACACGATAGGTTCCCAAGCCTGCAGCAGCCACGCCCAAACCCAGTCAAGATGGAAAGCAGTCGCCCTCACTTCGAGTGAGGCCCGACAGGTTGGTCCGCACCTTCCAATGCCACCAGCCCAGGACTTTGAGCACAAAAGGCCGCATTGCGGGACCGCCCCGAAGTGTCAGCAGGTTGGTAATGGCATTACGCGGCGGCCGCCGCCCCCACCACTTGCCGCACTCATACTCTGCGCGCACATCACTGGCAGCATATTGCTAATGGAATTCTCAATATTGAGACAGCGCCCCCAGCCTGGTGACGATAGGCGATGGAGCGCAATTTCCAGCCTGCTACCAGGGAGGCGGTTGTATGGCCGCGCTGCGGCTCAAGCGCATGGACTTTGGTGTGTGCAGGTCCAACCCATGCATAGCTTTTCCAGCACCTCTGTCCTTCACGCCCTCCAAACCAGGAGCAAGCCTGTAGCTGGGCGACAGGGTCTTGCACTCGAGCCGCGCAAAAAGATCCACGCGAGGGAGTGGCCTCGGCGTCGCACCTCGCCACGGCCCAATGAGGTAATGCTGGTACGGGTCGCTGAGGTAGTTGCTGACCAAGGCGATTTCCTCCGGCGCGTCATTCCCCTCTGGCAGCTCCTCCTGAGCGGTGTTCGACTGCTGCGACGCGTGCGAAGAGTCGCCCGCGCCATCTCGCCACAGCGGCGTGCTGCGAGCGGATTGTGAACCAGCTTCAGCGCCGTCGCATGCACTTCCGAGCATATTTCTGGCTCCGACAAGCTGGTGCGGCAAATGCGCTGGCTCACTCGGGGTGATGTGCCTTCAGGTGCAGGCGCAGTGCAGATTCGTCGAAGAGGCGGGGTCGATGCAGCAAGTGGATGTTTCGCAATGGTTGTTTGGGTGTCAGGACGAGATGATGCACAGGCCATAGGCACTCGAGAACCATGCCTTTTGGAACGATGTATATGTGCACGCATTTGGGTGTGCAGCAAGTCTGACCTGCCCTCCACTTGCAGCTGCTCCCACAGGCGTGCCGACATGGCGCCCCGCGGCCGACTAAAGATCGGTGGGCCCCTGGCACCGCGCTCTGGCAGGCGCAGCTGCGCTCGCAGGTGCTCCCCTGCAGCAGGCACGGCCCCCTCAAATTTCAGGTCTTGAGACCCATCAGGTTCCGTGTCTGCGATGTCTCGTGGCTCATGGCAAGGCGCAGCTGCATTTATAGACGTCCCTTGGAATGCGCATGCTCGAGGACAGAAGAAGACCGAAACGAAAGGTGCCTTCAATAGAACATGGACGGCGGTTGACACCGACTGTTCTTTGGACGCAGGTCTGCAACCGCGCCGCAGCAAGACGCTTCCTGCCTTTGGGCACATGCAGATTGCGTCGGGTGCCAGCATGATTCTGTTGACAGTCGGGCCGCGGAGGGAGGTGCCTGACGAGGGCAGGACAAGAATAGCGGGCCGAGGCCAAAAGAGGAGGGCGAAAGGGAGGTGGGGGAGGGGGGCGGGGGCGCACATGACTCGCCAAGGCCAAAGCGCCACCGGTCTGCCGCGGCGGAAGTACGCAGGACCGACTGCCATTCAAGTTCGCCACTCGACTGCAGCCCAACACCGGCACGTGTCAGCTGTGTCGGCCCTTGGCTGACCCTACCGCGAATCCCACAGGAGCTGCCTTGGCCGCAGCAGTCCACCGCATGTTTACGCCGCTGCACATACACGCTCTGCCACATCGGGTGGAAGGCGCGCACATGTTCATGCGGTGCCATTATCCTACCAGGACAGACGAGCATAGCCAAATGACATCAGTTCCGTTCTAGCCCCTCAAAACGGCATCGACTGCATGAACAGACCAGGCGTTTTGGGCTGTTTATGCCCGATTGCCAGCGAACTCCACCAAGCCAGACCCTTCAGCAGAGGAGAGCGCCGGAGGGTCATCGCTCGAGACCGCGCCTTGTGCCAATGCCCCTGGAAGCGCTGCCGCATGTGCACCGGCGCCGCTGCCAGTCCCGCTTTCGCCGACAGCAGCGCTTCCGTGAAGAGCTCCTGCTCCCACCAGCCGGGCGTGGCGCCACCGCCAGCAAGCGCGGTGTATGCGACCGGCTCCTCTGACCACCGCACAGGCTGCGCGGAGGACGGCCAGAATGCTGCATGAGCGGTTGAGGTGCACAGAACTGTCCCACCAGTCGGGCACGGCGCTGCCATTAGCCAGCGCAGTGGAGGTGCGCCGGCTCCTCCGACCGGCGCAGCGGCTGCGTGCCCACTGACCTTGCGCTTTCCAACCTCGAACGGGTCACGTGAGCACGCTGGAACCAGGTGCAAGACCCTGATCTGTTGGCAGGAGTGCGCCGCATGTGGCTGGCCGCGCGGCCATGCTCAGCGGGCACAGAGCGCATGGCCCCACAAGGTGTCAGGGCGGCTCACCCTGTCCACCAGCTGCCACAGTAGGTGAGCCGTAGGCCCGCCCGGCGACGCGGCGGCGGCATTGATGTAGATGACGTCAGTGTTGCAGCCTTCGCCCTCGACCATGCACACCAGCGCCCCAAGGCGCCACGGGTCCGCTTTGAGGTACCTGTGCGACGTGGCAAACAGAGGACCCGTAGGGTTGAACGCCGAAAAGCAAGGGTGCTTGCAAGGGAGCTCGGTCCTAGACGACATGTCCGCCGACTTGCTAGGGTCAAGTCATCCGCAGGTCTACTTCGACAGCCCGCCGAGGTTATTATCCTGGCGGCACTCATGTCTGCCACGTCGAGGTGCTGGGCTCCAAGGCAGTGGGTCGAGGCGATGGATATGAGGCAGGGCTGGCAATTTCAGCGCACTTGTAGACGTCATCATGCAGCAGAACGCTTCCGGCCAGGCTCAGGACGCTGACCCCCCGCCGCATAACCCTCAGCACCTGCGCGCCCACATCGCGCCTTGGCGGCGGTTAAGAGGTTGGAGTCCGGAACCAGGGCTGGATTTCCCTTGCGAGCGGGGACGATGTGCTTGAGGGCACCGATCGTTGTTCCACTTTCAGGGTTGTGAAACCGTTGCAGGCTGCCTTCATGCCAGCCAGCGTCTCATAGGACCCTGAACAAGGGACATCTCAAACGTTCGAATGCTGGCACTGCTTTGCATTAGTACTACACTCACATGCCTGTTCAACGTGCCATCGAACGAGATACAGAATGCCAGGCAGGAGCGAGGGCGGACAGGGAGAATGGCGCACCTGCCACCAGCCAGCGGCATGCGCGGCGTCCAGCGGCAGCACCCGCAGCGCCTCTGGCATTTCGGGCGCTTCTGGCCTCCAGTCGCTGTCCCACACGCAGCCTGCAATTGATCGTCGCTGAAGTACAAGAGCACAACAGCAGCCGCACCGAGGGATGCGAGGCGGCCCGTCTGGCATCGTGCCGGCATGAGGGGTGGGTTGGTTCAGCACTGCGGAAAGACTTGGACGAATGAGTGCGTCTACACAGGGTCGCAAAGACGAATGTGGGGGCTGCCTCACCTGCGCTGGGGAGCGCCTTCAGCAGCGCCTTGCAGATGCCGGGCTGAGCGCCAACGAACAGCACCCAGTGGTTGTACCTGGGGCCAGAGGGAAGTTTCACAAAGTCACAGCGTCACGACCCTCCCAGCATTAGCGCATCAACACACGTTGAGCCAGGCAACCACAGGCCGGATTTGCAGCTGGTGGAGCCACAAGCTCCCCTGCACTTGAACATCGCACAGCATGCTTTGGAGGCTGAGAATGCTCGGTGGCGCAACCTTTCGTGCGCTCACCCCACGTCGCGCAGATTGAAGATCAGGTTGAGCACCATCTTGACGTCGGATTCGCTGAAGGACCGCAACCAGATGAGTTCCTGCCCGAAGCTGCGCGCCTGCGTTTTGCACAGGGTTCCAACCGCCTATGCCGCATACATGGGGGCCGCACACATAATCTGTGACGAACGATGAACAGACTACCCCTGTGCAAGACCATTGAGGACGATAGGCATGGCTACAGTTCCCGCCCCTGCGGCCCATCATGCAATGAGAAGTCCTTGATTCACTGTCCGGGCCCCTCACCTTCAGCATGGCAGCCAGGACGCCGTGAGTGGCCAAATCCCCGCTGAAGGCGCGGGTGCGGCCGAGTGAGAAGTGGCCCTTCGACGGCACCACGTGCCGCATCGAGGCCGGCTTGTGCGACCAGGACAGCCAGGCACGGTATGCTCGTGCGTCTCGCAGGCTGCAAGCGTCACATGAACGCCTCAGACAGCTTGTGGGAAGCGGGCTGGGGTGCCTCTACCACGTGCCAGCAAGGGTCCCACCTCTCTGCCAACTCGTCAAGCACGCCAAGTGGTGTCCCGCAGGCCAGGCGGCACCTGGCCCGCACTCAGCCGAAGGATGAGTGACAATGACAGCGGTAACGTTGAACTCATCCTGACGGCGGAGGGATCCGACAGATTCTGCTCCATGGTTGGGCACCTGAGGTAGGTGGACGGATCGGGAAACAGCTGCGGCAGCGCCGCATCCGTGTCCTGGTCCAGTGGCCCGTCCAGCTGCGGCAGGGTGTAGCTGCCGACGGGTCGCTTCTGCGCCGCGCGGCTGCCGCGCCCGCCACCACCGCCGCTGCCGCCGCCACTGCCAAACACTCCGGCCATTGCACGGCCCTGCGGTAGCAGGCGAAGCCAGCCCTGTGACCTTGCAAGGTCTATCTTCTTGCAGAGTAGGGCTTGCAGCGGGCTGCTGCAGGTGACGCAGACAGGCGGCCGTGAATAACAGCACATGCGACTCTGCCTGAGGTGGTCCTTCCTGTAGGACAGTGCAAGTACAGTCGTGCTATGACGAACTTGAGCTTCGTACATGCACTGTAATCTCGAGCCTCGCAAGTTCTCACAGATTGCCTGGCGACTGCACCTGGCTGGAGGACGCTGAGCGTCCGCGGGAGATCAACAGCCAGCACGCTGCGGCCAGGGTCAGTCCCAATCCCAGAGATGACAGCCTGCTGGCGAGAAGCCGCCGCGCAGACACAGCTGCTCGCGATGGTGACATGCCTGCTGCCGCTTGCTGCCGAATACGAGGTATTGCTACGGTGCCAAATCGATTCAGCTCTCCGAGGCAAGACCCATCCTGTACCCCGACCGTACAGGACTGTGCATCATCGTGCAAAAGAGTAGACTGCGTACAGCCAAGCTGATCATGCGCGTGCGAGGACGGAGGCCATCCCGGAGGCCATCCCCCAGCTCCGACACATACTGCAATTCGACGTGTTGGCCTTGTCTCCAGCTCGCAGCCAGGCAGCACGTGCAACACTTTGGAAACTCGAATGTGGCAAGAGGACACGGTCCAGTGACCGAGTTGTTGCAGGAATGGCCTGTCAGTCAGCGTCCCAAACCTCCGCCAGCTGTCATTGTACTGATCGCCCACTACTGCTTTCACCGGCGGTTCTGTGCCCGACACACACTGCAACACAGTGTCTCGCAATGACGGAGAGTGTCTCTAACGCGCAAGCGGGTAAGATGTACTCAAGCGGGGTCGGCCAAACAACATGCACACAACAGAAGAAAGACACCTGATTTGAGGGTCAGGCTGACGGGGAGCACACCAGGTGTGCGAAAAAGGGCGGCTGCAGGGGGCAGCGTCAGCAGGCCAGAGGCATATCGGGGCAGACTACACTGCAAAATGACACTTGGCCTGGCTTGGACTGCGCGAAACATGAACTAAACACGTGCCTGTCGACAGAGCGTCATCGACCACCGGCGGTGCTGTCGAAACCCAGGTGCAAGCTCCTCAACATGCACATGCAACCGTAGGCCGGTCTGCAACGTGCTGCGCAGGCATGCCATCATGCGGCAACGCAGGCAGACAGCTCGATGCGCGTGGCGGTCGCGTCACGCAGCGCCTCCATTGTGCTGCGCGTGCTCTCCAGCCGCCGCCGCATTGCTACCTGCCGGCAGCGCACAGTTCGGATGGTGTGCGATTGCAACACACGCTTTCCTCTGCCCGGGCAGCGGGTGAGGCAGAAGGTCAAAGGCATTTGATGCTGAGCACGCTACCATGCACACGCGGGTTCAGCAGCCAGCAAGGTACCAGCTGCTTAAATTGCAGCTCCAGGGCTGCCGCAGCCCGCATGCTGGCACTGTTTCAGGTGCTTACATCCAGACGCTGCAAGGCATGTTGTTTCTGCCACTCAGTCTTTGACTTCAGTTTGAAGCAGCAGCGCACCTGGTGCTGGATCAGCACGGACAGCGCATCATCGAGCTCCCGGCTGAGCTGCGCCTCCTCCTCGAGGCACTGCCTGCGGGCGTCAGCGGCTCCAGCAGCTCAGGTGGTGGACCAGAGTCAGCCGCGGTGCTGCCACAAGCGCACACTGTCGGTAGTAGCACTCCGGCTCTTGAGATCAGGTGCGCCAGCGCCTGTGGCCAGGCTCTGCTCGCTAAAAGCGACAATGCTGGTCGTCTTCGCAGTCCGGTGCTGTCGCGCCTGTCCAGCAACCCCATACCCGTCGCCATCCCTCCCACGGGCTCACTACTGCAGGGGCTGAAGCTCGGCTTCTCTAGCAAGCAGCGCCTGCTTGGAGCGCGCCATGCCGCCTGGTGTCGCCCACCCCACCAGATGTGGGACTAGCGGATCCCCTTGCCTCATTTCCGCGTTCCACATTCCCTCTGGAAACCACAAATCGCACTTTTGCAGCAGCTCCAGCTCGGACTCCTTGGCCAGCAGCGCCTGCTTGGAGCGGAGCACGCCGTCCGAGGTGGCGCCCCGCAGCTCAGCCGCCTGCGCCGCCAGCGCCGCCGCCTCCGCCTGCAGCGCCGCCACGCCCTGCTGCGCCGCCGCGTCCGCCTCATCGTACGCCACCTGCAGCCGCGCCACCTGCGAGGAAGCAGGAGATGAACAGTAAGAAGGAAGGACGTCAGCACGTGGGAAAGAGGTCGCAGCCTTGGGAGCGGACCCAGCACGGGCTCCAGTTGCCCTGCCACGCGACGTCGGCCGCCTGGAGGCGTTGCGTCAGCCGGTGGGGGAGCTGCGAGGCGAGCACGAACAGTACAGACGGCCCAGCTTGGCAGCGCAGTGCGGTGGCGCATGTGAGCCACGGCCGCATCGAGCTCGCCGCTAGGCAGCAGGTGCAGTGAAGGGGTTGCCGGCTGGAAAACATCATCGCAGGTGCTGTGGTGCGGCAATGAGTGTCCTCGGCAAAAATCCAACGCAGAGTTCGCACGTCGTGGTCCAGGATGATGTTGTCCTGTCCCCGCTCGCGGTTGCCGTCCTGCAGCGCAGCCAGCGCCTCCTCCGCCGCGAACCGCCGCGCTGTGAGCTCCGTCTCGGCGCGCTTGTAGTCCCCCCGCAGCGCCTCGAGTCCCGCCCGCACCGTGCCCTGCACTCGACACAGACTGCTCTGTCAGGTCTGAATCCAACAATTTGAGATCTTAAGAGGCTTGGGCGTTCACAGAACCTCGAGGAGGGTTTTGCGTGGGGCGTGTTGTCCGGTATCCTCCGGCTCGGCACGCTCGCAAACCCAGTGCGGACCTGCCAACGCCGCCTGCACCACGCCAAACCCCCGGCTCAGGTGTTCACACAGGTGTTATGAAGTTTGTCGTGCTTCTCAGCTGGCTGCTGGTGTCTGCTGACTATTCGGCAGGCGGGTACCTGGCAGCAGGCCACCCGTCAGCTTGCCTCCAGGGGCCCGTCCCACACGCCACAGGGCGCAGCCACTGCTGTCCGCGGCAGCGACTGCTGCCGCATCACACCGCACGCCACAGCAAAACCCGATGGGTAGATGAAGTCCGCAAACAATGCACAGTAACCTCACTGGCTATCACAAAGCTGGAACCTTGTCTTTGACCCACCTTCAGGTCTGACGACACGAAGTCGGCGGCGGCGGTCGCGCCGCGGTCGACCCGCGCCTCGTAGGCGACGCCACGCGCGCGCTTGCCGGGCACGCCCGCGCCGTTCAGCAGCCCCAGCCGCTCCGCCGCCGTGTTGAAGCCCTGCGCATTGCCGTGTGCCACCGGTGAGCAGGGCCGCTGCAGCGCACCAGGCTGACAGCAATGCCGGCAATACCAGTTCGAACCACGCCATCCAGCAGCCTGAGCTGCTCCGCCGCCGTGCTGAAGAGCCCAGCGCGATTGGCCATTGCCAGTCAGCAACTCGGCGCATCACGTGGCAGCGGAAAGCGGCCTGCCGGCGGGAGCCTGCAGAGCAATGCAGCAGCCCTAGGCCATTCCTCTGCCGTGCTATGGTTCCGCCTGTCTACACTGCTGCCCTGTCTGCACTGCTGCCCAGCTCAGCCGCATCAGTGCGCACCCAATGTCAACGGGTACCGCGACTTTGATCTTTTGATCGCGCCGGCCAGGTCAGTGAATCGCACAACGGCTGAGCTGCGGGGCGAATGCAGCATCGGGCCACCAGGAGGGGTGCAGAAGCTGTGTGGCCTTGAACACTGCATAGCGGCACCTGTGCGGCGGCGTCCAGCGCGTCAAAGCGCTTGCCGACGGCCGCGGCCGCCCGCTGCACGGCCTGCTCCAGGGCCGCCACCTGGGCGCGTGCCGCTGTCAGCCGCTCCCCTTCCTTGATCCTGCGCGCGGCAGGTCCGCCGATTTTGCGGCAGGTTCAAGAGTTCTGCCGCAGGTCTGCCAGGGGCCGCGAAAAGGAGAGCCCAGGAGGTGGGGCCATCACGCGCTGGCATTCCTGCTGAGCTGGAGGAGGGCTTTGCCGTCAACATCGTGCGGCTGTGCTGCAGTGGCATGCTGACGCGCCACGCAGCGCGCCTAGCATGCTGGACGCCGAAAGCAGCGTCTAGGACCGGGACCAATCTGCAGGCAGGGAGCCCCTGGCAACAAGAGCAGGCGGGCCGCAGGGGGGGCTGCTTACTGTCGGAGTATTTTTCCAACCCCCTACTCACTTGTCGGCGTTCATTTGCGCCGCCTCCTCCGCGGTGTACGGCTGCTCCGCGACGCGGCGGCGCAGCTGGGAACCTTCCTCCCGGGCAGCCGCCACGCGCTGCGCCAGCGCCGCCACCTGCTGCCTCCAGTCCGCCTCCTTCTGCCGCTGCGCCTCCCGCTTGGCCTGGGGGGGCCACGACATGCCATTGGCATGCGCTTGGAGTGGCTGCGAGAAATGCTGGCAGTCGGAAGGTCGGGGCAGCGCTGTTCAAAACCACCTCCTTTCGCCGCAGCGTCTCCCGCTCAGCCCTGGAAATTGCAGGGAGCCGAAGCTGCAGAGCATGCCGGTTGGGGAAAGCAACGAGAGGGGAATGGCTGGAGCAGAGCCGCCTCCTCAGGTGTCAAGCCCGGGAAGAGTCTCGTGTGCGAAGCGGCACCCTTCCTGTGGGCGCCAGCAGCGCTGCACGGTGCAAGTGCACTTCGAGTGCCGTCTCACCTTGCAGGACAAGGGCCGAGACGGTCGGAACCTCACCTGGAAGGCCGCGATGTGCCGCTGCCAGTTGGCGCGGTCCGCCGCAGCCTCATCGCGTGCCGACTGCGCCGCGGCCAGCGGCGCCGGCGCCGCCCGCGTCCCCGTCAGCTGCGCCTCCAACACCTCGTTCTCCTGTGCGTGACGTCAGCAGTTGCGATCAGCTCCACAACACAAGTGCCTGTTCCGGCAGGATCCCCGAGAGCCGAACCTTGCATCAGGCTTGCTGGCGTGAGCGCTCAAAACACCTCCCTCAGTCCGGCCCACGGGATCCTCATCCATCTGGTTGTTGCAGCCCGGCTTGGCAGATGGAGGACCCGGGAATTGAACTTGAATTGATGCGGGAAACACGAGTTGCCAGCTGAAGACGGCGCCGCGCACACCCAACAAACTCCTCGCTTTCCAACTTGGAGATTGGCAAGCAGAGGCCCCGCTGCAGCGCGGCGCTGTTGCGCGCGCAGCTCAGCGTTGTGTGTGTGTGACCTGCGCCCCGTGCTTTGCTCCCCGCGAGAAGCGTTGCTGCAAGGCGGCCAACAGGGGTTTCCTGCTCACCGCGGCGGTGGCGGCGTTGCCGGACCGCAGCTCTGCGTTGCGCGCCGTGACGCCCGCCCCATATTCCGCCGTGATGGCCGCGTCCGCCTCATCGTCCACCGCCATGTACCGCTCGTAGGTCCGTTCCACAAAGTCCGCAAATTCCGCCATGTCGTCTGCGCAGCCATGGGCGACGGCGCTGAGCAAGGCGCCTGTCGAGCAGCCCGGGGGGCTGCGAACGATCTGACAGAGTCTGACGTATGCATGTGCGAAGGGGTGTGTGCATGGCCGCGCCTGCCCGGATATCGCCTCAGCGCTGCTGCATACGATTTCGTTGCTTGCCAGGCGACTGCGGGTAGGGGCGGGACACACGCGGGTAGGAGATTGGGGTATGGAAAGGTTGTCTTGGAAGCGCACTGTTTTCCCATGCGTGCGCGGGCGGCGCCGCCGCAACCTTCTCCCGGTAGTGCAGGTAATCCACCAGGAAGCGCAGCACGCCCAGCAGCTGCGGCGCGCATGCGATTCGATTGATAACTTTCTCATTTCGTATGGAATCCTGCTAGCCAGTGTGGGCAGCACGTCCAGCAGCTGCGCTGCGCATGGCTCGTTGTGCTGCTTGTGCGACGTGTTGCTCCCAGGCAGACCCATTGAGGTGGGTCAGCTCCGGATTGCAGCCTTCTGCGGCCCAGCAGCCAGCGATTCCGTAGTGAGGGCATGCCCTGTGGCCAGCTGACGGCCGTTGTGCAGCACAGGGCTACAGACAAACATGTGCAGCGTCGAACCTGCGGCCAGGTGCTGGCATTGCCAGGCGTGAACAGCGCGCTCTTGCCAGGCACGTGCTGGTAGCCGGTCCACTTGAGGAACGCCTCGATGTCGGGCTGCACACCAGCATGCCATGCATCCACATAAGTTTGCGTCACCGTTCGCAGTGGGGACAGCGCAGCACTGAGCCCCGCCACCACGGCCAGCTGGGAGCAGCCTGGAGTTCCTGCATCGATCTCGAATGTCATCGAGCCATTACCACGGATTCAGTGGTGCTTATGCTGCCTTTCAAAAGGCAGCATAACCCTGCAGAGCTGCACTGGATGTTGATGGTGATCCCATTTCACCGGCATGGTGGCACACCTCCAGCGACTGCTTGCCATTGGCACCCGCAGGGGACTCCTGCCAGCGCGGGTCCACCTGCCGCATCATGAACCTGATGAGGTGCTCCCAGTCCGCCTTGCGTGGCGACGCCAGCCTCTGCATATTGCAGTCGTAATGTCTCAGTAAGCAGCAGGTCTCACGCCACCAGCAGTATATATTATGCGAGCACATATATGCTATGCATCGGCGTTTGGATGTGAGGTCTACAGTTTGGGCAATATGCCTGGCATGCCAAAGGGCATCGCAGCAGAGGCTGCGCGCCCGGCACTTGCCCGGCACTTGCCGCTGGTGTGGCACACCTCCCAGCAGACACCGTATGAGCAGTGTCATTGACACGCGAATTGGCTATAAGAGTCTTGACTGAGCAACACATTGGCTTGCACCAACCTTTAGGTCGATCTCCTTGTCGTAGCCCCTTGCGCTGACGTAGGCGATGACATCCTTCATGCACCGCAGCTGCCACGCCTTCTCCGTGATGGGCCGCGGGTCGCTGGGGCCCTTGCCGTGACCGCTGCGCCGCGCGTTGGCCTGCCGCCCCGGCTCTGGCCGCGCCGGCGCTGCACTTCCTGGTGGCACCATCGACTGCCGCGCCTTGCCGCCCTTCGCAACCCGGTTGGGTGCCATGGACATGCGCCGGTTCGGCATGGCGTTGGGGCTGACCGCCCCCAGCGTCTGCCGCCGGTGGCTGTCCATGCCTGCCGGCTTTGAGTTTGTGCGGCGATGTTGCAAACTTCAAAGCAGGTTCGAAACGCACGGTCGCGCGCTGCTCTCACCGACGGCGTCCGCTACTCAGCGACTCACTGCAAGCCGAGACTCGATGTTGGCAGTAGCTGCGCGCGAACAACTAGCGCGAGGCTTCGGTGTGTGAGCGACAGCTGGCTTTCATAACCGCGGAGAATATTAGAACAGAATTCCCATTTCGAGCGCTGGATCAGAGGTGCAGGCGGCCAGATGCCATTGGTCTGTCGCTGAGCGCTCTCGCAGCGCACTTGCCTGAATTGTTCGAATGGTTTGTGAAGTTTACGACGGCATTGCTACGGCTCATTTGCTGAGAATTTAGCTGCCTCGTAGGTTCCATTTCGCGCAAAATTGGAGATTTCACGGCATTGATCTGTCATCAGGCTGTGCCATCGTACGCGCCGGCGCATATCACGCTTTCTTGCTTATAGCAAAATTTTCATACCTGGATGCGTGCTGAGCATCGGTCGATCCTGAGGGCGGGACGATAAGGACTTTGGACTCAGAACGCTGCTCACACTGTTAGCAGTCCCGAACTGTCCGTCATGTCCTCGCTACTGAGGCGCACGCTGCTCCGCAGTGATTCGCACTTCTCGCCAGAGGCGGCCGCACAGCTCACGCTCGAGCCGGATGACGACGTGGAGGAGCAGCATGATGAGGAGACGGCAGAGGCGCCGCCCCCCACTCTGG
This sequence comes from Deuterostichococcus epilithicus, assembly GCA_033439295.1. Lineage (NCBI taxonomy): Eukaryota > Viridiplantae > Chlorophyta > Trebouxiophyceae > Prasiolales > Stichococcaceae > Deuterostichococcus > Deuterostichococcus epilithicus. The sequence continues at coordinate 426,254 of JAVTLE010000014.1, read as the reverse complement.
ACCATGCAGGTGCCATGATACTCTCTGGTGTCGGATGCCCGGCGCAATTCTGACGTCTACCGCGCATTGGCAAGTGAAACACAAGGGTGGTGCACGCATCACTGTGGTGCATTGCCTCATTGCCTGCACAGCCGCATTGTATGCCTGTGTTCACAGACGAGGTCCTGGCCCTCTAAAGCAGAAATTTGCTCACTGAAAGGCGTGTCACGCACGGACTCCCTCACGGAGCCGCTGGCGGCAAAGGAGCGCAAGACAGGCACCACATGGCAGGCAAGCTGCACGCGCTTTACCGACAGCCATGTTGCAGCACTTTCTCGCTGTCCCAAAGGCTGCCTCAGCAGCCATTCTCGTGTTTTCCAGCCTCAAGCACAATCCTGGTTTCCTTAGAAGTGGTGTCCGCGTGCGGCACAGGCGACGGCGGCGGTGCTGCTGGCAGACATGTTCGGGCTGGGAACCCTGACGCTCCCTGCAGACTTTGCGAGGTGCTCACGCTCCCTGCTGTACCTGTGACGCCAAATGCCTTCCGCACATGAAATACCTTCACGCACGTGCTTCATTCGTGGCAGCAGCATCTCGACGCACTGCTGCCTAGTGGTGTTCTGGCTCGAGCAAGCCACCCGTGCAGGCATGCCATTGCTTGCTCGCCCCGCAGCAACCACCCTCCTCTCTTTGCATCTGTCAACCTCGTTGACGTCGCCCTGCAGGCTGGGCTGGGCGGTGGGTCTTGGCGTGACCTTCCTGTCGGCGGGCGGCCTGGTGTTCTCCGGCCTGCTGTTCACCCGCCTCGGGATGCTCGTGCCACGTGCCCAGGTGGGCTGCCGCTGTTGCAAGTTGACGACGGAAATCATGACGGCGCTGCAGATGGTGGTTGAGGCTTTCTTCCAAGGGTGGCCACCAAGCATGTGGCTCTGCCCCGCGTTTGAGACCATGTGCTCATTAGGAGGACCTTGCAGCTTGGAGATGTGTTCGCGGCCGCTTGCTCATTAGACCGCATGTATGCGATCAGTTGCTGGTGCTGATGAAGTCAAGCAATATCTCACTGAGTGCAGACCTTTGCCGACTTTGGCGACGCCGCAATGGGACGCCGTGGCCGCCGCCTAGTGTACCTGTGCGTCTACACCTGCATTGCGCTGGAGCCCGTGATCCTGCAGCTAATCTGCACCGAAAACCTGCGGCAGATCCTGCACCGGACCGGTACATCCCAGGTCAGGTCCCGCCTCGTGCCCAGAAAAGCCTTGCTGGGGTGGATCTATGGGCCGCGCGCTCCTCTGTGTTGATGATGTCTGGTGCGGAGTGGATCCTGCAGCATGCTGAAATGGCGGCGCGCCTCCATGGGGCGACGGGCCATCTAGTGCGACCGCCGATGTAGTGGAGTCCACGCCGCTGGCGACTGCCAGAATGGCAGTTGAGTGACCGTCTTGCCGCGGTGTGAGCCGGCTGCGAGGCTGATCTCTATATGGTTGTCTTCATATGGTAGATTGATGTGTTCATCCTCATGTGGTACTCCTTGCCTGACCGCAGCTGACGGCGGGCGCCATCATCGCGGCCTTCATGGTGCCGCTCAGCCAGATCCAGACGCTGGACGAGATCAGCTGGCTCGCCTACAGCGGTACGGCCCTGGTGCCCCGCGGCACATGGCCGCTGCATAATCTTGTCACCATTGGGCCAGCAGGGGTCTCTGCTCCCAATGATGCAGCATCGAGCGTATGCAGCAGATCGCATGAGCCTCCACCGCCTCCACCTCCGGGGTACCCAGCCTGCCCTGCCTTCACATCTGCAAGCGCCGGCCAGACGTTTCAGACAGCGTCCACATTGTTCGCTCCTCAAGCACCATTGGCGTGTTGCAAGCCCATTCTCGATTGGGGACGCATCTGCCCGCCTGCAGGCACCATCGGCATGCTGGTGGGGGTGGCCATCGTGTTCGGCAAGCTGGTGGCGCTGCCGCCGGCGCCCCACCACGACATGGTGCCGGTCGTCAAGACAAACCCGCGCGCCGGCGTAACCGCTGTCCTGGATATCGTGTTCACCTACGGCGGCCAGGTGTGGCTGATTCCCTGTTGAGTAGTTGGACTTAGGGGTTCAGTCCCGCCTTCTGACAGCCGTCCATGCGGGGCGGCCGCTCTTGCATGGTGCGCCGGTGCCGCCGAGACGTCTGAACTTCGGGACGGACTTGTCCTGACAGACATCTCAAGGGATGGCGATGCTATGCGTCAGCTGCGCCGGCGCACGGCTCCTGACAACGATCCGGATCAGGACAAACACGCTTCACATTCGAGTATCTGTCAGCCCCTGACCCCTAAACCCTCAACTCTGCCATAGGTAAACTGGGTGCGGTATGTGGCGGGCATGAAGCGGCGGGGGGACTTCAAGTACGCTGCTGTCTTTTCTGGCGCCTTCATGACTGTCATCTACGTCGCACTGGGGCTGTATGGGTACCACATCCTGGGCAGCTCCTTCAACTTTGAGCAGGCGCGTGCAGTCCAGCTGCAGGGGGCTTGCTTTGCATGGTGTGCCTGTGCTGTCATGGCTGCTGGCCAAGTCAAGCTGAGGTGATTAATTGTACCGAGTGGCAATGTGTCAGCGAACAATGCCAGCAGCGCGGCAGAGGCAAATGTGCCGCCAGTGAGCTGCTCCTTCAGAGTTGTGTGTGTGAGCATTCATTTCCTGACACTGTTCCTCTGTGCTGACCATGCAGCCGGTGACGTCGATATTCGAGGTAGGCGCAGTTTCCGGCACACCCTGACCTTCCACCAACTTTGATGAGCAGCGGCGCCCACATGCAGTTCCACAGTGCCGTCTCACATCAGCCCTCATTGCTGTCGAATCGCGGTCACTGAGCATGCCTCGGGCCTGGGGACTGCACCGCTTGACGCACCAAGCCCTCTACCACTGGCGCAGAATGACGGCTGGGTGGTCGCTATGAATGCCGGCATCCTAGTGCACTGCATCATCGCTTACCAAATCAACCTGAACGTCTGGTAGGCGCTGAATAATGAGCCTGATTTTGCGTACTTTTGTCGTGTGTTGATGATGGCATTCGGTCCTGCGGCCCTTGATGCTTGTCATTGCTGACCTTGTGGTTTGACAGCGCAGGACAGACATGGTGCTTCACCTTTTCACGGACGACTTGGAAACTCCCGAGGTGCGGACTGCCCACCCAATATCATCCTACACGCATCATCACACATCGAAGCAGTGCACATTGAGTGCGCGGCGACTGTGCAGTCTGGAGCTTGTTGACCTGCCTTCCTGTCTCTTCATGCCAGAGCTCGTGCTCGCTCACAGGAACGATCCTCGCCAAGGGGCCGACGAATCTGGGGCCTGGTCACCACCCTAGGCATCATCTACTCTTTGGTTGTCAGCCAGGTGGGACCTCGGCCGCCAGAAGTCACACCTCGTACCCACGACTCAATCGTCCTCCCTTCGCATGGTCGCATGGACACTGGAAGGCTGAGCGTCAAGGCCATGGCCGGGACCCAGGTCCCTCACTTTACTCACTCCTCATGTTTCTGTACTGTGCCGCAGCTGGTGCCGTACTTTTCCTTGGTCATGGCCATCATCGCAGCCGTGGGGGACCTCACAGCGGTGTGCCCGCTTGCCACTTTTAAACCCCGCAATTTTGATGGACTGCTTGCTGCACGACGAGCGAGCGCCTGAGTTCCCATACGCTCCCGCTGGCGCCTGCACCCTGCATGTTGCATATATGAGGGCACTGGCGTTCGCCGTGTTGAAAGCAAACCCTGCCGCAGCGCTGCCCTGCTTGAGAGCCTGGCTTCATGGCTGCCGCCCAGTGACGTGACCTCGTGCAAGTGATCTATTGAACCATGCTGTTGTGGATCAGGCGTACGCGCTGCCGGCACTGTTCTGCCTCAAACTGTCGGGGCCGCGGCTGCCGCTGCCGCGGTGGCAGGCGGTCTTGTGCTACGTCATCATCCCGGTGGCAATTGCGCTGTCGGGCGTGGGCCTGGCATCGTCGCTGACAGACCTGTACGAGAAGTTGTCGCAGCGCTTCCACTGACTTATCAGCGGAAGCCAGCAGCTCTGTGTTGGACCCGCGTATCTAGGTCCTTCGTATTTATAGAACTGCAGACTGCCAGAGTACATCTCTATCTCTGAGCTGATTGTTCGTACCAAATGAACGTTGGTCAGCCTACCATCCTCTAGAAAACTTCGGTCTCCCAGCGATTTTGATCAGCAACAGGATTAGGACATCCTCGCAAGAATAGCCTCAATCTGCTGGCGCCACTGCAATCAGTGCACAACACGCCCACGCCGGCAGATACACTCCAAACACCAGCGCCAACAGCACATGGCTGGCAGCCAGCAGTCTCAAAACCAAGGTCGCTGCTCCTAATGCCGTGAGACCCTGCCCTGGTACCAGCGCACCCGCTGCGTCGCCCGCAACATCGTGCAAGATGCCGCCCAACAGCATCCCGTCCTGCGCTGCCGCTACGCCACCGAGGATGCCGAGCAGTGTCCACGGCGACAGGAGCACCAGCAGTGCGAAGCTGCCACGGTCACCGACGCTTGACTGCTGCTGCCGCGGCAGTGGCCGCGCAGCGCACAGCCAGGGCGTGACGAGCAGCAGCGCTGCGGCGGCAGCTGCCCAGTCGATGCACGCCGCGACCGACAGCTGCACAATGACAGACGTCAGCAGGGCCGCCTTGAGGCGCCGCCAGCCATGGCCGGCGAGCGCCGGCCGCCACCGCGCAAGACCAAGGCCTGCCGCCCCAGCGGCGCTGCTGCTGCTTGCGACGACGCTGATGCCGCCGGCAGCGCCGCCGCCGCTGCTGCCTTCACTGCTGCCGCCGCCGCCGCTGCTGCCAGCCTTCCCGCTGGCGCCAGCGCCGCCGCCGCTGCTAATCAGCCTGATGTGCCGCCATGCGACAGTCGCCAGCACGCACGCCGCCGTCGTCGAAGCGGCCACACCCACGTTTATTGCGCCCCCAAACTTGCTGCCAAGGCGGGTGGCGAGCCAGGGCGCGGGCCTAAAGCCTGCTGCTGCGCTGCCGCCGTCGCAGCTTGTGTGGCGGAAGGCAACACGGACGGCGATCCCGGCCAGCGCCGGCGCTGCGTGCAGCAGCGCCACAGCGCGCAGTGCAGCTGGCCAGCTGAGTGAGAGACCATCCGGCCGTGCAGGCGGCAGGGGCTGGACAGATGCGGCGCCTGCCACTGCCGCCGGCTGCTGGGGCACTGCCTGTGCTGCGCCATCTAAGGCGCTGCTGGCCAGGGCAGCGCCGGGGAAACCGCTTGCCGGCTTGACGCCCGCAGTAGATGCTGCCTGTGCGACAGCAGAGGCTCACGCATGAACGCTTGCAGAACGGCTTCCCATCATGCAGTCGTGCACGAGCTGCAGCGTGCCCTTAGGGGGCGAGCCAGTGCAATCATGTGCATGCCTGCCAATGACTCCAAGCCACACTACCGTCTGAAATTCGAGACAGCAGCGCTTCCTCAGCAGGAATTCATGACCGCCCAGCATGATCCTTGGGTGCACTTGTGGAATGACATGTTCAACCTTGACATAGGTGACATAGCTTCCAAATCCCGCCCTGCAGCGCCGGCGGACGACGAGCACTGGCAAGGAATAGGCGGCTCAATCCTTGGTCATGGGTGACCTTACATCCAGTATTCGCACCTGCAGCGCCAGCGCCAGCAGGAAGCACACCACAGGCGCCAAGTACGCCTCTACCGTCACGAAGCGGTCGGGCGACAGCAGGAAGTACAGGAAGTAGGAGTGGTGGAAGCGCTCCAGCAGGCCGCTCAGCGAGCGGAAGGTCAGTTCCAGCACTGGCGCCAGGAGCGTCAAAAAGTAGGAAGGATTCGCTTCCGGCTCCTGCACAAGCGGGCGGGCGGGTGTTGTCAGGCTCTGTAGGACTGCGCAGGGTTTTGCGGGCGCTGTCAGACTTTATCGAGAGTCCACGAGCTCCGGTGCGGCTGGGCAGCATCCGCAGAGCAGCTGGCGGCTCTGGCCGTGTGACGACACCGCAGCGTGAGTGTTGCGTCGCAAGAGCTCTGCAGCATGCATCTTCGGCTGGTGAGGTTGTGGGCTGGGAAGCCGACCCCGTCACTATAGCGCTGGTGCTGCGGCTTCAAGCAGGTCGCCATCAGAGCGGCGCTCCTGTGTGGCACACCAGCGTTCCAGGCAAGGGCTCTGCGTGTTGTGCAGTCCTGCTCTGTTGAGGCGTGCGCAGGACTGCAAACAACATGCTTGTTCCAGCAGGGTGCTCACCCCAAGCGCCGGCGTCGGCAGCGCGAAGGTCACCGCGTCAACGCCGTAGGGCTTGAAGGCCGCGTGCGGCGCGGTGGGCAGCCCGATGGCCTGCTGCGCCGCGAAGACGGCGCCAGTCCACAGCTCGGACGCGTGGCGCGCCGCGGCGGCGGGCAGCAGCAGCGCCGGCAGCGTGGTCGGCAGCCGCAGCCACTCCGGCTGTCACAGGGGAGACGGACACAACTGCCATCACATCCCTCGTGATGTAAATGTGCGCAACCAATTCCAAAAGCCGGGCAGGGCATGCCAACTAGAATGTCACGTCAAACTGGCTGCAGACTTGCAGTGCTTGGGGCGAGGCATCGGATGCAGTCGTGACTCAAGAGAACTACCACAGGCAAATGTCGGGGACCTCAAGCGTCCTTCGATGTGCAGGATGCAGCGGCCCACCTTGGTGTCGACCTGCAGGCCGCCGCCATGATGGAGCAGGTACTTTCGGAATAGGTAGAACAGGTCCAGCTTGGGCAGCTGCCCCGAAGACCCCACCAGCAGCGCCGTCAGGGTCTTGGCGTTCGCTGCCCGCCGCGCCGCCGCCGCCTCAGTCTCCTGTGGCCCGTCGAAGCCGCCGCTGCTGTTGCCGCTGCTTCCTGCTGCCTGCTGCGCCCCGCCGGCGCCGCCAAACTGCAGCACCAGCGCCTGCTGCAGCTGCCCAGCGCGGCCGAACGCGCGGCCTGCGGCGCCGGCGGCGGTGCAGGCAGCGCCGTCCTGGTACTGTGCCAGCCACGCCTGGAGCCGAGAGGGAGGCCCATCGAAATGTTGACGTCTGCCAGCTGCTGAATCATGCTCCGATGAGCGATGCATCTGGCAGGAGACGCTGCATCGGCAGCGCCTGAATCAAGAGCAAACATGTGCCATCGCTGCCTTGGGCCAGCAAGTCCAGCGCGTGAGGACGTTCGGCCTGCGCACCGGCAGCTGCAGTGCACGAATAGCGCAGCGGCACAGCCTTAGTGGCGTGTCAACCGTGCAAAATGCCAGGCCGCCGTGCCAACATGCCGCCCGCGTGCGAACGTGGGTCGATGCAAGGCGCGTTGCGGCAGCAAGACGCCGGCATCCCACCTCGACGCTGGGCAACAGGCCGCAGCTGGCGTCGGACACCAGCCACACCAGGTCTTTCGCCAGCCATGGCGCACGTGACAAGTGCTCCGCCAGCGCTGCGCCCAGGCCGAGCGCCAGCGCCGCGCCGCCCGACGTCTGCCGCCAGCCTGCGGTCGGAGGTGGGGGCCAGCCTCTGAGGCACGGAGTTGCTGAGCTGCACAGCAGCATTGCGATAGATCGGATTCTCGCGAGCAGGCCGGCCCCACGGCTTGCAAACCGAGGCCGAGTCGTGCTGGCGCTCCGCGCTGTGCAGATCGCGCAGTGTGCGCCATGGCCGCTGCGTGGCACGTTGCCGTCAGGGGCAGCAAGTTTCACGCATTGCCTGCACCAGTGGCAGCCATACCAGGACGGTGGTCCAGCGCCCCCGCCAGCGCAAGCGGCGTCACGAGGACGAGGGCCTCCTTGCCGTCGCCCCGCGACGAGCGCAGCACGCCGTGCAGGTTGGCGCAGAGGTGTGTGTGTTTTGGCTCGCCCGCCTCGGGCTGGCCTGTGCTGCCGTTTCCGCCTTTACCAGCTCCCACGCCGCTGCCGCGTGCGCCGCCGCTGCTGCTGTTGCCAGTATTGCTCTTGGAAGCAGAGGCCAACGGTTGCTCTGCATCATCTGCAAATGAGCTGCCGCCGCCGCCGCCGCCACTGGCCGCGCTGCCAAAAGGCTGCCAGTAGGTCTCCATGCCGAGGTCCGCCATGCGTCGCTCAGCCGCCTGGATGGCCGACCGCTGCGGTGCTGTGTTTGCCACCGCATCGTTGCTGGCGTCGTCTGGCTGTACCTGCAGCTGCTTGGTCAGCTGTGCCGCAAACTGCAGCCCGCCGCGCACTGCCGGACCCCTTCTGCGGGGATGCGCACACAGCGGCGTTGAGTGCCGCACATGAGTCCTGGAAAATTGGCGCGATTGCTTTGCTCTTGTACTGTGAACGGACCTGATGACCGACTCTGAGTGGCCGACGAGCAGCGCATTCTCGTCGTGGTAGATTGCCTTGCCGGCGAGCGGCAGCAGCAGCAGGCCCAAAACTCCCGCGCAGTACAGGCAGGAGCTGATCAGGCCCGAGTTCTTTGAAGCGGCTGCAGCCAGCTGTGCGAGCGGCCTTGCCCTGATCCTAGGCTTGGCCGGCTCAGCTGGCATGCTGCATGCATCCGTGGGATCACTTGCACTTGAGATCTGGAGCGAACTCGTCACAACGCCCGCATGCGTGTACAGAGACAGCAGACAAGTGGTAGCAATCGAAACGGCCTTTGAAAATGGCGACACAGGTAAACAGTAGTAGAGTGTGTCGACAACTCGACATCATGTCCACCCTTGTCTGCTACAGATCACAAACTCCAGGAGCTCACCGTATTGTTCCTATTTGCAGCAGCACTCCCAAGTTGCTTCAGAAGAGCTGTCTGTCCTCTTCTTTGCCTGCAGCGCACTGTGTCACTTCTGCTGTGTTGTCAAATCTGCTGCGTTCGCTGCTGCTTTGAGCGCCGTCGCGGCAGCATACAGCATGTCGACGCAGCTCCAGGCCACATCTCAGATGGCTCTCAATAGCCTGCCAGACGATATTTTACTCAACGTATTCAAACGCGTAGAGGACTTCTGGCAAAGGTGGGGCATTGAGAAGGCTGCGCCCCGAGGCTTGCTTGAATTTTTTTTTTTTTTTTTCTGGAGCCAACTGACCGTCATGCCCGCAACAATGCAGGGCAAGGGGCCTGAATCAGGTTCGAGCTGCCTTTCACGAGTGGCCTTGGGCTGTGTTCTCGCAGCTGGCGGCGCAACGTGTACACTAGCATGATGTAGGTGACAATGGTCCGCAGGTGTGCCGACGCTGGCGCCGCCTGGCCCGTTGCAGCGACCTGTACACTGTGGTGGGGAACGAAGACGAGGCGTCCTACGAACCGAAGTCAGGTTACAATCCGTTCAGGTCTCAGGGATATCCAGAGGCGTCGAGGGTGCTTGACTGGATGCGGCCGCATGCCGCCCATGTCATTACAGCCCACCTCTCCTCACTGGTAAAGGCCTTACTTATGTTCGAGCCAGGCTCTCTGCGTGCACGCAGGTTACCATGTTATGGCGCATTGCAAATGACGTGTCATGCCTGCCTGTATCAGGGCGATTACAGCAGCGACGGAACGCTGTCAACCCTTATGAACAGCTTCATCGGCATGGCAGTAGAACATGGGCGTCTCGAGTGCCTCACGGCGCATGGTGTCAGGGACATTAGCCTTGACACGCTGGCGTCGCTGGGGACATTGCCATTGCGCAAATTGTGGTTGGAGAGCCTGGAAGAAGGGATCGAGACCCCAGGGTTTGGGCGCGCCATCGGCAGCCTCACCAGGTGCTCCTGGACACTGCCATCCTGGTGGTTGCCCGGAAGCAAGGCCCTGCAAACCAAACCATACATTATTACGAGGACTTATGGTTGCTCTGGTCGTTGGCTCACACTCAGGCTGCAGCAGTGGCTTCACCGTGCTGCAGCTTGACGCATCTGCACCTCGAATGGCGCGACGACTATGCTGATGATGGTTCCGAGATGATTGAGAGGCTCGTGGGCGGCTTTCCACTGGACATCTGCAACTGCCTGGAGCTGCAAGAGCTTGAAATGCTTTGGGCAGGTAACGCAAGTTGGCAGCAGCACGCTCACTTTACATTTTGCTTGAGCGCCTGGCCTCATGTCTTTACTTCAGGTTGATGTGGGAGGCCTATATCTGCTCAGAGATACATCGAACACTGCCTTGGCACATTTGCAGGCGGCGACGCAATGCCGGAGGTCCCAGACAGCATCAGCCGCCTGCAGCAGCTCCAGAATCTGACGCTGATGGAGTGCGGAGTGCGCAGCCTGCCGGATAGTATCAGCTCGCTGCGACAGCTCACACGCCTTCACATATGCGAGATGGAAGTTGAGGCACAGCGCGTCTGCCTGCAGACGCTGCCGGCGAGCATGTCAAATTTGGCGGGCCTGAGGGACTTGGCCATTGCGCACGCCAAGTTTCCCGATGGCTTTGAGGTGGTGCTCCAGGGTCTGTCGTCGCTGGAGCGCGCCACCATCAACAACGTGGACGGCTCGGATGAGGCTGAGAGATGGATCAGGGCCCTGCCGCGGCTGGCGGCGTGCGGTCAGCTCATCATTGAGGAGGCCTACTTTGAGCCAAGCCCAGCTGAAAGGCTTAGGGCAGAGGAGGACCTTCGACGGCGATGGGAGTAATATGGATCGGAGCACAACATGGATGACTAGATAGATGAGTATGGCGGGTCAGAATATGACTTTTGGAAATGCAGAGGGCTTATGCTGTAGGCGAACAACCCCTGATGGACATTCGAAGGGCGGGAGACTCGCAGGTCATGCTTGGCCGCCATGGTTTTGGTAATTTCTACGCGCCCTGGTTGTCGAGCTTTGGTGCTCAGGATGCATCCTGGTAGTCGAGCGCCAATCCTCAAGGTGCAACTTAGGGTGGGACAGAGTGGAGTGCAATGATGCTATGGCGCATATATGTAGTGCAGTTTCCTCCTTACATGTACAGCCCGGTCACACTAAAGACGCTTGACTGCAGGAACGCCAACGGCCAAGGTCACACCCACGATCCATGAAGAACACCGAGCGCCGCTGGTTGTTGTATGCTTGCCAGCCCATCGTGCGCCCGTGCGGTGCGCTTCGCGTCGACGCATTGCGCACCCTGGCGCTGTAGCGCACACTGGCGCTGTAGCATGGCATGTCCATGGCCCTGCCCAGCGACCGCGCTGTGCGCAATCAGCAAGGCGGGACTGCGCGGCAGCGGCTGCCGTCGTCCGCAAGCGTGCGGCACGTCATCAACGCAAGCGCGCGCCGCCTAGCGGTCCGAGCGCCGCCCGCCTGTGTGGCGGCCCCACTTGCAAACGCGGAGGCGCACTCATCCGGGGCCTGCGGCCGGCGGCGGGTGCGCTGGCCACGGGCCGCCTGGATCAAGCAGGGCGCCGCTGTGCCCTGCGGCCGGCCCGCCAGCGGCCCTGCCCCCAGGAGGGTTATTCATCCCCCTGCCGCCCTTCAGCTCTTGAACTGGCGCACGTCCGTGCCCATGAGCACGTCCACGCGCTCGGGGCGCTCCTCTGGCGAGTTGGTCCAGGGCAGCTCCCGCCGGTCCATGCCCTTGAGGCTCTCCAGCACTGGCAGCTTGGACAGCGCGTTGCGCGCCTCCACCCGGTCATCAAACCAGCCCTGCAGCGCAATTCAGATCCCACGTCAGGATTAGAAGAGGGTTCATGCTCGGCAGGGCGACGGCAGATTGGACAGCACGTCATGCGCCTCTCACAGTCGGCAATTCAGCTCTGCAGTGGACTGTAAGCGAGGAATGTCTCGGAGTCTCTCGGCAGCAGTTTTTGTGATGCTCATGGCAGGCGCCTGTCCTAGCACCTTGGCGACTGGCCGCTTGGGCAGCAGGAGGTGCTGACCCCACCACGCTGTCAACCTGCCCCACGGATGGGGTCAATACGAGCAAGATTGAACAGCGCCTTACACAGGTGGAGTGGCAACCCTGCGCCAGCATTCCAGCGCCCGCTCAGGGCAAGCCAATGCCCTGGGGCTGGCAGCGAAGGTGTCCGTGCGGCTGGCTGCACAGCAGCCGTGCCTGCCCAAATCCTGGTTAGTGGACCCAGGTCGAGAACATCGATCAACACTCCAAGGAAGAAACCCCCATAGTGCACGGGACATGAGCACACGACGCACCCGCACGAGCTGGCCGGATTCGATGTCGCCGTACTCCTGGTAGTCCTGCGCGCCCTTGCCGGCGATCACGACAGCGTCGCGTGCCTGCGCCGTGCCGATAGCCACCCGGATGGCGCTGAAGCGGTCCTCCACCACAAAGCGCCGGAACTGCACGAGATGGAAGAGGATTCAAGGGTTTTGGAAGGGGGTCTGAAGCCTTTTCGGAGGGGTCTGGTCTGCAGGAGGCCAACAGGAACTGTCCATCGTCCAGCGGCTGGGATGGTACAGAAGCTACTGAATCATGCTTTCCGGATCCCAGACGCGCGATGCTCAGCTGCAGTCACACAGCAACCCTGAGTGTGTTCTGCATGCCTCCATGTGGTTCATCAAGGGCTCTGCCGATGCTCCCGCTGCACTTGCGTGCCTGCCGCCTCCAGCCCATAGCCAGCAAGAAGGGCAGCAGGCTTTCCGAGCCGCCTCATGCGACAAAGGCTTTCGCAGCTTTCGAAAGGCAGTCGCTCACGGATGCTTGCGCATCTGAAGGAGAATGCCAGGCCCCGGCACTCGAGGCGGTGGTCGCACTCGCTCCAGTCGGGCGCTGGCCAAGGGAGAGGCTTCCACACATGCAAGTCTCATATTCTTTCATGAATGTGAGAGCAGGGGCGGGCGCTCACCAGGCCCTGGCACTCGAGCCGGTGGTCGCGCTCGCTCCAGTCGGGCGCCGGCAGTGCCTCATCAGCCTCGGCATTCCAGCCCAGGTCCGGCGCGTTGATGTCGCGCAGCCAGTGGGGGCGCCCCGGGATGGCCTCGTATTCATGGATATGCGGTGGGAAGCCGGCCACAGTCTGGTCCACGATCTGGTTGGGCGGCTCCAGGCGCGGATTGTTGTTGGTCACGAACACAAAGTCGCTCTGCGCGCAGAGAGAGGAGGAGCGGCATCAGCTCGGTTGCAGCTCAGTCGTTGTCAGGAGGGGCACCGGTTGCTGTGGGTCAGGAACTTGAAAGTCGCTCTGCAAAGAAGCAAAGCAGCGGCATCAACATGGCTGTTGTCGGTCATGTGTGCGCCTGTGCGCTGCGGCAGATGGCATTGAGGAGCAGAAGCCTTGAGCGGGCCATCGTTGTTGAACTGTTTGACAGTGAGCGCAACTTTTGCAGTGACCTCGTCAACTGGCAGCTTAATTACCAGTGCCGTCGGATACAGGGGCGGTCGAGATCGCTGGTGCCACCGGGAGCAGATGGGATCTCAGATGGGATCAGCGTCAGACGCTGTCACACCCAGAAGAGGAGTGTTGGGGTCCGGCTGCAGAACGGCCGGAGCTTCAGATTACGCCCTGCTCACCTTGTAGTGCAGGATCTCGCCGAGCACGGGGCGTGAGGCGGGGTCCATTAGGCCCTCGGCGCCAAAAACGGTCAGGATGCGGCGGGCACCCGCCTCCCGCACACCCTCCAGCAGCCTGGCAGCCGCACAAAGGGCTTTGAAAATGTCGGAGCAAAGACTGACTGCCAAGCCCTTTTTTCAAAGACCACTGCTGTCGGAAAAGTGTGGCCCTTGGCGCCAGAGACCTCGCCCTCCGGAAGCCTGGCGCAGCAGCAACAGCACCACACCAACCTGGATTTGGGCCTTGAGGGATGGAGTTTCAGGCTCAGGTGAGGTTATCATTCCCAAGGTGTCTCCTCGGCAGTGAAACACAGCAACAGAAGAGAGGTTGTCAGAAAGTCGATGGTGCGCCATCGGCAACCCGCAGCTTTGTGCGCCAGGTGCATTGACATTGCGGCTATTGGAACGAAGCTCGTACTGGATCTGCCGCACAAGCTCTGTGCAGGGATGGTGCGGGGTCAGCGATCTGATGCTACACTCTTCTGGACGTGGCGGCGCACCGCTCGAGCGACTGCGGCGTAGCGGCGCTGTCCACGATGACGGGGAAGGACTGCCCCTCGTCGATGATCTCCGTGCGGCCAGGCACAACGTCCACCGCCTCGATGCCGGCCACGATGGCCTGTCCGGGAACGGTGGTGGGTGATCCAACAAACCTTGAATACATTGGCTAAAATGCAGTGGCGTTGAAACCGCAGGCAGGGCCGAGGCAGCGTGTCTGAGCGCCAGAGGAGAGCAGCCCTGCGCTTGAACGTGTGGTCCTCTGTGGATGTGCAGGTTTGGATGGGCACCAGGCGGGCAGTCAGCTGCTGGGTGGCAGAGCATGCCAGGCTCTGCCTGGCGGACCGCCATGCCGGAGCAGTAGCGGTTGCAGGCAACAAAGCCAAGGCAGCGCAGCAGCAGCAGCAGCAGCAGCAGCAGCAGCAGCAGCAGCAGCAGCAGCAGCAGCAGGATTCACGAGCATGCTACGCTGCAGCCGTAAGATTAACATCACTGGGCTATATTCGAGAACCAAACCTTGAGGTTAACGCCCACAGCAACACCTACGGCGACGGCGGCCAGCACATTGTACACGTTGGCCTTGCCGATCAGCGGCGTGATGATCTGCGCGGATACGCAGCAGGGTATCAGTCGCCAACCACATCGAGCATGCGTCGACGGTCCGACAGCGCAGCCTTCGCGATAACATCCTACGTGGGCGCCTGAGCCGCGGCAGCTTTCACGACAGATCCCCCCCTAAACCGCGCTGCAGTCGCCCCAGACTGCCTCGCGCACAGCCGCAGCAGCTGCCAATGCATCGATTTCCGCACAAGCTCTGACAGAGCTCATGTGCAGACGCGCCTGCAGCCGGCCGAGCGGCGTGCGGATGAGGATGTCCGACTCCCAGGGCGACAGCTTGACCTTCTCCGCGTACACGTCCGCATCCCGGTCCTTGATGGCGTAGGTGACCACCGGCACCTCCACGCCCGCGAGCTTGATGGCGTCCGCGTACGGGTCTGCACGAAAAGCAGTTTTAGCCTACAAGCAATGAGCCGCATTCACAGCTGCTTCGAGCTCGATGGCGTCCGGTCACAGGTCTGCACAAGAAGCAGTGTCGAACCATAAGCAATGGTTTGAGTTTCGACACAGCTGCAGGTGTGACGCTGCAGACGGCGCGCTGAAACACCGTGTCCCTGGACCGCTGCAAGTAGCCGGCCGTGACCCAAGGCGCTCCCCCATCGCCATGCAGCTGTTTGGGAAGGGTCGAGGGGTTCGGGATCGGACGGGCGACAGTCAGCGCTCGCACCGTCGACATTGACGACGGCGCGCTGGATCTCGGGGTCCTTCAGCCGCCGGAACAGCCCCGCCATAATCTCCAGGTGCTCCTCCATAGTCTCGGGCGGGCCGACGCCGCCGCCGTTGCTGAGGTTCTCGCTGGTGAGATTCGTGAACACCGCCACGTCGAAGCTCACCTGGTCCGTCCTGTGGGCGGGCAGTCAGAAGCACGGCATCAGAACTCGAAAGGGTCAGGTTGCTGCTGCATTTTACGGAGTTGAGCAGGCGCGGCGTCTGCAGCTGCGAAGCATCCAGGAGAAGAGAAAATAGGGGGTGCTGCTCCCACGTCACGACCGAGTGGGCACGATGTCGTTTGTGCCTTCAATTGCACAGACTGCCCAAAAGGCGATGCGGCCAGGGGCCGGATGTGGAGACCCACGAATGGGTTTTCCGGCGCCCTTGGTGATGCGGCGGCAGATGGGCTGCCACCACACGCCAGCGACATCAATCGTCTGAGAGTGCACTTGGACGGATGCACACCTGCGCTCCTCGAGGCCCGTAGTGGTGCACTCAATGACCGCGCTGGCGCCGCCACGGTCCGCCACGCCTGCCAGCACCTGTGAGGCACCACCAGGTGACATGAGGTTTCAGGAAGCTCTGATGGAGTAGGATCAGGAGGTTCTTGCCTGCAAATGATGAAGCGAGGGGATTGCACTGGGGCACTTCACAATGATGTCCGCGCAAGTCTGCCCGTGTCTGACACCCGGGGAGCGTCCCCGCGAGCCAGCTGGACAACAGCAGATCCAGCAGCCCGGCGACACGGCGCAATTGTGTTTCGAGCCATCTTCCGGCAAGCTCGTCCAGTCGCCTGGGCACGTCGCTCATCAAAGCAGCCAGTGCCGCAGCTGCGGGATTTGCGCGTGCAGGCTGCGTGCATGTGGGACAGGGAGTTATAGGGTTTAGGGGGAGGCACCTTGTGCATGGCGAGCGCGTTGGGCGTGGTCTCGTTGACGCCGTACTTGCCGATGTACGGCGTCAAATGATCCGGCGTCGAGCAGTCCCTGGATGAACATTGCGTTGTCAGAGCGATGACTCGAGATGCTTCTGAAAGTTCTGGTCTACAGCGCGATGCCGTTGGCCGCCCTGCAGCTGACTGACTCGACGAGGTGCTGCGCAGCTGAGGTCGTGCAGGAGGTAGAGCAACATTGCCGCTGAGACGCGCATGCTATGATGATGACCAGGGCGGCTGCCGGCACTTCATGCGCGCCCAGCCCGCACAGCGCCGCCGCCCCACGGCACGCAGCCAGACAGCCGTCCCTGTGCCGATGCCCAACAGCGTCCAGGGCGCAGCAGAATGGCGTCACCCTCCAGTCGCAGATATCCATGCAGACCTTCCATGCAGAGGTTCATGCAGAGGAGGTGAGGGTCTGACAACCTTAAACCCAGTTGGTCGCGCACCGCTGCAGGGTGGGGTCCTCCTCGGTGGGGACCCACAGGGCGCCTTCGTCCGTCATCCGGTCCTCCGCGATGGCATACTCCAGGCTGCCTGTCGACGTCAGAGGCAACGGCATCAGCGACACTGGCACAGGTCGAGGAACAAGACACCAGCCTCTTGAGATGCAGCTTCACGCGCGGCTCAGCGCCGCAGGCTGGGCGCCCTGAGAGCAGGGCCTGCGAGGTGAAACGCTCACGAGGCAGGGGCGCCCGCGAGATCATGCAGCAGGGCTCAGGGGGGCCAGGCGCAGTGCCCTGCTGGTCCCGCTAGCTGAGCTGCTATGAAGGCGCCGCACTGGCCCAAGCAGTGAGGGTGTCAGGTGTCAGGTGGGTGTCACGAGTTATCAAGGGCGGGACCATAAGGGGCGACATCGGCGGGTGGACCCGCACCGAGCATGCCGGTGATCTGGCCCAGCTCCTCGAAGATGCTGCGCACCAGCCAGCAGGTGGTGGTCTTGCCCGCGCTGCCCGTCACGCCCACCACTGCCATTTTCTCCGACGGGCTGCGAGCAGCAGCAGGGCAGACACCGTCAGGAGCATGTGTGGAGATGGTACAGCATGCCTCGGTGCAACAGAGCAGCAGCCAGCAGGTGGTGGTCTTGCCCGCGCAGCCCATCACGCCCACCACCGCCATCTTCTCCGACAGGTGCGGGCAGCAGCAGGGTTTAAAGCACCGTCAGGAGCATCCTTGGGAGCAACAGAGCAGCAGCCAGCAGGTGGTGGTCCGGCCGGTGCTGCCCGTGACGCCCACTATCGCCCTTCTCTCGGATGGGCTGCGGGCAGCAGCATGCTGCCTTTGTCAAGCCTGTCATGGTGCGCGCAGTGCAGGAGAGCTGCTATCAGCGCCAGGGGTCTGAAGAGCAAGAGGAGCAATGCGCTGCGCTTGAAGAGCAGCGCATTGCTCGTGTTGTTGCTTCAGACCTCTGTTCAGGGTTTGCCAAGGGCTGCACGGAAGCGTCACGGACAGGCATCGCTGGTGGCGGTGCAGGGCCGGGGGCATGAACGGAGTGACACCCCCAGGCTCGCAACAGCACAGCGTAGACACAGCCAGCAGGAGTCTTGCAGTGTCGCACAGGTGCATGTCGCTGCGTGGCACAGATTGCGAGTGCCAGGCGCCCCAGCCCTTGGCGACGCGCGTAGCAGGGCATGCTGCTGCTGAGCTGCGGCACGCCTCTCATCAAAAAGTCTGTGTTCGCTCATCAGAGAGTCTATGTCTGTGTCTATGAAATTGGGGCACTCTCACTTGTCGCAGAAGGCGGCCGCAAGCCGCCCCAGCTCCGTGAGCGTATCTTCCACGATGAGCACCGGGAAGCCTTCCGGCAGCGGGTTGTCCTCCCCATGCTCCAGCGGCCGCATCGCGATGAATGCCGCCGCGCCGTTCACCACCGACTGCGGCATGACAGCATGCACGTGGAGGAGAGCTTGATTACAGGAGGTTGTCCGGCAGCGTATTGTCTTCTCTGTGCCTCAGCGGCCGCAGGCGCTTGCATGCTAGCGACCGCTTCGTGCGCTTGGCGCGTCATGACTAGCACCGGCGCGCCGTTCGTCAGTGACGGCAGCGCTAGCATGCAGACCTGGCTGTTCTGAACACAGCCTCGCTGGAGCGGCTCCGTCGCAAGAAACGCGGTTCTCAAGCGACTGCGATACAGGCATGCAGGTTGCGGCGTGCCGATCGACATGGTGCAGCGCCCCGGATCTTGTTGCGATGCAGACCGCAGCTGCGGCATGCCCTCGTAACTTGATTGTTCAGACTGGCCGATCCAGGTGCGGGGCCGCGCCTCCAAACATAAAACAGCAGCGTCGACTGGCGCCGGGGGGGTGCACGCTCATTTACAGCTGTGCGAATGGGCGCACAAGCATGCACTGGCGGCATGGCAGATCAGGAGTGCAGAGCCGCACGCATTCGGTGAAGTCGTGGCCGTCAAACATCTGCCCGTCCATGCACACGAAGAGGCACCCCTCCTCCACCTGCGGGCCCGCACTTGTGTCGTGAACGCTGCCTTCATGATGCCGACATGAAGGCACATCAAGGCTCGAAACTGGCACTGAAGGACTCTGATCCAGGTACAGACCTTCAGTATGACGACTGCTCGAAGCTGGACACTGCAGACCGTTAATCTACGAACAAACTCTCTGCGCAAACACTGGCAGGCATGCATGGACACGCTTTTTTATTAAGAATAGGAAAAAAAGCATGGCTGCGCGCCTTGCGGGGGTCGAACTGGATGTCAGTGACGACGGTGTCCAGCTGCTCCTCATTGAGCTGCGAGCGTGCCAGCGGACCCAGCCCGGCTTTCTGCGGGGCCAGCAGGCAAGGCGCCTCAAATGCTGCCGACTCAGCCCCCGCTCAAATGTTCGACGGGGACGGCGGCTCCCGCCGTGGCGTGATCATCGAAGACTGCACTGGTTCCACCCGTCAGGTAAACCGCCGAGCAGGACAGCCGCTCGCCTGCAACAGGTCGCCGAGGCTGTACTGCCGCACGGGCGGCTCGGCGTACTGCGGGCCCTCCGGCTCCGCTGCAATGTCCGCCGCATCGCTGCCGCCGCCGCCGACTTCGTCGTCGCTGCCGACTTCCGCATCGTCCTCTGCCAGCATGTCGATGGTGCCTGCGGCATGGCCGGATTTCTAATCAAGTCGAAAGGCTAACTTTTGACAACAGCACTTCGATGCTGTTGTCAGGGCCTCCGCCTCCTCCTCTGCCAGCATGTGGGTGGTGCCTGCGGCGGAGCAAGAATCGGGGCTTGGGGTCATCGGGTATTTGGCTGGGCGATGGCGCACGCTCACTGCTGGCTTGCGCCGATGGTGGCGGCTGCACCTGCTGCAGCTGCTGATTGGCAGCTGAGCCCCTGGCGGGCCGCGCCGCTCACCTGCTCCAATATCTTAAGCCGCCGGCGGCTGCCGCCGTTGTATGGACAACACCGGCTGCAGGCGGTCAGCGACGAGCCAGCAGCTCGTCGTACATACTTGGCTGCAGCTCTGGTGCAGTCTCCAGCCACGGCGGCAGCACATGTCTCCGACACCTAATTCAGTTGCCTGCCACCAATGAGCCAGCATCAAGAGCTGGGCTCGACACAGTGAGCCATCCACCGAGGTCGTCTAGCTCTGCGCCGCACAGCCTGCACAGACTCTCATCGAGTGACAATAAGAAAGGTCCCATTCACTAGGCGAGCAGCCGGCGCTGATGTGGTAGTCCGACTCGTCCAGGCATCCAGGTCGTCGTCAGACCCTGTGGGACTGCCCAGAAAGCAGCAAACTTAGACAGAGTCCTGGCAGGAACCAAACCTGGCGGGAAGCTGGCGCCGATGAAGGTCGTCCCCGTCCACGGTCGCCCAGGATGTCGTGTTTGGCGGGCACATTCGATTGTGTATCATAAAACTTTGGCAATCTAGTAATGGACTCGCCTGGCGGGAAGCCGGCGCCGATGAGGTCGTCCAGCCCGCGGTCGCCCAGGATGTCGTCCTCGGCAGGCGCATCGACGGCATCGTCTGCCTCCAGGCCGTGAAAGTCGTCCTCCTCGTCAGCTGTGGGCCGCGCGCCGCTCAGCCCTGGTGGCGACACACAAGGTAAGGTCCCCCCGGCAACTAAACGGGTGGGTGAAGCCATGCGTCTGTGGCTTAAACCGCCAGGCCACGTCCACTGCTTCGAGACTTGCTATCGCCTAGGAGTGCAAGGGTGCCAGTGCACCATCTGCAGAGCAACCCTCCAGGGCTGGGCTGCCAGAGCTTCGCCGCTGCCGCCGCCGCCTGTCAGGCGTTGACTGACCCCCCTCAGCGACCAGCCGGGCGCCGGCTACACTCCTGCCAACCTCGTCTCCCGCACCCTGCCAGGCGCAGCGCAGTCCTGCATGCTCCTGCCGCACCCAGTGTCCTTCGTCCTGCACGGTTTTCACCATTCGACTCTGAAACCCCCTCACCTCGAGACGGCAGCAGCGACGCAAGCGGGTCCTCCTCCTCCTCCTCGTCCACAAGCGGCAAGTCGTGCTCGGTGTCGCTGGTGTCCTCATCCTGGGACTCTAGCGCCTCGTCCTCGTCCTCGTCCTCGTCCTCCTCCGCCTCGTCATCGTCGTCCTCCTCGTCCAGCGTGCGCATGCGCGCGGCGGGCGGCGGCCGCCGCCGCCGCTGCGCCCCGTGCCTGCGAGGTGTGCACATGTAGCAGTCTGGGCACCCGTGCGTCGTCTGCTGTTGCGGCAATTGCCGAGTGAAGATCACCTGTGTTGCTGCATACCGAAATGCTTGTTGCCGCGCATTGGGGATGCGTCGGTGCTGCATAGCCCAGAGATGCATGCGCCATTTCGGGACCAGAAATTCAGTCACCTCCGGAGGCCGGAAATTGAAGCTGACGGCTCAAACGCCCGGAGGACCACGCCTCGACAGCCTGCAGGCTGCTGACCTCCCTGATAATGGAGCGGCAACCGCTGCCACGGCCGCCACAAGCGCCTGCAAGCCGCGAGCTGCGGCGAGCCGACGCTGCTGTGCTTGCATGTAGGCGCATGCGTGGTCATTCTGGTGGTGGGAATCAAATGCTGGTTACGGCTGCATGGCGTCATGGAGCCGGCTGCCAGCGGCCGCAGCATTGCCGCCAGCGCCTGTGCGGTTGTCCTGCAGGTCTCTGGCGAGGGTTCAGCCTCCACGAACCATATAGAAGTATTGCAAACTCCGATGACCGAGCTGCGCGATCCGACGAGCTACCAGGGGTGAACGCTGTGCTTCGGACGGACGTCAGCCGTCAGCAGATTCTTCTAGGCTGCAAAGATACGGGAGCGCCCAGGTTCAACTCCAATCGAGTAGCCTTGATATCGAGTGCTAGTGCTGCCTCGCGGCGAATCCCGACGAGAGCGGCAGCAAAGCGTGGCTGCAACGGGTTGCCAAGTCGAACCCGTCGACGTCGAAAGCTACGCGGAATCAGCAGTCTATGATTGCTTGAATATACACTCTATCGTTGCATCACGCCAATCAGCGCTATCATTGCTCGCATGACCGAGCATCCACACCGCAGTCTACGCTGGTCTACACATGTGATCGAGGGACTGCCAATTGTCGATGTGTGTCTGGGTTCTCTTGACCGTTGGAAATTGGACTCATGCATCTCTCTCGCTGCAAGATGCAATAGCCAATCGCCAAATCCGCACAGCACAACACAGCGCTGGCGACACCGAGCTCGCTTTGTCGACTCGAGATCTATATCGAGGTACTTTGAGCGCTCCATTGCCCGGAAAACAACCAGACACGGCGGCCCGCAGTTCCGGAGTTCGTTGGCTCGCCGCAAACGCAGTAGCAACCCCATCTGCTGAAGCTGGTGCGATGCTGCGTAAACAACTTCCTGTTCAGGCATCTCTAATAGTTTGGCAGGAGAGATCAAGCTGGCGTCGGCGAGTTGCAGCGGTACTGGGACACACCCGTGCAGTATTGTCAGCACAAGTTCGCGGAGCACATCACGAGCATTGCTTGATATTTCTAATCTGTATTATCAAAACGTATGTTCGCATGCATGACAGGTCTGTCACCTGATGCCGCAAGCATGTGCAATCACCCGACACTCTTGGCCTTCGTCGATGACTACGGTCTGAAGTCCTGCAGCATTCAGGATTCTTTATTTCCAGTTTCTAACCTATTGTACTGCACTGACAGAAGGCCCGCCGAAGCAGGGAAGAACAGGCAACAGGCCGCCACGGCCGGTCGACCGCGGCAATGAGGCGGCAGGGGATCACGATGGACATGCGGTCGTGCGCTCTGGCAGCACTGATGCTGGTGAGTGCGCTTCCCAACCGCCTTCAGTCTGTGGCGCTTCAAGCCGGAGCACCCGGCATGGTTGCAATAGTGTTGCAATTGTGCTTGCAACTGAAATCGATCTGAGAGGATCAATACCGCTGCTCGCCATCGATGCATTCAAACATGCACGAACATGGCGCAGGTGACGACGGCGGCAGCGCCCAGCGCAGGGACCACTGCTCTCTTTGGAGGCGCTGGCAACGGCAGCGATGGCAGCCAGCGATCGGTGACAGCGGCTGTGACGCACAGTGCGGCAGCAGATGCAGCCCGACATCCCTGGCAAATGTCACTGGATCGCCTCTTTGGCGGTGTCAACAGGGATGCCCGCCTCTTTGGCGACGTTGCTGCGACAGGCAGCCAGGCAGCGCCGCGCAACAACCTCTTCAGCGCCATTTTTGGGACATCCGTGCATGGTGTCGCCCACCTCCTGGACCAAGACGCTGCAGGTGCGGTGGATCTGCGATGCTTCAGCAGCAGAGACTCGAGCTGGAAGTTGACGCTACACACCTGGCATCCATAGCAGTGCCGTGCATGGCTGGCCTAGCAAGGCCGACCCAGCCGGGGGGTGGTTGAGGACGCCTGGTAGTGGCGCTGCGGTGAGGTTTTCGGCATAAGCCAAGTTTATTTATCTTTCAATCCGTTTTCGGAAGCTGGCTCAATTTCGGAATCTCAGCCCATCAGCTGACGTCGCAGCCCGCGCCCGCAGATGCCGCGGTGGCCGCGGTCGCCGCCCACGGCCAGGAGGCCGCTGCAGACTGCGTCTACGATGACGGCAGCGTCCAGGATAGTGACACCGCCGCGGCAGCCTGCCTCCGCATGCGGACCGCGGCTGCACAGAGCGCCGACGCGGCCGAACGGCGGCGACGCCAGGCAGCGCTGCAGCCGCAGGACGCATCGGGACAGCGTGGCGCGCTGCCCGCCAAAGTCCATCACATGTACCAGCAGCGGGACGGGTCCGTTGCAGGGTCCAAAGATGCGCAGGAGGCAGACCAACACGGCGCAGAACAGCTGCCGGCCGCAGCGGACGGCGCCTTGCAAGCTGAAGCTATGGTGCTGGAGCGCCTGCCCATGGCGCAGCAGCAGCAGCAGCAGCAGCAGCAGGGGGTAGTGGCAGACACGAGCGGCGGAGACATGCCGCTGCGGCGGCGGCGCAGGGGGCGGCGCCAGGAGGCGGGGTACAGGGAGGCGCTCGCGGCGGCGGAGGCGCGGCTTGCCGGCAGCCAGGCGAAGCTGGCGGCTGCGGTGCGGGCGGCCTCCGACATGCAGCCTTTGAACGTGCACAGGTGACTATGCACCCTCTCTTGAGCTCTCACCATTGAGCTCTCCCTGTGAGGCCGTATGCAACATAACCATTGTCCACGGGAAAGGAAGTTGTGAAGTCTGCTGGTGAGACCTACATGCTGCATCTGACTGAGCTGATTAGCCACCAGCCTCCGGCTCACTGCTTCCACGTAAATATTTGCCTCCGCATGAATAACCCACAGGGAGCAGAGAGCTCTGCTGAGCAGAAGAGCGGCACGGCTGTCGCATTCTTGTCCGCCTCATGCATTGATTTGCGAAGTTTTCTTCCGATGCCCTGCAGTCGCATCGTGGACCAGGCCCTGGATGACCACCTGCAGCAGCTGCCCGGGTTGGGCGCTGCCAGCCAGCCTGATGCTTCCAGCCAGGAAGGCGACGATCAGGCGGCTGACGGCCAGGCGAGGGCAGCACACAGAACGATGCGCGGCTGGGAGGCGGTGGACGCCGGCGGCAGCCTCAGGGTCGCGGCGCACACCGCGGCAGGCCGGGTGAGCCCCTTGAGAGCGCTGCGGTCAATGTTGTGTATTCACACTGTTGGGTCAATGCTGTGTGTGTGTGCACTGTTGAAGGTGATTGGGAGCTGGTCTGTGAGCTGTGACACAGCAGTTTCTTCTGGCATGGCGAGACTTGCTGGCTGGTGCAGCCTCGCATCGCTGCCGCATCACAGCACGACAGCTGCTCAGCTTCCCGCATGTGCTGCCCCAGAGAGGCAGGTCACCTTATATGCATCGTGACACCCGCACCGTTCTCTATGTCGCAGGCGCACCATACGCACCCACGCTACCCAGGCGCCATGCTGCAACTGGCGGCACTGGCAGCAGCGGCATGCGCGGTCGTTGCCGGAGTCGCTCTGCGTCGCCGCTCGGCAGGTCGCCGGGCTGCCTCCAGATATGGCGACAGCAAGCGGCTGCCGATGTTGGCCACAGTGGCTGACGACGATGGCGTTTCCCTGCCGGTGCGCTGCATTCCTGTCGCATGGGAGCAGATGCCCAATGCGGGCTGGGACGATTGCATGTACTGAGGAGGCCCCTGAGCAGTCGTCTACGCTGTGTTTTATGGCGGCACTCTTTCAGCTCTGCCTGTGGACAACTGCTGTGGCAGCAGGAGCACAGCGCCAGTCGGCTAGACACAGCAGGACTCAACTGCGTGCTGACCTTGCGTGGTATCCACAGGCAACGCCAGAGGGATCTGTGTGCCGCCCCCGCCGCCTGGAGGCCGACCTGCTGTCGCCGCTGGCGGGTTCACCGGCCTGCAGCCCACGCTTTGCCGCTGCCGACTGCAGGTCAGCCTCGACACCCTTCTCCACGATGCGACTGCAACAAGAACTCTGCTTGGTGGTCCAAAGCTGATGCACCTGCTGAATACGGCTGCAGATCCACTCCCATGCCCAGGTTCGACAGGATGCTGCTGCAGGTTCAGCTGCTGCATCGGCCTGCCGCCACACAGCAGCCGCGGACGGCGCCCTGTCCACATGCTGATGTGGCGCCTTGTTTGACTTACGGGTGGCTACCGGCAGCCGACCCAGTCCTGCTGCTGCCTGCAGGTCGCCCACCGAGGGGGCGCCGCTGTGCGGCCGCCAGGTTCACATCCATGCCTTTGCTTGCGGCCTCCCGCCACCGCAGCCGCTGCGCGCGTCGATGCTGTCGCATTCGTCGTCCTCCGCCTCTGGCATCCCGTCGCCGGCCGGCTGGAACGCTCCCAGCCCTGTGTGGACGGTTCACAGACCAGTGGCGCAGCCGTTCGCATAGGCTGATGATTGCCTACCCACGTATTATTGGCGTCTAGATGGCTGGGCTGGGTGTAGGTATATCGTTTTCGCTGATGGTTGCTTTCCGCCGCTTTCAGCAACAGGCATGTTGCCGAGTGGCGCCTGCAGTGGTGGCCTCAGACAAAGAGTGTGTCCTGCAATATTGAACCATCTCCCCGAGGGTGAAAGCTGGCGGCTATCAACTTTGAACAACATGGTCGGATCTCAAGTTCACGAACGGACATTTCCTGGTAGCAGACAATGTCAATGCAGGTTAAAACAGTAATTTGTGGCAAATGACACCACAGGTCCAGAAGCATGATCGTTTGGAATCCTGGAGTTTTTCAACTGCATGAACATTATGAGCCTGCGCCGTGCATGGTGCAAGCAATCAATTTGCTGCCCTTCAAAAAGCTATGACGCCGACTGGACTACTAGACCCAGAATCCATTCCCGCGTCGCTGCGGCTGCCTGTCATTACTACCTTCAGATACACCAAACAGAAATCTACCCGCCCTACGTGTGCTCTCGAGTTTGGTGGTTTCAGACCGATGCGCATGGCGCCTACAAATCCGGCGCCACGACGCGCGATCATGCTGAGCATGAACGACACATGACACCAGGACCCGCAGACCCGCACCAAATGAAAATGTCAGCTCACAGGAAAAAAGCAATGGCGGAGCAGGATTTGGGGCCGCTGCCGCGCATGTCTTCCTGCATGTACTCTCTCCCTGCCCGTCTGGACGCTGGCGGTAGGATCGTCATCATTCTGCGCCCTCCTCATCCTGCGGAGGACCGTCCCCCAGTTCTCACTGCTTGCTGTTACTTGCTTGACCTTGCTTGGAGAAGCCCGGTCCTGATTTGCGCTGTTCTGTTCTCCAATCGGCTGACCATCAGCTGTGCTGCACATGTTTCGGTTTCGGATTCTTGCATCGCCCGGGCGCCTGACGCTGCCAATGGCTCTGGGGGTCGCCCACACCTTGCTGGCGCCAGGCGTGCACGGCAATGCCGCCCTGGCAGCTCAGCTGAGCCGCCGCCCGGGCTCCGCAAATTCTCGAGGAAGTCCTGCACCCGGGGGAAAATTGAAAGAGCCGTCCTCCAGCAGTGTCCAGCCCCAGTCGTCGGAGCGCCAGCCGCCAAGGTCGCCGCTGTAGAAAGTCCCAATATCGGGCGGCTGACCCCCCGCCAGCGACTCCTGCCTGAACAGCTTGCCCAGGCTGCTCTGGCGCAGCAGCACCGCGAGCGAGTCCTGCCGCGCCAGCGCCGCCGCGGAGCCCTGGGCCACCAGCCCCGCGAGCGAGTCATGCGCGAGCGGTGCCGGCAGCAACCCCTGCCGCGCCAGCGCCGGCTGCGCCGGGTGCTGAGGCGTGCCGCCGKCGCCGGCCTCCGCGCTGGCGCTGCCGCAGGGGCTGGCGGCACGGCTGGCAGCAGGGGTGGCCGCCGCTTGCGGTGCACCGTCTGCAGCGGCGGCGGCGTCCAAGAACTCTTCCAGGTCGGGCAGCTCGTCTAGGAATCCGGCAAAGTCGGTGGATGTTGTGTGCGCCAGCCGTGTCGGCGTGTACCGTGCGGCGGCGCCAATGGCTGCAGCGGCGTCGCCGTCACCGCCGTCCTGGCCCAGTGGTGGCGCCAGGCTTATGAGCGTGGCTGCCGCACTGGCGGGCGGCAGCTCGCCCATTGTTCCATGGATGGTGGCTGACGCCAGCTTCTGGCGCTTGGAGCGCCCATATGGGTGCTGGTGCAGCGGCGGCGGCAGCGACTGGCGGTGTGCCAGTGCTCCCGGGCAGCATATCTGCGAATGGCAGTATTTGGGAGTTAGCAAAAGATGACATTTGCCTACGAGTTTCATCGGTTGCATTGGCGCTGATGCTCACCAAAGCAGTGTGGAATCTTCCCCCTGTGCACAGCCTCATATCCAACAGGGCCAGGTCGCCCTGGCCTGGTTGCTCAGCCGATAAGGAAGTTCGGTCAAGCAGGTCTGGTATACAGAGTGCATTCGACGCTATCGGCTTCACCTCAGGGTGGACTCCGGGATGGCAGGCCCGCATGCCCATACCCATGTCGTGCACTCCCAAAGTCCAGGCAGCCTGATCGATCTCGGTCTTCTGGAATCGGGCAGCAGCAGCGGTGACGTCGTCGACCGCGTAGACAGCAGCCGCAGCGGCGCAGGGGTAGCCGATGGTGTTGGATTCCCAGGAGCCGCAACGGCCGTACTGCCGTGCGGCATCCGCCGGTTGCGCCACAGAGTAGTGGCTGCCACCGCCGGCGCCAAAGGCCTCAGCCCATGCCAGGCTGGTGCCGCGGACGGCGCCGGCGCTGCCATTCGACTCCGCCGGCAGCACCTCCCCGCTGCTGCCGCCGCCATAGCTGGACGGGGTGTGCGTGCTCGTGAGCTCGAAGGAGAGCCCCCGGCGGCGCAGCACCGAGCCAGCTGCCAATGCGGTGCCGCCAATGCTCTCCGCCCCGCCGCCGCGGCCGGACAGTTCAGCCGAGGCCCAGCGGGCGTCGCGGCCGGCAGCAGCTGACGCAGCGTCGCCGGCGCCAACGCGGCTGAAGTAGCCGTAGCGCTGGCAGCTCTTCGATGCCTCCGACAGTGGCGCGGTGTGCTCCAAGCGTCCGCCGACAGAGCGCTCGGCTGAGGCGGCATGGGCTGCCGGCTCATGCTCCAGGGCCGCTTGCCGACGCTGCTCCGCCAGTGATTGATCCAACCGGGCGTCCCGCGCAGCCGCCTCGAAGCCTTCATACGACATGACGAGATGTTCAGAAGGGCAGGCCTCACAGCAACACACCGCATGCACCTGGCGGCAGTATGCAGGCGGACGGTGCCCCGCAGCGCTGACTGCGGCGGCGGGAGGCCGCTGAGAAAGGTGCTGTTGTCAGCTTCGGCAAAGCATGCTTGGGCACGCCGTCTCGTCCTTCAGCAGGTGGCTGTCGCAGGGTGCAGTGTCTCACCCTGCGAGTCTGAGGCGGCTGATGCTGCCGCGTTGGGCGGCGGCGGCGAGCGTGCCGTCCGGCTTGCCACCTGCCGCCGAGCGGGCGGACAGGCCTCGCTGCGCAGGCTGCAGCTGCGTGCCTGGGCGCTCCTGAGCAAGATACACATTGTCGTCAGATGTTTTAGCGGCCGCAGCGTCGCAGCCTGCACGCTGGGCAATCCGAAACGATCTGTCTGTTGGCGGGTCTAGATCCCTTTGCGTCCAGGCAGGACTGCGGTCTGCACACGCCGCGATTGTGGTCCATAGTGTGCCAAGGGGACGCACTTTGTGTCGGGGCGCAGGTGCCAGGGCGGCATGCCGAAAGCTGCGGGCTGCATCTCAGCAGCCGCGGCGCGAGTTTGGTCGTTCAGGAAGCAGCACGATGCGAGGCGGTCCTCAGCGGGCAGGCACTTGTCTGCGACACAGGGCACCATGAAAGCTGGTCGGCTAGGCACAAGCTCTGCTGCGCCAAAGGGTGGCGGCAGGCTGGAGCGGGTGCATGAGTGCTGCCAATCCACAAATGCAGATGCTGTGACGCGTTTGGCACAAGACATGTATGTCAGGACGGTACATGAAGACACAACATTGGGTTGAATCCTACCCAGCGCTGGAAACTGTGAAGACAAGACCAGCTCTGAGACCGCAGCCACGATCAGCTGAGCAAGGCTCGTTTGGCACCTGTCTCCTGGGCGCCCATGAGGAATGCATAGTCAGGCCAGCGCTTGAGCTCGGAGGCGGCGAGCTGCGACAGCACCAGCGGCGGCGCCTCAGCGCCCACAGCAGCCAGCTTCCTCTTGCGGCTATCCTGCAGGGTTTGGTGACAGGCAGCAGGTCGTCCAGCAGCGGTCAAAGTCATGCACGAGGCATGCGGCTGCATAGCGGGGGATGGAAAGGTTGCACGCTGGCCACCGCAACCACCACATATAGATGGCAGCAGCTGCGATGCTTCAGGCCTGACTCCCCGAATATTCTGCCGACAAGAGGCTCGGGAAGGCCAGCCCCGTGTCGGACAGGCATGGACCCATGAAAATTTCGGGGGGCGTCAGCGGCAGGCTTGAGCGGCAACAGGCGCACCTTGCCAGCGAGGCGCTTGAGGCAGCCGACATAGCGCTTGGTGCAGGCGGCGTTGACCTCGTGCCACTGCCGTGCTGGCGTTGCACCCTGCAGCAGGTGGGTCGGCAGCACTGAACATCTGTGCGTTGAGTGAAGTCCCACACTGCTTCGAGGCGTGTGCTTCATCACTTCCTGTGACATTGTGCAGCGGCCATCACGGACCGGCACCCGCGCAAAAGGCAGGCCGCACCTGCATGCCGTCCAGCAGAGTGCGGGCCTGCGCCACGAACGTCTCGGACCTGTCGTCCTCTGGGCCGCCCGCCAGCCGTGCGCCGCACCACGTCGACCGGTCGAACAGGCTCACCCGGTCGTCGTCCTGTGCAGTGGACCAGCGAAGCAGTGAGGTCAGAGAAACAGGTTGCAGCAGCAGCCACCGAGCTGTCTGATGGGGTGCTCTCGGATGCACGGCCGACGCATGAAGTTGCGCCTTCCAATTTGCCAGTCAAGGTGCTGGCGACAAGACTGCCAGCGGGCATGGCTTCAGAAGGTTGCCAGGAGAGGCAGGGCCTAGTATCTCCGCGCTTCAAAGGCATGCTCGCCTACCTGCGGACCGGGCGGCGGGCCTACGGTCTTGCGGGAGGGGCCCTGCGGCTTGCCGTTCGCATCCAGGCCGCGGGCCAGAATGTAGCCCGCGCTGCGGCTTGGGAGCAGCGTCACGCCTGCGGCAAGGCCAAAGGAGCGAGTCTCGAGAAAACTCGAGAAAGGACACCGTTGCGGCGGCTACGCCCAGCCCAGGCGGCTTCAAGAGAGAAGCAGTCAGGCTTGCGTATCCTACATCTGCCAGCTGCAAGGCAAACGCCATTGCATCACGAGCATCACACTCGCGGGCTTGCGGCAGCTGCTGCGCAGGTGAGCCAGCTCATCACCGTCCATGAGCAGGGCTGCTGTCTTGTGCGCCGGCGGCATGTCCCGCGTGTCCAGCACCGCCAGCCGGCGGCGACAGAACCACGCGGCGCTGCTGGCGCCGCATTTGCCCGGTTTGCCAATGGCGCATGCGAGGCACCGCCCGAAGCGGCGGGCGCCGTTCACACCGCTGCAGCTGTAATTGTACATGTCCATGGAGTCCAGCGACCAGTACAGCTCCCTGCGATAGGATTTCGCCACCTTAGGGGGAACATCCGACAGAACAGATCTGGAAGGCCGCAACGGGTGGGTCACGCAGCCGCCGGCGCGCTATGCTGCTTCAGGTGCCAGCTGCTGCTATTGCTGCTGAGCGTGCGGTGCATGTCAGAGCATCCATCTCCGCAAGATGCAGCACTGTGGCGCCGGAAGAATTCAGGATGAGTGCGCGGCGGCTGTTACCTGTGGGAGAAGCCGCAGCGAGCGCGGGCCTCCAGGCGGGTCTTGTCTGTGGCCGCAAGCAGTACGATTGCTGCAGCCAGCGATGGCCAGGCCATGTGCCGCAGCTCCAGACCCTTTGCCTCGGCTTTGGCCAGCACCAGCTGCAGCGTCGTGCGGGCGTCCGCATAGTTGAGATCGCCAGCCTGAATGGAAGCCCCGTCAAGGTCCCGTGTCAATCACAGATCGGGCGAGTGTGGGCCTCGCACGGCACTCGCAGAATGCTGCAAGCACGCGCAATCGGGCTCCATACAGCCAAAAGCCAACCGCTGACGGTGGTGCGCTCCCCTTCTCAACTGCACGTACCGCCAACCCACCGAGGGCACATGTTACAATATTCGCGCGCATCCAATGCGTAGGGATACACAGGAGACAAGATCGTGCAATGGGGCACTGGTGCAAAGATCGCGACAGCCGCAGTGCGCCCACAAGCCCAGCAGAAGGCGCAGAAAGTATTCATGCGCACTGACTGAGTCAAATTTGAAATCATGCAGGCGCACGTACCTGGGGGCCCAGCAGCTGGGCGGCCAAGATGGCCTGCACGTCCGGCGGCAAGGGCGGCAGGATACAGTCCGTGATGTGCGCGCGGTCAGCCATGTAGGCGCCGTTTTCCGCCATGCCACGTTGGCGTCCGCTGGCTTCCGAATCAGTCAGGCACTGCCCGCCGGCGCCTGGGCGTGCGCAGCCCGTCTAGTGTGGCCAGAAGTTGATCCAGAACCTGCAACCAATCAAATCGTAGCGTGAGTCTGAACACTTGAAATTGCCGTGCATCTTACCGAGGTTCTTCGCCGGACCCGAGCGCGCAGCCTCGGAGAGCTTCGCGTCGCATCCGCCACGTTCAGACAATCTAGGAGAAAGTTTTGAATCGGCAAAGAGCAACAGCGACGCCGATGCACGGCTGCCAGCCATGGCGACGGTATGTCCCGACTTCCCGACCGACACCCGACTTTCGGTTAAAGGGTCGGCGCCCTTGTCTCGATTGGAAAAACCCTCACGCCCGTGTTCATGATAGCAGGGAGGTCCTGTGAGAATGCTAATGGTCCATAGCGCCCATGGGTCTTGCACTACGGCGCTCATGCAGTCATATTGCTGCTTCGAAGGAGCACCCGCCGGCATACGGCGGCAACACAGGCCGCCGATAGGCAAGCACTGCGCAAGCCCTTTCCTCGATGAGGAGATCGCCTCACCCGCCGGGTGGCCCTGCGCGACCCCAAGGCCCACGTGCGCGCACGGCTCGACAGCGGGCGCGCCTGCGAGACGCAATGCCGGCGCCGGCACGGAAACAAGCAGCTGCGACCCCGCCCACCACTGGGGCTGTGCGCCGCCTCTTTCCGGCGCTATCAACGTTCTGATCCGCCTCGCGTGCCCACTGCATGTCATTGATTTGCTCGCTGGCTAGATTCCCCAGCAGGTGATTGAGGACTCAGTTGTCGCACAATATGCGGAGACAGGTCGCCCCATTGGGTGCGTCAGCTTTTTGGCCTTTCAAAAGAGGCCCTCGCTATCCAACATATGCCTGACTAAATTTCGCTGTCGTCAATCCTGGCTACACACCGTCGTTAACAGAAAGCACAGCAGCTGCATACCGCCGCAATTAGTCAAACGGGGGTTCAACACATGCATGGTCAAGGCCGGCGCTGGGTAATGCGTCCCGTGAATGCAAGCTCCATGGCACGGGAAAGCGGCACGTCAATCAGTGCCTCCACTAGGTAACCAGCCAGTCTGGCATCTGCCAAGTTTCACTGCTCCACCATCTCGCCGGATCCACCAACAGCCTCGCCTGCGGCGCCGCGGCTGCCGCTGCCGCCGGCACCGCCGCCGCCCACAAAGCTGACGGCTTGGCCCCAGAGCAGGCTCCGCAGGTCCTCCAGCTGCTCTCGGTAGTCGCTGAGGCTGCCGCCTGTTGGTGTGAGGCAGGCATGGCTGGCTGAGAACCTTCTTCGGGCTGTTGCAGAGCAGTGGAACAGGCATTTGTGTCCTACCCTTGGCCCGGATCCCCATGTGACTCAACAAACGGACCAAACGTGGCAAAATGGTAGCATCAAAGGTAGCATCAAAGCCGACTTGAAACTTTTTGAAAGGGCCGATGTGTCAATGGGCAAACCACGCACCTGACTCGCCGACGTCGTCGTCTGACGCAACGCTGGCGATCTCATCGCTCAACATCTCGTCAAACTCGGAGACTCCCAGACCCGCATGCAGGCACGCCTCCAGCAGCCGTGTCGCCAGCGCGCCGCTGTCCGTGATCTGCGGAGGTACGGCAGCAGGACCGCCAGGGCAGTCAGGCGATACAGCTGCAGGCTTGGCGGCAATTGGCAACGTACGCCATGGTGCTGCAGGGCCTCGAGTCACAGCATGCCTGTCGCATTTCGCCCACAAGCCAAGCAACAAGTTCCGCCACAGCACGAGGGCGAGGTGCGATCACGGCACCTCAGGCTCGGCCGCGCCATTGGCGTGCTCGCCGTCCAGCAGAGCATCGCCCGCCGCCGCGAGCGCCGCCGAGAACTGGCCCCGCAGCTGGGCGCCCAGGTGCTCCGCCTGGGGATGAAAATAAAGGTACACCCTTGTAGGGTTGAGAGTGGCAGAAGCATGGGCGTGTCAGCACGCACAGCTCAGCAGCCGGCCCCCTCCGGGCAGGCTCTCGGAGGGGGCCTGTGCAGCAGGAGGCAGGTACAGTCGCCAGCCCTCCATAGCACAACTGACACAATCGGTGTGCACTTAGAAGCGGCAGGGCACACCAGCAGCAGGTGAACGATGCTGCGAGCTGACTGGCACGAGCACCAAGTGCAGGACAATGAGTGTAGGCATCATCAGTGGAGCAAGATTTTCCGCCCAGATCCATACCTGCCGCACGGCAGACATGCGTCCGGCGGCCAGCCGGGCGGCAAACGCCCGCAGCGTCTGCTCAGCTCGGGCGGCGGCCGCCGCTGACAGCTGCTGCGCCGTCGCGGACAGCTGCGCGCTGGAGAACTCGCCGGACCACCGCGGCGGCGGCGGCGCCGGTGGCGAGCAAGAGCCCCGCCCTGCCGCCGCCGCCGCCGCCGACTCTGTTCCCTCTGCGGCCGATGTCAGCGCTGCCTTGGCTGCAGGCGACACCGCCGCCGCTGCTGCTTCTGCTTCTGCTTCAGCTGCTGGGAGGCTTGCTGCGCGCGGTTCACACGACGCTGTCGCGCCAGCATCTGCACGTTGTGCTGCAGGCGTGCGGCTAGAGGACTGCCCCACAGGATCCAGCAGCCGCAGGCGCTGGCTGACATCGCCAACGTGCTCTTGCCCCGATTCGGCGGCCGCCGCCGGGGGCTGCGACAGTGGCTGCGCGGGTGCCTTAGCGAGCGCCGGTGCACGGGCGCCGACGTCGGCGCCGCCGCCGAAGGTGGGCAGGCGGCCGCCGCGCGGCGCGGCAAACAGCGACGAGCGGCAGATCGGGCAAGTGAAGTTGGCCTGGCCCGCCGTCTGCAGCCAGTCCCGCAAGCAGCCGACGTGGAACAGGTGCCCGCAGGGCAGCACCTTGGCGGCCTGCAGTCAGGCCGCCCTGGAGCAACTCAGTGGCAGTCTCGGTGCTGCAGGTGGCTTTCAGTGCTCCTGCCCTCCTGCTGCTGCTGCCGCCCTGCCCTGGAGCAGCCGCTGGGTGTCCATGAACCAGCCAGGCGAGGCGATCACACGGTGATGCAGCTGTCCTCACGAGTCGCTTCCCAAAGCGAAGTTGCGGACGGCGCCGCCCTCTTGACGGGAGAG
This sequence comes from Deuterostichococcus epilithicus, assembly GCA_033439295.1. NCBI lineage: Eukaryota > Viridiplantae > Chlorophyta > Trebouxiophyceae > Prasiolales > Stichococcaceae > Deuterostichococcus > Deuterostichococcus epilithicus. The sequence continues at coordinate 391,647 of JAVTLE010000014.1, read as the reverse complement.
CCCAAGCCGGCGGTGCTCCGAGACGGTGCCGCTGCCGCTGGAGAACCAGAAAGGTGCTGCAGCGACAGATTATGTGACCGCAACTGCGGGGTGCAACCCTACCCGCATAGCGTCGCGGCAGATGGCGCACTGCTCGCCCCCCGCCGCCAGCAGCGCCGCGTCCGCATCCGGGTAGGTGTCGCGCAGCGCACGGGCGGCGGCGCGGTGGCGCGCAAATGCGCGAGCCTTGCGGCACAGCCCCGACAGCAGGGCGCGGATGTCCATGAACAGGATCAGGTCCAGCTGCACAGCGGGACCAGAAAACGAGTTCTGTGCAAGTGCAGCGGCGCCGATCCCGGGCAGCAGGGCAATGAGCGGGCACCGCCGCTGCACCGGCGCCCTCCTCCACATTGTTGGACATCTGCTGGTGGGGCCCTCCGCGTCGTTGAGCATCGGTTGCTGGGGACCTCACCAGGCTGAAGGAGAAGCCGGCGCGGGCCCAGATGTGGGCCAGGTGCGCCAGCGTCAGCGCCTGCGACAGGATGTCGCCACCCGCGTCGGCGTGGTACAGGAAGGCGCCTCGGCCCTCCCACACCGGCACATCCTGCGGGCCGGCAGCGGCCTGGCTTTACGTCTTCAATGGGTAGGGTTCGGCCCTCTTCACCATGTGTTTCCGGATATGGTGCCTGCCCCCTCGCGCCGCTCTGCTGCCGGGCCCGGTCAGCAGTGTGCTGGGAGCTGATCTGGTGCAGGGTGCAGCCTGCCGTGCACAAGGGCAGGCACCGCCGCTGCACCGTCCAGTGCGGCCAGTTGGCCTTGCAGGCAGCAAGGGTGCCTGCCTGCCTTGACACAAGTTGTATCGGGAGCGAAGACTTCCCTGCGAGAGCAGCAGCGGCGCCGCAGCGGTTGGCGGCGTGCATCGCATACGGCGGATTTGCATCGACAGGAATCATGTGTTCAGATCGCTCACCTTGCCGCGCGCAGCTGCGGCGGCGCGGCAGCGGTCGGCGACGTGCACCGCGTAGGACGCGAGCGTCTGGCCTGCCTCGATGAAGATGAGCGCCGTGTCGTGCAGCCACAGGAACAGCTGGCCCAGCGACGCTGCCGGGAAGGCGCTCGCGCAGGCCGCCTGCAGGGGAGCGCGAGTTTGAATTGGTCACTCAAGGCGGCGCGGCCAGCGGAGCGTAGCACTCTCACACTGTCATGCGTCAAGACACGCTTGCACAGCAGCATGTTTTAGAGAGGCTGTCGAGACCCCCAGCCCCGCTGGAGTGCGCGAGCCGGTGGATCAGAGCCGCACACGCAGCTGCAGGGTTCTCGCAAGCGGAGCGGCCGCGAGAGAGGGTCGCACCACCCAGGACAGGTCGTAGGAGACGATGAGGCACAGCAGCGCCAGCGTGCGCAGGTGCGCCCCCGCGGTCGCGGACGGCGACGCCATGAGGCCCTGCACGCAGACCGGTCTCAGCATTCCTTGGAGCACCGACAGGCAGGAATGCCGCCGGTGCAGCGCTGTGCCGCCGGTGCAGCACCCTGCCGCGCTCCTGCGCCAGGCCCCTGACCTCGCACCGAGCTCGGTCTGGCTGCAAGCACGCCCAGAGCCACGGTCCACCCGGCAGTTGCACGCGACCCCGAGCGGGAGGACTGCATGCTTGCTGCCTGTCAGAGCAGCCACCCCAAACCCTTGTTGTTCACACCTGGCAGCGGTCCCGTGCAAGGCCCACGAAGCACTTCATGTACGCGACAACGGAGAACCTGCGGGCGAGCAGCGAGCCCACCCTTCAGCGAGCAGCGGTGCCGCCAGGGTGTCGCAGGCATCATCAGCAAGTAGGCTGGTGATCCAGGCATCTTGAGGGTGGATGGTCGTTTCCGGTTCCCCATGCACTGCCCCACGTGTGGCCCCGCCGCCGGCAATGGACTTGAGCGTCAGACCTGGTGGCTTCGCGGCACGCGGCCCGCATGCATTGCCGAGGCCATGAGGCTGCAGGGGATGACACGCACCAGGCGAGCCACATGGCGAGTTCTGCGGGGTCTGGCGTGTCCACGACAGCGGACAGGAACACGGCCTTAATCATGATGTAGCGCACTAGGCGCTCCATGAGGTGTGCGCTCTCGTCGATGCTCAGCCGTCCCAGAAACATCTCCTGCGGATGCACATGGACCGATGTCATCGAAGAGGCGGAGCTCGTCTGCCGTCAAGAACCCGGCCATGCCTTTTCTCGGTGTGCGCTCTTCATCACATGCGCAATGTCCTCAATGCTCAGCCTTCCCAAGAGGTGTTCCCTGCAAGAACCACGCAAGAAGTCAACTCAGCTGCTCCTCTAGAATTCATCGTGGGTGTTCAGCCCACTCTTTCAATTTCGCGCTCTCCTGAATCCTCAGACGCCCGAGAAGCCGCTCCTCTGGCATCCATGGGAAAGATAAGGCCATCTGCTGTCAGACAGCCGACCTCGACTGCAGCGCGGTGACACTTTTCGATCAGCGTGCGTTGTCCTCAGTGCTCAGCTGTCTCAGCAGCATCATCAATGCCATCCTCCGACCGACAATCCATCCGCTAGAACTACTGACCACCCGAACGTCTTGTGTAGGATCTTCATTCTCAGCGTCACAAGTCGCTGAGACGAAGTCCGGGCGGCTCACATGGCAGGACAAAATGCAAATAGTCGATGCACGGCAGTCACGCACAGCAGCCCCGGGGACCATCTCCTTGCCGCCGGCATCAGCACATAGATTGGAGCGCATCCCGACCACTGAGGGTGTGCTTCCTCACGGCTGGAGCGCTCAGCGTTCGTACGCTCAGCAGTGCACTCATTGGACAGACACGGGCACAAGCACACACGAACACGGCGCTACAGGCTGTCTGCTAGCGACCTGTCGACTGTAGACTGTACGGCAAGTACTGCTTCGTGGTGACCGGCTCCCGCCCCCTAGGGCCGCAGAAACTTCGCTTGACAGTGACTTTTTGTAGCGCAAGCGACACAAATAACCCTACCTTGGTCAGGCAGGCCCACAGCGCGTACATGCTGGCCAGGAAGTTGGCCAGCACAAAGCCCAGCAGCTGGCTCTTGAGGAAGTGCGCCACCACCAGGTGGGCCGCCGACCGCATCGCCTCGGCCTCCGCTGGCCCCACGCTGTGAGGGGGGACAGAAACGAGCTTGCGGTGCGGCGCCTGCCAGGTGTGCGGAACAGTCCCAGCGAGACATGCCGCAAGCGCCCCACCGTGCGGGCCTTCGTTGCTCCAGCTACGAGATGCGCGGTGTCAACGGCAGTAACGTTTTGCGCTTACTGGGGTGCTTGCTGCAGCATTCTGGCTGCCGCGCTCATGTAGGAGCCCTACAATCTGCGGAGCAGAGGAGCTTGCGCAGACAGACCAGCTGTGCGCCGTCACCCAACCTGCTGGGCCACGTCGGGCTGAAGTGCAGCTTGCTGGTGTCCAGGCTGGCGGCAGCGCCCTCATCCATGTTCCATAGCAGCGAGGCGGTGGAGAATGCGCCCCACCCGAGCACCGCCGTCAGCGCTGACACCTGCGGGGACATATCATCCTCTAGTCACACATATAGCTGCAGGAATCTGATGGCAGTTACTGCTGGCCGTATGCAGCTGTCGTGGGTTCGTGCGCAGATGTTCGTCGCCGCAAGCGGCTGAGTCTGTTCAAATCGTAGGAGCACGGTATGACGGCCGAGCAGCGCATGTTGATGGAGTTATCACATGTGCTCAACATGAGCAGTCACATGCTTCCGCAAATGGACTCCGTACATGCTCTGGACTCACCATCGTTCCGAAGTTGACTGGCACTATGACATCGACTGTAGCACGCGGCCACGCATGTGCACAGCGTTGATGTTTTGCGAGCAGTGCTGACTAGAGCTGGCGGTTTGACCGTGCCTACAACACCCGCCTTTTCACACAGCAGCTCTTTGCCTCGATGTGTCGGACTCCCGGGCGCTCGAGGAAAACACAAAGCTGCGCTGCTTCATAGCATGGACGTGCAGCTGACCTTCGAGAGGCTTGCAAGCTCCAAATGCCTGGCTGCTCAACAATATTGTCAAATTTTGCACGTCAAAATCGGTTCCGGAATCGTGGCTCTTTTCATTCACAGCAGCTGCATTGCAGATGAGACTCGCAGCCACGCATTCCCGACCAGCACACCCTCTATACGCTCCTGTACAATTCCATTCCGCCTTCCAGGCTGGCGTCAGCGTGCCGCGAACATAGTCCCCAACGCTGTTGACGCCAGTTGCAGCTGCCGCACGCATTGTGATGACAACAGCCCCAGCGCCCCTGCCTATCTCTTCCCACGCGCCTGGCTGACGCCAGAGTCATGGGCCTACTCGTCCTCGTGGAGCCAGAGGTGATCCTTGAGCCGCTGGGCATCGACACCCCAGTACGAGTCAACCTGCGGCAGCGGCGGGAAGCTGCTGGGGGTTCATGATCTCGCGGCATCCACGAACCGCGTCAGGACCCGGCTTGACGGCGCATGGTCCTTGTGCACCACGCACGGCAGCTTACCTTCTTGCCCTTTTTGTACACCGAGATTGTTGGCGACCACACGATGCCCTGCGGCGGCGGCACATGCGTCATGATCATGCAGGCGCCTCAAGCACATTCGGGCACAGGCCCCGCGAGCAGCACACATCTCCGCCAGCGGTGCCAACAGTTTCCCAAGCAGAATGGAAAGCAGCATGGCAGCTATGATACTGCACGCAGCAGCACACCGCTGTCTCTACGTGCATATAATCCATGCTGGCGACCACAAACTTCTGCTTGGGATGCTGCAAGCAAGCAGCCGTAAAATAGTCAGCGGCACGAAGGATGCAGCGCGCAGGCTCGCAGTCGGCCAGTGGCAGCCATGTCATGCACTTTGCGATGTGCCTGGCATCTGTCTGAGATATATTACACATACATTACACATTTAGCCCACCTCACGGCTGGCGTTCAGGAAGTGCGGCAGCAGTGCCTTGCAGTGATGGCAGAACGCTGACCCAAAGTCCACCACCACCTGCTTGGCAAGCAGCAGCACGGCTTCCGGCTTCAGGGTATGCTGTAGGTGCACAGCAGATGTACTTGCTCATGCACGGCGCGTGCACGACCAAGAAATAACGTATCACTCGTGCGCCGACAACCTGGCTAACACCATGCATCCCAACGCACCGTCTTGTCGAGGTTGTTGTTCAGGATCGTGCGCAGCTCCAGGTCCGTCCGTGCGCCCAGCACATTGTCTGTGATGATCGTTGGCGGCTCCGCCTTCGGCGCGGGCTGCACGGTGCGGCGTCAGCGGTTGGAATCAGCAGATGCCAGCTCGCGCTACTGTTGAGCTTTCAGCGTCGTGATCTCCAAGTCACGGAGCACACTGAATATAGGGGTCATGCCACCTTCAGTCTGCTGTCGCTTACTGGCTGAAAGCGCTCCGCGGGCCGCTGCAGTGTGACAATCTGCTCGCCACCGACTTGCTGCATGGGCCTGATGATCGTCTCGACGGTGAGGATCGTATGTCTGAGGTCAACTACTCATGGGCATCATGCAATAACGCGCTGAGCTCGCACAACAAACGAGCGAAGCCGCATCGCTGTCCTCTTGCCAACGTGCCGCTGGGAAAGGAGGGGCTTCTCAAACAGATCAAATTTTACTTACAACAATGTGCACATCATCATAATCCATCAGATCTGCAAAACTGATCTGTGGAAGCGCGGCGTTCCGGAACCGCTGACGTGCTCGCTGGCGAAAGCATCTTTGCCGCTGCTGATCTGGAGGTGCAGCCATTTTCGGATTGCACAGCGCCATCAATCGGCACACCATGCAGACCACCATGAACTGCTCGTGCAACCTGAGCCAGGGCCGCGTGCGCCAGCCTTTTAAGGCGGCACAGCGGCCACGTCCATCCTGCACAACTACCAGCGCATCTGCGCAGCGACACGGCGTAAGGCAGGCGTCGCAGCTGTCCCTGGCCGGTCGGCCATGTGACCTGGCCAGCCTCAGGCGGTCGCAAGCATGCAGCAGGGCTTCTCGGCAGCAAGGCCTGGCAGTGCGCGCCGAGATCAGCTATGTCATGATCAAGCCTGACGGCGTGCAGCGTGCCCTGGTTGGAGAGGTACAGTGCTTTTTGAACCGAAGCTCAGGCTGATCTTGCAAACGCTCGAGCACGTTGCACTGTAACTTACGCATGCCGCATGCAGCCGTCGGCAGCGGCAGCCAGCATGATCGGGCTGCTTTGCGAAACTTGACTCTCGACAGGCACTGCCCACACTCGTTTACGTGAGATGGCGGCGACAATAGAATTTAGACGTCGTGCCGACGCATTGCATCGCCAGGGAAATGCCATCTGGTGCGGGCCATCATTCACAGTGCGTGCTACATTCGCCCTGCCTCTCCGCAGGCTCTACTTCGCACTCGCATTCGGCTCGGTCGATTCAAAGCCGACACGACCTGCAGCATCCCCAGCAAAGCGCTGGCTTCACAGAAAGCCCTCGGGTATCTGACGCACAGGTCATTTCGCGCTTTGAGCGCAAGGGCTTTCGGCTGGCGGCGCTCAAACTCGCCGTACCGGAGCGGTCTTTGGCAGAGGAGCACTACAAGGACCTGTCCTCTAAGCCCTTCTTCCCCGACCTCATCGACTACATCACCTCCGGCCCCGTCATATGCATGGTGAGACGATGAAGGGGAGGCGGTTGGTCTGACACCGCGGTTGCGTGGGGAATGCTGCCACGTACTGCCCACATGGTGGCCGGCTGCAGAAACAGGAAGCATCCCAGAGCTTGCAGTGTGTTCTTCTGGCACGACCGACCCCAGGCTGCTGTCGGGCTGGGGTTGCCCATGGCCATTCTGCCAGCGTGCTGCCGCCCTGAGTGCCGGCTGCGCCTGGTTAGGTATGTTGTCACAGTCTTGAAATGAAAAGTTTTGGTGGTCCACCGCAAGTGTGGGCGGGAGGGTGTTGTGGTGTCCGTTCAGCAAGCGGACTGCCGAGCCGGACTTCTCACTGCGCCATCACATTGCATGAACATTTATCATCTCATTTCCCTGGCGCAGGTGTGGGAGGGCGAGGGCGTGGTGGCCTCCTTCCGCAAGCTGGTCGGCGCAACCGACCCGCTCAAGGCGGAGCCGGGCACCATCCGCGGCGACTTCGGCCGCGTCACCGGCCGCAACATCGTGCACGCCAGCGATAGCCCCGACAACGGCGAGCGCGAGGCTGGTGAGTGCTCAGGGAGCATGCCGGCCCTGCAAATGCCAGAGTCGTGCTCCTGAACCTTCGCGGTGGCGGCATGCATGTGCGGGTTTGCGCAGCTGTGGGTCTGGGCCACATTGTTGGCCGTCATTGGGCTCGTGCTGTCGGCTTTGCCCGTCCTCATGCCCGTGGTGTATTCGTCCAACTGATTTGCTGATCGCAAGCAGCCCTCACATCACGTTCTGATGTCCATGCAGGTCTCTGGTTCAAGGAGGGCCTGCCCTCGGACTGGACACCGACTATCAGCCCCTGGCTGGTGGAGTGAAGGGACACCGCTGCGAAGCTTCTCAGCAGTGTCTTGGCAGACCAGTTGATGGCAGCGGCAACAGAGGTCCTTGCCTTGACTCGGAGCGAGCATTTGTGGACACCTGTGTCATCTGCTGGCTGATGCACCACTCGTGGCACCATGGCCTGGCTGGTCGGTGTCCAGTAGTTTATCCATTGCGCCGCCGCCAAGTCCCGCTAGACACAATGATTTAGGAAAGCCTGAGGATGGTGACTTTGTAAATACTGGTGGTCACTGTCGGAGCTCTGACATGATACCAGGACAACCTTGTTGCTATGCACCCGCGCGCTCCTGGCGACTGTGTAGCGGTACTTCACGATGTCCCACTGCCGCGCAAGCTTTGCAAGCCCGGCGGTCCACTGGTACAGCTGATAAACTGATGTGAGCATGACTAACCCCTGACTTGACATAACGGCCACATCCGGTGGAATAAACCACAATCGCTGATCATCACACAACCAACTTCTGTCCTGCAGATAATATGTCCAACTGACAGTCACCCATCACGTCCAAACCACTTGAATATGCCTTTCCTGAAAACGCACACTGATCACAGCAGACGTAGCTTCCACATGGTGCCCATACATCCTGATGTCGACAGCTGAATGCCTTGCGTGACAACCATCCACGACGCCAGACTGCCGTCCTCCCAGACCCTCACACTCGAGTGGGTCAACCTCCAGAGCGCGATCGCCAGCCCACGCCGTTGCGTGCGAGGTTGGGCCGGAGCTCAGCAGGCGCCCACCGCTGGCTTGGCGCTCGCCGGGCCCAGCCACGAGTAGCTCGCCGGCGGCAGGCTCAGGTCCGCTGCCGGTCAGAGGAGGCTTGGCCGTCAACGCGATGTGTGAGCCAAGTGGAAGCACAGCGAGTGAATGCAACTATTTATGCACAGCGCGACAGTGCAGTGCCTGAGGGATCAGCATGGATGGGCAGCAGGTGGACATCGTGGGGATCCGTCCGTCAATCTCCAGGCCCTCCCAGCAAGCCGCCGACAGCGGCAGCAGCGGCGGGAGCGCCCAGACGCATGGGTTCCTTGCGGGGTTGTTGCCGGGTGGGGCGGCAGCGCGCCTGTGGACTGCCAGGTGTCGTCCGCAGGCCCGTAGCCGCGCCACCGCACACGCCACTGGCGCTCGCTGGGCGGTCCCCCACAGTCCACCAGCCCCTCAACCTGCACCACGGAGGCCTGATCAGAAGCCAATCTGCGGCATTTTATTTGCGTAAACACCAGGCTTTCGTCGGCATAATGCCATTCGCCCAGGCAGCGCTGGTTGAACTCCCTCACATCAGCAGATTTCCTCAGGCCCGAGACAGGAAACGTCCGTCTTCACGGTCTGCAAGTCCAGCTCAGAGCACACCCTCCCAGCTCATAGCACAAGACACCTTCCCGCCGCCAGCAGCTGCCCAGCCAACGATGCAGAAAAGGTTGATGTATCAACCCAATTCCATGTCACGTCCCAAGGGTGAGACTGGCAGTCAACGCGAAGCAGCTCACCACATAGATCTCCTCGCCTTCCTCTGTGCACTCCACTGGGCCCGGACGGGACACCTCGCCGGCGGCGTCGCCGCCGCCGGACCGCCTCCTCGGCGCTGCCGCCGCCGCCGGCGGTTTCGTCTGCCGCGGCGCCCGCTGCTTGCGCGGCTGCTGCCGCCTGGACGCCGACGTGGCCGCCCGGCCGGACGCGGCGGCGGCGGGAGCGGCGCCGCCTGCTCGCGCTGGCTCCTCGCCAGGCTGCGCGCAGGGCGGCAGCCGCAGCGCCTTGGCGCCGAGCCGAACCAGCGGGTCAGCGTTGTTGGTGATGCGCTTGGGGCGCTGCGACTTGGCCTGGCAGCCGTCGTGGCCCGCCCGCGGCTTACGCTGCGCCATGAAGTCGCTGACCTGCGCGTCAGGAATTTAGGGTTTAGGGTTCCACTGCTGTGTGACATCCTGCCGGCACCCACCTGCATCTGGCGCCTGGCTCATCTCGGTGGTGTCCAGATGCGGTTGACACCTTGGCTGCAATGAAGCAGGCTGAACAATGGTCATGGCGGTTGGAACAGACAGGTGGACCAACTACGTACAAGAGGTCAGCTACACACCTGCGCCTGGCGGCTGGCGGCCGGCCATGCGGCGGAAGGCGACAGCGAGGTCCGCGCCCGCTTGGGCGATTCCGCCGCGCTGGCGGCGGCCCCCGCGCCGCTGTCCGCCTCCTCTGCCCGGCTGCGCTTTGAAGGCAACACCGCAGCCGCCACTGGCGACGCCACCGCGCCTAGGCCTGCACTGCTCCCATCATCAGCGTCCGCGCCGCTGCCGGCCCCAGCCGGGGACGCGCCGCCGACCGAGTCGCCCCGCGCCTGCTGCCCCAGGCTCAGCGACGCCGGCTGCGCCGGCGMCSGCGWGCGAGGCGGTTGGGCGCCGCTGCAGCCGCCGCTGCCGCTGGAGCCGTTCGAGCATGTGCGCGTACAGCCACCGTCGGGAGGCCCGTCCTCGGATCCGCAGGCCGCCTCGTCGCCCGGCGGCGGCGGCGCCGTGGCGCGCAGCACGGGGTCGGTCTCGTAGTGCGCGGCACGGAACACGTGCACGCGGATGCGGCGGGGCGACACCACCTCCCACACCACTGCATCTCCCACCTTGAGCGCCTGTGCGGCACTAGAGCTTGCACCTCTGGCCGTCGTGGCCTCCTCGGCAGCTCCCCGCAGGGCAGGCAGGAGCTGTGCGCCGGGGCATGCAGACAACCTGCCCTCGGCCGAAGGGAGCCGCAGGTGGTGTCGGGTGCCTGCCGTGGCTTGTGTGTGTCCATGACTTGATGGACATGAGAGCGCTGGCATTGCACGGCTGTCGAGGAGAAACCCCGAAGCAGCGCACCATGTCGATGGAGAATCCGCGCCACATGCCGGAGAAGCCGGCGCCGCCGACCTTGCCGCGCGGCAGCCACACCACCGTCCAAGTCGCCGGCCGGCTGTCTGGATCGGCAGACTGCGAGAAGGATTCGGCAGGCATTGGCCTGCTGTGTGATGGTGACACAGTGCGTCCGTGTTGCGTTGGCGCTGTGCATAGGCTGTCTTGCGGAGCCATCCGCCTGCAAGCGGATGCTGCAGGGACGCCGCCACTTCAGGCTGCTGTCGCGCCCGCGATGCGGGTCTCCAAGCCCAGACGTTGCGGCACGGGGCCGTGCGCCAGATACTGCGAGATTCCATCGAAAGGACGCACGCTGAAGTCGTCCCAATTCACTCAGGTGCAGGTGTCTGTCGTCTCATAAGCCACCTCCACTTTGTCCATGCCAATGTGTGGCACGAGTTCCTGTGCAGGTTTGGGGTTTAGGGTTTAGGGTTTGGGTCGAAAGGTTGCATGCAGAATATTGCGCTGGTGGGTTGCGAACGTGGCAGCAGATGGAGTTTTGCATGCAGTCGCATGTCAAGTCGTCGTGACAGGCAGTGCACTGGCAGCACCCCGCCGCACAGCCGCGAGATGCTGCAGAAGGGTCATTCAGGAGCGGATGGGGCCCACCCTCGGGGCCTGCATCCAGTACCCGCCGCTGACCATGCTCTGCGACAGCACCTGCACGCACCTCTGAAAACGAAATTTGCCCGCTGCAGGGTGGTGGGCGAGCTCCCATTTTGCAGGAGGTGCCGAGCAGGGCGCAGGTGGACGCTTTGCACGCTGGTCACAGGGGAGGCACAGCGCGAGCCAACGGAGCCGAATCACCAGTGCAATCACACGCATAACGGTGCGGAATGAAGAGCACCTTGCAAGCGGCGGGGTTCTCCAGCCGCAGGCACAGCTCATCGCCTGCCTGCGCCGCGGCATCCAGCGCCACCCGTGTGTAGCCCGGGTCGACATGATCCGGTACCACGTGATTGCTGATCCGGGCCCTGCAAGGCAAGGCAACGCAAGCTCAGTACGTACTGCAGTGCTGTGGCGCAAGCAGAGCTGCATGTGGATTGGAACAATGGGGCATTGGCGCGCCGGCGGTCGTCTCCAGCAGGCGTGAGCACTCGAGCAGAGTTCTGAGGGCGCGTTTTGCTGAAGGTCGGCTCGGGGTCGCACTTCAAAGCTCAAGCATTCTTGAGTGATCGCCAAGTCAGCAGATGTTTTGCTGGTGTCGGCTCAGCCAAGCCGTACCTGCGGAAGATGCAGCGACCGCCGCTGTGCTGCTCTGCCATAGTCGCGTGCAGTTGTGTCTCTCTGTACGTAGGCGCCGGCTTGTCTGCTGCCCTGCGCGACAGGGGCGGGTGGGCTCGTCCGCCATCATGCATGCGCCTCTCCTTCCCACGTGTTCGAAGATGACCTTGTCAACGAGGCCAGCAGCATCAGGGGAACCATGCGTAGGGTACCTCGCAGATCTTCTGGAGGGCTCCACAGTCCTGCGGGCTCGCGTCGGCCTGCAACTATATAGAGTCTGAGTGATCGATTTTAGGACATGATCTGCGTGTCAAGGTGATCTGATGTCGGGTGCACACCCGGCAAGCAATGCGCATCGGTGCAGGATTAGTTAACATGCACCAACATGAAGAAAGCAGGGCCTCATCACACGTAGTAGCACCTGTTTGCAGTGACGCGGGGGCACTGATGAGGGGTCGGAATGACTGACTTCGCAGCTGCCAGCAGCCCAACTCTCTAGCATCATGCACTGGTTCTCCATGATTCTCGCGTGCCGCTGCGCCTCGTACGCGTTGTCATCCAGGGCGGTCATGCCTGCTGACCCCTATTTTGCCCCCCGGATGATCCGATCGCGACAAGCAATTTCGAGCTCGCTGGTGTCAGGACTGCGAACCCTTACAGGAAGAACGCCGGATCAGATTGAAATAGCTCTTTTCGTGTGAGAGCTGCGCAGCGGTGCACCCAAGCGACTTCGGCTGCCGAGGTTAGTCACGGGACACTCTCAGGCTTCCGAGACGGCAAAATTCTGATCGTCTCAAAGCCCCTATCGTGATTAGGCACGTTTGAAAGTGTGAGGGGTCGCCACTCGCGCTCAACTCCGGCATTCATCGGAAAGCTATCCAGCGCCTCACACCCCCGGGCAGCCAGGTACGCCCGCAGCCGCAGCCGGAGCCAGCAGCCATGTCAGGCAAGGGAGCCAAGGGCCTGTCAGGCAAGGGAGCCAAGGGCACCATCACAGGCGAGAAGAAGGGGGACAAGAAGAAGCCCATCTCGCGGTCCGCGCGCGCCGGCCTGCAGTTCCCCGTCGGTCGTATCCACCGTCTGCTGAAGGTGAGCTTGCGTACGAGCTTTCTGTAGCCAGTGGCAGCGGCAGGCCGATTCACAGGCTGCTAGTCCAGGCACAAGAGGGCTTGCCTGCAACTCTCGAATGGCCGCTGGCTGGCTGTCCCACCGCCGGGGCGCCACAGCCCCTGTCACCATTCGGCAGTCGGCAGTGTGACTGGCAACTGCGAGTGACGGGGCTGCGTGGGAACAGCCACGGTCCGACAGCCTGACGTTTGGATTGGTTGTTACCTGGGGTGAATTTCTTGTAGGCGCGCGTCACCTCCAGCGGCCGTGTCGGTGCCACAGCCGCCGTCTACTCTGCAGCCATCCTCGGTGAGAGCGCCTCGTGCGGTTGGCTGCGGCGCTGACCGCGATGTTTGTGCTGCTCCACCAAATTCAAAAGAAGTGCTGCTTGTGTCTCGCCTTCTGCACAGGCCGCTGCTGCTGGCGGCATGCGCTCCTGCATTTCAAAACTACAGTCTTTGCCTCCTGCTCCGCGCTACGACTTCAATGGGCCGGTCAGAACTTGGTCTGCCTGCACTTGGTCTGCCTGTGGGAGTCCAAACTCGAGGCGCAGCCAACACACAAGCACCACGATCTGCTTTCTGACGTTGCAACGGTTGCCATGCCATGCAGAGTACCTGACGGCCGAGGTGCTGGAGCTGGCGGGTAACGCCTCCAAGGATCTGAAGGTGAGCCGCTTTGCATGCTCGCCTCGCGGTGGTGGTCTCCTGTGGCGCCCCCTGGCGCAGCACCTGTGCTTCACAGTCTTCCTGGAGGCGTTATGGTCTCGATGCACAGGTTTTCCTGCAGATTTGCCCTTTCGCTGGCAGATCGAGTCGAGCATGGCAAGGTTTCACGGTGATGCTCGAGCTGACCTGCCGGCCCTGTTCCTGCTCAACAGGTGAAGCGTATCACGCCCCGTCACTTGCAACTCGCCATCCGTGGTGACGAGGAGCTTGACACCCTCATCAAGGTGGGGGCAGGCCTGTCACTCGCTGTTAAACCCTTTCAGTCTGCCACAAGAGCAGCAGCAGCAGCGCTTCTGCAGCATGAACACTATTCAGTGAGCGCCTTGTTGTCGACTTGCAAGGTTGACCAATCGTTTTGTCATGCCGCCCATGCCACTTGCTGATGTTCCTGTCCCTGTTGCAGGCAACCATCGCGGGCGGTGGTGTCATTCCCCACATCCACAAATCCCTCATCAACAAGGTGTGGCAGCCTGACTAGTGTCTCTGCGCGCACGCTGCCGCAGGCTGACATGTCATGATGCATCCGACCATGCCCGTTCTTTCAGTAAGCTTGAATCGCCTGCTGATGTTGTGCCTCCGCCTGTCTGCAGGTCGGCAAGAAGGAGTAGGGCTCATATCGCTGGAAAGACCGCTCCACGTGGTTGCTGCGGCGCCAATGAGGAGTGAGACTTGACTGCCATCCCTTGTCTGACGACGGACGCAGCTGAAGACCCCCTGCCAAGGCCGCACTTGACAGACTGCATAAGCTTGCAATGTCGTGGTCTGGAGTTTGAGTTGCTTGGTTTCGAATGACTTTGCTTGTACACAATCCTTCGAACAGCGCGCAAAGGCTGTGGGACCTGCTATTGGCACGTGCCCTCTGAACAAATGTGACCCCGCTGAAAGCAGTCAAATGCTGTGCCAGCCGGCTGCACGGTAATCTTCTGTACATCTTGCACTTTCTCTCGATTCTGGTGCCTCCACAACGCGCAAATGGATGTGCAACCAATCGGACGTTCGCAAGCGAACATGGGCATTGGCTGATTGCTGGACTAGGCGGCAGCAGCATTGGACCCAGGGTGGCGCAGGGGCACCCAGGGTCAAATCCTCTTTGACAGAAGAGCGCCGAGGCACGCCCCTGGCACCTTCTGCCAACTGAACTTGAGGACCAGGTACCCGGAAACGCTGCAAGAATACCTGTGGAGCGTCGCTGAATGGCCCGCAACCGGCGATCTTCGACAAACCGTTTCGAAACATCCCGTAACACCGAATTTCGGCCAAAAGCAGGCAAGCAGCCATCTCGTTCACCTCTGCTGGTCTCGAATTGTGTAGATGAAGTTGACATCGCAGGCCTCAATTTCATATTAAAGTGGGAAGGTGCACGCCTGCGTGATCAGCCGTGCTGTGCTCCGACTTGACCTCGCCACGTGCGTGTTGCCGGCAATGCAGACATCTGCCGGACGCAAATCACAACACAAGGAGCCGCATCCGACCGACGTCGCCTCAGTCCATGCGAGAAATATTCACCCACCTCCATGCGGGCTGCAGGGGGTGTCGGTAATGTGCCGCCAGGCGCCGGGTGCTCCGCAATGGCGACCGCAGCCTTGGCGTGCACCCTGCACAGACTGGGACCCGGCGATGCCGCAGCCGACGTCGCCTTCAACCTCAGCCAGCTCTTCGCGCAGCATGGAAATACACTGAGCATCGGGCGCAGGGATGTCGCAGTTGTGCTGAGGCGCCCTGCAGTCGGTGGTGCCGCGTCCGCTGACCTTTACAACCACGTCAGCTGCAGCCACGCCATCTTTTCGTTAGTGCACGGCGGCGGCGCCACGACGCTGACGATTGCCGATGCCGGCTCGTCGCACGGCACCTTTGTCGGTGGCCGCCGGCTGCCGCCGCACCAGACGCGGGCGCTGGCGGACGGCGACATCGTCAGCTTTGCAGACGGCCCGACCATCAAGATCCTGCCGGGCAGCAGTGGAGCCAAGGCGCGTAGGTCCTCCTGAACACAGGGGACTCCAGGCGGATTGCTTGGTTGCCTTTGCAGCGCTGGCGATACTGCCCAAAGCCACGTCGCAGGCCCTACTGTCGCAGTCCTTATCAAGTTGTACAACCGTGGGTGATCGTTGTTACTGAAGTCGTAGCAATCGTCCACCACCATCCTCCTACATGACCCGTCGCCATTCCACATGCGCAGGGCCGCCCCAACACATTTGCCTTCGTGCTGCGCAACGTTGCGGCGCTGTCGCCCATCGACTTGGCGGCAGAGCCGAGCTTCATCTCGCTCGACGACACCGTTCCGGTGCCGGCCGTCCCGCCGGGCACCCCCTCCGAGCAGGCACAGCCTTCATGCCTCCCCCCTGGGCTTGCCCTCTGCAGCTGCCCTTGCTGTGGTTCCCTTCTGCTTTTCTGCTGGCTGTCCAGCAGCTTGCAACGTCTCACATGCTGTGGCGTGTCGTGTGCGGCTCCCGGTGCCTCCAAGGGCTGAGTACAACTTTTTCCTGAGCCAATGTGCTCCTCACCATGCTAGCGAGCAGCCACACATGCTACCAAGCGCAAGCATCGGCGACGTCCAATGCTGGACAGCAGTTCTAGCTCCCCTCAGCGGATGCGCCCTGCACACGCAGGGCGTCCATAGGGGCGCAGACGCCGGAGAGCAGGACGTGATTTCGCCGCTGGCCACGGTGCCGCGGCTGCAGCCCCCGTCCGCCGACGCAGCGCCGGCCAGCCCGCCGGCGCAGCCGGCCTCTGGCGCCGCGGCCGGCCTCGCGTCGGAAGCGGCGGCGGCACAGCCGACAGGCCGCGGCAGGTCCAGGACCGCTGCTGCTGCCGCCGTGCCGGCGGCTGCGGCGGCGGACGGCGGCGGCGGCCATGAGGGCCCTGCACATGAGCCAGGCAGTGGTCCGGAGGACGCGGCAGTGGCGGCCGCCGGCGCCGCGGCCCCCTTCCCGCCCAAGTGGCCTCCGGGGTCGCCGCTCAAGGAGTCGAGGTTTAAGGCGCGCAAAGGCGCCGGCCGATCGACGCGGTCCTCGGCGGCGGCGGAGGCGGCGGAGGCAGCGGCGGCGGCCTCCGGCGACGCTGGTGCGGCWGCGGATGGCGGGGCGGCGGCGGCAGCCGCGCCGGCCGCCGTCGATGTCGTGGCAGCCGCCGCGGCGGCCGGGCCTCGCCGGACCGGGAGGCATTCAGACGCCGCCGATGCCACGGCGCCGGCCGCCGCAGGCGCAGCTGCGGCAGGCCAATCCGCCCCTGCTGCAGGTCTGCAGATGCTCCATGCAAAAGATATGGGCAGCGCATCCCCTGCTCAGTGCTTTCGCTGCGTGTCTGCTGATTCTGCAGTGGTCCGCTGCCGGGCTGCCTTCTACAGCTGCACGGTCCGTAGCCTCCGGCACCATATCTGCTTGGCCAGACGAGGCAAGATGGAACGCCGTGTCTGACCGTTCATTGTTCATACTTGCATGCACAGGCGTAGCGGCGGCGCCCAGGAGGCAGCTGCAGCCGGCGCGCAAGACTTCCGGCGGCGGCAGCGGCGCTGTGACGGCTTCGGCAGGCGGCGCCGCCGCGCCGCTGCGGCGCAGCCGCGCAAGCGCACGACCGGCGCGGCGGCTGGCGGCGGCGGTGCTGACGACGAGGCAAGGTGCGTCTGCTTCCGCTGCGACGACGGTCCAACGACAATCAGGTGCCGCTCGCCTTTGCAGCCTCAAGTGCCACAAGCCTGGCGCTGGCCGCCATTCTGGAACCTGCAACCGCCGCTCTGCGACCGCCAAGAGACTGGCACCAATACTCGAAGCCGTGAGGCTCCTGTGCCTCAGGGGAAGCTTGCTTGTGCACTTCGGCTTTCGTCACCAGTCTGAGCAGTCCCTGTCGACCCACAAGATTCGACAGCAGCTGCGGCAGCACATGGCTGCGACTGCCGTCAGCGCAGATGGAGTGGATATGAGAAGGAATCTGCCATGCCCAGTGTCCAGAGAAGCTCCGCAACCCTTCTGCTGGATTGTCAATCTGCATTCGAGGTCGGTGTCGCAGCGGCCCGGTCTGCGGTGCTCTGAACCCTGATTCTTCGGCCACCTGTGGCGCAGCCCGCCCAAGAGGGCGAGGGCACTTCCGGCGGCACTCCCAGAGGTCGACATTCCGGAGGCAGTGGTCGACCAAGAGGTGCGGCAGTTGTGCGATGGTTGAGTGTCTAGCATCTACACGCTGCTGTTCTGACAGCTCTGTCGTGTCATCATCCCGGGGG
Organism: Deuterostichococcus epilithicus; assembly: GCA_033439295.1. Taxonomy (NCBI): domain Eukaryota; kingdom Viridiplantae; phylum Chlorophyta; class Trebouxiophyceae; order Prasiolales; family Stichococcaceae; genus Deuterostichococcus; species Deuterostichococcus epilithicus. Next base: position 374,019 of record JAVTLE010000014.1, on the reverse strand, counting down.
GCGACAGTCCACAAGGAAGTGCTACGAACAGCTGGGAAACTAGGAGCTGACAACCCAGTCCGGAACTGCACAGCAATTTGCCTCGGCCAACCCGCTGCCTTGCCACCTCCTTCCAGGCATATCAGGCAGTCGATGATGCCGAAGCCTGCAGGCCCCAGCTCTGTGAGGCTGTCAGCCCCACCATATTCCTAGCTGCTGCATGCACGCTGCATCGTCCGGATGATACACACGTTTCTTCCCTGAACATCTCTAAACATCCACACCCGCGCTCCGTGCTGTCGTGCGCAGACAGTGTATACGCCCGGCGCCGAGCCGTGGCGCGCCTGCGGCCTGCCGGTCAACCTGCAGCAGGACCTGGCGCCCACCAAGGTGGATGCGCTGCACGAGTGCCAGCGCAACTACTACAACAAGTACCGGCTGGTGTGTTCAATCAGACTCCTAAACCTGAAACCTTCCTCCTAAACCCTGAAAACCATTATTGTCGTGCTGCCGCCCTCCAAAGTGGGCGCGGTGCATGAGCGCCGGCGCAACGACGAAGAACAGTGTACCGCCAGGTGCGCCGTCCTCCCAGGAAGCCCACATCGAAGACCTTGTGCCAACCCTGCAGACTCATCATGCATCCATCGTGCTGGTGCTGCCGGCGGCATCCGCATTCTGGAGAGGGCAGTTCAACGTGCGGGCTGCAGAGAGGGCGCACTACAGGCCAGCTGCCCGGAGCCACAGCCAGACAGCAGGGAACTTCGGGGCACTGTGTAGCACAAGTGTGACACATGCGGCAGGCCATGTCACGATGTCAACATGCCTGGCGTCTGTGCCACGGCGGGCGCAGCAGAGCAAAGGCGGGGCGCTGCAAGGACGATAAGCGCTCGGTTCCGACAACAGGAAGTTCACACCTCTGACAATATCCCAAGGCTCTGTGATGACAAGTCCTTGGAACGCTGCATTCCTGCTGTCGGAATTCCGGCCGCGTCGCCTCCTCTGGTCGGCGCAGGCGCGTGAGGGCTGGTCGCCGCTGCAGGGACAAGGGGCACCGCGACGACAGGCCATGTTGCGGTGCCGTGCGGCGCAGTTGCTTGTGTCTGTGCCGCTGCAGGCGCAGGAGAGCGGGGCGGCGCGCTGCAGGGACGAGAAGCACCCCGACGACAAGCCGTGCTGCGATGCTGCTGTGTTGCTGCGTGGTGCTGTGCGTCACATCCGCTTGTCTCTCGTGCCTCCGCAGGCGCAGGAGAGCGAGGCGGCGCGCTGCAAGGACAAAAAGCACTCCGACGGCAAGGCCATGAGCCAGCGGCCGGACCGCGTGGCCCAGACCATGATGAAGGAGGCGGGCCTGGCGCTGACGGTCGGCAAGGTGGTCGGCCACTTCCCCGGCGTCGCCGTGGCGGGCAAGTGAGGGTTCTCCGTTCCTCAGGGGATGTTGCCGTTGTTTCTCCCTGGGATGCGAGGCGCTGCGGCGGGCCTGGTAGCGGTCTGGGAGCGGACAGCACTGGGTGCCGCTTGTTTCTGCTGTGCAGTGCCTCGCAGTCGAAGCCCGAGCCCGGCCGCAGACGTGTCTCGAAGCCGACTGCTCTCCGCCGCAGGTTCTACACGCGCGCGGAGATTGCGTGCTGCAATCTGCACTTCCCGCCGCTGGCGGGCATCGACTTTGTCAGCGGCGCCAGCAAGGAGCTGTTCCGCCTGGCGCGCGACGTGTCCTTCGCGACTTCTGTCATGGTGTCCGGCTGCTACGCCGACAACCACGACCGCGGCAACGAGCTGTGGTACACCGGTGCGCCTTTTTGAGGTACAAGTTTCATATCACACAATCATGTGGCGTCTGACAGCCGCAAGCGTCATGGTGGCGGGGTGCTGCGACAACCACAACCGCGGCGACGAGCCGTGGGACGTTGATCATCCTTCTCGGCTCCAGCAGACATGTTGTGAGACAGCACTGTGGATGCATGTCCCTCACAGCACGATTGAGCACTCAGGGCCAGCCGCCCGCGCCGACAAGCGGCCCACTCGAGCGGCTGCGCCGCAGCTCGACAAAGGGCCCCACACACCTGCCGTCTGCCGGCTGAACACTGGCTACACAGCCTTGCCCAGCGACTGGCGCCATGGCACGCCCGAGATTGGGTATAGGGTGGCTGAGGAGGGTTACAGTCTCATGCAGCGCCTGCTTGCTGGCTGTTCAAACAAATTCCCAACCTGCACCCGCAGGCCAGGGCGCCAACGACCTGCTGGGCAAGAAGAACCAGGTCGCGGACCAGATCCTCAAGTTCGGCAACCTGGCATTGGTGCGTAGCACACCCCTTCAAACCCTGAACCCTGAACCCTGCAGCCCTCCCCCTTCTGCTTCGGTTTGCTCCTGTGGCGTGAGGGCGTACAGGGCATTCGCAAGTCACCGGCCATGCCAGTCAGCACCGCAGCTGCTGCCCGCAGTGCATGCCCCAGCAGCCTGTGCAGCCCTGCGCCGCTGGCTGATCATGGCTTCATGCCCGTCTGGCTGGAGATGGGCTGTGTGCGTCACATGGGTTGCATGTCGCACGAGCACCGTGTGGAACGTGTGCCTGGAGGCTAGCGCACAAGGCCCCCAAGCCTCCAGCCACCAGGTTCAGCCACAGTGCTCGTGACACCCACCGCGCAATCCATATTGAAGCAGTGCACCCCACCCCGACACCGAGCACGGCCGAAGCGCTGCTGGCGGCGACCCTCGCTCGCCTGGGTTGTCCCGATGATGCTTGTCCTGCTCCACGTCCTCTTGTCAGCAGCACCTCCAGCATTTCTTCCCCTATTCTTCAATGGATTATGATACTGATAGTAATGTTGATGATATAGACACTGTCCCCTCACTAAGAAAATGAAAACCATTCCTGGCGATAATGTAACAGGTAATAAAAATAAAAACTGGTGCAGGTAGGCAACATGCGGCTGGGCATCCCGGTGCGCGTGACCCGCAACAACGCGGACAAGGACACCATGTACGGCCACGTGTTCGTGTACGATGGCCTCTACGACGTGGTGCGGCTGCGGCGCCCTGCATCGCACACTAGTATCAGTCATGTTGCGGTTTTGTGGGGAAACAAACCTAGTGGTCGAGCTCAGGTGCCCTGGCACACGACAGACTTTGGGGGGAAGTGCCGCTGTCAATCGCGGCAAGGTCGCAAGGTGCTAGGGGGCTGCTGCCAGCAATGACGCCCAGGGTCCAATGCGATAGCTGATGGCGAGCGCTACTCACTCATAGTAGACCACTGGCACCGCTGCCCCACCTGCTTTCCAGGCGAACCTGGGAGTCTGGAACACCGGCTGGCGTCAGGCGCTGCCAGTGTGTTTCTGCCCGATCCTTGCGGCTGCTGGCTTGCAAGCGTCCTGGGCAGCTGCAATGAATTCAGCGGGCTTCAAGTAAGACCAGTGGCGTCAGCCTGCAACATTGTTTGCCGCCAGGTCAAGTACACGCAAGAAAAGGGCAAGGAAGGCTTCAGCGTCCTCAAGTACCTCCTACGACGGCGGCCTGGCCAGGTAGGAAAAGTTGCATCTTGGCGTTCCTCTTGTGTGTGACAGAAGTTGCAGCTTGGCGTTCCTCTTGTGTGAGCCAGTCGTGTCTCTTGCCCTCTCCCTTCGAGTGCCTGCCAGTGAGCTGCTGTTATGCATGATGTGTCGCAAGCTTGCGACTCCATCCTGGGCTGCCTTTTTGGTGTCGGTCCCAAGTGCTGTCCAGCGGAACGAGGCACCATCATCAACGGTGGTCTGTCCTCTGCAGCGACAGCCTCCTGATCTGCGATGCAGGGGCCGCTGCTGACCCGGGCGGTGCAGTTCGGCGGCGGCAGCGCGCCGCGCAACCTCAGCGCACTCAGCCGCCCCGGCATTATCGACACCGACATCTCTGGCGGCCTGGAGAGGATCCCGGTGCGCCTCCACACCTCACAAACCAAACACGCCTCAGCTGCCGATTTTGTGTCAGCAGGAACGCCGCACATGTTTGCTCAGGCATCACCGGGGGTGGCGCGAGCATGCGCAAGGGATGCTTGCATTCCTTTGGCCGGCTTGAGAAACCCCCGGTGGTGCCTTGCATGTGCCGAAGAGCACCCTCGTGGTGCCTGCACGCACCCTGCTGGCACGAACGCAGCACCAATCTTTCTGTACACCTCCTCCGCAGCATCCCTGCCGGCTGGGCTCTGTGCACGTCGCACATCACATCCCACACGCTGATCTTACTGTAGACTCTGTATTCCACAGTACTGAATACTCTATGGGTTCATCGCAGGTGCCAGCGTGCAACGAGGTGGACCACCAGCCGCCGCCGTGCTCCGACCTGGCGCGCATGCCGTCGCAGGCGCAGTGCCGCGGCGTTGCCGCACACCCCCGCCCGTGAGTGCTGCCGCTGCGCATCGTGCTGGCTCGTGCCTCGATTGTGACGCGTCAAAGCTCGTCCGTGATGCCGGAGCTGCCACCGTGATGCCCGGATTGTGTGATGCTGCGTGCAAAGGGTGCCATGTTGCTGCTCCTGAGCGGCTGCCGCCATTAAGCGCGCAACTTGATGTCGTGTGTTGATGCATGCCGGCTTCCAAACCGATATCTGCTCTCCCATCACCCGCAGGCAACAGTGGCGGCCAACAGCGCGGTACATCACGGACATGGAGCTGCCTCCCGGCGTCAGCTGGTGCGCGTCCCGCAAGCAGGGCACCGCGCTGTGGCAGGGCAGCCTTTGCGGCGACATCCACGCACTCGAGCGTCTGCCGTGATGGTCAAGTGGGGCAGGCTGTGCACGATTTGTGGCAGAGCCAGCTGCCATGGCACACCCTGGCCGAAAGAGGCAGCTGACAGGCGTTCTGATGGCTCGCAGGCCGCCGGCGCCTGTGGTGCCCGCGCAGTACCGCGGCAAGGACCCACACGCCTGGCTCAAGGTGCTCAACCGCGGCAAACTGCCCTACATGCCCAACAAGGGTGCGCCCGCGTCCGGCTCCCTCCTTGCGCATGTCCCGCTGTTCCCCTGACACCTTGACAATGGCGCAGGCCGCCCGCTGGTGCCCAAATTAACACTGCGATCACCCGCTCGTGGGGCGACCGCCCTCCCGCACAGCAGCGCTCCTGCGCAGCCCTCCCGTGCAAAGCCGACGCGGGCGCGACGGGGATCCAACAACCCAACAGATGGGTTTGTTCCTGCACGCGCGAAGCACCTCAGCTGGCGCCTTTCCTGCCCCTGCCCCGCAGGCAACAAGCCGCCGACGCTGGTGGACTGCCAGCGCATCGTGTACGAGTGCGGCCCCTGGAACACAGCCTGCCCGGATGGCGGCGGCTGCCCCCAGCGCCTCTCGCAGCAGGTGCCCGCTGTAGGCACCCGACCGTCAACCGATCGCCCGCCTGCTGGTTCCTGCACACAGCTGCTCCGTGCGGCTCCCGGAACTCATGGCAGGTGCAAGGACAGGCAAGCCGGCTGGGCTCAACGTGTGTGGCGCTCGGCCGCAGGGGTTGCGCTTCCGGCTGCAGCTGGAGCACACACGGCACTGCGGCTGGGGCCTCACCTCCTGGGACACTATTCCCTCGGGCGCATTCGTGGCCATCTACTACGGCACGGTGAGGTCCGAGCGGCGCTCAGGGTGCAAAGCGCACCAGAGAACAGTGGTGACCCCAGAGGACGGATGGCAAACCCTCACAGCATCGGCGGCTTGTCGAGGGCCATGCTGGACCGTTCTGCTCGAATGCGCCCATGCAGGCCCAGGGAAGGGCTGTGTGTCACATCGTTGCAGGAATGCACCTGGTGTTTGCATGCTCGTGTTCGACAGTGATCATTTGCTCAATCAAGGCGCTGAGGCATTGCGAAGGTCGTAGCCTGTTCGGAGGCAGAGGCGATGCCCACACCGGCCACCTCGTACCTCGGGAACATCCCTGTGCATGTTTGCGGAATGGTAGCAGTACGACCAAATGAAGCTGGTGGTGCCGCGTTCAGGTAATGGTCTGCTCGGACGCGGAGGCGATGCCCACGGCGGCCACCTCCTACCTACTAGACCTGTGCCCCCGCACCGACTTCGATGCCGCCGGCCGGCGGCTGCCCGACGACGCGCTGGACAGGTGGCGACCCCTCCGATCCGGCGGGCGCAGCTGCCTTGGTGTGCGGTTTTCCGGTGTGACCCTAGCGCGCTTGAGGACACCGATGCCTCACTGTTGGCTGCGCGATTTGCGCGATGGATGGTGTGGCAGCGGCGCAAGGGACTTTCTGTGCTGCCAAGCGCGCCTGAAAACGTCGATGCCTCATCACTGGCTTTGTGTTCTGCGCAATGAGTTGCATGGCGGCAATTCTCGTGTGCCGTTCGAGCTTCGCGACCATGCCATGCAGTGGGCGCTTTACATGCTGTCTGGCGCGTGCAGCGACCCCCGGAACCAGCCGCTGCCGAAGTGGATCGTGGATGCGGGTCCCTGTGGCGGCGTCGCCCGCTTCGTCAACCACTGCTGCGACCCCAACTTGTTCGTGCAGCCGGTGCTGAGCCGCCACCACGACGAGGACCTGCCCTACATGGCGTTCTTCGCCAACTCTAACATCCCACCCTTCACGCCGCTCACGTGCGGGATCTCCTTGACGAATGACTGTGACTGTTCATCCGGGCCTCTGCATTGCAGAGGTTCGATCCCAGCGAGGGCCGCTCCTTGCCTCGGTGTTTCTGGCCGGAGCACTCAGCGCAGATCTGCCAGTGCAGCCCCCGCCACTCTTGCCACCATTGCGGCGCCCCTGCAGAGGACAGCGCATCCCCTCCAGAAGTCTGCCCCGTCATCAATCCTGATGACGATTGGCACGCCTGGGCGCAGCTTCGACTACGGCATCCAGTACGTGCAGCAGACGCTGAAGGGCCAGTGCCACTGCGGCGCCGCCTCCTGCGTGTCGGCGGCGCAGGCCGCCAGCGCCTGAGAATGGCGCAAGCCGAATGCCACGACAAGACGCACCTTGTCAACCCACTTTGAATCCGCTTGCCGATAGTCGCGCTGCCGGCGCTCGAGGCGCGCAGAGTCGCCGCGGCCAAGAATTTGATGGTGCCTCTGGGGTGGGCACCACCCCGGCAGTTCGATGGAGGCTGGCTTATACAAGCTGCCTTCGCCGACGGTCCAGCCAGCAGCTGATCAGCGCACACGACATATCAACTGTACTTTGCAGCATTGCCGTCTGTGGGTGTGCGGAAAGAGACGCAGGAGGAGAATGCCACAGGTGCTGTGAAACCCTGCCCCGGGTTTTGTGGCCCGCCGAAGCGGGTGTCCGCGTGGGTGGTGAGCCTTGTGGGTCATCAGCAACACTGAGGACTGGCTACGAGTCTTGCGAGTCCGACAGATATGCCTTTTGCAGGGTTGCTGTGGGACCGCCAGGTGTGCTGGTGATGGGAAGCATGTCTTGGGCAGCCTTCCAGTTGAGGTTGAAAGGCGAGCAGCCTTTCAACTCAGAAAGGGGAAGGAAGGCTTCCGACACGCAAGCACTTTTTGCGATTTGCGCGTCATCTTCTAGAATGTTCACGCATGCATCGCATCTGTAGGCTCGCGATTGCTCTGGGGGCCGTCAGGATTGCGGCGTGCTTCGCGGAGGGCGCCCATCGCGGCCACTACTGACAGCGGCCCTCCCCGTCCGACGAACATTCGAGACCATCTATCAGCGCCTATAGATCATGCAGCAGTGCAGCATGGCGTCCCGATGTCGTGCAGCTGGCACGCCGCATGCAGCGACCTCCCTAGCCTGCACTCGGCCGAGGCCAGGTACAATAACTTCCGAGATGAGGCACGACAATCCTGAGTTGCTCTTCATGCTGTTCGAACCAGGTTGAAGGCTATTTGTCGTGCTCGACTGGTCACGGCTTGCATGTTGTCTGCCGGGCACAGCGATGCGGTTTCAGAAACTGTGCTGAGCTGGATTTCTTGCGCAAATGCAGGTCGCACGCAGCGAAAGCGCATGCTACATTGCCGGGCGGATGCATCGGGGAACAGTAGCGAGGTGACATACATCTTTCGATACCGTGCCCTCATTTCCAGACGTATCTTGCAAGTTTGCCACCCGTGCATGTCGAATGTGCTGCAGCGGCTCCGAGTTCAGGGCATCACTGCTTCAGACTTTGCATTTAGACCTCTGTTTTTTCACAATCAATGACAGGATTGGACTGCCAACGGCGTGGCGTGTGCCATGGTCAGCGCTTAACTGATTGACGGACATGCTGACTGTGTACCGCAGGTAGAAGCCGGCCGCGTGCCAGCAACGGCCTGGAAGCATGTGATGCTGGCCATTCTGGACAACAACCCCTACATGTCGGACGGCAGCAAGCAGGTGCCTAGCATCGTGCAGTGCTTGTCAGCATGCACAGAAAATTGCGCTTAGCGCGGACTATTAGGTGCATGATGGACACGTTTTACTCTGGTTCCGAGGCTTGTTGCTTAGTCTGCAGGCGACGCAGATGGCGGCGAGCCTGGTGGGCGCGTCGGCTGGGCGCATGACGGTGCTGCTGGTGGACGAGAAGCAGCAGGACGGCAGCGACTCCAACATCCGCATGAAGGTCCTCACAGAGTGAGTGTCTGTCTCCGGGCTGCCCTTCGAATGTTTTGCCTCGTAGATGAGCACACGCATACCTGGAACGTACGAGCAAAGTGGGGCCACACACCTGGCTTTGCCGGCGGCTTGGAGCCCGCTGCCTTTTGCGGTTTGCTTCATGCCCCGTTCTACAGAGTCCCAGGTTGGCGACCATGCCTGCAGGTGAGGACATCATTCAGAAGGCCGTGAGCTTGCGTCACGCATTGCTCGCTCATCAATGTCCAAAGTGTTCGGATCACGAACCCTTCAGAGCGATCGAAACCTAAGCTCTGGCCTCGGACCAGACCTGGGACAGCAAACTTGATGCAGAAGGCTCGCTGCACGCTCAGCAGCTCGGAGTAGGGCTTGGCACACGGCGAAAGCTGTCCTCATTCCGACCGAAACTGAAGAGCCATTCTCGGCAGCGGAGGCTGTGCGGCGGGACACAAGGGAGGCAATTTCGGTGTGGCGCCCTTTGCGCACCACTGTGCCGTTCCGCTTTGGTTCGTGTAGTTGTAGTCCCTGCTGCCTGGCAGGCACCTCATCGACAGCCTCTCCTCACAAACATGGCCGCGCAGCCGCCTGGCGTGCAGGCATGTCGCTCTGCTCCGCAGCTTTGTGCATGGAGTCGTCTGGCTCACGCCCTGCGGCGTCAGTCATCACACTCTGCAGCACGGCGGCGGCTCTCCGTGGTGCTGGATCTGGATCGAGCTGGCTTGCATTGCACGCGGCACCGGTTGCCGCGACCGCCAGGTGCCAACACGGGACACCCCGCTGCAACCTGGTGTTGTCCTCCCAAAACTCCCTTGCTGTGGCTGCACCTCCAGGCAACTGCACGGCGGCGGCTGCCGCGACTTTGAGGTGCTGGACCAGGTGGCGCCGCCCAACGCCAGCGCCGCCTGCGGCGAGGTGGCCGACGCCCGCGGTGCCGACCTCTTGGTCCTCTCCGCCGATGCGGTGCATGCCAAAGCCGTCGACGCCAACCTGCTCGCCGTGCGTGCCCCCGAACGAACTTCACGGACCCTGAACCCTGCAGCACTAGAGCGCACCCGGCAAGGCCGACCTGCGGACGCCCTGCACCCAGGCAGTGCATGCCAACGCCGTCGATGCCAGAGCTTGCCGTGCGTAGCAGTTTGGATGCCGGAACGCGTGTACTGCAGTCAGGAATGACATGTTGCCCCAGTCCCCATGGCAGCCTGGTGTGCTGCTGCCACCGAAGCTGCGCCAGACTGTGGCACACTGACATGCGCTGCTTTGGAGGCATGTGCCTCCTCTGCCCCAGCAGTGCGGGCTGCGGTACAGTTGCTGGCGCGGTCTGCTGGGGTTCAAGCATCGCTGTGCATGAGGCTGTGACATACACAGGCACTGCGGCGCTGACGCGTGGCGTGTTCCGACGGTATGCAGGAGTTTGTGCCGTGCCCTATTATGCTGCTGCCCTGAGCAGCAGCCAGCGCGGGCAGCAGCAGGGAGCAGCGTCACGTCGTCGAATGCCCACGTCATATAGGTGGCGAAGCCGGCCTCTCCCGTGTGGAGCAGGGGCGCAATCTTGCTCGACTCCTGCCTGGCATTGGCGGAGGCGTGCGGGGTGTTCTGTGGCTCCAAGGCGGCTAGTTTCAGTGCGAGTAGAGCGGGTAGTTTGCCAGATTCATGGATAGTGGCTCAGCGTGTACAGCACACCGTCTGTAGGATGGGTCACAGGACCTCGCTCGTTGTACACCACCACCCGCCGCAGCTCCCTTTCGGGCACCTGCATGCTTCGCGATGCAGTTCGAAGGACAGCACATGACAACCTTATGTGGCCTCACTTGGAACCTCAGTTTGAGCACATCGAGATTTTGTACGTCATCGTTGCGACATTTGTGAATATATGTTCCCAGCAATGATCACACAGAGGCCGATGCCGCTCAAACAGAAGCCAAAAACAGTGGCGACCCCAAAACCGGGACGAGAAGACCTTTGCTGGCTGCACGGCTACCACACACGCCTGACAACTCTCGTCCCCTACCATCCCCAAGACCCAGCGCGGCCCCCTGGTGTGTAATCAAGAGCTTCCTTGACGAAGAATGCGACCAAGAGACGATTCTCAATTGTGTTTGTCCCCAGTAGTGATGGCACCGCAGGCGCCATAACTGGTATGTTTGAGTAATTTTGAGGCACATTCAGGGCGGGCCCCGTTTGACGCCAGCACTCTCATTCCTGCATGCAGAAAGCTGCAACGCTCTTTCAAACAGCCGCCCGCCCACCGGCCGCAGACAGCCCCTTTGTGAGCACGCTGAACCAAGTAACGTGCTTCACTTCCTCGACAGCGGACTCCGCAGCGCCGCCCCTCCATGCGTGTGCGTCACCCGATGCTCCACCCGCTGCCGCCGGCGCTGCGCCGGCTCCGACAGCGCCGGGCGGCGCCCATGACGCCTCGCCCAGCTGGCGGCGCATTTCGCTGCGACTCCGCTCAGGCGGGCACCGGGTCGCGCACGCTGATCTGCGGCTGCTCCGACCCCTTGATCGCCCAGTCCGCCACAAAGGATGCGCCGCGCTCCGCCACCATCACCGCCGCCGCGCCGGTCTGCCCGCCTAGGGATTCCGGGCACGGGTGGCTCAATGTTTGATCCTCAGATGCCACGTCATGTGCACAGCGTCGCCAAGACGCAGGGATGCCGGTCGTCACACTTCAAGAGACAAGGACCTGGAAGTGCGCATGCAGGTTCTGTTGCGGATTTAGGCCGGAGCGCACCAGGGATCTGGGGGATGACCGAGGCATCAATGACCCGCAGGTTCTGCACGCCGTGCACCTGCAAGGGCACAAATTTACAGGTGAGCACACGGCCAGCCGCCTTCCTATCGCACAAGTTCACCCAGGGGGCAGATCTGCCGTCTGGCATCACCAATGGCACGCGGAGCAGCTGCGCCCGCGGCTGCGCCAGCGGCTCGCTCGAAGGCAGCATGCAGACATGATGACACACGCACGGACAGCAGAGTGTTCAAAAGGGGAAAGCGTACCTGGAGCTGGGGGTTGACGACAGAGTCCGAGGCGTCAGTGCCCATTTTGCAGGTGCCAACGATGGCGTTGCCGCTGTGCAGCGTCTTCCGGATGTACTCGTCGATCTGCGCGTCGCTCTGCGGCAGGAGCGGCGAGGCCGAATTCAGCGACCGGTGCAGCAGCGAGACCCGCATTGCGCAAGTGTGCAGACGAGGCGGCAGCAGCAGCGACTAAGCGCTCAGCACAGCTGCCGGGGGAGCGCAGGCAGGGCCTCAACACCGTCCTGGCCGCTGGGAGCTGGAAGCACCTGTCTGTGCCCAACAAAAGGTGATCCTACCTGGACCTCGGGGCCGGGGTGGATCTCGTTGTTGAACCAGTCCCCGAAGGCTGAGCTGCCGGCTGCCTGGCGGGCCCACTTCAGCCCGTTCCTGCAGGGCAGGCAAGAGCAGCATCAGACGCTGCAGCCTTGTCATCTGGCTCAATGAACACGCGAAGGAAGGGTGGCAGGCATGTCTGGACAGGACTTGACGCGGCAGCTGAGCAAGCAGGAGGCGCAATCAGCTGGCCTGAGCGGCTGGATGCAAGAGCCCCAAAAAGGGAGGAGAAAGGACAGAGGTGATGACAAGACAGTCTCTCGGGAGTGGCCGCTCCTGAGGTTGTGCATGTCGGCGCCCTCGGCGTTGGAGGCAGGAAGCTGTAGCCTCGACAGGGGTACCAGAGGGAACAAGGATTTGGAGATTTATGAAGAGGAAACACACCTGAGGGTCTGGATGTCGGCGCCCTCGGCGTCAGAGCAGAAGCCGGCGTCCATGTGCGGCGGCTCGAAGGGGTCAGACGACCGCAGCTTGATGCTGCCACGCGACTTCGGGCGCACCACCAGCAGCTGCGGAGGGCAGCAGGAACAGCACTTTACGAATGAGGAACATGTTCGTGACAGCACGCATCGCCACGGGCTGGTGCTGCGCTTCTTATGGTTTAGGGTTTAGAGTTCGATCCAGCGGCACCTAGTTGATGTCTGCATGCTTGTTGACTCGCCCCAGAGGGCAATGCAACCCAGCCTGCACGCCGCGACCGTCCAGGTTGCGCCTCGAAAGCCCTGCAGCGCTGCCGCCTCGACTATCCCGATACTGATTCCCAGCACACGTTGGCCACATGACTTGCTGCTGGCATCTCATCGGTGCAACGAGCCCTGCCGACAAAGGGTGGCATGGCCCAGACAAGCACACCTGGAAGGTGAAGCCGGAGGGGTACTTGAGGCCCAGCTTGGCGAGCTGCCCGAACAGCACGTAGGACCCCACGCCATCTGGGTCCAGCGCGCTGGCTGGCACAAAGCGGACCTGGAGATCCGGCTGGGCACCGCCTGGGTTTGAGGAGAAGAAGCGCAGTGTGATGCGCATAAAGACATGGAAGTACTGAAGGCACGCCTCAAATCGATGGGCCCGGCTTGTTTGACATCAGGGGGCAGTCTGCGCCGTCAATGGGGCAGGAGCAACCAGAGCTCTGCGGGGGTGAGGCGCCTCCCGTGCGTGGTGCGGGGGTGTTTAGAGCCACGTTCGCTGGGGCGGCGGCGGCGGGTCACAAGTGCGACAGGTGCAGCTGCGCTGTTTGCGCCATGAGGACGACATCGGGCCTAGTGCAGCAGCCTCGTTCGCCCCTCACCTCGACCCTCGAAAGCAGCAGAGCTGCTGGAAGGGTCAGGGTCGCGCTTGAACTCGGAGGGTCGAGAATAAACTCACTGAGGGTGTTGATGAAAGCGCCGTGGTCGCAACCGGTCGTGGTCAGGGGGCCCTTCTTGAACAGCGCGTACGCCAGCAGCGCCCGCTTCCTGATCTTCGTGCTGCCGATCTGCGCGGCGGGCAGGAGGGCGGCTGGCACAGTGCGTGGTGCTGTCTTGGGGGGTCGTGACGGCTTCCACAGTGCGCAAACGTCACACGCCACAGACTCTCTTCTCCACGCCCGTCCCTTCCCATCACTGTTCTCCACAGCACAGCAAAAGTCGTCTGCAGACGCACCTTGTAGATCTGGTCTGTCAGGCAGGCGGAGCTCTTGTCCTCCTTCAGCGCGTTGCTGCACACGATGGCAGGGTGGTCCTGCAGAACGCATGGCGCAGGACTCAGGTCAGGGTCTGACACGAGGGAGACCCGCTCGTCGGGCTGCAGAAAGGCATGGCGCAGCACACCTGGCCTGCGAGACGACAATGCAAGACCAGCTGTCAGGGCTGGCGCCTGATGAGGCCGCAACAGCGCCATGTCAGCCGCTCCTCCGGTGTGTTTCGACTCTCCCTCTCTTTCAATGGGACATCACACTTTGCTCGAACCCTGCTCACGAACTCTGCCCGGACACGTCTGCTCGCCTGCAGGTTCTCGCCGACAGCGGGCAGGTCCTGGACGCAGTCGATGCCGTGCTCCTCGAGCTCCTCCCGCGGCCCGACACCCGACAGCTTCAGGATCTGCGGCGAGTGCACCGCGCCGGCTGACAGCACCACCTCGCCGCCCGCACGGATGTGCGCTGCATGCAATCAAAAGGGGTTTTGTGTGTCTGGTCAAAACCCCATTCGCAGGCCGCGGCGCTGCATCGTTTGGCTGCCTGCAGCTGCCCTGCACAACACACCCTGCTGCGGCAGATAGGCGCTCCGCAGGCGGGCAGTCGTCGGGCAGTCGACCGCCCGTCGCCAGGCACCTGCTCCGGACCGTCCAGCGTCAGCTGCAGCCGCAGAGCGCGCGGCTCTGATGGGTGTTTGGCTCGCAGCTGCGACACCGCATTCCTCACCTTGGTGGCGCCTGCCGTCGGGGCCCTTGGTGACGAAGGTCACGCCAGTGGCCTTGCCGCCGCTGATGTCAACCTTCAGCGTCTGGCCCCCCTTAACCACCTGCACATGGCGTCCGGGCAGGGGTCGGCCGGCAGCCCTTGTGCGTGGCTCCACTGCCGTCAATGCGCACCAAGCTGCCAACTGTTTGTTACCCCGGGCAGGTCACGGCGCAGCCAGGGTTTCAAGGGTCTTCAGGGCGCTCACGAGAGCGCCGCCAGGTGCCGGGATCACATGCCCGGGGGCAGGCGCAACAGCCAGCGCCCACGGCCGGCCCTCAAACGTGCCCGCTCTCGACTCTCTGCCCCAGCTAGGCGATCCTGTCGACCATGCGTCGACATGCGTGGCGGAGGTCTCAGTGTTGGGGGTTCGGGCGGCACCTGCAGGTTGCTGCGCTCCAGCGCCGGCTGCAGGTACTGCCGGTACATGTCTGCGCGCACGCCCTTCTCCTGCGTGACCTGGAACTGCCCGTAGCCATCCTGCAGACAGTGGGACATTGCACGATTGAAACAGCGGGTTGGTAACTGCAGATGCTGCACTGCAATCCTTCACAGTCGCCTGGAGCTGCATGTAACCAGTTTGAGGCAAGCCGCGCACGACGCCCCGGTGCAGCGTAACACTGATGTTGCTGCATCTGCTTCCACAGCCGACAAAGCTGCTTCTCGAGCCTGTGTTCGAGTCCTTGCCCTGGCGAGCAGATTGCGCCTACCTGTCAGCCGACCCCAAAGCGGGGAAGCCTCCTGCATCTTGGAAGCACCCAACTGGACGGTGAAGCCACCGCAAGTCCCACCCGTTGGTGGGACCATTCGTGTGTATCAGCCTTGTACTGCAGGCAACTTGATTGAGGCCTATCGTGGCCCTGTGTGCCGCAAACGTCACACCTGCTGGTGGGACCAGTCGTTGAAGTCGGCATTGTACTGTAGGCCGACCTCCTTTGCGGCGGAGAAGAAGACATCGTGCATCTCGTTGTGGTACCGCGGGTCCTCCACGTGCATCGTGCCGCCCTTGCCGTGGTACTCCCCCTTCGGGTCTGCGCGGGAGGCATGCGTGCGAGCATTGTCGCGCAGAGGGAGTGACACCCGAATTGTGCAGGGGCAAATGCAGGTCGGGTCCATCAGCCGGGGCGCACGCCGGTCCCGAAGCTGGTTCTGTCGCCTCCTGCCTGTCTGGCGGGCCGGCCTGCCTGACTGTGTACAACCAGGGCGGCATGCCAGCTCGCACAGGAAGGCAGATGATGGATCCCAGAGATGCAGCTGGGGTCGGCAAGAGGCAAGCGCGATGGCCCGGGCACTCACGGTAGTCGTTGTTCTCGCATTTGGTGAACCAGGTGAGCACGTCCTTGGAGGCCCAACCCGGGACGCCCCAGGCATCATAGTCGGCCGGCGTGCCGCGGTGGTACAGGGTGGCATTCGTGGAGGAGCTGCCGCCCAGCAGCTTGCCGCGCGCCATGTACACCTGGGTAGTCCAGGGTTTAGCATCGGTTTCCAGGGCCTGAGCTTCGTGATGATGTTTGGAGGAAGCTACTTCCCGGTTGCTCAGTGTCCCTTGCCTGGTGCGATGCGTCGGGCGCGGAGGCAGTTGAGCGGCCGCCAACATTCTTTCGACAAACATGATGATGCTTGCATGTGCACCCTGACTGCTGATGCAAATGAGCAGGGAATCTGCAAGGGAGGGTTCTCAGCTGTCCCACCTTGCGCTCGTCAAGCTCCTCCTGCTGGTCGGTGTACAAATTCCAGTCCAGGTGGCTCTTGAACAGCCGTGTGATGCCCGCCGGCACCTTCACATCCAGCGCATTGTTGTCGCCGCCCGCCTGAATAAAAATGACACCAGGTGCTTAAGCTATGGCCTGCCCGCCACTCGAAGCAAAGCTGGCAGCGGCATATGCCGCTGGCAGTGGCACACTCTGGCGGCATGCCCAGCTTGTGGCATCTGGCTGCTGGATCCTCTGATTATTGACGTCAAAGGACGTCAGCATGACAGCAATGTGTTATCGGGTGGAACTTCCAGCCAATGCGCTGCCAGCATGCCACACCCCGCGCTGCCTCACCTCGAGCACAAGCACACGCTTGTTGGGGTTTGCTGACAGGCGGTTAGCCAGCACACAGCCTGCGGCGCCGCCGCCCACGATGATGTAGTCGTACTCGCCGTGCGCCGGGTTCTGGTCCGGCCGCGGGAAGCCGTCCGATCCGACCTGCGGGTCCAAGAATGAAGACTCAACGGTATGCCCCACATCTGGCAAAATACCATCGATCACAGAAAGGACTTTCAGGCACCACCTCCATGTACGAACAGCAGTATGCACTACATTTAGTATGATGTGCTGGCGGCTGCGGCAGCATGAAGGGGCAGCGTGTCGGCCATGGCAGCTGGCGGGGGCCGCAGCACCTGAATGAACGAATCTGCATCATCCGCTGGGTGCTGCACCGGCAGCCGCGGACCCGCCCGGCACTGCAGCGACGCGCGGCCTACGGAGCAGAGCAGTCGTCACGATCAGCATGCAGCGCAGCGGCCGGCAGAAGTTGTGCGGCAGCCGCCCAGTTGGCAAGCAGGCTGATTGGCTCTTGGGCCTGGTGTGCTGCTGGTATAGATCACATGCATCTGAAAACCTGATGCTGTTACGGCGTCTGACCGGTACAGTGACGATATTGAATTAGCCAGCAGGTGCCCAAGATACTGTCTGCGAATCGCATACTTGCACACGCAATTATGGCAGGGATTCGCGGCTGCGCTAGCTTGTGGCCCTGAAACAGTTCCGAGGCTACCCTTGTAGAAGAGGCACGCCCCTCGAGGGAGGATGCACGCTCAAACGCTGCACACGTGAGTGTGCCATCGAGCAAGCTGGCCCGTGCAAACGGCCGTGTTGGCAGCCTTGACGTCAGGGGCTGCTCCATTCCATTCATGAGTTGAATCTGCCTACAGTTGGAGTGCGGCGGCGCAGCTAATCGCTGTCTGGCAGCAAGTGATATCCCGAATCTGCCCACCTCGGGACGCCACCCTGCTGCTGCACTTTTGGAACAACCGCGATGCCGGTACCGGCGCGAGAGGTGCAATCGAACGCACGGAGCCGCTGGCAGCCTGCTGACTCTGCTGCGGTGCTGCGCTGGTTCGCCGCAGAGCCATCTGTGCCTGCATGGCTGCTGCGGCCTCCCTTCAGTCGCAGTGCCCCGGCCGTGTGCAGACCGTGCAGCAGGAATGCACACGACACCGAGTCAAGACCTAGCGAGTGCCTGACTGCTTGCAGCGGGCTTCCGTAGGCGCTGCGTGGACTGTCGTGCGAGTGTGATCTCTACTGGATCTGCTCAGAGGAACTACATATTGCAAGCTTATCGGGTTACGCAATCGCACCGTTGGCACACAATAGTGCAGCCGCATGCAAGTGATATTGCTGTTCAGACAGCACATTCTCTTCAGCCTTCCATCCCGCGCACATCAGCTGGCTGGGCGGCGGCCTTGTTACTTCGTGCACCGCAGGCAACACTCCTCCATCCCACAAACTAAGCTTTCAGGAAATTTTTAATTCGCGAATTAGCGATCGAGATTGGCCGGTATTCTGTTGCAGCCGCATTTTCGGCGCGGGATTTCGGCCAAAGTCGCACTAGCATTTGTGTGGGAGAGCTGCGCGCCATGCTCATGCATGCTCATACAACGGCTAGGCGAGTTGCGCTGTGCAGCCCTAAATCTGATCCGCAATGCGACGGCGCTGTACAATCGTGCAGCCGTCGCCCTCAGCCGTCTGCGGTGCCGACGCATGCGCTGCCACGCCGCAGTCGCTACTGCGGCCAGCGATGCTCAGTGAGTGGCGCTAGCACCTTGCAGTTGCGTGTGCCAGCCTGACGGATGGACGATGCAGCACCGTCGAGACACTCCATGCATCATCCACATCACGTTTGCGGCCATCACATTACAAGTGCACTTGCTTACTTGTTGCAACCCTGCGGCAGGCGCAATCAGACGCACAGGCGGACAGCGGCTCGGTGCTGTCCATGTCGGAGGACGAGATAGCGGCGGCTGCCATCCCTGCGCCGCCTGAGCCCGACCGCAGGTTCGCCCGGCAGCCGTGCATCGAGATCGTATTCAATTATTGCAATCTCATGCCATCAACAAACCTCTGCCATCACCCCTAGGAGTGGCTGCATTTCCCTGAGGGACTTGTGGCGGGTCTTCCTCTCGAGAGAAAGCTCCGCACCCCTCGCCTGCATTCCGCAAGCCGGGCCTCCTGACGTGCTGACCCCCACGCCAATGCATGGGCGTGCGACCCCGTGCCCACCACCGTGTGCCTGCTGCCCCCGCAGCGCGCAGCCGGGCCTGGTCTTCCAGCGGGGCTCCCCCGGCGCCTGGGACGCCGCAGCCCTCGGGCGGCCGATCGTGCGCTGCTTCCTGCGCGACGACGAGCAGCGCTGGTGCATGTGGTACTCCGGGCGGGGGGAGGCCGACCCGGACCGCGACGCCATCTCGCCCGGCGCAGGTTTTGCAGGTGTGGCGCCTGTGCGTGTGCGGCTTGTGCCACAGTGGGCGCCTGAGCCCGGCAGCAGGGCGCCGCGTTTGGCCTGACCGGCGTCCAGCGACAGTCCAGGCGCGCCGGCGTCGCAGCTGGCAGCCGCAGGCGGGGTGTGCAGCGGCTGTGTACAGCGCGCGGCTGCAATGGCGCAGCGCCTGGCGGCAGCGCTGAGAGCGAGAGCTGCGCACACCCAGCGACGGTAAGGTTGTCCTCACCCTTCACTGTACATTCTGTAGCAAATTTCACCTTCAGCAGTTGCGCGTGCATGCCGCAGGCCTGGCGACGTCCACGGACGGCATCTCCTGGGCGCGCGGCGCGGGGCAGGTGGCCGGGCGCGCGGGGCTGGAGGAGGTGGGACGTGTCTTGACGCCCAACACGGAGGACTGGTGGACGCTGGACACGGCGCACGTGTCGGTGTCAGACGTGCAGGTGAGCTTGGCTGGCTGATTTGCTTTGATCTGCACATCTGCAGCAGCCTGGAGCGTGTTGAAGACGATACTGCGGGCTGTCTCGTTTAAATGCCGAGTCGTTGCCTTTGAGGCAGAAGTGACGGCGGTGGGGGCTTTGGGCGAGGCTGCGGCCGCAAACACAGCCTCGGCTCGCGGCGCAGGGGCACCGCTGTGCAGCCCTGCGGCTGGCAGCTGCAACGAGCCAGGCCGGGGCAATGCCTACTGGCTGACTCAACCCTTTATGTTTCGTGTTGTGTGCCTCCTGCAATCGAGGCACAGTGAGCTCATCCCCATTGTGGGCACCCGCAGATGCTCAGCAGCGCGGTGGTCAACACCGGCGTGGGGGTGTACTGGATGTTTTACGCGGGCGGCGACTTCAACCGCGCGGCGGCGCCGGCTGGCTTGCCTGGGTTTGCTGACGGCGCCGAGGTCGAGAGCCTCACGTGAGTGAAGCTTGGTGTCCTTTCTCCTTACAGATCGGCCATGTTCGGATGCTCCCTACCCACAAACCCACACACCACACCAACAAATATTCCGGACCCATGACATTACTTGAAGAGTTTGCGCCGCTGACGAGCAGCACAGCATGTGGCTTGGCGACAACCCAGGCGAGCATGACATCACCTCATGTACACTGCGGTTCAGGAGCTGGCGAGACGACAGTGTCTCAGTGTGTCTGCCTCTGCAGCACGCGGCCGGGGCTGGCGATGAGCCAGGACGGCCGCAATTGGGCGCGCATTGAGGGGGAGCACCACTCGGGTGCCCTATTCGACGTTGGCGACGAGAGCGACTGGGACGCCGCCTTTGTCGCCGCACCACAGGTGAGGGGAGGCTCAGGAGACTGGAAACACGTCTCCTTCAGTCTCTGAAGACCAGCTGTGCAGAGGTGGCGTCTGAGGCTTGGCACCTGCCTCCTTACGACGGGTGGGGTACGAGAGTCGCAGCTGTGCCATGGCGACGACCAGTGCCGTATCAGTCCTGCAGGTTGCAATCGTCGCAGGCCTGGCGAGGCGTCAGCAGGAACCCGCACGGCGGAGAGCGCCGCCATGGCGCATGTGCTGCACGGCCTGTACCAGTCCCTTCCTGTGCTTCCTCAGAAATGTAAATGCGGCGATATGCTGGTCGAGCACTCACGTACAGGGCGAGCATCGCCGCAGGTGGTCGTGGCGTCGCCCACCGACTACCGAATGTTCTACCACACCTGGGACGGCGGCCGCCGGCGCTACGTGGTGGGCTTCGCCACCAGCAGCGACGCTCTGCGGTGGCGCAAGCAGGGCCCCATCTTCGAGGGCGGCCAGGCTGAGACGGACCACGACGCCCAGGTGTGACGCTGTTCAAGTCAAGTCGGCCGTCCAGACGAGCCTGTCATCAACTTGCATGGTGGGTAGCCCACCAGGCGACAGCACCCACCGGGGTGTAGGGCCCAGCACAACACTCGTCCACCCCGTATAGCTCAATGTGCAGGGGCGCTGCACGTGGGCAAGGTTTCAGGCGCCACCTCAGGGGTTGCGAGGGCGGTGGCCATCATCACAGGCACCCAACTTGGCGTGACTGCCTGCTACATGACAGCTAGATTCGCCTCTTGTCTGCAGGGCGCGCTAAACGTGCATGTCGTCAAGGACGGCGACTGCCAGCGCTACCTCATGTTCTATGAGGCGGTGGCGGCCAATGGCACGCGTTCCATTGGCCTGGCGGCCTCGCAAGACGGTATCAGCGGCTGGCAGCGCCTCGACAGGTGTGCCCGCTTTATAGCGACGCTGCTGTAGGCACCCCATGCGGCAAGACGCTGCCGCTCGCCTCTCTTGAGACAGCCGGCAGCTGCGAGCGCGGGTGCGACGTGCAGAGCGTCTGTTGTGCTCACCCCGCTGCCGCAGCAGTCGTGGCAGCAGTTTGCTTCAGCTCCTTGATCACCGCTTCTGCAAAAACCATGTCGGAGGCAAGATCTCTGGCCTGATGCACTGCCGTCGCGTGCACCCACCCAGCACCTCTGAGCTGGGCCGGCTCCCCACTGCAGGCCGCTGCTGGAGGGATCAAAGGAGGAGGGCGCCTGGGACGGTGAAATCGGCGGCCCCTCGGCGGTGCCCATGGCCGCGGGACGCTACCGGCTCTACTACTCCGGCAGGCGGCGGCAGCAGCCTGGCCGCAGCCCCGGCGGCGGCGGCGACGGCGACGCCCAGTCGGGCGCAGATGGCCCGACCTCMGAGGGCGGCGGAGGCGAGGGCGCGCCGTGGGAGGGCTTTGGGCTAGCGCTGACGCCGCCGCAACCGGGGCCGGGCGCGCAGTCGTTCGAGGGCATGCGCACTGACTTTGAGCGGCTGGTGCCCAAGGCAGTCTCGGGGTGACACATTGCTGCGGGTTGGAGCGACTGCAGCTGGAGCAGCTGCAATCAGAGGCCCAGCGTGCTCAGGATTATTCAGGACCAGCTCGAGTGCCGGCGTATGGCAGAGCTGCTGTTTGAGTAGCTCGAGCGTGCAGCCATGTCCGATGCCGCCGGCTTTTGTGGCCAATAAAGCTGGTTCTGATCAACGGGGGTTTGACTCTTACCAGGCCCCCTCCGAAATCCCACCCTTTTTCCGGAACCCCACCCTCAATTCGCTACAGCGCCGAGCCCCCTCACAGTCTTCTCCCCTCCAATTCGTATATCAAGATCAATAGAGCAGAAATCTACCCTGGACACTGCTTGACCATGCAGCAGTCATGTCAGGCAGGCACTCGGGTCGTCCCTATGACGGCAGCCACACAACACAGCCCACGATCCAACCGATCATCGAGACATCGAATGCCAACTGGTCAGGCTGGAATTTCGTTCAGCAACTTCTCGAGGTACACCAGATGGCGCTGGTGGTGCATCACCTTGTGTGCACGAGCTGACAGGTCCTGTGCTCATGCCTTTGTTTGTTGATCAGGAAGGTTTTCCGTGCTTGCAACCACCGACCCAGCACTGCTCTCTGCGCGAGGCGCCCTGGACGTGAGGATGATCCGCCTACAAGGATCAAATGGGTGGTGCGTGCATGAAATGGAGACAGCGCAATAAGTTAGGGCGGTTGTGCGCTTTGCTGATGGACTTCGGCCCTCCTGTCTAATTGTCCAGTCTTCGGTACGAGCGTGTCAGCTGATTCGGATCCTGCTTCCTGCAGGGTAGTTTGCGCGAAAACGCCTTGGAGTGGTCTGTGTTGCTGGTCTGCTACATTGGCGTACTGATACTGTCGGGATGGCCTTCCCTGCAGCGGAGGCTGCTGCCACAAATATTTGGGCAGTAGCAGCTACGACTGATGCCAGCGGTCGTGGTGAGTTGTGGCCCACCTGTCAAACTCTCCAGTCTTCTTTACGAATTCGTTAGGATTTCTTTGCTTTGCAGCCATAGGTGGATGAGCGATGTTGGTTTGGACTGGGCTGTGATGCTGCTTGGCTTCCTCGCCGTACTAGTCCTGGATAACATTCCCTTTCGGAGGCTGCAGCCGAAGTCAAACGGACCGTAGCAGCCAGTGGTTAAACTCAGCAGAGGTTGAGCAAGATCGATACACATGCCTTGCGCTTCCCAGTGGCAATCCAAGGGAGAAAGAGCAAGCCCGCTTCACGACAGTTGGTGTTTGCAACCGCACGCATGAAGTAACGAGTTTTTCATCTGCTAGCCGCCAGTGGTCGTGTGCACTGCAGCTGCTGCGCAGGGCGCAGATCATGCATACGACTATGTACATGCTCATGACGTGACAAGCATGCTGCACATCTCACCGACGAACACTCCGCGGGTACGGGTTCACATTGAAAATTGATGACAGGGACCTCTTCACTGCTGCCCCACATCGTCAGGTCCAGTGTCGACGCTGAAGTAGCAGAGCTGCAATTTGGGTGCTCTGCTGTCATCATGGGTGATGATGTCCTTGTCGTAGATATCCGTTGAGATTGATGCAGGCGCTGTCCATGTTCCAGTATTCAAAGCTTCCACGCCACTGCAACGCCCTGCAACTGCGGTCGTCATCGAGCTCGCAGCCGCTGGCTTGCTGCTTCAGGGCAGCACAGCGCATCGGCCGCGCCGCGACTGAAATCACAGCAGCCCTGCCTGCGCGGCGCTCGAAGCCGCCCTTCGCCGGCGGCACACTCTCGCCGCTCAGCCTGGGTGCAGTCTACAGCAGCCTCTGTAGTGCCACCAGCACGCTACAAGCTCAGCCTCAGATGTCGGTCATGTCGACCTCCTCTGCTGCACCGCCCTCGACCTCCTCCGCGGCGTCCGCCGCCAGCTGGGACCGCCCGCCCTTCTTGGCCACCTTGGCCGCCTTAGCGTCGCCGGCCGCGTCCCGCCGCTCCCGCTTGAGGCCCTGCAGCGGAACACCCACCCAATCGCACATGTCTACAGGTGAGATCGACGAGCCACTGCGTGATGCCATTCCTGCTGGCCGGCATGACGGTGATGTAGGAAGCAGACCCTTTCGGCATCAAGCACTGCCATTGCCGCACCCCACACCTCGCACATGGTGTGCGTGGTGTGTTGGTGATGGCGGGGTGGGGGGTGCTGGCACTTGCTGTGTGAGCGAGAGGGCGGCTGCACATGGCAGCAAGCCACGGATGAATTTCGTGTTACTGAGACGGCCTTTGCAATGCATCGTCTGCACCGGCTCTTACCTTCATCTTGTGGAGCGCCATGGAGCCCACGTCCTGAGCCGGCATGTATATGCGGCCCACCTTGCCCGCCAGCTCGTCAGAGCCCACATTCTTTTCCTGCAGGCGAGGGCAGGGCAGATGAAGTTGCCACATATGCAAGGCGTCGGGCAGCCGCCATGCTTTTATGAGGACTCGCACACTGATTCTTGTCAACCAGCAACCTGCTCCCTGTGACTTCCTTGCCCCTCAGGAGCTTTGCACAAGTGCCACACTGACTGAGATTTGTACGATGTACAAGAGCTGCTGCCATGCCTGCCTGTAGTGGCCGTGCGACCATCACGACATCAAGAATATCGTGCGCTTTCAAGGCAGTGTAAGACGCCCAACTATCGGTGCTGCGGCAGATTGCCCTGCAGGGTGCCCAGCTCACCTTCTTGCCCGTGAGCTTGGGCTGCCGCAGCGCCTCCTTGGCCAGGTCAGACGGCGCCTCCCGCCGCCGCCGCACGCTCAAGTCCAGCCGCGGCCCCATCTCCGTGAGCTCCACACGGGGCACCTGCGACACCACAGAGGCCTTCGGACGATGGTCAGAAGAGCGCTCGAGGCCGGCTCTATCCTACAAAGACCTGATCTCGACGAGCTCCATGCGCGGCAGCATTTGATACGGATAGAACTGTTCGGGAGCTCATTTGCAGTGAGCCTGAAAAAAGTAAACGGCAAGCTCGTCCCAGTGCCTCTCCTAAATCCGGCTGCAGTACCTTGGTCCTGACTGCAAAGCGCCTGTGAGCTGGATGCTGACCCAGTCGACCACCTTGGTACCAGTGGTTATGATTCGGATACAAAATTGACCCAGTCAATCACCTTGGTACCAGTCTTCTTCAGGCGGATACGGAACTGGCGCAGCAATAGTGTTGACGCGTCCGCCGCGCTGATGCACATCACCCGGTCCAGCCCCTGGAGCATGAAACAAGGACGCAAGCGATTTCGATTGCCAGCTACAATACGTATCACCTAAGTATAGTGTCTCACAAATGCGCCATTCTGACGCCCAGCAGGTTCAGACCCTGCAGCAGCTGGGCATGTGCTCGGTGAAGTGCATGTAGTGTGTCGAGTCGAGGCGTGGGGAACCTTGCGATTCAGGATGAACGAACGGGGCAGGAGCAGCGATTGATCTGCGGTGCTTCGCTTGTCGCCAGTAAGCTGCATGCACTAAGTTGTCCTGCCCGGTAACCAGGCTCCACGAGTGGCCTGGATGCCGGGTACAGGTCAGTGCATGCAGCTTTTGCATGCGAGGCTCAATGGAGCCACCCTGACGCAATCCTTCTATGCGGTCAGAAACGAGGTGATTTCAACGGCAGGCCCAGTGGCTACACGACGAGCAGCAGCTGATGCTGATGATCAGCCATGCTCCAGCTCGAGCGTTGCGGCAGGCGGCAGGATCAGCGCCTGCCGCTCAGCATCGGATACCAACTGTGCCTATGAACAACTCTGCCTGCCACTGCCAGGCTGCCATAGCACTCCACAGCGGCAGCCTCCACTGCTTTGCAGCGTGCACTGGAATGCAGCTGATGCCAGGAATCTGCAGCAACATAGTATCATCTCTTCGACAGAACCTTGGCTGACGCCATTCCGCCGCTCAGTGGCACGTCGGCCAGCCGTGTGACCCACCTTCAAGGCGAGATTGTTGATCTGCCGCCCACGGAAGAAATCGAGCAGCAGCCCCCTGGCCTGCCCCAGGGCCTCTTCCTTCTCGAACAGCTCCCCCGCAAAGACAATGGCCGGCTGCGTGGTGGCATCACACAACGACATGCTTATTTCAGCGACACATGCTGCTCCAAGGTGGCTGTCCTTGTTCTGGAAATCGTCAGCTCAGTCAGCCATGCGGCCGCAGGTGGTACGTCGCCCTGCAGCTATGAGCCTGGTTTGCGACGAAAGCATACATTGCGACAGGTGTCACAGAAATCCTGGCAGATCCTGTTCCACGAGTGGTTCTCTTCAGGATTTTTCATTGGTTGCTACATACTGCCGCAGCCCTGTCCCTGTAAGAACTCAAGCCATGACTGCCACACGAAAACAGGATTCGGGCCTCCTGCAGAAGGTCTCACCTTGTTGCCGATCTGGACCTCAGCGGCGCGCCCAAACTCCCGGATGCTTGTGTACCTGTCCACACCCAGCTCCAGCAGATCGAAAAGTCGCCCGTCGAAAAAGCGCCCTGCAGGACACGCCCGATACGTTGAGTGTGTTGCACCTACCAAATTGTGCCCCCATGCCTGCATCCGTCCACGCCCGACTCCAGCATGTCAGGTAGCCGCCCTATGAAGGGCTGCCCTGCACGGAACGGGGAGGGTATATGTGTACCAAGGGTGGCATTAGTATTGCTGATTTCGTCATGTACCTGTGGTCGCCCACGCGCAGCTCCTGGCCGCTGAGCAGCATCACCCAGGGTGGGAGCAACGACATGGTGAGCACGTGCCCACAGCGCATGCTGTCCGCTTTCCGAGATGCCCATCTGGTCGCGAGCACAGGTGGCGGACTTGCAGGTGCTCATCCAAGGTGTGGCTGCGGGCCTGGCCTCACTGCACATGTTCGGTGCTCGAATGTTGACGCGTCAGTAATGTGCATCTGTTTCAAGTGTCAGTGCTCAAGCCTGGACGGCGGCGCTTTGGCCGCACCCATCGTCAGGTTGTTGGGCCGCTTCTTGGTGCTGGAGCCCATTGCGAACAGCGCGGCATCGGCGCGCCGCGCCAGATGTTCCAGCTGTCCCTCGCCGCCCGCCTCGAATGGTTTCACCTCCCCGTTCTTCCGCGTCAGCTTGACCGCCTCCAGCTGCGCAGGGCACCAGCAGGCGGTCGGCACACGGTCGTTGCACACGAAGGGATGAATGATGTTCGAGACGTCAACCGCCTGCCTCAAATGGCTGCACCTCCCCGTTCCTCCGCTTCAGCTTCACCGCCTGCAGCTGCGGAAGGACACGCAAGTAGATCTCAAAGCACATGCTGTGCTGAGGGTGTGCGTGAAGGTGTCATCCGGGATCCGACCCTCGAACGCATGCGCTGCGGCTGCTGTTACGCCAACCTGATGCGGAAACTCTTCTGTGGGCGTCACAGCGACTGACATCATGCGGCACCGTGCCAGGCAGACAGAAACAATGCTTCCACCTTTTCCGCCCCACAGCGTCAGAGTGCACGAGCGTCAACACCATGCATCTGTGTCTGCATCTGCATCTGCATCTGCTGACGAGCCATTATCATATTCAGGCGTGCAGGTCAGGACCAGTAGAGGAAGCCGGCGTACACCGTGGACATTGCATGGAGCTGGCGACAGGCAACAGGGCACGGCAGTGTGTGGTCTCAAGTCAGGATAGATAGATATAGATAGAAATTTCTGACGAATTGATCTTCGCCTGCACTTGCTGCTGCCTCAGCGCCGTCAGCCTAATGGTGCGGATTGCCAAATGCAACAACAGCATCCGGCACCAAGGGGTTGTGGGCCAGCTCAGGCGCCGAGGTCAGGCACACTGACCGCTGGAAGTACAGGTTCAACACCGTGCACAAGCTCGTTGACACGACTGTCACAGCCGCGCTCAGAAACTCAAACACTCACCCCTTTGAGCTTGCCGAAGTCGGCCAGCACATCCTTCACCGTCTGGCTGGTGCGTCCGCCATACAGCAGCAGCGCCTTTTTGGGGTCCTCTACCTGCAAGAGGAGCACGAGGCGAGTGGGCGACTGCGACCACTGTTTGCACATATTTGGGGTCCCTTACCTGCAGTGATGGGATAGAAGTCGATCGATCGAGTCTCTGAGAATGCGACCGACAGCAGTGTGTCGCAGACATGGTGCGGAGAGGACTTTTTCCAAGCTGGCAGTCGGTGCTGCAGTCGCATGCCAGCCAGACGGGGCCAACACTGCAGAAGCGGCGACAGCATCATGTACATGCAGCTCACCGATGGGGACAGGTGCTTGCGTGTGAAGCCAGCAAGCAGTTCGCGTCTGCAGTTGCTGACCAGAAGCATGTGGGAATGAGCAGCTGACAGCCAGCAGAGGGTTTCCAGCAGCTTTACCAGCTTGGGTTCCCGGGCCTCAACGATGCGGCGCGCGCGCCGCGATTTGGGCTTAGGCTTGGGCGCCGGCCCGTCGTTCTTGCTGCCCGCGGATTTTGCCCTGTACTGCTTGCCCTTCACTTCCCGCTCCTTTTTGACCATGGCGGCCGCCCGCTGGCGGCGGCCTTGTCTTGCTGTGTTGGTGCTGCGGCCGGCGCCTCAGGTGGCTATCTCGTCCCGAGGCTTGTGCGCGGCTTGCGCTACTGAGCACACAGCGCCTAACGGCGAGCTTCGTTTGCTATTTGCCCCAAGGCCGGGGTGTACTTTACTGTCAAGCGCACCAGCATGCAGAAAAACTGTGGCCTATGCAGCGTCAAGCCGCCAAGGGGGACCGCTATCTGAAACCAATCTTCTTGCGGTAATCGCTACGCCAATGTGGACTTGACGTGAGACTGAAGCTCTTCAAAGCACGGCCCTATGCGTGAAATCGCACAGGTGCGCAGCCCTCGGAACGGCTGCGAATGCACAATCCGAATGCCATTTTCATACGTCTTGAATGCGCGAGGCAGACACGGAAATGCACGCTGCACACCTCATTTTGCTTGGGCGAGCCGCCGAGATGCAGCACAGTGCAGGGCGGCCTTCCGGCATCTGCAAACGTTTTGCACAGGCAGCGCTGAGCGCTCAGCGGCATTTTTCAGTTAGATCTTTTACAAGCTAGCTAGTTAAGCATCGATCCGGTGGCTTCTGGAACACTGTCAAACCGACTGACGTCTCTGAGTACGATACCAAGAGAGCCCTTCCCGCATTTCGGATCCTTGGCACGCACGCTGACCAAGCAGCTGGATTCGAGCCGGACCGACTGAGTGATCCACTTCTGTGCAACAGATCTGTCAGTACTTGCTGAAGCATTTGAGGGAATACCTGACGGCGGCGTCCTGATGCCGCTGGCGCCGCGTGCAGCTAGTAGATGCAGCGCTTGCTGCGGGCGCGAACGTGGCAGTGCCTAGCCTTCGGCGGTCTCCCTACCCCAGCTAAAGTAGGATCCCGCTTGGAGCTTGCTGCTTTTGCGGGCAAACCGTCACTCGGCAGCAACGCCCGCACTGCCAAGTGGGACGCCAGCCCGCTCAGCAATCCCTGGGGCCGCGCAGCCGGTGAGGTGCTGCAGAGGTCGCTGCCGAAGCTACCGAAGCCGAAGCTCAAGAAAGGTGGCAAGGCGCCGAAGCTCGGCAACACCGAGTGGCGCCGCCACCGCAGGAAGCTTACCAGCATGAAGGATGGCGTCACGGCGAGTGCTGCTGTCTCCTGCCTTGTGCAGCTTCGATTCAGGATGAATTCGAAAACCTGCAACACCCAAAGCCGCTGTTTCCTGGAGGTCCTTGCAGCCGTTGGGAATCTCTCTGGTGTTGCGCATCTGAGTAATGCCTCGACCCTTCATGAAACACGAGAGACACCTGCGATGTGGCTGCATACAGATCGCGGTGGAGGGCTGCTGCCACGGCGACCTGGACAAGATATATGCGACGCTGCAGGCGATGGAGGTGGCAGAGAATCGCACCATCGACCTCCTCATCTGCTGCGGCGATTTTCAGGCATGCTGTCAGACCAAAGCAGTGCCAACCTTGCAAGGGAAGACAAGGATGCCTCTCCAGTTGCCTGCTTGTTAGCTTCGCCAGTTCCAGCTATCTTGCTGAATTGAGCCGCCTTGCTCAGCTTATCAGCCTCGTCCCGTGCAGCCACTTCCAGCCCACCTGCGCCCGGCTGTCAAACTTGCCTTCGTCTCTCCAGCTTTGGTCAGCTCACCACTTTCATCTCAAGCATGCCGTCTGCTTTGGCGCATCTCGTCCATGACAACAGAAGATCACCACACATCACCAGCTACTGTCATTTTGCTGCTGTTCTGCAGGCAGTGCGCAACAAGGACGACCTGGAGACCATGGCGTGCCCGGCAAAATACCGCGACCTGAAGTCCTTCTGGCGCTACTACACCGGCGCCGCCCGCGCGCCCTTCCCCACCATCTTTGGTGAGCCGGCCTGCCTCGGGGGCGGCAGCTGCTGTCTGTGACGGTGGTTCCTGAAACTTGCATTTCCGCCAAGCCGATGCGCCCCGGCAGCGAGGGCCCGCGCGCCCCATGTCTGGCGTGTGGCAGCCGCGGAGTGTCGAGCCTGCTGCTTCTGCAGCTCTCTGACGCCCACGCAGCGGCAATGACGAAGAGCTGCATGCCGTGTGCGACTCTGAGGGTCTCGAACGCCGACACCTGTGCAACCCTGAACTCTAACCCCCAAGCCTGCTTCGCTCGCAGTCGGCGGCAACCACGAGGCGGCCAACCACCTGTGGGAGCTGCACTATGGCGGCTGGGTAGCCCCCAACATCTACTACCTGGGCGCCGCCGGCGTCGTCAACTTTGCGGGCGTCCGCATCGCGGGACTGTCCGGCATCTTCAATGCGCGCCACTTCCGGGAGGCGAGTTCAGCCGGTTCAGCTGGATGCTGTGTGCGTTCCAGCAGTGGCGCAGGCCTCGATTAGAACCAGTCCTAGGTTGCTGGCAGCATGCTGGCAAGCAGCACCCTTTCACACTTCTCGCATGCAAGACTCAGTCATATGGCGAAGCAGACACTCCGACCAAACACTTTGTTGCTGTGCAATGCCGCAGGGCCACCACGAGATGCCGCCCTACACCGATGGCAGCATGCGGTCGGCATACCATGTGCGGGAGCTGGATGTGTATCGCCTGGCGCAGGTGAGGAGCCACGCTGTAGTCTTGCAGAAATCTCAACAGATGTTCATGGAGCTTGGGCGTCGTGGAGCATGGTGGACATCGCTAGCGCTCAGGCGCGCGGCTGGCTCACAGACTCTGCTCGGCTTGGTTTGTTGCTGTGTTGCCTAGCGCGACAGCCGCGGCGCATGCGCTGCAGCCCGCGCGGCGACGACGGCATGCCAACCCGGCGCCTGGAGGCTCTTGTTGCGTCAAGACCCGATTCGGCCTTTGTTCAGCGTAGTGGTACCTGCCGCCTGCTGCCTGATGCCCCCTTCCTGCCACCTGATCGCAGCTCAAGCGCCCGCTGGACATTGGGCTGAGTCACGACTGGCCGCGCGGCATCGCGCGCCACGGCGATCTGCATGGCCTGCTGCGTGCCAAGAGCTTCCTGAAGAACGAGGTGGGCACAGAATCTCAAGCTTAGGCGGCAGCTGCAAGAGTACTTGGAAAGTCCTCCTGCGCTTGGTGCTGCCTTCAAGGCTGGGAATGGCTGTCACGATGCAATTTAGTGATCAATGACCAGCTTCTACAGCCTGGGCAGCCCGCCAGTAGGGGTGCTGCATGCCGTTCTGCTGCCTCTGACCTGCAATGCCTCATCACGCCGCAGATCAACGACAACAGCCTGGGCAGCCCGCCGGCGGAGATGCTGCTGCGGGAGCTGCAGCCGGAGTACTGGTTCTCGGCGCACCTCCATGTCAAGTACGCTGCGCTGTTCCGGCATGCAGCTGGGCCCACTGGCGGCGGTGGCGGCGGCTCGTCGGCAGCCCCGCATCAGGACCAGCAGCAGCAGCAGCAGCAGCAGCCGTCGCAGCTGGTGGGTCAGCGGGCAACAAAGTTTCTGGCGCTGGACAAGTGCCTGCCGCGGCGCGGCTTCCTCCAGGCGAGCCTGATTTTGCAGCTCTCCCCCAACGTATGTCAGCCAGGCCGCCTGTACCGCACCATCGTGCACAACCATCGTGCAACCCTCTGCTGGTCCGCTTCCCGCCTGGAGCAATCGGGCATGCTGCACATGATGTGACGAGGGTCCTCGTCGTTGAGCAACCCTCTCGCGGTGGCAACCACCCATGCGGTCTCTCTTTGGAAGCCACGGGCCTCCTGGCCCGGAGGAGCTGGACCATCTCGCCTGGCACACGGCGGCACACGGCGCTTCATTCGCACATACGCCACCACGGTTTGTTCTGCATCATGTGTGCACAGGTGGTGGACTTTCCGGAGGCCAGGGGGCCGAAGGAGCTGCACTATGACGAGGAGTGGCTGGCTGTGCTGCGCGGCACGCATCACCTCATGTCCCTCGGCCGCCGCGCCAAGCCGCTGCCGGGTGCGGATTAAGGAAAAAGCTTTCTACCATCAGCTGCCTCGGAAACGTCCGCGCAAGGCGTGCGGCCTGGCACAGCAAGACGCCGCGGCCGGTTATGCACTCCTGCGCAGTGTCCCCTGCCTCAGCACCCTGCTGGCAAGCTTACGAACCACCAGCCTTTGAGCACGTCACGCGCAGTCGGCAGCGGAGATCTGAAGCATCCGGTGGGCCGGCTGCACTTGCAGCCCATTCTTCGATTGAAAATTGGATTATATCATGTGAAGGATCGCCAGTGCTGGCGCGCAGGCATGGGCGGGGCGCGGCACGGGCCGTCCGCCGCAGACCTGGAGTTCGTGCGAGGAGCACTGAAAGAGGCGGGCGGTCCTCGCATTCCCGCCAACTTCGTGCCGACAGCGCCGGGCTATGATCCTGGCAACCCCGCCATGCAGCGGGTGAGGCATCATGGTGTGTGCAGGGTTGGCTCAAAACCTGAAGTTGCCGGCTGTCCTGCTGTGTTTGAAGACAGCAGTGGGATCCAGCCGTCACTGCTGCTGAAAAGGGGTTCTGACGCAGAATCCAGAAACTCGTCGTGCTCTGCTTCCACTACAGGGCCGCATGCCGCAGTCCAGCCCGCGCAACCCGCAGACGGTGGCATTCCTGGCGATGCTGGGGCTGCCGTACAACTTGGATCCTGCGGCGCCCGGGCTGGCGCCCCTTGGCGGCGGCGGCGGTGGATCCTCCGCAACTGCTGCTGGTGTGCCCTCGAGCTCTGAACCAGTGCATCCTCCTTTACAGACGTGGTAAGCTGGGGCTTCAGCCCTGGCAGCGGCGCAAAGCTGGCCAACCGCCGCCTGAGGATCCTGCTGGCGACCCTGTTGCACATGTGCTCTGCTTGATGAGGGCGCGAGGCTGCTGAAACTCACGTGGCCAGAGTTGCCAGGGCAGGAGACGCTTTGCACTGGAGCACCATGGTGCCATGCACCTCACTCCCCTCTTTCCTTCCGCAGCGCCAGCACCCAATCCGGAGGAGATTCAGCTGAGCGACGAGACGGAGGCAGCGGCCGCCAACCCCGAGGAGATCGACATCGACGATGTCGTCTCCGATGGTGAAGACGCTGTTGGCGGCCTCGCGGCGGATGAGGTGCCGGAGGGAGACCCGGGGCCCGGTGCCGCCGCGAGCGAGGCGGCGGCGCGGGAGCACGAGCGGCAGCAGCAGCCGCAGCAACAGCAGCGGCCGAGCGCGGGGCCGAGCGCCGCAACTGGCGGCGCAGCGGCGTTCGGCAGCGGCTCGGCCGCAGCGGCGTCGGCGCCGGGCGGCGGCGTTAGCTTCAACGCCCAGCAGGGGGCGCTGATGCAGCCGCTGCTGCCCGGCGGGMAGCGCAGGCTGTTGTCGGCGCDGCCGCCACCAAGGGCGGCAGCAGCACCCGCAATGCCGGCGGCGGTGGCGAATCCGGAGGAAATCGAGCTGTCCGAGTGATGGCGGCTTGGCGTGCCGAGCCCCACCTTCGACAGTGGCAAGGCTGGCGAGTGCAACAGGGTGGATATTGGCAAACATGACGCAACTGTGTAGCTGACAAGCGACTGATGAGCAGCAAAGGACTTCCATCGTGAAGGAGCTATTCTGCGAAGTGGGTTGGCCAAATGCTTGGTTTGCAAAGACATCTAGATGATCTGTGCAAGCGTTCAGAAAGGGCCATCGTGCTGATGATTACCATGGACGGTTTATGCGGCGCCGAGTGAAGGGCCAAAGCAGCCCTCACTTGTCTGCTTGTGAGATATGTACAAGCGCAAGGCCGGAGAATTGCTGCTCTTTTGGCAGCTCCGTCCTGCAGCCGCAGGGGTGTGCCAGACACCATAATGTTGACCTGCGGCAGCCTTCAGCGCTCCTCCTGCTGGTACCAGTGCAGGTTATGATGCTGCCGCATATGCGGGCCGCGACTATCGCTACACTGCTTCAAACCCATGTGACACTTGAGTGGAAATGCAGACGGGCTTGGTAGAGACGGCAGGCAAGGACAAGGCGAGGCTTGGCACAGCACACGTGCATTTTCTTGTGGTAAACAGTGTGTGCCGGACATGCAAATTGTAGGACTTGAGGTCTCATGCCATCCTCGTCCTCCTCACCTAATTGGAAGCACGTCGTCTAATAAAATCGCAGCAGCATTTTGCACATGGCAACACAGCTACATGTCATCATCGTCATGGCCCATAACAGCATCGGCAATCGCGCCGTCTCTCCAATTGACGCGCAGGCGCGTGAGTGCGGTGAGGCGGCACAGCTGCAGGTCGCCAGCGTGCAAGGTCGACCCCTCAAGACGCGCATACCGCAGGCACTCCAGGCTGCCAAGAGCCTCATCAGGCAAACGGCTGCTGTTCGTCGCCAGGCGCGTCAGCGGTGTGAGGGCGCTCATGCTGTGAGGCAACGCATCAGCGACACCTGCGCCCTCGATGTTCCACAGCGTCAGTGAAGCGAGGCTGTGCAGGCCGCCAGCGCCCGGCAGTGCCACCTTTGAACCGCAGCAGAGCAGCTCCAGCCTCTGAAGCAGCTGCAGGCTGCCGATGCTTGGAGCCAGCCTGTCAAATTCCTTCTCCTCCACCTCTCCAAAAAGCCTCAAGTGCATCAGGCTTCGGCAGTCGCAGACTGCATCAGGAAAGCTGCTGATATAGCCGTGCTGCAGAGCGCTTTCCTCCGTGTGGTTTCGCCACTGCAGCGTCAGAGACTCCAGTATCGGCACTCTCGATAGTGCGACCGCAAAGTCGTTGTCTGACACGCAGCTGACGTAAGCGGAGTGCAGAACCCTCAGCTGCGGCAGCGAGCTGGCAAGGGCGAGGGTTCCACCGAGGCAGCTGTCCAGGGTGAGCCGTGTCAGCGCTGATCGCCCAGAAAGTAGCAGCAGCGCCTTGTGCACCGCAATGAGAGCGTTGGCGGGCTGATCACCAATCCAAGGAAGGTCTTGAAGCGGCCGCCACTGTGAAGCATGAATAGGCACCGCGTCAACGTCAGACTACAAGCTCAGCCTTTCTGATGAGTTTGATGGTTGCACCATGACAATGTTGTGTGCTGGCGCATACATGCTGTGCAAATCAGGAATGCTGCCCCACCAGTTGCGCTGCAGTCAGTTAATTGATGTCAGGTGGCCAATCCAAGGCGGCAGCCAAGACAGAAGCCGGTGCCACCGAGCGTGCACTGGTATCATGTCGCTCGGTAACTCAATTGGAGATCCTGCTGCAGCAGTTCTGTAGGAGAAGCAAAGCGTCAAATCCTCCCACAGGCACATCGACTGGCTGCAAAGCGCCGCAAAGCGCAGGTTCACCAGCGGCAGATGACGACATCTGCGAGGACATCATTCAATGCTTCAATCTGCGACAGCCATCACAACCGTACAGTTACTGATGCAACTCGGTGACTGATGCGGTGCCAAGCAGGTCATCATCAGCCCTCACTTGCCTTCCTGGGGAGGTCAGCCTGAGAACGGAGAGGAGCACCTCCTCCGGCAGCTCGTGGAGGCGCAGGGCTCTGCCAGATGCCATGATTGGTTTGAAGCGGGTCTTCGTTCGCTCCGCCTGTTATGAGACAGCCTTTGTGCGGGCGAGATGGAAGGTGTCAAAACCCTGCCTGCCAAGGTTAGCAGCGGAATTACAGGCGGCTGCATAGCAGACTATGACGAAAGGCTCCTACTAGTCAGATGGGAACAATTTCAAAGCATTCGTATCAGTTTGCAAACAGACGTCAATAGTCCACAGACTGCCGCAGATGCGGAGTCTTGCATACCCATAGCGACTACTAGTAATACTCCCTTGTTAATGAGCTATTCGGTCCTGGCACTTCGGAAGCATGCGCATGGATCGTGGCTGCAACTGTTCCTGTCTTCACGGTTGCCAGCGCTGGAAGAGTTTCCAGCCTAATTTGTGCTTATTGACTCTTTTGACATAGATGTGCTTTGCCGAGCGCGGCGCAGCATCTGCACCATAGATTGGCAGCACTCGAGCACCTGCTCCAGCATGTTGCCGTCTATGTTTGGCACAGCCAGGTAGGGTTGTGCACTGTGCCTAGCCGACCGACCTTGCTGGTGCCCTGAGTGTGTCGCAGACACGTGCCTTCACCATGAGAACCGCCACATATCAAGCTGCTTTCTGTCGATGAAACTTGCGCCGCGGATGTTGCTGAGAAGCAGCCCACAGCTTTCGTCATGCCGCCCTGGCACCTGCGCCCCAGCACAAACTGCCGTCCCCTGGAGTCACAACAGAATACAACTGCGGCATGCGGTGCGCCGTGATTCTGCCTGTCCGCAAGATGATCCACTGGATCCGCCATCTTACAGATCGTTTCGGATCGCCCAGC
Source organism: Deuterostichococcus epilithicus (assembly GCA_033439295.1). Lineage (NCBI taxonomy): Eukaryota > Viridiplantae > Chlorophyta > Trebouxiophyceae > Prasiolales > Stichococcaceae > Deuterostichococcus > Deuterostichococcus epilithicus. The sequence goes on along the minus strand of JAVTLE010000014.1, from coordinate 337,746 downwards.
TTGCAGGCTGCGATGCTGCAGCCGCTGAAATGTGTGACGCCACTGTGTCGTGTGCCTTCCTCAGGAGCTCCCGGGCGCGCAGCGGCAGCCTGCGCAGCAAAGCCCGCCCGCCCGCCCGGTGGCTACTGGCAGGCCGGACGGCACGCTCGCCACCGCATCCTAGTGAGGCAGAAGCGTCAGCCGCCCCAGACTCTCAAAGTCAGACCTTGCATCCCTGACAACAGCTGACAGAGGACGAAGCGGCGCCCGGGCGCCGCAGCTGGCAGCTCGTGCCGCCTCAGCAGCGCCTTCTGGCTGTGGAAGCTTGGAGCACCCCGTGCCAACATCGCGGGCATCGAAGGGCTGGCAGCACTGCGGCAACTTCAGCGGCGTCGGCGCCGGCGCCAACGACGTTGCGCCAGGTGCTGCCGGCCCCAACGCCCGCTGCGCCATCGTTGCACTGTCCACTGCCGCGGCGGCAGAGCAGAGAGCATTGGCGGCGCCACCCTGGCGGCTGGCTCAGCGCTGCGCCGCTGGGGGCTCTCCTTCGAGCTCACGAGCGTGCACACCATATGGCGGCGGCAGCGGCGCGGCAGGGATGTGCTGCCAGCGGAGTCTTATGGCAGCGCCAGCACCGTCTGCAACGCGAGCCTGGCGAGGCCGGCGGCCTTCGGCACCCGTGGTGGCCGATGCCGCACGGCAGTACGGGTGCTGCGGTTCCTGGGCATCCCACACCTCCAGCTGGCCCAGTGCCGCTGCGGCTGCTTTTTCGGGTCGACCACGTCACTGATGCCGCTGCCCAGTTCGTGAAGACCGGGAGTGACAAGGCTGCATGGTTTGTGGGAGGGGCGCACAACATGGGCATAGGCTTGCTGGCGTGCCCTCCTAGAATCCCACCCTGAGGTGGACTTGATAGCACTGAATGCACTCGATACGCCAATCTGGCTTTGGGGAGCTTGCGTGTTCGGCTGAGCAAACGGGCCATGGCGACCCGGCTGATTGACCCTAGACTGTGCATTGGGTCAAAGTTCACTCGTCCTGCTTTGACTAGCTTCAATGCCAATATCGTTGACGAGCTCGTTTGACAACGATTTTTCTGCTGGTTCCCGAATACTGTCATGCAGGTGTGCTGCCGCAGCGCGCTGGCATGCTGCAAGCCCCTTGCCGCCGAAGCAGCAGCAGCACCGGTGCTGGGTACCCATATGGGCGCTCGTGACGGCAGCAGGAATGTGGTTGCTATAAATGGCGCAGATCTGATAGTTCATGCTGTGGGAGTGAGGTAGGCAGTCTCAAAGCTGCAGAAGCTGTAAACACAAGAATGGCAACATTGACCAAGTCTCGGATCTACCTAGATAGATGGCGGCGGCAGCAAGTGAAATTAAAAACTCTCCGCCGTCGCAACACTGCATGTACGGCAACTGACAGCACGCAATCTCTGTTCTCAACGATTCTGATGCCTCATTGAGCCATGAAACTTCCCCTCCCGCATTGCACAGAGCTGCCGTGGGCCAGAGGCTGCAATGAGCGCGCTTGCCGGGGCAGTGTCGCAGTTGCCGCTGCTGTCGCAAGGTAGCTGCAGAGTCAGGTACAGGTCGGCCACCTCCAGCAGGTTGGTCAGCGACTCCTGCATGCCAGGAGAGGAGGCACCTGACACGGTTGCACTGACAGATGCTCGCAGGCTGCGCCCTGCATGTTCATCCACGGCATTGTGTGCAAGCACTCGCCCCTTGCATCGAATATTGTGTACCCGAAACTTCTGCAGCCTGCTCGGGGACCACAGCACCTTTATTGGCGGCTGGCGGAAAAGTGCGGACGGCGGCACATCCGCACGAAAGGTCTGCACGTGTGCCGGAATTTCGAGTGCTGAGTGCTGGACGTGCGCTCACCTGACCTGCGGACAGCTGCGGCAACAGCACGGAGCATGGGACGCTGCCGGCTGGAGACGCCGCCACAGCGTCGATGGCCGTGCAGGCGTCCGCAGCTGATGGGTGGCCCCGCCGCTTGCCCGCCCAGGCTGACGCTGCAATCCCCAGGAAGAGGTTTGCATCGGCGACAAAACTCCTCACTCCTGCTTGGCAGTTAGAGACCAACTCAACTTTGATTATTCAACTGAGCTGCGATTCGGTGCACATCCACGACACACCACTTCACTTGCATGACCTCCGCACACATGTGGCCAGGTGCGCGAGAGGGCGTACAGCACGACAAATTAAAGCAATGTCCTGCGCAGTTGCCGCTGTGGTGCAGGGAGCAAGTGGAAACGACAGATGCAGCAGGCCAACATGCTGCTGCTGGGACGGAGCTGACCCACCTCGGCGCACGCCTGGAGGTGCTGCCCATGCCACACAGCAAGAGACAAGGCATGCGGGGTTGCGCCCAGCGACCTGCACCATGCAAAGTACATAGCGGCAAGTCACCTAAGCAACGGAGCTGATGCCAAGGCGATGGGTTCAGTTCACTGGTACTGGAGCACATGGCGAGGAGGCTGCTGGACATGAACAGTCTCCCCCCGAGTCAGGCATTCAACACAGAGGATCGTGATACAGTTCTGGCTGCACCCCGCACGCGAAGGGAGGGGAACCTGGGAAGGCACCGTCACCATGCATGCAGCAGCCGTCACCTCGTAGATGCTGCGCCAGTCGGCATCGGGCACAGGGGCCTTGGGTGAGGTACGGCCGTACTGGTCGCGCTTCTGCGCCAGCTCAAAGTTTAAAAACGAGCGTGCTGCCGCCTCATCCTCCAGGTCACCTAACCCCAGGACCGTGAATGGTTTGCCGCCCAGGCCTGCGGCATGCGTCAAGCATGTGTGCTCCGCAGGCGAGTATGGCGTCTTCAGTTGCCTGTCGATGCCGTTGCAGGGAGCATTGCCAGGATGAGACATGCCGTGCAATGCTGGCGCCGGCTGCGTATGCTGGGGCCAGCCCATGACATGCATACATGCCGCTTGCCTCCTCCCAATCAAAAGATCGCACATCAGGAAGCCAGTGCACGAGCTGCGCATTGCAGGTCACCAGCAGGACGTGGGCAGCGCCGTGCGAGACGGACTCTAGGCACCTACGCAGTGCCCATGAGTCAGACAGATATATAACCCATTGGCATGCAATGTTCTGCGAGCTGCTTTGGGCTTGTGTCTGAGACCTGAAAGGGCCGCACAGCGCTCGCGCACTGATGCCACCAAGCACGGTGACGCTGCTGGACATGCTGACGTGCCGCATGTTTACATTCTCCGCGCTTTCCATAATGGCGGACGGTGGCCACTGGCAGGAGACGTTTTGGCACTGGAGTAGAGACGCTCGCCGCACTCACTCGAGAAAGCGCCTGGCCTCTGACGGCTGCTGCGGAAACCACTCTGACAGCAGCTTCGCAGCGTCCTCGAGCACCAAGAGAGGACGCTGCAGCGCCCACGCACCATCTGTGTCGCAACACCTGCTGCCAAGGTACACACGACGTTCAGCTGCAGGAGTTGATGCTTGAAGAGCCGCTGCCAGATCAGGCAGTGCTGTTGGTGTTGGCACGCATGCGATGTATTCCATTTCAGCTGGAGATGCTTGTTGTCCATGCTCTTCAGCATGTGCACAGCAGTCTCGCTGCCGGGCGATGGCACATCTTCAATTGCAGGCTGCATGCACGGCAATGCACAAACCCTGACACGACCCTAGCAGACGGCAGGTGGCAACAGTCCAGCAGGCGGCGAATCATACCTTTCGGGCAGACGGAAGTTCTCCAGCTGCCCAAGGAACCCAGCCAGTACGTCCATGGCGGGGGCAGCGGCCCGGCCGCCGCGCACGGTGCACTCGAAATCCAGCGCCAGCCGCAGGTCTTTCACACCGCGCAGCGCCGGCTGCTGGCCGCCGAGCCACTGCGCCGCCGCCCTGCGGATGGCGTACCATGCCCGGCTCCCCGGCCAGGGTTCGAAGCTCCGCAGCGGCGGCGGTGGCAGGCCTGCCAGCCGTCTCAGGCGGGCGTCCAGGAGCAGCGGCAGGCCTGCCAGCTGTCTCAGGCGGGCGTCCAGGAGGTTCAGAAAGCTCGCGGCGCTCCATTTCTGGCCGGGACTCAGCCACAGCACCAGAGCGCCGTCGCCATGCCGGCCAGCAAGGACGTGGCTTAGCAAGTTCCGCTTGCCGCAGCCCGCCGGGCCATACACCACAACAACGCCATCCGGTGGCGCTTGCAGCGGCTACGCAAGCCTGGCCTCCTCAGCTGGGCGGGGAAATACGGCTGCGTCGCAATCGGGGGTGTCCGGCGCGGGTGGGGGTGGTGAGGCACAGCATCGCTGCCTCCCGTCCGCGTGCCACCGCGTGCGTGAATGAGGCTGTGCCATCTGTGTTGCGCTGCAGCCAGATTCCTTTCTGACGCGTCGCTGCAGGCCTGGGCGCAGCTGGCGTGCTGCGCCGTGGCACGACATTATGCTGCTGCTCCAGCAAGGGCTCGAAGCGGTTCCACCAACGACGAACGCTTTGCACGGGGCTGCCATCTCGGCATTCAGTCTGTGGATGAGGGGTTCACACGCAAAGCTGACGTCCTCGCTTGAGCTTCCGTGTGCCGCAACTCTGAGCGTATCGTGCAACCGTCGAGCTCCGTCCCTGCAGGACCAGTGCCCGCTGCCGCTGCTGCATGTTCACGCTATCACAGCTTTTCCCCCATCATCATACGCACATCCTCCCAAGGCATGCTATGTGCTGGAGGCACAGGAAAACTCCTTGGCGTGACCGTCTTGCGAAAATCTGGGGGGGAATAAGGGTGGCAGGCAGTTATTCACCTTTGCAAGACCAGCAGGTCAGGCAACTCTGAAAAAGAGGCAATGCAACGACAGAGTGCACAGAAAGCCTCTTTGACAGATCGTTGCAGTTCGCCTAGAGAGTGAACTGGGGCCGACGGAAGGACAAAGTCGGTTTTGAACCACCGTCCCTTGTCGGTGTGCGCAGCGTCTTTCATGCGCTATGCATTCTTATTTAAGACTCTGAAGCAAGGAAGCTGGCAGTGTCCTCGGTGAAGAATGACGAAAAAATTAGAGATGATGGTTTGGGAGATTCTCCGGCGGGAAAACGCACGGCAAGTTGTACTCAGAAGAGGCCGTCGACGGTTGCGTGCAGATAGTATCAGTCTGCACGACGTAAACCCCCACGGTGGCCCGAAGCAGCTCTTCTCCCAGACACCGACTTCAGTTGCCGGGCAGACCAGCCCAAGGCTTTGCAGCCGCGGCGCGCAGCTGCCGCAGCCTCTCCTGCCTTGTGCGCCTTCTCAGATCATCCGCTTCCTGCAGAACCACTCTTATGTTGATGGTGCTCTGCGCAGGTTGCACCAAAGAACAAGCAGCCGGCAGATTGTATTGCCATAAAGTCTCGTTCCGGCGAGGATGCACCACAACAACATCATGGTGTATGTGTAATGTTGCGTTTCGTTCATGGCCAGAGTGTCTTCAGCAGAATGTTGATCACCTGAAGGCGTTCCCGGCGGCTTTTCTCTCCCGCTTCCAGCTGCCGGTCGACATCTCGCAGCGCCTCTGCTGCCTGCATCATCAGCGTCGGCACTTGTATAGTTCTAGTCCGGCAGGCTGTTGCAAAGACCCTGAACGTCACCCTTAGGCAGAGGCCTGTCAACATCGCCTTCAGCAGCGCGGTACCGTGCACGGGGACATGATGCGCCATGCAACTGCATCAGGTCTACGGCAGCACACTGGCTCCTTGTCCTTTGCTGCATTGCTTGACAGCGCAAGCGCGCCAGAGCCCTGCTACCATTTCAAGGGAGACGTCGGCACCCTTTCCACAACATTGCGTTGCATTGTGATGTCCAAGCCACAAGCGGAGTCATCACCTGGTGAACAGCCAGCACCGGCCGCGGTAAGTCGCTGTAGTCTTTCTCATAGTCGTCCCATTCCACTGCGGGGCCGCCAGCGAAAAGGCGCGGCCACCACATCTCTGAATGCATCCAGTGCCTGCGCAGCCGAGGAGCAGGCCATGCGTATCTCCAATTGAAGCGCAGGAGGCACAAGGAGCAGATATGGCGCCTCCGGCTCGATTGGCCATGCATGACCTGATTGCAACATCTGTGCAGCTGCAATGCGTGCATGTCGTCCTGCTGCAACAGCACTTTCCTGTTGGAGCCCTTCGTTCACGTTCAGCAGGCACGAAAGCACCTTCTCAGCAGCTCCAGGTTCATCTTCTGCAGCAGGAGCAGACAGCCGTCCTCGCCGGCGCCGCCGCCGTGCATCCACACGCTCTGCGCCGGCACGATGCCGCGCTCCAGCTCGCCCGCAAGGTACACCTGCCCTGTCTGCCTGTTTTCGACTATGGAGACAGCAGGCGGACAGTATTAGCGCAGGTCAAGCAGCCAGGATGCGAACTGGTGAAGCATAATCTGGGAGTAGCTTGTGATCAGGGAATGTCAGGCCAGTAGGGGCCCCAGGCAGCCTTGCGCACGATACGAGACGCGCTGGCGTGGGTCGTGGGCCCGCACTCGCAGGCCTGGCGCCGGCCTGGCACGAGCCGGCAGGCCCCGCGTCGTAGCTCGACCTCACGCCGGACATGCGCCTGAGGAACTTTGGCAGGGATGTTGTCTGGCAGCACTTGCAAGTAGCATACGGATAACAGAGCGTGCACCTCTCAGGATGTAGGGGTCCATGGTCACATGCAGGTCGCGCGGTGGCAGATCCGCAGGAACCTGCGTTGCGGCATCATGCTCACATCAGCCAGCATCAGGCTGCTTCTGGCATTCGCCATTGGATGGTGCGGAGCTCGTGACGCGGCACAGGCGAAGGAGGGTTGCCAGGCAGGCCCCTTGCAGGGGTTACCTGCAGAATGCATAATATTTCGTCTGCTCACCTCGAGGGCGATGATCTTGACCTCGGAGCCGGTCTGCCGCCAGCGGCAAGCGCCGTTGGAAGTCTCTGCCCAGATCTCCTCTGGCCGCTCCGCCGCGTCGTAGTACACCCTGCAGCAGTACCGGTCCGTCAGTACTCACCGACTCGACATGCATGATGCACTGCTGCCTACCAGGGCGGTCCAGCTGTGCAGACCGGCTGCAGCCTCAGCGGCGCACACCGCTCCCGCTTGCGTGGTTACCACAGGCCGTGAGGAGGATCGACAGCTGCTCGCAAACTTGCCTGGACATGCAAAAAGGGTGCTTGTCAGTGCGCTCCAGTGGGGCGCCGTCAGCGCGGGTCAACCTGTAGGCAGCGTAGGGCAGAGCCAGCTCCAGCTTCGGCCGCGGCCTCTGTGCGAAGCAACATGACATTATTGGTAAGTTGCAGCAGGTTTGATGTGTGTCAGAATGTGCTGGGATGCATGCGAATGCAACAGCAGGCATCAGCGTGCGACACATGAGGAGTGCGTGAGGAGGGCAGCTTCTGCTGGCATGTGGAGAATCCTAGGGCGTACGCAGTTGTGCAGCACGTCTGAAAACACTGTCCCCAGCATACAAGCCCGACATGGTGCAGGTGATCCTTAAGCTTGAGGACTTGTCAGCGCCTCCGTCCATGGTGATCTCACACCTGGACAAGCCGCCGGTCTGCCTGTTCTACAGCCGAGCAGTCTGCATCCGCCGCCAGGCAAGCATCTGCTTCTACCTGCCGCTTAGCCTCTGCAGCAGCCGCCAGGTCGACCATCCGTGTGCGCAGCCCCGCAGCATCAGGTTTGCTGCCCAGCACCGTCGCCATTGCGGTGCCGCCTGTCGCTCCTGCTAAGTCATCCTAATCGGCGCCGAGCAGTGACAAAAGTTGTATAGGCTCGAATGCACAGCAGCGAGCCAGCAGAAGGGGACCTTCAGCCGCCTTGGTTCGCCAGGATGCAGGTAGGCCAAATTTTAGAAGGCAGGTGCGTTGCCCATGAGCATGGTAGGTCGCACCGAGACGTGGCATGACAAGAACCTTGTCTCCTACAGGCGTCTTTTTCAAGAGCTGCTTCGCCGCTCATCCATACCTGCAGGCTTGCAATTAGCCGTTCCCCGGCTGCCCTGTTCCCACGCAGCCGCACGTGCAGTTCGACCGTCAGCCCCGGCTGCCCACAATTGCCGCTGCCCAGTATTCGCTCGAGGGTAACTGCCGGCAGCTGCACGCCTGCCGCTGCGGCGAGGCTGGTCCGCAGCAGTTGTCGCGCCTCGTGAGTGAAGGCGCTTGGAGCGGCCTGCAAGTTCAGGCATCCCAGCCAGCCATCGTGACACAAGCAATATGCGTGCCTTGTACTTAGAGGCAGTGCATGGTGGTGCTCCGGCACAAAGCAAAGCGCAAGCAGTCCTTCCAGAGTGCCATATCTAGGCGGCCACGGCGGCTATCAGGTAGCGACTGCCTGATGTGTCTGCGACAGGGGTGTGCCAGAAGCGAGTGGGAAGTGAACGTTCTATACCTCTGGGAAGCTGAGTGAGATTTCCAGCCTGTATGCACCCCCCCCATTTTCAGGCGAGCCAGCACCACCGGAGGAGACACAGCCACTGAGCAGCAGCTCCTCCCGAGCCTGCACAGCTGTGAAGGAAGTAAGCATGCGAGGATGACCTCCAGCATGAGGTATGCCTGCGGCATCACTGGTGCGGTGGTTAGGCCCGCAGCACCTTCTGCAGCAGATTGAAACACGACATCGACCTGCATGGCCATGTAGGGTGTGCAATTGCACCTTAACGGGCGACTGCAGTCGGATGATTGTGGCCAATGCAAGCTTTCTGACAGCACAGTACAAGGGGCGATGCTGGCGGGGTTTTGGCTTGCCTGCGAGATCTGTTCCAGGGTCAGCGTCCTGCTGACATCCTCCAGGGCGCCCCGAAGCTCAGCGTTGTCTGGTTCCGCCTCCAGCCCCCGCATAAACGCCTGCACAGCCAGCATCGAGGTCCCAGTGCACCTGCTCGGTTGCTTCATCCCGCGGCCGTGATGGGTGCTATGCGGCGGCGGGCACAACACTGCAAACCTATGGTCACAGGGCGAGGCCCCTGAGTAACCTGTCGCCGCGACCCCTGCCATCTCGGAGAGCTGCTTCATGCCTTGAACGAAGTTCCAAAGACGATTGCATCGTCGCACCTTGGCAGCGCCATAGGCGTCACGGTCCGCATGCTCCGGCTCCGCCGCCAGCGCCAGGCCCAGGTGCAGCTCAGCGACCGCCACGCTCTGCTGGTGGCCCTGCTCGTCCGCCTCATATTGCAGCATGGACGTATGAGTGCACAGACTGGATCCGACTCAGGCGCAACGCTCCTCAGATTCGCTCTCCCGCTCAGCGGGCATGACAGCACACCGCAAGCGTTGCCTGCCCTGCACGATCGGCCATGCAGTTGCCATAGCGTCGCACAGCGCCCCCTGCAGCACCTCCTTTCTAGACAGCAGGGCACCGGGTTGCTGTAGTGTCAAAATCACCCAAATCACCATTGGAGCCGTGTCCCTGCGCGCCCGCAGCAGCCGCAGGGCCGCGGCGGCATCCGCCCGGCCCTGCAGGAACGCCTTTGCCGCGTTGTGCGCCGCCGCCCGCTGGCTGTACGCCTCGGCCGGCGTCAGGCCGTGCAGCAGCCATCTGTTGTACCTGCCCGGCCGCAGATCAGGTCGATGTCGCATGTCACCTCGTGATGGGCTCGTCAGAGGCTGCCTGCCCTGGGCATGGTCACGATGTGAGCTTGCGGGGGGTAAGCAATGTGCTTGACACCTGCCACCCCTGTACCGGATCAGAACGACTGCAGACGTGCAGCAGGGTGGGGACTCACATCTGCCGGAAACCGTGATCCGCTTTGTCGCCAGGCCGCACCTGCCATAGAAGGGGCCGGGGCGCGGCGCGCCCTTGTGAGCGGCGCGCAGGATCGTGAACCAGGCCTCGCGCTGCTCCCCTGGCAAAACCTCCTCTTCCTCGGCAGCAGCGATGACACCCTGCAGTGGCAGCAGACACAGTTGCATATGTTAGTCTTGCTTCACTACGTTCAGACATGGCGCTGTGCTTTGCGAGACTGCTTTGGCAAGGGAGCAGTGCAGCAGTGTCCGCATATCCAGCTGCTGTAGCTCAGATGGCGCGCCTGTCACCGGCAGCTCCAGCGCCAAAACATAAGCCCTGTGCTGATTTATGTTCGAGGGCCAAGGGGCAGTCAGGTGCAGCAGGCGATGCGCGGCCCTGGGCAACACCGCGGCGGTCGCACCTCCTGCTCCAGCCGGTGCAGCAGCGCAATGATGCCATCGGCCAGCTGCTCGCGCATGAGGCGCTGCACCTGTGTCCACACCGCCTTTTGGCACGCGGCGTCGCCTGCGCAGGTGGGAAGAGCCACCGCCTCATTGGACATGATTCGGATTGTACATCCTGCACATGAGCTTCGCAGTACTTCACCTTGTCATGAGAAGGCCTCTTTCGCCTGCTGTTTGCGCCCCCTTCGAAACAGCTGTCAAAATGTGCACACCAACGGTGCTCTGCAAGCTGCAACGCCGCCTCGCGCCTGTTGTAGGCTCCGAGCACACACACCGCAGCACATATGACTTGGTCGGACGATCCTTGCGCAGCTGCTCACCCTTGCTGAGCTGCCAGGCACGGTGGTATGCATCGACGGCGGCCGGCGCCCGCTTCAGGCCCGCAAGCGCGCCGCCGCGCCGCCAGTGGCTCTTGTCCCAGGCCGGTGCCGCTGCCGCTGCCGCGTCCGCATCGCGCAGCGCATCCTCGAAGCGGCCGGCCTTCGTGTACGCCAACGCGCGGTTGGCCAGGATGCGGGGGCAGGCGGGATGGAGGTTCGGCGCCGCGGCCAGCGCCGCTGTGTAGCTGCGGTGCACCAACACATGGATCTGTACACTTGCAGACTTTCAGAAGCCTCTTGAAAGGACTGCGCTGTCTGTATCGAAAGCTTGGTCGCTGCAGCATCATGCCACCGCTTGCAACATTTGGGGTTTGGGCCCTGGGGTTGGGGCCGACTGACGGCAGCGGCAGTATGAAACCCCTGTGACGGCCTGCAGCAGCTGCGCGGCCGGCAGCATGGGACTGATCTTGAAGAACCTGATGATGGTGAAAGGAGACTTGTGATGCAGCCCTAGGGCCAGCGTGTCACTGCGGCAAGCAGACCTGCTCCAGGCGACCCGAAGATCGCCCTCCTTCAGCGCTGCATCTCCTCGCTTCTTGAGATGTTCCAAGCGTATCAGGCTGCACCGTTAGCACAAAACACTGGGCTACTGACATCTCCAGTGCAGGATGGTGAGCTGACTACTACGCTGTGCATGGCATTCGAGCGCCCCCAAGCAGACTTTACCTGAGCCCCGGGCTCGCTGCCTGGACCATGCGAGCCGTAGGATATGACAGCTGTCCGTTGCAGGACGAGGAGGGCAATGAGGGGCTCGCTACATAAGGTGCGACACCGAGTCTTGGAGGCCCCGAGTCTCGTGACGCTTGGCTTTCTCAATCGCTTTCAGCACCGCTTGCATTGCCATTGCAATACAAGAGCACTACAGACCCTTTGAAATCAATGCACACAGACCCTTTCGTTTCTGGATGCAAACGCTCGTCAATTGCTTGACCGGCCGGGGGTTTCTGTGCCCAACCCCTTAAAACCCTAACGGGTTGCGAGTTTGAAACTTTACGACACTCCAGCCAAATTCACGCGAAGGCAACGTCTCAACCGTAGTCTCTTGTATCACTGCCATCGAGCTGATTCATTGACTGACTGGTCGCTTGTGCACGCAATCGGAGGTTGTTACCAAACTGAGCCTGCTTGCACTCTGGGGGACAGTCGCAGGTATGATGTTTGCAAACGGGAAGCCGTACAGGACCGCGCATTTTGCTGGGCAGCCAGACGATCACGCTGCTGCTAGATGAGAATGGGTGCTTCGATCTTCGTGTGCGCGCTGAGTTTGCCGAAGCTCGAAGGCTCGGAAGCGCTCATCATCATGCAGGCGCCAGACCACCGAGGTCCCGTGCCACTGGTGATTCCGGCCGGGCCCCGTGGTCATCTGACCAGCGTGGGGGAACGGCAGCGTCTGGCAGTCATATCTGGTGCAGCAGACCAACCCTTGCACATCATCAAGACATGGGGCGAGCTGGGAACGCATACGGCCATTGTGTTTCAGATCTGTGCCAGCGCCACGCAGTTGAAGGTGTCCTGGTGGCTGCACTCGCTTTGCAGTATGCAAGATGCATAATTCCACCAGGGAACGAAGTCTGATGCCACATGGATCAAGTTTGCATCAGGACGGTCCTCCAGGCACACAGCGGGTGATTCGCTGGGGGACCCCATGGCTGGAATGGCGTTGCGATGAACAGCCTCAAGCAGGCAAGTGAACCGCGTGCATGGCCACTGTGCATGACTGATGCTCATCTGCTGCCTTGAAAGACCGCTGCACTGGCAGGCTTGCACCCAGCATGGCACACACTGGCAGTACATGACGCACTGCTGTAGTCTGCGAACTTGCAGCGTGAACGAAATCTAGCGAGCACCATAGTCAGGCGGGGCCGTGCCTATTAGTCCTGTATGGTTAGACTGAACAGATTGATGGTGAAAAGTTTTGGAGGTATAGCTCCATTCTGAACGGCGCGCGCGGCATCACTCCTAAATGGTTGCAGGATAGCTGTGAGAGCGAGAGGATAGACAGATCGGACGGACAGCGAAGTTTTCACGTATAATGCAGACGGAAGCGCAACTGATTCCGGACCAGTAGATGGTGCAATCTTAATTGCACTGCTAGGGGCGCTACCGTACGCCAGTCTGGCATTATACACCATCGTCATGGTGCTTGCGTGCGGTGGAGTGCACCAGAGTATCTAGGCCTCGAAACAGCAAGATGCGCAGCAGTTTGTTTTCAGTACAAAATGCACCCCACGGTTAGTCAAGCATACGTTCGCAGTGCCCCCAGCAGAAGAGACATGATAGGAAGAATCATCTGATGGCATCTTCACTCATCAGGAACTAATCGAGGTGATAGACGGATGTGCAGACCCACTCATCGGTGTCTCACACACAAGCTCGTGCACTGGTCTCGAGGCCGTAATCTCGCTCTGCGCCGCTCACACTGCTCGCGCTCTCAGATGTCCAGCGTCTTCTCATAGTCCTGCAGACAACACAGCGCCAACGTGTCAGACAGATGCATTCGACCGTCCGACCATGCTTACACAGCGTATTGCTCTACAATGCGCACCCTTCGCGCTTCAACTTTCGTCCCAGGCGAAGGGTGCGCATTGTAAAGCCCTGAAACACTTGACTACCTGACGGAGGCACATTACCTACACGCACACCCTGAACAGTTTGGCACGAGGACTTACCTCGATGGACTTGAAAAGTGCCGTGAAGTTGCCCTTGCCGAATCCGCCGCAGCCGCCCGCCTGCTCTATGCGCGTCTGGCCATCGGGGCCCGTCACCTAACCACGCAAACCGGAATTTCATGTTGAGCAGACTCTCTGAGTGGCACTCACCCGGCGGCGGCAATAGACTGTGGTGATGGAGCATCGAGCAGCGGCACGGTGTCTTACAGCATGCTGAGCGGCCGCCATCAAGCACCTGTGACAGTCGCAAAGACAACAACAGCATCAAAAGCACAAGGACGAATTAGAGGTGCACCTCATGCTCGCAGCCGATGCGCTGGATGATCTCGATGAAGACTGTTGGCCGGTCTGACAGCGGCTTGCTGAATATCTGCAGTAGGATGCCCTGCAGCAGGGAAGCTGGTCACTGCCAGGAACGAGGAGATGCTGGAGATTATTCTGTTGCGACACCATCCTGCACCAGCGCACCAACCACCAGGCGCAGCCACCGCACTCATTGTCTTGCCGAGGAACAGCCACCGCGGCGCACTATATGCAGACCCAGGAACGCAAGCGAGGAGGGAAGGAAGCAGGAAGCACCTGGTCGTCTTTGTCGGCCAGGATGCCCAGCTGCTCGATATCCTTGTACTGCTGCGGCGTCAGCGCGTCCCCAATCTTGGACGGCAGCTTCCTGCATTGCGTCGGGTTGCACCTCTCTGTCAGGGCGGTGCCCGCTGCCTACCTTTGAATCACGAAAAATGAGCGAGTCCACGACGCTCCATAACATCGACGCGTGCACCCTGCTGGAGACAGCCAGGCCTTTAAATAGTGCATTGTTACGGGACGCTGCATCAGATGTGCAGGCATCTTGGACGGGAGGGGACGGACTCGTAGTAGGCTTTGTCCAGCGGCGGCATGAAGTCGAAGCCGCCGCAATCGGACACGCGCCGCATCTTCCGCAGCGTCGCCACGATGTCGTCCGTTTTGAGCGCCAGGTGCTGCAGCCCCGGGCCCTGCATGGTAGCAGCATGGACTGAGGTTGACAGGTCCGCAACTTGATGTCCAAAGCAATGACTTCCAGCAAATGATCAATGCAACTGCGTTAGCAGCAACAGACACTGACAGCAACAGACTCGAGTTCCCTTGGTCACATGTTGTCTGCTTCTGGACTCTACTGCCAATCCAGTCGCTTTTGCGCACCTCGTTTTGTTCCAGGTACGTCTGGATCTGGCTCTTGCGCGGCGTGCCGAAGGTGGGCTCGTTGACGGGCAGGATGACCATCTCGTTGTTGCTGGCCAGCACCTGGCTGTTCAGCCCTGCGCACGCATCCAACGGCGAGCCTTCATCTTCAAGCAACCCACGGAGGAGTTTGGCAGGCTGGCAGCAGCTCGTGCGACATGATCCGCGCGGCAGGACTGTGGGTGAATTGAACGGCGCAGCAGGTGACCAGCTGGCCAGCGCTTGTACAGGCCTGACTGGTACAGGCCTGCGCGAAACTAACCAGCCGTCACTATGCAGACCATGCCGCCGCCATGCGGCTGTTACAGCGCCGGCGTACATGGGGCAGAGAAAGGCCAGCCCGCACATGTGCGTGAGACACTGCTGCGCCGGCGACTGCACAGCTTACAAGCGAGCACATGCCCTCGTCCTGCGCAGCCGCCGAAAGGCGCCGGGACCCCACACAAAACCCTGGACCCCTCACCCGAGTCAACGGTGCCCACGTCCTCGGTGGTAAACTCCGCAAAGGGGTGGAACCCCGTCGCGGCGCGCAGGTAGTTCACGGTCTCCGCCATTTTGTGCACGTTGCCGACCGCGTGGTCCAGCCGTCGCAGCCCGTACGACTCCTGCCGGCTGTCCACCGCCTCGAAGTTCGGCAGGTAGGGGCCCTGTGGCGAAAGACACAAGGGGGCTGAAGCGCATTGGCGACAGCGCGGACGGGGCGTTTCCCTCCTGGGCGCGATACAGTCTGCACGCTGCATTTTCAAGTGTTGTCTGTGCGCCGGCCGGTCGAACACCGAACGACCCCAAGGCACTGCGATGCTGGAAGACCTAAACGCTGGTCCGAGTCTGAAGCACAGGTCCCACACAAGCAAGGTCTCACCGCATCCACAGGGCTTATCACAAGCAAGGTCTCACCGCATCCACGGGGCTTATCAACAAGCGGTCCTGCTCCGCAGAACGGGTCACCTGATCTCCGCTGCAACGACAAAGTACCTTCTGGCTGCACCCAGCTGCACAAGGCAGCTGCATCGGCACAGCGCTGCACACCGTGCGCGGAGGGCATGCACGCTCCCGCCACTGCCACACCATTGTCAATGCAGCCACGCATGACCCCATGCAGCCGTCCACGTCTGAGCGTCCTCCGGCTGCGTCACAACACCCTTTCCCTGAAAGTCCAAAAATCCCTACAAAACGAAAATCCCTAAAAGACCCTGTCCCGCCCATAGAAGGCGCGCCTGGTAGTCGCCGCTGACGAAGCGCAGCACGCAGTCCCCGTAAGCGCGGATCTCGGACACCACCGAGGCGCCGCCGCCGTTCTCATCCCGCAGCTGCGTCGGCGGCAGCACGCCCTCCGCGCCGTTTGCGGTGGCGGTCTCGTACGCCTGCCTTGCGTCGTCGACCCTGATGCCTAGGTGGCGGAGGAGATTCGGCACACATGAGCACACTGAGTGTGGAGCAGCACAGCGGTTGCATCCGCACGTCCTCAGGAGCGGAGGTGCACATTGAAAGAGTATCTGCAGGAAGAAGCTGGGCATTTGAAGTTCAGGAGGCCGCGCCACGGCCCGCAGCGAAACCATGACCACCCCAGAAGGCCGCCTTGGGCGCAGCTTCCACATATCAGAGAGCCCTCACACACTAAGCACTTTTTACAAGCCCAAAGAAGACAGGCCCTAACTATGGCGAGCTGAGAACCTCGTCAGAACTGTGCCGTAAATGCAATTGAGTTCGTCATACTGGCAGCGGGCCCAAAACAGCAAAGTGGCATTCTGACCACTTCTGGATCCGATGCAACGCAAGAGGGAAGCATACGTCAAACACAGACGTCGTCGGCAACATTTGGCATGGCACGCTAGCTTTAGTAGCTAATTCAGGAGTTTATATAAACGTACCGATGGCGCGCACGGCCAGGCCGTGTTGGTTGAGGAACTTGTACGCCTCTTCCTGGTCGAACCAGGGCACCGGCGGCGGCGCACCGCCCTTGACATTGGCGCGCGAGTAGGGCGCCGTTAGCGCAAAGACCAGCTCCCCGGAGCGCAGCACGTAGCTGGCAAAAGTGGAGTTTCGTGTCGACTGGTCGGACTTGGCTACCATCGGCATGCCCAGGCCCCAGGAGAACCTGCGGCGAGGTGGGAATAAGGCATGCGTCTTGATTGCATCAACACAGCGGCTGCCGGTCAAGAGATCTTGTCAACTCGACACTGCTCCAGATGCTGCCACCGGGGTCGCCGCAAGTGATCTACGGTGGATTGACTGGCGGCGGGGTTGGCAGCGTGACTGCCGTTGATGGAATGGGACTGCAGAGACATGCCAAGCAGTTGCTGCTCCAGAGGGGCCCGCATAGCAAAGCATCTGCTTGGCCGTCTAGGTGCTGCAATCGAACAAGATGCAGATGAAGGCAAATGAAGCAGATGAATCTGGGAGCACCACTGCTGGCGCAGACGTTGCAAGAAGCACCTGAAAATTTGTGTGACGGGTTTGAAACTTGTCATGGCACGAACATGACCTACGCGCTGCCGACCCACCTCTTGGCGCTGGCCGTGGCGTCTGCCGTCCAGAACTCCACATGGTGAAAGCGCTGCACACCAAACTTGTCGCTGCGGGGGTTGTGTCTCACAGGCTTCTCCACCTGCATGTTGCAGTAGTATTACCCTTGTCTGTGGGAGGGCTGCTTGTTTCCAAGGCTCGCAGCCTCCATGGTGCACCTGCGCCAGGGACGTGCGGCGCACCACGGGCAGGATGCGTGCATATCCTGATTGCAATGGGCGACCCGGACGCCGAAATTCTGCGAGGATCCCAAACACGCGAGCTGAAGAGTGCAGGCCAACAGAGCGTACCTCCTGGCCTATAGACTCTGGCACACCGGCGCTGTTGACTACATGCTCCTGCCCGTCGCCGCCGCGACCCATGCGTGGCGACGCTGCGGCTACTGAGGCTTGCGAGGCGGCTGCAAAGAGTCTGCTGTGGTTGAGCTGGGCTGCCGGGCGGACTGACGAGCCGGCGAGGCGAGTCAATGAGCGTAAGCCGAGTGGGCGTTGTAGCAGGGAGGCCGGAAACATGTGCTTGCGAGCAGCTGCAGAAACCAACTACGTGAATGAAGAGCTCCGAGACGGTACGATGCCATTTGTGCAGCGATGGCACTGGTGCACTTCATAATGCTTATGATCACGTGCATCTGCCCTGCATCTGACCACGTCAGCAAGGACCTGCAGGAATCCAGCAGCGTGCTGTGATTCCCCATCTTGTCTCCATCCATCTCCACCCGCCCTGGATGGGAATCGCTGCTTTGTCGCAGAAAGCAGTGGGCAATGTTGGCAGCCTTCGGCTCGACAGCAAGCACCCTCGCCCAGCCTTGCCCATGTTAAGTTCTTGCCGCGACACATCGCCGTCACAGCGTCACTGGATCCAACTGGAGGCCGCCGCGCAGTTTGACGTGCTGTGAGCCGACCAAACAAGCTGCATCAGCCCGAAAAGATCGCTGCTCGGGACCGGGTCTTGGGGGTGGTCGCCTGCCCGGCTCATCAAGCCTTGACGGCAGACATCCAGGGCGGCGGTCACGATGGTCAAGCTCGTCAGGTCAGCGTGACAGTCATGGCATTCTTTCTGCACTCATAGTTGCAGTCCGCTCCTGCTCGATGGCAGCGAACGCTGTGCATCGAGGCTTGCGACGAGGATAGCAGGACAACATCGATCGTCTGCTACGTTTGGCGCAGGTTCCTGATGAAGCTGTCCAACGAGACCGTCCAAATTGAGCTGAAGAACGGCACCGTCATTCAGGGAACTGTTTCAGGTGCCCACGCCTGCCTAAGGATGCCTTTTGCGCTTCATGAATGGGACTTGTAGGAGTTCCCGCTACATGCCTGTCATATATGGACGAGCGTGCCCACACTTTGCCGCAGGCGTTGATGTCGCAATGAATACGCACCTGCGGACGGTGAAGATCACGCCGAAGGGCAAGAACCCCATTTCGGTGGACCAAATGAGCGTGCGCGGCAACAACATCAGGTGGGGGATGCACCAGTGCGCAGTCCTCTGCGGCAAGGAAGGCTTTGCTGCTCGCCAGCTAACAGCGACTGGTCTGCGCTGTGCCGCAGTAAGTCAAGCTCTTAACACCATGATTCTTGTGCTCGGCAGGTACTACATCCTGCCCGACACACTGAACCTGGACACGCTGCTCGTGGACCTGGACCAGCCGAAGACCCGCCCCAAGCGCCCCGAGCGTGTCGGTAAGCCGTCGCTTCTTACTTTAGCATCTGACAATTTGCAGCAGCAGAACACACAACGCACTGGAGCGCTCCCTTGTGCTGTTTGGATGACCTGCATCAAATATTCTCGAACGTCATCCACTTCATGGGCACTGGGGTTGTTTACAGTCGCGCAACCTCGCTGCTATTTCGACTTGCGTTTCGTTCCGCCAGGGACGCCCCTGCATCGTGTACTGACTTCTGCTACACCCATGGGCTTCTGCAGAGACATGACGAGCTTTGTCGTTGCACCGCGTAGGCATGGCCCGGGGCAGGGGCCGTGGACGCGGTCGGGGTCGCGGCCGCCGGTAGTTTGCTCTGGGCGCTTTTGACAGCTGGGATGACGCTTTGGGCGCTCAAGTGCAGCTGTGATTCTGAGCAACTGGCGGGCGGACGCCGCCATATTTCGGCAACTCGGCTGTCACGACACACATGCTATTGGACCATGGTTTGGCCAGTTGCGGATGCCGGACTTGGGAAGTCAGCCCTTGTGCTGTTGCATCATCCTTGCAAGACCCCGACAATGTACGTGGGGAGGAGACTTAACACCGTTGTGATGTTGGCAGCTCTGGCTGCCGCTACGTCTTTAAGAGCGCAATGGGCAAGCCAAAATTCATCCGTCTAACCGAACGATTTCGCAATGTGCAATCTCGCCCAACTCCACAACATCACTGCATCTGCTGACTGCAGCAGACTGGCGGCGTGCAAGAAGTTCCGTACCGACAGCTGCCATATTCAACTGGCTGCTATCAGAAGCTCTTGAAGGCCTTTGGGGCCTCCGGCCGCAGTCGGTAGGGCGTGTACTCGCGCAGCTGCTGCAGGAAGTCGTCCGAAGGCCGCTCCTCGCACGGCACCAGCCCCACGTCCTCCGGCGCCAGCTCCCCGATGTAAAACTCCTGCACGTCCAAGAGGCCCTTGCATCTGCATTAAGGATGTGCCTGTGAGCAGGTATGGAGACCACGGCGCTGGGCAGGATAGCTGGCTTCATGCGGCGGATGTGCACCTTACTAAGGTAATAGTATTAGAACATTGTGGCTGAGGCGAACCTTGATGTACAGGAACGACTCGCGGCTGACATGGTACACCTGCGTCGCATTGACCGAAGGGTGAAGAGGGGCCATATATTTATATGCTGCTGACATGCGCTGCAATAGGATTGAAATGTGAGCAGAGGCAGACATGAAGCGGCGCACGAGGAAAGCACGCACACAGTTCTCGGCGGACTGCCCCACAGAAACAGACGCACCCTGCAGGTCCACGAGACAAGGCCGCAAAATCCTAAACCTGCACCTCAGGAGCAGTACACAGGGCCGGGCACGCCGGCGCACCTCGAAGAAGCGCGAGCATTCCAGGTTCAGCGCCTGCGCCGGGATGATGCTGCTGCCGCCCGGGTGCTCCGGCAGCCAGCGCGTCACGTCCAGGATCATGCCTGCAGTCCACAATGAATGCTTAGTGCTCGAGCGGTCCCACCACGGTGGAGGACCTTCAATGGTATTCCCAAAGCGTACCATCTTGCGTTCAAGACCAGGCCTACCAAGCGGTCCCCCGGGCTTACATGCTGCGGGTTCGACGGTCAGCAGCACATGGCGCTGCACTGCGCACGGAGATGGTTGCAGACGCATGGGCTTGGAGGGCATACCGTCCAGGATGAGCCAGCAGTTGCCCGCGGCGTTGGCGGCCCGCACCTCGTCGAAGGCGTACACCCGCAGCCGCGACTTGCTGTTGCCCAGCTTGGCGGCGCACACGTCCTGCAGTCACGATTGGGACACGTGCTCAGGCCGCGTCGCATCAAGTCTAGGACGCCTTCTTCCAGGCCAACGTGCACCTGCTCAGACAGCGACAGCAACTTGCTGCACGGCCACGTCCCAAGTGCTGCTGCAGCATGTCGGATGCAGGAGCTGGCCTTGTCGCTGGTTGCCGGCGCACTTCCAGGGAGCGTCGGCGGACAAACGCCAGTTCACGTACAGTGCTCGCACGCAACACCTCTTCTCGCGTCGCGGTTTTTCGGTTTTAGGGTTTGGGCTTCAGGATTTGGCTTTTGGGGTTTTTGGCTTTTGGGGGTTTTGGAGGTTTTGGCCATGGCTTCTGCCCCAAACCGATCGCCGTGGGTGCGCCTCCAGGGAGCGGCGCTGGTCGGCTACCCCACCTCAATGCGCAATGGTCCTTGCCCTATCGCAAGGCATCGCAAGGAGCTACGCTTGCCAGCTAGCTTGTAGGCTTTACTACACACCTCCAGGGAGCGCAGGCCAAGGGTGCGCGCCGCTGGCAGCAGCTCCTCAGCGAGGTGCACCGCAAAGTCGGGCGTCGGCTGGCCCTGTGCTTGCGCCTCCAGGAAGATCAGCACCCTGCAGATGTAGTCACAAGCAGGTGGCACTGCAAAGATCCAGGCTGGTGGTGCCTTTCCAGGCTGGCGTGCCCCAGCGTCTCTGAGCCTCCAGGAGGATGAGTAGCAACCTCACAGGAAAACGGAAGTTGGCAAACTAGGGCAAGCTTGCAGGCGGTTCATGCTGCCCGTCTGCATATAGGCTGGCGGTAGCTAGCATGCCAGCTCAGCCGTGTGCGCCTCCAGGGGTCTCTTGCGGCGCTCACCTGTCGAAAATTAGGGTTCCCACGTCCACGTGCACGCTGATAAGCTTCTGCTCGTCAGACCGTACCGCCCCAGTCAGCGCGATGCATGGACGCAGCAGCTTGCGTTTGACCGGAAACACCTGGGGCGGATGGCAGACCATGTCGTCATCGTAGCACCGCCAGCAATGGGAGGCAGCTCGTTAACTAAGGCGTTCTGTGGAGGCCGATCAACACTCGGCGACTAAGGAGAGCCATAAAGATGCTGATATTTGCATAGCCTGTGTGCCGGCTGCAGCACTAGCAGTTTCGTGGCAGCTGGACACAGCAGTACTTCCTGTTTGGCCTTCTCTTACCCTTCTCTTACAGACTGTGCCTCACCTCGCCATCGTTTGTGTACACGTCGACAATGTTTGCCGACGGCGCCTGCGATGTGCGCGGCTGTTTGTTGATGAGCGTCAGGCTGCCGCCGCCAGTCCTGCCGTCAGTGTCACTCCCATTGCTGTTGCTCACGTGGTCGCTGTCTGGCCGCCGCTGCTGCTGCTGCTGCTGCTGCTGCTGCTGCTGCTGCTGCACAGCACTAGCAGTCGCATCTCCTGCAGCAGTTGCATGTTCCAACGACCACTCAGCAGCATCATCAGCAGGCAGCAAAGTGCATGCCTATAGCACGCTGCACCAGTGGGTTGAAAGAGTAGGCATGTGCTGCCAGGTTCCCCCTGCTCGGGCAGCGTACAACATCTGTACGTGTCGTTGATGACAGATGCTGTGGCTTCCCAAGCTGGCATCGTCGCTCTCACCTTGGCTCCTGCCGCCAAGCGACAGGCTGGCCATGGCTGCGCGCTGCGCGGCCGCGCCTACCGGCGGCTCCGTTAGTAGCACCGCGGTGTCGGGCGCCAGTTGGCCCCGGAAGCAGTGGTACGCCACCGCCTCCTGCAGCCATGCCAACCACGGGTAGGACACCTTGGCAACGCCTCGACGACGATGCGTGTGGTGCGCAGACGGTCCTGTTACTGGGGCCAGGTCCTCATGCTGTGCAGCTGCCGACGTGATGGCATGCCCCCATGCGGGGCGTGAGGCAGTGGAGCGTATGCCGCCTCGTCACATGGCGGCGCCCAGTGTGCCGGAAGTCCCCAGGGTCCCGAGTCGGAGCGTCGCACAGCAGTAAAATATGGCTGCCCAAGCAGCGCCGACAATACCCTGCCATGCAGCTTCTGCTGCCCAATGCGCATCCTGCCGCGCAAGTCGCCAGCACTACAGGCGCCAGCAGCTGATGAGGGGAGCGACTCTGGGGCGGCCGCTGCCGCTGGTTCCTCATGAACATTGCTGGGGTCCCCACCACTGCGGACTGCTGCTGCCATTGGTTTATACCCTATGAGGATTAAAGTACAAAAGCCCCACCTCCTGACCAGTGGCGTCCAGGGTGTTGGCCGCTGTGATGCGTGCAACGACCGGCACCCCCCGCCAGTCCATCACCAGCAGCTGGCTGACGGCCAGCACGCGGCCGAGGTGCTGCTTGACCAGAGCCTGTGCCAACAGCCGCTCGTCCACCTGCGACAGGGGGCGGCACCTTGGAGGTGCAGCCGACAATTTTGCGGAGCCCTGCGCTGGGACCGTTTGCGCCAGGTGCCGCTGGCTCACTTGCGGTAGCGGGCGGCGCCAAGAGAATCGCTGCAACGTCGCGCTGCTGCATTGGCGCTCAAGATGCCGTAGGCTTCCGCCTTGCGGCTGCACTGCCATCACAGCAGCAGCAGCGGTGGTGACGGTGGCGGCGGCGGCGGCGGCATTGCAGCCTGTAGCATCTGTGCTGTGTCGACCCTTCAATCTAGCTGTCAGTTGGAACCGCAAGGCATTTCCAATCCGGGTGCTCAGCCTGTCGAGATCGTGCAACAGCTTTCTCACAGAACAAGTCTCGTGCCTGCAGCTCGGTGGGTGTTTCGCCAGGGTCCAGCAGCCGCACTTCCGCCTCCAGGTCGGTCAGCACGAAGGGCTCATTTGCCGGTGGTGTGAAGATCCTGGTCAATTGTCGCACCGAAGTGAAACGACTCGCCAGGGTGCACAGGGCAGCAGAGGCAGCACCCGAAGCAGCTGATCAACAGCACATCAGCAGCCAGACGGCGGCACACAGTCCAGGAACTCTGATGAACCGCAAGTGCTTCTCGACTAAAGTCCTGACGACCACACCTGAAGTCGTAAGACTCGCCAGGGCACAGGTGCAAACTGTGCTGCAAGGGCAAGTCCACCTCCAGGCAGCCCGGCGCCACCCGCTCGTCGGCTCGAACCTGCAGCGTGTGGCAGCTGCACTACTCGGCGTGCCACAAGCTCGGGCAGTTGGACTGAAGTTGAATCTGCAGGGCCAGCGGATGCACATGATGGAGCTGTAGCATTGTGCTGTGCAATAGGGTTCGAGCTGACGCAGCACAAACGGTCTTTGCAGATCGAGTCAAGTCAGTCAAGCGGAGGCGCTGACCGTCGCGACACAGTCAGAGCCGCCGGCGAGCGTCGCCAGGCAGACCTGCTGCATAAAGGGCGCCCACGCCTCGCAGCTGCCGGGGTGCACCAGCGCGGGGCCTGAAGGTGAGAAATTCGACAAGGGATTCGCTCAACATCTGACACAGTCGAAGATGCTGCATGGTTGTGTCGGTCAGGGAATCTTGACGCCAGACTTGATCCTAAAATTTTTGTCACATCAGCCGCAGCTTCGCCAACACCGACGAGCAAGGCTGAGGGACACCATGCGCGTGATAGGAGTCATATGCACCAGGGCTGATGGCGCTGGTCGCATTCACGATGCGCAGCCGCAGCGTCGGTGCATCATGTGCATCCTCCAGGGCCCGCAGCTGGCCGCCTCCTTGGATGCTAAGCGGCCCCTTGCTAGGCATGGACGGCATGGTGGCGAGTGTGCGTCTCCCCTGCTGCGGTCAACCCAAAAGCTCTTGCAGCGGGTGTTGATGGTGGTTGAGAGTGAGTGGAACCAAGACAAATCTACACTGCAGGACAGCGTGGGGCACAAAGTCGCGGATGAAGATCCTAGATCATTGCCTGACAATGAGACCCTCATCCTGAGTTGCATCGATGCTATGTTGATCTAGCACAGCATGCATCGCACGACTTGACGAACACAATACTAATTGGTAATTAGCGCAGCCAAATGTGCGAGGTTGTGCAAGACTTTGTTCAAATGTGCAGTGCCGGCACAGACCTCTGCACCTCTGGCAACATCGTTGCATACAGGCAGGCTCATGGATATCTCAACCCATGCGCCGAAGCGGCGTCTCCAACTCTGTAAACTTCGAAAACTCTGCAGAGTCACCAAATCCTGCCAGACTCAAGTCCTCTTCAATCAATGAGTATACTGCTGACGCAAGCTGCACAAACCTTCAACTATGGACTGTGCTGCTATGCAGCACTGCCAACCATCATTGCACGGTGTTTCTGCCGCTGCCAAAGAACATTGTACAGATGCCCATGTTCTGGGGGCCACACTGCTGACCAAGTTGCTCCTGAGCGGTCCTGACCCTGTTCTTCAGAGAATACACCTAAATGTACAAGACTCGGAGTTTCACATGTCCCTACAGCCTGGCAATCTGCATGTGCCCTGACATCGCGCCGATGCGGTTGCACAGCGTGCCGCCAAGCGCAGGTGCCAAGGAAGTGGCAGCGCGCTATCCTAAAACAGCCTCACGCAGCAGCGCCATCGGATGGGAACCACGCATCAGCTGCGCCAAGCGTCTCCACAGGATCCGCCGCTGTTGGCCCGCCTCGAATTTCTGTGGGCGCTCACTGCGCATGGCGTTTGCGCCTGTCGGCCTGCAAGCAGAGCGCACAGGATCGGCGGTCAGTCATGCAAGCACGACAGGGACAGGCGCAGAAGAGCTGCCTGGCAGTATGCTGCCCTGGCGAGTCGCCGGAAGGCAGAAGCGCCGGCTGATAATGCGGGTGGTGCAGGCGCCATTTGGAATCACCACATATATCAGCAATGCATGCAGTCACCCACTACAACTACCTGAGCGCAATGTCGACCTCTTCTGACTCTTACCTTCTTCTTCTCGTTCTCAGCGGCCAGGCGGTAGAAGATGCTGCCGTCGATGCAGGTGCGCACCGCCTCCTTGCTCAGGAAGCCCTGCTCGTCCTTCAGCAGCCACCTACCGAGGCGGACACAGCATGTCATGCCCTGAAGGAAAAGTCTGGCCTGTAGGGTGCCGACACCCGAGTCTGAGCACAGCAGACAGGACTGCCACTTGTCTTCTCGTCAACCAGGTGCCCGGCTCTCGATCTCGATGCTGCCGAACCCCTGTGGCTGCGTCGCCGGCCACTGGCTTGCAGGACGACAGCCCAGCCATGGGTGCATCCATGACGCAAGACAAGAGAGACCCTGCGAGCAGCCCTAAACCCTAAACCCTTTACAGGCGAGCGCACCAGGTGAACACCCACTCCAGCTTTGAGGCGGCCCTCCCGAAGACATCGAAACTGTTGGCATTCGTCTCAGTAGCCGCCCACACCTCCTCGAAACTCATCTTCCCATCATTGTCCTTGTCGTGCCTGCGGTGATTGGCAGAGACTGGATCAGATCTCAATCGTTTCAGAGTTTGCTGCTTGTCGTGCCCACGGTGACGGATCTCAACAGAGACAAGGGTACCGGGGCAGGGCGGAGGCAGCACAGGGATGCGGTGCGCTCACTTGCTGAAGAACTCCTCCAGCTTCTGCGGCACCATGCGGCCCTCCGTGTCATATGTCTCGCTGTCGCTGCCATGCTTGCTCCTGCGCGCAGGCAAACCTGCCGTCATGAGTGGAGGGAGCAGCCGTGAGCGGTGACCCTGCAGTGCTGAATGTGCCTGCCCGCCTGTGAACCCAGCCGAGGTGGTGCACATGTGAGCTCGGCTGGGTAGGTCGTATGCATGTGCATCGCCTAGACGCACCATGCACTGTCATTTTTCCCTTGGCTGGACGACTCCTGCACGATCGGTGACGAGCAGCATGCACCCTCGCATTGGCCTTGCGCCACCGACGGCTGGAACGGCGCCGCGCCGCATGGCGGCACCTGCTCAAACAGCAGTGCCTGCTGCTGCTGCTGCTGCTGCTGCTGCTGCTGCTGCTGCTGCTGCATTCAGGTGCACAGCAACTTTCAAGAACATTTCGGCAGCTGCAAGGGCCCACTGGTGGATGTTGTTCGTGTTGATGCCGAACCACGGGTCTGGCAGCCAGCTGCTCTGCGTCAGCCAGGAGAAGGGGCCGTGAATGACGGGCATCGCCAGGAAGGAGACGATGGGGTTGAAGCCGATCTTCCGGAAGCCTGCGGCACGTTTAGCACACAAGAGTCGACATTCTCGGCTACCAGAGCCTCTGCAGGGATTGCCCACCCTGCGGTCAGGACCTGATCCGGAGCCATACACATGCAACTTCATTTGCATGCAGGCCCTGGTCGACCCCATAAGCCACGGCAGTAGGAGACCACTATGGAGATCGTTCCAGTGTGGACCTGCGTAGGTGTCCAACGGGTAGATGATGCCTCCGCCTCGGTCGAAGAAGTCCACATGCTGCTGCAGTACCGTCCGGTTGCGCGGCCTGTTACGATGTAGCCAATAGTGTTATGCAAAATCACTTGACAGTATGACACCATCAGATCAGTGGCAGTATGTGCATGTGAAGCCGGCGTCTTGCATGCCAGCGGCAGCGGCTCCACATCCCCGATGCTTACCTGAACAACCATCAGTTGACAGAACGCAATGAAGACATATTTGAGGGTCAAATTGCCTACAAAGCTCGATCAGTGAACAAGGCTACATTTCTCGCAACGATTCCATCCCTTTGCCGTCTGACCTGTCCGGGCTGCCCTCGGGCCGGTCCACGGTGGCTGCTCGGTTGGCGCGAGGCTGTCCGGCATCTCCGAGATTTTCTTCAAGGACATTCACTGGGGGCGGCGGGCGCTGCTTTGTGATGGGCACCTCCGGCACGATGCTCTCGACGTCTTTGTACATGGTGCCTCTGCTCGGAGTGGATTGGCCTTGGAACTGTACTGGAACGTCGACACGGGAAAATGCTGTTTTATCTATCCGGAATTGAGAGATGATGGCAGGAACCAAAACGGGGCTGGGCTAGGGCTAGCTATTGCACATCAAACACATCCAAATGTGCAATTGAGGAAGCTGAATGGAATCGGCTGTTAGTCATCCTAATCACCGCCAAAGTTCCCACCAACACGAGGCGGAATTTAAGAGCCAATCACACTCCATATCCGCAGGACACCTTTGAAGCAGCTTACCCATTACATCCAGCATGCGGGCAAGTTGTCAGAGTTGTCTGACCCGCCCGACGCCGCCATGCCATCGGACGTCGGCTCCTGCACGCCCGCGCCTCCGGCTGCCGCCAGTGCCGGCCCTGCCCGCTGGCTCCGCCTACTCCGGCACGCCGGGGTAATCGACCGGGTCTCGCAGGCGCCGCGCCCGGTCCTCGGCCCTCTGCAGAAGGCGCTCCGCATCCTGCATCTCCAGCTGCAGCTGCTCCTTGGCCGAGCTGGCTCCAGCCTCCTGCTGCGCCCGCGTCATGCTCTTGACGGCCGGCCCCAGCACGCACAGCGCTCGGCCGGGCCCCCCGACAAAGATGCCCTGCGTGCCCGGGTGCACGAGCACGTCCCGCCCCAGCCTGGCCGTGAAGATGGTGGCCGCCGTCGGCAGCTGGGCCCCTTCCTCGGCGCGCCTCCCTGCACAGGCATGTGCATGCGTTTATCCCCTGCCGATGCACCCGACGGTCTGGCAAGCAACACCACCATGCAGCATGCATGACAGGTGCAACTTGCAATGCAACTGCACTCCGCGTCCGTTCCTGCAAGCCTTGCGGCTCCCGGTTTCGAACGCCTCGCGCCTCGCCAATGGGACCGATGACGTCTGGCACCCCTGACCATCTGGTGGCATGCAGAAGGGGACGTTCTGTTGTGCCGCACCCACAGCGCAGCGCGAGGCGCCGCCAGGACTAAAGTCCAGCACGCGGACGCAGCCGTCACTGCCGCCCCCAGCAACGGCAAAGGACCGCCCGTCGGCAGTCCAGCCGGCCTGCCGCCCGGTGCCGGCCGTCGAGCCGGCAGCAAAGCCGCCGCAGTGCAGGTGCGTGACCGCCTCTTCACCCATGTCCAGCACGCCTGCAGGGCACGTGGAGTGCCACTTCATTGGGCCTCAGACAAGGCATGTAGGACGCCGGACAGAACCCACAGGCACAGCCACTGGCTCCCATGCTGTCGAGGCACCTGCGGCAAGGGCGTGTGCACTCGTGTTCCGAGTGCAGTACCTGCTGCTGGCTGACACTGAGAAAGTGAAGGCGGGTTTGTCAGTCCATGTTTCTGAACGAAGACTCGAGTGGGGTCCACCGGCCGCACCCGCCCAGCCGTTGGAGAGAACGAAGGCGGCGCGGCGGGAGTCGGCCGGGTCCAGGGCCAGGCAGCGCATGGGCCAGCGGGCCAGCCCCGCCTCCGCCGCGAGGCCCGGCAGCGAGCCCAGCAGCGGCCGCAGGGGCGTGCGGTGGAGGAGTACGWTGCCGCAGGGGCCGGCGGCGCCAAAGCACAGCGCCGCGGCGCGGCCCCCCCGCAGGTCCCACGTCAGCACCTGGTGCATGAGCGGACGGTTAGCCGTACGCTCGACTGCTTGACAAAGATCCGGCTGTGCACGCAACGGCCTCCTCCAATTGCAATTGCAGGAGCACGTCTGCTGCACCGCAGGGTCAGCCGCAAAAGAAGCCTGGGTGGATGCGAGACAGCCTGCATGAGCAACGGCTGGGGTTGGACGAGCCGAACGAGCCTTGCCAAAGCATTTGACTCTGTGCTCTGCAAAAGAGCACCTCGCCGCTGCGAGTGCCGACGGTGAGAGCGACGCCGTCTGGCTGCGGCTGCGGCGCGGAAGTGATAGCGCCGACGGGCGCGCCGGGCGTCAACACCGCGACGGGCGCCGGCCGCTGGCGGGCGTCCCACAGCAGAACCTGTGCATGGGATCGATGCATTCGATACCCCACAGTGATCAAAACAGTGATGCCGCATCTTTGCCGGGTCGCTCTGTCAGCATGTGTGCAGGCAGCGGCGGGTGGAAAGCTCATCACAGGTGAAAGGCCGCAAGTGCCGCTAGCTCGTCTTGCAAGTGCCACTAGCTCCTGGCTGAGGCGCGATGAGTAGCACTGCTGCCGCACCATGCCACTGGCGCCGGCCGCCGCGATGTGGTGCGGGCCGCCGGGCAGGTAGGCCACCGGACCCAGGCCGCCGGTCGCGGCGCCCGCCGCCAGCAGATGCGGCGGCGGCCGCTGCTGGCAGAAGCGTGCCGACGGCTTGCCCTGAGACGACGAGGCACCATCTTCAGGCCGCCCGAGCAGACATTTCCGTGCTGCACTCGGTAGTGCTTTTGACACTGAACGACCATTCGCAGCCCAGCATTCGGTGCCTTCCCCTGCCAGGTGCGCCGTCACTGTGCCCTGCTGACCCAGGCTCGACGCTGGGAATGAGCTCGTGCTCAAGGGGTTGCTGAAAGAGGGTTTCTCGCTCCTCACGTGTGTGGCCTCAAGGTCGTAGATGTGCACTTGCGCGCTATTCGGCGATGTGCCAGCAAGCTCACTGCCGAGCGCAGGGTTCCACGCCAGGCTGGCGCAGCAGCGTTCCAGCTGCAGCAGCAGCAGCGCGCTGCTGCCGGCGCCCCTGCAAGCCAAAGCGGCAAACTAAGGTTCTGCACACTGACTATGCTCACGGACTCGTTGCACTGCCTGGCAGTCTGGCTGTGCCGGCGCGGTCGCCGAGCTGTGAGGCGCCAACGGCTCCGGCGCTGCCGATGTTGCATGCTCGTGGTTTAATCCTCGTACTGACTGTCTCTAGCTAAGCCTCACGCACTTGGAAGCTGCCCCAGCGATAGACGGCTTGCCGGGGCTTCCAACAGCATCACCACATACAGCACCCAGCAACTGCGACAGAGACCAGGTGCCGTGAAGCGCGCACATCCGGGGCGTGCCATGCGCCCGCGCAAGGGCGCCTGCCTCCAGCAGCGACAGCACGCCGTCGTCGGAGCAGCAGGCGAGCAGCGCCCCATCACCGCTCAGCTGCATGCACTCCAGGGCCCCCATCTGCGGCCAGCCTAGTGACCTGCGGCATCGCATTATGCAGTCCCGTTGCGCTGAGTCGCAGATGATGATAGGAATGGTAGTAAGCAGCAGCGGTTGCCCGTCAACCCTGAGCTGCATGCACCGGCGCCACCCTTGCAGCGGTTGCAAAGCTGCACAAAAAATTGGCCAGGGTTCTGTGTCGACAGGGGATGGCAGGCTGCGACCCGCAATCTGGCCTGCGCCACCAGCAATCCCCCATGTCGTTGATGCAGTGCCGCGCACCTGCTGCCGACGAGCGGCACCCTGTCGAGGTCGAACGGGTCTACCTGCGCCACCTGCGCTGCGCACCATGCACTGAGCAGGGTGTGCCATCGGGCTAGGGCGATGTCTCGCAGGCAGCAGCGCGATGCAGCCAAGGGCACCTGGCGCGCATCGAGTTGCCCTGCTGCTGGGCGCGTCTTGACAGCTTTGCTTCATGCCTCCGCGCAGTCGGGATCTAAGCATACATGGTCCTTTCATTACCACACCACCAGCAGCCGGATATGGCGGTGCTGGTCCTACATCAAGCTACGCAAGACAAGGACAGAAGATGGGCGTTCAAGGTGATGAAGGTCCGCCTTGCCCGCTCATATGACTCCCACATGCGGTGCTGCAGGTAGGCGCGGGCGGTGGACGATGTGCGGCCTGAGGTGGCGCTGTCGCGCGCGTGCCTGTTGCCACAAATGTCGAAACACACACCGTCAGCAGCCGCAGGTATGCACGGCGAGGAAGCAGGAAGAGGATAGCGGGACGCACACTGTGCAGAGACAGCAGAGCACTCGGGGTTCGATTTGACTTCGGCACACACAGTGTGAGCTGCAGCTGCAGGTGAGGTCGCTGACTGCATACCTGAGCACCAACTTCTGTGTCAGGGGCCGCCGGAGCGGACGCGCCGACACTGCTGCTGCCGTGCTTGCGGACGGCGCACGCTGAAGGAACGCCTCCAGGGTGGGGGACTGCCTCTGGGGAAGCGACGGCCAAACGCGTGCGTCATCCTCCGCCATTGCGGATGGGGGCCCAGCTGCCAAGGCGGGCTGTGTGTCCTGCCCTGGCTTCTGCGCTGCTGCCCCGTCTCGTGGGGGCATTGGCGCTGGTGGCTGCTGCTGCTGCTGCTGCTTCAGGAACGGCGCCGGGGCCGGGACTGCGTCGGCTGGTCGCCTTCCTGATGCTTGTAATTCTGCTTGTGCGCCCCGCCTCGGCGCTGCTACCGGACCCGTAAAGTCAGGCAGGCTGCTGGCCGTCTTCTTCGGCGCGCGCCGATGCAGCCGCAAGCTGAGATTGCGCTTGCGCGCGTCTGCAGGCGGTCGAATGACGGCTGCTGGCAGGGCACCGGCGGGGTCACCGGCTGCATCCGTGCCAAGGCCTGTGGCGACGGCAGTGCCTGGCTGTGCTGCTGGAAGACCAGCTGAGCCGCTGCTCTGCGCCGCGTCAAGCAGCGACACGAGCTGCCTGCGCTGCAGCATCCGTTGGTCCGGACGCTTGGGCGCCTGCCTCTGCCGGCCATGCGGCGCCTTGGGCACTGCCGCCGCCGCGTACCGCTGCGCCTGCGGCACGCTGCGCTGCGTCGCCTCTTGCCGCTGATACAGGATGCTGCTGCCGGGTGGCCGATTGCTCGATCCGGCAGTCAGCCGCTGGAGTCCGCCGCGGCACCAGGTTGGCGCCGATAGCATGGCATCAATGACCATGTCGTCGGGCGCCAATGCCATGTTTTCCGCTCCTTCCGCGCAAGGCATTTCTAACGAATTCACACCATTGCGCACTCGGAAGACGCGTCCTGTGTTGTGTGGGCTTTGTGCTTTCGATCACTCAGATACTTGCGTGCAGGTCGGGGGCTGATGGCTGCGAGGCTTTTGGCTGCTTCACAGAGCAATGAGATGAGGTAGGCTACATCCCACACATGTTACTGTTGCTCCAATTGCATCCCGCGCGTGAGCGCCAGCAATGAGAATACGAATTCGAAATGTCCCGAGCACAGCTGTCTCGGCAGCAGGAAGTTGAGCAGCTGGCAGCACTGCGACCGAGGCTGGCAAAAGGGTTGACACGCATTGATAGGTCTTGTGCTTTCGACATATTGAAATTTTTAGCAAGTTGAACATCCGTCTCCAGCTGCCTACCGCTGTCACGACCAGGTCCTGCCAAATGGACCAAAAATGTCGCTGGCATCAAAAGCCGGGGAAGCTCAGGACGTGCCTCTCGTCGAATACAGCTGCTGATCTTGAGGAGAGACATGCATGCGGACGATGTCAACTCGCGGCACGCCCATGGCGCAGTGCGAGTGCGCACTTATTCTAGCCCAAGTGACACCCTGCCACTCAACATCCTGCAGGCGTTCACCGTGGCTCCTGCACATCTGCGGCTGGTCGCTAGTGCCCCGGCCTGCATGCCTCATGTGCCCCCAGCTGACTTCTGGCGAGCGACCGGCGCATCAGAGGCCCTCAGACGTCTGCGCCATACTGCGGCCGGCCCTTTTGGATGTCCGAGCGCCGAGCCATCTCCTGCATTGTGTCTTCATGCCGCTTGTACTCCTCCAGCGTCGTCGGCAGGTACTGCGCGACAGCAGCGTTTCTTACGGTCAGAAGCGAAGCTCGTGATAGTAGCGACATATCACTGATGAAGCACCCAATAACATCATGGTATGACGGCCACTATCGCGACAGCGAGTCAATGCTGATGCAGGCTGTGCTGGCTGACACGAATTGATGAACTTTTCGATGCTTCGAGCAGAACCGCAGCCTCACCTGCTCGCGGATACTCTGGCCAAACGGCCAGATAGCGAAGAGCATGAGTCGGATGTTAGTATAAGCTGTGCCAAGGCCGATGATCGTCAGCGCCTGCAAGCATGTTCGACTTATAAAGCTGGCTGCTTTGCCTGTTGAGTGAGCAGGAGCTGCTGCACCGACCCTTCCTGCATGCATGTACGTGCATCTGAAGGCTCAGCATGGACCCAGCCATGCCCATAGTACCCATGGCAGACCTCCGCATGCAACACTGATCGGAGGTTCAGGGTGGCCTCTGCTGTGACTGCCCAGCTAAGCGGTAGGAAGCAGAAGCGTTTTGAAAGCGCACCGAGACGATGGCAGCCATGAGGTGCCCCATTGCAAGCGCCCAGCCAACGAGCACCAGCCACACGACGTTGGCAGCGATGCGGTAGTAGTACCACACCCCGTTCACTGGGTTCTTGAAGCTGCCGTCCAGCTGACCCTCCTTAAACGCCTCCTTTGTGACGGGGTCGAAAGCGAACCTGTTGTGCAAGGGTTCTGCTGTTGAGCCAGGGAGGTGCAACGCTGGAAGATTGGTGAGATGGAGCAGCATGAAGCAGTAACTGCACGCTTTGCGGCGTGACTGTCAGTGAATCTGGTCGTTCGAGGTTGCCAGCGTCTCGACAGGGTGCACAGCATGTACAGTTTGCAGGAGGAAAGCGCCGGCACTTACAGCGCGAATGAGAACGCCTTGATGCCCAGCGGGATGAAGACCAGCGTCATGCAGAAGCCGACAGCGGAAATGAGGTACAGCAGTGCCAGCCACCAGCCCGCTGTTACCATCCAGACGATGCGTCGAATCTGCAGCAGGCCGTACAGCCAGATCACACACTGACTCGAGTGCGACATGTGTGGCGCACCCACTAAGCCATGCATCGCGGCGGTGTACACTCGTCGATGGTCTCTGTGCATATTCAGGTCGCCATCAGCTGACTGTTACCAAGTGGTGAGTGCACGAGCCAGTAAACTTGCCTTCAGAATGGGTTCCCTGTTCGTGTAACAGATGAACCGGTTGATTTGGTCCATAAACCAGCCCATGGCAGCTCAGACTCCCTGACGCACTGAGCTGCTCGGGACACAGGGTGGTGAGCCTGATTCCTGTTCCGACAGCTGTGCACCTGCAAAACAGGCTTGTGCCGTCGCCAACCAGGCTGAACGTGCGTGACAGACGATTATGCAGCGGATGGCATGCCGAGTTGCACCGCGAGTCGCAGAACGTCCTGCTCCTGCGAGGGCCCGTGACTTCCCGTCTCGTCATGGGCCCCATATATCGCAAATTAGCCTTTCGTGAAGTGTTTACGGCAAGCAAGGGTGGATGAGGTTATCAATACTGCCGCTGCATTAGCATCGTGGAGATTTGCAGCAGCATAGTGCTGCAGCACAGACAGGCCGGCCTGTGCCCCTAGATTACCCACAGCTGACAGCCGGCCTCCATGTCGGCAGGTGCTGTGCGCCACCGCCAGCATGTCACAGCGTGACCAGCAGCGATACCAAAGCAATGCAGGCCCAGCAGGCCGTGGAGGCGCACAGCCCCAGCGCTCTGGTCTCGTACCTCTCGGCGGTGTAAAGGTGAAACTATGTTTTGCATGCGCCCCAGGCGGCCTAAGCTGCCTTGTGGGCTCTCCAAAGCCTTTACTGCTTGTCAAACAAAACATGGCGGCAATGCTGTATGTTGGATCCAGAGGCTCGATATCAATTGCCATGCGCGCCACATTCATGCTGATCATGCACGCTGCCATGCGCAGCGTGGTGGGAGAGGTCCAGGAGGGGCGCCAAGCCCAGCGCCACCTTCAAAGCTTGCCATCCCAAAGCCAGTCAACCTACCCTCGCTCAAGAAGGTGCCTGCCGATGCTCATACGATTTGGTGCAGTCGATTCACCTTCTTGCCGATCTGCGATGCCATCCGGAGCGATCTTGGCAGAGCCTGCACCCTGTCTCCACTGCGATGCCAGAGCGAAGCCTCTCGTCCGCCGGGGACCCAGCAGCCGTTTGATCATGCTGCGACTGCAGGAGAACGCGGGGCTCGATCCCAACACCCAGCTCGTGCCGACCGCCGGCGGAGGCTGGAGCAAGCCGGAGGAGCCGCCCCCTCCGCCTGAAGCGCCCGCAGATAGTGCAAGCCCGCTCACCGCCGGGTCCACCTGGGGCTCGGCACAGTCGCGATCTGCAGCTGCGCCGTGGCAGCCTCCCGCGGACCCCGCGGCACCTGCAGCCGCGGTCGTGCCCTTCAAACTCCGGTCCGGCTTCGACAGGCGACGACTCAACCCGTCGGAATACCCCAGCCTCGAGGCGGCCGGCAAGAAATCGGCGCTCGTCGCGCAGCTCGCGCTCAACAAAGCGCCCACGTCGGCGCTGCTCGGCTCGCCCACTGGCTTGGTGCGAGCCCCGACACGATGTGATGGCAACCTTCGGTTTTGGCTTAAGCAAATAGCTGCAAAGTGCATTGGATGCGAGTGAAACCTCATCAACCGTGTTCATCGGGCACAAGTTGCTGGCACGACAGTACCGGGCCATTCAGTGGACTGGGCTTGGAACACTACTGCGCTTTTCTTGTGCAGGACGTCAGCGGCCGCAACTGGGACGATGAGGACCGGATAGCCCCGGCCCGCCCGCCTTCGGCAGACTGGTGGGTGGACTGCGAAGCCACAGTCAGCACAGCCGTCACCTTGGGCATGATGACATATTTGCAATGCTTTTACAGAGCGGTGTCGAATTTCATAGACAGTTAACGTCATCCTGATGGCATGCTCGACCGCTGCTGGACTGACGTCTGGTACTGCAGCACTGTCGCTATCGTGCGTGGATGCCGAGATTCCAGGAAGCTGGTTTCTCAGTGCGTACTGCTGTTGCATTGCAGGTATGGCAGCGAGCGCTACCAGGATGAGCGGCGCGGCTATGGCCGGCAGGACGAGGAGCGGCCGCCTTACGGCCGCCCTGACGCCGCTCAGCCGTCCTTCGGCAGGCAGGTCGAGGAGCGGCAGTCGTTCCAGCGGCCGCCGCCCGCAGAGGAGCAGCCGCCACCGCCGCCGCCGCGGCAGCACTTGTGGGACCCCGAATCGGCCGCCGGCCTGACCCGCGAGCGGGAGCGAGCACTGCCGGTGCCGACAGCAGATGACAGGGACGCCAAGCGCACTTCTCTGGAGGAGCGTCCTCCGCAGCCGCAAGGGGAGGCTGGGCTTGTCAGCGAGCTGCCGCCGCGCCCTGCGGAGCCACACGGCGACCGCTGGCGGGCGGCGCTCCCAGCTGCCCGCCAATGGCCGGCCGCCGCCGCGCCGGCGCTGGCGGACGAGCCTGACGAGCAGCCGCCGCGGCTCGGCGGCCCAATAGATCCAGGCGGCTATGAACGCCGAGGCTCGGACGAGCGGCCCCCGCCGCGCGGCCATGATGACAGGCGGCAATTTGAGGACAGGCCGCGCCGCAGCTGGGACGATGAGCCACGCCGGCCGCTGCGCTATGACGACGCACGCGGCCCGCCGCCGCGCGGTAGTGGCGGCAGCGGCTTTGMCGGCCCSCCGGCCGCCGGACATTCGGCGGCGGCGGCGGCGGGCACTACGGCGGCACGCCCAGCCGTTCGCGCCTGACGGATGGGCCGCCTCGTTCGGCGCTCATCTCCGGGCCGCCGCCGGGGCCGCAGCGCAGCGCTCTGGKGGGAGGGCCGCCGGGCCCCCGGCTGCAAGGGCCTGGCCTTTCTGGCGAAGACCGCCGCGCGCCGATTCGCTCGGCGCTCACGGGACCGTCGGCGGACGCCGCCCCCATCCTCGAGCGCCGCCCGGCTACCGCCAGCGCGGCGGAGGCCGGCGGCCGCGGCAGCGCCAGCGCCGCGCCGCCGGCCCGGGAGCCGCCGCCGCGGCCGGCCTCGCAGCCGGCGCTGCATGCGGCGGAGACGACGGCAGCTGCGGCGGAGGCGGCCCAGCAGCWGCAGCCGCCGCCGCCACAGGAGGAGCCTATGGACGACAGCGCCGCCTTCATGGCGGAGCTGGATCGTATTGCGGCCGAGAAAGAGGAGGTGAGGCTCTGCTTCGTGGCTGTGGCCGGATGGCTGTGGCCTGGCAACCCGGCCCCCGTTTTGTTCCTGCCTTGAGAGAGGTGCAGGCGGCATTCGAGGCAGATTGGCAGCGTGCTTTGAAGTGGAACACGGATTTGAGCGACGCTAACAGATCCAGTCGTCACAAGAGGCGGTGCAGGCTCGCTAGGGGTTCCTGTCAACCGACAGTGCTTAACTGAGTCACCGCTTCTAATGCAACGCAGAGGAAGCGGGCCAAAGCAGCTGAGGCGGCGCTCGCCGCGGCTGCTGCCATTGAGGCACGAGAGGCGGAGGAAGCTGCAGCAATTGCCACCGCCCGCGCAGAGGAAGCGCGCCGCATCGAACAGGCAGAGGTGCCGCCCCATAATCAGCGCCAGTGCTTGGCCGTGCCTGATGGTTGTGTTACAGGGCCACCACTGCGCAGGCAGATGGCGCAGCCAACGTGCTTAATGCACTATCTGGCCGCAGCGTTTCACAGCTGCAGAACATGCGTCACATCCAAAACTGTGAGAGATACATGCGCACAGTCGAGTTGCTGCTCGCATTGCTGCTATGTGATTGTGCTGCGCTGCGCCTGCCACCCTGGGCGGCACCCGTGCTGCCCGGATGATCTGACGCCCTCTGCTGTGGCCGGCTTCAGCATGCTTGTCGCTTCACTCCGTTTCTATGCTCAATCCTGAGGATTTGTCGTATCAGGGCAAGAACCGCAGCCTGCCACAGGCACGCGCCGATGCGCTGCGTGCCGAAGCAGAGGCGGAGGAGCGCCGGAAGGCTGCTGCACAGGTGGGGTTCAGGGTTCAGGGTCTCGACAGTTGTTGTCTGGACCGCCGCCGCAGCTGGTTTGTTCATGATGCTCATGCCAGCACGGCCGCGTAGGCTGATGGCTTGTCTCAAGCCATCAGCAAGGCCGGCGAGCTGGCCTTGAGAAGGCGCCTGAGTTGCATAGCTTCATCGAGCTGCCACGAGTATCCGGTTTAGCAGCTCAACATCATGCGCAGCTGCTTCAAGCTGTCGGACGTCATGCTAGGCGCCCTGCTGACGTGCTTTGAGCTGCTCACCAGGCCAAGCTGGAAGAGATCAACGCGCGCATCGCTGCCCGCGAGGCCGAGGCCAAGGCCGCGGCCGACAAGGAGGCGGCCGAGGTAGCGGCGGCTGCGGAGGCCCGCGCAGTGGCGGAGGCCGAGGCAAACGCCGCCGTGGAGGAGGCTGCCCGGGAAGCTGCCACTGAGGCGGCCACCGCCGAGGCCGCCAGGGCTGCGGCGWCNCCKCYKCCGKSMKCCGAGGCCGAGACCACGCCGCTGCTCAGCGCCGCGGCTTCTGCAGACCCAGCGCCGCCAGCCTTGATGCACACGCCGTCGCCGCCGCCCATCGTCAACGCCTGGGCCAAGCCGCTGACGCTGATGCGGGATGCTCCGCCGCCGCTGGCGCAGCAGCAGGCGGCACAGGCGCCGGAAGCGGGCACTGCGCCGGCCCCTGACGCGCTGCCACCTGCGGCGCCAGGGTCGACAGCCGCCGCGGGCGGCGGGACCACAGCACTCGGCAAGCGTGCGGACAGCGCGAGCCGCCAGGGCGACGCCGCGCCCGGCCCGCAGCTGCACAAGGTCCCTGACGCCTTTGATGAGCCGGCGGCCGCTGCGGACACCTCGGCCGCGGGCAGTCGCGGCCGTGGCGGCCGTGGCCGCGCCCGAGGCGAGCGTGCAGCTCCCCGCGACATCGCGCCCGCTCCCACTGGTGCAGACAGGTGTGGGCTCATCACATCCTAGAGGAGACTGTGCAGAAAGCAAGGGGTTTTCCGCTGGAATTCTGTTGCAGCATTGCGGGCACAAGACACCTGTGCCGTGTGTTTGCGGGCAGCCACTGAGGTGATAAAAAGCGTACAGCCTTGCTGTACTGACTTGTCAATGCACTCGCACAGGCCGCCGCCGCAGCAGCAGCAGCCGCCCAAGGGCGCGTCACCCAAGGATGGCCCGGGCCGCAAGCGCAACCGTGGCGGCAACAAGCCGCCAGGGCGCACGCTGCCGTTGCCAACCGCGAAGGCGGATGCAGACAAGGCTGCTGCAGCAGCAGAGGGTGCTTCTCCGCAGGCGGGCCCTTCGGCGTCGCCTCCCGGAACCGCATCGCCAGGCGCTCCGGCCGCCGCCTCGCTGCCGCCTGCGGCCGTGCCGCAGCTGGCTGCGCCCTTGCCCCAGCAGGCGCCACAGCAGGCGGTGCCGCCGCAKCACCCTGCGGACGCGTTGGCGACGCAGCCGTTCCAGCCGCCGCCGCTTAGCAGGGGCGCCGCCGCGCCGGCACACGATGCCTCCGCCGTCGGCAGCGCGCTTGCGGACCTCGTCCTGTCAGGGCCGCCGCAGCGGCCCGAGGCCGGCGCCCCAGCGGTGCTGGACCCTGTGGTTCCTGCGGCGGCCGGCGCGGCGCCCATCGCGCGGCCGCGCTCGGCGCTCGCGCTCGACAGCACGCTCTCGAGCGGCGTGTTGGCCAATGGCATCCCCGCGCTGCCGGCGGACCTCTCCCTGGACGCCTCAGGCCTGCCGCC
The DNA here is from genome assembly GCA_033439295.1 of Deuterostichococcus epilithicus. Taxonomy (NCBI): domain Eukaryota; kingdom Viridiplantae; phylum Chlorophyta; class Trebouxiophyceae; order Prasiolales; family Stichococcaceae; genus Deuterostichococcus; species Deuterostichococcus epilithicus. Next base: position 298,156 of record JAVTLE010000014.1, on the reverse strand, counting down.
AGCGGGCGGCGGCGGCAGCCGCTCCGGCAGTGGCATGCTCGCACCGCCGCCGGGTGGCCCCAGTGGCTTTGGTGGCTTTGCCCCCACCACGGCACCTGGCGTGCCCCCACCGCATGCGCAGGGCCTGCCCAATGCCTTTGGCGGCAGCGGCTTTGGCTTTGGCGGCTTTGGCTTTGGTGGCGTGCCGGTGACGGCCGCAAATCTGTGGCACCAGCCGCCGTCGGCGCCGCTGCAGCCGCCACCCTTTGTGCCGCCGCTGCAGCAGCAGCAGCAGCAGCAGCAGCAGCAGATGGCACAGCAGCACCTGGCGCAGCAACAGGCTCACCACCATCAGCAGCAGCACGTGCAGCACCAGCAGCCTCCGCAGCAGCAGCAACAGCAGCGTCCATCGCCGCCCCCCGCGCACATGGCCGCGCAGCAGCTGGATGCCTTTTACGGGGGTGGCCAGGCTGGCGGCTTTGGCGGCTTCGGTCACAACCCGCAGCAGCAGCAGCAGCAGCACCACCCGCAAGGGCCGCCGCCGCAGCAGCAGCAACAGCAGCCGCCGCCGCCGCAGCAAATGGGCCACCACGGCGGCCTGCAGATGCCGCAGTTCGGCTCCTTCGGCAGCGCCAGCGGTCTCGGCGGCAGCCAGGAGGCCGCATTCGGCGGCTTTGGCCAAACGGCCTTCGTGCCGACGGGCAAGCAGCCCGACTGGAGCGTGCCGTCCATGGGGGGCGGCTCGAGCAGCTCTGGCAGCCTGCAGCCGGGCTTGGTGGCGGCCAGCAAGGCGTTTTCCGCCCCCGGCGGCCGCCCCGGCAGCGCCGGCGGCGGACTCATGAACAACGTGGTGCTGGGCGGCGGCCCGCTGGCGCAGCAGCAGCAGCAGCAGCAGCAGCAGCAGCAGCAGCAGCAGCAGCAGCAGCACGGCAACGGCGGCGGCTTCCCGGGAGCGCTGGGCGGCAGCCAGCACGCTGGGTTTGGCGGCCCGGCACAGCAGTCGGGCAGCCATGCATTCTTCCACCAGGTGCAGCTCGGACTCCTTGTAGGAGTCGGCACCTGCCGCGTTGCTGCCCTGCTTTGCTGCGACCTCAGGTTCACGAGGAGGAAGTGGCACTGGGCAATTTGGCCTGACGAGGCATCAGGCAGTGGACTGGAACCGATCTCCAACCGTATGCATCCAACCCGAAAGCTCACCAGTGCGGCTTGTTCATGAGCCATCGTACAATGCATGTGCCGCCCCTGCCGCATCTGCGACTTCTGACGCTCCCCTGCTCTGATGCTGCGCAGCCGCCGCACACAACGCACAACTCGCTGGGCCTGCCCGGTGCCTTTGGCGGCGGCGCCCTCGGCTCGGGCCACCTGGAGGCGGCGCTGCTGGATGATCTGATGGGCGGCGGCGACGATGGCGGGCTCCGCCAGCAGCGGCCTGGCGGCGGCCTGCAGCAGGGGCGCGGAGGCGGCAAGGCCGGGCGCGGCGCCCGCGGCGGACCCCTGCAGCTGCAGCCGCAGCAGCCGCTGCAGCACCAGTTTGGCGGCCTGCCGATGCGCGGCGGCCCGCGGGGCCAGCCCCGTGGCGCGCCTCCCGGCAGGTGGGAGTCTGAGTCACGCGGTTCAAGTGTCACGCGTGCATGTGTCGGTCACTGCCCAGGCACTGCGATGGATGTGGCCACCTGTCGTCATTCGGCCTGCTACCTGTGAGGTGGGTCAGGGTGCTTGTGCTGGTGGCTTCCACACGTCAATCTCACAGTCAGTATCAGGTAGCGGCAGCAGTCATGCCACGGTGTCCGTGCATTCCAACAGGGGTGGCGGCGGCCGCGCGCCGGGCGGCAGGGGCGAAGGCCGGGGCGGCGACATGMTGGGWCGGGCCAGCCGAGGCGCCGGCCGCGGTGGGCGCGGCACCAGGGCGCCGGTCACCATGAAGCCCGCCTATGCCGGCGGCGGCAAGGCACCGCCGCCGCCCGGCGGCCACAGCGGCCAGCAGCCGCCACATCAGATGGGCGACAGCTGAGCGGAGGGCGCCAGCCCTGGCACAGTTCGGCGGTGGCCTGCGCACGGCACGACGCCTGTGTCTGGAATACCAGAGGAAGGTCTTCAAGCTAGTGGCAGATGGGGGAGTGCAGGGGTCCTCGAGGGCGAAATTTGCAGCCGAGGCGACCGAGGAAGTGCGGCCCCGCGCGCCCTTTTGCGCCAGGCCAGGTCTTTTGATGATGCTCGTTTGGCGGGCGCGCCTGCCGAGGATCACCACTAGCGGCATGATGTGCCTGCGGTTGAGCGATAGATCGGTGTTGTCACGAAAGTGAGCTCCAGTGCATGGAAGGACATGCATGTGCGACGAACAGGCACTCCCTATGCAGTCTGCAACTGATGCGGGTGTGCTTGTGTCGCCACGCTAGCGGCAGAAGCCTTTGACTGCATCCAGTGTGTGCTGTGCAACGCTGCGGCAGCAAAATTTGAAAGCACTTTCGGATGAGCATGATGCGCAACGCCTTGTGCGAGGCCGGCCTGGCAAATGATCGGAGCTGTAACAGCGTGTGAGCAGCACTCATAACGTCAGTTAGTCTCGCCTCGGCGGCTCTGCTGGTGCTGGAGGTGGAACCCTTCCATTTGTTGTGTCTGACATTGCACGTGGCCAACGGGGAACCTATAGGCCGGTCCAAGGAGGGAGTGGCGTCAGACCTTCTAGCGCTCTCTGACCTCTCGGCTGCGGTCCAACAGCCTCCTGCACGGTGCACGACGCAGCGCGCTGTCGTCAACGTACCATACATCGAGCTGAATAGTTGCAAGGATCACTCGGTAGTAGTGCGAGAATTCCTGATCGTTGAGCACAGCAGTCATGTTTGGTGGGGGCTTCTTTGGGGGCGGAGGGCACCCTTTTGGCGGCATGCCTGGAGGCATGCCCGGAGGACGGGGAGGCGGCAACACGGACAGCACCAGATACTACAACCTGCTGGGCGTCGACAAGTCAGCCAGTGAAGCCGACATGAAAAAGGCTCATCGCAAGCTCGCCCTGAAGCATCACCCTGACAAGGGTGCGCTTTCTAGTTTAAAAGTAGAATCTTGTGGTGTATCTGGTGGCTTGGAGCAGCTCAGTAGCAACGCCCCGCTGGGGGTGGCGCGGGCTTGCTCTTTGACTTTCCGATCAGGTCGAAGGTTCCACCAGCAGCTTTCGAGGCGCGTATGGCGGATGCAGATGCAAGAATGTCATCCGTAGTGACTCAGTATCATGCTGCAATGCATTGTGCTTCTGTCGACGAGTTGCTCTCATCCTTGACACTTCGATTCAGGCATGTCAGGAGCGCACGTTTCGAACTTGAGCACATATGAGCACATGGGTCCTCAATACCAATACCGATGTTGACTGTTGCCGATGACACATGGCTGAAATCAAGACGTGTGGATGCGTGGCATGCGCGGCCTCCGCCGGCGCCATGGTCAAGCCTACGGCATGCAGGGCTCCGTAATTCCCCGCTGCCGCCATGTTGGTGGTGGCTGACAATGAGCAGCAGCTGCGCGAAAGCTTCAACTCCACAGACGCTCGGCTGGATCAAGAGCAGCCATGCACCAGCGGCACAAGGCGGGCCATTTGGCAGCGAACTGCCGGCTTTCCGACCGTGGTTCAGACCGAGCTGTACACGCCGCAGGCGGTGACGAGGCAAAGTTCAAGGAGATCAACGAGGCGTACGACGTACTGCGGGACCCAGAGAAGCGCCGCATCTATGACCAGGTGACTTTCAGCCACAAGCCAGGCGAGTTTTAGCCGTTTGCCTGTGAATGCAACCTGACATCTGCGTACCAGCGCCTCCCTCTCAGTGGCAGCGCAGGCGCACGCCACAGCAGCAGATGCATCGCATCCAGCCTTGGTCAGCAGAGCTGGACGGAAGCAGGCGGCAGGTCAGCTCGTTGCTGACAGGCAGAGCTGCTCCCCATGCAGTTTGGCGAGGACGCGGTCAAGGAGGGCGGCGCTGGCGGCGGCGGCGGCGGCATGGCAGACATCTTCGACCTCTTCGGTGGCGGCGGTGGGCGCCGCCAGCAGCGCGAGCGCCGCGGCGAGGACGTGGTGCACCGCCTCAAAGTCACGCTGGAGGAGCTCTACAATGGCAGCTCCAGGTGCACCACGACATGATTTCCTGTCACACGAAAGGCACTTCACAGCAAGCAAACAGCAGCGTACATAGTGCAGCATGAGTGGATCATCAGAAGGGGTACTGCTCGCCAGGCTGGCGATGCTGCTTCAGCCTCCCGGCCCAGGCCGCCACATCCCTTGTAGCTGTCTGCCCTGGTTTAGGCACTGGTCGGTGCGATGTGTCCCTGCGAAACCAGCAAGTCGTTTCTGCAGAGACGCGCCGGCGCGGCGCCTCTGGCCAATGTCCTGCAGCCATGGCACCGCTCTCGAGGCCGCCCTCGCCACTTGCGACATGCCGCGATGCCTGTCCTGCCCTGGCCCGCAGGAAGTTGTCACTATCGCGCAACATCAAGTGCAGCACGTGCGCCGGCAGCGGCACCAAGTCGGGCCGCCGCTACCAATGCGAGCAGTGCCACGGCTCAGGAGTCACAGTGCGTCTTCTGCACTCCCCCCTCTTCTTGCAGTCAAGCCGATAGCGCATTCTTCGGGTCCATGGGCAGTGCACCCTGATGTGACACACCGTCTCGTTTTTTCCTGTTTTCTTGCTCCTGCTGCTGCTCCCCTGGTGCTTCCCTATCAATGTGTCTGGCACACCCTTACCTGGAAGTGGGTCACCGGACCCCCAGGGCCGGCACCTGATGCAAGGGTGATGAAGATTGAGCCAAGGAGCTGGGCCGCACATACGTGTGTCGCAGGTCTCGCTGCGGGCGCTCGGCCCGGGCATGATGCAGCAGATCCAGCAGCCCTGCAGCGCCTGCCAACAGACCGGCTACAGCGTGCCCGCCAGCGACAAGTGCGGCGCCTGCGCCGGCAAGGGCCTGCTCCCAGAGAAGAAGGTGTTCGATGTGCACATCGCCAAGGTGGGATGCGCTTCACCTTGATGTCTCCTCCCTCCTCTTTCCACTTGGTTTGCAAGTGAGGGTAGCAAGGCAAGAGCCTGCCGGAGGAGAAGGTGTTCGATGTGCACACGGTCTTAATGTGCACTGCTTTCAGGTTCTTGTTTCCATGTGGGCCTGTGATGCGACCGGCGGCGGGCATTGGCAGCTCAGGGGGTGACGACACGCTTTTTGGGAGCGCCGCTCCGCGCGTGCGCTCGGGCGCAGACTCAACGAGCCTGCAGCCGCTGCAGCTGCTGCGGCCGCGCGGCTACCAATGTTTGCTGTGCCCTGGGAGTCACACAAGAGGTTGCGGACCACCTCAGGCGCCGTTGTCCCTCGCAATTGCAGGGGCAGAAGCACGGTGCAAAAATCGTGCTGCGGGGGGAGGCGGGATGCAGCGACCCTACAGTGCAGCCTGGAGACGTGGTCTTCGTCCTGGAGCAGAAGGAGCACCGCTTCTTCAAGCGCATCAACCAGGTGCGCGTCTTCATAGAACACAACACCCGGTTTCTCGACATATCTGCCCGTCTTCGTTGTGTGCTTGGCCTTGAGCAGGAAAAGCGCCGCATCTTCGGTGCGCTGACCAGGTTCAGGTGGGTTTGCTGCCTTGATGCGGGCACAAATCAGCCAGGGCGTGAACATGGCGGTGTCTGGGCTGGGGAAAGGCGGGTCAAGCAGGCGGGTCAGATGCTGCACAACGGCTGAACTTCCGGGTCAAAAGGGCCAGAGTCTGCCACAGACACACGCCGGCAGGTGCTGGCCTGGCAGGATGCTGCAAGCCGCACAAGGCAGCGAGGGCAGGCACAAGACACGGAGCCAACTCGAATGCGGAGACGCCTCCTTGTCGTGGATCTCCCTCGTGGCTGCCTTGTGCCGCCTGCACCCAGCAGAGAGCGACCACAGTTGGGATGGCTCCAGTCGGGCAGGCCACTTAACAAACCGCGGCAGCACACGCCCACACAAGCTGAGAGGGGCCAGTGGTCGGGAGCCTGCCTGCGGCGCATCAGTTGGTGTCGGCCGGTAAGGTCGGGCACACATTGACTGATGCTGCCATCCTGCCGCCGCAGGCGCCCAGCGACCTCATCCTGTCGAAGTCGATCAGCCTGTCGGAGGCACTCACCGGGCTCAACTTCCATGTGCGCCACCTCGATGGCCGCGTGCTGCAGGTGCGACATGATTTGCCCCTCAAGCTGCCCCATGTCCTCGAATCGTTTACTGCAGACTCGTCAGGAAGTGCCTCCAGGAAGGCTGCGCCAGGGATGTTGCCTGAGTGTGTGTTGCCTGATCGGGTGTCCACAGCTTCTGAGGCAGCGCCTCGGCGGCATGGCTGCCTGTCGCACCACTACAGCTGCAATGACTGCGCAAAGCCACAGAGCGCACCTTCCTGATGTTGTGCTGGGCTCACTGTGGCATGGATCAAGCGGGGTCTCTTTGCCTGTCCTGCCGTCTCCTGACAATGGTCCCACCTCTACCTTACTCCGCCGTCTGCACTGAGGCAACGTCAACATGTGACAGCACGCACTGTGTCTCGAAAGCGTTGTGCCTCCTGTGTATGTGCCTGTGCCTGTGCCTGTGCTTGTGCCTGTGCCTGTGCCTGTGCCTGTGACTTACCATGGACTGCCGGCCCCTGCCGCCTACAGGTGTCGACGCAGCCGGGCGAGGTCATTAAGCCAGACAGCTGGAAGGTGCTGGATGGGGAAGGGATGCCCATTGAGGGCGCCCCCTACGAGAAGGGCAACCTGTACATCCAGTTCGACGTCAAGTTCCCCGACAGCCTGCAGCCGGAGCAAGTGCAGGCGCTCACGCAGGTGAGTCTTCACCTTCGCATTTCCTCGTGTCCCCTCGCGTCCTGCCCTCCAGCTGCTGCAGTGTGCATCGTCATCACTTTGAGTGGGAGCGCCACGGTGACGTTCGCTGCCGGGGAAGTGCGCCCATGGAGCCAGAGTCGCTGGCAACCCTCCATCTGTGTTCGAGTCCCACGCTGAGTGGCGACTTCTCCCTGACTCCCGTACTTCCACTGCCACAGATACTGCCCAAGGGGCCCTCGGAGAACGGCGCCGCGATGCAGGTGGACGAGGCAGAGGAGTGCTTCATGCGCGCCGTCAGCGACTTCGAGCAGGAGCTCAAGCAGCGGTGCGCCCGCAGGCTGTTGCCTGGATGCTCCGCAAACTCGGCTCGATTGCCCAAGGCGCTGGACCTCGCCGCAGCTGCAGCTGCCGCGGTCCCCCCCTGTGCCACTCCGCGGATCACTTGGGGCAACATCCACACCGCACTTCATCTGAGAAGTCTAAGCACCTTGGCTGGCTGTCTGGGATGTGTGGATGCTTGGAGCGCCTTTCAACAGGCTGAACTCCATCAAACTCTGTACATTTCAATTTAATACCATCGGGGCGTGTGCAGGCGTGAGTTCCAGAGGCGGCACCACACATCAGCCTACGACGAGTCAGACGACGAAGATGGCCCCGGGCCAGGCCGCGTGCAGTGCGCCCAGCAGTAGTCGGGTCCGTTCCTCGACAGCGCCGCGCTGCGTCGGTGGCGCCGTGTCGACTCGTCGTGTGGCGGCACAGCCAGTCGTGGCCCTGGGTGTCTACCCAATTGCCGTCGTGCTGCTGCCGGGGGGCTGCAGCGGTAGCACCCAATCGGGTCATTCCTCACTGCAGCGGTGGCGAACCGTCCCCCGGCCGTGGCTGCGGGCACCATGCCGCTGTGACAGACATTGCCGACCAGGCCGCAATCACGCCGCAGGTAGCTGCTGCGGCCTTATCATCCATGGTTTTCCAGACGCCGTCACTCTTCAGACACAGGGTCTGCTTCAGTCCTGCAGCAGCGAGAGCAGGGGCAGGTCCTGCAGCTTATCCAGCAGTGGCAGTGGAGACGGGTGCTGCGCCGTCAGGATTCTTTGTGCCCGATTAGGTAGGTATATCAGTGATTGAATCTGTCTTGCCACTTCAAGTAGACCCTGTAACTACCGACGCTAAACAAAGAAACGCTCCACTCCACGTAGTAAAGTCTTCTGACACCTCAGCTTGCCTCATCGCCACCCCCGCCAAACGCGACAGCACGTACCTCCATCTGAGCCGTTCAACCCCTGCCTGCTCCCGTTTCATCAAACTGCTGCATCCGCGGGCGCGGCGCCGAAATGTTCTCTGCGCGAGGGCAGCCCCCCATCCTCTGAAGATGCGAAACCCCGCGAGCCTCCTTTGCACTGAGCCCCTGGTGCCGCCTCCCCTAGGCGGCGGGCCCGAGCTGGAAGGTGTCGACGCGGCGGCTGATGCCGCCGGCGAACAGCGTGCCGCGGTCCGCCGCCCACTTGACGTCGTGGTAGTGCCGCACTTTGCCGTCCGGCGCCTTCTCCATGCCCATCTTCTCCATGCCTGCGGTCCGTGCGGCACGGGGGTGTCGGGTGCAGCTCGAAGTCTGGAAGTCTGAACCGCGACTGTGGACTGGCAACAGCGCATCTCGTGAGATGCCCATCTTCTCCATGCCTGCGGCCCGTGAGGCACGGAGGGTGTCGGGTGCACGCTTGGACACTGCACCACGGCTGTGACGGCGACAGCGCATCCCGCGAAAACGTCTGCAGGTGCGCCAGCGTCCTGGTGCTGCTGCTGCCCCGTGACGGCCCATCGGGGGGCGTGTGGTCGCGCATCCCCGTGACTGTCCGGAGGGCGGCAGCTGCAAAACCCTGATACAAACCATGCATGGGTTCCCGGTGACAGCTCGAAGATGCCCGTGCCGCATGTGAGTTACATTATCCTCTAGGGCAACCTCCCTCGAAGGTTCGAGAGGCACAGCTGAGAAACAATTCTGGTCGGTAATATTAGGGCTTTGCGCACCCGGCTGCTGGCCCTCGACGCTGAAGTCGGCAAGGTACAGCCCGTCGAACGTGGTGATGGCGACCTGCGACGGCGTCGCGCCGATGGCCAGCTTGAGCACCGTGTAGTCGTCGACGCACAGCGCGCGCACCGACTCTGTCGCGCCGCCCTGCTGCAGCGACCTGCGGGGGAGGCAAGGTGAGTGCTGTCAGAATTAATAACCATGTACAAGCGCCAATGACCAGCTTGAGCACCGTGTAGTCGTCGACGCACAGCGCGCGCACCGACTCTGTGGCGGAGCCCTGCTGCAGCGACCTGCAAGGTGGGAGACAGACGCTTGTGGAGAAGAAAGCGGAGCCGGCAAGCATGTGTGGCGGAGAAGCGTCGACAGGTGCAGCGTCTTCTGCCCTATCAGTCCCACTGCGCTGCGTGATTCTTTGCGCCGTACAGCAGCAGCATGCGGTTGGTCAGGCTGAGCTCACAATCAGAGCCTTCGGGTATGAGAGCGGACGAACCCGAGGTCCGACTGCGCGATGTGCCCGTCGGTGCCGCCGCACAGCCCGGCATGGACCCTGGCAAGGCTGGGACATGGATCCTGGCCAGGCTCTGCTGGGTAAGGGCGGTGGACGGGGGAGGCACAACACACACCTGAGGTCCCACTGCGTGACGTGCTTGTTGGTGCCGCCGCACAGCAGCATGTGGCCAGCGGCGTCCAGGCAGGTCACCATGTTGGGGCCGCCCGCCGACGCCGGCACATTGAAGCGGCCCGCGGCGCCTGACACTGCCGTCCGGTGGTCCCACAGCAGCACCTGCGGCGGCAGCGGGGGGTCAGCAAGCTTTATACAGCATGGCGCAGTACTGGCGCAGCATGATGCAGTGCCTGCGGGCGGGTGTTGTGCGGGGGACGCCTGGACGAGAAGTGCTGGCTGCCCGTGCGCGCGTCCCGTCCGTTCCCAGGGTCTGCGGTTTCACGCCACAAGCATGCAGCTGCGAGGTGCTGCACAAGCAGCCACCCTCGCGAGCTGGGGCGCCGCCGCTCACGAGGCCAATGCCGCCTGTCGGACACCTGGCAGGCATGACATCTGACAGGCACGGCATCCGACAGGCACGGCATCCGACAGGCACGGGAGGAATGCAAGGCAGCTGCGCTTGAGGCTGCTGAGCGTTACCTGGCCGTCCTTTGAGCCGGAAACGAACAGGGGTGGCTGTCCTGGGAACGGCACCGCCGCCGTGACCATGTCGGTGTGCCCCTGCGGCAGACATGGAGTCGTCGCTCTACCTGCTGCTTCCGGCGACTGGCAGCACCAAAGTGCAAATGTTCAAGCCCTGCAGTATCGAACACCGCACGTCCTGCTTGAGCTTCCTCAGTCATACAGTGCGGACGACCGCAATTGGACGGTTCTGAGAACAGTTCGGCTGCCAGCCTGATACAGGAGATAAAGCGTTGGTTTCTCGTCGGCGCCTCACCCGGAAGGCAGAAGTTGGCTGCAGGCTGTCGAAGCTGGCACCGCTCGATGTGCTGTAGAATCGCACCACGTTCTCTTCCACGCCCGCTGCGTTCTTCTGCATTGTCTCGCCTGCAGAGCAGTGGCAGGGCAGCGCTCATGCAGATCAGCAAACGGCAGACGCGTTTGGTTGTCAAGCCGGACATACAAACCGAATCGCTTCGATAGAGCCTCTGGGGAAAGGTGCTATGGGCGAAGTTCTGGCATGTCATCCAGTGCAAACGACAGCATCAAATCGCTTTGTTCGCACCGGACGACATTCCTCAAACTTGCCAGTAGCACCTTCCCTCAGAGGCTTTATTGCACAGCAGCCAGCAAAGCCACCCGTGTCTGCGGGGCACACAACGACAGGCGTGTCTCCACAGCACCTTTCGAAGGCCACACCGAGCCGCGCAAACGAAAGCGCTTCTCAGAGGCCGCATCGCGCAGCGCACACGAACCCACCTTCTGGCGGCCGCGCCGAGCTGTGCAAACGTCACCTCAACCAATTCCGCTAGGGCAGCCTCAGGGCTAGAGGCGGGCCAACCCACCAGTGATGAAGCCGTTGGCGTCGGGCAGCGCGCGCACGACCGACAGCACCTTGAGCCGGTTGCGCGGCGGCACCAGCATGCCCGCCGGCGCAGCGCCATCGCCGCTCAGCCGGTACGCAGCCACGCACGAGGCGCTCGTGGCGCTCTTGCCCCGCGGCACGCCTGTGCTTGAACGGGCGTGTTTGTCATGGGAACCCGCAGGAGGCACATCTGCGTGCCGGGAGCTGACGTGGCGGGGGTCGGCGCGCGAGAGCCGCTGCTCGTGGGTGCGCTGATCCGCGGCCACCAGGCCGTGCTGTGCTGGGGTGCGGGATGCAGGCGTCAGCTGCATATGAACTCAACTGGTGATTTGCCGACAAGTGCGCCGGAACCAAGGGCGGCACAGCTGTGGAGCAAGACGAACGGCACAGCTGGCAAGAATTACGCTATTCTCGAGAGCTGCACAGCGCTGCCACTTTGTTGTCCAAGGCGAAGATGTGTCAGACCCTCCAGCAATTGTAAGATGAAGTTTGAAGGCTGTCGAAGGCAGACCGCCGATGAGCAGCAACTTTTAGGGTTTTGGGTTTCTCTTGCGCGCAACTGCAGGTCCATGGCGCTGCCTGCTCCTTGAAGTGGCAGCAGCTGGCACCACCAATGCGGCGGAAAGGGGGCACTCATATGTGCCCCGGGGGCGCCCCGCCGACGAGCAGCAGGTCGGCGCGCGGCTGCAGGTCCATGGCGCAGATGAAGCAGCCGGTCAGCGTGATGGGGGAGCCCACCCGCTGGCCCGCCTCGTCCCACATCAGCACCTGGAGGGGCGGGGCCCTCATGTTTGAACACGCCATTCGGCGATGGCAAACACACACAGGGTTCGTGAAAAGCTTCCCACGGCAGCTGCTGGGCACCGCCACAGCGCTCGCTACGCAGGGCCTGCCCAGCAACCAGGACTGCAGATTTCACCGAGGCGGCACGGGCGGCTGCCACGATGCCTGAGCCCTGCAGCCTGCTGGGGAGCACCGGACACCACGGCAGCCTGCTGTAAGACTGCAAGCTCGCACGAGCGCGACGGCACAGCCCTGGCCGCATGCTCAGGCAGCGTTGGCTCCACCCTGGACGACCGTGGAAGGGAAGGCACCACTCAGGGCTTAGATGGGCAGACCTGAGAGTCCTTGGCGCCAGAGATGAGGCGCCGGCGGCTCGCGTCATACGCCAGCGCGAAGATGGTGTCGCCGTGGCCCTCCCAGGCCGCCAGCCGCCGCAGCACCTGCGCGCAGGCGTGCAGGCGGTGTTGGGGGGCGGCAACCTTCGTCGGGGGCGAAGCAAGCACATCGTGCAGCCGACTGGCATGCAGCCGCAACCGCTTGTGCGCCGTGGCTCCTCACTTTGCAAACAGCAACCGCATGCAGCACAGCCGCTGTGATTCAAGGAGCAGCTCCTGCACAACATCTGCAAAGAGGTTGCCTTCGGGATCAAAACACCCCCATGGCGGTTCGTCCAGCAGGTCGAGACGTGGGCGCCTGCGCACTGCAGATGTGCCAGCATGGCATTTGGGTTTTGAGAAGACGGGCTGGTGGGCAGGGCACGGGGGCGTCTGCGGCGTGATGAGCGCGGTGTAACCGCTGAGCGGCCAGCCCATCACGCAGCTAGTGCAGGTCGGGGACAGGGCAGAGTCCCTTGCCTCGAGAGTGAGCGAGGTTCGGGCGGGGTCACTGCGGCGCGGAGGAGGTGGCCGCCGGGCGGCCAGTCCATGATGCGATGCCTAATAAGGTTTCAAGGTTTGGCGGGGGGAGGCGTGTGGGGAGAGACCTCCAGCTTTGAGAAACCAGGCAACAAGGCACCTGTGGCGCGGCGAGCGCTGTGTAGCCTGAGGGCGGCCAGCCCATGATGTCATTGATGTAGTCCAGGTCGTACTGGAACAGCTGCTCGCCGCACAGCCCCAGCGTCGTACGCAGCTGCTCCAGCATGGCGGGGTCGCACTCCGTGAGCTGCAGCATGGAAAGTGAGCACCTTTAATCGAGCCAAGTCGAAGAGTCCAGCAAATGTGGTGAAACAGGCAAGGCCAGTTTCGGCACAGTGTTACCACTGCTCCAGCATGCCGATTCCGGCACATCCCGTCAATGCCCAAACATATACCGCCATATCCCAGTAACATCCAGCAGTCTGCTCTGCTCTGCAGGCTGCGGGCCGTTGCAAGGTCTGTCTACGGCAACAGCAGCAGCCCCACCACGACATGCTCTTGCGCCCCGCATGACACCTGCTGAGCAGGTGCCGGTCAACCCCCACACCTGCTCCACGCACAGCTCGGTAGCCCTGCCCACCACAGAGACCACAGCGCCGTGGTCGTGTCCGAGATGACGAGTCGTGCAGGAGAGCAGGAGTGCTGCAGCAAGGGGGTGATGCCTGACAGCAGTGCTCCTACTGCTGCTGCCAACCCTGCTCCTGCATGACGCCCAGCTCAGCGATCCCGCCCATCATGATGCCCGCGGCGCTGCGGCCACCTCCGCATCGCGACAGGGGCCTGCAGGAGCTTCCGCTGGCAACTATGCTCATGCTGCCTTTCATATATGAGAAAAAAGAATAGATTCGGCGCGCCTGGTCGACGCACAACTCAGCGGTCTTGCCCATCATGGTGACGGCGGCGCTGCGGTTGTCCGGCTTCTTCAGCAGCGCCACGATGGTCTTGACCGCGCCCTCGATGCCGATCAGCCCGCTGTTGACCAGCGCCGCGAACGCCTCCGCCTGTGCAGGGGGCAGGCGCAGAGCGGATGTAGACGTGCCAGATGACGAGCGCGCCGTCCATGGCATGCAGGGACATGGTGTGCTCCTCACACAGCTGACACGGAACACAACCCAACGCAGCTGCAGAGGGTGCACATCCGGGCTGCACGCCCTGATTGCACACAGGGAGGGGACCGGCTGCACACCCGGGACAGCTTCAGCGGGGCCTGGCAGACGAGCGGACCTGTGGGAAGAAGTCCATCCGGTCGCACTCCATCGGCCGCTTGACGGTGAGGTGCTTCAGAACCTGTGCGTCAGAGGGATCTTCCTGTCCGCCTCCTTGTGCCGCCCGACCAGTTGTTGCGCTGTTCCAGGCATCCTAGTGGCGTGTTCGCAGCCTTTGCACGCCGAGCGAATGCGCTCTGCCACGGGGTGGGCACAGGAGCGCATCATCCCATCAGGCTGCCAGCACTGAGTCGTGCTGCCGACCCACACAGCTGTTGCAGGCTGACCGCGGCTGTGTCACCGATGCAGCATGCGCCCGCTGGGCTGGGCATCCGGAAGGGACCACAGCGTAGATGAGGGACGCACATTGGGGATGACCTTATCGCGCGTCTTGTTCTTCCACGGGTCCCGCAGGCCGCTAATCGCCTCCACAAAGGGAACCTGCAAGCCAGCGGACCCGAGGCTCAGTCGCATCGCTCCACGATGGTGCCACACATCGTGCCTGTGCGACGGAGGGCATGCCACTCTCCTGCAACTCCGACTCCGACTGCAGCAGCAGGCCCGCCGCTCCGTGCACTATACCCCGAGCGGTGGCTGCTGCAGCAGTGACCATCGGTGGATGGACAACAGCCGCCCTGCAACTGGGGCTCGTTGTCGTCATGTCGCCACCCTGGCTGCCGGCACATGCCTGGCGGGCAGACTTGGGGCTTTTGCTGCCAGAACCAGCCAAAGCGTCTTTTCCACCTGAATTCCAAACTGGGAACGGCGCGGTTGGCAGTTGGGCATGGACGTTGACCATCGCACAGCCTCTGGACTCAACGACCCACCACCGAGACGCGGTTGTCCCTGTTGGCCTGGTTGAAGACGCCGCCCATGAAGGCCTCCTGGAAGTTGGGGAACGCGGCGTCGCCGCCGGACGCCAGCAGCCGACTGACCTCTGCCATGATGCCCTGCGTCGGCCAGCAGAACCTCTGGCTTCGTGCGCAGAATGCGGGCATTCAGAGCTACCCAGGAAGCCGGGAAGGGCGGCGTCGGTGGCAGCCGGCTGACCTCCCCGCCATGATACCCTGCTCCAGGTGTCGTACTTTGCTGGCTTCAGGCGCCGCCCGTGGACATGCAAGCTGTCCGGGAAGCTGCTGTAGGCGCATTTGACGCAGACGCCTGCGGCTGGCTGACCTCCGCTCGGTACCCAGCGGCAGGGGACGCTGCCATCGTCAAGGCACAGCTCTCCAGGCGGGACACGGCTTGCAAGGCGCGGCGGCGGGGTCCCGAGGCCAGCCAGGATGCGCCCTCCAGCCCTTGGCTGCCACACTGTCTGCGTCTGGACAGATTGTGATCGTGCAACGACTTATGAGCTTGTGCCATGCCTGCCCCGCCTGCGCGCTTTGCCGAGACCCTGCACCTCTTTCACTAGAAATTGTCAGCGCACCTCTGCGTCTGCGCCCTCATCGCCGAGACGCCGTACGAGGCTGGCAAATGCCGCCTGGCTGGCGTCCACAGTGCTGGCCCTGCCGTTCGGCTGCGGTGGCTGTTGCGGCGGGACGGCTGCGTGCGTCGGCGTCGGGGCCTGCTGCTGAGGCTGCGGCACCGGCGCCGGCTGCGGCTGCGGGAGTGGCACTGACACCGACGGCTGCGCCGCGACCGGCGGCTGGCTGGAGGCAGACGGCTGGCGCTGCGGCGGCTGCGGCTGTTGCGGCTGCTGCGGCTTCTCCGCCGCCGGGCTGCTAGAGGCGCCGCCCTTCTGGTTGATGCTGACGTTGGCAGTCAGCGACCTGCGGTTAGCGAGGCGAGAAGGGTTTGGGGGTGGATGATTCAGAGGGCTGAAACTGGATGTGGCAAACTCGAGGCTGGGCATGCTGAGCATGCTGCACCAGGGCACAATGTATTGCCATGGCAGGACCTGCAGACGGATGATGCCATGCGCTCACTGTTTGAGCGATAGCCGCCGTGCAAGGTTTCATTTATCAAGTCTGATAGCCTCTGCCAGCGCGACATGCAATAGCTGATTGTGCTATCCTCCGGTGCAGTCTCCGACCACTAACGACATGATTGGCCTCCGCGGCGTTTGATTGATACATGTGATTCTTGCAGAGCGTTTGTTGTGACGAGTGCAAACCTATCAAACGAAGAGTGCTGATGCAAAAACGCGCTGCGGTAGCGTTGAGATCGTGCACCTGAGCGTCGCGATAACCTCGTTTGCGAGTGGTATCTCAGCTGGCTCAATGTCCAACGTGATGTTGATCCTCATGGCGGCAGGGAGCCTGCCGCAGGCTGCCAGACAAAGGTCGCACTGGTGTAGAAAGTGAGGGTGGGTGCTGCAAGAACAAGACTGCAGCGCCGCGGCGTGTCAGAGCTTCTGCCTCATGTTGTAGTTGGGGTGACGCCTGGACTTGCTGCGATGCAATAGACGAGGTTGCCGCAGCAGCCAGCGCAAAAGCCAGGAGATCCAGTGGGGGGGGGGACTCGTCGACTCGAGGGTTTACTCGTGGCCCACTTGCCTCGACGAGCAACGAACCTGCTCTGCACTGGGTGCTGTTCTGCAACAATCAGTTGGAGGGAAAATCCGGAGGCAGAAGCAGCAACCATCTGCTGCAGGAGCGTGGAGGACAGGACGCGGGCACGCCAGGGCTGGCCGCAACGTCAGCTTCAGCTTGGCACGGCAGCGCTGCCTCGGCAGCGGCGATGCAGTGCCAGCTGCCAATGACGCCTCCGCCATAGATCCAACCGGCCGCCACCATGGAATACCGCGTCCATCAGGCTATCGCGAGGTGTAACGACGCCAAATTTCTATACGCGACCTCCCCCAACCGGTGCTGGCCCTCCAACGCAGGAGGCGGTGAATGTCCCTACAGTGCTTATCTCATGGGGGGGCTCCCCGCCTACCGCCACGACTATCCCCGCCAGGGGAAGGAGCGGCGTCGCCATAGGGGGCTGCTGATCTCTGAGGCAGCTCTGCAAAGGAGAGGGGGAGTTCGGCACGGTGCTCTGCAGGGGAGTTGCTGTCGCCCGGGTCTTTTCCAGCACAGGCCGAAGCGTGCCCTCTTGCTGCCGCTGAGCTGTCGCGGCAACGATGGCTTCTTTCAGGAGTAGTTGGAAGTTCAGTTTCAAAAGAAGTGGAATTAACATGCAGACAACGCCTGGTGAGTCTGACTCAGCCAGCAGCAGGGGGAGGCGGAGGGAGGGACAGTCCAGCAGGGTCGGCGGTTGCCAAACGTGGGGTTGGCAAATTTGTTGGGAAAAATCTAGATTATTACAGAGCATCAAGTGAAGGTAAACATTTGGACAAGACATTGCCCGCAACGGCTGCGAATCGAGGCAGCAGATCTGACCGACAAAATATTAAGCTCCTGGTTTGTGCGTGGTATCGCAAACTGTAGGCTGCAGACAGTAAACCAAGTGCTGGGATCACCTGCCACACTACAACCGAGGAATGATGGCTGATGACGGCAATCAGCCATGGCTCTATTCTACTGACATCACTCTGGTTCGACATGACCGCGCGGTCATGTAAGCTTTCGTACATGAAGATTGCATTCATCAAGCATGGTGGCAGCAGTCTTCTGCTGCGCCATGGCCAAGCCGTGAAAGCCGTAGTCTACTTGCGAGCAGCCTGCGGGCAGACATGCGAAATGGTCAGCATAGAGCATTAGCAGACAGAGATCATGGCATCACAGTGACAGCAAGGCGTCAAAGGGGAAGGCCGAGCAGAAACTGGCGCCAAGACACTGCTTGTATGCAGGGCACTCCACAAGCGATAAGCGCAAGGCAGAGGATTGGGTTCCGAGGGATCCAGGGCTCACGTTGGTGTAGTAGGCTAATGTGCCGGTGCCAACTGGCGCCTTATTTGACGGGCGGGGGCACTCGCCGGACGTCTGGAAGTTCCACAGCGGCGGGATTTTGATTGACCGCGTAAATTCTACTGGGTTGCCGGTGAGTCCGTTGGGGACGTCTGTAATTGCGGTTGAACCATCTGTGACCGGGAAGGTCACTGAGTACACACGCGCTGAGTTCGTGTACACGGTCCTACGGGAAAAGATCAGCAGGATGTTCAGGACATCAGCAATGTCACATGCACCAGCTTCCTGTCCGGGGTTGCTGCACACCGTGTAGTCGGGGGGCAAGCCGGCAACATATGTGCGGTGCAGGTGGTGGCGCACGCACAAAGACACGAGCAGCGTTGTGTAGGGGCGGGCAGCAAGGGTTGTGTCGAGAGAGCTGCCCACCTGCGCTGCGCCTTGACGCACAGGTTGAACTTGGAGCCGTCCTCCCACAGCACGCAGTCGCCCTCGACAGAACGGGGGTCGGAGTCTTCGCATCTGAAGCCCGACCCTGGAGCCACCAGCTTGCCCAGGGGCACGGAGCCGCCGCAGTTGTCGTACAGCGGGATCACCTGCGCGCGGTTGGAAGCAGTGAGTCAGCACGTAGGACACCTGGCGCCAGAGCGTCCGAAGCGTCGTCAGGGCACCACCAAGGGAACCCAACCATGGGATGTGGTGCAGCGACTCCACACAGCGTGCTGCACAGCACGACGCAGCTCCCGGGATGTGCCTGGACAACAGTTGCAGGACCGCAGGACCGCAAGACAGGTATGCTTCTGCTGATGCGCACCTGGTCGTTGGCGTCGGAGGTGACGTCCAGCCAGCAGTAGTACTTGAAGTTCGGCGGCCAGATGCACAGGGTGTCGATGTCGGTCGGGTCGCGGCTAGCCGTGACGTTGTTCTTGGCGAACTGCGACTTCCAGACGGGCGGGTGCCTGTCTTCGATGTTGACATGCTCGGTGCACTCGTTGGTGCCGCCGTGGGCGTCCTTCACCTTCAGCGTGGCCGTCGTGTAGCGCTCTGTGGGCGACGTCTGCAGAGAGGTAGCCCGAAAGCGTCAACGACCTGCTGGCGGTGGGGAGTTGCGCTGGCAGGGATGCGCAGGCAGGTACCGATTGGGGCAAGTCCTGTTGTGAAGCGTACAGTCCAGTCGGATGCAGTCAGAGAGAGTTTGCAGAGGCGCACCAGTATGTACTCGGTGGGGGTGTAGAAGGCAGATGTCAGCTGGATGGGCAGGAGGGTATCGTGCTCAGCCGTGTCGGGGTCGTGGGAGCCGTAGTCAACGGCGGTGGCGGCGCTCAGCGGCGCGCCGCAGATACGGCCGTGTTCATTGGCGGTATATGTGGTGTCGGACTGCGCATGACATGGTGCAGGTGCATGTCAGCAATCTGAAAGGTAGTAGAAGCGGCTGCGCACATAGGGGGAGAAAGCACTCGGGCAGCCTGACACGGATAGCATCTGCAAGCAGCAGTCACCTGGCCAGCCGGGTTGTCGGCGGTGACCGTCTTGGGCTGGCAGAGGGCGTGGGGGAAGTTGTTGCGCGGTTTCAGCGAGACCGTCTGCAGGAAGGGCGTGATTCCGAAGGCCTGGGGGCCGATCTCGGGCTCCAGCTTCTCGCTGCGGTCGAAGGTGGCCGTGAACTGTGGCACAGGGACGTCAGCGTGTCAGCAGGGCACATCCGCCAGCTGCATGGCGGAAACGTCTCGAAACTGATTATTCAGCGACGTTCGAGACAGCGAACTCGGCAGTGCCACTACAGACGGCGCTGCCAGCAGTGCCAAAGTGAACGAAGTGTCAACAGGCGATCAGATGCACATGCGCACCTGGATCCATTGGCCGGCGGTCAGCGACAGCGTGGTGGTGGCGTCGGTGACCTCTAAGGTACCTGACCACGGGCCAGTGGCGCTAGTGTCAGAGGTGCGGGCGGTGATGGTGATCTTGGGGTCGGCGACGCCACGGGGGTTTGCAGGCGGTAGTGGGAGGGAAGAGAAGTCGGTGTAGTTGGTGCCGGCGAAGGAGGTGGCGATGTCCCACTTGTCGTAGGCTGCAGCAGGGTAGCAGCACAGAGGTCAGCAGTTTGTCATGGGACCTGGCGAAGAAGGCTGGCACTGGTGGACGGACACCCAGCAGGCAAGCGAGGGCACATCCTGAATGCTTGATCGCAGTTCGCATTAGACACCTGGACATGAGTGATCAAAGGGTCTGGAAGGCCTGGCCGGCACGCACCAGGATAGTTGGTGTCGTGCACCCAGCTCCAGGTGCCGGAGGCGGGTGGCTGCGCAGTGTACCGGCCTGTCTGGTCGCCAACACCGCCCAGGAAAGGGAAGCCGGTGAGGTCGGCCACAGTGGCAGTTGCGGCGGCGTTGGGCGCAATGGTCAGCAGCACGGTGCTGCGCGCCTCAGTTTCGTTGACGCCGGTGGTCACCAGGGTGGGCACCCAGATCTTGTCAAGGGGGTCGACCTGCGGGGGCGGCAGCAGCGCGGAGTCAGTGCTGGCAGCGGTATCAGCATCGAGTCGCCTGCTGGCACCCGCAACGCAGCGCGCATCAGAAACTGCTGGAAGCAGAGGACCGGGATGCAGTTGGCCACGAAGGTGCTGACGGCGGCCAGCTGCCGCTGTGTTGATGGCTCCAATGCGTCAGCGCTGCAAAGCCGGGCGGGGATGGCGCGCACCTGAATGGAGGAGGGGTAGGTGCCGGCGTCAATGGCCGCAATGAAGCGGCCGTTGGGCTCCAAGTGCAGGACCTTGCCGGTTGGGCACTCGTTGGCGACGTACACCTCGCCGGTTCTGCGGGCGACAGCGATGCCTGTGTTGTAGCCGCCTGCCTCGCAGCAGTTGTCGTCGCCGCAGTCGCCCTGTGGCACATCCAGCAGTCACCAACTCAGCACGCACGTCACTCCTAAGCAGCTGTCAACAGGCGGACGCGCAGGTACCTCAGCGGGCGTCGCTCCGACTGCGCGCAAGCAGGTACCCTGCGACCTTGCACAGGCAGACTGGGCAAACAGTGTCCTGGAGGCGCAGGGGAGGTCTGCATGGAGGCTGCAAGGCACCTGGCTTGTGAGAAGGTTGATCTTGGCGCCGCCGGTGTCGCCGTTAAGGTCGAGGAGTACGGTGGTGCCGACAGCGTCGGCGGTCCAGGTCTTGCCGATAGTGAAGGGGTCGATCTTCATGTGCGACATGCTGCCGCCGCCGGAGACCCATAGGTTGCCGTTGTTGTCGAGGGCCAGGGCCTGGACACAGCAGGGGCGGGTTGAGCTCATGCCAACTTCACGGGAAGCGAGCATACGCCGCCAGTCAGGGACCACCGCCATCATGCCAGGCACGGCTGCAATCAAGACCGACGCGCTTATCAGCGGCTGTGTCCACGACTTGGTTTCTTAACCCTCAACGCACGTTTGTTTCGTGGTCGAGGTAGAAGTACTGGATGCCCTTGCCGGCGTTGGTGGTGTCCATGCGGATGACGATGTGGTTGCGGCCGACGCCCTTGATGTATGTGCCGCCACCGCTCCACAGGTAACCCCACTTGTCAACAACTGCACGCATCCGGGGAGGCAGCAGCGGTCAGTCCGCGGTCGAAGAAAATGCTCTATCGTTCCAAGACGGCCCGTCTGACAGGCACCGCACGACCGGACGGACGGAAGCGTTGCGGGGCTGGTTGGGGGGCGAGGGGCATTCAGGCAACGCGATGCCAGTTCAGGGGCGCGCACCAAGGCCGGAGCCGCCGGGGGCGCCGGGGCCATCGCTTGTGGCGGTGATGACGGCGCCGGTGGTGGAGTTGATGTTCGTGATCTTGGCGGGGTCCGCGTAGGTGTCCAGGAACACTGTCTGCAGGTGGTACGAGGACAGCATGGTCAGGCGACTCTTGTTCTCGGTCTTTACGCTATGCTGCAACGGTCCCCGCCGCCGCCGCCGCTGCCAATGTTGCTGTTGTTGCTGTCAAGGTCACGACGGCTGCACGATCAACAGCTGACAGCCAGGGTCAGAGGCAAGCACAAACCACACGAAGCCTTCAGTGCGTGGGCTCACCGGTGCGCCGCCGCTGGGGGGGCTCTGGTAGATCTTGAGGAAGCCGCTGAAGCGGACCTTCTCGTTCACGGCCAGCGTGAACACGTTGTCGAAGCCGTCGGCACCGACCGCGGCAATGGAAACGCTGCTGGCGCCGGTGGCGGGATCAGCATCGTTGGCGGCCAGGCTGGCCGAGGCCTTGATGCACGGGTCATCGGGGTTCGATACCCAGTCTTTGACGTCGGTCAAACTGCTGGAGGTGGCGCCGGCGCCGCAGGCGCCGTTTGCGGAGTCGGCCTGGAACTTGGTCAGTGTGCCGACGTCGGTGTTGTCGAAGGTGAAGGCGTTGCCGACCTGTAGCAGGCGGTACCGGCGGTTCAGCAACAGGGTTTCTGTTGAGGAGGGTGCTGCGGCAGCGCATCAGCAGGAAGCCGGCAGTGCGCTTGAGTCGGAACCGGCAAGCGGGCTTGTGCAAGTATCGCAAACGATGAGGAGGAGGGACGCACGAAGGCGTCGCCGTTTGATAGCACGGCGAAAGCGACAGGGTTGCCGGCGGCAGCGGCGGGTTTTGAGAAGTAGCTGGCGACCACGGCGCCGGCACCGGCACCGGTGCCGGCGGTGGTGTCGACCTTGTACACTTTGTTTTTGACGGTGTCGGCCAGCCACATGTACTTCTGCATGATGGCATCGGGCACGCGGCTGGCGATGGACAGCGCGTTGGAAATGCCGTTCAAGGGGTCGCGCCGCAGGTTGGTGACACTGCGCAGAACGGAAAAGGGCCAGCGTAAGCCTGGATGCCAGCGATGCCAGAGAATGGTGCAGTGCTTCTTCGCGGGGTGGCGAGCAGCAATGGCGAGGCAGCGTCTGGCACAGCAAGGAGGCACTCAACAGATCACACAGCGGCGTCCTTGCATAGATGGGCGGCAGCTCACATAATATATAACTCCGGCAGGCCAGGTCTTACAGGTGTAAAGCACAAGCCAGATGCGGCAGAGACGCACTCGAACGTGTCGCTCCAGCCGTCCTCGGTGTGGTCGTCGATCAGGCTGTCGGTACCAGAGGCTGCGGCGGTGGTGGACAGCACGCGGCCAGTGAAGGTGCCAACACCGTCCGAAGACACGTCCAGCTCCAGGCCGGAGATGATGATGGCTGGGTCGTCGGGGTGGTCGTTGTTGTCCTTCAGGACGGTACCGGTTCCAGTAGGGCCGGCCTGATCCTTGGCGCTTTGCGTTTGGCCATGCGCGCCCGCTGCCAGCAGCAGGGCGGCCAGCACGAGGGCGTGCGCAATGCGCGCCATTGTGGCCTGCACAGCAGCATGGACCAACGCTTCAGAGGGGTGCAGGCAGTCTGTCTGAAGAATATTGCGAGAATGCGACAGCATCATGGGTCCTGTGACCACTGTGATGCGTCGTAACATACACGCAGGCGCGGTAAGTCAGGGCCAGCCCGCCTTGCGGCGTTGGCGGATTCAGATGGAAACTTCGCAGGTCAAGCATCTAAGTTGCATCCCGGGCGGATGCAGCCCGCCAGGGTGCACGCTCGCAGGGGTGAGCGGTGCGCAGCAGGACGATGCACGGGGCATAAGACAGGACGATCTGAAAGGGCGGAGGCCGCGGCGACTTATGGCCGCGTAGACCCACCTCAAGCGCAGTAGACAGGTAGCAGGAGGCAGGTCGCTGGGTAGATGAGTCGAGGCCGCGCCCGAGGAGCCGTCAGCAGTGCGTTGTGTCCGTAGGGCAGTTCGGCTGACACCTGCAGATCATGCAGCAACTCAGCCCAGCGCAGTACTGACATCGCATACAGCAGTAAAGAAGGCTTCTTTGAAAATTCGTGACCACCCAAGTCGCGGGCAAACACGTCGGGCATGCACGCCAGCAGGACGCACTGCAGACAACCAGCAGACATGCAGCAGCCCGACTCGCGAGCCGGGAGGGGCAGGCACCCGCATTAGCAGTCATGCATGAACGTCCGCATGCCGGACCAGCGGCGCAAAGCTGTTCAACGCACCTCAGTCCTGCTTCGTCGGTGCGACTGGGTGTGAATGCCGGGGCGCTGCACGGTCCTCCGCTGTTGAGTGCCGGTCGGCTGCGATTGTCGGTGAGGAGGGTCTGGCAGAATGAGGCACTGCAAGTCGGAATTGTGGTGCAGCAGGTTGAAGGATGGAGGTTTTGAGGGGCTGATCCTCGTTGGATCGTACTGAAGATCTGAAGCACGTGCAGTTTGCTAAGATGATGGCCCTATGCTGACGTCAGAAACCCCTACGACAACCTATTAGCTTTGTCATCTGAGACTCCAGCAAGGTACGGCTCGCCCCCCTCTATACGGGCCTAGCGCCAGGTTATCAGTAGGCTGAACAGCAGCGTTCAGCCTTGGGTACGTCAAGCCGCAGGTGCTGAGGTGGTCGGGCACCTATTGTGTGACTCCTGGGCGAGTACGGTACGGTAGCCGTAGCTAACATACGAGCTGTTGGGATCATGATCGTCATGATCGGCTGACGCAGGCCGTGTAGTAACGGCGACGTCGCATGCGACCTCGAGCATTCGTGGCGCGTCTCGATCGATGCCCAGCAGCAGTAGCGGCGGGTGCATGGATCTGGACGCACTCGTCACTATGATAAGCGGCGACTGCCGCCGTCATGTGCGAGCCTACTGTACACCTTGCGGTAATCGCCTTGGCCATCCTGCAGCTGCGACCGTGCAGTTGCGATGTGAGTGAGCCACCGAGCCGCTGAAAGGGCAGAAGTCCGTGCTGTAACAGCGCAGCGGCAACGTGCAGCCGGATCGGCTGTCTGTCATGTACCATCAGGATGGTCATGACACAGTAGCGATCAGCCGCCGTGTCACCTCAGCAGCACGCTCTGCGTCGCTGAACAATGGATTGTTCACACTGAAGGCCTGCACAGCCTTGCAGCCTGCCCGTCGACATCGATGCCCGCTGGCGGCATCGTGCCAAAATAGAGGCACGATCAGTAGTGCAGTATTCAGGTACGGTCTGTAGAGACACGATCAGTGGTGCAAGTCATGGAGCCACAGCAGCGTTCAGCAGAGAGAGGAAGCTCCGTTGCCGTTGTGACCACGCTCGCATGCCACACCAATAGAGCGTCTGGGTCACTTGCAAGGTTGACAGGATTTGTCAGTCTACAGTGTCCAACAATTGACGAGATCAATAGAGTTGCGTGCAGTGCCGAGCAGCCACTGTCGAGTGTCAGGCAGACCCTAGCTTGTGCAGCCCGAGGTGTCGCGACAACAAAGTGCCCAGGCCACTGGCGCAGCAGTACTAGCCCTGCTCATTCCCTGGTGTGTGTACTGGCCTGCTGGCCGCGGCAGCAGCGCACCGCGCATCAGTTGCTGCTGGACGGCAGCCCGCCTGCCGCCGCTGTCCCGTACTGCATACTTCCAAAGGCGACCGCAACGACGGCTGCCGCTGCTAGGCCCCGGACCGCAGACCGCCACCTCCTGGCGCCGCCAGCCCGGACATGCGGCTGCCAAGCATAGACTCATGCCCTCCCACGATCCACACAGACCTCCCCGCCCGCCCCATGCCGCTCACGGGTTGGTTTTTGCGCGCTTGAGCTTTCGTGACGTTCACGAGTCGCGCGCCGACTCGCCAGGCGGCACGAGCGCCTGCCGCACGGTCTCCGCGTCCATGACTCCCGCCTGGGAGCCGCTGTTGCGGCGCAGCACGCTCGCCAGCGCGACCGCCAGCAGCAGCGTGATGCACACCAGCGCCGCGACCCGCACCAGCACCGCATCCTGGACGGCAGGGTTTTGACTTTCAGGGCGGTACACGCCAGGCGCATGTGAGCCATATCGCAGTACTCGGCATACTGTGGTGCTGAGCGCGCAATGCCACCACAGCGCTGGCGCAGTCCCAGCCGACGAACAGGCCGGGGTCAGTGACTAGGGGCAGAGCTGCAGGCATCCTGAACGGCTCCTAATCAGGATTGGGCCGCGGGTGGTCCATGCGGCCGCTCGGGAGTCCATAGCATCCCGAGGTTCCATGTGCAGTGCATGCCACAAGCCTGATGTCCAAGATTGTGCGAGACATCAGAACGGTCAAGTCCTTTCAGCGCTCACCTGACCGCCAAAAACGGCCGCGAGCGACCACACCAGCGTCATGCCATAAACCGTGTCCTTCTCCCGAATCATTGCTGTCGCGCCTGCGTTGGAGCATCGAGTCTCAATGCACCGTGGAGAACCCAGAAGTGCATCTGCGGGCGGAAGTGCAGCTGCTCCTGCCATCGAGAATGCAGGCAGAGGCACGGTCTGAAGGCAGAGCATCCCCCGGAGGAGATATCACAGTTGAGTCACGCTGGGGGGGTGTTTTTTGGGGGGGGGTCACACGATATGCTCTGCCATTCCACACGCAACGCACCGAAGACGGTGACCAGGGCGGCGAGGGAGACGGCGGCCACCTCCGTGCCCGCGTGCACGTGCAGTGCAGACGGCACCACCAGGACTGCCACGCTGGACGCGACCGACAGCCAGGCGGTGTTGATGCTGCGGTCCATAGGGAGAGGCGCATGTCAGCAGGAGCCGTCTGAAGAGCATGCAGGCGAGTCACAGAGCGGGCACGCCCTGCTTGGGGCGCTGTGGGGAGCGAGGGCTGGCTGCAGTATTGATATTCGTGGAGTTGCCAGCAGGGCAGGGGCAACAATGTCAGGGCGGATGGACCGAGACAGGGGCGCTCTGCAGGTGCTCGACACATGCATGCACCCCGGCAGGCGGACAACAGCAGCAATTAGCTCGCAGTCGAAAAATGTCAGACTGTGCAGATGAGACCTCCTGCAGGTCTGCGGTGAAAAACCTGAACCTCCAGGGCGCGCACCTCGTAGGCAGCCAGTAAGCGGTGAACAGCAGCAGGCTGGACATGGGCCCCTGGGAATCCTTCAGCCTGCGAGGCGGACAGAACCTGCCGGTCACGAGAAGGCGTCCGCGTCTGGGTTGGGGAACCACAGTGGCAGAATTTCCACCATGGTGTTGACGCTCAGCTGTGGCTTGACGCCTGGGCACCGTCCGGTTCAGAAGGCGCAGAGCGCATGAAACTTGGCAGCGGCGGCTTCGGGCCAGCCGGTGGCTGCGACTGGCGTGTCACTGCACAGAGCAAGTAGCGAGACAGCAGCTGCAGCACCTGTACAGGCGCAGAAGGGCGCGGCCGAAGCACGAGAGGGCGCCCAGGATGAGCGCCAGGCAGATCCACATGCCCAGCGGCGACTGCAGCTGGAAGAAGAGCTGCCACGCCATCTCGAAGGCCCAGCCTGCCACCCAGGAGTAGCCTGCGGCCAACCGGAGACGGGAGTCGGCGCTTGAAAACATCACTTGTGGGGTGCAGGGCGGGTCTGTACACCATGGACACTGCTTGGTGTGCTGCGTGTGCATGTGCATTGTGCACCTAAGAGGAATTCGCATCGGTAGCCACGGACCCCCTAATGCAGTGCCATGTCCAGTCTTGTGCATGCCGAGAAGCCGCATGGCGGAAGCCGCACCAATCGTGTTGATGATTCGGGCCTTCCACGGGTCGTCATAGCCGTAGGGAAGCAGCTGGTACACGACGCCGAAGCCTTGTAACAGGAAGATTATACCCCATATGGAGAACGCCCAGCCTGCCGGCGTCAGCAGCGTGGGGTATCGTGCGCTGATGTCGGCATTCGTGTCGCCTAGCAGTCCCGTCTGGGTCGCTGCGTTGACGACGATGAGAAGCACATAACCGACTGCGTTCGCTATCAGCAGCTGCTTGGGCGGCCGGTTGGCGGAGCCCACGGTGCTGTCCATCTTCGAGGCAGCTGCTGCCACAGTCAAGTATCTGGCACCATGCGCGATGGCAGGTTATCAGATTCAGCAAAGTAGCGTAGCCTCTTCGGGGCAAGCTGCAGGCCACAAGCTGGGGATGATGCCCAGGACAGGGCCAGATGTGGTTTGAGGGTTCGGCTCGAGGCACAGGTGTGGACAGAAGGCAGCGCGCAAGACAGTGCAAATGTTCTACAGGTTTGTTGGCAGCAACGACCTTCTGCAAGCGGCGCTGTGCGGTCCCGGTGGAATCGCTGGAGTTGGGACACGCATGATTAGGACAACTGGGACCTAACAACGTGTCTACTGCTGTTGTTGGGCAGTCCGAGACAAGCTGAAACTGCACATTGCGACTGAGCAGCGCCGAACATTGAGATGCAAACGGCAGAGTTTGTCTGTCCTGTGACATCAAATGTTATTTATCAAGTGCCGTCTGCAGGTCTCAAATTGGCACGGGTGGTTGACCACCGCATGCAGACGCTGCCCGAGGTTGGCGGAAGATCGCCAACTGGGTACGCAGTCTAGTTCAGAGTGCAGAGGCTCGCCTAGAGGGACGTTCCCCGCCCGGCCAGGATACTGGGTCACATCTGCCCCAAAAGTTTGGTCCAGCGCACATGCGCAGCAGTGGGCAACCTGATGAGGCCAGCAGCTTCGAGTGTTCTGAGCCTACGAAGCGCTTACATGTGCAAACATGGACTAACTACCAGGTGTCACGATCCAGACGCCGATATTATACGCCGTATCTTGGCAATGCCAACCGCCGTCCCGGTGCTGTGACCCTGCCGTCATGTGTGCCTTGGCTGTTGCATCAGCTCAATGAAGTTATCTGACAGGATATACAACAGCTTCAGTGCTGCGCCACGCACACGCGGTGCTGCAGGACAAAGTTGGGGCGCTGCGGCCGCAGATAAGCTGCGCACGCCACCATTGAGCTGGACCTCCGCAACACCGCTAGTGAGCGCAATGCGCTGCAGGTATCGATCTCATGCTCTCCTGGAAGCTGGAGGCTGTGGTTACCTCAAGTGGGTGTCAGATGCTGCTGTGGTCTGTCTGATGTGCGGCAGCCACGCACATGTGGCAACATTCTCGCTCAATGGCCCAAATTCGTCTGGCAGGGGACACACCCCAGCCCTGCCAGGCTAAAATGCGGACAGCAATGGCTGCGGCAGCGGCACCTGAAGCATCAGCGGCAACGACGCCTGCAGCGTGGAGTGCGACAGCCTGAATGGCGGCAGCCGCATGCCAGCATCAGCAACAGCAGCCACCCGATGACGGCGGCAGCACCCTGTGCGTCAAGCTGCCGGCGGTGCTGGCGCTTTGTCCTCACCGGAGCCCTGGTCGACCTGTCGCAGGTAGGCTCTTCAACACGCTGTGCAGCAAGCAGAGCTGTTGTTGGTGAGTGCCTCTCTTCGTTGCTTGATCCGCTTCCGTTGGGGCAATCAGCGTTTGCCTGCATCATGAATGGGCCGCCAGGACCTCGGCGAATTCATCACTGGCACTACTTACCATGAACCGGACACGAAACCCACATCCGTATGCAAGTTTGCCCAGCATGTCTTCACCATCGACATATACAACAACCCGAGAGCGAGCTGGACCGCCACGCACCCTGAGAGCAAAACCCTCAAAACCGCACGCATCTGTAAACTGACATCTACCAGTGCGTGCCCCGACAGGGGGGCAGCACAGGGTTACGAGCTGCAGGCGGCCATGGTCGGGCCGCTGCGCCTAGCCATTGTCATGCCGTGCCTCACGCAGAACTCTGAGGGTTGATGCCGCGCACACGGCACCGGAACTGGTTGTGACACAGGCGTTGCTAGTGGCGGCTTTGGGATGCTGGGGCGGCCTGAATAACTGATGTATGTGCGGCATGTTGCCTGCCGCGAATGAAGTTGCCTTGTGGGAAGTGCTGTCCAGCGAATTTCTGCACTCAGAGGCGCCGCACTTCATCCTCACGAGGGCATTGCACATACGCTCGGATCATCAGCCTGCTAGCGCATCGCTCACGAAGCTGCCCTGAAGCGCCAAGCTGCCGGCATCAGTCGCCGCCGGCCCACTGGCAGGCAGCTATGCATAATAACAATGCGCCGCTCGGGAAACTGATGCAAGCGTCGTGCCACCGCACAACTGCGGTCGGGGCTTGCGCCATCCAGCAGGCCCAGACTCAGAGACTACGTACTGGGGCCACAGCCGGCGCCTGACTGACACTGCCGCGCGCGGCAGCGGCGCGCAATTGCTGCAGGACTCCGGGAACTCTTGGGAGTCGCAGCAGGACAGCGACTGTGCCATTGGAGGGGCAGGCGAGCTGCAGAAGCGAAGTTACATTGCCCCTACCCTACAAATGGCTTCTTGCAGTAGGGCCTTGCATGTTGGATGTTCGATGACGATGATGTGATCATGATTATGGTGAAACGTGTGAATGAAAGAGCAGCAGCAGAAGTGTTTGCCAGCCAGCGTATGCTTGCAGATCGGCCCCTTGCAGTGACAAGCTCAGTAAACACTCACTTATGTCCCGTTCGTGGTGCAGGCGGCGGCGCTAGCAGTAGGCGAGGTGCCCCGGCCTGCCGCCCTGCTGGCGGCGCTTCAGCGTGCACGTCGCCACATGACGATGTTCTCCGACAGGTTTGCTATGGTAGCATGCACTGTGTGGTGATGTTAGCAGCACCGATATGTCCTCTAGCATCATATGAGTGCCAACTATGGGTGATTGTGACCGGGAGAGGCGGCACATCTGTCGGGCGCCTTCACCCCACTCAAGCCTCCTGCAGCATATTTTATGTCATGTGCGCTCATGCATTGATACCACTGGCGCTGCGCTGGGTTGTTCTGGTGGTAACGGGTGACTTATTGCCGCAGGGGATACCCAAGCAGCATTGCAGTCAGGACGGCTTCGTCATCATACAACACACCAAGTTCTGCATACGATCTGAAGGGTGGTTCTGGCGCGAACAGGCACTGTGCCGCTGGCGGTGTCCACGCTCATAACGATGTCATGCGGCGCATCATGCTCCCTTGAGGGCCAGCTCAGCGGCGACAGCCTGCAGCAGGAGGTGCAATGAATTTTTTCTGCCTTTCCCTCAGTCCTGTTTTCGACTGGGGGTGTATGTGCGTTGGATTGCCAGTACAGGGTCAGCGACCTGCTGCGAGAGGTGAGCGCCAACTGCCATACATGTCTGGCTCCGCAACAGGCCAGAGGCAACAATGACGAGTTCTCGTCGGGCTGTTCGATAGGGCTATGTGTTAGGACTGTTTTGTGGCGCCTGACCGTCCGTCCCTCGCACTGGGGCAATTGTGTTTCTGTCTGCTCCACTCGTCCGCTCTCTTGCCGCCCTCATCTGCATGCCTGTCACGCCATGACTGCGATAATTTCGCCAGGCAGCGCAGCATAGCACCTTGCTGACCATGTTTGCATAACCTCCTGCAGGCGCACGCGCTTGATGGGCATGCGGCACGGCGAAACTTGGCCAGCGCGGCGTAGACAGACGGCGGCGGCACACAGCAATGTGCATTTCGTTGGCTGCGCAATGGACGCGGGAGCTCATGCGGTGGGATGATGGCGCCAAGGGCCGAAGTGAACCCTTAAATTCGGATCTGCTGGTGCACTGACGATGCAGAAGGCAGTTCAATTTGATCATCCGAGCCGTGCCTCTACATACTTACCTACACGTTTCATGTCACTAGAAATTGAAAGCCAAGGTCATCACTGCAACTTCCTTCCGCTTTCGACCTGTTCTGCTCTGAAATTTACTATGCTCCCGAAACCACCGCAAATCGAATGGTGTGGGTATATTGCCTCCGACTGGTTGGCCCACTCTTCAAAGCCCCAGCGCACACCGCCCCCGGTGAGCTCGTCAGCGGGCGCGGCGCTCCCGCTGTGCCAGTACACTGCCTCGTCATCATTTCAATGCCGTGCCGGCTGTGGCACGCAGCCGCTTTGCTGGCGGCAGCTCCTCGTCTGCCCGCCCTGTCTTGCCCACCTGCATGTTCACGATCAAACACATCAGTGCTTGATACACAATGCAATCGTCACAAGACACATCACACAGTCTGGCCGCCGCACCCTGACGGCACATCCACTCGTGGCGTGAGCAGCTGCACAGGCGCCACCCACAAGCTTGCCGCGGCCCTGTGGATCGCCTTGGTCCATCAACAACACCCAGCTGAAAGTTAGGCATGGAAAACCGCAACACGCTTAAATTGCCCGATGTCGAGATCAAAGTTCGAGCACGGGAAACACACAAAGCGCTCTTCGAAGCAACACCAAGCGAAGATCGCATTGATGCGCACCAGCGGCGCTTCGTGCTCGGCAGCGTCGCCTTCGACAGGCTCCAGGCCCGGGATGGGCGCATGCGCGGGATCCACCCCGCCGTCGCCATCGCCGTCGCCGACGACGTCCAGTGGCGCCTCCGCCGCCGCCACATGGTCGGCCGCCGCCGCCGACGCATGGTCGTGCTCGGCCGCCGCCGCCGCCGCCGCCGCGGCGTCGTGCTCGACTGCACCTTGCGCCGCTGTCGTGGGGCCTGCCGCGGCGGCGCCGTCAGCGGCATCGGTGGGTGCCGGCGCCGCTGGCGCGGCGCCATCGCCAAAGCGCTCCGCGAGATGCGCCACCGAGTGCTTCAGCGCCGCCAGTTCGGCGCGGATCTGCTTGCTCTGCGAGGACAAGCAAACGTACAGGTTACCACCTGATTCGCGGAGCCGAGCCAGGCAGCGGTCCCTACTCGGGAAGGAGGCTCTGACAACTGTCTGGCGCTGATGACGTGACTTGGAGCAGCTGGGCTTGGAGCAGCCCAGCCCATTGGTGTGCCCGGATTTGTGTAGCGGATGCGCTGCACGCCCGCCTCAGCAGCAAGAGTGGTGCCGGCGTGCATGGCCAGTGCCTCGGCAATGCAGTCCAGTTCACTCAAAGCAACCCGATCCGGCCCGTTTGCTTGGCCCCTGACATGCACGCTGCCGGTGCACACACCGCAGCGACGGCGGCCGAGGCAGCATTAGACGCAGTGCTTCCACATCAAGATGGCATGGGCCTTCAGGATGACCTTCATGTTGACAAAGGACACCACCCCTGCTGCGGCAGCGGCAGGTGCGAAGCGGCCGCACTGCGCAGCACCCACCACCAGCTGCCGCATGCGCATCGCTTCGAAGTGATCCCGTTTGACAAAGGCGGAAGAACACCTCTGCGGCAGCGGCGGCCGATGCTGCGCGCTCGCGCTGCGAGGCGCCCACCACCTTGGCATTGTTTCGAACTGATTTTATTTGTCAGAGGTGGAGGAACACACCTCTGCAGCAGCGGCGGCCGATGCCGCGCGCTCGCGCTGCGCGGCGCCCACCAGCAGCTGTGCCGCCTGCTCCGCGGCGCTGGTCCGGTGGTTCAGTTCCGCCTGCAGCTTCTGCAGCTCTGCCACCTCCCGCCACAGCTGGCCCACCTGCGGCGACGGCAGAGAAGCGTCGCAAGAAAAGCGTTGCAAAAGCCCTGATCGAAAAATCTGAACCTGAAAGAAGCGCACTGAAGGAGCGCGGTTTCTGCAGTTCCGCCATCTTGCGCCACCTGGCCAGCCCACCTGCGGCGATGTGCCACTTGAATTCGACCGGAATATCACATCGGAGCTTACGAGGTGGAACCTCCGACTGCAGTTGCTGCGGCTCCAGCACGACCCCGCCACTGCTGGCACACCTGTGAAACGGCGGCAAGGACGCAGCGAGAAGGAGCTTTAATTGCATTTCACCATTCAGGGCTTCAAGAGTGCAGCTCCACCACCTTCTGCAACGTTCTGCCACCTTCTGCCTGGCACCTGCACAGGCAGCGGCGGCGGTGCGAGTCCGCGCCAGTGTGCAACCCTTCGGTGCTGCGCAGATGTGGCGACGGGGTGCAGGCAGGGAGCACTGCGGGTGCAGGCAGGGAGCACTGCCAGCGTGCTGGAAGGTTCCCTGATGATCCTGGAACACCCTAGCACCCAAACAACCTCAGCAGCGAATGGAGTTACTGTCCTCAAGAGGGCAGTCGACCCTTCTGATCTGGAGATACCAGACGCACAGAATGCCTCTAGAATTACAGACTTACAATAAATTCATCAAACGTCCAATGACTCTTACAAGTGTGTTTTACGCACCACAGCCTGGATGTCGGATGAGACGCCGGCCATGGCCGCCTGCACGTCCGCCGGCGGCCCCGCGGGGACCTGCGACGCCTGGTGGTGCTGCCCCGCCGTCAGCGCCGCCTGAGAGGGTGCGCAAATGTCACGATCAACACCGTAGAAACAGGTTGCCGAGTCGGAGCTGCAGTGTGTTGATGGTGCAGCGCATGCGCCGCCGCTCGCGCTCGGCGGTCTGGGGGGTGCCGTTTGCGAGGCAGAGGCTGACGGTGTGGCCGGCGGGAGGGGCGGCTCTTTCAGACAGGCGGGGTTGAGGCAAGGGCGCATCGAGGCCGACCAGCATGTACAAAAATAAAAATTCATTTTATTAGTTTACATTCAGGGTGGCCCTGCGCAGGAGCAAGTGTATCGCCCTGCCGGCGGCGTCGAGACGAGCAGTGCGATTCACCGGTGAGGCGGCGGCCGCAGCCAAATGCGACAGGGCCCCCACGCCTGCTGGCGCATCAGGATACCAAAGCCAGAGCGAGACTAAGAGGCGTGGGTGTTCTCCACGTGTCTCTGAACAAGGCAACCCTGAATCGTGATCTTGCCTGGGCCAGGGCGGCCTCTGAAGTGCCGTCGTAGGCAGCCTGGGCGTCGTCGGCGGTGATGACCACATTGCCAGGCTCATTGTCGGGGTGGGGGGCCACGACGACCGCCTCACCGCGCTGCAGCTTGCCAAGTGCCAACTGTCAAGGACACGGGCCGACTGTTACGCAAGGGCAACAGACAGCGCGCCGCCAGGCGCCGCCGTCCAAGAACCAAGTCTGAAGGGCAGACTGCCCAGGTTTGCTGTGCGCCACGGCTTGCAACATTCCTTCGACTTGTCCCTGACACCCCAATGCAGCGTGCATCGTGTGCCGACAGCGTCTGGCTGCTGACTTGCATGCAGCGTGATTCTGTGACAGGCAGGAGCACCACAGAACAATCCATTGAGGGTGACCGGGCGCAGCACACCCACCGTGGCCGTGACCCGCCCTGCCTCCTGACCTGGCGTCACAGCACAGCTGGCACAAACACAAAGCAAGGCTCTGGGGTGGTGCTGCGCACCATGTGGGGGGAGTGCCCAGCACGCCCCTGCCGCGGCTCCAGGTTGTGCGGCCCCGAGATGTTCAGGAAGAACTGCTGGCCGCTCTGCTCCAGCTGCACGTGCGGTTCCAGCTCCACATCCCGAAGCTGCAGGAAGAAGTTTCATTTTTGATTGACAACGATTTGAGCGACTCCTTGGATTCGTCAGTGTGTTGTGGTACATCAGCGACATGCTGGGTTCTCCAAACATGTTCCGCAAACAGAGTGCGCTGCAACGTTCCGCGCCATTGCGACGTCCGCCTTCATGCCCAGCAGCTGCACACACCTCGAGCCAGCGGTAGCCGCCGCCGCAGGAGCGTTTGTGTGCACCCTTGGAGAAGGAGCCATTCTGCACGTAGCAGGGGCGCCGCCCAATGCTGCCCTCGAAGCTGTGCTGGCATAGGGGCTTGGCGCAGAAGTAGATCTTCTTGGGCGCTTCCTTGTGCCCCGACTTGCGTTCCCGCTTGCCCGG
The DNA here is from genome assembly GCA_033439295.1 of Deuterostichococcus epilithicus. Lineage (NCBI taxonomy): Eukaryota > Viridiplantae > Chlorophyta > Trebouxiophyceae > Prasiolales > Stichococcaceae > Deuterostichococcus > Deuterostichococcus epilithicus. Next base: position 263,126 of record JAVTLE010000014.1, on the reverse strand, counting down.
TGTCGGCGTCGGCTGCTCCGCGGTCTCTTCCACGGGCTCCGGCTCAGGCAACGGCTGTGGCGGTGTCGGCTCTGCAACCAAGGAGACCGTGGGTCAAGAGGGACGCAGGCAAAATTGCCGGCCTGTAAACTGTAGGCAGTCTGCCGAGGACGATGCAGTTCGCAATTTGAGCTCCAGACCGGCAGCAGCAGCGGACGGGCCAACCCTGCAAGCAGGAAGTTGGGAAGCACGAGGCCTGCAGGAAGGAGGGGATGTGGTGACGCGGCCCTTACCTGTCGGCCCGGTCGTCAGCGCGTCCACGGCCAGCGCGGCGTCAGCGCTCATGGCTGCGTGCGTGCGGGCCTGAGCGCAAGTGTGACTGCAGGCAAGCAGGCGCTCCGTGATTTGACTGCCGGCCAGCCAACCTGACTGGGACCGCGGTGTTCTAGAACTAAACGATTGACTGACCTACTGCCATTCAAACAGCCATGACGCAGCTGCGTCAGCGCGAGCAGCGATGAGTGACCAGCAAACAGGGGCGCATAGCACAAGCTGTCTGCTTCTCGGGACTGTGAAGCGTGTTTTCATGTCGCCGTGACAGCCAGGCGCTGACGCCTGAGGCGGAGCCATCTCAGTGACACCACCCGATGTCGACGTTCGGGGGCCGCCCGGTGGCGCTGCCGGGCATGCGGGACGCGGACCCCTGGAAGACCGCCAACGCAATGGACACCGAGAAGGAGAACACTGGCACGCCGTCAAAACGTGCCGCAGCAGGCGACGCTGCCAAGTCACCCGCGTCGGTGAGTGTCGTTGGCTGCGTCTGGACACAACTTCAGTCTGCGCAGCGAGACCCTGCTGTCTGCAGACCTTGTCGATATCAAGGAACTCCACGCACCTCCACTCGGCTGCTCTGCTGAGGGTGTTGTGTGGCTGACGCACGACACTGAACGGATGCTGCCTGCCGCAGAACGCAAAGCGCCGGCCGCTCGGCTTCCTGGGCGGAAGCGCGGCCAAGCAGAAGCCTGCGAAGCGGGCGCGCAAGTCGATGGGGCGCCGAGTCAGCTTCGCGCCCGACCAGCGTCTTGAGCAGACACACTTCTATGAGCGGGTGCGGCGCTCCGGTCCAACCTGGACAGAATACACCGGCAAATTGGCCAGAAAAGGGGAATCTGAGCGTTGCCAGGGCTTGTGGTGACACGCAAGCTGCCTGGCGCTGGCGGCGCGCTGCGCTCCAGCAGCAACAGGGCACCTCTGCGGATGTGCCGCAGGAAGGTTGACACTTTGCATGTCCCATGCAGGAGGCGGCGCCGAGCCCGCTGGCGTACAAGGACCTTGAGGCAATGGCGGCGCGAGTCAACGGTATCGAGGCAGCGGAGCCGCAGCTGCAGCTGGGCGAGGGCCAGCAGTCGGGCGGTGCCGCCGACGGCGTGCCGGCGCAGGCACCGCAGCCGGCAAGCCCTGCGCCCAGCAGCCCCGGCGTCGACATGGACCTCACAGGCATGCGACTGCACCTGCAGACGCTGTCTTGACAGATATGCAGCAAGTCAAATGGGCCGCATGGTGCGACCTGAGCCGCACAGTCGAGCATGCACCAGTGCTTGCATGATAACGATCTTCACATTTACAGCAGGTGCGGCTGGCCCGAAGCAGGTGCGGCTGGCCCGATCGTTTGCATGGGTCCTGAAGTCCGAGACTTGTTTCACAGGCGTCAGCGACTATGGCGCCGGGGAGATGAGCGGGCCGCTGCCCAAATTCTCAGCGGCCGACACCGCAGTGACTGGCGCCGCCGTGGACGGCGACGCCACCGCGCAGTGGGGAGGCACAGACATAACGGCGGCCGCCGCCAGCCAGTGGGCATCGTGCGGCATCCTCGGCGACGACACCGGTGCGCTCGCCGCTGCAGCTGCCGCCGTGGCGGCGCCGCCAGCTGTTGCGCAGGTACCGCAGCAGCTTGATGAGGCGGCAGAGGGCGGGCCGCCAGCAGCAGCGGCATTGCCGCCCGCCGCGCTGGCAGCCGGCGCGCTGGGAGGGCTGGGGGCCGCGACAGACTCCGTTGCCGCGCTAGACGCCGCCTTCGGCGCCGTTGCAGGCGGCCGCCGGCTGTCTGGCAGCCCTGATGGTGGTGGCGGTGCTAGCATGGCGCCGGGGGCGGATACGCCGACGCGCGACCTGACGCACAACATCACGGCGGCCCTGGGTGGGCTGTCGACGCTGCTGGAGGAAGACGAAGAGTGGCAGTCCAGCAGCCGCTCTCGCACGGTCTCGCCAGGTGCCGCGCCGCTCCTTCCTGTCAGCATCCTGAGCTCTAGGTCACGTTTCATCTTCCTGGCCGTCTAGCCGCTCCTTTAAGGTGTCGCAGTTTCCTAATCGCTGTTCCAGCCATTTCCCTCGCCCGACAGTATCTTCATGGTGATGTTCTTTGCACAATGGTCTCTCTCACCCGTGGAGTCTAATGACACTGTCGAGGTTAGTCGTCTTGCAGCTCTACCAACTTTGTCGTCTCGCCGGCCCAACACAGCTGCTCATACTTTCAGGTCACCGCGTCCCAGGCGAGGACACCACAGTGCACCGCCCGGCCAGCCCAAGGGAGGGCGACGTCTCCATGGAGCTGACCGATGTGCACGCCACAGAGGCGGCGCCCGCGCCGCCGCCCGCCGAGCCGCAGCGGCGGCTGGATGCTGGGGCGCCTGCCGTAGCAGAGGCGCAGCCGGGTGCACAGGCGGCGGCCTCGCCGGCAGCGCAGGGCAGTCCAGCAGCCGCCGTGGAGGGAGAGGCGGCCTCCCCGGTGACAGCAGCACAGGCGGCGTCCCCGGCGCCGCTGCTGCAGTTTGACGCCAGCCACGATGCCGCCGCTGAGCAGTCACCGGTGCCAGCCAACCTTCTGGGGAGCCCGCTGGAAGCCGGTGCCGCCGTCTCCGTACTTGCGCCCGTGCCGGCAGCGGGCCCGCCGCCGCTGTCCGAGCTCCACGAACACCCTGGCCAGCATGAGCCCAGAGCAGAGCTGGAGCTTCAGCCACAGCAGCTGGACATGGGCGCTCCCGTGGCGGCGGCAGAGGACTCCCAGATCGCCGCCGGGACCCCGCCGCCAGCCGCCCCCCTGGGCCTGCCCTGGATCCCAGACTCGCCGCAGCAGCCCGCCTCGCTGCGCAGCGGCTCCCCGGGCGCCAGCAGCGAGCTGCCGGAACGCCTTGGGAGCCTGTCGCCGGCGATGATGGAGCAGCGCAGCAAGTGGGGCTGCGTCCCCGGCGCAGAATACACTGTGGACCTAGACATCGCCGCCAACGGTGCGGCAGTTGATCCCTGCACTGTATCTCAGGCTCTGCACCACAATCCTTCAGCGCCTCCATAGCCAGGCAGGGCCAGGCCAGCCTGCAGCTGTGGCAAGTGCGTGCGTTGCCCGCATCGGGATTGTCTGCTGTGCACTCCCTGGGCTCGAATCTGTCCGGGGATCCACTGCAGGCTTGCAGAAATGCTGCGTCCAGCCGCAGGCAGCTCGCCCCACAGCACACTTTCCTATCATGGTCAGCCCTTGGGTCGGCACCGTAGGGCAGCTTGCCCTACGGCCGCACAGGCAGCTAGAGTTGATGTCTCCTGCAACCTCTGGCGTGAAGCCTCTGAAATGGCTGCCTCGTTTGCCACCCGCAGCGCGGGGCATGATGCGGGACCGAACCTTCAACGACGTCTACGGCGCCTCTGACGCCGAGGACTCGGTGACGGGCCCCGCGGCGGCTGGCGGGGCGGCCGCGGGCGCTGGCTTGAATTCGCCGCTGCCGCTTGGGTCACCTGACGAGCTGGACGGTGCGATGCGCGCCAACCGTCTGCCGCTCGCCGACCTGGCGCCCGGCGGCGATACGCCCTCAGGTGCAGGAAACCCCCCTGTAGACGAGGTTCCTCAGACCCTCATGCATTGCGGGTTGTGTGGATTGTGTGGCCTGGCGCAGCCCCTGACACAGGCTGCAGATTGGCAGGGGTAGCAGGGCTCGGGAAAGTTACTGAGCGCTTGTGCCGGCACCACTCGCACCTCCTCTGAACAAGGTTTTTGATACTGGCTCCAGATAGGTTCGTTGCTCATCATCACGCACATCCGCCCAGCATGTCTTCTGCACGTGCTTCCTGCGAACCTGCAGCAGCGCCCCTGACCCCCGCCACCCGCCGCTGCAATAGGCGCAACAAGCAACTGGGGCGGCGGCCGCCGCGACAGCGTCAACAGCCGGCGCTCCAGCTTTGGCGCCGACATCACCGGCCACCTGCTCGACGCGGACGTCGACCTCGATGCGCTTGACTTCCCGGCAAGTCTGCAGCACCAGAGCCGCCGTGCCTTGCTCGAAGCAGCTAGGGGACTGGCCCAGGAAAGTCCTGTTCGTCTTCTGCCGTGAAGGGTATGTTCATCTTCTGGGTGGCGAGCTTGTCTCATACTGTACTCTGGCCGTGCAGGGCGTGTCCCCAGGGGCGGCGGCGGACCACTTCCCGTCGCCGGGCGTGCCGGCGGGCGCCGACGGCAACACCGGCGACCTGCTGGCGATGGGGCCCGGCTTTGGCGGAACCTTTGCCGGCGGCAGCGGCGGCGGCCTGGCCCACTTGCGCCAGGCCATGCAGCGGCTGCAGAACACGCAGCAGGTGGGCGGCAACCCTGAAGTGCTCTGATATCTTGGTTTTGTCTCTTCAGATCGACAGCCATGCCTTGTCACACATGCAGCATCGCGTTTCTCACCCACTGCGCAGCCTCGTCGTCAAGATTGAAGGTTGCTTTCTTCACGAGTCATGCTGCGGAAACCGCTGCCGATACTCATCACATGTGAAGCCATGCTCGGGCATCACCGGCCTCTCTGCCGCCACGACTCTGCAGGGCAGCCCGACGGGCCGGCTGCTCGACATGGGTGTCCCCGAGGCGCCGCTGCAGCTTGCGGCTTTGGGCGGCGGCCCGAACCCCACAAGCGCACAGCGGGACGATGGCGGCCTCGGGCGCACGGCATCCACCGGCGGTGGCGACGCCACGGCCGCCCTGCTGCAGCCAAACCGGCCGACCGGGGACCTTTTGGCAACGCCGATGGGTGCTGCCCGCACGCCAGGTGCGCTCCTGCGACACAGTCGCCATGCCTTCAACAGGAGAGGCCTTCCCAAATGCCCTCGACAGCGATTCCGCCGCTTCTACCCCATCCGGGAGGCTGCCGTTCTTCAGCGCAACAGCATCATTGCTGTTTGCCTCCGCATGGGTCCTGTCAGAAACAGCAGCCTGCCTGGATGCTGGTTTCCAGAGAAGCCACCCACCCTACAGCATGCTGCCTTTTCCTGTCAGGCGTTAATGACGCCAACGCCCAGGCAGCAGACAGCCACAGGCCACGAGACGCACTGCACATGTCGGTCTGTCACTGACTCTGCTGCTGTTTCATCGCCAACAGCCACAGGCCACAAGACGGGCGGCACCACAGCGCACCTGCTGGACTTTACGGCGGCGTCCGCAAACCACCTTGGCGGCCAGTTCGCGGGCGGCCAATTTGGGGCCGCTGCCGCCGCTGCCGCGAGGAGTCCCGCCACCGGCAGCCTGATGGACGACGACATGCAGGTGGCTGCTTCACTACAAGCCAGAGGAATGCCCAGTCTCTCGAAAGAGTGCCTGCGGCATCAACATGATGACAACCTCCATGTGGCACTTGAGGGTCCGACACTTGCTAGCGAATGACGAAGGCTGCCTGCATGCGGCTGCACAGCCGGCCATCCTGTCGAGCCTGAGACCTGCCATCACTGACACCCAACTCAATGGCACGGTGGTGTCCCGCAGCTCACCGAGATGGTCGAGCCTGCCGCGCCGGCGCCGTCCGGGCGGCAGCCGACCGCTGGGCGCCCCGCCGCCAGCCTGCTGTCTGGCCAGGACAACCCCGAGCGGCAGCAGGGGCTTCAGGCTGCGTCCGAGGAGGTGCAACAGCAGCAGGCGCCGGGGTCGGTGGCCAGCAGGCGCCTCGCCGCCGCAGGCCCGCCACCGCCGGGCGCCCACCTGGAGCTGCAGGCACGAGGGTTAAAGGTTTAGAGAGTAGGCTCAGCACATTGCGAAAATGCAGTGTGAGCCGAGAGGCGACGGTGAGGGTCGGCCATTAGACAGTGGCAACTGTTGCCGCATGCATGGCTGGTGGCCTGACGAGTGGGGTCTGCACAGTCCGAAATCAGGGCCGGGGGTTGTGAGCGTTGGTGATGTGCGCACGCATATGCGCAGGCGCAGGAGCAGAGCCCCTACTGGGTGCCGCCTGATGCGCAACCCTCGCCGCAGCAAGCTCTCCCTGCCGGTGGCTCCGTCTTCCCAGGTGAATCTTCCAGACAGCTGATGCGTGACAACACCCTTTTTGACTGGCAGCACCATCAAAGCCTCGCGACTGTTTCCACCCACATCGACATGTGTGTGTTGCAACGAGACGCGCATCGTGGATCTTTGACCGCCTCATCGGCGATTCAGCCACTGCCCAAGTCCGCGCAACCCGCCACTGACGTCGCTGGCACCGCAGGCGGGGACCTGCTGGAGCGCACGCCGGTGCGGTCGCTGCAGCTGGAGCCGTCGGCACTGCCGGGCCCTGGCCCCATGGCGCAGCCTGCGCCGCAGCAGCCGCCCGCCGCGGCTGAGGATCCCACACCCATGCGCCCGCTGGCGACGGCGCCCATGCTCGACATGTTGCAGACGCCGGCGTCGGCGCCACGCAGCGTCGCCAGCCACCGCCGCGGCGGCGGCGCCGACGGCTGCCCGCCGCTCATGGCCATCGCGTTCCCGACGCCGCCGTCCGCCGCCCCCGCGGGCGGCCGCCAGGGTGAGCCTGCTGATGCACATGCTACCACCCTGGCACGAATGCAGGTCCCGGTCTAGCAGCCCCACCTCGCTGGCAGTCGCCATCCGCATGGCTGCGTGACACGGGGCTGCAACAGCAGGCTCGAAGCGAAAAGGGCGCTGTCGTCACCGAGCGCCTTGCTGCACAGCTCTGCAGGGCTTGCAGACCAATCCTGTGTCGAAAGTTAACCGCGGGCAATCTGTCCTTCACAGGCCTTGGCCTGTCTCTTATGGACGCCAGCCCGGGGGGCGGCGCCCGACTGGACCCCTTCCTGCCGCTGGCTGACACCACCAACACCAACGAGCTGCCCGGTGCCGGTGCGCCTTGCTTTAGGGTTTACATTCAGGCCTGCTTTACTTTGGCTTGCAATCCAGCATGACCGCACGCAGCTTCATCAGATGCACTGTCAGAAGCCTGAGGGCAAGTGCTTTTGATGATGGACACACGCGCAGCGGTTTCTGTCCCAGGGACAGCCAGTGCTGCATGCATCAATGGATCTGGGGTTGGCGACTGCAATCGACACTCCCGGATGTCCCAGAGGCTCCTGTGATCATCTGCTCGCAGGCGGCAGCCGGCTGGCACGTACGCCGCTGAAGCAGGCGCCGCAGTGCGCGCCCACACCGCGCAGCGCCCGCAACCGGCCGCCGGCGACGCCGMGCMKCGTGCTGCGACGCGGCCTGGCGCCACGTCCGAGCGCCGTCGGCAGCGGCGCCGCCCTGACGCGGCCGCTGGCCCTTGCGGTGCGACTTTGTTCTTCGTGCGACGCTGATGTCCAGCACCGATTCGGGACAGGCGCCACCGGTGTTGGATGCAGACAGCAGTCGATTTCAGGGAGAGGTGTAAGCCGTCCAGCCAACTTCGATAAAGTCGACTGCTTGACGAACTCCCGTCACTGCTTTCACGATGGTGGTAGGACAAGTTTGAGGACCTTGATCTCCCATCTGCAGGAAATTTGCGCCAAGGTCGACATCCAGCTGCACGAGCACATGCGGGTGCCGCGGCCGTCGCTGGGCGGCAACCTTGGCATCGACCCGCCGCCCGCCAACCTGCAGGTGCGCCTGCGTTCCCTTGAATGTCAAAAAGCTTGTCGAAAAGGAAAGGCCCCAAGCAGTGCAGGCCTGGATGGCAGCCCCGAACACCCTCTTCGACCACTCCTTCGTCGGCCTTTCCGCTCGGCCCGCTGCAGCGGCTGACAGCCTGACAGCTCTTGCTGCTTGTCACGCCTCGACTCACACTATCGCTGAGTCTGCTGCACAACCACGATTCCATGTTCTGATCTTTCCTAACATTGCGAGGACCCCTTCACGCGTCATCGCTGCCCCTGCCCCGCACAGGAGGCCCTGCAGCAAAAGGCGCGGGAGGTGGACATTGCGCACGCGGAGGAGAGCCGGGGGATCCTGGAGGGTGTGGCCGCCCGCCTGCGCGAGTCGCTCGCTGCCAAGGACGCCGCCGCGCTGGCCGCGCCGCCGGCGCTTGTGCGCGACCTGCAGGTCCGGCTCTCGAGGGTTTCCCTCCCGTCGCTGCAATGCGGACCGTCACTGTGGGGCAGCCATCAAACCCTAAAGCCACACTTGAGGAGCAGCTATGTCGCGGGGGGTGCTGCCCAGCCGGCTGCGCCGCCAGCACCCGTGTGTGGATTGCAGGCATGCCGCGGCCTTGCCCATGGTGCTGCCGCAGCTGTGAGCGATGCCATGCTGAGGCTGGTGCACTGTGATCTACTGCGGCCTTCGTGCTTCAGAGGGTCGGAACCGTCCCTTCTGACTCTGGGTGTGAGCAGGCATGCCCAGCAGCGCGTGCACCAGATCAAGCAGACCCTCAGGGCTCTATATTCTGTCCTGGATTCGCTGATTCTGCCTGCAGCTTGCGGAGGCGCTCCGGGCGGAGCCGGCGCTGTTCGGCCGCCTGCTGGTGGTGTATCCTGACGCCTTCAGCCACGAGCTGACGGTGCGATGCATCTTCTGTTGTGTTTTTTGCTGCTCGCACCTGCATCATGCATGGTCACAGGCTTCCGCGCGCGATTCGGCACTGGCACATGCGAATTTGCCCGTACCTGTCAGCGTGCCCGTACTCCGTCAGTTGCCAGCAAGCCGCTTGCACCAACGATCCGAAACATGCTCCCCCTTCGCCCGGCTGCCCTGGCACCAGCCTGAGACTGCCCTGCGCAGGCGACGGAGGGCGGCCCCGCCCAGCTGTGGGCTGCCCTGCATCCCCTGAAGGCTGCCGTCCTCCGCCTTCAGCCTTCGGCAGCCGCTGCCGCTGCTCCGGACGCGGTGTCGGCCGCGGCAGCCGCCGACCTGGAGGCGAGCGCTGCAACTGCTGGCCGTCTCTTGGGGGTTTCCAGCCTTTTGGGGGATCTTGGCCACGCTGCATTCCTGCACTGTGGTCTCCTTTGCCGACTTCACCAGCAGTTCACGGCAGCTGCGAGGCATTGAATCGTGCCGGCCTGCTTGCCGCACGTCCAAGTGCATGCCAGCAGGGCGGTTGCACCTTACGCCCTTCCCACCTGCGTTTCACATCTGCTGCAACTGATCGGCGCCGCCTCTCTTGCAAGCTGGCAAGACATCAGGGAAGACGTGCAAGGACTGCCACGCAGGCAGGTCCTAGCTTAGGACCCTGGCCAGGTGGACCTCGCCCTGCCACTGACTGCCGCTGCCGCCTGTGCTGGTGCAGAACGTCAAAGCGCATTGCGGCAGCCTGTGGGCCATGCTCAAGTCGGGCGCGCAGGCAACGTGGAAGGAGTGGGCTGGGCAGCGGGCGGCAGAGCTCACGCCACGCCTTGTGGTGCGCGCCAAAACCTGAACCTTGGCCCTACATTCATTCCACCCTGGTTCAATAACCGCTGTCCTGTGTGCCTCGGTGCCGGTGCCCCGCCTCGGCATGCGCATCGCACAGGTGCTGGCGCCGGGCGCTGCTCCTGCCGTCAGACGTTCGAGCCACGAGCGAACCGTCGACCATGTGCCTGCAATCAGCTGCCCTGCAGCACCTCCGCTCTGCAGCGTGTCCAAGAAGCCCTGCACCGATCTCAGGGCTACATGTGCGAGGCCCGCCCTGTCCGGACACCGTCCGCAGCCACTTCCGAGCTGACCTGGAGGGGCTGTACAGTCGCCAACTCTGAGCCTTGGGGTTCAGCGTTGGAACCCCAACACCTTGGTATGCTGCCGCAGGGCCTCAAGGCGGCGATGGAGGGGCACTGGGCGAAGGCGAGCGAGCTGAACGAGCGACTGGCGCATGAGCATGCTGCCGTGGCGGCGCACGCGCAGCGGGCCGCCGCGGAGCTCGACACGCACGGCGCCCGCCACAAGGTGTCGCCTTTCCCATGAAAGGGGCTACACGCTGGAACGGACCACGAGCTGAGAGCTGCAGAGGCGATACGCCCTGGCACCACGACGCTGCAGGCCAAGCCAACGGAGCCTGCCCGTGATTGTCCGTTTGGGAATGGTTCAGGCCCGAAATCAGTCTGCTGTCTCGCCGCCCAACGCGGACGCCGGTCGGGTGAGCTGACGGCCGCCTCCCCACCTGCCACACCCAAACCGCCGCATCCAAACCCTGCTGCACAGGCGGAGGCCGCCCGGCGCGCCAGGCTGGCCGGGATGCGGGCCGGGCGGCGGCGGCCGCGTCGGACAATGCGGATCGTGCTGCGCGGCTGGCGGCGGCGCGGGAGGCGCGAGACTGCCTGGCGGCCGACCGGGCCGTGGCAGTGGCAGCGCTGCAGGCGGCCGCCGCCCGCGTGGCGGCGCTGCGGGCGGCCGGCGGCAAAGAGGGCATCCAAGACGAGGCGGCGCGGGCGGCGCTGGCAGTGGAGGCGGAGGAAGTCCTGGAGAAGGTAGGGGGTTGATGTTCTGGTGTCCGCCAGCCTCGGGCGGCTGCTGCGCAATGGCTGACGAACTGTAGAGCCTGCACCCCCGGCTGCCAGCATCCAACGTGGCGTGGCTGCTCGATTCCATGTGCACCTGCCCACCTGCTGCGATCTGTGACCCACCGCCTGCTGGCAGCCAGACCAGTCTCTGATATGTCACACACCTCTCCAGCATGCTCCCACCCTGCAGTGGGACCTGCTGGACATCACCCGCGGCCTGGCGGGCTGGCGCCTCGACTCCGCTGGCCCGCTCGACGTCGCCGCGCCGGACGCCGGGTGCGCCCTGGCCTTCCAGCTGGCCGGCGGCCTCGCGCGCCTGACGCTGGCGCTGCGGCCGCCGGGCGGCGGCGGCGACTGCGCCAGCGTGCTGGAGGTGGACGAGCAGGGGGTCCCAGAGGCTCTGCGCGGGCTGGCCGCCGCGGTGCTGGGCCCGAGCCTCATGGGTGCGCCCACGCTCCCGCGAACCCCCGCATTCCTGCTGCAGACCCGCTGCACCGCCGCCACGCAGCAGTCGACATTCCGTGTTGCTGCTGTTGGACGCCTTGTTACGCCACACCTCTCGCGCTGCATCAACAGGTTTGGACTCCACCTTGCGGCTCAGCGCTGGTCACAAGCAGCCAGACTCGCACTGCTTCTCAACCTGAACCCCGTGCTGCAGGCGAGCAGCCGCTGCGCAATGCGAGCCGCGCCAACGCCGCCCGCCGGCTGGATGCCGCGGCCGCACTCGCCGGCCGCGCCGCCGCCCTGCTGGCGGAGGCCGCCGCGCTGCGGCTCAGGTTCCCGAAGCTGTCCATGCTGCGCTGGCTGCCGGCGGCGGCGGACGGGGCGGGCGGGTCACACGCCGGAGGCGAGCAGCAGGATGCTGTGCGGCCGGCACTGCGGCTGGGGCTGTCGTGCCTGCAGAGCGGCGCGCGGCTGTGCGTGGACCTGGCCGTCGGTGCGTCTCAGGCTTGGCATGTGCTGTCTCCTCGGCTTGCTGCCTGCTGCGGGTCCTGCGAGCGACACGGGTGTCGGCAGCTCGGCCCGGTGGCGGCGCCGCTGAGCATTCTGCCAACTTTTGGGCCAGCTGTGCACCGAGTCGACCCTGGAGGCAGCGTCAGCCATCAGGCCAACGATGCCGGTCCCATCTGAAAGGTGCCCCCGACGAGGCTGCGCCGCTGCCGCAGGTCCAGACTTCAACCATGGCCCCCTGGACTGTCGCGCGGAGGTGACACTGCCAGGTGAGCGCCTTCTACATCGGGCAGTCCCACTGCCACTGCCGAGCATCGTCATACAATTGCTGCCGACTCCCGGGCCTCCTTGGGACATGCCTGTGTAGCAGGCGCCGCAGCAGTGGACTGGCACCCACAAACACGCATGCGCCTGGCTTTGCACGGGCCCAGACAGCTGTCGCGCGGCCCAGCCCGGGCTATCAGGATGCGCCGACGGTAGATTTTGGCTGACGCCGCGCCTCCATCACCCGGCAGGCGCAGGACGCCTGTCGCCAGCCGCGGTGGCCGCAGCCGCAACGTCTGTGCCGTGGGGCGCCAACCGCCTCACGCGCATCGTCGCCGCGGTGTCGGACCTGGTTGCGGCAGCGCCACCAGCCGACGCCGCGCCGCCGGTTGCCGCCGCTGAGTGGCCGTCCTGGCCTGCAGCCGCCGCCGCGCTGCCCGCGGCGCAGCTGCCGTCGCCGAAGGCGTCGCCCGGACCGGTGGCGGCCGGCGCTGCGGACGCGTCGGAGGCGGTGGATGCCGCAGTCACAGCTGTCGTGGAAGCTGAGGTTGATGTGGAGGTAGAGGAAGGTGCGGCGGCGGCGGCGGCGGCGGCTGACATCGCTGGCGCAGCCCAGGCGGCTGAGGCGGTGGATGAGGCGGCACCAGACTTGCCGGCCTGCGCGCCCGGCGGCGAGGCTCTGCCGCCAGCTTCGCCAGCCGCCTCGCAGCCGCTGCAGGCTGCTGCAGAGGCTGGTGAGCAGGCGGCGCAGCTTCCAGCGGCAGAGGCCGTGGAGGCGACGGCAGGCAGGGCAGTGGATGCCGCCATACCGGGGCCGCTTCCCACACACACTGACGACGAGGCCGCTGCGCAAGTGGCGTCGGAGCCTGCCATCGGCGAGCCTGCAGCGCGGGCAGAGCCGCCGACACAGGACGGCGAGGAAGCTGCAGAAGCGGCCTCACCGGCGGCAGTGGAAGAGGCGGCGGTGCAGGGGAGCCGCAGCACGAATTTGGCGTCACAGACGGGCAAGACGCCGTATGCGACCATGTCTGTCATCAGCAACCCGCTGTACTCGAGCCGCCACCGGTCGTGATCCGCCTAATCAGGCCGGACAGAATTGCTTTGTGGTTTTTGCGCGTGCGGCACGCCGGAGCTGCCAGGTCTGCGATGAACTTGTGGACGTGACGGTGCCTATCTGAATCGCGCACAGAGTAGCTGGCCCAGAGGAAACCGAAACGCAGTCACTTTCCTGCTGTTCCCTGTGAGTGTTGTACTTGAACGCTGGACCGTGTGTATCGTCAAGCATAATCTCGGACCTTCCGGCCCACTTTCCGCTCACTTCCGTATAGGAAATGCCAGGACAGGGACTGCCTGCCTATCGTCTTGTAAAGACACTTGCCGACTGTGCAGCATCAATCGTGGACAAGTTCAGACAACCAACTTGAAATGCAACGATCCATAGGTACAGGGCGCTGCTGAGAGGCTAAGTGGGTTCGATGTATACGCTCAGCTTTTCTGCAATGTTCGAACCTGAGGTTCTGAGCTCCAGATAGCGCTTTGCACTGCCTTGGCGCAGTCTCCTGAGCACCTCGCTCGACAACTCCCGAAGGAGGCGGAACTGATTTGAATTCACTCCTTATCTACAGGCCGCATGTGACCGCCGACAGAGTCATTTCCGCCGCCGCCGCCCCGGACGCTGTGTCCGGCAGCAACCGGCCCTGCCGCCGCGCTGCTGTCTCCCAAGTCCAACACCACGACGCTCAGCGACAGCGGCGGCACCTCCAGCGGGAAGCTGCTGCCATTAGTCAGGCCGTGCAGCGCAACCGTCTGCGGCGCCACCTGCGTCCAATTCAGCAGACGGTCGAGGCATTGTCACGCGACCAGCAGTTCGTTCATCGCCTGCCTGCATGCTTGCTTGATCCAGGGCTGTGGTGCAGCGGATCGACATGCAATACGCCCAGCCGGTACCTGAGGCGGTTCAAAGCGACCTGGAGCCGGCCTTAGGCGCGCAGCAGTCGCACGAGGGACCAAGCACAGCAATTTCTGTGCATTAGCACTGGCTGAAGGTCGCACGGAAACGGATGCAATATGACGACGCATCTAACAAGCACAAGCACCAGTAGCCGCCCTGACCTTGAGCGGCTCCTCGAAGCTGTTCTCGGCCAGCGGGTCGCCTGTCAGCACCGTCAGGCTGCCGTTGGCTGCTGCCATGCCGGCTCCGCCGCCGGCGCTGCTGCCGGAGAACGACACTGTGACGCTTTGCGCCAGGAGACCCAGGTTGACCACCTGCAGCGGCGTCACGATGGAATCTTTGCTGAAGCCTTTGCCGGTGAGGCGGCAGGCGAATTTCGCAACTGGCACCCAGGCTAGCGCTTGGGGCCCATTAGAGCCTTGCGGATCGGGGACCAGGTGTCGTGATGCCGCACGCACAGGCTTCAAGATCTGCCACGCCGCGCCGACCCGCCCACCAAAATGTGTCCGCTTCTCACCCTCTTGACAGCCGTAACACTCGGTGTCCAGGTGGCATCGCCGATACGACTTGTTTTGTCTCGAGAGGTGACCACCTTGACGGCCAGCCGGGCGCAGGCGTCGGTGTCGCAGGTCGTGGACGCGGCCACCAGCGCCAGCGGCTGCGGGTCTGTGACTGTGGTGTTGACCGTCCAAGAGCCCTGGTGCTCTGCAAACAGCCGCTGCACGTGGTACGACGGAATGCCGAAGGCCCTGCAGATGCAAGGGCGCAAAGAATGCAGCGACATAAACCTGGCTCTGCCCTTGCAGAGCTTGTCACCTGTCACCTCCTGATCAAGCAAGAAAGCATTCTGCATTCCCCGCCCGTCAAAATGTCTCCTGGCTGGGGAGCCATACCCACATCTCGTGGCCATTATCAGGCACACGACGCAGTGGCGGCCGCGTCGTCACAGGTTCGGATCTGCCGGCGCACTCTCGCGCCAGCCTGTGCGGCCAGCGACAGTGGGTGGGACTCGGAACCAGGAGGCGACTGGGCAGAACGCCTGCGGGCGAGACTCGGAACCAGGAGGGGGCTGGGGGAAACACCTGTGGTTGTCGAACACGATAAGGTTGGTGGGCCAGCCGTAGGCGTGGGTGTGCACCAGCAGCGGCGCGTACGCAGCCATCTCCACGACCCGCGAGTTGCGCTCCAGCCCCGTCATGAAGCCCGCTTCCGCGACCGCGCCCTGCGGGAACCATGAGGAATCAAACCCTGAGTGCACAACGAGATCAGAGTGTGACGTCGCGCTGCATCATGTGCTTGTCTCGTTCCACGGCGTTTTGGCTGCGAAACAGCCTCCGAGACCTGCGGCCCGCGCTTCCTGTTCCTGGTGTGAGGCGCCGCCTCCGTCATGGCTCCCCGCGAGGCCGTGACAACGTCACGGTGCGGGACAGGCTCCACAGCTGCAAGTCACATGTCTTGCGTGTTTTGCCGAAGCCTGAGCGGCGGGCCTCTGTCAGCCTGCGGCTCGAGTGCCCGGGCCATATTGCCACAGACCCTGTTGCCTGCAAACACACAGCGCACACGGCCATACAGGATGCAGGAAGGTCCAGCGGGAGAGAGCGTCCCTGTGCGCCGCCGTGCGGAGACACGCCGCGCGGCCGCCGCCGGTGGCAACGGCTTGTTCGGCTTAAAGTTGAAGACGTCCGCCACCTTTCATCGATGCTTGAGGTCGCACACAGGGCTCCAATGCACAGAGCATCTAGCTCAGAGGTAACATACAGAAACTCTAGACCCTGATCGAGAGCGCACGATGAGGTTGCCGCGGCCGCCGCCGGTGGTGACGGCGTACTCTGAGGCAAACATGTGCGCGTCCCGCTCCGGCCGCAGCCCGTCAAACGCCGTGCGCAGGCCGAAGAGCGTCGCTGGATCTGTGCTGGCACGTTTTGATACGGTGTTCTCGAGCTGATCAGCCGGAGCGCGACTCCCCTTCACCTGACAGCTCTGCCAAATGTGCGGAAAACCCTCAACTCAGGCGCGGCTCATGGCTGGAAAGGTTTGGGGTTCAGCGGCTCGAGTCGCTTCTGAGGCGGGGGATAGGCCGGGCTGTCAGAGCCCCCACACCTGTGTAGACGTGCCAGTCGTACAGGTCGATCGGTGCCGCGTCACCGAGGTCGCAATTGCACACCAGTCGCAGATGTGGATAGTGCGCCCGCAGAGCCTCAAAGTATGCGATGTAGTTTTCCAGATAGTAGGGCTTGCCGCAGTCCTGCACAATTGGGGGAGGTGCGTGGGTCAGTGCATGCACATCGGACTGGATGCGATGCTCCCAGCTGGAGGCATGACGCTGCTCGCAGGGGACAGGGCCTCGACAGCTGCTGGGGAGGTGAAGGGGCGGATGTCAGGCTGCGCAGATGCGACTGGCGTGGCTGACGTCTTTCATGCCGCCCTGCCAAGCCCTTAGCCCTAAAACCAGCAGCGTTGGCCGGCGAGCGCCCGCAATGACCTCAAAGATTGGCCTGGTTCGGAAGCAATGCCTCAAGCGGCCGACCTCGTTGCCGATGGCCAGGTAGTTGAGCGCCCAGGGCTCGGGGTGTCCCATGGCGGCTCGCACGCCGCCCCACCGGGATTCCGGCGTCCCCGTCACGAATTCCACAGAGTCCAGCGCGTCCTTTGCAGTTTGCACAGCAAGGGGAATGAAATCTGGAATGTGATCTCTTTTAATCCCCCTTTCCACAGCATTTGGGTTCAGGGCTTGAGGTTTGGCAGCTGCAATGCTGCTGCCACCGACAAACTGCAGCGCTGGTGTCACCGCTG
The DNA here is from genome assembly GCA_033439295.1 of Deuterostichococcus epilithicus. Lineage (NCBI taxonomy): Eukaryota > Viridiplantae > Chlorophyta > Trebouxiophyceae > Prasiolales > Stichococcaceae > Deuterostichococcus > Deuterostichococcus epilithicus. The sequence goes on along the minus strand of JAVTLE010000014.1, from coordinate 246,523 downwards.
GTCCGCAAAGGTGAGGTCACCCGCAGCCAGGGACAGACCTCGCCGATGTGATTAGCGAAGCAGGTTCGATCGCAATGGCATGAGCAGCGCTGCTGCCGCCGAGCAGATGCGCGCTGGCGGCGTTGCAACAGGGGTCAGGCAGCGTGTCCGAGCCTTGCTGCACATGGACATGGCAGGAACGGCAGTGCGCCATGGTCGCAAATGCTGAAGTCCTGAGCTCACCTGTATCCATGGCCCGATGTCGGCGGTGGGCACGGAGTCCGCGTGCGCAACGCCGTTGTTGACCACCCACACGGGCTCCGCTCCCAGCGCCTCGGCCAGCTGATTGTACTCAAACAGCCCCAGGCCTGCCCGATACACAACGGTTTCACACTTGGTACACAGGGGCAATCAAGCATGAGATGAAGCAGGTGAACTCCTGCCGTCACCGGCGCGGCCAGCAGGTGCTCAACAGCGTGGTGTGCTCGTAGAGCCCACCAAGCGCGCAGATTGCAGGTCGGTGTGCCCGAGCCCCACAACATCCACATACAGTCAGCACAGCGGTTGCCGCCGACAGCCGTGGGGTCCAACCATGGCTTAGGTAAGAGGTGAGCCCGTGATGGCGGTGACTGTGCAAAGCACTCCCAAGGCCAGCGCAAGCCATCATGTGCCAGCCTGGTAGTTCACCCGCACTCGGGAGAGCGCGGAACACAGTCGCCAGGCTGGCCGAACAAGCATGTGCTCGCTGCCTGGCACGGCCAGGCCTGCCCGCCCTCACCGTCTGTGCTCCAGTAGCCCCAGAGGTTCCAGTGTCCAGGCCGCTCCGCTGCTGGCCCAATGGAGCGCTTCCAGTAGAAGCTGTGCTCCAGAGTGTCTCCCTCCACGTAGCAGCCCCCGGGAAAGCGCAGGAACCTGCGGTCGCAACAGGAGTCAATTTGATTTCAACAAGGGTCGTGCCGCGGCTTTTCCGAGCTGCGTATGCCCTCAACCTTGGCAAAGCGCAGCCGTGGCGGCACATCGAAGGCAGGCTTCTCCACCCAGACACTGCTGCAGCAGCTGTGCCGAAGTGGTGTGTTCCGGTGTCGCTGGTCAACCAGGCCTGAGTGCGCATCGGGAATTTGTGCTCATGAACTTGAAACAGCAGACATCTTTGCCTCGCCTGGGGCGCAGGTCCTTCAGCATCTGCAGCAGGTCGGCGCGGAAGGGCCAGGGGTTCATGCCACTGCCTCTGATCACATTCTCCTCGGGGAACAGGGACACAACGTCCAGCAGCAGACTGCCGCCGCCGGCAAAGGTGATCGCCAGACGCGCGCCCGGGTCGGCGGCGGCGTCGCCCACCGCTAGCCGGCCCCCAAACCTGTTGATGGTAGGCGAGTCGAGGTTGAGGCCATCTGACAACGCACTTGGGGGCCTCTTCCGTGTCGGGGCCGTCACATAAGTCACTGACGAGGCTGCAGGCAGCGGCTGCGGCGTGACTGCACAAATGCATGCATGGTGGCCTTGGCTCCGGCATACAGGAGGGAGCGCCGCCCGAGCAGCGAGCCATTGCCGGCACAATGAACAGGGATCACCTCTTCCACTCGGCAGTGACATTGTCGAAGCGCAGCTGCGCATATGTCACGTTGCCAGATTCCAATGCAACAGAAACCTGCAGGCGCAAGCGGCCGCTTCAGGCAGGTTTACGGTTTCAGATTTGCTTTCAATCGGCCCCCCACATATTGCCTCATTCTTGGCAGCTCGTGAAACTTCGCGTAAATCTTTTCATGCAACACGCAGGTGGCTGTCTCTTGACGTAGGAGGACGCTTTACCTCAGTGGAGGGCGCTGATCCAGGGCCGCACTTGAGGTACAGTGACACATGATACAGAGCCCACGGCTGCACGTTCATGCCCCAAAAGCCGCCGTTGGCAACTCCTGCTACTGCCGCTGTGCCGGCCGCCGGCGGCGCCGCCGTGATGCACAGCGCCACGGGGTTGGTCGGGCCCAGCGGCGAGTCCGCCGTCAGCGAGAGCCGGGTGCCGGCGCCGATCGGCGACCACGCCACCGGCACGTCACCCAGCCTGCAAGCAGAGCAGCAGGTTGCGTTTGAGATCAAGTCGAGGCTGCAACGATGCGATACGAGAGGAAGGCACACAGCGTCATGTTGTATGCGACAGCGCCAGGCGCTGCATTCTGGGTGAGAACATCCCGCCTCACCCTTCTGACGTCACGTTCCAGGAATCTGAGAGCTGTGGCCTGCCGGCTGAATCGATTGGTCGCCCATATGACGGCTTGATGAATGCTGAAAGCGGGATGTCGCACGGCGCGGCACCCGGTGCTGCCAATGGCTGGAACTGCTGCGTCAGCGCCAGCGCGTCAAAGCTGCGGTCCTGCACCATCTCCGCGTACAGACCGCCTTCTCCCGCATGGTTGATCTCCTCAAAGAAGATGCCAAACAAATTCTCCGACACCGGGTGGCCGCTTGAGAGGTTCACATCAATGCTGATCGGCTGGCTTCCAGGTGTGTTGCTCGGGTCTGGGTGCAGGACTGGCGGATGTTTGCTTCGCAGGCCCACGATGCAGCTGACAAGCGTCACAGCAGCGACGAACGCGGGCCAGCCAAATTTGGCGAGCCAACGCAGCATTCCCGCGACATGAGGCGTGCTCGCCTGCTGCATTCAGCACAAAAAAAGCGCATGACAATTTTCCATCACAAGATGCACGCACCATGCAGCGCTGCAAATGCGCAGGCTCGCAGGAGGTGACGCGTCCGAGACCCTCATCTCCGAAACCCCTTACGGAGCCCTCGTTCATGGGCTGGTGGACGCACCAGAGCGGCAAGCTGCTTCCAATCTCTCCCTCGGCAGACCGGTGCCCAATGCACAAAACGCCTCGCCAACTCTGACAAAAACCCACCAAAGAAGCCGCTGGGCCCAAAGTGGAGCGTGGCAGCTGTTGCTGCAGTCGGTGTTCAGGGCCCGGTCCGTTAGGTGGGACCGGATTAGTAAGTCGCAGCCACAGTCAGATGCTCGGGAATGCGGCCAGGCGGCTGAATGCCGTGGCCCGAGTGCTGCAGGCATCTGGCAGCCAGCCTCTACCGCCCACAGCAGCTCACGGCATCCGAGGCAAGTGCACCTCCACTGCGGCACAATGCTCATTCTGCTGAAAATTCCCACAACCGACGCCCGATGATGTAAACAAACACTTGGAGGGTCGCTTCCCCTTGTTTCGGAGCCGGCTGGTGCCCCAGCCTCGAACGGGATCCGCATCCACACCACTCCTGCCCAGCTGCCGCCAACCCACAATCCACTCCGCCGCATCCGCCACACCCGTTCGAGGGGCGGGTCCAGCCGGTGGCACCGCCGGCGGCCTGGTGACTACATGATTATGAGAGCTGAGGGCATCGGCTTCGTGTGACTGCCTGACGTCTGCCGGCACATTGACCGTCATAACCCTTGTCCATCATCAGCGTGCTTCGCCGCAGGCAATGCCGTGCGGGCGCTTGCCAGCAGCAGCGGCTTTGAGAAGATCAAGGTCGAGAACCCGGTGGTAGATCTCGATGGCGACGAGATGACCAGGTGAATGTTGTGCTTCGCTGCCTTGCTGTGCACACATCCCAAGCACAGCTGGGTAGGGAGTGAGGGTGCGGCGGCAACCGGCAGAAGCACCGCAGGTGCAATCTGTGTCGCTGCCCTCCCAAACGGTGGCATCGCCCTGACGCTTGGTCCGACACATCGAATTGCCGCCGATCCTCGATCGTGCGACCTCCTGTGTGCAGGGTCATCTGGCAGCAGATCAAGGACAAGCTCATCTTCCCGTACGTCGACGTGAAGACAGAGTACTACGACCTAGGTGACGTCTGCTGTCCATCAGTCCTTCAGTGTGGCGTGAGTGTCATGGCTCAGCTGCAAGTGCAATGTACGCGGACGCGCCTCCTGTCACACTGTCGCAGGGCTGCCGCACCGCGATGAGACCAATGACCAGGTCACAGTGGACGCAGCGCACGCCATCCAGGTGTGTTCTTGGCTGCTGTATGCGCGCTTGCGGCTGGGGATGTACGGCGCGCCGCAGCCCTGCAGATGTGAACCCTTGCAGCTGCAGTTGCGTCACGCACACGGCGCTGGCGCCCGCCGGAGCCGCCGGAGCCGCCAGCGTCCCAGTGCCCGCACCTCTGGCCTGCTGATGCACAACTTCCGTCGCCCCGGGCGCAGCGCAGCCCTGCGATGCCTGAGCCGCCGTCACGGTGACATGCAATTCAAGCTGACATGTTTGATCCGATTGACACAACTGCAGAGGGTGGGCGTCGGCATCAAGTGCGCAACCATCACGCCCGATGAGGCCCGCGTGAAGGAGTTTGGTCTGAAGCAGATGTGGAAGTCGCCCAACGGCACCATCCGCAACATCCTCAATGGTGCGGCGGCAGCCTGTCTGCCTGCCTGCCTGCTCCTGGCCCGCCCACGCAACAGGTGTGTGTGACTGGATAGACGGCGGAAGTGGCTGGTGGGAGGCGGAGAATGTCCTGGCAGAGCAGGCTCCCCTGCGACATGGAAGATGTGGCTGGATGGAGGCTTCTTGGGTGTCTCTCTCCGGCAGTGCCGTTGGCGCGCCCAAGCACAGGCTGCTGAGCCTGAAAGGGCACGAGCTGAAGATGTTCTCATTGCAGGCACTGTGTTCCGGGAACCCATCGTTGCGAAGAATGTGCCGCGCCTGGTGCCCGGCTGGAAGAAGCCCATCATCGTGGGCAGGTGCGCTGTCGTGTGATGCGCAGCTGTGAAGCAGCTGCGTGCTGATCACCACCGGAGCACCAACATCGGCGAGGACCGCGCATGCGCCCTGCAGCGCACGCTGACCCCACAGCTTGCCCCGTGCACGCCACTGAGGCAATCATGCCAATGACAGTGCCTCATGCACCGTGTGCGGTTTTGGAACAACCCCTTCTGTTGCCGCAGGCACGCATATGGCGACCAGTACATGGCGACCAACTTTACGGTGCCGGGCGCCGGCAAGCTGACCATGAAGTTCGAGCCTGCCGACGGCGGCCCGGCTCAGGTGCGGTTTCGCGGTCAAAACCCTGAACCCCACAGAGCAGCACGCAGCAGCTCCCCTGCAGCTTCTCGTGATGCTGCTCCCCGCCTCCCCTCTGAGGGCCATACGGCTGGTCGCCTGTGCACCAGTGGATTCGTGTGTCACAGCCAGCGCCGCCGGGCAAGCCCTGCGACTTTGCAGACCTCTGCCCTGCTGCCGCTGCAGGACTATGACATCTTCGACTTTAAAGGCCCCGGCGTCGCAATGGGCATGTACAACACGGAACAGGCCATCCGCGGCTTTGCCCTGTCCTGCTTCGAGTACGCGCTCGACAAGCAGTGGTGCGTCCTTTCTGCAACCCGCCGCACGATTTGTCCTGGCGTTTTGTTGCATGGCAGCCGGGTGGGCCCTCGCGCAAGGTGACCCAGGCAAGCAGCTGAAATGCGCTGCCCTACGCTTTAATGCCTCCTCCACGATCCTCTCGCAATTCTGGCATGTGACATCGCCCGGTAGCCTCGTCGATCAGCCTCATGAGGTTCACCGCAGTCTTCCCCGAAACCGAACAGGCCGCTGTACATGAGCACGAAGAACACCATTCTGAAGCAGTACGACGGCCGCTTCCTCCAAATCTTCGAGGAGATCTATCAGGAGAAGTATGCCGCCAAGTTCAAGGAGCTGGGCATCTGGTACGAGCACCGCCTCATCGACGACATGGTGGCACAGGTGGGCGCTTGTGGTTTACTTCTTTTTTGCCCCTTGTTGTGTTGTTGGTTTGGTCCAACGAAGGCTCCACATTGCCGCACCGAAGCAGCACCAAAAGCGAAACAGGGCTCAGGGTTTAGGGTCAGGCGAACGTGGGGCGGCCCTGCAACGCAGGACCCGCATGGCGTGCTTGCCCAAACATCATGCACTCCTGGCGGCGGTGCACTCCTGAGGATCCAGCAGGCCAGGCCAGCCGCCACCAAGCTCGTGCTGGTGTTTGCAGATGATCAAGAGCGAAGGTGGCTACATCTTGGCCTTGAAAAATTACGACGGAGACGTGCAATCAGGTGGGAATGATCGACCAGGATGCTAGGAGGGTTTCCCACCTGTTCTATCCGAGGGAACTCTGGCGGAGGCTTGTAGGTCTGTTGACCTTCTGTCCATTTCAACCAATTTGCGGTGCAATCCAGCATCTGAATGGATCATCCTCGCTATTTGCCGATGCAGACATCGTCGCTCAGGGCTACGGCAGCCTGGGCTTGATGACGTCGGTCCTGACGACGCCGGCCGGCGATGTCATGGAGTCCGAGGCAGCACACGGTGCGTAAATCTTCTTGCCTCCTGCTTGCACCCTGCAGGCGAGCCAAAGCCAGGGCCGTGCATATGTGGATGAGAATTTCGGACGGCTGCAGCAATTGTGCCAGAAGGTCCCAGGGAGAGATGTTAGCACTCTGTCCCCACTGCAGCAGTCGGGGGCACCCGTGCACATTCTCCGCACTGTAGTCTTTGCCTTTCCTGAGCAGGCACGGTGACACGGCACTGGCGGGAGCACCAAAAGGGCAACGAGACGTCCACCAACCCGGTGGCGTCCATCTTTGCGTGGACGCGGGGGCTCGCCTTCCGCGCCAAGCTGGACGGTGCGGTCGGTCCTGGGGCCTGGCCCTCCGTCGTACCAGCGTCACATGTATCTGATGTGCTTCGGCGGCCGCGTCGCCGGCCCGGCGCTGCAAGGGTCATGCAGGCGCAGCAGGCGGTGTCAGCACACCTGCCGGAGGTCCTGTGCGCATGCCGGGAAGGGGGCAAAGCGAGTCTCCAGTGGCCCTGCTTCCGGCTGTTGATGCGTCACGCCGGTCTCGATTCCGTCCTGCAGGCAACGACCTGCTGGCCAAGTTCTGCACCGACCTGGAGGCGTCCATCGTGGAGAGCATCGAGGCAGGCTTTTACACGAAGGTAGGAAAGCGCTTCTGGACCCGGCAGGCGCAGACAGCGCTGCCTTCAGCATCGGCTGCCATGTGTTCGGTTTCACCCATTTCGTGTTCGTCTCGCTGCCGCTGCGCTGTTGACAGCCGATTTGGTGCTTCCCTCTGTCCTGACGGCTGCTGTTGGTGCATGTACAGGACCTGGCCATCTGCGTGCACGGCACCACCAAGGTGGGAAACGAGTCCGCATGCCACCTCATTAGTGCATTCGCTATCTTTGCATGCGCTGCCGTCTTCTGTCATAATAGCCTGGCCCCACTCGTGCCATTTTTGATGTTGCAGGTCACCCCCGACCAGTACCTTTACACAACACCCTTCCTGGACAAGATCAGCGGTAGGTTCTCGACCCTCTCTTCCAATACCACGATCTCGCTGGCTGGCGGCCGCTTCATCTCGGCATGCAGCCCACAGCATCATGCTTCATCGGTCCTGCTCCCAGACATGTCCAGCAAACCCCGAGAAGTCATTGGCTGATACCCTGTCTGGTATGTCGCGCAGAGCGCTTCAAGGAGAAGTTCTTCAGCTGAGCGGGCATGGCCTCCATTGGCGCGGGTGCCGCCCGACCGCCGCCAGATTCATGGCAGGCGCGTGCGGGGAGCGCTAGTGCAGCCTCCCAGCGCGATGCCAGATAGGCCCATGCCAGCGACAGAACGGGGCAGTCTTGGAGACGGCGGGTGGCAGCTCGCGTCACGACTGGGCGCTGCTTTGGGAAAGCTCGCAATGTTATGTGGTACATTGAGTACCGCAGAATTGTGGGGGGCGCGGCAGCATGTCGCTGCTGCACTTTGGGCACCTTCCAGTTTGTGAGTGCAGGGATGCAGCATGGAGGTAACACGTATCGGAGGTGAATTAAGTGGCACGACTTGCAGGATGTTATCAGGAAGACATTGCCACACCCGGTTGCAGTTGGCTTCCAAACAGCTGCCCTGACAGGAAACAGGCACGTGCCCAGTCTGTTTGTGCAGTCAGACTACACGACGATACACTGGTGCTGTACCAGCGCAGCTGATCGAGCATTTTTTGCAGAGGTGTCGTTCCGAGCGACCTCTCACAGGCCGCCCACCTTTCATCTTAGCTGGGATCGGCCAACTAGCCAATGACCAAAGCGCCTAACACATAAGATTTCGCACCTCGGCAGGTTGTAGCGCTCCTTGTGCAGCTTTCAGCACTGCAGCAATCATGGTGATGCTGGTGCCGGAAGAAACGCCCAAAAGGACATGGCGGTACCGGCTCGATGCAGTGATTGTCTGGGGCAATCGGCAGCCGGTGTTGCTCATCAGACGAGTGCTCTGGATCGTCACAGCCGGCTGGTGAGTGATACAATCTGCGCAGGTAGCGTTGTATAGCTGTCACCAGCTGGTTGCATTCCCTTGATACCACCGTCTGCGCAGGCAGCTCAGCATGGCTGTCACCAGCCAGATGCAGTCGATCGACGTCACCAGATGCACATCGGTACTGCAGCATGTTCTGACGCACCCACCTGGGATGTTCTTACGCAGGTGGATGTTCTTAACCTACGTATTCTTCAGCGTCTCAATGATCATGACGATCATCCTCATCCCCTTCGTGCCTCAAGCCCTTAAGCTATCATGGTGAGCTCCACTGCAATGCGGCACGCTTGTACATCATGTCCACAGCGCTTTAGCGTTCTGACTATCCATCACAACCCCAGAGGGCTTCATGTGGGTTTCACAACGTATGCGCAGCTTCGCCTTCGACCCGGTGACGCTGGAGGCCGTTAGGGACCCAAAGCGCTTCAGAAAACCCTTCACCGTCGTCGCCAATGTGGTGCGGCGTCCACGCGCCGCCCAGCCGCACGACGAGATCCGGCCCCCGACCTCATGCCTCCGTCGGCCGGCCACATTGCGCGATCTGGCCCCTCTGCCAGCATGCTTGCCAGCTTCAAGCGATACGATGCGATGCAATGCGATGCGATGTATGGCAGTGCTCGATGCTGCACTTTGAACCCTAAAGCCTTGCTGCAGGTGTGGCTGGTCCTGTTTGGCTGGACGCTCTGCCTGGGCTTCGCAGTCGCGGCGCTGGTGCAGGCCCTGACCATCGTGGGGATCCCCACGGCGCTCACCTTCGCCGGATTTGCCAAGTTCGTGCTGATGCCCTTCGGCAGTGACATCAGGTCGGCATTTCTGCAGACTCTGCAACTGTTGCAAGGCATGACGACTGTCGGATCCTGCTGCCTTTCATGTAGAGCCTGCCCGGATATTGCCAGCGGGGGGCCGTTCCCTCACAAGGACTGGTGAGCTCCACGGCAAGTCCTGGCTATGCGGCGGCACAGCCCCCATCAACGTGATGCGGCGAGCCTGAGCAGAAAATTTACTCCAGCGTCCTGATGAGCGCTCTGGCGCCCTGGCTGCAGGAAGCAGTTCCTGCCGACCACGGTGGCAGAGCTGCAGGCGCACCGGGCGGGACTCGCGGCCGCAGATGTCGAGGGCGCCCCACACCAGCAGGGCGGCGGCGGCAAGATCGGGCCGCTGGCGGACCGCGGCGCACCAATGGGCGAGAATGCGGTCTGAGCACGGCAGGTGGCTCGCTGGCAGAGCACAGCGCCAACAAGAAACTCGCCATGTGGTGCAACGGCGAGGAGGGCAGGTAGTATGAGTCACTCATGAGTCACGCGGTGTGGCATACGAAAGGTCCATACGAAAGCAGCCTCAGGGGACCTGGGCCGCTGGCTTTGCCCTGCCGCTTTGCTGGTTGGTTACCTAGTTGCATCGTGCGCAAAGAGAGACGTCAGGTTTCCAGACCCACAGTGCAAATGTATCATTTAGCGACATGTACGTGCTGTGCAGTGTCTCAATAGCAGAGTTTCACAAAAGTGGACGAAATTTATTGTACATATGCGTTTTACAGATTGCTGATGTGTTCGCCATTGAGTGTATAAGGAAACGTTGCAGCCAAAGACCTGGAACTTCAGTGTGGTAAATGCAGCAAAATCTTTGCAACATTGGCAAAACTCGCAGGAAACAATCATGCATGGCATGAGTCGAGGACCAAGCATCAAAATCAGCAAAGTGCGTTCAAAAACTACTCTCTGTTCAGTTTATCTTGACTGCAGTGTCAACCTGAGTTTCACGAGCACCACCGGCCGCGGCAGCGTGAAGCTGGTCGTTTATAGCTCATCACCTGTGCTGCCGGCACAACTACAAACTCCGCACTAGACCACCGCCAGTGTCTCATTTGGTACACTCCTCCCGAGGTCCACTATCCACACATACAACGGCAAATCCTGCTATATCATTGGCGGAGTGCATGGCGCCTGGCGGCGAGCAAGCACCCAGGCGGCGACCGCAAGCTGACGCCATGCGCTGTCCACACGCAATTTCATGGTGCGGTGGCTCACTGCGAGCCTTCGCAGCCAATCCGCGGACGCAAAGGTCCGTCTAGCGGCCAAAGAGGCCGCCGAGGAGCGGCAGCGAGCCGAGGATGCCGCCATAGATCGGGCCTGTTGATGCGCATGAGACACGTCGTCGGTACTTGCAGCAACCTTGTCACCTCGACATGAGCGCCGGCTGCGGAAGGCCACTGGCGCCGTGACGTTTTTGCCGCAAGCTTGATGCGACAGCTCCTCCTGTGCACTTGCGCGCGTCCTTGAAACATGCAACCCTCCTACAAAAACAGCAAGGAGGCGCACCAATGATGGGCACGGAGCCCATGCCGCCAATGCCCGGGAGGCCACCGTTGCCGGCGCCGCCGATGAGAGATCCCACAGCAGGCACCTGCACGGCCGTGAGACGACACCTTTATGAGCGGTCTCGGTGTCGCAATCTCAGCTAGTCGACTTGGCGGTGGCGTTGCAATGAAGAGCGCGCCCGCAGATCAGCGAGGTCGGATGGCGGGTTGCCGCTGTCAAAGGCTGCCTTGTATGGTTGACCACCCTACCATCTCGAGGCACCAACAGCGGCACTGCACTCGCTAGGGAGACTCATCGGCAGTAGCGAACAGCATGCATAGCTGTCAGCCAGCAGGTAATGTTGGGTCCGCCTCATTCACTGGCAATGTGCATGCTGCAGTTTAGCCATGCGTGGTCCGATGTCGATGTGTGACGCACCTTGGAGGCCAGGCTGTTAATGAGGGCCGAGGCTCCGCCGATGGAGGCGAGGCCGCCGCTGGGGAGGCCGCTGGTCGGCAGGCCGCCTGGAGCCGACCGGACGAGCAGAGCTTAAGCACGACAACTTACTGATGATTGGCAGTAGTGTGCACCGCACCGTCCACGTTCACTCCGGGCAGTAGAGCCTCGGCTGAGTACTTGAAATCACACCACCGGCAATGCACAATGGGCTTTTGTGTCATTCGACACATGCAGAGCGGAGGTTTTCACACAAGCGTACCCGGCAGGCCACCGGCAATGGCTCCCAGGTCCAGGCCGGAAATGGCGATCAGGCCTCCAGGCTGCACCTGGTTGAGCAGGCCCTGCGGCAGAAATGCAAGACAAACTCAGCAAGTCTTGTCGCCAGTCACCTGCCTGCCTGTTGTACTGGATGGCAGGGCAAAACTCGCGGCATTGCGCTAGCACCGGCTGGATGCTCATCAGTGGCGCATCGGAATAGAATATCCGCCAAAGCATCGAAGACGGCACTCACCAGGACCTGGGCGACAATCCCGGAGACCAGGTTGAGGACGGTGGCCGTCAGCCCACTGCCGCCGGGGAGGACTGCTGCCTGCGAGACAGGGAGCGCTGCCTACTTGACGGATGCAGCATTGTCTGGGCGTGCTGGTGTGCATCAGCAGCTCTCGCCGGGAGGCGGCAGAGGCAAACGGAGGTGCTTGCAATGGACAAGTAGCCGTGTAGACATGCACGTGGACATTGGGGGTGCAGCCATGCAGACTTTCGTGAATGTATGAAGCACAGTAAAGGCTTTCATGTGAGTGGTTTCGCACCAGTTCGTTGGCAGCATTGCGGAAGGCATTCAGCTTGCTGACGACCTCGCTGATGCTGACGCCGGCTGGCAGTTCTGCAGGGGAGGTGTGAGTTGTCGACACATTGATCTTCGCCTATGGTAGGCCTTGAACTCTTGGATGTATACCCGGGAAGCCTGGCTGTGACGGAAGCGGAGTTGATGATCCGCAAGTATTGTGTACTGCGCAACAATCGCAGTAGGCCAGGCTGGCAGTCGGCATGTACACGTTTCGACGGTGCAGCGTGCAGGAAAACATGGAGCAACGGCTCGATAATGTGATGGATGCTTGGTCGTGCATGCATGCGAATAGTCGACTCCACAGGCGACAGGGTTGTACAACTTACTGTCTCGATCTAAACCTCATGTGCAGCGAGCCACGGACCTGCCTCGTTGCATCTTGACGCATGCAAGATGCTGTAAGTGACGGAACAGAGGCTTTCTTGTAAGCTGACGATTCAAACCGCGCGGATGCGCTCATATGACTGCCACTGCCGCGGCCAATCAGGCGCAGCACAAGGTACGTGCGCGGCCCTGCCGGCGCCTGAATGCAGAGCTGAATCTCGTCTTGATGCGAAGTAGAATCTGATCAAGGACTCACGCACGGCCTTCAGCTCGCGAGCGGCTTGTGCACCAGCGACAAGCAGCACCAGCAGTGCTCCGGCGACGCAGACGGTAGAGGACTTCATGGCGGCGGCAGGCGGGCAGACGGCGGGAATGAACTCGAGGACGTGCAAATGTGGAATGTTTGTGTGGGCATTTGAGGCATCGTGCAGCCTTATATTACAAATCACGGCTGCATGTACGAATCACGGCTGGGGAATGCGCCAGGGAAGCCGTGACCTAAAACCTAGGTGGGGGCAGTACAACCGAGTCAGCCTTCATTGCCCCACATGTTCACCAACATGTAAAGCCACAGTACAGGTTTGTGCGACGCCACCTTGATAAAACGCACGTGGCTCGGCGCGCTCGGCGCACCACTGTTCACACCGTTGAGTTGCATGCGTTCAATCGCCAAGGGGCGAGGCGCGGGCTCGCAGTAGTTGCGGTGAGTGTACATGCGGCCATGCTGCACTCTGCATACACCATCGTGCCACACAGCGCTGTGTGGGATCAGCTGCCAGGTCGCCTGAGGAGTTACATGATGGTGCACTTCTCCTTCGCCGGCGGCTGGCCGGTCAGCACTGCGGGCCGGCGGCCCTGCCGCCCCGAGGCGGCGCCGCCGCCGCCGCCGCCGCCAGTCCGCCGCTGCCAATGCCCGCCCGAACCCTGCTGCTGCTCCTGGCCCTGTTGCTGCTGCGGCAGCGCATCGCCCTGGCGCCCGCCCTGCTGCTGCTGCTGCTGCTGCGCCACCTGCGCGGCCACCTGCTGCTCCCGCCGTTGCCGCTGCCGAGCCTCCTCCGCCTCGTCCTGCACGTTGGAGCAGTTCAGTTTCAGCAGTGCAGTGGATAGTCGGCGACTTGACGGGCAGAGCAGCACTCAACCAAGCAGCCCTTGCACATAGGCGGCGTGGACCGCTTGATGAGGTGGCGGCCTGAGATACTGTTCCACAGCCAGACACCAAGGCGTGAGTCGCACTGACACAGGTTTGAGTTTAGTCGGTATACATGTCCGCCGGGGCTTACCTCCTGCATCTGCAGCGCCAGAGCCAAGTCTGCGTCCGCAGACGTGTTTGGCTCAGCACTGTCGCCGACGCCTCCACCAGCCTCATGAGCGCCGGCGCCGCCGGCGGGCGCGCGGCCAGCAAAGGCGGCCTGCGCCAGCGCCGCGGCGGCTGCCGCCTGGTCCCGCAGCGACGGCTTGCCCGTGAAGGGCGTGAAGTCAGCCTGCAGGGTGTGATGGGGTCACAGATTAGGGTTGAGGGGCATTGCTGCCCAGCTTGGACAAGAGGCGGTTGCTTCGGGGCCACACAAAGCCACGCGCCTTGACCGTGACCGTACCCTGCCACTGCGGGGTCTCGAGCCCTGCCGCTGCTGTGCCTTGAGCCGCAGCGGCGCCGCATGGAGAGCAGGGGCTGCTGCGGGCGGGCGCTGAGCCCTGACACTGCCTCCCCTGACATTGCGAGGCAGCAGCCAGTCGGACGACATCGTGTTCCTCATCCGGGTGGGACCCAAGGCCAGGGGGTAAGGGCCTCCTGTTACACTCTGTTGCGCGGCGGCGGCGGCACCGACCTGGAAGAACTGGGTGTCGCCGTCGATGCCGGACATGCGCTCCCACACGACGCCGCCCTCGCGCAGGTACCCCTGGTCCGTGACCAGCAGGTACAGCGCGCCGTCCTGGTGCTTCGCCAACGTGCCTGCACACGGGGGGTTCTGAGGGGTTAAGGTGTATGGGTTTGAGGTCGAACACTGGGAGCCGCACCGGCGCGCAGCGCGATCAGTGGGCACACCGCCCCGTTCCCACGCTGTGCTGGAGTGCACGCCTAGGGCCTTCAAAGCCGCCCGTCGGCGTCCATGAAAAGCGTAGCACATCATGGAGAGGGCCAGGAAGCATGGCCCGCGGGGCCCTGCTCTGGGCGCTGTCGCACCCGGACTTTCCGAGGTGGACACTGCGATCGAAGGCACGGAAGTTCCACAATTGTGAAACAGTGCCTTGCCGCCAGTGCGGATGATGTGGACACCGCCCGCAGGCACCGCGTGGATGCCATGGAGCCTCTTGAATGGAGTGATTTTCAGCGCCAAGGCAGGAGATGGCTGTTTGGCTTTGGATCAGGCACGTACCAAAGTGGTTGTTGCGGAAGAAGACCGCCAGCTGGCCCGGCTGCAGCGCCTGGTGCAGCTCCGTCAGCCCGTGGTACGTCAGCTGGCTGGTGCTCAAGAAATCCTGTCGGCCCAAACCGGAATGAAATTTCGGCATAGCATATCTCGTGCCGAGCAGCGCGGCTGTGCACCCAAGGGGCGAGTCCCTGTCTCGTGCAGCTCCAGCTTCAGCAAGTAAGTGCACGCTGAGCGGCGCATGCGACCGCTACTTGCATGCTGCTGCTCGAGAACGTGCCCTGCCTTTTCAAAGACCCAGGTTGGCGCCTCCGGCATGTTGATGCTCCTGCAGCATTGTGGGGACCTTCAGATGTACCTGTATGAGCTGTGCCTCTGCGAGCTGACGCGGGTTGCGCGGCCGGACCGGCGACGCGGCCGCTGCTGTGCCCAGGTGCGGCCGGAAGGCCGCCTGCGGGAACAGCGGCCACCGAGGTGATTCCCTTGCGGCCAGGGTCGGGCCACACTTACAAGAGCATCGATGCAACGACCCTTCTCCATGGCCTGGACATTGCCGATGCGACGTGCCATTCGGGGGCAGCGAGGACAAACGTCATGGAGCAATGGGTTTGCAGCTGCAGCCGAAGCAGCACCTCGACGAGGCGCTTGACCGCCGCCGCCGCTTGGTCCTCCCCGCTCGGCGACGCAGCTGCAGGTGGCGCGGCCCCGTCAGGCTTGCTGGGCGCCAGCTGCGCCGCTGGCTCCCCGGCATCCTCTACTTCACCTGGTTCTTCCGCCTCCTCCTCCTCCTCCTCCTCCTCCTCCTCCKCCTCATCGCCGAGGGTGAATACCGGCTCCGGCAGCGAAGCACCCCCCGGGGCCGCCGACAGGCCGGCGCTCGCGCTCTGTGGCAGCGCCGGCGGCAGCGGCAGGCTGCCCCTTCAGTGCAGCATGCATCACAGTCGCACAGCTCGCTATGCAGATCTCGTGCATGCACACATTTCTGCCCAGTGCCGTGCAGCTACTTTTGTGCAGACGGTAGGATCGACATCTTTTCTACATGAGTCGTTGAGACAATGCCCCGTTCCTCCAGCGGTAATATCAGACAGAAGCGGCCGCAAAAGGCACACCCGTGCTGCGAGGAAGGCCCTGCCGCCGCCTCGGAGCTGAGCCCAGGCAGCGGCCCCGTCATGTGCACGCTGCCGCCGCGGCTGTGGGCGCCAAGCGCGGAGTCGAACGCAGCCGCCGCGGCGGAGTTTGGCGTGACCACCGAGCTGCCGAAACCCTGGCCGCTGCCGCCGCCGGCACCATCCGCAGGCTGCTGCCTGATCGACAGGGCAAGTGCCGCCTGCAGCCGCTCGTTGAAGGAGTCGTCGCTGGCGTCCGGTGCAAGATTCACGGCGCCGTCTGCTGCCTGCACAGTTGGGGCATGTCACGAGTCAGCAATTGTAGCATTAGGTTGCGGTGCCAAGAAAATTCGTGAACGTGCCAGTCGTTGGGTGCTGCAAGCTTCCTATGCGTCCTGTGGGCCGGCAGCGTCTGCAAACCTCTGCAGGCAGCGGCTGGCAGGGTTGCAGACCTGTCCAGCGACAGGCTGCGGCGCAGCGGACATCAGCGGTGGCTCCACCGGGCTGCGTGCGGGTGGCGCGGCGGCCGCCGGGGGCGACGCCAGGCTGGCGGCGCCGCCGGACGGCGCAGCGACGACCGCGACCGGCACTGCTTCGTCGCCCAGCAGCGAGATCAGCCGCGACAGCAGCTCGTTGTATGATGCGCCGCCGATCACTTTCACCGCCTCCTCATCCTGTATGGGGTTTAGGTTGTCAGGCCAAATAGCGTGCGTTGCATTCATCTGAAGCAAGAATCCGCAGGGGTACACATGCTTGAGAGCTGGAACGTGGCATACGTCGCTGATCTTCAAGAAAACAAAAGTGAAACTTATATAATAGGCGTGACTAAGCATACCTCGATGCAGGAGCCATGCTGGTGCCCCCATGCCAGACACTTGGACGACATTGGACAGTGTCCAGTGCCTGTAGCGGCTAGAAGCTCGAGGCGCTGTGAATGTTCAGCTGGCAGGGGGCGAGTACAGCACCTGGGGGTCAACGAGCCAGCCGTGCAGCAGAGGCACTTGCAGCAGGTCGAAGATGGCGATCTCGTCTGTGAACTCGTATGCGCGGCAGTCATGGAAACGCGGGTTCAGGTCGATGCCTGCATTGCAGCAGCACCCATCAGTCCGAGGTCGCGTCCGAAGCTGTAAACCTGATTCTCTGCATGTTCGAGGGACGCTGACTTGAGTTCATGTAATTCAGCATGCCGCAGCACCAGAGCTACTGACCACATGACAGTTGATTCCGCCTGCAGTATTTTCCCTTCCCCAGACAAGGACATCTACAGCCAAGCCCGTCCTCCTCGTCCAAAATAGCAGGTATCATTGGGGAGCACCTGTGGTGAGCTTGGGCAGGCGCGCGACGGCGTCCGCCAGGTTCTGCTCAAGGTTGGCGGCATACTCCGGGCTGACCGTCTCGGCCAGCTTGGCCGAGTTATTGCTGTCCAGCAGCCATCCCGCTACAATGGACACCAGGCGCTCCTGTAACGTGTAAAGGCTTGATGACAGAGACTCGGATTTGCGCTCCATATGGCATAGGACTACCAATTGCAGGGACTTCAGCCAAGCCGGCGATAACACATGCAGCGCCATCGAATGCAAGCGCAAGCCTGACCTCCGAAATTCGAATGACAGCATCGATCAGGAAGTCTGACCTCCGACACGTCGGGAGCGCCCAAGGGCAGGGAGATGGCGCCGCGCAGCAGCAGCACATTTGCAATGGCCAGCAGCGGGCAGGGGCCGTTTGCTGCCTGCAGCACAATGGGCACCCGGCGGTTCTCCGACAGATGCAGCACTTTGAGTTTGTAACTCGACGGCGCCGGCGCTGGCGCTGCTGCGGCGGACATGGCGCTGGTGCGGACTCAGGTATCCCAAAACGCTCTGCCTAGTGAGAAGCCGTAAGGTGAACTGCCAGTCGCGAAAGACAGTGTAACAGATGTTGTTACTCGTATCAAGCGGCAACGTTATTTAGCCTGCTTCTAGCAGCTGCGAGCAACGAGATCGGTGTCGGAAAACTGGAGATCTCGCTTTCAAAAGCACTTCAGTCGGAAGCCATGCAAACACACTCTCTCAAAACCGTTCGCGAATATGTGTCCGTGTGCCGTCGCAAGACGTGAGTGCGATCCTCGTAAGGCCTCTCTGAACAATTTATTGCAAGGGTCGACAAGGTTTTCAATGCAGTGTTGGTTACGTATGTCTTCAGGGTTTGCAGTCGCCACCAAAGCAGGCTTGGCCTCGCTCTGGCTGCCCTCTTTGGACCGGCTGTGCGTGACGGTCGCGTGGCCAGCAGGGTTGCCCAGCATGGCAGAGGCAGCAGGCGCAGACGCTGCGGCCACCGATGCCCCCAGGTGGGCTGGAGCTCCACGCCAACGTTTGCTTCACAGCGACTGCACACTGCAGCACCAGGGCACCTGGGCTAGCCCTTTTGGCAATCAGTCACGTTCAATGTGCAGGCGGCGTACCTTCCGCAAGTTCACCTACCGCGGCGTGGACTTGGAGCAGCTACTGGACCTTGGCACAGAGGAGCTCATTCAGCTGATGCCCGCTCGCGCCCGGAGGCGCATCGGTCGCGGCCTGAAGCGCAAGCCGCTGGCGCTCATCAAGAAGCTGCGCGAGGCAAAGAAGAACGCACAGCCCGGTGAGCGTTCGACAAAGCCGCCAAGTCCCGACTTCTGTAGGATTGCGATACCTTGTGGGCGTCTGGCGGGCTCTGCGGCTGCGCAAACGGAGGTCGCAGCGGATGGGAAGCCGCAGGGAGCGCGGCAGAGCTGTTGCTCGTGCGTTCAGCACCGGAGCGCTGCGGAAGGGCGCTGCGGCGGGCAGGGTTTACTGCGGCCAGCTTGGTGCCCATGCAATGACGGGCGATGGCAAGCTGCAGCGGCAGTGCAACATAGCACACTGCAGACGGTCTTCATGCACGAGTCAGTCTTGCTGCCTGCTCGGCATCCGCGGTCCAGGCTGTTCTCATCGCCGATGTGTTTGCGACAACCAGCACAGCTGACATGGGCAAGTGAGCGTGCAACTCAATCTGCCAGGCAGCACAAGTCTCTGACTCTTGTGTCTTGAGCAACGTGACGACGGTCTTGCCACCCTCTGAAACTCACACAGCGACAGCGATGAAGATGCAGAGCTGCAAACAGCAGTGCGGTGGTCACCACCCATCACTCAGTGGGGCTGTTCTGCCTTTCACACCCTGCGGGCAGCTAGCAGGCGGAGCTGTGTTCGGTGCGACTGCACAGCAATTAACGGCATGCAGCGCCATCCGCAGCGGCAACGCAAGGAAGTTCACCGCATTGCTGCTGTGGCTTTGCGCACGCTGTTGAGATCTGGTCTCTCGTGCACCCAGGCGAGAAGCCGGAGCCAGTGCGCACTCACCTGCGCAACATGCTCATCATGCCTGAGATGATCGGATCGGTCGTCGGCGTGTACAACGGCAAGACCTTCAACCAGGTATGTGGGTTGCTGGACTGCATCGAGCACGAGGAGTGTCTTGAACAGCGGACAGGTTTGCCAGCACAGGTGGCGATGCCGCAATTGTTGGACAGCTTCTTTGCATCACCGATGCACTTGACGCCTAGCGGCTCTGGCTACACTCATGGCCAACCGCTCGCACGTGATGCGAGACGGTTTGAGAGTCTGGATTTAGTGACACAGTCAACTTTGCTGCAGGTCGAGATCAAGCCGGACATGATCGGTGGCTACCTGGCGGAGTACTCGATCTCCTACAAGCCGGTCAAGCACGGCAAGCCCGGCATCGGTGCTACCCACTCTTCCCGCTTCATCCCGCTCAAGTAGAGCTTGTTTGGACTCCGTTGGCGGAGCTCGGGCGCAAGGTGGCTGGCAGGGTGGCGTGCAGGGTCGGCCCGGAGGCTGGCTGCTGCAGCTTGCGTCCGCTGTGTGGCATGGCTTGGCGCGCAACACCGGGTTGCTAGTCTGCGCATGCCTCAAACTCGGGCGTGTTCCCTGGAGGTTGATCGGTCCGAAAGCTTTGTAATCAAGGGCCCGCTCGAACACCACGCTGCTCGGTCTACGGTCCAGGCCTGCACAGTCAGCGCCGATTGTTGGGCTTCGCGTGACGCCCGTGCTGATGACGGCATCATCTCGGATGCGGTGATCAGTATCGTTTTGTACCGGTTCCACGGCGAAGCGCATTCTGCAGCTGCTGCGGCATCACTTCAGCCCTGATCTGTAGGAGCTCGTCCCGGCAGCCAGCTATCCATGAATAGAGGAGAGTGAGCTGTTTTGCAACGGTGAAGCATACTTCACTGATATAGAGTACTTGCCTGTCTGCGAGCTCCATGCGGACGCCCGAATCCGCGGGCGCAGCAATTGCCGCAGCATGCCTGCTTGCCGGCGCTCGCAAGCTGCACAGGTATCGGGCTGGCTTCTGTGCCTGCTCTCCGTATTTGTCGTGCAGGCCATCACACACTCACCCGAACTGGTGCAGATGCAACCCGCATGGTAGCTCTGAACAGGGAACTCTGCGCACACACCTCAACACGCATGCAGCACTCTGACCTGCAAACCAAGCCATGCACATGCACATATACATGCTTATGCATGCAGGTGGCGCCAGCACACCCTCGGCGAGCAAAGCCAGGACGACCCGGCCTGTGACGCGTGCACGGCCGCCGCGAGCTCCGGTCCCAGCGGCTTGCAGGGCCGGCACACTCCGGAGGAACTGCTGACATGGCCGGAGCGTGTGTGGGGGGAGTGCACCAGCGATGCCGACAGCGATGGCGATTCTGAGGACGAACGGATCGTCTTGCCGTTTGACATCTTCGCCGCGTGCAGGTGGCTCGACGTTTCGCCAGATGACGCGCCGGTAAGCAGTTGGCCTCTGGGTCCCCTCCGGCGGCTCACTTGCCTGGGCGCTGTCATGCGGGCATCTTCAGTCTATGCCTTGGCTCCTATGACCTGCCAGGCATGCGCCTCCTCCGAGCGTGCACCAGTCACTCTCTGTCGACAATCGTCCGTTGGCTCTGCCTGGCTTTCGGCCATGCATGGCGCAGCGCAGCGATGAGCGCCGGAGGACACTCATGCTTACAAAACCCTACTCCGCTGCAGGACTTCGGCGACATGTTTGAGGCGCTGCGCGCAGTGGCCGCCTTCTACTTCAGGGCGGATAAGCAGGGCATCTGCGAGACTCTGGAGCACTATGGCGTCGCTGAGATGCTGTGAGCTGCCGCCGCCTTGGCCGCAGCGGCGTGCTTGCAATACTTCACGCTGGTCAAACGGACCATTGCAAAGACGCTGTGTGACGAACCACGTCCCTCACACCTGCTTGACGAGTGAGTGCACAAGCACATGCTTGCACTTCTTGCCTGCAAAGTTGTGACGGATGCTGAAGACTCGGTGTGCCTGCGCCACCAGGTATGATATTGCGTGTGTGGAGTCGAGGCTGCTGTCGGCGGTGCACCAGCCGCAGGACTGCGGCCCTGGTGGTGAAAATTTTGCAGCACAAACTCGTGCACCTGCTTCTGCAGGCCGCCTCCCACTTAACACTTTTTGCCTGCCCGTGAGCATGTGCCCTTGCGCTGAGGGAGGAAGGCCAACGCCTGGCAGCTGATGGCCGACCCGTGATGGCGTGTCCCTTCCTGGCCTTCTGCAGTTTCGCCTGTTGTGGATGCTGAGGACGCCAAACACCACCTGACGCCGACGCAACGGGTGGGCGCTCTTTTCGAAAGTCAGTTGTAACACCCTCGACTAGTCAGGCATCCACACAGCGGCTTCATCGACCTGGGGTTGCTTGCTTGGTGCCTAGCGCAAAGTGTAGCGGCGGCTGACAAAGGCCTCGAGTACACTGCGAGCGCTGCCAGGCTCGACTTGGTGACAGCAATGACTGTGGCCGTGCACCTGCCGCCCTGCCTTCACGACGCCAACACCTACTGCTGCATGTGGCGGCAGGCGGCGGCAGCATCGGTTCTGCCTGGACTCACTCTTGTGGGGCCTGAGCCGCTCACCGTTACACTTTATCACCCACCACTGACCAGCCGTCCTGCATCCCGCTGCCTGCAGGAAGAGATGATGATCCTCATGGGCAACCTCATGCGTCAGCTGGAGTGCCTGCTGCACGAGTATCTCAGCTTCAACTGGCACTGTGCCGACGCTGTTCTGCGCTCCAACCAGGGCGTCCTCCAGTGAGCATTCTCTGCACCGCACTTTCATCCTGGGCCACCTCCGCATGCAAGGCTGAAAGGCAGCGCCGAGACATCTGATGCACCAATTCAGCGACGTGGGCATTCGGGCCAGGTGGCTGCTCACGCTTCCGCATTTGAAACCTCCACAGCCGCCGCCGCTGACATTGTCATCTTCCACTCCGCAGCGGCGATGTGTCGCCGGCGGAATTTGGGCCGGTGCCACAGCGGCAAGGCAGCGACGCCAGCTCGAGCGGGACCGCCTCGCCGCTGGCGCCAGATTCGCCGCAGTCGGATGGCGGCGGCGGCGGCGGCCGCCGGCTGCTGCGCGGCGGCAGCCGCCTCGGCAGCGCTGCTGCCGATGCCGCAGCGGTGGTGTCGCCGTTTGACAATGGTGCTGCGAATGGCGAGTTGGACCGCGCCGGCAGCACCGCCAGCAGTGGGACTCCAGGTGCAGTGCACCTAGTTTATCTGCTGCGACCTTCAGAGGGATGTGCATATGTGGGATATGAGGTTGCCAGGGCCGGGCTGCGTAAGGGGCACTCGTAGCAGAGCAGTGGTGGGATAGGTCCTGGCCGCGCAGCCATGCAGACTACTACTGAGGCTGCGCCGAGACGATGCGAGTTTCAAGGAAGTTCGTCTGTGATGCATGAATTTTGGCCTGCACAGCAAGACAGTAGCCCCGATCCTGCTCACTCATGACTAGCATCATCGGGATTTGATTGTCTGCGACCACGAGCTGCTTTGATGCCTGCAAAACCCCTTGGACAGCTGCTCTGCCGCAGGCACGCCATTGGGGCAGGACGAGAATACCGGCCTGGGCGCTCGCCGCCGCAGCGGTCGCATGTTCGAAGATGGCCTGCGGCGAAGCAGCGCATCCAGCGCGGACAGCCTGCCAAGTGTGCGCAGCGCCAGCCTGCACCGGGAGGGCAGCGGCGCCGCTTTGCTCAGGTGCGCGCGCCCCTTAAGGAAGTTGTTGGTAACACCACGCAGCGGCAGCCTGCACCGGGAAGGGCAGCGCTGCGGCCGGCTTGTTCACTCGCCGCCTGGTCAAGTGGGAGCTCTGAGAGTCAATCGAACCTGCACGGCGAGCCAACCCGCAACCCGAACCCGCCTCAGCGCTTGGAGCCTCCCCTGACGGTGGTCATGTCATCATCCCACCCTGCAGCGCGCGTTCCGGCGGCCGGGCGCAGCTGGCGGCGCTGCGCAGCCGCGACGCCAGCCGCAAGGACCGCACCCACCAGCGGGCTGTCAAGAACTGGCAGCGGGCGCAGGCTGCGGTGTCGCGCAAGCTGACCGCCGAGATGCTGGGCACCCAGCGCAGGCAAGGACGTTTACTGCGCGTTCGGTGTGCGGATTTGGCCAGCAACTATGATGTATATGCTGGCTTGTGCCGGTTCACATGCCGCTCAAACCACGCTGTGGTTGACTCGAAGCTGTCTCAATCGGTCGCCTGGGTGCCCGTCAGGTGCTATTACGCATCATGCTGTGTCGTGCTGGCAGGGTCGTGCTGGCGGGGTTTCTGCCTGATCTGACAATGGACGACTGTCGCTGAGCCCGCACCATCCCTGGACGGATCGCCAAAGCCCTCGACACATCAGGATGCCCGCGCTGCTGCACATGCTGCGCACCACCTGGCAGATCCTGCATGCTGGTTCTAATGCCCTGAACTTTACATCCTGGGCGTGCCGCGTGCACAGGCTGCGCACCACCTACGAGATCTTCGCGGATCTGAAGAAGAGCTGCGAGGCGCAGCGGCAAAGCGGCAAGGGGCCGGAGGCCAAGCGGCGGCCGGTGTGCCTTCTGCTGGGCGGCGGCATGGCGGCCGGCAAGTCCACCGTGCGCGAGATCATCGGCAAGGACGTCTTCTGGAGCAACGTGCGCCCCTGCAGCCATGTCAGGGCTTGGGGATTACCGCTCCTGTTCCGTTTGAAGCGGGGCTGGCGTGCGGGGCCATCGGCCGTGGCGTCCCCCGGAGGGGCGTGCGTGTTCCCGCTGCGGCCGCCGCCGGTCAGCCGCTGCAGACGTCTGACTCTGCGCACTCGGACGCCAGAAGCACGGCATGGATTGAAGTTCCTGAACCCTCACCCTGGCCTGGGGCTGACGCACGCGGGACGGCACCAAGGTGCGTCGCCAGGGCTTTCCATCATCATCTGTGTTCGAAAACGTGGTGCGATTGTCCACCTCCAGGTGGCCAAGGAGGCAGTGGTGGTTGAGGCGGATGCGATCAAGAACCGCGACATCGTTTACAAGCAGCTGTCGCACTCTCTGCCCTCCTCCGCCAACATCGCCGCCGAGGTGGGCTGTGCACGGGACGCGTGGCACAGCCTGTCTGAATGCCACCAGCTGGCGCGGCAGAGGCACTGAGACCGGAACTCTCGCATGGCAGCAAGGCAATTGCCCCAAGTCCACATTTGGTTTCTGTCTATCAGAGAGAACTTTGCAGTTGCGCGTGTACATCTCGAGCTCTGCATCGAAGCTCCACAGCAGCTGCTCCCGAGCCCTCGTCGCCAACTGTTGCTTGGTGTGCGCAGGTGCACGAGTTCTCGACAGCTGCGGCCGAGTCCATGTTCGTGACGGCCATCAATCGGCAGCAGGACGTCATCTTCGACGGGCGAGCCTGCTGACCTGCTCCTGCGCACACTCTGTGAAGCGGCGCATCAGCTGCCGCTGCCGCTGCCCATCTTTCCGACGCTGCAGCCGCTGCTGCTGCCCATATTTCCGACGCTGCAGCCGCCGCCACTGCCGCTTCCGCAAGCTGTTGCCCCTGTCTGCCGCCCTGCCTGCCGACGAGCGCCTGTGTCCGCGCGCAGGACGATGATGTGGGCGCCCTTCGTTAGGCAGTGCATCGAGATGGTCCGCGACCACGGGCACAACTACATGCGCGGGCCGGGGTTCAGCAGGCGGCCCGATGGCACAGTGTCCGAAAAGTGAGCCTTCTGAAATGCATGCAATCGAAAACAGTGAGTCTTCTCGTGCCAGGATCGGGCCACGCGCTGCCTCCGTGCTGCGACCTCCACCGCAGCAGGTGCCCCCCAACGGCCGGGGCGCACACATCGTCAGTCACATCATCCGAGCCCGTCGCTGCCTGGCAGATGCTGGCCTGGTCACAGCCCCTTTTGAGTGGCCGCCGAGCGACGGAGGGTGTCGTGATGTTCCAGACCTGCCCTGTCCTGCACGTGCCATGAGGCGCCAGGTTCACTGCATCGTGACATTTCCGACCCCGGACGGCAGGTACTGGCAGGTTGACGAGGAGTCGCCGGTGGAGCCCGGCAGCAAGGTGCCCTACCGCATCGAGATCGTGGGCGTGACCTGCGATCCGGGCCTCGCCGTCGCAAGGGGCATCTGGCGGCAGGTGCGGTCGAGGACGAGCACCCAGAGGTGCCGGCGGCGCGTGTTTAGGGTTCAGGGCCGGCGCCTCGCAGGGGCCGAACCTCCCTGCCATGTGAGCGGCGGGCTCGGGCTGCAAACCCTTCGTCGTCGCAGCTACCGAGCAGGCTACCTTTGAACACGTGCATTTGCTGACAGCGACTCGAGCGACGTGAGCAAGATGTGGCAGAAGAGGTCATGTGCGCTCAGGGCCTGGGGATGGCGTGACAGTGCACAGTCACAGTCTGTGCCGCCTGTCCGCCACATCTTGGCGAAACGACCTGCCAGTCCCGTGTCACTGCGGCGAACCTGGTCGCCCTCCCTGCTGGAGCTGCACGTAACAACTGATGTGGGTACATCGATCTGGCGGGAAGCGGCGAGGCGTGCAGGGCGAGCCGCAGCCGCGCTCGCACCGCCTAATCACCTGGTTCTGATGCAAATGTTTGGAGCCTTTGTTGAGCTTTCAGGTCGACGGAGGCGGGCCTGCTGTCGCAGGTGCGGACGCAGCGGGGCGTGCCGATCGAGTCGCAGCTGCGCTCGCACCGCCTGTTCAGCTGCCACTTCGAGGAACTGGCGCGCCTGGCAGACAGTGCCACCCTGTACCACACAGGTGCAGCTGCCCTGCCAGCGCGGCTCCCCTGGGCTTTGGGCAAAGGAACGTTGCGTTGGCCCCGTCTAGGCATGTGAAAACAGCGCCGGTGCGAGCCAAAAATGTGCAGTTGGAGCTGCTGCACAAATTCCAGGCACACGCGCTCGCACTGGCACTTGGGGACTGGCTGTGCAATGCGCCTTGGCGGCTAGGAGCACCAGCGCTGTGGCGCCCTGCCAACAGCCAGCCTCAATTGAGAATGCTGCACGTGCTGCAGGCTCCGACCTGACCACGTTCAGCAAGACGGGGGAGCGACCAGACCCCAAGATCATTGCGCACCGCTCGGCGGCGACGCGCGGCGAGATGCTGGTGCGGCTTTCCGCAGGCTTCAGGAACCTATGCAGCGGAATGCATGCAGCTTCCTCCCAGCGCTCCTCACTGTCGCACAGCGCCATGACGTTTGTTATTGCTTTGCGGTGGGGTCCATCCTGTTCAGTGCTGGTCGATGGTCCATGGCTCGTATCTCAAACGCACAAAGGCGCCTGGCCACGCCATGTGTTGACACGTCGAACCGAAAATGTTATGTGGTTCCTCACAATCAGTGCACTACAAACCTGCAGGTCAATCCGTCTTCGTGGGCACGCTTCTGCCACAAGGCACACATCAATACCAAGGCGCCCTCCCGCAGGGAGCTGTATGAGGAGGCGGGCCCCACAGAGGAAGCGTGCGCTTTTCACTTCTTGTCTGCCGACACAACTGCTCTTGCCCTTGCTGTGTGCTCCGCTGCCATCCCTTTCGTCGCCGCAGCCGCCTCCTGCTCTGCTCTGCTCTGCTCTGCTCTGCTCTGCTCTGCTCTGCTCTGCTCTGCTCTACCGCCTCTACCACAAAGAGCAATGGCCCTCAGCCCAGCTGCGGCCCACCAACAAGCGTTGCAAGCTGAGATGTGACAATCGACTCACTCAACCCTGCCGGGCTCCGCGCTGTGCAGCGTGTGCCGCTCGGATACGCGGCAGCTGGAGCCGCTGCAGCACGCCTTCCGCCGTGCGGAGACCTTCCGGGCGGACCGTGGGCAGCACGCCGCCGATGCGCTGATGATCCCGGAGTAACACCTTGGAGTGAAGGCTCGAGGCAGCTGGAAGAGACGAGGAAGGAGTGGGAGCCAAACCCTTCTTAGACCCGTCGGCAGTGCCGCGGCGAAGGGTGGGTCTGGATCCAAATGTGCGTGGAGAAGATGGAGGCAAGCACCCGGCACGGCAGCTGCTGGATCAGCGCGTGGGCATGAATTGGTCTGGCGGGCCATAAAATTGACGCAGCGTATCTACTGCCAGCAGACTGGACACAGGACAACGGTCCCACTTCCGGGATCTGCCCCTTGTGCTGCCTTGTGCCTGACCTTCCACTAACCCTTCTCCACGCAAACACGTTGACTGTAATACGTGACCACACGAGCGGCAGACGAGGTACACGGTTATGTCATGCGCGCAGCCGCCAAAACCCTGAATCAGATCAGAAATATCCCTCGTAATCTGCCAAGCTTGCCCAGCCTCACCATTGCCGGCCGGACTCGCAGCGTCGCAGGGGCACTGCTTCTCGAACAGCCCGCCTGCGCTGCTCAGCAAACCGGTTCCGTTTGCGCTTTTGCTGCCGGCGCCGCTGCGCAACCTGTTGGCCAGCACCGGCGGGGGAGGGACAGTTGGACCGTTTTGAACTTTTAGGTGCTCGCGCCGGCCGGCTCCCCGCAGCGATGTGCTGCGTCAGCGACGCGCAGCTGGTGAAGCAGCCGGCAATTTGGACGCCTCAGTCGGCCTCTCCCAAGCCCGTCGGCGTCGCTGATGTGTCGCGGGTGTGTTATTGTGTATTGCGGATTGCTGACCCACCCTTCCACCGCATGCGTATCCAACTTCGCACTCCTGCGGACGGCGCGTCTGCCCTGACATAATAACCCTCGGACGCCCCCGCTGTGCCTGCCAGCCTGGGGACGAGCCTGCAGCTGTTCCATTTTGCCCGACGCAGCTCACTTGCGGGAAGAATCCACCTGCACTCCACCTGTGCGTGCCCCGCTGATGGTTCGTGCAACGAGCGGGCCCTGCAATGCTGTTTGCCGTCGGGCGGAGAGCTGACCAGCGTAACCGGGCCCCGTGCTTCCAGGTGCACCACGCAATCGAGCGGTGCTTGACCAATTATTTGACGCTTGAGGAGACGACAGCGGCGCTGCTGAGTCTCGGCGTCGTCAAGGCGTTCACCCGGTTGGGTGAGACGTGCCTTCTGGCCCACACTGTTATGTAGTGTGATGCAAATGAGCGGCTCCTGCACGACCCAGCTCACAACCACCGGGAAGCTGGCCCCGCGGCCGATCGGTGCAGTTGCAGTTGCTGTACGACCTTCAGCACTGCTGATACGCCTCGTATATGCGCCGGCCGAGCCCGCCGCGGCGCTCGCTGTTTCAAGCCGCATGCACGTGCTCGCTTACTCATTCTTCTGCCTCACTAATCATGACGCCACCGAAAGCGAAGCTTGCATACTATGCTATCCTGGAGAAATGTCAGCCACAGACCACCCCCTACTGGGCGCCAGCCTTTAGGTCGGTGGCCGAGCCCACTGCAACTGCTGCCTGGCCCGGGGCCGACCAATCTTGCGTTGCGCTGCGCAGTGTGGAGGCAGCTGGAGGCACAGAACCCCTCCTTCTTCCAGACGTACTATGCCGCTGTCGCCTCCAGGGTGAGACATCATGCGCAATTGGTGTTTGTACGCATTCGTATCCGTGGCATGCGCTCGCGGCCCCTGCAAGCCCCGCCAGCCAGGCCCTGGGTCCTAGCTGCCAGCCCCTGGCACAACCTGTCTCGCAACTGAGCTGTCCACCTCCTCTGGTGGCAACTTACTCTCGCCATCCCTGCTGCTGCACAGAGGCGGCTCAAACCGCTAGTGGAGTCTGCTGCGCGGGCAGCCTGACTGCGCAATGATCAGCGGGCCTTGAACAGTGAGGATCATTCCGGAGGTAGCCAGACAGTGGATGCAGCCGCTTTGGAGGCAGCAGCGGCTGCGTGGTGGCGGCGTAGGGGCACGCATCGCAGCCAGGGCACCACTGCAGATTGGCGGTAGCTGCGGCGGCGGTAGCGGGCGAACGGCCAACTGAGGCAGGCAAGGCGGCACCAGGAGCCGCTGTACATTAGGAAGGAGGAAGCAAGGGCGTCAGCATTGTCGAAGGACGGCAACTCAGCAGTGTGGCGGAGGCACACACCAATAGATTCTGCCGCGGGCGCGCTCAGTGCGCCAAGGCGAGGCAAAGGCAGCGACTGCTGTGTGGTTTACAAGGTTGGCGGTGGCAGCGGCCGGGCGGCTCGAGTCTGGGGGAGCGCCCGGCGGGTGGCGACTACCGGTCCGGCAATAGGCCAAGGTTTTACCAGAGCCAAATGGACGGATGCCCGGTATCCGGGCTGGCGCCTTCGCCTCCAGTACCACGCAAAACCCTAGATGGCGCAGCCTGCTGGAACAGGCTGCGTGCGCGCGCGCGCGGCTGATGGGTGTGACTTGCGACACTGTGCGATGCTGGCTTGTCAGGGGGCGTGGTTTTGGGTTGCCCGGGGGCGCGCGGCCGGTTGCCGGTCGCGCGGATTGTGACTAGCCCCTGCGGGCGTGTGCGGGCGTCTATGTTCGCCCGCTTTCAGATGATTTTTGGGGCCGATAACTTGGACACGATGCAGCTGGTTTTTCTTTGAACTTGGGGAAAAGGTCCCCTTCTTGGTCTCGCGTAGAGGAGCGTATCGAATTTGGGACAATTGGTCAGGGGCGGCAGATTTGCGTGGCGGACTGGCATATAGAGTGAGAGAGGTTGTGCGCTTCATCCATTTGCTTGTGTACACTAGGTCAGGGCAGAGGTTGTGTGGGAAGGACGTAGGCGTCAGGCGTTCAGGAACTTGCAAGCTTGCAGTCGACATCACACGCCGTCACATCACCCACCTGCTGTGACCAGACATGCACAGCCCCAAACTCGCCACGCAACTTCCGCTTGACACATTATACAGGGAGATATTTCTTTCGGTCGCATCCCCTCTCTCTCCACACCGCGATTGGACGCTCCGCCTCTTCCTCCACTTCCAGCTCCGTCCCTACTGGAAGCGGCAGCCTTGTCGCCCGGCGACTTCCACAAGTACACTTCTCACAGCAGAGCCGCCCTGACGCCATGCGCCCCCCTCAAGGTTGTGCACGCTTCCCCACCAACCGGTTCTCATGCCACCAGGCTGCGTGCAGGAGTTTCCCTCCTCCGCCGCCATGCGCTGCAACAGCAACTCCCGCACGATCGCAGCCGCCGACGCGTCCAGACCCCACGCCCCTGCCGCCGGCCGCCAGTCCAGCCTGCCCGCCGGCACCACTGCGGCGCGGTCTGGGCACACGCCGCCGCCATCGCGCGCATGGCCCCCACCTCACGGCCGCTGCTGCACGCCGATGCTGAGCTGCAGGTCTGGCGCTCCAGCATTGAGCGCCTTGCTGCGCTTAGTGGTGGGGTCCAGAGGCTTGGCGAACAGCGGCAGCGCGCAGGGCCCGGCATTGACTGTCGGCGGCGCTGTCGCCGGGCCTGCGCCGCCGCAGGATGCCGCTTCACCTTGTGTCCCGGGGGCAGGGGACGGCAGCACCACACAACTGCACCGCACACAGAGCAGCGGCGCAGAAATCGCAGTGACGCATCGTGGGGGATAGGCAGCTGTCAGCGGTGCCACCAGCGATTTGCGGCCCGGGAATTGGGCGGAAAACGACGCACCGTCGGCGCCGGATACGCCGGCGTCGGAGCGGGCGACCAGCACGTGCGCTGGCAGGAAAGACCAGGCCAGCAGGCTGAACTTCTTCTCCCTGCTCTTCCAATGCTTGATCTCCACCACCAAATTGGCGTCTGCGCGGCGAAAGGTTCAGGATCTAGGGCAGGTTTCGAAGCTTGACAGATTGCCGTGCTCTACATGTGCTCCTTATATTGCTATTAGTGCTAGATCTCCACCACCAGTTTGGAGTCTGTGCCACGGATGACAGGGGAGGGCTCAGGGCTTTGGAGCTAAGATGCAAAGGCCTGATGCCCGCTATGCCCAGCGCGCATAATAATCAGTGCGATGGTGTCTTCACTCGTACCACCTGCAGCTGCGGAGTGGCACCCAGCTTAAGCGGCCCTGGCGTTGGCAGTGACCGCAGACCCCGCCGGCAGCTTGTCCCCTGCAGGTGAGTGTCCTGCAGATTCCAGCTTGCTGAGATAGCCGACAGTTGGCGCACCCGAGGGTATCGCGGCGACGGGCGTCTTCAGCTGCAGCTCGTGGTCCAGGCTGATGATGTGGGACGACCGGTCGAAGGAGCCCGGCGGCGTGTCCGCCTGCACGGCGACAGCCGGCGCTGCTGCTGAGTATGACGAGCATGTTCCACCAACACAGCCACGAGCAGCGTGACGATCAGCTCGTCGATAGTTTGGCGTCAACGGCCCCATGTCGCTGGTG
Source organism: Deuterostichococcus epilithicus (assembly GCA_033439295.1). Lineage (NCBI taxonomy): Eukaryota > Viridiplantae > Chlorophyta > Trebouxiophyceae > Prasiolales > Stichococcaceae > Deuterostichococcus > Deuterostichococcus epilithicus. Next base: position 215,303 of record JAVTLE010000014.1, on the reverse strand, counting down.
CCGTCAATGAGGACTGTTATCGCGGAAGCGTCAGCAAAGTGAGCGGGTGGCCGATGTGCTGACAACTAGGGTCGCTCCTATGATGCACAGACGCTGCCGTCTCCGCCAGGCCGGGCAGCCAAGGACCTTGAGAATCAGATCTTAATTCGCATGGCGCGGCCACACGAGCCTCGGCAGACGCACCGGCCGCTCCAGCTCCGAGCCGTCGGCGGCGAGCAGGCTGAGCGTGCAAAAGGGCCGGTCCAGCGCCTTCTTGTAGACCACATGGGCCCGCTCCAGCCGCACGCTCAGCGTCGCGCCGTCTGTGCCAGCAACACGGGGGGCAAAACGTGAGGCGAAACCGCGTTACGACTCGACACAGGGAGTCGAGGGGCAGGGTTTTCTGTTCATGCAGGTTCTGACTTCCGCAACTTCGAAGAGGACGATGGAAAATGCACAGCACGTGTTGATTGTCCTTCTAGTAGGGCGCCGATCTCGCAGGGTTTGCAGGGTACCGGAGCGAGGCGACGCACCGCCGGTGATGGCGATGGCGGTGGCGCCGCCACCGCCTGCCGCCGAGGTGGGCGTGCCAGCGGCGCTTCCGGCGGCWGCACGGGCGWCGCCGCGCTSCCGACGMTSCCGCCGGCGKCGGCGGCAATGGCCGMGCGGTCGGGCGAGGGCCGGCCGCCGGTCGACAGCCGCCGCATGAGGCCCGCCGGCGACAGCCGGCTGTGCCGCGGCGAGCGGCCTGGCGTCGGCGCCGCCGGCGACGATTGCGTGGGCGTCCTCGCGGGGCTGGGGCCCTGCGGCAGCAGGAGCCGGTGGTCTTGAGGGTTTGGATCCTGTGGGCTGGAGGGTTTCGTGGTTCCAGAGAGGGTGAGCAGGCCGGAGCATGGTGGGCACGCCAGCTGAGACTGCTCGGCGCAGCTCTAGGCGGGATGCCTGGGCCCCACGTTCGGAAGTTAGGGTTTGCTCAATGCCTCCGCCCCAGCCCGGTATTCTCGGAGGCTTCATGGACCTGAAACCCCGCAGCCAGGGCCCGTGCAGGCAGACAAGCGTGCCGGGTCCTGCCAGGGCACAGCCGGATCCGCTGCGCCGACAACAAGGAAAACTCATTCCAGAAGCGGCGGAAGCGGCGGAGCCGCACCGGCGAGGAGCCGCGCGGCACGGCGATGGGCGACAGACCGCCGCGCGCTGGTGAAGCGGCGGCCTGCGGCGCACCGCCGCCCTCCCGCTGCGCCAGCAGCGCGTCGGCCGCCGGCTGCAGGTTCCAGTCGTTCGCCTCCAGTGCCGCCTGCGCAGCAGGCGGCACGACAGTGTGTCAGACAAGCTGCTGGAGCTGAAGCTTGCGGTGGGTGAGGAGGCGAGGTGGCAACTGGTCCTGTAGCCCCCCGTGCGGCACAAGGGCCGCCGGCCAACCAAGGCCACGACCGACCAAACATCAGCGGCTGCCGCACAGAGCCACACCTGCTGACCCCCGCCATGCGCTGACGTGGTTGCAAGGCACAGGGGCCGTCGCAGCGCAGCCCCTGCTGAGAATCGCAGCCGGGCCGGCGCCGGCGCGCGATCATTAATAAGAACCAGGCCCGCAGGACAAGCAAGGGACCCAGGGGGTCCCAGGAACGAGCCGACTGGACGACAGAGCCGACTGGGCCGAGTTTAGCCCCACCTTTGCGGGGCCCTCCTCAAAGCCCAGAGACACCAGTTCCGCCAGTTCCTGCTCCTGCATCGCGCGCTGCGCCGCGGCGGCCGCCACGGCAACGGACTGAGCGCCCTCCCCGAAGGAGATGGAGCCCTGCGGCGGCAAGAAGGCGGCAGGGTTGAGGGGTTGGAAAGATCAGGGTTGCGAGCCGCAGCTGAGCCTTGCGGCGAGCGACGGTTCCCTGTGGGGAGGAGGATGGGGGTTCCATGGGGGTCGGGTTTGCCATGCTGCAGGCGCAGTGCGCAGCGCGGAAGTGCGCATGCATGCAGGGCAGGGCTTGCATCCCTGACCCGGCGGCAACACGCACGCGGGACGCGTTGCTGCCTGACTCCGCCACCCGGAGTGCCACACAATGGTGCAGCAGCGGATGGGGCACCTGGCAGAGCTCGCCCCCCGTGCGACGGCGCGCGGGCAGCAGGCATGCGACACTTGCGCAGGCTGAGCGAGAGTATGTGCGGTCCGGCGCAGCAGCAGCACGGCGCGACACCACCCCAATCCTGAAAACCTGAAACCAGTAGTGACTATGTGAAAGTGCACAACCAGTTGCTCCACCTGGTACTGCAGCCTGCCGGGGGAGCGCGGCGCTGCAGAGTAGCCGGTGAACTCCGACAGCTGCTCTGGCGTGAGCGGCGCCGCCGGCACCGGCAGCCCCCTCTTGGCGCTCTTCAGCAGCCACATGAACACCGCAAACTCCTGCGGGGACGCACGGTTCGGGTCCATGGTCTGGGCAGTTGCTGCGGCGCGATCCCTCGCTTGATGGTGCAATAGGAAGGGCATTCGTTGGGCAGGCAGCAGCAGTAACTGCAGTGCACTCCGTTGGCAAGGGTTGAGGGTTGTGGGGTTTGGGAGCCAAAGCTCCGCTGCCAGAGGCGGACTCTGTGCGACGCGTGCTCGGGTGTGGGCACGCCTCAGACGCTGCGGCCTTCCAGAGGGGCGGCACCCGACGATGGAGCGGGAACCAGCGCCTCGTGGCGATGCAAAGCGAGAGAGTGTCAGGATCGGGTTATTACTGATACTCTGTCCACACCTGAGTGTCCAGGCGGCCGTCACGGTCGACGTCGGACAGCGCCCAGGCCTGCGCGAAGCCGTCGGTCAGGCCCGCCTTACCTAAAATCAAAGAGAAGCAAAATTTCAGCAGCCACAAGCACCGTGTAACCATGCGGCCTTAAAACAGTTCCGTAATGGATTAGGCATTGTTTTGCACAGCAGGACAGCTCTGCAGGCAGCCGCCTTCCATACAGTGCCACAGCGTGCCCAAAAAGCCCGACGTTTCAGTTTGATCGCCTCCAGCGGATCACACTAATGCTCCCGAACCTGTTTCCAACACGCCCTGCTGCCACGGCAAGGTTTTTTTTCCAGACTCACCCCACAGGTGCCATGCCTCGTCCTGCCCAGCGCCGCCGCGGTCACCGTAGCCCTATACGGAATAAGAATCGAGACCTCTCAACAGCGGCAGTAGTCCCCCGTCATGTTGCCCAAGTCGATGTCGCCCAGTCGATGTCCCCCAATCTTTGTTGCGAACACGATTTTAGGGGCCACATACTGCCTCAGCCTCGTACAGTGTGCCGACTGCGCCGCGGCGTAGCTCCCCCTTTGAGCGGCCTGCCGTGACGCCCACGCCGATGGGCTTGCACCGCAGGGCTCGGCCCAGCTGTCGAGATGCGCACCTTCATGGTGTAAGCCATGCCGCAGCGCTGGTGGTCCTCCGCCCTGAGCGGCGTGAAGGCGCCCAGGTCCGGCCCCCCTGCAGCGGAAAGAAAGAAGTGCCTCGCATGTCACATGTGCCAGACTTGTCGCCCGCTGGCTTCGCCTCCTCGACAGGGCCTCGGCGGCTGCACGATTCACAGCGCCGCTGGCTTCTACTGGCGGCAATTGGCCACGCATACGCTAGCAGGGCAGAGGGCGACAACAAGCGCACTCCGCCTCGGGTCCGGTACTGCACCCCGAGACTGGGCCCTTGACGGCGGGGCTGTCGCACCCCTCTCCAATGCCGCCACTGCACAGCGGCCATCCAGCCAGGCAATCGCGTGAAGACCCAAAACCCCCACCCTGATGGTCTAGCCCCTTGCAGAGAGTGCAGCGACACCGACCTGGCTGCTCGGAGGGGAAGCCAAACTCGGCGATGGGGCTCGGCGGCCGGTCGGACAGCAGGTCCGGCGTTGCGGCCCCGGAGCTGGGCGCCAGCACGCTGGCGATGTTGAAACTGTCGGAGTGCCCGAAGTCGCGGCTGCCCTGCATGGTTGCACTCGCCAGTCAGAAGCAGCATTTCAAAAAGGCTTGGCTGGCGGTGACGAAGCTGCCGGGCTGCCCAAAGCCGCGGCTGCCCTGTGTCATGAGACTGCAGACTTTGCTCAGCAGGGCCGGTGACGCTGAAGCTGTCGCTGTAGCCCAAGCCAAGCCTGGCTTGCATTGCTGGAGGCGCCAGATCTTTCTGCAGTCGGGACATCTAGAGCGTGCCGGGTGTGAGCCGGGTTTGAGCCAAGTCGGAGACGCTGACAGGGTCCGGCTGTGTGCTGTGCTGTCACACCAGCAGCTCCAGGGACAACTGGTTTTGCTGTGGCATATGTTACAACTCTGTCGAAATAAAAAGCGCTTCTGTCAACATTGACGGCGGCCGCGTCTCTGCTGCCACGGGGCCCCTACGAATGTGAGTGTGTACAGATGCGGGTGACTCGGGCTGGTCTTCACTCTTCCATCACCCTCCATCAAGCGAGGGACTCTTTCCGTCTGTACAGTCAGCAGGGCGGCTCACCTGAGGGACTGCAGGCGCGGGGGCGTGCACCGCCGGCGGAGGGCTCACGCCTGGCTGCACACTGTCGGCGTCGCTGCTGCGGCTGCACCATGCAAGGCGCGTTGAGTCAGTCGCTCCGGAGTGCAGGCAGGCCCAGACATCACCGGCTTCGTCCGCACAGCTTCATGAGCCACGAAGCAGCGTTGCATGCCGGCTGCTGGGTCGCCAGCCGACCAAAGGACGGCAGGCTTTGCAGCTGCAAAACATATACGAGTGGTACCGCCCGAGGCGCCAGCCAAGCAGGTTTCCTGCCCGTGCAACACCAGGTGCTGCAGCCCCGCACAGCGAAAGCCGGGCAACCAGGGCTCGCACCCGAATGTGCTGTCGCCAAAGCCGCCAAAGTCGCCAAAGCCCGCTGGTGCGGTGGCAGCGCCCGGCGGCGGCGGCGGCGCGAAGGCAGCGTCATCAAAGCTGGCCCAGCCCGCAGGCGCCGTCTGGCCGCCGGGCGTAAACCCTGAGGGCGCCAGGAAGCCGCCCGCCGCCACCAGCGCGTTGCTGCTTCCTGCGGCCAGCTCCTCAGGTGGGCTGCCGCCAAAGGTGCTCCAGTCCAGGGGGCCTGTGCCGCCGCCGCCACCATTGCCGCCGCCTGAAGCAGGCGGCGGCTCGATCTGCAGCGGCGCGCCAAAGGGCGGGCGGCCAATGCCGGCGCCGCCGCCAAAGGCAGGGAAGGCGGGAGCGCCGCCAAAGGGAGCCGGCGCCGACGCCGGCGCCAGTGGCGCGCCGAAAGAGTTCCAGTCCTGGGGCGCGGATGCGGCGAACGCCTGCGGCGCCGCGCTCGCATTGCCAAAGTCCTGCAGCCACATCACCATGTCATAAGTGACCGCGCCATGCGTGCAAACGAATGTGCTTGCGATGGAGCCTGCAGCTGCAGGCCAAAAGTTATGGTGCACAGGGGCCTTCGGCTTCGGGAGACGAGCCCCTCAGCCATAAGCGACTCTCAGCTGCCCCGATCCTCGCGTGCACCACAACTACCGCCCGACGGAACAACATGCGCTCTGCCAATGAGTATTTCATCAAGCGCATGTGATGAAACGGGGTTGTTCGAGGCAGCCTACAAAGGACACGAGCTCGAATCGAAGCACGCTGTCAACAACTGTCAAGGTCTCACTGCAGCGCCACCTGGAAGGGGTTGCTGGTGAACGGCTGCGCCGGCTCGCCGTTGGAGGCGGCGCCCGGCAGCAGCGGCGCCAGCTGCTCCTGCGGCGCTGCCGCGGCGTCAGACGCCGTGGCGCGCGCGCCGAGCGGCGCCGCAGCCCCGGACAGCTCTGGCGCCTCTGGCGCCGCAGCGCCGTCGCCTGTGCCGCTGCCAGCAGGGCTTGGTGCGGCGTCCGGGTCGGGCAGCGCCAGAGCGTCTCGGGCCTCGCCGCCGCCCCCGGCGCCGGCGCTCTCGCTGACCACAGCCGCGCCGCCAGCTTCCGTCAACGCCGGCGCATTGCCACCCAGCAGCGCGCCGGCGGCAGGCGGCGACGCAGACGTGGCCGGCGACACCGGCGGCGAGGGCTGCCGCCTCGCGAGGAACTCTGCTGGTAGCAGCGCGCCGAAGAGGTCCTCGGCCGGCGGGGCGGCGGCGGCGGCCCGCGGCCGGCAGCGGGGCCGGCCGCCCACTCGCGCGCGGCTGCTGTGGACCCCGGTGCTGGCGCCTCCTGGGGCGGCTGCTGCTGCGAGGCCGGCTGCGACGCCGGCTGCGCCACCGCAAAGGCGGCAAAGCTGCTGGGCGCCGACACGGCGGCAGGTTGCGCGACGCCTGCCGCCGGGGCGGCAGCGTCCGACGCCGGCGGTTGCAGGTCCTCTTGTGGCAGCACAGCCAGCGCGACGGAGATCGGCACATCGGCACTTGGGCGCCCGCGCGCCGGCGACGGGTGCGTCACATACGGCACCTGCCGCGGCGGCGACGGTTGCAGCTGCTGGAACTGCTCGAACGAGCCGAAACTTGCGAGTGCGCCGCCGCTCGGGGCAGCCTGCGGCTGCGGCGCGCTGTCGAAAGTCTCCCACGTGGCCTCACTGCCAAGGCTGCCGGCAGCCGGCAGCGCCGCCGATTCGGACCGCACGGCAGCGTCCACGAACGCGACGGTCGCTGCGGCACTGGCATCGTCGCTGGCCCGCGCCGCGCTGTTGAAGGTGCCGGCGTCTGTGAAGGGGTTGAAGTCGGCGGCGGCGGCGTCAGAGCTGCCATTCGGCGCCGCGGCTGCGCCAGCGTCGCCATTGCCGCTGATGCTGACCAGGTCTGTTGCAGAGGGCATCTTGAGGCTGCGTCCGCCTGCCGCGCGCGCCACAGGCGCTGCTGCAGAGAGCTCCTCTGGCATGTCGTGCTCTGCGGTGATGAACTGATCGCCATTGGTGGCGGCAGGCTCTGCCACCTGCGCAAACATCCCACATTCTGTGACTGTCCCTTTTCTCCAATACTGTGATTGTCCCAACGCAGGGCGCGTGTTGTACTGCAGATGCACTGCACCACAGGCTGGGCATGTTTCTGGCAGGCCTCCTCCCGACCAACACTGCAGCGTGCCGCTGCCAAGCCAGGTGCACTGGCTGTTGCACGAGTGCCCATGCTGTGCATGCCTGAGTCGTGGGCGCTTCTGCAGCTTGAGGTCCCACCGCCCTGGCCTCCTCATTCACAGCGCCTTGGACCTCGCTGGTTGCAGGCAGCGCCGCCGCCACGTCGGGCTGCCCCGGCGGCGCCGGCGCGTCGCCTGCAGCTGGCGCCGCGGGCGCCGCTCTGGCAGCGCCGCGGCGGCCGCTGAGTCGGCGCCCGCCTGAGAGGCCTCCAGAWCGCCKGGCAGCGACGCCGGCGCCTCCGCCAGCGTGCCCGGCCTCGGCTGCGCCGTGGCTCCGTCCGCTACTGCTGCAGCCTCGGCAAAACTTGGCATCTGCGGCAGCACGGCATCTCCGGCCGCCGCCGCCGCGCCAGGGGCCGGCGACCCTGCCGCCGCGGCGGGCGAGCCGGGCKGCGTGCCGGCCGCGCGCCGCCGCTGCCACCTCCTCAGCCAGCTCGACCTGCTCGACGTAAGGCTGCGCGGAGGCGCCGTTCGATCTTCCAGCGGCGGCGGCAGCGTCCCGCCTGCCCGCAGCCGCTGGGGACCCAGAGGGAGGCTGGGGATCGGCGCCGTCCGCCGCTGCGGGGGACAGCCCTGCTGCGGCGCTGGCGGCTGGTGGCGGCGGCTCGACTTCGGCAGGCAGCCCGGACTCCGCCGCGCTCAGCGCCCGCGAGGCAGCGTGGTCCAGGCCCGACCAGGACGCAGCCGCCGCGCTGACCGGCACCGAGTGCAGCGCGGCCGGAGGCGGCGGCCGCGCGGCGGCAGGCGCCGCAGCAGCCTGGGGTGCAACCTCCGAGCCGCCCTCCGGGTCGCCGTCCGCGGCCGCGGGCGGGCCTGCCCCMAGWGGTTCCTCGCGGGTGGCGGCCTCCGGCACCCCCTCAGGCAGCGGGATGTTGCCGCCCAGCATGGCCTCGTCGGCGGCATCGGCCACAGACGCCGAAGTCTCCAGTGGCTGCACCGTGCCATTCGCCGTCGCTTCTGCGGGAGGCCGCGCATCGAGCGTCAGGCCGTCCTTGCCTGTGGCAGGGGTGGACCTCCCGTTGGCGGCGCCTGGCGGCAGCTCGGCTGGGTGGTCCTGCGGCTCTGGGACGGCTGGCGCGGCGGACTCTGGCGGCATGTGCAGCAGCGCGGGGGCTGGCGCTGCGAGCGTCGCGTCGCCGCCGCTACTGCCGCCGGCTGACCCCTGCCTTGCCTCTGCCGCCGAGGGGATGACATCCACAGATGCCCCTTCATTCGCTGCTGGCTCCTCTGCGCGCGCCCCTGCTATCAGGTCGCTCTCGCTCGCGGGAGGCACGGCCGGCGCTGCCGACTCTGGCGGCATATGCGGCGCCGCCGGCGCCGCCAGCTCACTGGCATGCCCCGAGCTGCGTGCCGTTGCCGAGTCCGCCTCAGACTCTGCGGCAGGCTCGCTGGATGCTTCCACAGCCTCGACGTCGCCGGCCGAAGCAGTCTCCAGCGGCAAGTGCGGCGCTGACGGCAGAGCGGGCGTATCCGCATCGCCTGTGGGCGCGTCACTGTTAGGTGCCGTGAGACTGGCAGGCGCCGCCGACTCCGGCGGCATGTGGGGCGCCGACGGCGCCGCAGGCTTGTTGTTGGCATCGCCTGTGGGTGCATCACCGTCAGCTGTGGCGCGCACAGCAGGCGCCGCTGACTCGGGCGGCATGTGGGGAGCCGACGGCACCGCAGGCTTCTTGTCGGCATCGCCTGTGGGTGCATCACTGTCAGCTGTGGCGGGCACAGCAGGCGCCGCTGACTCGGGCGGCATGTGGGGAGCCGCTGGCGCTGCCGCCGTGCTGGCGTCTTCTGGCGCGGTGTCGCCTGCCGTGGCAGGCATGGCGGGCGCCGCTGAATCTGACGCCATGTGGGGAGCCGCGGGCGCGGCCGCAACCCCCCTTGCCACGCCAGCCACCGCCTGCTGTGGCACGGCGGCTGCCCCATCGCCAAAGGTTGTCCAGCTCCTCTCTGCAGCTGTGCCATCGGCCGCAGGCTCGGCAGACGCCGCGTTGGCGCCCGAGGCAACCGCCGCGCCAGTGACTGCAGCCGAGACGGGTGCGGGAGCCTCGCTGCTGGGCACCTGAGGCGAGGTGTCGACTACGCCGGCGGTTTGTGCGGCCGACGCATCACCCCCCTCCCCGGCCCCAGATGCGCCTGTGGTCAAAAGGTCAAATTGCACTCCAGACAACCACAATTTCCGAGCCATGCGCAGGGTTCGAGGTACCAACGCACAATGTTTCTTGCAAAATAGTTTTCTTGCGACATCCTTGTAGCAACATCTGGCGGTGCTCGTGTTCGGCAGGGTCTTTCTGCCCACCAGGCGGCAGCTTAGCTTGATCTACTGCAGACAACCTGCCGCCCCTGACCAAGGCAGCACTCCTCTCATCTCAAAGGAAGGGTTGTGCCGGTCGGCGGCTCACCCGGCGCGGACGGCGGCCGCGGCGCCGGACGCCTGGGGCGCATGAAGCCCTCCATGCCCGAGGAGGCAGAGCTGTGCCGGCGGTGGCGCCCGCCAACGGCGTCGGCAGTGTCCTGACACAGGAGTCAATATGCTGAGGGTTGCGACAGCACCATGGGCCAAGCTTGCAGATGAGCATATAAGCATATGAGTACATGAGCATATGAGCGTACGCAAGTGCCGGCTTTGCGTGCTGACGGTGCCCACTGGACCGAGGCTGATTTGCAGGCCGCGGTTGCATGCAGGCATGCAACCTCCGAGGGAGCGAATGCAGCCGAAGCAAGGACTGGCGCCAAAGCCTTGTGATGCAGGACCTGCTCCAGGGCCATGCACACCCAGCTGCGGGTGCCGTGGTCTCGTGCATCCACGCAAAAGCTCACCGACTGCTGGCGGGACAGTGAGCCGAAGGCGCGCGGCGACAACGGCCCCGAGCGCGGCGTAGACGAAGGACTGGCGCCCTGCACCGGGCTGAATGTGAAGTCGTCGTCTGACGCGCCCGCCTCCTGCAGACCAAGGGGCATTGTGCCACTTGGTGAAGTGCCCTGGAGCCCTGTCACAGCTGCTCCAAACCGCACTGAACTGGGATCGCGGGTGAAGTTGTTGTTCAATGCGGCCGCCTCCCACGCGCTTGAACACAGCAGCATACGGTGCATGACATTGTCTTTCGGGGTTTCAACCCTCGAAGCCTGATGACGTTTTGTCAGACGCCATGGAGCGTCGCAAAAGGGGGTTCTCTTGAGCGGCATGGTGCCAGACACTACATCAGCCCAGGAGACATCACAGACAGTCCTGCCTCGGATCTGCCAAAGCAGCTGGCAGTGCGCAGCCCAAAGGTAAGTAATGCCCCCACCTCAGACACAGCACCCGGCGCGGACGCCCGCGGCGACGCCCGCCCGGCGACGTCCGACGCCTGCAGCTTCTTGAGCCGCTCCCGAAGGCTCATCGCCTGCGCAACGCTGCCGGCGCTCGGCGACGGCGCAGCGCGAAGCCTGGCCAGCTCCGCTGCCGCCCGCTGCACGTCGCCCTGCGGACGGGGCAGTAGGCAAAACAGCCTAAACACTGCTGCTCAAGGCTGGGCCTGTGATGTGCATGCCGTCATCGCGAGCCGACTCGCAGAAGGTGAAACCCAGGGAGGATACTGAGCCCCACTAAGTCTCAGTCCAAGTTGGACTTGGCATCCCCTGTTGAAGCAGCGCACCTCCAACCAACTCGTATTTTACGGTTGTCTTGGAAACAGCACACCTCCAGCCAACTCCATGCCAACTCGTGATTGAATATGTTCTTAGGAAGACAGCTCACCTCCAGCCGCCGCTCCGCCTGCGCGGCCTCCTCCACAAGCTCCTCGTCGCCCACTGACCGCGCCTCTGCCAGCAGCTCCCTCGCCTCCGCCAGGCGGCCCCGCTGCCGCTGCAGCTCGGCCTCGGCAGCGTGCACCTTTGTGGCCTTCGCCGCCACGGCGGCAGCGGGTGTGGGGATGGCGGCGGCGGCGGCGGCGGCAGTGGTAGAGGCGCCGCCCGGCGGCGAGGTAGCCGCACGGGGGAAGTCGGCCGAGCCGCCCCGCCTGTGGAAGCCCGTCCCGCCTGGAGGGGAAAAGAGAAAAAAGAGTTCACACGATATTAGAGCTGGGGTTCCAGTCTCAGCTGTCGGGCTGCACAGGACGTCACACTGCAAGGCAAGACCGCCTGCGCAACCGCCTTGGAACCGCCAAGTGCAGCGCGAAGGCGTGAGGCCCAGCCAGAAGCAGTGTTGCAGTAGACTCTGAGTTGCAGCACAGTCGAAGCACGGACGCTGGCGCCACGACCTTGCATCGCAAAACCGCACCGGGGCAGCTGCTTCTGAGGCAGTCAGGGTGAGAGACTTGCGGTCGAGTGTGCCCTAAACCCTGAATCCTAGCGCACCAGCGGCGGGGAACGTCTGCGTCCTCAGGGTGGACCGGTCCGGCGAGGCGCCGCGCGGCGGCGACGCCTGGCTGACAATGTTAGTGACCACGGACAGCCGCGAGGGCGTCAGGCTGAAGGCGCGCTCCTGTGGCGGGAGCCAACGGAGAAGCACCGTCAGCGTGCGGGTGCCGGGCCCAAGAATTGATGACGGAGTGATGGCCTTCACATCGTTTCCTGTTTTGGTTCCTGTTCCTGGGTCACAGTGTGCAGCACGGCAGCGCTGCAGGCTGTGCACACTGATGAAGCAGCCAGGCGAGGAGCAGGCCATTTGCTGGGGACCGCTGTGACAGCAGCAGTGAAGGTTGCATGCCGCCGCCTGCCTTCAGGTGACACACAAGCCCCTGAACCTCCAAAAGTCTAAACCCCTCACCCGGGCGAGGCTGCCGGGGGAGCCGGGCGGCGCCGCCGGGGCCGCCTGGCCGCGCTCCCGATGTGCGGCGTAGATCACGTGGATGATGGCAAAAAAGTCGTCGTGGCTGAGCAGTGCCTTGCCAGAGCCGCACGCAAAGCGCACGACGGCGTCGATGGCGTCGTCCTGTACACGACATCCACAGCGTCAGCCATGCTAGAGAAACAGCAAGCACAGCATCAGCCACGCTAGACAGTTTCCAAGTTTCGCTCCGCCGTGCCCGTTTACCCGTACCCCAGCCAGCAGGAGCAGGCGCAGAGGCAGTCCACGTCTGGCCGGGCGGGCAACCGACCGGCCTCTGTTGCAGCGGCGCATCCCTTGATGCGTGCAACACCCATGCCAGTAGAGTGTCTGGCCCCACCGATCAGGCCGCAGCCCTCGTGCATGATCCCACCGCACCACTCCACGCAGCGGCAGCATTTCTTAAGCACTAGGAGTTTGGGCTTGGTGTATAGAGTCAAGGGCGCGGGAAACCTTCAGGTTGGCCTTGGCGAAGTAGTCCCGTGCGCGGCTGAGCTCCACCCAGGAGCCGGGGCCCCTCGCGCGCTCGAAGTGGGCCTCGTACTTTGCCGCCTCCGGCGGGGTGATGTCCCCCACCACTGCCTCGGGCGTCTGCGCGCGGCGGAGCACGGACGTGGCTACTCAGGGTTCACGGTGTAGGGGCGCAGCCGCGGGCGCCGGCTCATGCACACGGTGCTCGTCTGTGCCTGGCGCGTAAGTGGGCGGGCCTCTCAGGGGCGGCGCTGCTCCTGGCAGCAGCTGCGTTTTCGCGGTGCTGGCGCCCGCAGGCTGCGGAGCCGTGTGCAGCTCGGCGGGGTGTGAAGCGGGGATGTCAAGTGGGATGTCAAGTGGGAGGGCCGGGGGCACCTTGTAGCGTGTGATCAGTGCCTCGACCTCGGCGACGCTCAGCGGCGGCGGCCGTTCCTCAGGGCCCGCCGGCTGCCGCGCCAGCGGCGAGCCCGCAGCGTCAGCCGCAGCAGCGGCGCCCGCAGTCGGAGACGCTGGCGGCTCAGCCACGTCCGGGATCGGCTGCCCCCGCATGGCGTCGTAGGCCAGGTGCAGCGCGACGCGCAGCTGTCCCTGTGTCATGGTCCAGAAGCCGTCCTTTATGAATGACATGGGGGCAGCACCACACCGCAGCAGTCATGCCCTAGCGCGGAGCAGGATGTTACCCTAAAACTCAGGCAATGCAGACCCGGGGCGGAACTGCAGTCGAGTTCTGCCTGTATCAAGGCTTTTGGATTCAAGTGGAATTAGTGGTGGCAAAGTGCACGGCAAGCACAGCGGCAGCGGCGGCGCACCGGCGTCCGCAGCGCATTCTGCGAGGCGCTCAGGCGCCAGATCTTGCTGAGGGCCTGTTCCGGCAGGCCGGAGGGCCGAAAGAACGCCGGAGCCTCGGCGGGACTCACGACGCCATCGCCATCTGCTCCAGAGCAGCACATTTGTCCTCATCGGTCACTAGTCATGTGACAGCAAGCTCGTGCTGCCACAACACCGTGCACGGTGATCAGAGATCGACGAGCTTGAGCCACGCCGACGCAGCCACTGCAGGTAGATTCGGGCGTCACAGGAGGCCGGTGAGTGAGGGCATCCTGTGTTTCTTCTGTGGTGAGTGCGCACCACTGTCGGCAACAGCGAACGCCGCATTGATGAGCTCAGGCGACGCCAGGCACTGCTGAAGATGTTCCACTGCGCCCAGACCAGCAGGTAGATCAGCATGTCCATGAAAGGAGCTTGCGGTCTTCCGTCACAGCATCTCGATAGAAGTCTCGCGGGATTGTGCATGGCACGCATATTGGGATGAGCTATCGATCCACGGTTGCGATCCTCTCAACAGGCCCTTGAACGCACCTGTCCACGTGAATCGCCGACTCTCCATGCTGCTCTGCATCAAGTCCTGTTGTGAGCGCGATAGTTTAGCTGTGAGATCACATTTGCAACCCCTGTGTGGGCAGGAAGAGGCGCATCACGCACGAAGCGCAAGGTCCGAGACTGAGTACGGTCTGCGGTGAGGCGTCGGGCCGTGCGTGTATGAAAGGTTAATGGCTACATCACTCTCTCGTCAGCCTGCGCACGGACGCTTATGAGAGTCCCGCATCGGCACGTGCGTGACTAATGCCAACGAATGATCCGCAACGTTGCAACTCGGGACACCTGCTCTGCAATCGCATAACATATTGCTTGGAGTCGGAACACGCGACGATCCCTGTTCTCGCTATGGCCGATCTCCAGCAAAGTCTGCGGCACAGTGTCGGGTGCTGCTTGACGCGACGACGGCGGCGGCGGCATGGCAGCTCTCTGCTCCCTGCTCTGTGTGCGCGACTAGGCCCTGCTGACTGCATCACCTTAACCACCCCCAGCGCGAGCAGAAAGCAACCACAAAACGCTCTCTGTCCATTCTGAAGAGTGCACTACCGATCGACGATGTGGCCAACATGATCCGATACGATGCTTTGCAAAATTTGATTCAAAAGAAGTCAGGTAAGATGTTGATGACACAGATGCTGCCTGCCCAAACCCCACCACTCCCCGACCCTGCCCGGTTGCTACCACTCTGATCTCCTGACACGCCGCCGCCGTCGCCGCCGCCGCCGCAGGTCTCATTGCAAGCTGGATGTGCGCAGCATCAGGATGTATCCGCCTGCGCTGCTACGGACCGCCGCGATGTCTCTGTCCACGTAGTAGAAGGTGTACTTTTTCCGCTTTTCGGGCTCCCATGACTTGGCGGTCAGCTGTCGCTGGAACGCGCTCACGCGGCTGCCATCAAAAGCAAAGTCCATGCTGCTCGGCGCCTGCCACTCGAACTTGCCGAAAAACCTGCCGAGGCCATATGCAATGATCTGAGTAACCTGATTGGAATTTCGAGCGCTGGAAACCCCGCACATGTCAAACAGAAGCCAGGGCCGATGGGCATGGAAATGTGCCGCAGTGGATCTGCACACAGAGCAGGGGGCGCACTGGAAAAGCAATGGGCCGATGTCACTGGCGAGGTCGATCGTGCCAGTGGCGACATCGATGTCCGTCACCTCGTTCACCTGGATCGCAGCTGTCGACAAGATCACTTTTACATGTGTTGGCGAGCAGAGTTTGTTATGTATAGTTCAGACAGTCCCTCCAGGAAGCACAACAGGTACAGCCTTCTTACTGGGATATACAGCATAAAGGATGGCCCGTTGGAGCCGAACACGAGCTTCCAGCGGCCCTGTACCTGCTCCAGGGTGTCTGCAGACGGAGAGCAAATTCGAGCAATGCCACCGCCATCATGTGCATTACTGACAATGCTGGACTTCAATTTTGGATACAATTCCATCTTATGATATCATTGAGGTCACCTGCGCCGTTTTGCGAGGACGCGGTGCTTTCCAGGTGTGCCAGCGCTCCAATAACCAGCTGTGGCGGCAGCTGCGAGCGGCGGCTGAGCCGTCAGCCGCACGCGATGCAATTCGTGCGATCGTGCGCACAAGACGAGGCCTGCTTACGATTGATTTGTGGCTGTGCACGATGCACCTTCCGGTGTCGTGCCGCCTCAGTGAGCAGAGTGATAGCCTGCTGCTCCATCGAGTGGCCATCGCCGCTGAACTGCTGCAGGAACTCCACCCTCGCAGTCGCCTCCTCCTCCGTCAGTTCGACTGCGGCGCTCTGACCACCCGCGCTCACCGGCCGAGGTGCCAGTCGTGCTCTTCCGCGTATCTGCTGCCGCAGCTGAGGGCGTCGGCACTGGGAAGGCGGACGTGCGCGGAGGCCTGGAGAGGACACCGCTGGACTGCAGCTTCTCAAGGCTGCATTGGAGTGCATAGTGGCACAATCCAACGCACTCTGCACCCCTGTCCAAGTTCAGAATCCGGACTGCAGCCGAGATGTGGTTGCAGTTTCGATCTGGGATCGGACTGGACACACGACGGCGTTCTGCTGCACCTCGTCGGGACTGCCTGGGAGATCAGGTGTCCAATGCAATGTGAATACTGTGAACATGTTCGGGCAAAGCTTCGCCCTCCCAAACGTTGCACAGAGCGGGAGGATCTCTTCCAATTTGTGAGGTCAGGTCACGTGTTGTAAGAGGCGAATTTCAACTTGTCTCTCCGGTTTTGGAGACGCTGATCAAAATGAAATATACAAGCTCAACAACATGTCACTGGAGCTTTGAAGCGCTTGACCTTGTTTGCGCCTACCTCTCCTGTTTGATTGCATTTCACAGATTCAACCCTGACGTCACAGTTGAGCTGCTCGGCTGCTTGCACTGATGCGACAGCGCGCAACATAGCATCACATCCAGCTGCCATTGTCAAGGTGGTCACAAACCACGGCGTTACAGTGTTGCAAGACGGACTGTTTCTGACGCCCAACAGGGGAGCCCACCACCACATGACGGACCAGCCATGAGGATTCGACCGCCGGACGGTTGGAAAGGCGGATTTAGGCTTGGCCTGGGCCTGCTGGCGCTTGCGCTGGTCGATTTCCTGGTGCATGGCCCTGACGCCGCTCAGGGCGGTGGCGAGGTCAGCGGCAGCGGCGCAGATAGCGCCTACAACTGGCTTCACCAAGGCTCCCTGGTGGGCTTGGACCATCGTTTCCCTGTCTCGCTATCTGTACATGGGAGCTGTCTCGTGGCTGCGCACCACATGCAGGCGACACGGCTGCACCCTGTGACGTGCGGCGTCTGGTGTGGTGTGCAGTGGGCGGCGGTGACGCTGATTGTGGTGTCCGCACCGGAGTTCGTGGGCGCGACGGCATGGCTGTGCATCCAGCGCCTCCTGGGCAACATTATGGGCGGTGAGTCCTGCCAAGGCTGCCTAACACTGCAGATCCTGCAGACGACCTGGCGGTGCAGATCTTGACACATGATGCCTGCTGATGCAGGATGGCTAGCGTGCGGGATCGTGATCGCGATTCCGTCCGGAGTGGGCCTAGCATTTGTGACGTTTGCGGTGGTCATGGCGACCAGTATGTGCAAGGTGAGAAGGCTGCCATAGTGCCATGATGCACGGTCGTTCCATTCACCTCCAGCACCACTCTCGAGCTGCTCAGCAGCACTATTGTACCGTGTGCAGATCAACGATCTGACGCGATTCGGAGGCTTCTTCCAGGTCACCTACATCATTGGTGAGCGCTGCAGCATCCATGCTTGTCTGTTTCGATATTTTGTTAATCACAAGCTGGACTCCGCAGCCCGCAGCAGATGCCCACATGTCTTTGAGCATCGCCACCGTTTCAGCGCAGTGGCATTCCAGGGGTTCTACATGACGGACATCAACGTGGTGATACTGGCGGGCAGCCGTGTCGCTGCCATCTGCACCGGGATCGTGCTCGCGCTGGTGCTCGCCTGCACAGTCTTCCCGCTGAGCGCCTCCGGCAAGGTGGGCCGCCACCACCCGCCAGCCTGCCTCGCCTAGATGGGGTCGTGCTCGCCCTGCATGCCCGCTTGGCTGTGCCTAGCGCCTCGTTGTCAGTCCCTTTTATAGCACCGGGTCAGTCCATCAAGCTTGTCAAAGCCGTGTAGACCCAGTTCACGCTGTGTGAGTGGCGCACGCTGTGCGCCTCCGCACCCTGTACCGATTTGGTCCCTGGAAGAGGCGGAACCTCATACAGAAGCAGAGGCCCTCACCGCAATGCAGCTCCATGACACACAGGCTGTCGAGATGACGCGGGACGCGCTAGAGGCGACCACAGCGCTCAACCGCTTGGCGTGGCGGGGCCTGTGCCTTGACGAGCCGTCAACCGATTCGTCGCGGGCCTCCCTGCTGAAGGTGCACGCACCCATCGCACTGCCCGCTCGTTCTGTCTTGGGTCAGCATGACACAAGAGTCCCTACTGCCCCGTGCAACACTGTTCCGACTGTGAAACGTAGGCTTGCCTGAGGCTGCCTCGTGATGATGCCGTTGCCATGCGCAGGAGAGCTGCGATACAGTCATCGAAGTCAAACCCGCTGACGGCAGCAGCAGCGAGGGCAGCGAGGGCACTGGCCTGCAGGGCGCAAGGGGCGGAAAGAGCTGGCGCTGCGGCGGCATGGCGGTTGCGGTGGCGCGCATCGCCCGATCTCTGAAACCTGCAGCCCAGCTAGCCAGCCTGCAGAGACCGACGCAGGTGAGTCTCACAGTGCGCAATGCCGCAGCGTTCCCCAGGAACTTTCTCCAGCCTGCTGCGGCAGGAAGTCCATCCTTGGCCTGCGTTCGGCCGGCGTCCATTCCAGCTGCCGATGGCTGCCGGGTGCGGGCCTGCGCACAGCGGTGCTGCGAGTGGACACCGGCCACAGGCGGAGGCTGCCCTTGTGTGGGAGGACTCTGCGCCATCACTTGCTCCGACCAGGTCATCTCGGATGGCATGGATGCCTGCCAGTTTTTGCCACAGGCGGCGGAGGCCTTGCAGTGGGAGGACCAGGTGTCGCGCTGCCACACCATCATCATCGTGCTATTCACCAGCGTCAACATGGCTAGCTCAGCCGGAGCATCGCCCTGTATGTCTGAGCAGTGCCGATGCCGTGTCCTGCAGGCGGAAGAGGCACTGGAGTGGGAGGACCAGGTCAGCCGCTGCTACGTCAGTTTCACAAGGTACCTGGAGGCGATGTTCAATGCACGCTCCGAGGTGTTCATCGGCACAGACTGCTACGGCCACAGGTGACTCTACTGTCACCACTGCTGACTGTCGGCAAGTCCACATGCTCTCACATGACCTCCCTGCCTGTCGCCGAGCTCGCGCCTGCTCGCAGGCGCGTTGCACCTCTCCCTGGAGTGGCTGGCGGTGCGATGGCGTCATCTGCCATTGGCGGAGCTGCGGGACCATGTTGAAGCATTGCTCTCTGGCCCTAGAATTCTACACTTTCTGACCAGGAATAATGCGACTGCTCGCAGGTGGTTCGCACCCTCCCTGAAGTGGCTGGCGGCGCGGCGGTGGCACATGCCGCTAGCGGAGCTGTGGGCGGTGCGCGTGGCCTTGAGAGAGGTCCGCCAGGGCGTCTTCGGCCTGCAGAACATGCTTGCGAACGGTTTCGACGCCGAGATGATGCAGGCATGCCTCCTCCTGGCATATCAGCACCCTGCCTGCTGCTGCACTTGGTCAGCCATGGTCCCTGATGCAGCAGGCACGTTCACTCCTGTTGCAGCACCAAAGATTGAGAACATAAGGCAGGCTGGGGCCAGTCTCAAGGTACGTTCACACTGCACAACTCCATGGCTTACACAACTTGCACTCACAGATGGCCCTGTTGGCGCAGGCGCTGCTGCTGTTCTTCCCGCAGCCGCTGCTGCGGACGCTGAAGGAGCAGTGCTCGGCTGCCCTGTCAGACATGCTGGAGGCGTGCCCAGGGCAGAGCCTTGCAACCAGAGGTGCGCGACCGCGGTGCATTTGACATAAACCTGCAGGGCTGCAGGTGATCACGAGTGCTGCAGAAATAGAGGCGACGACGAAGTCATGAAGGACAGGCAGTGTCGCCAGGGTGCTCTGTCGGAGTCGTCAGTCGATTCGTGCCGTGCTCGGCTGAGCGGCTATGCGCCAGAGGGCCAGAAACGTCTGGCAGTGGATTGGCAAGTAGGCCCGCTCCCGCCTGAATGAGGCGCGCTTTCAAGCGCCAGGCGGCCCGCTGCTCGCGTGCTGCACCCCCCCCACCTCCACCCCGCGCATGCTTCGCCCGCAGGCTGGGCGCCCGCCGGCAGCATTGAGGCCTTCCTCTCCGCGGTCGAGCAGCTGCTGGCGCTGTCAGGCGACCGCCACCGGCGGCTGCTGGGCCTCAGCCGCCAGACCGGGTCGCCGACGGACTCCGCTGAGGGCAGCCGCCATGGCGGCGCGGCTGCCAGCGCTGGCCANNTGCYGSCRGCANNTGGCCAGGTCTGCACAGCGGCGTGCTGGCCGGCCAGCAGGGCGGCAAMCATKGCGCGCCCGGCGAGACACCAGCGGCCGGCGCGGACTGCGGCGCAGACGGAGCGCCGAGCCCTGTCGCGAGCGGGTGTGGCGGGGAGGGCCTCTCGCAGACGGGGCTGCAGATGGCGCGGCTTGGCAGCACACCGCCGGCGTCGGCGGGGAGCAGCGTCCGCAGCGGCTCTGCATCCGCGCAGCATGGTACCTCTGTTGACGGCTCCGGCGGCCACCCTCACGCTGCGGCGAGCAGCAAGCAGCTGCCCGGCACAGGGGCTGTGGGCGCAGCTGATCAGACAGCCGGCGCTGACCGGCAGCAATCGACGCAGCTTGCTGCCGGGGTGGTGCAGCAGCAGCAGCAGCGGCGGCAGCCTACAGGCGATGCTCGCTCCTCGCCGCCGCCGCCGTGGCTGCCAGCCGCCGACACCTCCCGCATGACTCGCCACAGCAGCCTCGACTTGTCGCGCCTGCACGCCGCCCCCGCACGGCTGCACAGCAGCGCCAGGGCGCTGGGTGACGGCACCGGGTCCGACCCCGACGGCGGCGGCGGCAGCGACGGCCTCTGGGCATCGTCAGCGGCGCTGCGCCGCCTGGCTTCCCGGCTGTCTGCCGACGTCGCCAGGGGCAGCGGCGGCGGGCCCGAAGCTGGCATCGCCGAGGGCGGGGGGGACGCTCATGCCGGAGCCGCTGCCGCGGGCCGCCCGCGGCAGCTGGCACGCGGGACTGACAGCGCCTCTGGCGGAGTTGATGCCAGGGTCCCCGGAAGCGCGCGCCGCCAGCTGGCACTCGCAGGTGATGTTGTCTTGAGAAGCCTCTCTCTGTGAAGGGTTTTGGGCTTGCAGGGTGACTTTCTGAGAAGCTCCTTCAGCGCCAGCCGTTAGTCGACACTCCAACTTTGTTGCAAGCATGTCTATCAAACTCATATGCAGCAGTCATTGGGTTGCTTGCCCAGGATTCAGTCTAGGGCAGCAGCTCGGCAGAGCAGCTACCAGCCTTGCATGCATCAACACATGTAAAGTGTGCGTTTTGCCGGCTAGTGCAAGCTTAGGCCGGCGTGTCTCGTCGGACCATGTTGCCGGCTTTTGTGGTAGGGAGTGCTTTCGCAATGGACGAGACCCCATGGTTTTTCTGAACAGGCGCTGCGGGAAAGCATGGCAGCGCACTGTGCCCGCGCCGCCGCCTCGGCGCCCAGCGCCGGCAGGGCCAAAGCCAGGCAGGTGGCGCCGGCAGGGGATTGCGCATGGGACGGCATTGCGAAGGCGACCGACGGTGGCGATGGGGGTCCGGGGCTGGAGCCGCCGCCGCACCCAGCAACACTGTTCCCAAACACCATGGACGGATACGTTGCTCAGGTACACAGCTTTGGCAAGCATGTCTCCTGGCGCACTTCAGTGAGCTGGGACACACGGCAGCAGTTATTGCGTGCCTGAGGAGCGCCAGCAGCGGGTCGTGGCTTCAGTTTGGGGATCCTCACCACCAGCGCACAGCATCGGCTCGAGTTTGGCGGCAATATGAGCTGCTGGGATGAGCTGCTGAGGTCGCATCCGTCCTGAAGATCTCCCTCCCAGACTCTTCATGCCCCCAACTCAATGAGACCAATGCTATAACGGTGCCTCACAGGTGCGGTGGAGCGGCTTCAACGTGTTGCTGGTCTCCCTCGGCGGCGCGCTCGTGCGGCTGCACACCGCGCTCAACGAGGTGCTTCCGCTGCTTCCGGRSWMCGAGCAGCGCGGCGCGCCGCCGCCGCCGCCGATTGACGCCGGCCGCTGGGGCCGCATCGCCGGCGCGATGTCGGCGCTGCGGCCATACATGAAAGATGCGCAGCCAGGCGTCGGCGCCGGTCAGGCGGAGGGGGTTGCAGCGCCCTTTGACGGCAGCAATGCCGCCGGAGGGATGGGCGCGCACGCCGGTGGCGCGGACGCTGCTGACGTGTGACGCACTGGGTTTTGTGGGGATCTAAGCTGCGCCTGAGTGGCTGCGGCGGCACAGTGCATGTCTGTGAGCCACGTGCCAGACCAATCGATTCAGGGAGATCTGGCATGCAGTGTCGAGGCAACCTTCAAAGACGCCAAGCACACTGTGGTCGGCACAAGCATGCAGCGATAAATGGGTGATGGTCGAGTGATATTCAGTTGGAATTCAGGTGCTGGACCAGATCATCTACTCAAACCGCCAATACGACAATTCGTTCTCAAGCGGGTTACAAGAGCAATTAACACTAACTACCTGCTGTGCGTGCAAAGCCTTGCACGCACAGCAGGTAGGTAGTGTCCTAGGACATCGGGCAAATGAGAGATTACAGCTGGTAAGCAAATGCAATCACGCAGCCATTGCCACGGGTCCAATGCCGGTTCCCCCCAGGCATCTGGCAACGTCACTCTCGAGCGAAGGAGAATGCGGCTGTGGGGCACCGGCAGAGTTGCTAGTGCTGCAATGTGCTCATGTAATGGTGCTGGCAGGTACATCAACAGCGATGCCGCCTGTGCAGACCTGCATCAAACAATCCGGGCCGGGCCAGAGCAACGAAACCAACATACTATAAGCTTGCTAGATGTCAGGATCCTTGGCGACAAGAAATTCATCAGCCAAATCTCTCGAGGATGTGTGGCTTTGCAATGACACAAACACAATGTCATGATCTGCACCTGTGATGCGTGCTCATTAGAGAATGCCTTTCGGCAGGCGCGCGCATTGGAGATTCGCCGCTCGAACCACGCAGGTGCGTCAATAAAATTGAGACAGAGTTCCTCGGAGACGAACAACGTCAGATCTCTGTTGCCATATCACAAGTCAGTTGCAGGGTCAGTGGTGTCTGGTGGTAAATCCTTCAGGCGGCATGATTTGCATTGTGCACTGAAGCCACTTGTTGTTGCCAATACGGCCTGCCCGCTCTCCATGAACGGCCACATCTTGTAAAGGCTGTTAAATTGCGCAACCCCTTTGGATGCTGAATCATGGTACAGCACCATTGAGCACAGGTCAAGGTGCTAGATAGTAAGCTCCAGGACGTTGAAAGCCAAGGAAGCCTTCCAAAGCCTGCGACGCACGGACACATCTTGCATTATTGGTTGGAGTGCCTTGATCCTGATTTGTGGCAGTCACGACCATGGCTGTCCGCCCGATCTCGAACAAGGTTGTCGCCCTGTCCACTACTACCTTCAACATCGCCTGTGTAAGCCTCCAGCATCTCCAGCAGCCAGCCGCCGGTTGGGTGAATGTGCTGCAGCTAGCGGGCGTCATCAGCAACAGCTCTGCCAAGTCTGCATGCAAGCCGACGACCTGGCGGATGCAGTTAGTGATGTCCAACTGACACGGGACTGCCGGCCTCAACATGTCCCATATTGTTGCGGTGCCACACACCAGCACCTCTGCGAATGTGCCCGCATAGTTCTTCCAAACAAGGTGCGAGAGCGCAGCAGTCTGCCGCGCCTGGTGGTCGGTGCTGATACTGGTGTAGGTTCCAGCAGCTGCAGCATACACAAACTGATAAGTTAATACATTGAACTAGGACAACATGCAGCATGTTGGTAAGCTCTGAACATGCATTGCTAGCAATTTTAATTGAAACAACGCAGCTGCGCGGATCAACAGCACTTGCGCTGATATTCACATCATGCATATCTGGTCTTCACCTTCTCCATGTGCTGCTCTGTCTCCTTGCGCTGGATCCGCTCGTGTTGACCGGCATCAAGGGTCACGTCGCATACCATGCAGTGCTGCTGCGCTGTCATTTTCAGATCGAATCTCGAAGTTGCAGCGAAACAGCGGCCGCCTCCTTCTGCTGCAAGCAAGCGAAAACGACCGAGGGAGCGGCCTTCGGTTCTCATGTGGCAGCTGGTGCCACGCAACCAACTGCGGTAATGCCGCTGTGAGCGCATGCCCGGCTGCGCCAAGAGATATCCTCAGCCCAGACCGTGCCAGTCACGGCGCGCACAAACATTGACGTGCAATTCATCTTTCAGTTCCGGCATTTCACACTCGACATGCCTCAGGGTTTCAACTTTGGAGCACTGCCGGTCGTGCCGTTATCAAGAGGTTGAGTGAAGCCGCGCTGTGGGCAGCAGTTCAATCGCGCTGTGACACTATGGCTCCAGAAACCCGAAAGCTGGCGGCCGGGACCAGATGTCCGAAGGCGATACTGCCGCAGTGGTAGCTTCAGTTTTCACTACGTGAGGTCGCAACAGCGCAGTGCCCTAGGTCGTGCTTAGCGGGTCGACAACGTGGGCGGACTAGCCTCAGCTATTCTGATATTGCGATCACCTTGTCGAAGCTCAGATGACGCCAAATGCGGCGCCAGGGTGCTCTGTCACCAACTACTGCCGGCGTTCGAAAGTACACCTTGCGCCCTTGGCACAGTCCCGCAACCAGGAGTGAGCGTCCCCGCTTCAAGTGCAGCATGATGCAGCAGGTGCTTGCATGGTACATTTGAAGTCACATCGCAACAACCACTTCAGACTGCTGTTGTATGCTGGTATTGGTGGACCATTTGCGTCGTCAGTCAACACCGCTGTGGTGAGTGTTCACTGCACTGCTCAGCCGTCGGCTTTCGTTGCGCTGGCAGTAGTTCTGCAGCATGATGCGGCCTCGGCTCTGCAGGCCAAAGCTTCTCAGCAGCAAGCCGTGCCACGATGCCACGACTGCAGCATCCATCCGCGACCTGCTAGAAAAGGTGCTTGGGCCATGCCTGCCTGACTCTTGAGAACGAAGGCTCGACAGGCCGTGCTGCATGCCTGAAATATACACGAAAGTTCCGGCTTTCAACCTGCTGCTCAAATCGCAATCACTCACTCGCACCGAGCATAGCATCTCCAGCTGCCGGCAGCCTCTGCCGGACGCGCCGTCAGTCAACCATCATGAGCTTGGCATGAACTTGAGAGGCTTCCCTCTTCACACCTGCAGCAGCCCGACCTGGCCCCGGACATTGCAGCCAACCTGGCTGCGTGCGCCGCCGCACTGGAGGTGGCTGCTCCCGCGGTGCATGGCATGTCATCGGCGACCGCTGCCACGCCAGCACAGCGGCACCAGGCGCCGGCGCCTGCCGCAGCAGCAGATGGGCCAGCGCGCACAACATCCGCCGCACCCAACACACCTGCGCAAGCGGGGACGAAGAAGAAGAAGCGGAGGCTGGAGGCCGGCGCCGCCGCTGAGCCTCCGGCGGTGCCAGGAGTGGCAGCCGAGACACCGCACGGCGACCACACGCTTGCGCAGCCGGGGGCCGCGGAGGCCGCCATATCGCCCGAAGCAGCAGCCGCGCCGCCCCAACGCGACGCAGGCGCCGCGACCGGCGCTGCAGCGGGCGGCAAAAGCAAGAAGAAGCGCAAGCGTGAGGAGGCGGCCAGGGCGGCGGCGGAGGCGGCCACGGCAGCGGCCGAGGCGCAGCCGACGGCAACGGAGCGGCAGCCAGACGCGGCGGCAACGGCGGCCGAGGGCAGGAAGAAGCGGAAGCGGCGAAAGGACGCTGCGGCTGACGATGGGGCGGGCGCAAACCACCTGGCTTCAGCGGCGGCGGGGCGGCCAGACTCCACAGCGGTCGGCGAGCCGCTGCTGAACGGCGTGCCCGGCTCGGCGGAGGCGTCGAAGGAATCGAAGAAGCAGAAGCGGGCGCAGCAGGAAGGGGGAGGCAGCGCGGCAGTGGCGGGCAGGTCGGCAGCAAACGGCGCAGCGGCATCCGCAGCGATTGACGCGACCCCGCGGCCGGCAAAAAGGAGGAAGGAGGACAGGCAGGACAAAGCAGCGCAGGCAGCGGAAGGCGCTGCAGAGCCCGGTGGCGCATCAGTAGAGAGCGGGGTCGGAAGCGCCAAGAAGAGAACGAAAGCATCAGACTCTTCTGGTAGCGGCAGCGTCAAAAAGCCCAAGCATTCATGATCCGGCCCGCGTGCTTGACTCTACAAGGTTCGGTGAACAACTTGTGGCACTGTCACATGGACCTCAGAGCACCTATGCTGAACAGTATGCACGTGGAGGGTAAGCATACAAGGCTCTTGGGATGTTTATACACCATCCCCCAGCAGGATCAACAAGAAATGCTAGTCCAGTAGTCCTCATCGCCATCCAGGCCAGCAGCACGGCGCAGGAAGCGCATGTAGTTGTGTGCGCAACCGCCGCATGCACAGCTCCGCTGCCATCCCAAAGCTCCCAGCAGCGCAGCCACCACATTCTCCGCCAGCCACGTGGCCTCGCTGAGGGGATCCGTCCCAGCTGAGGCTTGGTGCCTCCAGCTTGCAGCCTCGGTGCAGTCAAGAAATCAACAATTTGCGCTCGTCCGCAATGCGTAGCCAGCAGGCCGCGCTCGACAGCCCCGCTGCTGACATGCTCATGCTCCAGCCCTGTGGTGCCGCGAACTCCGCCGCCCCCTCGTGCGTGTCCACCTTCAGGCCCACCGGCAGGGGCGCCATGCAAAGTCGCTGTCAGACTCACCAGCCCGTCAAGTGCTCGCGGCACCGCCCTGATCTGGGCCGCTCTGCAGACGAGGGAGCCAACTAGTGCTGCGTCCGCGCAGCAGCAGCTGAAACGCCGCCACGAGACAGCGATGCACTGTGGTTGTTCCGGTGGTGCAGCAGGAGGCGGCATGCAGAGCCAGCAACCCACGCGCCTGCTGCAGCGAGGAGACCTGCCGCGGCGTCACGTGCGCGGCAGAGTAGGCGCACAGCGCATCGAAGGCGGTGCGGACGCAGGAGCCGCCATACAGCTCGCTGGCACCTGCCTTGTCCTCATTCAGGAGTGGCTCCGGCACCGTCCCCCAGATCGTGCGCGAGCAGGGTTGGGACGTCAGGCCTCTGTGTGCCAGGAGTCGTGATCGCACAGCCATATCTGCAGCCTCGCAGCCTTGTCAGCCTGGCCGTCAGGACGGGGCACGCGAATGCAGATGCCGCGTCGAGCGTGCTTTGCCAGATGCTGCAAGTTGCGCAAGCAGTAGGCAGGCCGGCTGCACACCCGCGCAGCTGGGCCTCAAAACAGCCCCAGACTTGAAGCGCACCTGCACCTTGACGCGCTGCTGGGGCGTCTGAGAATTTCGCGGTTGGTTGGCTGCGCCGCCGAGCCATGCCTGGTAGCTGTTGGAGCCGTCGCCCACGAGGCCTAGCTCCGCCGTGTACGGCCGCGCGCAGCTGTCGGGGCGGGGCACCCCGTCATGCGCGCCTGCGGGGATTGGCTGGGGAGGGTACAATGTGCATCCTTGCGGCCTTAGAAGAATGCGGCGCGATGCTGCGCTGTTGCGGTCCCGTAAGCTGCCTCATGCCGAGCGAGCACCAGTAGCCATCTGTTCGCTGTTGGTGCAGCGACTCCCCACTGCAGCTGCCTGCTGCCGCCTTGCTCACAGCCTCGAGAAGCGGCTGGGCTACGTCCCATCCATCCCCAACCCAAGGCCTGCCCCCCAGCGGCAGCGTAGCCTCCCACCCTTGCCAGCCAGGAAGGGATGGGGCACACACCGTGGAACACATTGGCGGGGACTGGAGGCCGGTCCAGTAGAGCTCGGATGTGAGTGACGTCCGGCACCAAACACTTCTAGTTCTTCTCGGAGTCAATAACAAGCACCTGTGGGTGCACCAGATGTTGGAGGACCTTGTCGGCAGGCCCGCAGCGCCGCCCGACGCAGATTTCGTGCCTCTTTACTCCTGGTTCTACCGGCTCCTCCCCCCAAAACTGGCCCAGCAGCTGCAGCGCAGCATACAGCAGGGGCGGGGCACAGCTTCTGGAGAGGCATGCATAGTACAATTTGTCAAATCAGACCAAACAACAGCATTCCTGCACACAGCTGCCACTGCTGGGCTCTGCGGCGGGCTTTCATGTGTTGGGTCGTGTAGGGCTCATCACAGTCTTTTGTCATAACAGCAAACACAACACATACAAGAACTTTATGCCGCAGGGTGTTTGCAGCCAGAAGTCCTGTCAGATGCAGCGCAGAGCATCGCCAGCTGCATTGCTTTGAATGCCATGATAAGCAGCGTCTGCCGCGGCATATGCTAGCAGAAGCCAGCTCGCATCCTTCCTCTGTCACATCACTCCCGGGGTGTCGGCCGCGGCGATTTCTGCCGCGGCGGCGGCGGCGGCGGGCCCAGGACGACGCCCTGCGCAGGACAGCCTTGCGTTCGAGACCTGCTACAGGTAGCGGCACAACTGTAGCGGCACAATCAAGTTCGCTTGCTGGCTGCCGTCAGAACCAAGTCACTCACCTTCTGTGCGAACATCGCCGCTAGCTGCCGCTGCTCAGAGTGTAGCTGCTCGGCCGGGGCGCCCAGGGTGCTGTGGCCAAAGTCCAGCAGCTTGACGACAGCGGCGCCCTCGGCAGTCCGGGACAGCAGAACGTGCCATGGCGCCAGGTCGCCATGGCACACGCCCAGACTGTGGATTTCCTGCAATGCCTCCTGCGCCGCCTTGCCGTCTGCGGCCGCCGGCTCGTCTACCCGAGACAGCGGGATGCCATGCAGTCTGCACGGTTTCACATGCTGTCTCATGGCACCTGTACAGACTCTGAAGATGCAAAGTCGGCGCTGAATACCACTGGCAAGCGCAGCTTGCAACACTGGACTTTGACGGGACGCACCGTTCCAGTGCGATGAAGCCGCATGGCGGCCCCAGTGCGTCCGTTGCCCTGCCAATGCCGAGCAGCCGCGGCACCGCTACCCCTGCACACCAGTCCCGCAGAGGCCTGCGTCACAAGCTTACCATGGGCACCCCTCAAGCTGTGTGATGGGCGCAGCGCATGACTCACTGAGGGACACGGTGCATGACTTCAGAGGCTTGTCAGCATGGGCTTCTTTACGCAGGGTCTGAGCTCAGTGACGAGACACACCCTGCAGCGGCTGAAGCGCCATGTAGACGGTGATCTCGAGCTGGAGCGACGCCAATGCCTCAGCCGCACCGGCCCGGTCCGAGATGACGAGCTTGATGGCCGCGTCGGTGTCTGCAAAGCGGCCCTGGTGCACTACGCCGCTGCTGCCCCTTCCCAGCACGGGGCCTGCACACCTCACCACAGTGGTCTGACCGGTCCTTGATGCAGCTTGAATGAATGCATGCCTCCCCTGTTCAGTTGACGCACATACTGGCACGGGCTCCACCGATAACTGCAGAGGAGTAGTGCGCACCAAGGCTGAGCTCCGCAGCGGAGTACAGCGGGTAGTTGCGGAAGGCGGCGCTGGCGCCGCCGCAATGCATGCTGTCGGAGCTGTTGCCGCCGCCGCCGCCGCCGCCGCCGCCGCCGCCACTGCCGCTCGATCTGCTCCGCAGGTTGTAGCGGTTCTTGCCGTCGCCGCCACCCGCCGGATTTAGGACAGGCCAGGAGAAGTTGAGGACGTTGCGCGGCCCCAGCGGGAAGCCGGCATCATCCTCGTGCTGCAGCGCCTGGGTCTGAGAGAGCAAGTGCACCAACTCAACTAGCGCCCATGATATATCCGAAACGGCCGTGATGCAGTGTTCTTACTCGGGTTCAAATAGCAACTTTGCCACAATGAGGATTCCGGCTGCCTGATGTACAACACACACCGTCACTGCAAAGATGGCTTCATTGACGGACGGTGATGTCGCATCGTATGGCAGCGGTGCGGAAAAAAGAGGTCCAGCGCCTTCGTCTCGACGTCCTGCGTCATGAGACAAACGAACGTGCAGACCTTCCAGTTCGCACATAGCATGGACAGCAGTCGACTTGGGAACCGGATGAAGTTGTGCTGTCGTGGCAAGGAGCCGCACTCACCTGCACAACTTTGACAAACCAGGTGTCGTGCACGGTGCTCACGAATGCCCATCGGCACCCCTGCCGCGTGATACGACCTGTGACTTGTGAAACGACCTTCCGTGCCTGCAGACCGTGCTCAAATTGTAAGGAAAGGGCGACACACTCCGATCACGCTCAAATCATGCACGCATGGTTGCAGCCATCATCGCTGCATTCTCGTTGCTGTACAGGGCCGGCACATTCGACCCTGGCGGCAGCACCGACGGGCTTTCAATCTCGCAGAACGCCGCGCCAAGCATGCCACTGCTGTCGTTGGCTTCAGAGATTGGCTCCCTCACCAGCCTGCAGCGATGGCAATATAGCTGAGGCGGATCGCTTGGTGACGAAGAAATGCTCAGCTGTGAAAGGTGTACCGTGTGCACTCACGCCACGTCCGGAGTGCTGTCGATATATCCATTCACCGCCCGACAGTTGGCTTGCGGCATCCACAGCCACTGCGGGTGCTCGAGTTTTAGCACGGCGTTCTGCCGCTTCGTAACCGCCGCGTGGTATTCAAGAGAGGCATCTGCCTCCGATGTCAGCGAGAGATCGTCGAGCTGAGGTTCCCTGTGCTGTGCTGCCTTGAATGGGTAGGTGTCCAGTATCTGCTGGACCTCGGCCTGAAACGTGTTCCAAGCCAGCACTGCACGGGGGCAACAATATCGCTGGGTCTTGCTGCAGCCTGTACGTGGGAGAGTTACAGAGTCCGCAAGCGCGAGCTGCAACAGCTGCCGAGAGGACAACATCGGCTGATGGGCTGGATGCCTCCTTCTGCTGCAAGCAAGCGAGAAAGACCGGATAACACACGCCTTCGGATCAAGCCAACGGAGGCGGGGCCAGGGTGCTCTGGTTACCAACTACTGCCGGTGTTTGAAAGCGTGCATTGCGCCCCTCGGCAGAGGGACCAGAATGAGCGTCCCCGCTTCAAGTGATTCTCAGCAGCATGCAGATTGCAACAGCAGGAGGTGTGTCGCATGGTGCAGTGGCGTTTGGATCGCAACAACAGCTTCAGACTGCTGTGGGGTGCTGGTCTAGGTGGATTCTGTGTCAATTCTGCTGTGGCGATTAATCAACATATTATTGCTGAGCCGTCGATTTTCATCGCGCTGGTGGCATTTAGTTCTGCAGCATGATGCGGCCTCGGCTCTGCAGGCCAAAGCTTCTCAGCAGCAAGCCTTGCCACGATGCCACGGCTGCAGCATCCATCAGCGACCTGCTAGAAAAGGTGCTTGGGGCATGCACTGCCTGACTTGAGAACGAAGGCTCGACAGGCCGTGCTGCGTGCTTGGAAATATGCACGCAAGTCCCGGCTATCAGCCTGCTGCTCGAAATCGCATTCACTCACTCGCACCAGGCATAGCATCTCCAGCTGCCGGCAGCCTCTGCCGGACGTGCCATCAATAAACATCATGAGCTTGGCATGAACTTGAGAAGCTTTCCTCTTCACACCTGCAGCAGCCCGACCTGACCCCGGACATTGCAGCCAACCTGGCTGCATGCGCCACCGCACTGGAGGTGGCTGCTCTTGCGGTGCCATATGTGGCCGCTGCCACGCCAGCACAGCAGCTCCAGGCGCCAGCGCCTGCCGCAGCAGCAGATGGGCCAGCACGCATAGCGTCCGCCGCGCCCAACACACTCGCGCAGGCGGGGACGAGGATGAACAAGCGGAGGCTGGAGGCCTGGGCTACGGCTGAGCCTCCAGCAGTGCTGGCTGGGAGCGGCAGCCGAGACACCGCATGGCGGCCACACGATTGCGCAGCCGGGGACCGCGGAAGCCGCCGTATCGCCCGCAGCAGCAGCCGCGCCGCCCAAACAGGACGCAGGCGGCGCGGCTGATGCTGCAGCGGGCGGTAAAAGCAAGAAGAAGCGCAAGCATGAGTAGGCGGCCAGGGCGGCGGCGGAGGCGGCCACGGCAGCGGCGGTGGCGCAGCCGTCGGCAATGGAGCGGCAGCCAGACGCGGCGGCGGTGGCGCAGCCGTCGGCAATGGAGCGGCAGCCAGACGCGGCGACGACGGCGGCCGAGGGCGGGAAGAAGCGGAAGCGGCGAAAGGACGCTGCGGCGGACGATGGGGCGGGCGCAGACCACCTGGCTTCAGCGGCGGCGGGGCGGCCAGACTCCGCAGCGGTCGGCGAGCCGCTGCCAAACGGCGTGCCCGGCTCGGCGAAGGCGTCGAAGGAATCGAAGAAGCAGAAGCGGGCGCAGCAGAGGGGGGAGGCAGCGCGGCAGTGGCGGGCAGGTCGGCAGCAAACGGCGCAGCGGCATCCGCAGCGATTGATGCGACCCCACGGCCGGCAAAAAGGAGGAAGGACAGGCAGGACAAAGCAGCGCAGGCAGGGGAAGGTGTTGCAGAGCCCAGTGGCGCGTCGATAGAGAGCGGGGTCGGAAGTGCCAAGAAGAGAACGAAAGCATCAGACTCTTCAGGTCGCGGCAGCCCAAGCATTCATGATCCGGCCTCCAAGCTCGACTCCATGCAGTTCGGTGAACAACTTTTGGTACTGTTATATGGACCTTAGACACATTTGCTGAACATTATGCAAATGGATACCACAAGCGTGATGGCCTACTGTGAGTCGTGGGATGGTCCTACCCCTTGCCCGAAATCAACCAAATTGACGGTCATTTGTCTGCATGCATCGGAGATGCATATCGGAGAATGCACATCGGCGAACACGAACAGCACATGCGCAGCCGCCACAAGCATAAATTGGAACAGTTATCGCAACTCAGTATCTCACTTCATTTGCGCATTCCCCACAGTGAGCAAACTGATGCTGAGCTTGGCAGTTTCGAACACGATGTGTCTGGAGCCGCTTGTGCACACCATCGCAAGCAAGGAGCATACACTGTCACGGCAGTTTAGCATGCCGGACAGCCTGAGGCGCATCATCCCAGAGGACGATCGTTTGTGACAGCAGTGTTGCCTCAGCATGCAGAAGTTGCAGCCCAGCCAGCTGCCAATTCCCCAGCTGCGTACTCACCTGCAGTTTCCTCGGAGGCGTGCGGTCAGCCACGTCAAGCACAGCGCGGCGCCGTCGCGGTGCAGCGCGGCGCCAGATTTCATCCAGGAGGCAGCGCAGCGGTGGCAAAAGCAGTCAGCGCCAACCCACGGCCCCTTCACCGCCTCCAACGGCAGTCGGGTCTTCGTAAAAGCCTCACAAAGTGATGTTTTCGCGGAGCAGGATGAGCTGATGATGACTCGGGCAGCGCAGACGACGGCAGCGCACCGCGTACCAACGCTGCTCGCCAGGTTCGAGGTGCACCATTTTCTCCTGCTCCGCGAAAACATCACTTCGCGAGGCTTTTACGAAGACCCGACTGCCGTTGGAGGCGGTGAAGGGGCCGTGGGTTGGCGCTGACTGCTTTTGCCACCGCTGCGCTGCCTCCTGGATGAAATCTGGCGCCGCGCTGCACCGCGACGGCGCCGCGCTGTGCTTGACATGGCTGACAGCACGCCTCCGAGGAAACTGCAGGTGAGTACGCAGCTGGGGAATTGGCAGCTGGCTGCGCTGCAACTTCTGCATGCTGAGGCAACACTGCTGTCACAAACGATCGTCCGCTGGGATGATGCGCCTCAGGCTGTCCGGCATGCTAAACTGCCGTGACAGATGTATGCTCCTTGCTTGCGATGGTGTGCACAAGCGGCTCCAGACACATCGTGTTCGAAACTGCCAAGCTCAGCATCAGTTTGCTCACTGTGGGGAATGCGCAAATGAAGTGAGATACTGAGTTGCGATAACTGTTCCAATTTATGCTTGTGGCGGCTGCGCATGTGCTGTTCGTGTTCGCCGATGTGCATTCTCCGATATGCATCTCCGATGCATGCAGACAAATGACCGTCAATTTGGTTGATTTCGGGCAAGGGGTAGGACCATCCCACGACTCACAGTAGGCCATCACGCTTGTGGTATCCATTTGCATAATGTTCAGCAAATGTGTCTAAGGTCCATATAACAGTACCAAAAGTTGTTCGCCGAACTGCATGGAGTCGAGCTTGGAGGCCGGATCATGAATGCTTGGGCTTTTTGACGCTGCCGCGACCTGAAGAGTCTGATGCTTTCGTTCTCTTCTTGGCGCTTCCGACCCCGCTCTCTATCGACGCGCCACTGGGCTCTGCAACACCTTCCCCTGCCTGCGCTGCTTTGTCCTGCCTGTCCTTCCTCCTTTTTGCCGGCCGTGGGGTCGCGTCAATCGCTGCGGATGCCGCTGCGCCGTTTGCTGCCGACCTGCCCGCCACCGCCGCCTCCCCCCTCCTGCTGCGCCCGCTTCTGCTTCTTCGATTCCTTCGACGCCTTCGCCGAGCCGGGCACGCCGTTTGGCAGCGGCTCGCCGACTGCTGCGAAAGCTGGCCGCCCCGCCGCCGCTGGTGCCAAGTGGTCTGCGCCCGCCCCTAGTGCGTCTGTTGCTACGCTGGCACGTGAGGTCTTCCTTTGTCTGAACCTCTAGCGTAGCAATATTGCAGACATACAATGCATACGAGCTTCGCTGCAGCTACACCGCTTGCTGATATACCATACAACCCTCCAGCTCTATGCTATGCCTGCTGCTCTTCTGTGCAGGCCATCAGCAATCTGCACAGCAGCAGCGCTGCCGTCAGCGTGGCCGGCGGCCAGAAGCCGCAGCCGCAGCCGCAGCCGCAGCCGCAGCCGCAGCAGCAGCAGCTGCGTGTTCTGCCGCCGGAGCCCCGCCCTGAAGCCGACGATGACAGCCGGCAGCAGTCCCCAGCAGAGCCCGAGACAGAGCCGACGCGTGGGCTCCTCGAAGCGGAGAAGGCGGACGAGGCGCGGTCCCGTGCGATGCTCAGCCAGGCACAGCAGCTGACTGAGAGGATCGGCTGCGGCGCGATCGGCCTGCGGAAGTTGGTGTGGCTTGAGTCGGAGTGCCCTGAGGCCAAGGTGTGATGTGCTGAAGGTGGTGCCTTTCCCCTTTCTGAAGTCGTTTGCCTCAGTTGAGTCGGGAATGCTGTGAGCTGTCCGCTGCCAGAAGGCGGCCGTGCGCTACGCCATGCATCCACACCCGGTGCGACACCCTTGATTGTGTGGCAGCGCTGATTGGCTGCCACCATAATGAATTCGTGTGCAGGCCATTGGCGGCGGCGGCGAGATCGATGGGCTCGGAGTACTGGAGGAGTCAGCTGCGGGTTTCTGCAAGCAGGTGCGCCTGGCACGGCGTGCATCTGGCCGTCCGCCTTGGTGGTGCCCCACAGGTAGGTTTCCAGGAGCATCTGCGCAGCTGCCTCCTCAGCAGCGCTGGAACTTTTGAGCGCGCTGCCGACACCAGTCATTGCCTCTCTGTGCAGCTGGACATGGACGAAAACCTGGAGATGGCGCACGAGCGGCTGCGGAGCATCGCGCCGTCGCTGCGGCCAGACCAGCTGGTGGGGCTGCGGCTGCACGCTGAGCACCTGCAGTTGAACGCCTTCAGCACGACGGACTCCGTCCTCAAGGTGCAACTGGACATTCAGACTCGTTGGAGCTACACTTCCTGACACCCTCAAACGACATGACACATTGAGGAAGCTTGGGGGCTGCAAGTTGGTTCTTCGCCAGCCGCTTTTGCAGCCCCCAAGTAGAATCGGTCTCGAGATGCCTGCATGACGCCGCTCTCCCTTTGCTCGTTTACAGTACGCCTGGCCCGTCCCGGCGAGCGTCCCGGCAGGGGAGAGCGAGGACGAGGGGTGGAGAGTGCTTGTGGAGGCGGTCTGCTCCAACCGGACGGACACGCTGGCGGGCAAGTTCATGCAGCTGGAGCGCCAGGTGGCGCAGCTACATGGTCAGCTCGCTGGCGAGGATGAGAGCATGCACCCGCTGCTCATCACAAAGAAGAGGGTGCGATTGTGTTGGCAATGCCTCCGGACTACTGCTGCCAATTAAACAGTTGCGTTCCGCAAAAATCCACAAACTGTCGCCGTCTATCACTGATGC
This sequence comes from Deuterostichococcus epilithicus, assembly GCA_033439295.1. Taxonomy (NCBI): domain Eukaryota; kingdom Viridiplantae; phylum Chlorophyta; class Trebouxiophyceae; order Prasiolales; family Stichococcaceae; genus Deuterostichococcus; species Deuterostichococcus epilithicus. Next base: position 180,020 of record JAVTLE010000014.1, on the reverse strand, counting down.
GCATCTGATCAGACCTGGCTTTCCCCTGGCTGTCATCAGTGCATGTTGCGTCATGCAAGGGGATGTGCCTGGAGTGGTTAGATGGCATGATAATCCAGCTCACAAGGGCGAATGGCTCTGAGTGGCTTGCCGGCCACTTGCAGGTCTGGGTGGCGCTCCTGGTTCCAGCATCACAGGCCTGAAGGAGAAGCTGGAGACGGCCATCAAGAACCACTTCCTGCACCGGCTGCCGCGCCTTCGGGCACTTAGCCTGCACAGCCGCCTATTGCTCGTGGACTTCAAGACCACACCAATCCGGGAGCTGCTCAACTCGGCACAGGCGATCAAGGCCAACATGACCTTAAGTCGAGGTGCCCTCTTCGCTTCTGGCAAGTCGCTCAATATGATGCTGATCCATGAGGTTCTGTTGAGCCGCCCAGACCCACGCAGCTGCTGCGCGTGCAGGACACGCATCAGCCCTTGCTATCAGCGGCAGTTGGTTGACTGCTGTGCTTTTCAATACCCGATATCGGATGTGTATGCCTGGGCGGATGTGACGGCCATGTTCCTTTTGCTGCAGCCACTGCAGAGGAGGTGGCCAAGCTCCGGGCGGAGGTGGCGACCCTACAGGCGGACAAGAAGGAGTTCGAGGCCAACATTGAGGCGACCCTGGAGGCGTACAGGAAGGAGTTCGAGGCCAAAGTGGAGGCGAAATTCGGGGGGCTTCAGAAGGAACAACCCGTGAACGAAACTTCACGGCGGCGTGCTACCCATACAGCTAGTGGCTACAAGGAGCACAGTCATCCTTGTTCTAGGGTGACGGGATTCAATCCAGCTGCCAGTGTCATGGCCGCCATTGAAGCACCTACCTATGTGTTCAGGCATGATACGTCTTGACTAGGTGTGGCAGCAAAGACAGCCGCCTGCTCTGCTGGGAGTGTGGAGGCGTGCGCGCGTGCTTCAGCAGACTTTACACAATTTGGCCAGGCTATCAGGCTTTAACATCACAGCGTCAGCATGCGGCAGCCTGTGACGGTCATCTTCTCATGGTACCTATGTCTGGAGGCCGTTATCCACGTTTCAAGTGCAACGCCCACCGCCCATACGACACCCACACATCTCACCCCCAGCATCTACAACCAATGTTTGCCTGCTGCACATGCAGCAGGCACTCGAGGCTGCTGACCAGCCCATGCCACTCTGTCGAGTTCCGAGATCACAGGCCATGCTGCCATCAGCAGCGCTGCAGGAGCATAACATCAGACCCCAATGATTGCTGCCTCTTGAGGCATTCCAGCCGGGTGCTTGAGACATCGGTCTTGAGTCTCATTCCAACCGGTCTGTGGCTGATCCTCAATGGGTGGCCAGCATGCCGCGCTCGACTGCCTCGCTGATGACATGGCTCATGCTCTTGCCCTGCCGCGCCGCCAGCGCCGCCGCCCGCTCATGCGTGTCTGCCTTCAGACCCACCTGCAGGGCACCATGCAGCAGCGCTGTCAGAGTCGGCGTCAGATCGCAATTGCTTGCTGTAACAGCAGCGACACAGCAGTGCCTAAATGATGCATGTTGCAGATGGCGAAGCCATTGTTGCCGCAAGCGCGCTGCAGCGATTGCTGCATGGGGGACTGTGCAAAGGGGCGGTCATGAATGCGATTTAGCCAGGAGGCACTGCGGGAGCGGCGACGGACGCGCCTGCGGTAGCGAGGAGACTTGCTCCGGCGCGACGTAGGCGGCGGAGTAGGCGCGCAGGGCGTCAAAGCCGGTGCGGGCGCAGAAGTCGCCGAAGAGCTCGTCAGCGCGCGCCTTCTCCTTATACAAGAAGAGCAGCGGCTCCAGGACCTTCTCCAGGTCCTGCATAATAGGGTTAACAGTTTAGACCCAAAGGCTGCAGCAGAACGTGGAACGTCCGGGCCTGTGTGCCAGGGTGTCATGATTGCAGCGCCAGATCCGACCCTGGGCACCCTGGCTGGCTTGAACGTGGCGCACAGATGTAGGCGCCGGATCAGCGTCATGTGATGCCAGATGCTGGAGCGGACGCAAGCATCGAGCAGGCCAGCCGCGCACCGCGCAGCTAGGCCTCAACATAAGCCTGCTCAGAAGTGGGGTTTTGAGGTTTGAGACCTAAAACCTTATCAAAGCGCACCTGCATCTTGACGCGCTCCTGGTACGTCTCGGCCAGGCGCGACTGGTTGGCGGCGCCGCCGAGCCACACCTGGTAGCTGTTGGGGCCGTCGCCCACGAGGCCCAGCTCCGCCGTGTACGGCCGCGCGCACCCGTTGGGGCACCCCGTCATGCGCACCTGCAGGATTTTATTTTGAGGTGTGAGGCGCGGTGAGCGAGCAAGTCCAGCATGGAGTGCCGCATCATCGTGGTTCATAGGCAGGCCCTGCGGTCGGGGCCCGCGCCTGCAGGCTGGACCCGGAAGCGGTGCAGCGTCCGGCCGCCGCCCCAGAGCACACACATCCTGCATCAACAGCGCGCGGTGTCCTGTGCGCCCTTGCCTCAGCTCCTGGCGATGCGGCGGCACCGGCTGCACGCCGCCGCCCCGTGCGGCGCTGCGGCAGCTGCGGTGCGAGCGTGCCGGCAGGCCGTCGGCAGGGGTGGTTCACGGTTCAGGGCGCACGCACCACAATGGGGAAGTCGGGCGGGAACTGGAGGCGGTCCAGCAGCGCGCGGATACGGCGATTGACGTCCGGCATGGAGCGCTCCGCCTCGCCGATGGCCAGCCCGCACAGCGGCAGCGCCGGGCAGGCCATGGACTGCCGCTCGATGGCGTCCAGCTCGAACAGCTCCTTCACGCCCGCCGTGCCTGCCGGCGAGACGGACCACACACGTGTCACGAACTGGCAATCACTATGTTTAGATGTTGAACTGGGTAGCGCGTCATCCGAGCACTTGGTCTCAAGACTTGGCGCCCAACATGCACACATCCGGTCGCCAGCGCTGCGCACACAGCTTTGCAGCCGGCGCATGGCCAGCACGGCAGGAAAGCAGCTACCGCGCACGCGCCATGTTTCCCGCGCGCCCTGCGGTATGACCGGCATGCACGAAGCAGCGATGCAGGGATATCAGTAATTACTGTTGTCTCATAATAATCGTCTAGAAATTATTATCAATTTTGTATATCAGTAGCCCGGGCGCGCACCAAGGGTGGTGATGATGTCCGCCTTCCAGGCCGGCTCCACGTCCAGCAGCATGAGGTTCTGGTTGGCCGTCAGCCGCACCGGCAGCTCATACCGCTCGATGACCTGGGGGAGCATGGTGGAGGCAGCGCACTGTCAGTGGTGAAGCGCAGTCCACAGGAGCATTTGAGGGACTCCGGGTGCAGGCCACGGCCCAGTAAGCATGCTGCCACTCTCCAAACACCGGCCTTCGGCATATCGTGCGAGGCAACAGCTGCGCTGGGAGCTGCTGGCGGACAGCCGGAGGCATCGAGCTGTGCCACAGCAGGAGACAGAACGCCGACGCGGAAGAGGCGCGCAAGCTGCACGAGGCTGATCGCCCCGAGTCCTCAACCATGCTAAGCACCTGGCGCAGAGCCTTCTTCATCTCCCCCTTAAGGCGCCCGTTCTGCACGAACACGCCATAGGCCAACTTGCCGTCGCCCTGCTCCTGCCAGCCGAGATAGTCCTTGAACTCCCACTTGGGCAGCGGCCTGCGGGCGGCGGCAGCGGTGACACAGTCAGCGGTCAGGATCCGGGGTTTGGGTGAGGTACAGGCACCTGCCAACACGTCGCATTGCCGCTGCAACTGACGACGAATCTGCCGAGCTCCGCTGTCCAGGCAGCAGCCCCAGGGTCCTTCCCCAGCCACGAAGGTTCATATCCGCAATAAAACGCGTTCTCGTTCTACAGGTTGAGGTCTGGGGTCCGCCAAGACGTTTGGGCATGCCGCGACGCCCACCTGAAGGCCTGGAACTTCTTGCCGTAATACTGCTCCACCACGGAGCGGAACTTGGGCATGCCCCACTCCTGGACGAGGTACTTCATGCGCGCCTGCTTCCGGTCGTCTCGCCGGCCTGTGCTCAGAGACCGAACATGCGCTCAGAAACCGGACCAGTCCGCCGCCGGGTATGGGTGCGGATCCCTACGTCGGGTGGCTGCGGCTGCAGCTGCGGCTGCGGCTGCGGCTCATGTCGTGCGCACAGCTGGCCGTGGCAGCCGCCGGCGCACAGCGGGGAGGCCGTTGCCGGCACCCCCGTGATGTACGACGCGACACACCGCAGGTCTAAAGAAAGCATGTCGCAAGACATAGGACCTCAGGCAAGGCCAACAACCTGCGACCCACCGTAGTCACGCTGCGTGGCGACGATGGCCTTGAGCGCGTACAGCAGGTCGGCCTTCGGCACAAAACCGATGGGGTCTGCGAGCCGCGGGAAGGTGCTTGCGTTGCGGTGCGCCCGCCCCATACCGCCGCCCACCAGCAAGTCGTAGCCCTGCATGCGTCACAAGCCAGTCGGGGAGTAGGTTACAAGTGCAACGCAGTCGGGTGCACAGGGCTGCACGAGCACAAGGAGATAGCCGTGCTTGCGGCGCATGTGAATGTTGCACACTGGAGCCTCACACCTAGAATCCGTTGGGACTCAGTGGAATCGACCCAGGCCGTGCGAGGCCATCGCCACGCAGGGACACAGGGACGGATGCTGGTCACATGCAGGAGACCAGCAGCAAGGCAGTGCGGCGCACCTCGACTTCGCCAGCGTCGTTGCTGATGACCACGACCGCCACGTCATTGGTCAGCACGTCGATGCTGTTGTCGCCGGGCACCGTCACGCCCACCTGGACACATTGAGCATAGATCAAGAAGCGTGGGCCATTGTCCCACCGGCTTGACCGCATCAGCACATGCAAACCCTGTGTGCAGCAACCTGAGCAGTTGGCCTCCAGCCACAGGCTCTGCAGCCAGGCGGGGCTGGCACTGACTTGGCAGCCGCAGCACGCGACACGGCAAGATACTGCCTCTCAGAGCGCGGCGGCCGAGCTGCCAAGAGGAGGGCTGGCCCACCTTGAACTTGCGTGGCAGGTACTGCTGCCCGTAGATGGGCTCCGGGCTGCCCACGAAGTTGGTGCCAAAGCCATTGAAGTCGCGCGCCTCCGTCACATGCGGGTGCTGCGGTTCGCAATGGAGCAGAGGTCAGCTCACAGGGCCCAGACAGCAAGAGCCCGTGGTGCTGCAAGAGCCCGTGGCGCTGCTGCCCTCCTGAGCTCCCAAGAAAAACTTCTCTTGCAGATACAGATCTGCACTTCTCTTGCAGATACAGATCTGCCCTTTCCAAATTAGGGCAGCTTGCTGACGACCTTATAAGTATGACATCGTCGCTGAGCAGGTATGAGTCCGTGACAGCCGCAAGTCGCATGTGCAGACGTCCCAAACCCACTCACATTGAATGGGTCTCCCGTTACCAAGTATTGCTGTCCAGCCAGGTGTGACTGTTCGGGTCGATAGAAGCATGTTTGCGGTGTAAATGCGGCTCACCTCAAAGGTCTCTGAGTACCATTTCTCGCCGTCCAGCCACACATCGTAGTAGGAGCCCGCTTGCGGCGCCAGCAGGTTGGCGATGTCGTTGGCCACCTGCTCTGCGTCAGCATAGTCCGCACGATCCTTCCAGGGCGCCGGCGCTGCCATGACGTTGCGGTTGACGTCGCCGCACGCGCCCTGCACAGCAAGGGTGGCCATGTCATCGCTGGCAGCAGAGGCTGCTGACAGGCAGGTGCAACAGCAGATGCATCGGTATGCAACGCAGCTCGATGGCGAGGGTGTCAAGGCTTCAATCAAGGCTAGGCTTGCATTGGCTTTTGGAGGCGTCTCTGAGAGACCCACCAGGGTGGAGCCCATGTTCTTGACGACGGACGAGAACACGGACTTCAGGTCCTGCTTCAGCACGCCGTGAAGCTGGTAGCACTGCCGCGTGGTGAGCCGCAGCGTGCCGTTGCCAAACTGCGGTCGCAGGAGGGAGGCGCCTCAGCGCTGCCAGCAGAGCGTTTCCAGAGGCTCACTGATCCGGCTCGACAAGTGTTGCTGAGACCACCGCCCTGCGAGGAAGCTATAAGGGACATGGCATACACGCTTTCGAAGCTGTTCCCAGGCCACTCACCAGATCTGCAAGGTCGTCCATGACCTTGTACAGGCGGTTGGACACATGGCCGCCAGGCTGTCGCGTGCGCATCATGAACTGATACTCCTTGCCCTTGCCCCCGGTCCGCCGGTCGCGGTCGTCCTGCTGGTAACTGCCGTGGAACTTCATGAGCTGCATGCTCTCCTCGGAGATGTTGGTGGCCTCCGACACCAGATCCTGTCCAAGTATCCGCTCGCAGCCATCAGCACGCAGTCTGCCAGGTGTGCCAGGAGGCAGACCAGCGAGCAATGCTGCAGCGGCGAGGCAGCGCCACTCGCACGCTTACAAGAGCGGTCTGCTGGCCATGATCTCATCTGCATGTGGTGCGCCGTGCAAGGGGCCACTTGTGCGCGTGGCGCAATATGCAGGCGCATACCTGCATGAGCGGGTGTCGCAGGTAGTCCGAGTTCTCTTTTATGATCTCCACCTTGCTTCGCTTGGCGGGCTTGGCCGTGGGCGGCCGCGAGGGCGTCGCCACATTTGTGACTTGCAACTGGCCCCTGCATCGGGTGCAGCTGTCCAGATGAGACATCTGCAGCCGACGATAGCAGGTGGACACAGCCTTGTATGCATTCTGTGTCAAAGTGAGTGTAAAGCAGCACGCAGGCCAACAGCACACTGCTGCAGCCACGTCTCCGCCCCATCCTCCTGAGCAACGTCACGGCTGCGGACCGGCTGCTCGTCGGTTTGGCGCCTCGGAAAGCGCACACGATGCTTTTATGTTCGCACCTATTGCTGCTGCTGGCACATCGGCCGCTGAACACCCGGCCGTGCTCCAGAGGCGCACCGCGCAGGTGTGCGCCACTGCACACCAGTCGCTCCGCGCCCGGCAGCTGCGCGCGCTGTTGCAGCAGCGCCTCCATGGTGTGACAGTAGCTTTGGCGATGTGAGATGCGAATGGGGGCTCGTCAGGACAAACTCTGTCGCGAGTCGCGACTCAGCGTGCACTTGCCAATTACGCTTAGTTGAACGTAATCAGCTTCTGTTCGAGGGACTGCAGTCCAGTGGCATGTGGACTCTCAGCATGAAGGCACGTCGGGTACACGTGCAGCTGGTCATATCGACAGAACTGCAACAAGCGACACGGAAAGATCTTTACAGCTACCTTTGCAAATGCAAGTGCCCCCTCGCAACAGCCTGAGCAGCCGCCGATCCCCTCTGCGAGAAACTTGCAACACTGACACAACGTTGTGAGGTGCAGCGCTCGGCTGATGCTGCGATGCTGCCGTTTGATGTCTCATGATGCCTGCAGAGGCTGCCGAAATTCTTTTCTGACATTGGGCCACCTCCCGACGACAAAAAGGGCAGTTCGTAGTGCGCCGCCGCGGCGCCATGCGGCATCGTGTCGGGCCGCCAGCGAGACCGGCGCAAAGCACAGGCGAGTCGAACGAGAGTTTGAAAGGTACTGCTCGAGCATCTTTGCCATAAATTTTCAGGCCCCAGATCGGGTTGCACTTGCGCATTCAGCTACCGGACGCTCGCCGGCAAGTTCAGTGTGACGGTGGAGGTCAAGAAGAGCAAGTTCATTACGACGGCGTGGCCGACAAGCAGCCCTGAGGAGGTGAACCGCCTACTGTCCAAGCTCACTTGGCGACGCAGGTGCCGCGGTTCTGGCCTGGAATCGTTGTGATGCAACTAGCACTCTTGTCACCCTCCAACACGTCTGTTGTCCGGCGTGGACAGGCTCTGCAGTTCATAGGCGACGGCAGTGACCCCACCGCCAGCCACAACTGCTTCGCATACAAGATCGGCGACCAGTTTCGCAGCTCGGATGATGGCGAGCCTGGCGGCACTGCCGGCGCACCAATTTTGAATGCCATCACGGGGGAGGGCCTGAACGGCGTCTGCGTCCTGGTTGCCAGGTGCCTCACGGATTTGTTTGGGGTTTAAATGACCTGAAATCCTTTGCACTCCCGTCTGCGAAGTGAGGCAAAGGAGCCTCTCGGGGTGCAGGAAAGCATGTGCAGGACAAGAGTAGCTGAACGATTTTGCAGGCACTTTGGAGGGACGAAGCTTGGCGCTGGTGGTCTCATCCGTGCGTATGGGGGCGCAGCGCGTGAGTGTTTGCGCAGCGCCAAGCAGTGCACTGTGCAACCCATGCACCAGTTCTGGCTGGAGGTAAGAGCATTGCATGCTTGAAAATGCTATGCAGTTGAATTTGGCAGCATCTCTAGAAGGAGACAATGGTCATGTTGCTTATGTACTCACACAATGTTGAGGATTGTGCATGAAGGTTGTCTGATCTTCGCAAGGGTGGTGTAGGCACCAGTTGACGACATCGGGGTTGTGTATGGACAACTGGACAAGTTCAGTGCTGAACGATTGGAGGAAGTATATGTGCAAGATGGTCAGGTGGTGAAGGTCAATGTGAGTGTACAAGCAGGGAAAGCAGCAGCATTGCAAGCTGCATTGATCAATGCTTCAAGTGGCAGGATCAGGTTGTGATGTAGAGGAAAGGTTTGGTGTATGTGCTGTAGTTTCATGATTGGCACTTGTGCACTTGAATGGTGGAAGGTGGGTGTATCACGACTGCCAGTTACAAGGACCAAGAATCATTTGGACCAAAATCGCAACGATGATAACAATGTTGATATACTCAAAAGTAAATTGCAGAAATCAACACTGTTCATCGCAAATTCATCGCGAACTTTCTACTCCGACGAGTCCTTCTTCTGCTTCTCGCCAGCCTTCATCGCACGCTCCTGCATGTACAACATCACATTGAGTGGACAACAAGACTTTCATTAAACCAGCTTCAGCAGAGAAGCTTCAGCAAAGCAAAAGGTGATGAGTTGGGGAGATATGATATGAGCAACATTCCAATAGCAGTCAGTATGAACGAGCACAATCATCTTGCAAGCACTCACATGACGCTCCTCAGGTGAGGCGCTGGCACTGATAGCACCCCCCTTTTTGCCAGCCTCCACCTGAGCCGCGCGGCCGGTGCCTGCATGAATATCGCAACTAGGTTGAACAGCGAGTGTAACATGTTTTCAGCATGGACAGGTGTGCTGCACAATGGCTGCTATTGCCATGGTGTTCAGCTGACATGGTGTTTTTAGCTGATCGGCCTTCACCACATGACTGTGATGGGTGTGTATCCGCAGTAGACGTTCATCTAGTGAAACAACATATGTAAATTGGACGCACCAAAGGTCTCCTTGTCGGCGCCCGTCTTGGTCTTCTCGCCGGTCTTCTGGATATCGACGTGGCCTGCAGCGCGAGCGACAGCATCCGTGATTTGCGACATTGTCCAAGTGTGACAGTCAGACTACTTCTGTGTAGGAATGGGGGAGGGATGGAACTTGGCAGCGGATCATTGACGTGGATCGTTCAGCTGGCTGCTGTTCGATCGCGAGTGCTGGTGCAGGTGGCAGGCCGCAGAGCGCGCTGATTGTGATGCTGGCCATACAGAAGTGACATATATATGCGATATAAGAGTGCAGCTTGCGAATCAGCATGCAGTATGCAGAACGTGTGCGGACGGTGCGCCGGCATCAGTACCCCCACGTTCGCGAGGGTAGCACAACATCTAGGCAGGTGCAGATGGGTTGCGTGTAACGGTGGCTTACCCTCAGCGCCTGACATGTCGAACGTTTGTTGGAATCGACTGCCTGGAGGTTGATTGAGCGAAAGTAGGAGCTTGCAGAGGAGAGCAGATAATGAGTGTTTGTGTGCAGCGAATGGTTTGCTCGCGTTTAAGAACCGGCCGCAAGCTGCCGCACAGCGCTATCGGGCTTATTTGGCAGCACTATCGTGTTCAACGCCGGGATGACCTGTTGACGCTACCTGATCAAGATCTGATTGGGCCGCCGATGCTGGCCTGCACGTTTCGACGTCGACACCTTCCCACCAGGCGTGCGCAGCCTCGGACTCCGCTTCCGATGCCCTTTGAATGCGCCGTGGTAACTGGGATGTTTAGCTCGATCTAGATAGCGGCGTGGTGGAGTCGCTGAACGATCGCTACTACTGTCAAGCTCGCGCGCATGCCAGCCTGGACCAAAGCATGCATAGCACGCCATACAGCTGCAGACAGCTGCTCCTGTGATCTGAAACTTTGCCACGACAGGTGATGCATTTTCGGCCAAATCTTGTGGTCCCAGATATACGCCCTCTTATTTGTGTCAGGTTGACCATAACGCTCATGATCATCAGATCTCAGGATAGCTACAAGTTTTCCAATGGTTCATCAACCATTTAGCCGCCAGCACTCAGCCAGCATCCTGCTGCCGCCCTGTACGCGTACAGCCTAAGCACCACACGATGGTCTGGTAGGCCCCACCAAACTTCCTTCCACGTGAAATCTGAAAGCCCTCCAATCTAGAAAGAAGTCGCCGCACTCCTGACAGCAGCCACTGTGGCAAACGGCAGCTCAGCCCAGCTGCAGCGGCTGCAGGCTGCTGTCGACGGCCTCCTTGAGGATGGCTACCGCCTGGTCGATGTCTGCCTCGGTGACCGTCAGCGGCGGCACTAGGCGGATGACGTCGCCCTTGCCTGCCGTGATCGCGATGAGGCCCAGGTCCCGTGCTGCCTGGCACACCGGCGCCGCCGGCTGCAGCGCAGGACAGCGCATGCTGACCTTAGGAGCCAGACAGAATGTAGGATTTGAAATCAGCGCCGCCAACGAGCATGATCGTGCCCGAAGCAATGGGCACACAAAGCGCCGGCTGAGCAGTCTGCATCGCATGCCCGGCCTGCTGAAGGAGACGCAGCGGACCCTGTGGGCAGCCAGGTCGCCCATCCTATTGACATATGCAAATACGATGGAGCGAGGTGGTGCCAGTGCATCAACTCCAATGCCACAGGTGCTCAGCAGAAGTAGGAGGTCGCACCGTGTCCAGCTGGATGCCACAAATGAGGCCCTGCCCACGGACTTCCTTCACATGCGAGTTGTCCTTGAACACATCCTTTAACGCGCCACGTAGCCGCTCGCCCTTGTGCCGCACGCCTTCAGCACAATTGCCGATTTGGTTGGCCTTGCACACCTGGCGTCCTTTCGGTGTGCCTGCCACCCGTCTCCACATGCGGTCTGCCCTGCCCCTTCGTTGGGCCGCCTCTCGACGCTGCGGTGCTCCTGTGGGCACCTATTATGCAGTGCAAACGCTGCAGAAGCAGCCCAGACAGGCTTGGGGTCGCACGTTGACCCAAACGGTTGAGATCTGCACAAGGAGGTCTCGGGCGCCACACCCGCTAGGAAGGCGGGATCCGAGATGATATCCATGACGACGGTGGCGGCGTGGCACACCAGCGGGTTCCCCGCAAAGGTGGACCCGTGATCGCCGGGCGCCATGGCATCCGCCACATGCTGCTTCACGATCACCGCGCCAATGGGCAGGCCGCCTGCGCGTAAGCAGCAAGGGAACCGCGTGTCAAGATATTGATACCTTGCTGGCCACTGAGACTGACTGCTGCTGCTGCGCCAAATGGCGGGCTGCGCCGAGTATGCGAGCTATAGCAGTGCAAAGTGGTGGCCCGGACCTAGCTGACCGTCACTGTCGAGGAGCGGCGTCTGGCCAGACCGGCTGCAGCCTCGGCTGCCTGCCGCACAACTTCTTGCCCTGGATCTTGACGGAACCACCAGGAAGCAGCAGCAGCAGCAGCAGCAGTAGCAGCAGCAGCAGCAGGGGTTTCGAAGGCTGACTAGCAGACCCGCTTGCCGTTGCTCAATCAGCAAACCGCAGCCCGCACCCACCCGCGAGCGGCTTGGCGAGCGTCATGATGTCAGGCTCCACGCCGTAGGCCTCGTGTGCCCACAGGCGGCCGGTGCGCCCCAGCCCACACTGCACCTCGTCAAACACCAGCAGCGCGCCTGCCTCGTCGCACGCCTCCCGCAGCCCCGCCAGGAACTCCCTGTGGGGGGTTGGAGTTTCAGGGCCAGAGTCTGAGGCATGACGCTCAGCTCGATCGCCTCGTTGATGGGTACCGATGCTGCAGTATGGGGACCTATGCCAGAGCAACGAGGTGCTCAGGCATGCCGGTCAGGAGCGATTTCTGTTCTTCACGGGCGCTGGCAGAGGCTCGGCAGGCGGAGCCTCTGGTTGACAAGCCATCGGGCAGGACGGGACCCTGTGCAGCATGCCGAGCTGGCTCGGGCACAGCGCGGGAGGGAAGTACAAGAAAAGGAGCGACGTCCAGGTGCGACAGGCGGTTGCAGTCCGAGCTACGAGGCCCGCAGGCGAAAAAAAGCCTCACTGGGTGGAGGAGTTGATCCCGCCCTCGCCCTGGAGCGGCTCCACAAACACGGCGGCGGTGCGCCCCTTCTGGATCGCTGCGCGCGCGGACTCCAGGTCGTCGTACTTCGCCTCCACGCCGCCGGGCATCATCGGCAGGAATGGCGTTTTGTACTGCTCCTGCGGCAGGCCGAAGGCAGCAAGGCTCGCGTTTTTGTGGCCAGCGAGAAGTCCTGAACACTAGAGACCAGTGCGCGGCGCTAGCGCCGTGCCTGCCGACAGCAGCTGTGTGCCCCAAGCCAGCGAGGAACACGGAATGCAAGCCGGCCCGCGCTGCAGCTCGGCTTGGGGTCGTGCAGCGGGTGGCCTCGAGACCTCTGCACCTTGTAGGTGAGGACCAGCGCGCCGAGTGTGCGACCGTGGAAGCTGGCAGTGAAGGACACCAGCTCGCTGGGCGCCGTGGCGTCCTTGTCGTACGGGTCGATGCCCGCTGCGCAGCGCAGGAGAAAGAGGGTTGGTCGAGGGTTTTGATGTGAAGCCGTGACGAGCGAAACAGTGACGAGCAACAGCGCTGGACGGCGTCGCATTCTTATCATGTTGCTTGATGCACGCTACAGCACGAAGCAGGCGGGTGCTGGTGGTTTGGCCAAATTTAGAACGCGGACCGGCATGCAGTGGGCACGATGCATCTCCATATACAAATCAGGAAAAAGGCCAGCCTTGAATTTGAGCCTATCAGCTGCTAGCCTTCTCGGGCGCCTAGAGCCATAAGCTCCTGCTCGGGAGGTTGTGACACAAAAGCACGGACCTGAAGCCAGCACACCGCACCTTTGACACGCGCATACTTCCGCGCAAATTTGATGGCCGCCTCATTTGCCTCCGTGCCCGAGTTGCAGTAGAATACCTTGTCGCCAAAGGAGCGCTCCACAAGCCGCTTGGCCAGCTGCACCTGGGCTCGGGGCACATTGGGGAGGGGTCAGGACTCTGTGTGGGCCTCCTACAGGGGCCGGCGAGCAAGACGTCGCCGCGCGCGGTCTGGCGTACCGGCAGCAGTCTGCCAGGGGCAGGCACACAGGGTGCCGTTTGCAGCTTGCTGCAGCATGTAGACACTAGTAAAGCCACCATGCACTGCCTCATTGTCTGGAAGCAGTCAGAGAAGCTGACTGAAGCAGCGGTGTGATGGCAGCGGCGGACCTGGGGCACCGTGTGGAACAGGTTGCTGGTGTGCGTCAGCGTGGCCGCCTGCTCCTGTACTGCCTCCAGCCACCGGGGGTCGCCGTGTCCTGCAGGGCCAAGCAGCTCGATCCCATAAAACGGCCTTGATGCTACTCCCTGGGATGGTTAGCCTTTTCCAGGTGCAGGCATGGCGCTGACTGTGCGGTGTGCACAGCGCTTGACTGCGGTGGGAAATTGCACGGTGCTCGTCATACCCCGGACGACCCATTCCATTGCACTTGCTTTGCGACTGAGAAGTCATACACACCGAGGGCGTTGACGGCGATGCCGGCGGCAAAGTCCAGGTACTCTTTGCCATGCGCATCGTACAGCCGCACTCCCTCACCGCGAGTGAAAACCAAATTTGGGCGCGCATACGTCTGCATGATGTACCTACGAGAGGGTGAACGCAGCTCTTGTGAGGGGCGTGGGCAGTGCCACCAAGTATGCAGCCTGGTGGGCAGAAGAGCTGTGAGCTGCCTGTCAAGGGTGCGGTGACTTGGCAGGGTCGCCAGCCAGCTTCTGCATGTCGGCTGCCGGTTTCCTTGGCGAGCATGCTCTGCGCGTTGCTCACTTCTGCTCCTCGGCGACGATGTCGGCAGTGAACTTGTCTGCGTTGGGCACCGATTCCACTTCCTGCCGGGGCGGCGCCATGGTCGCCCGCGTCATGGTCCGAGCCTTCTGCGTGCAGGGCATGGCGTCTGCTAAGCGTTGAACGATACTTATGAAGGGCGTCAGGCGCTCGTCAAAGAGGCACATCGGCACCTGCCAGCCCATTGTGTGGAGCTCTGCCGCCGCCGCTGGCTATGACTACCCTCGGCTTGGAAGCTCGCACAAGTTCCTGCCTTGACTGTAACACGCGCATGTATTTGTGCGTCCTAGGGACAAGCGCTGCGCGATGGGCTAGACTGTTGGTAAGCAACCCGCAACGCGGTGCCAACCTGCATCTAGGGCAGCATCCTTGAATAGTACTCATGTCACACTCCGCATTCACATCGTCGGACCAGTCCGAGACGCATCAAACGAGGCATCCTGAAGTTGCAGACGTATTTGCGCGCTTTTGGGAAGTGGTGCACCCACCTGATGTTTGTTTGCCCTGGATGTCGGCAGCGGGGTGGCGCGCACCGCCTCACCTTGGTGCCTCACATGCGTGCCAGCACTCGGCTTTAAGCGAAGCATCATGATTGCTTTTGACCCACTTCGATCGCGTTTTTTGGCGGTGGGCAGTCGCAGCGCGCAAATCGCCCCGTGCAAGTCGTGGCTTCACGTCATAAACCCTTTAGGCGTCTTCAGTCTCCAGCACCAGTCTTCACACGGGCTAGAAGCCTGCACAACTGCGAGCTGCCGATTGCTCAACTGCATAAGTTCTCCTTCCTCCACCTTTGGCTCTATCTCTGAGTCGACAGCAGCCGCCGCGCCGCCCACACCCATAGCCCGTCCACATCAGTGGTGCAGCAAATCATCGCTTCGAACCGAGCCAGCCAGGCCCGCAGCGCACAGGTGATGAACAGCTGGGAATCGATCAGCCATCTACTTTGGCATCGGCTGTTGAAACGCCAAAGAGCTGCCGGTGTCGGAGTCCACCTGCACAGTGGCCGGGCTTCACGAGCTGACATGGTGTCGTGCGGGCTGTGATCGCCTGCACACATGCCGCACGCGACCAGCAGAATGTGCCATTGTCGATCCGGAACGCCGTGCAGGTGTTGTGTTGAAGAACAGGGCGGGCCCACCGCGCCATTCGCAGCGGCGTCACAATGACTGACGCAGCCAAGCACCCGACCGTGGATGAGCTGGAGGCAAAGGAGATCGAGAGCTACCGCTCGGGGCCGCTGTCCGTTCTGACGCAGTCCGTGAAGAGCAATTCGCAAGTGCTCATCAACTGCAGGTGCGCCGATGTGTGCCATGATGCCGGTCTTGTGCTATGACAGCGCCTAGTGATGGGCGGTGCGCTGTGCAACTGCCTTTCCCTCGACGGCACACTGGCCGGCTGCTGCCAGGGGAATTGCGATGGCCTGCTGCATGACCTGTGCTGGGCGCCAGCGAGCGGCTGCAACCCAGCACCGCCCTGCCCCACGGCACTTGAGCACTGTGCGGCTTGCTCTGCAGAAACAACCGGAAGCTGCTGGCGCGCGTCAAGGCTTTCGACCGCCATTGCAACATGATCCTTGAGAACGTGCGAGAAATGTGGACGGAGGTGAGTCGAGAGATGTGTACTGTGCATTTGGTCGCACATCACGTGCTCGCGGACTGGGCAGGGCCTGTGAGGTCGGGCTACTGCATCATGCGGTTCCAGGAAAAGTGGCAGCATGTGCAACAGCATGACACACCATGTCATATCTGCTGCTTGTGCTGGTGCAGGTGCCAAAGACCGGCAAGGGCAAGAAGGGGAAACAGCCCGTCAACAAGGACAGGTGTGTGTGTTCCTGCATGGCCGGCCGTGACTACAGAACCAAGTCTGGCAGACATTCGGGCTGCGAAACAGAGCTGTTTGTCTGTCTGCGGTCATGGATAGCCGAGCAAGGGCCTGATGTTCGTCAACTGCTGCGTCTGCAATGTTAGGTTCATCAGCAAACTATTCCTGCGAGGCGACAGCGTCATCCTGGTTCTGCGGTGCGCCTTGCAGCTCTTCAGTTTACACCTGCCAGGAAGGCCTGTTGTGATGATGCGTCCGGAGGGGAGTCAACTGTGGAGCTGTGCGATCCGAAGTTTGTGTCTGAAAGTTGTTGTGGATGGCACATGCAGGAACCCGAAGTGAGCAATGACAAGTGAACACTGGGAGAGGGTGTGCCGGAGGGGCGTGCATCTTGATGCGGGCTCTGCTGCAGTGCAAGCCGTCGATGAGGACCTGAAAAGGCCAACTTCCAGCACATCACACAGTCACGCAGCCTACCTATACCGTGACCGCTGTTGTGCGGCAGACTGTTGTTTAACACTGATTTGGAGTGGCAAAATCCGAACCTCCGGCGTCAAACCACTTGTCGCAATCGTGGCACGCTGTCACATGTTGTGCTTCTAACAGAAAACCATGAGGAACCAGCGCATGTCTAGGTCTTGGGGGTACGTACAGCAGCTTCTGTGCTGAGTCATACAGAGATCATGACTCTGTCCGACACAAATGAGAAGTGACACCACACAGCCCTTCAATATTGCCCGATCGCTCATAGCTGACAGGGTGCCGGGACGTCGTGGTGCTGTAGCTGTCAAGGCGGCGCGCGGCGACAAGGAGAACAGCATATTGGATCCCAAAATCCCCCTTTTAGGCTTTCGACGCCAGTCGCCATGGCGAAGCCGGCAGGGCGACTGATGTCGCTCCTGCAGAACCAGAGCAAGGATGCAAAGCAAGCCATCCTGTCACATCTCGCGCCGGCCGTCGCGAAAGGATCGGTCAGTAGGAGGCACCCTCCTAGCATGTCCATATTGGCACGTCTACCTGGTGCCGTGCGGCGTATCACACTTAACACTTCCGCCGCAGGAGCTCATCGCCGAGCATGGTTCCGGGTCCTGGGTGTGGACGGTGGGAGGCAAGAAGGTCCTCGACTTTGGCTGCGGTGCGCTGGCCGCCAGGGCCGCCAGGGCGGGGCACTTCATACCATGTGACTCAGTTTGGGATCATCTGGCTTGGCATAAATACGGCTGCAAAATGAGGTGCCTGATGCATCTCTCGGCGAATAAAATGGTCCGAAACAGGATTGCCATGACGCTTCAAGCATGTCTGCGCATTCCGCAGGAATCGGCACGCTCTCGCTGGGGCACTGCCACCCCAATATGGTCCGGGCGACGTCCGACCAGGCCGCCAAGCTCATCCAGGGGCAGCAAAACCAGTTCATGACCAACACAGCGCAGGCGCGCACCAGCCTCGATGCCGTGTTAGGGCACACCGTATGACGCGGGCCTGCTGTACAGCACTGCCAGCACACCTGAGCACAGCACACAGCAGCAGGAGCCACAGCCTCTCCCCATCCACTGCAACTGGGCGGCAGATGTGCACCACATAACCGCACCACAAAACCCTCCGACCTGGACACGCCTCATGTGATCTGCTTGATGCGCCACAAGTCCACGAACACATCAGCATCAGATTTCCATCTGAACACATCTGCATCAACATTCCGTTTGTTTCAACAGGTCGCGCTGTTGGATCGGCTGCTGGAGGTCACGCCGCCGGCGCTGTCGCGCTTCTTCTTCGCCAACTCCGGCAGCGAGGTGGTGGAGAATGCGGTCAAGATCGCCCGCGGCCACACCGGGCGCACCAATATCATCTGCTTCGATGTGAGCATGCCCCGTGCGAGCATGCCCGCTGCGTTTGCTGCAACACTGGCTGCACCAACATCGTGTGCATCGACATGAGCGCAAACCTTGCTGGCTAGCGCAGCTGTGCTTACTGAGATACCGAGAGCCTTGCAGCATGGGCACACTGTGCCATGTGGTGTGATCGTTCTGGCATGCAGCATAGGGCAGGAGGAGCTAGCATGTTTGCTGGCTAGAGATCACCAGCAAACATACAGTGCTGTGGCTGCAGGGTGGCTTCCACGGGCGCACCTATGGCGCCATGGCACTCACAACGTCGAAGTCGATCTACCGCCAGGGTTTCGCGCCGCTCATGCCGCAGGCACGCTGCTTGGCTTCTTTGCTTTTGCAGATGATCCTGCGGACTTGGCGGCACATGCATGGTTCCTCATGGGTTTTAGGGTCAGGATTGGTCAAATTTGAACAGCAGCAGCCCCTACTGTCGTGCGCGCAGGCCGCAACGCTGCTCCCACATTGCCGATGGTGTGGCTGTGCTGCGCAGGTGTTCACGGCGCCGTACCCCAACTGCCTGCACTGCAAGGCGCGACAGACGGCGCCAGATGGGGACGACTGGTACAAGGTGTGTGTCCGGCAGCTACTCCGGACCGGATAATCCCAAGTGCAGCAGAGCCACATGTGTGTGAGTGGAGGCTGGACTGAGGGCGGCAGCGGCGGCAGCGGCTGCGGCTAAATAACACTCACCTCGATAGCCGGTGGCCGCAGCGCAGGAGTTCTGCAGCCTGCCAGCTGCGCCAGCGCAGAGCCACACCTTCGAGCCTGCAGCACCTGGAGCTGCCAGACTGAGTCTCAGCTTTCGGTCCCAAACCCTGAAACCCATTGGCCACCGCAGCTAACACCCAACATCCCGCCGTTCGATCACTACGACCAGCGCCGCTGCTGCATGTCGCCGCTGGACGGCCTCAAGTGGATGCTGAAGATGCAGACGGCGCCGTCGGAGACGGCCGCTGTCATCATCGAGCCCATCCTGGGTGTGCACACGGCTTGTCTGCTGCGCGCCACTGCGATGCCTTGCCTGAGTCGTCGTATCCGTTGCACTGAGACTGGCGCCACATCAGTCTGCATGCTGGGTCCCTGCCCAACTCGCTGCCACGAGCAGCTGATCGCAGCCGTTCTGTCACGCCCCCAAAGCACCCTGTTGCTCATGCCATCGCTGTTCATGAATAATGACCCGCCTGCGCCGGCATTAGGCGAAACTTGTACTTACACTTACATTTGCAATACACTTCAATTCACAATTACACTTACACTTACACTCACACTTACACAATGCACGGTTGGCCGTCCCCGGCAGGCGAGGGAGGCTTCCTGACGCCGCCGCCAGGCTTCCTGAAGGGCGTGCGGGAGCTGTGCGACCAGCACGGCATGCTGCTCATCATGGACGAGGTATTCGCCCTCGTAACCCCGCTGGCCAATAGCCAGACTTGGATATGTCGTCACCATCATTGAGTCGCAGCGGCCCAGCTGGCCCGGGCCGAACAAGTCGAGACTGATTTAGACTGCACCCTCATTAAACCTGAACTTCAGGTGCAGGCCGGCGCGGGGCATACCGGCAAGTGGCGGTGCCAACACCTGCGCAGCGAGGGCCTAAACATCCTGCTGTTCATTCATGCTGCAGTGTCGAGATCCTGCACTGCTGGTGGCTTCACAGGTGCAGGCCGGCGTGGGGCGCACCGGCAAGTGGTGGGGCCACCAACACTTTGAGGGCGCGGACCCGGACATCCTGCTGTTCGCGAAGGGCATCGCCAGCGGCTACCCCTTTGCGGGCCTGGCCACCAAGGACTCGTTGTGGGAGGGGCTGCCGGCCGGCACGATGGGTGCGTTCTCATGCAGGAAGTCTGGGGTTTCGCGATGACAAGTTCAAGAAAGCTGCCCCAACTCACCGGGCCGAACCACCGAACCGAACCGAACCACCTTCTGCATCTCCACCCTGCCCATCCTCTGCCCGAACATGTGCTTGCCCGGGCATGATGGTAGCTGCCCTCTTCCTCGGGCCCCACACTGCCTCTGGGCTGTCCTGTCTGCCCATGCTTGTCGTGCCGACCGGCTGCGGCCGTGTGCGCGGGGCTGTGCGGTCGTGACGGCGGCGACAGAGGCCATTTGGGAGTGTAAGTCATAATCAATTGTCTGCCATCCATATCACAGTACACAGCCAGTGTCCTGTGCCGGCGGCTGCGCAGGCGGCACATTCGGCGGCAATGCCTTGGGCTGCGCGGTCGCGACGGCGGTTATCGACACCATTCAAGAGGAGAACCTGCTGCAGAACGCAGCCGAGCGCGGCTCGCAGCTCGCGCAGGTGAGCACAAGCCACGCCTTGCGCGGGACCAGTGCATGCATGCCCGCACTATGCTGCCTTGTGCACAATACCAGCAGCGCATGGCATGCACATTGCGCCTCAGCCTCATGCAGGCGCGGCGAGACGCGCATGTGGCTTATGCGCCTGTGGCTTTTGCCATTCCCACGAAAAGCACATACGCTCCCGCACATTTCACGTCCCCGGGCCTCGCAAGTCTGCGCACCCTCACACCTTATGGCCATGAACCCCGCCGCAGGGCCTGGTCAAGCTGGCCGAGAGCTACCCCATCATCGACGTGCGCGGCCGCGGCCTGATGGTGGCCATGGAGCTCGGCGGCCCGGGCCGCGAGACCGAGGGCGCACCCTACGGCATTGCGGCAAAGGTCGTCGCTGCCGCGCGCGACCGAGGCCTGCTCATCCTCACCGCGGGTGAGGCTGGAAGCCAACAGAGGATGAAAACTAATAGTGACAGCCTAGGGCGAAAGCTATTCGGTGCTCTCGAACTCGCTCGAGCTGCGTCAGTGGCTGCTGGCTGATCAGGCAAGGCGCTCGTTCGTGTGGCCTACGGTGGGCTCGCCCTCAGAACTTGCAAGATCTGGTCTGGCACTGCCGTGCCCTGTCAGCGCTTCTAATTGCTGTCCCCACGACCCCGCAGGCGCACGCGAGAGCATCCGGTTCCTGCCGGCACTCAACGTGAAGAAGGAGGAAGTGGAGGAAGCACTGTCCATCGTGGAGCAGGCACTCGTTGACACCTTCGACACCGCCTGAGGACTCCGATGTCGACAGGCACCAATGTCTGCGGCAGCAAGGCGTCAGCAGGTCTTGGCCCCGGCAAACGTGACAAGTTTGACTCGCAAGCGGCGTGCCCGCTGCGGCACCGTCAGCAGCGGCGGCTACCGAGGTAATGGGCGGCGACCATGCGGCTGTCGCATGTGCAGCCACAGTGGAAGGCTGGTGGCGGGACTCGAACATGCTGCGAGCATGTTGGAGCTGCGAAACTGTCTGGCGGCCGAGTCATGAGTTGACGCGCAGTGACCGTGACATGTGTGCAGACGCTGCGGGCTTTTGTGGCAGTGGTGCAGGTGCACCTGATGCTCGACTGATGAACAGAGCGTTGAGCGCGTTTCGTTGGGATGCCAGAGCAGGCAATGCTGGGTTTATTAGGAAGCTTAGGAAGCCCGCTGGGCCGCAGTCCTGAGAGTGAAGGCAACAAGGGCTGTGCCTGATGTGGTGCATGGGCTGGTTGGTACTGGAAATCTTGTAGCTCCACAACAACGCTGCAACTCGAACGTTGGCAGTACCCATCAGCTCCGATGCCGCGCAGTCCTCTGAGCCAGTTGTGCGGTGTACCGCAATGCACAGGCAACACGCGAGCACACGGCGCCGGGTCAAACCGAAGTGTCGCAGACTGCTTGCTCTGCTTCAGCCACACAGCAGTGGCGAGACCAAAATCAAACCGAATGTACAGACTGACGACTGTTGATGGCACATCAAACGAAGTACCTACGACCCATTGCTTGAACCTGCACGCGGTTGCCACTGCATTTTGACCCAGAGGAGAGCAATTCCATGAGGTCTCTCGCAACGCGTTCAGCGGCAGCTATGGCGGCAAGCATAGGATCGTGGCCACCGCGGGGCTTTGCTGACGCTGCAGCTGCATTGCCAGAGGCACGCAGCGAGGCAAGACTTCGGCTCTCGAATGTCCGGCGCCGCCGCCGCATCCGGCGCCGCCAGATGCACAGGCGATGTCGCACCGCCTGTTTCCGGCGGGACTGGCCGCCAATGCGGCGACTCAGAGGCCGGCTTGGCGCCAGGCAGCGGCGCCGGGGCTCACTGTCAGTGGCCGCCGCCCACCCAGCCGAGGATGGAAGCGCACTCTGCAGCGACACAGTGGCAACAGACATTCACATACTGACGAGCTCTGGATCCTCGCGACAGGCGGCTCTGGCAGACACAAGGTGCAGCACGACAGCGAGTGATTTTCCTTCGCTTTCACAGAGACAGAAGGCCAGAATAATGGGCCGCACCGAACAAGCCCACGACCACCTCGATGACGATGAGCCTGCGTGTGCGGGAGGCGACAGCGGTTTCAGCCTTGTCTCGGCTGCCAAAAGGTTTCAGTCACCGTGGCAGATTCACACCGGGTAACCGTATGCGCCTCAGCCGGGTGCAGGGCAGCAGGGACGCACCAGATGACAATCCACTCCAGACGCGCCGCATGGAAGTTGTTCTGCGGGGCGGAACCAGCGCAGCGCGTCAGAAGCCTCGCTCGTGTGGAGTTCGAACAGCGCATGCGCTCAATGGAGCAGCGCTCGGCACAGCATCGGGAGGCTGGACTCTAGACCCTAGCCCCGAGCAACAAATCACCTGGTGATCCCGTAACATGTCCAGCATCTCCTGCAGCACCTGTGAACGTGCCCACGAGAGAGGTCATGATACCCTTGCAGGACGTCAAGTGAAGCTGCGGCAAAGCGAGGGTCAGCCTGACTGCAAAGCGACGTCGCAGTGATGCGGTGGCGGATCAGTGGCAGCAGCCCGCCGGCTGCCGCGCTGGGCACATTGCGGCTCGATCAGATTCTGCAGCACACACAGTCGACCGGCAGGTCGTGGTCCGCGCACCGCCGACACCACGAGCCGTCAACAGAGACAGAAACTGTGTCGGGACGACTAGGCATTCTGTGTGAAAGCAAATTTGGTTACACTCATATTTGTTTTTCATTTTACGCACCATGAGGCGGTTGTTGAGGACCTCCACCCGGTTGTCCAGCTCCATGTACTCGCACACCCGCTTGTACAGGTTCTGCGCAAGGGTTTAGGGTTGTGTCAGCACGAACCCTTGTTCCCCCTTGTCAAGGACCTGCAGCGTGATGGCAGCGCAGTGGGGACCGCTCCGACACGCCCTCGTTCAGGGGCAGGCAGGCACGGCTTGCGGCGCCGACACGCGCCGTCCGATCCGCCAGCACGGGCGACAACCAGGGCAGGGTGGATCCTTGTTTTCCAGGGTTGACTGAAGTCCCAGCAGGACTCCAGGCTGCTGCATGAACAGCCGCGAGCTGGGCCGCAGAGTTGCCTCCACCGATCGTTCCTCGGACCCCGCCCCACCCGCATGCTGCTGTGGGGGAGTGGGCATAGCTGCAACAGCGCTCCCTGCACCCGCGAGGTCGCTCACAAGGCACGCCGCGGCACCCGCATGCGGTCATGATGTTCAAACGACGTTGTTTGGAGATATTGCGGCACCTGCATGCTGTCGGGGGCGCTCCAGAAGAACTCCGGGGTGTCCAGCACCGTCGAGAGCAGGTTCACTGCAGCCTTTTGGATGAACACCTTGCCGATGAGCTGCGCGATCTCCTTCCGCTTGAGCGTCACCCGGCCTGCGGATTCAGAGTTTGGGAACCTGAGATTGATGCCTCGAGATGGGTTCTGCTGGTGCACCAAGGGCGGTTGCGCAGCAGCGTCCTGGCAGACCTCGTGCAGCCCCACTGCTCGAGCAGCAGCGGCCGTCGTCAGAACGGTGTCAGGGCGGCTGTGGACTGTGTCCGCCCGCCCTCTTCGATGGCCCAGTGGGAGTTTGAGGTCTGCATCTACAGGCAGTCAGCTGCAGAGGACTCTAAAAGACGCGGCCGGCCGGAGCGCACCGGTGGTGGCCAGGTTGCCGGGCAGGTGCCGGGTGGCCGCCACGATCTCCAGCACCCGCTCCTCAAACACACACAGTTTTGTGCTCTGCGCGCAGCAACAGGAGGGACTCTCCTCAGAATGGGGCACAACAAGCCATGTGGCCTTTGAGTGGAAAACTACCCCTGTGCAGATCCCTGCGGCAGGCGCCCTACAGCAGCCAAGGTGTGTGCCCCTGGTACAACTTGAGAAATCGTCAACACGAGTCCTCTCCGCCCCGATAAGCGTGGCAGAGGATTCCGCTGCACGGCGCCGCTGCCCCGCCCGACCGCCAGCCTGCCAACTGCGCCACACAGCAGCCGGCGGCCCGCCGTTCGACTGTCTCCTGGGTGCCTGGCGTAGTGTCCTGCCCTTCGAGGCATTACTTATAGACACCCTCATGGGGTTCGAACGAAATTACAAGACCCTAACGAATGCCCAGGGAGTGGCGCGCGCAGCACCTGCGAAAGCGCGTGGCTGATCGACAGCTTGATGATGTGGTCGTTGGCAAAGCGGTGGTTGATGGTGATGGTGTCGTTCTGGATGTGCGGCCGCTCGCTCGTGGTGTAGTGGAACTGGAACTCGTCGATCTCCAGCTCGCTCACGGGCAGCGGGTTCTCCTCGCACGGCACCACCAGGTTGCGCAGTATGTCCTGTCAGGCGGCACAGTGACTGTCGTTTCAAGGACTGCCCGTGCTTCGGACAGAACAGAGCAGTCGTCGCTTCCAGTCTTTGGGGCTAGCGGTTCTCCTTGCATGGCACCGCCGGGTTGCGCTGCTTGTCCTGCAGCTTCGTGTCAGCTTCACTCGCAGGTCGCAAAACTGTTTGCGGCAGAGCCTGGGAGCCTGGGAGGTGCCCAGGGGATTCAGCAGGCCCACATGCTCGACTGACCGCCAAGTTTGGCGTTCCGTCGGACCATCTTGAAGGAAAACCCTGCAAGTCTTTGCCCTGCTGGACAGTGTCGGAGCACTCACGGCGCACGAGGTGGGACCAGGGGCAGGGCTGCTGGAGCCTGAACCCTGCTGTGGCGCACCTGTTCCTGCTTCTGGGTGAGGCCCCAGAAAGCGACGCAGCCGTAGTCGAAGTAGAACACATCCCCACAGGGCATCTCCCCCAGCCGCGAGTATTTGCCATACAGCACATCCGGGTACGCCTGCGGGCAGGGTTTACTGGTCTGGGGCGCTCGGTCGAAGCGTGCGCCGCAACAGCTGGCAACAGGTGCGCCATGATGTGAAGGGACCATCAACACACACACGCATGTTATGCCAACCCAGTGGGCAGCTCAGCTGGCGCACGCGACTGCAGATGCACAGGCTTCTGGCGCGCCTGCAGGCTTCCCCAGACACCGCCTGACTGTTGCACTGGCTGTGCGCCCTGCACGAACTCCCGGACCATCGGCACAGTGCTGCTTGTGGCGTGTCTGCCGCCCAAGCGGGGTCCACAGGGACACTCACGTGCAGCTGGAAGTTGGGGCCGCGGTCCCGCAGCTTCTTGGACAGCAGGTCCCGATTGAGCGTCTCCGCAATGCAGTAGATGGTGATGCGCCCCCGGGACTGCGCCTCCAGGCTGGCTGCCTCCTGCCCCGGCTGCAGCTGCGGGGTTTTGCAAATGACGGCGCTGCCTCAGGGTCGCAGCACCGGACTCGACACGCTCACTGCAACCGGTGGATGGTGATGCGGCCGTGAGATTGCGCCTCCAGGCTTCCCCGGTTCCTGCCTCGGGTGCAGCTCCGGGGGATGAAAACAGGGGAATGGGTCGCAGGGGGGCGCCAGGCTCCGGGCTGGCATCACGAGCAGGCGGAGAGCAGGCGGACAGCTAGTATCCACCTGGGCCATGCCCGACCCCGCACAGCATGCACGCAGCCAAATCCCACTCGCGCTTTGCAGACATCTGTGCGCAGCCGCGCCAGCATCATCATCCAACGCCAGGCTGCAGTGCTTACGCCAGCATCAAACCCAGTGCTGGCGGCAGGCACCAGCTCGTGACTGACCTCGCTGAAGGAATTTGACGACAGGTCCACAGCAGTGTCGTCGGGCCCCTTGTCCAGCTCGCTAGGCAGCTCCACCAGCTTCTCCTTAGACCGCACACCAGGCGCCGGCTGCGCGGCGAGGGGCAAACGTTCAGTGAAATGACAAGCACTTGGAGCCGTGTGTGCAACGAGTGACTGTTACCACGATGTGCTGATACACTGCCTGGACAGTGGCAGCAGCTCGCTGTGAGGTGGACGTGATGCCGCAGATGAGCCGCGCGACAATGCACAGGGGATCCTGCTGCCGAGACCCGCCCACACACCTGTGAGAGCAGGCTGGATCGGGCTGTGGCAGCGGAAAGAAGGACTGGCAGAGCATGCATTGGGTACCTGGCCGGGCGCGATGGTGGGCACCGGCGGCCCCTGCAATCGCACGCCCGGTCCCCCGCTCCGCCGCGCCGCTGCCTTTGCCGCAGCGCTGGGCTTGCCCGCCGGCGCCGGCGCAGGCGCAGAACCGCCCGCTGCGCTGGGCCCGGAAGAGGGCTCACCTCCCGCCTCCCGCTGTTCCCGCTCCCGCTGGCTGGGCAGCACATCCTGCCCCGGACCCCGCAGAGCGACGTAGCCAGCCTGCTTGGCCTTGCGCTCCGCGAGGTGCTGCCTACTTGATAACATTTTTTGGGGCCTGTAGGCGTCGTCTGGGTTGCGATTGCGACGCCGTTCTGCTCGCACGGGGTGCGCACCGCGCCTGAGTGATCTGTTCGGAGAGCACGCGGTGCGACTCCGGGGTCCGAAACGCTGCAGAGCTTGCAGGGACGAGCGATCAGGGCCTAGGAGCAGACAAGAGACTTTCATGAAGGATTGCGGATGCCATGCAGGAGCGTTGTGGCTCCCCAAACTGCGCCATGGCTTGGACTCGAAACCAGGGTGCGATGGCACACTCAACACACGACGAGGGATGTTCGTGACACAAGTAATTGTTTCCAAGCGCTCTCATGAAACTGCCTCTAAACGTTCGCCACGTTTGCCTTTATTCCCTAATAACGACTGATTGCCACGCCTGGACCCGGCAGCGCTGCTGCTGCTGCCGCTGCAGACGACACATGAGCCTGCGTGCCCGCCGTGTCGCGCAGCACAGGAAAAGCTGCGCAAGCGTGTGGTGCCCCTGCGGGGCGTGTGGCCTACCGTTGCTGGCACCTCTGCCGCCGCCATCAGATGCTTTTGCAGCCTCGAGCTTCTTAGCTTCTTCCCGTGCCGCACGGCTGCGCTGTGGCCGCTGAGTGGCGACTGCATCCGCCGGCCCGTACGCTGCTGCTGCGGGCGCTAACGCTTGGGGTTGGCGCACCGTGGCGCGGGGCGCCGACTCGATGCCTGTAGCGCGGCGCCACTACCTTCTGGACCCTAAAGCCTGCGACAAGCAGTGGCCTTCCTTGCGGACCCATCGACACGACAGAGTCGACTTGCGAGCCAAACAACCATGATGGTTTAGCGGCCCAGCAATCGGCAGCGCATAAAGTGTCACTGGCATGCATTTGGTCAGCAGAAGCCACAGGATGCAAGGAATCCTGCTCCTTGACCTTTGACACGGAAAGGCGACAAGTATCACGCCGTATCGTCCCCGTAGTATGTCTGAGCCTTCAGCTGCCGATTCGCAGCTTCCAGATCTGCAAGCCGCTGATCAGAGGCGGTCGTGTTGTCTGCCATCTGCTTTTGCTTCGACCTTGTCCTCGAGCGCCGCCGGCTGTCGGCCAGACGCGTCGGACTCTCTTGCGCCGCCCGAGTGCTTGGAGCCTTCGAGCCCAAAGCTGCAAGTCCAAGGGGAGAGCAGGTTGACATTGTGATCTGGCTGAGGCTGGGATACAGCAGTGTGGTCGGCATCCACCCCATCAGGCATCTGTCAACGCCCAGGCATAATACTTCGAAGCTAAAATCACACGTAGTCAGCAAGCTGACGGCCTGGATGCACTCCAGCACCGAAGCCTTCGAAATTGAGAAGCCCTGGGTGCTCGTCACCTCTGCAAACAGGCCAGGAAGGCTCAACAGCCGGCTGTTGCGACATTGTGTACCGAACCGATCTGCAATGCTTCTCACTTCAAGAGAGCCCATACATTCCCGACCATAAAGTCCCTTCACACTGCGCAGGAGCTTCATGTACTCATACAATATCTTTGCTGTGACGCTCGTCATATGCAACCGGTGCCGGCGTGATCAACATGGAAAGGCCGTCTGGCTCAGATCAACAAGGTAATCAGCCATCAATGCTCTGGCTGACGGTGCTGCCACGCGTCAAAGGACGATGTCCTATGTGTTAGCCGACCAGCTCAGAAGTCGCTAGACAAGGGGCTGGACAAGTCTGCTGCTGGCCTTGCTCTGTACTCTCAGATGGCCGGGTGATATTTGCACTGGCACGCAGACTGATGCATGAATGGCACCGTCAAAGACACGAAGTCAGGAAACCGAGAAGATTCGGGCGCGCAGTGTCAGACTGGGTCAGACAGTCAGACATCCATCGTTGGTATAATCAGTTGTGATAACGGGGGGCGTATAACGTATGCAACACCCTTGCAGCTTTGCATGCTTCTTTCCGGCCGGTGTGCAGGTTCGTTGTCAGTTGTCAGCCGTTTGCTGCAACCGTCTGCATCTGTATTGTGCAAGCTTCACCGGCTTTCCGGCGATCCGCTTCACCAGCCCAAGTACAACTCTTGAACCACCTAATCTCTTGCTCAGAGACCAATTGTTGTCGTGTGTGTTTAAGAAATTCCACCGCAAGAGAAGCATCCCGACCCACACGTTGTCCAGCATGCACCTGTCTCGCCATGTGCCGACATGCAGGTGCGCCGCTGTGCATGGTCCTCGCTGTTAGACTCTGCGTACCTTGCTCCAGGTGGTCCATTCCAGGATCGAAATTTGCAATTTGTCGCAGGCATAATGCGGATGCACCTTCACGCCTCCGCAGCAGCGGTTCGGCACCGGCGCCCGCCCGCCGCAGCCTGGCACACCCGCTCAGTGGCGACCGTGCGCAGCCGCGGTGCAGATCCGCTGCAGTGCCTCTTGCAGCAGCCCAGACAGCGTGGCACGCACCCCAGCGCCGCCAGCCGCAGCAACAACGCCGCACCGGGCAGCAGTGTCGGGCAGCTGGCGGCGGGCCGGAATCCAGCGAGCCGGAGCTAACGCCAGAGGAGGCCTCAGAACTGGAGGAGGCCTTTAAAAAGATGTTTCGCGAGGGCATGGGCGCCGAGGAACCCGAGATCCCCGATGACGAGGTGAGTGATTGCACATCCTGCCTGCTCATGGGCCATGCATGATCTTCAGATGCGCATCCCGCAGTTGTGGGTCTGACTACAGCCTACTGTAATGGCCGGCGCAGCGGTTGGGGATGTCACCACAGCAGGCGGTGCAGCAGCTGCAGATGGGCACGTGGCGCCTGAAAGGCGAGCGAGTCTTTTTCTGTGGTTGCGCACGCCGACTTTCGTATTGCATCCTGCCCGAGTGGTGCTGCTTGTCATGTGTCAGACTTGCAAGACCTCTGGCACGCCTCTCACTGCCTGTCAAAGCCACTTTCGAGGTTCCGAGAACCGTCGCATGCTGACGACCTGGCTGGCTCACCTGTTTTTGTCAAAGTGCAGGGCTCATGGACCCGCCATTCGAGGCACTGGAGTCGCAGATTGAGGGCATGTGGCGGGAGTTGCTGCCCAACGACCTGTGCCTCTTCCCCATGCCCCATGTGCGCCTTTCTGCTCCCGGTCCCTACCTCTCTAGATGTCCGAGCAGAACTGTCTGCAGCCAGCTGTGGTAGCTGCGGCGGCGGCGCGGTGGCGCGGTGTGGCGGCAGCGTCGTGCGCAGCAGCTGCGTCGGCCACACAGCGCCATCAGCCCGTGGGCTCGCCGGCAGTTTGCAGCAGGGAGCGCACGCAGTGCCTGGCTGGCCGCCTCTGCGCTCCGTCCTTGACTCCGCTGACTCGCAACGCCAGACCCAGCTTCGTCTCTTGTCGATGTGTTTGACCAGCACCCACCTGGCTTTGTTTGCCTGCTACAAGAGCCGAGGTACTACGACTCGGCGGACCTGGAGTCACAATGCCGGCCTCGTATCGTGAGGCCCAACACAACTGCGGTCAAGACCCTCCATGCAACTCATCATCTCGCACCGCAGGAGCTGAAGTACTGCGACTCAGCGGACCCAGACCACACGATGCCGGCCTCCTACAGGGAGGCCGACTGGCCGGAGCGGGGGCAGCCGGGCTACCCGCGCATGCAGCTGGAGAACCGGTGCTACGCCTCCCGCGTCTTCCGCCGCCTGCACATGGAGCTGGTGCACCGCCAGGACAGCATCCAGGTGCATAGATGATTCCCCCTTAGGCAGGAACAAGGAACAACACGCCACGAGGGGGAACACAAAACCATCGGCACATCCGGACCAGATCCACGAGTAGTTCTGCTCCAGCAGGCGCGATGGCGCTTCTTTGGGGTGCAGGCCTGCAACCTGCGAATGTGTCCCTGCGCGAGGCCGGGTTTGGTGCTAGTTCACACGGCGGGCGCGCTGCCGCCGCAAGGACTTTGATGCAGCTGCATGACTGGGAGCCCCGTGCCGCGACAGGCCCCCAACTCGCACCGCAGCGCCAGTGCACTCAGAAGCTTCACCGGGGGAATGGCCCGGCGCGGGCTGGAAGGAGGCACGTGAGTGACAGCCGGCGCTGGTGTGCGCAGGTGCTGCACTGCGTCATGTTCCCGCGGCTGGAGTACGACCTCCCGATCCTGTCCATGGACATGGTGGGCAAGTCTGGCGGCGCCATCAGCCTCGCCGTCATCGACCCCTGCCCCGTGTCCCTCAACCGGTCGCTGCCGCCGCAGTACGCCTCGATCGTCAGGTGTGCTCCGGGCAGCCTGCAGCCCCTCCTAAATCCTACACCCTAAAGCCTCGCTGCTCCAAGACAAACACTTCACGAGCAGAGGCAGTTCCGAGTCTTGCTGTACAGCAGTGGGCAGTGGCGGCGCCGTAGCATCCCGCCTCGGCACGGTGCCAGTGAGCAACCCAATGCCGTCACAGCTGCCGACACACGCGTACACAGTGCCAGGGCCCTGCCATGTAGCGCGGCCGGCCGCTCAGGAGGCGGGACGCCATAGGCTGCGGCTGCAGGGTATCAAAGACCGCCCGCTGCCGCAATCTGATGCCGCCCCCCGCCACCACGTTTTCTGCTTCCTGCTGCTGTGCAGGTGATTGCACGGCAAGTCTGGCATGGCATTCATCTGAAGCTACAATTATGCATTTTGATCCGCCTTCCTGCTGCCGTGCAGAGACCTTCAGGACAAGTATGGCATGGCGACCAACCGGGCGACGCCGGAGTGGGGCAAAGCCATCTTCTCCGACCTGTGTGTCATCCTGCGGCCGCAGGTGAACCTGCACCGGGAAACTGCGGCCGCGCGGTGACTCTGCACTTGCATGGTCTGCTTCACCTTGCAGCCCCGAGCGACCCTGCACCTGGAGCTTTGTTGTTGTCCCGCGGTCGTGGGTGATCATGCGCCGCGTCGCGCGCAGCCCCTCCCAGCACCTAGGAGCGCTCCTAAACTGGGAGCGGAGCTGTCCTTGCTAGCGAGGGTGTCCGTGCTCCCTCGCCCCCTCCCTCAGGCACCGTGCCTTTTGAAGCCCCCCGCGCGGCACGGCATCAGCAAGACCTTGTCGGGCCTTGTAATGCCCTGAAGCATGCGTTGACCAGCGCAGATAGCCAGATGTCGAGCCCGACCGTAGGTTTCCTCCTGGATGGCTCGCGGGTGAGCTCGCATCTGTGGTAACGGCTCACCAGGGAAAGTGCTTCAATTCTAAACCCTGAAACCCTCACCCTGCGCGCAGGGCCCGGAGGACGTGTCCAACTTCCTGAAGTACGCCATCGCGCTGACGCGGGTGCACCTGCAGCTGGCGCGGCTCGTCACCCCCGTCGCCAACAACAGGCATGCCTCCCGGATGAATCTGCAGCGGTAATTATGAGCGCACTCAGGTAGCCAGGACGCACGTGCACCTGCAACTGGCCTGGTTGCGTCACGCTCATTGTCAGCGCCAAAACTTGCCCATGGCGCCCGTGTATCCCCCAGGGCACTGCATTCAAACAGCAGGTGTTCGTTCTTCTTAAGGCATCTGCACCACTGCTGCTGGTCACATGTGAGCTGGCTGAACGCTCCCACGACTGACGGCGTGCCGCAGCTGCTTCCGTTGCCATCAATGACACATGGCTGCCTCCTGGCTCCTGGCGCAGGGAGCGGCGGCTGGCGGAGATCCGGCAGGCGCACGCGCGCTACTGCGCCAAGCAGCTGGAGAACGACAAGACGACCCGCGTCCTGGAGTCCGGCTTCGGCAAGGCCTTCTCCGACCGTTACATGCGCACAGGTGGGGGGATTTGCGGCGCGCGCGTCTCAGTGAAGCGCGGCTTCGCGGCGGCAGCGGGGGCGGCTACCGAACGCTTTTGCCAGGGCAGGGGGGCTGCATGACATGCATGACCCCGCTGACGCTGTCTATGTTCTAAAGGGCCGCCGGCATGCTGCTGACGGGCTGCTTCCAAGTGGACGTGCTGGGTGCGTCCCTGATTCCGTATCCTCCTGGTCCTGCAGTGGTGTTTGACGAGGAGGACATCATGACGCCCGCGTAAGGACGGGCGCCGAAGTCAAGGTGCTGTGTAGGGTGCAAACCAAGCCGAAGTTGGAACAGGCGTCACGGCAGCTGGGCAGATGACATCCGGCAACATGCCCAAAGTCGGAGGGACTGCCTGTTGCCCATCGTATCTTGGTTTCCTAGCAACACGTTGTAGCACAAGTTGGCTCGTGACGGGTAAGCAGTCTGCTCACCGTAATGCAACCTGCTCACCCCTCAAATCGGGATGCTGAAAGTGATCGGTGCTGGTGCATCCAGCATCATTGCAGACCGACAAAACATTGAAAGAATGATCGCTTCTGGTGCACCTAGCCACCACAGCATCCCACATCGTTTAAGAAATCTGTGACAAGCCAGCATCGACAGGCCTGCTTCAGACTGCCTCATCTCCCGCGGTGTGCTCCTGCGAGGACAATGGCTGTCGCTCCTGATGTGCTGCCGCCTCGTGCTCGTGCAGCTGGTCCAAGCTCGTCGGCAGAAACCGTCTCCTGATGCCTGCATTTTCAATGTAAAATCAAGAGATGTCGACCTTGCGGTTACTTTGAATCCAGGGCGACACCTGACAGCTATTGCAACGTCGGCAGCTGCTGTCCATCAATGATGAGCAGACTGGGGCTGCCTCAGGTGCATGCGGCTTTCCAAACAGACATTGCGCACCTTGACCAAAGGGCCACAACGCGAAAAGTGCCATCTGGACTGACGTGACTGCCGTCGGGATGCCGATGATCGTGATGACCTGCACGATGGCGGCCGCCAGGTGTGCAAGTGCTAGCGTCCAACCGAAGAATATGAGCCTGCAGCGGGACAGACGTAAAGGTTGGTGTTTCCATTCTGTAATGACCCCATTATTGAGGACCGGCTGCACAATCAACAAAAGTCAATTGCAGGAAAGCACAGATTTGTTGGAGCGAATTTCGGAAATCCTCACCACAGGATATTCGCCGCGATGCAGAAGGGATGAATGGGGTTTTGGTACCACGGCAGTTTTTCCCCGGGCGCCGGCACGTGCACATAATTCTCCTGTGTGACGGTGTCCAGCGCAAAGCTGCATCCGACACGGAATCGATGCGTCGGACAAGCGGCTCATCCGGATGCACGCTTGCAGAATTCTTGGCCGCGCAAGGGTGGGAGCGTAGATGCAGGAAGGGGAGCAGCCTCACAAGGCAAACCGGGCGGCCGCCGGGGCAAACGGAATGAATATGATACCTGCATCGACAAGTGTCACTTCTTGAGCAGCAACATAGAAAGTAGAAACCTTGGAAGGGAGGTGGCAAGAAACTTTCGAGGCAGTGCCGGAACGTGCGCGCCCACTTGTGATCATGCCGAGCGCAGCCAGCAGATAGCCGAGTGCCAGCGCCCACCCCGCAGTCACCACCCTGCAGCGCGGCAGAAGGGTGGAAATTTGTTGTTCATGAGGCGGAACTGAACTTTGAACATGCAGCCTTCATATTGGTGGCCGTCCGCCGCAGTCATGCCACATGACAACACAATTGATGACCACCACGCGCTGTTCCGTCACTTTGGGCACACGAACCAGGGCAGTGCAGTCAAGTGCTGTACCATATGATCCGTCGGATGGTGAGAATCGGCTCTCGGTTCGAGAATACCCAGAGCCGCTCATACTTGTCATAGCACTCGTTCCACAGGTCCTTCCACATCGGGTTGAAGAGCAGTCTCTTGGCAGTGCAGCTGCGAGTTCACATCAGTTTGACGGACGCAATTGAGCCATTGAAGATTGAGCTGCACAGCTGCTGCACAAAACCTGCATGAGCAGAAGCTGTCTGACATGCACGTGCCTGACTGACAGCATGCTGCAGCATGAAGCAGCAGCTCGCTCGAGTCTCATTTCGAGGAGTGCCGTCCACCCTTCAGTCCTGCCAAAATATTTGCAGCTCGCCGCACTGCCCTCTCCTCGAGCACCACCGTTGACAACACTGAGGCAAAACGATTTCGGCACCATCTGCACCAACCATCTCAGCCTTGAAAACGAATAAAGAGGGCACTCAGCAAAATACTGTGTGCTCTCGTCATGAACGGAGAGTATGCTGCGTCCCTGGAGTCTGTGCAGGAAGCAGCAAGGCGCATCGAGCCGTTCGCGCATGTCACACCGGTGAGCGACGCTGCTGGACATGACTGTGATGGCCGAACTCCAGTGAATCTGAAAAAACCAGCAACATAGGCCACTGCTGCAATCAGGTCCTCACAAACGCCACGATAGACGGCCTGGCGGGCCGGCGGCTGTTCTTCAAGTGCGAGGTGTTCCAGAAAAGGTGCGGCGGCAGCGCACTGCGCGGCTTCTGGTCTGCATACAGCTGCTCGTCTCCAGTTCAATTATGCCTGATGATCTTCAATTGAAACTGCGTGTCGACCGCAGCGGGGCATTCAAATTCCGGGGGGCTTGCAATGCCGTGCAATCCCTGTTAGAGGAGGATGCTCAAAAGGTGCGGCTGCCTCACCAGCATGCACATCGCGGGTCCATGCCGCTGGGTGTCAGACCTAGGCGCAGCGTGCAACCCTGCCTGTTCTCAATGCAGGGCGTGGTCACTCACAGCTCTGGCAACCATGGCGGCGCGCTGGCACTCGCGGCCAAGCTGCGCGGGATCCCGGCGCATGTCGTGGTGCCCTCGAACACACCCCAGTGCAAGGTCAGCGCCATCGAGGGCTACGGAGGTGAGCACCCTGTCAGTGTGCGCTCAGCAGGCGGCACAGGCATGCAGAGAATTGTCCGCACTACGCATCCTGCATGGCACGAGCAGAGCTTGCCAGAAGTTGCACGCCCTGTCGCCCATCACCTCAATGAGCCTATCATGTTGCAGCAGGTCATTTGCATCCCAAACCTCATCTGCGCCCGATCGATGGCCGCAGCGCGGGTGATCAAGTGCGCCCCGACAATGGATGCGCGGGAGGCGATGGTGGCGGAGGTGCAGACGGCGACCGGCGCCGTGCTCATACCGCCGTACAACGACGGAGACGTCATCAGCGGCCAGGGCACCATGGCACTGGAGTTTCTGCAGCAGGTAGCATGCCTCGCTGGCCCTTGATCAACAGCGCTCCCACATGACTGCTGCTCGGAACATGAGGTCATTCCTGGGACACGGAGTCAGCATTCCTGTTGCTCCGCTGTGGGCGCGGCTCTAAGCGCAGCTTGGAGATGCCGTCCGGGGGCAGGCCGGCACGCCAAGCAGTGCGGCGCTCTGGCTGCCCATCGCACCACACAGCGCCTTCAGGATCGCCAAGGAGCGCTTGCGAAAACGTCTAGTGCGGGGCTGTGCAGGTGGAGGGGCTGGACGCCATCGTGGTGCCAGTGTCCGGCGGCGGCATGATCTCCGGCGTGGCCACCGCCGCGAAGGGGCTGCGACCAGGCATCAAGATCATTGCGGCAGAGCCAATGGGTACGCCTGTGCAGCGGGCTGTGCCTGCGAAACCAATGCAGTGACGACTGAGACCGATTTGTGCGTCCAACCCGCTTGACACCGCAAAGGTGGGAACGTGCGCAGGCAGCAATGATGCGGCAGATGTGGCGCAGAGCCTAGCTGCAGGGCAGCTGGTGCCTTGCCCGACACCAGACACGATTGCAGACGGTCTGCGAGGTGCGCCGCGATCGCGCTGACTCCAGGGACGGGCATGCTGGCCTGTGCTATCAGCAGTGTGACAAGCTTGGACCGGCAGGCTGGCAGGTGCCTGCATGCGGGTGCAGCTCTGGAGGCTTCTAAATTGAGGGTGCTCACTGAAACGCAGGCCGCATGGGCAACCTCACATGGCCCATCATCCGAGACCATGTAGACGCGGCTGTGACGGTCACAGAAGCAGAGATAGTGGCGGCCATGCGGCTGGTTTTCGACCGCATGAAGGTGACACCAGCTGGTCATTGTACCGTCCTTATACTCTGCCAGCATACCGCCTTGCCGATTGTCATCGCTGCACTTTGTTGTGCTCTTGATTGTACTCTGCTGTGCACCATGTTGGCATGCAGCACTGCTTGCATGTCGGGCTGCACTCACTGAACCTAGCAAAGTTTCGCCTGATCCGGGGCGCTTCATTTGCAGCTGGTGGTGGAGCCGAGTGGCGCGGTGGGTCTCGCGGCTGTTCTGTCGCCACAGGTCGCTGCAAATGAGCGATTGCGAGACTGCAAGCGGGTTGGCGTCATCCTCTGTGGCGGCAATGTTGACATAGGGGAGTTTTTCGAGACCTGGCTTAGGCAGTGAGTTGTCAATCATTCGTAGGAAGCTCATTTGAGACGACTGCTGATGATCGTCCTTGGCGCATTTTTCCAACCCCCTGACGTCAGCAAGGCGCGCGTAAAACAGGTGCAGGTGCGCAGCCCGTACAAGCACCTGTCTTGCAGGACGGGGATGTGAAAGGATGTTCTTGCGGTGCTGTCACACGGAACAGTCAGGCGGTGCCATTGGCAGCCCCGCACCTGGCAGTAGAAGCGTTGATGGAAGTCCGCTTCATTCATCCCAACTGAACCGTCCACCCGCAACGCCAGCTCCGAGAGTGAAGGCGCCATCGGCGCGGATAGCTAGGAATCCTGTGCAAATCAAATCCGTCCTTCATTGCCTCTGCTCTTGCTGCATGGTCTTGCCCAGCTCTTCCCAGACTCATATCATCTTGCACTCACAGGTCAGCGTTCAGAGCTGCAGCTTTGCCGTGAAGTCCGGGAGTTTCGCGCTCTTTGCTCCCGGACCCCAGTACCGGTTTCACCAACGGGAGATTTGCCGCAGAATGCAGTGTCGGCGGATCTTGATTGGCGTGCGAATGCATCCTATTCGTTGTGCACCACGTCAACGACAATGAAAGCCCCTAGCTATCAACGGCATCACGATACGTACTCACGTGGCAATCTACCTATTACAATGGGCCTGGGCGGAACACATCTCTCAAACGTCTGCTACGGCCCTCGTTCTGGCATCATCATCGGACTGCCAGCCCGGCGCCCCTGCCGCGCGGTCTGCAAGCCCCGGAGATGCTGGTGGCAGGCTGCTGCTTGCTGCACCACCGCCACTGGCGCGGCGCCGGAAGAGCGCCTGAATCTCCTCCAGGTCCATGCCTGTGGCAAAAGCGCGCGATGGAACGCGGCTGTCACAGCAATAGCATGGAGGACACCATGCTGCAGGTCCCTGCTTTGCCCAATGCACCTGGCGCGAGCACCCCGACAACCTCACAGCTGCTCCATGCCGTAGCGTCCGGTACATCAGCACGCATTGACCACATTATCATATGCCCTTGCAAGTTCTCAGAGCCAGAGGACCGCTGATGGGTCGGACAGTGCGATGTTGGACATGCCAGCGCGTTGCTGCGGTATGGGCACGCGGAGCGCCTCCACAACAATGGCCCACTGCATAGCAAGTGCCTCCCAAAAGAGGCAAGTAAAGCCTTTTGATGGGCCTGTCACCGCGTAGAGCAAGCAGTCCGAGCACATGCTTGTCCCCGCCTAGGTTCCAGCCAGACATTGAGGAGGCAAGGCGTGCAATCAGCGCCAAGGCACCGGCCTTGGAGTATCCCATCTCAGGTCTGGAACACGTGCGTCCATGGGGCGCATCAGTGAAGCGCGTCAGGGGTGCGGCAAGAAAGACAACCTATGGAATCTGTACAGAGCCCCACCGTTGGTCTCGGGGAGCATGTAGTAGACCCACACGGCGCCGGCGGCGGCAATGCTGGCATACAGCAGGAAGGTGCCGGAGCCGCCGAGCGCCGCGGTCGCCACCGGGAAGGTCTGCGCCACCGCTGCATTGGCCACCCAGTTGGCCGTCGCCGCCGCGCCATTGGCCAGGCCGCGCAGCTGCGGGAGACAATCGGCACCCGAAATCAAGGATATTCTTCATATACAAGACATGTGTTTGCGAAAAAACATCAGCACGCGAAGGCACGAGTTTCTCGATGCGGCATGGTCGATCAGGCTGCGGTCATAATGAGCTGCATCCGTGCTGCCCGCGTACACGACGGTGGGCCCTACGCGCAGAATGCGGCTCACGCACGGGTCACAGTCGCAGCCATGATCCGATCTGAACGGAGGCGATGGTGCTGTACGCCTCCAAGCACACAGATCCGCACTTCTGATTTGGTAAGCACTTTCTGTCAATCATGGGCCATGAGTGTGGCACACCAGCCGGCAGGCAGCGGCTCACACACCATCTGAATGGCGGCCCATGAGGCAGCTGCCTGGACGCAGAGACGAGTCGCAGTGCCAAGGTGCCATGGTTCTCTGCACAGGAGGTCAGGCTCGCAAAGACCCTATAGCAGCTCACCTGCAGTGGGTAGATCTCGGCGTTGACTGCCCACGGCACCGGGCTCATGCCCGGCGAGAACGCCGCCAGGTACGCCAGCATCGCGGCGACGACCAGGACCGTGTATGCTGGGGCGCCAGGGCAGCCCACCCTGTAGAAGGCGTGCGCCCCGTCCGCGGCGCATCGCTGCGCATCGACGGCCGGCAGGCAGGCGCCGGGCGCGACGCCGGCGCCGAGTGGCTCGCAGAAGCCGCACCTGCAGGCGCGGCGCCGGCGTGCCAGGTTTTAGGGTTCAGGGTGCAAGAGTCAGGGCCGGGCGTGCCAGCGGGCGGACCTTGGGGGATGTATGGTGCCACAGTGCACCTCTTCAAAGTTGTGGGTTGAACAGTGCATCGAGTTTGCAGCCTCTCGAAGTGCCGCGGCTGACATGCGGTGCCGCGCGGCGCGCCCGCGGCACTGCTGGCACGGACGGGCTGCACGGCTCCGGCTGTTACTGGAGCTCGTGCGCAGACAGGGGAGTGCAGGCATTGCTCGGCCGGGCACAGTGCTTGAAAACACTTGTTTAAAGCGCACCCGGCGGCCAGACAGGCGGGGCAGCTGGTCTGAGCAGGTGCCCCGCCGCAGCTGCTGCCGGCGGCGTCAACGCCCGGCGCGCTGCCCTCCAGCAGCCGAAAGGCGCCCGCGAGCGCCGCCAGCGCCAGTGCCACCGCGACCGTGCTGCTCAGCATCAGCCTCCTGCACAGGTCGAATGGGCGCACGCGCCGCAGAGTCAGCAGACGCAACTATGGGCAGGGGTGATGATGGGACCCTGAAACTCCAGAAACCTGATGGAAAGTAATACGAGGCAGCCTTGCCCTGCGGTGGCACCCGCCTGGCTCCAGAGGGCTGCCTCCAGACTCTGGTGCAGGCGTCAAGCAGCACTTAGAAAAAGTATCTAGCAGCCTCTTGGAGCCTCACAGGGCCCACAGACGCAGTAGAAACAAGCAAGGCTGTTGTGATCTGTCTGCACACGCCGCGGCGTCAGGAGATTGAACGCATCAAGAGGGTTGTATGCCATGTCGGACATGCGCACCGGCGGCCGCAGCGGTCGATGGCGGCCATGCCGACGAGCGTGCCGGCGGCATTGACGCCGGCCGGCACCAGCGCCACCAGCAGCGCCGTGCGGTTGTCGGTCACGCCCGCCAGCTGCAGGATGGCCGGCGTGTAGTACATCACGGTGTTGATTCCCCCCAGCTGCTGCAGCACCTGCAGGCCCAGTCCTGCAGCAGGGGCGACAAGCGGAAAGGGTTTCATTATCAGCGCGCTCATCTCTCGGCATCTCCTCCTCGCCCAGCTGTCAAAGGATGTGCAGAGACGGCCCTGCGGCTGGAGGCGGCATGGTCGCAAATGTGGTGCTTCGTTTCAATGGCGCGATTTTTTGTGTGCCAAGGCGCGGCGGCACCTCATGAAGGCAGAGTCGGATTTGCGCCGCCTGCAGAGACCGAGCGGAGAATTTGTTCAAAATTGACGATACAGCCAAGATTTTAGGCGTCAATCATGCTGCGCCGCTTCAGTCGAGACATCAGCAAACACGATCTGAAGCTTTCGTTATCAAAACAGGGAAGCACACGGTGCTGCTCACCCACGCACAGCTCGGAGACGACTGCCGGGCTGCGCAGCAGGTCCCAGGTGCTGCTTCCCGCTGCTGCTCCCGCGACGCCGCCGCCGCCGCCTCCACCGCCGAAATCCTTCTGCTGCTGCAGCTCTGCCACGGCCGCCTGCAGCTCGTCCGCTGGGCACAAAGTCAGCAGCGCTTCCTCTGCTTCCCGCGTCCGCCCGTGCGCCTGCAGCCACCTGCAACAGCGACAGACAAAGGTCACGTCCTGTGACGACGCACAGACTCCACTTGCGGTGTGTTCCACCTTCCACAGCATCCTGCGGATGCAGCCCTGTGCCGAGCGCCCATCGGCCATGCCGAACGCGATGCCAGCCAGAAGTGCGACCTGCTTGGGTGAATGGCGAGCATCAAGCGTGCGGCGATCCGGGCAGCAGCGCCGCAGGGCTGGACTCGATCGAAGTCTGTTGTCTTGACCTGAGCGATGTGCGAGTTGGCTCAACAGACATCGCCGATGATCTGCAGAAAGCCGACAGTTTCTGCGCACTGCCCAGCGACCTCCAAAAGCCGGCGCCATCAATCAGGAGCCTTTCAGGAGCTAGGGTTTGGGACGCACTTGGGCGACTCTGGAAGGAACATGAGGCCGATGGCCTGCACCACTGCAGGGATACCGGCTATGCCCAGCATCCACCGCCAGGTGCCCGGCACGAACGTGAACCTGCACACGGCAGAGCCCGGGGATATGACGGCATGGCAGCCTCCAGTGTTCCGCTCTGTGGCTTTTTGTAACTCAAGAAGGCAGGCGGCCTTTTGGGGTGTGGCGCTGGCGCTTGTGGCAGCTAGGGCAGGCTGCAGTATCAAGGCTGCAGTGTCTGCCGGTGGCTTGCGCAGCTGAGGCTGTGACATGACACCTCGGCAAAGTCGTAAAGGCCAGCAGCTCTTGGGATGTGGCGCTAGCGCGCTGGCGCTTGTGCTAGCGCAGACTGGTGTGCCTGACGGTGCCTTGCCCATTGGAGCGTGATGAGCGACTTCTTGTCTTGAACCAGGAAAGACTCACCCAAAGTCGGCAACGTAGGCGGCAAACTGTCCCCCGGTGATCATGAGGACGTTAACGGTCACAAGCCCCGCTCGCACCGCCGGCGGCGCCGCCTCAGCAATGTACACCTTCGACCATGCACGAGAATGTGGTGTCTCATTGCCGAGCCTGCATAAGTTGTGGCTTCTGGCCAGGCGCTTGACACACCAGCCCAGCTCAACTGCTTGCAGGGAGAATGCGGCAGCAGCGGCAGCAGACTCACCGGGACGGTGACAGATGCGAGCCCCACCCCGAGTCCGACCAGGACCCGCCCTGCAGCCGGCAGCAACCGTGAATGCGCCTGCACTAGGGTTTAGCCCTGACATGGCCAGGGCTGCAGTGCGCCAGGTTGAAAGGGCGACAGGACAGTGGCAACCTTCGTGGATGTGGCAGAGCCGAGCAGGGCAGGACGATGAGAGGAGTAGGGCTGATTGTAGATCAGCACGCTGTCATGCATTACGCTTTGCTCAACACCACATGATCACGAATGATGACAAACCCTGCCTCTGAGCAATGCACATGATGGTGCAGCCGAACAAGCTCCCACATGCCGGCGCAGCAACAGCACAGGCACGGACTGAGTGTGTGCCCATGTGCGAGGTAAGGGTACATCCATCAGGGATTCCTGCCTGCGATGAGGCTGCCGACGCTGGTTGCGAAGCCCATGAGGGCTGCGCCGGCTGCAAAGAGGATGTCCCCCACCAGCAGCGCCCTTTTGCGACCTGCGCTGTGGTGGCAACTCAAGTCTCTGTCTGCGTACCGCTTGCATCGGCCTTGCTCCTGATCGCATGCGCGGCGTTCGCGAGCACACGCCAGCAGCTGGACAGTGCTGCGAGGGCGCTTAGGCTGGGGCGCACCAACTGCGTCGCTGAGCCAGCCGCCGGCTGCGGCGCCGACTGCTGCAGCGGCCACCGCGGAGCTGACAACCGCTCCCTGGACCCACTGCAGCCTGCGAAATCGACGTATGCGGCTTGCCAAACATCCTGTTGATGAATGGCTACTGTGGCAGCCGAGCACCATTTGTGGTGTGACACTAGCTGTCCTGAGCCGGGTCAGCGAAATCGACAATGCAAAGCTGGATCTTCAAAGCGTGCGTCATGCAGTCTCACGTCTGCTCGTTGTGTATCTTCGGCAGCAGGAGCTCATCGCGCAGGTACGGCAGCGCGCCGCTAATCACGCCGGTGTCATATCCAAACAGAAAGCCGCCGATGCCGCCGAACAGCGTGAGGACCCAGACAGACCGCGGCGCGCCCGCCGCCCTGTTGTATCCAGCGGCAAAATCACAGTAGATGTGCACAGCATCCGCAGGATAAAAGGATTTGGTCTCTATCATAAACCATTCGTCGTGGAGCACGCGCGCGGTATGGGGCACAGTGCCCTCAAATTCAAGGCTCTATTGCCGCTAGGCAGCAGGAGGGTTTCACCTTGACAGAGATGAGTTGCGGTTGTCGAGCGTGGCCCGTGCGATCTGCGCACTTGACTCCTCACCCTCGAGCAACGGCTCTGAATCGCCGGCGTGTTGCGCCATGACCGCGCCGCCCGCAGCGCCAGCATCCAGTTGCTGCGATATTGATGCGTCAATCGAGAAGCTGTGCTGCCTCGATTGTTCTTGCCGCATGAACACCGAGGTGCAGGCGGATGCAGCCAGTTAGATGTCAGTGCGACGCAATGATCATCTGATGGTCGATCTCGTCAGCTTGCGTCCATCAGAGACAGCGATTTTCTCGTGACTGAATCCATTGCAGAGCACACGGCAGCTTCAATGATGCAAGGCGCGTTGCGGTTTGCTCCCCTCCGAGTTGTGGATTGCAACTGGGGACTGAGTGGCCCAAGCTTTACAGCTGCTATTGACAGCGTTGCATCTCAATTAGACTCGGACTCAGAAACTTGCGTGCCGAAGAGTACATTTTGCATGCGCGCTCTGGTAATTCTGGAACTGGTCCGTTGAAAGACTCTCCCTGCTGCTTCCGCCGATCACAATTCAAGCGGAGGGCGGACATGCGCCAGTTCTGGGTTCAGTTTCAGAGCATGTGCTAGTGCGTTTGAGCTGAAGCGTCATGCTTCGCATTGCGAAATGCGTCCAGCATGCCCTGAGAGCAAGTGATCAGCGGCCGACGAGCAGACACGCACTGCACCGCCGCCGCTGGGCGATAAGACAGTTGCATTTTGGTGGACTTGCTATGAGTGCAACGTGCACTCCAGCATCAGGCGCACAACAGCAGCTACTTCCGCCCTCTTCAGGTCGTTTGCGACGTCATCTCGCACCAGCGCCGCCCCAGAGACGGCCAGATGAGTCCTGCCCTTGCTGCCGGCACCACTGCTGGGAACCAACAAAAACCAGTTGTGCACAAGCAATCGTCAAATGGCGCCTATCAGGAGAGAGCTGCTTTTGCCGCCTACATCCATTACAAGTCGCGTGGGTCGAATTGTCTTACACACGTATTAAACTACATCAGCAGCAGACTGTGAGTTCCGGCAGTAGTTTGTTCCGACACTCTTTTCCGAAACAGTTTCTTCACCACGCCCTTCATCCTTCAGATGTTCAGAACCTGGATCGTGGTGGTCCGCTGCAGTACGTATTGTGCTCCCTTTCCTGCCTGAAAAGCCCAGAGAAAAGCTTCGCACCGCCCGCATCGTGTCCTTCGCACTCCAAACCGATGCAGATCGGCAGGTAGAATTTTGTAAAGCATTCCGCAATAATGTTCAGCAAGCTGAACAGCGGCGCCGGTATGTTCACGGCTCAGAGCATGCAGCATCAGCTCCGAGCAGCACCACCGCTGCGCCTGCCATATGCAAGGCAGCGCGTCCAGACATGGTGCAGTCGCGGCGCAGCGCCAGACTATGTGCGGGAGGCAAAAGCGCAATGGCAAAAAGGCGGCTACACAAGCAGTCAAGACATGCGAGCCACAGATGGCAAGCAGCTGTACGTGAAGGCGTCCCGCGGGAAGCGGGAGCCCGTGTATGTGGAGCAGGAGCAGCAAATGCTGCGCCTGGCCGCCGCCTCGTCTGCGGCGCACAGGGTGCCGCGGATTTTCGGCAGCTTCGAGGCATGTTTTTTATGCATGGCTGCGGCCCTCCACTTGTCCGATCTGCGGGATTGTGCTCAACCCTGAACGACCCTCAAATCATGATGATGCGCCCGCACAGGTCGCTGGCCAACAAATCCTGGTAGAGGAGTATGTAGGCCATGTGCCGCTGGAGGAGGCATGGCTGGACAACGCCGGGTTGCTGCTGGATGCCGTGGACTGCTTCGAGGAGCTGGCGCAAGCCGGTCTCGTCAACGGCGACCGCAAGCCCGACCATCTGCTGGTCCTGGGGGCCGGCTACTGGAACACGAGAAGCGAAAGGTGTGCTTTTGTGCATGTTTGAATGGTTTCATCGCAGGACCGTTGCAGATGTGCTCTCTGCGTGACAGCAGCCCATTCAGCAGTCGATTGCGAAGCGATAGCAGAGGCCAGGCACTGAGGGTGGCACCGATGACTGATGATGTCAACGTGTGTCAACGAATGACTGCAGAGGTAGTGGCTGCTTGAGGTGCCTGCAGTGTTGTAAGTGCTCGGTGTACAGCACCAGCGTGTGTCGTTGGCATCCACGGCAGCATGTGAACATGTCTCATGCTGTGGTCCCGCAGGGTGATGG
Organism: Deuterostichococcus epilithicus; assembly: GCA_033439295.1. Lineage (NCBI taxonomy): Eukaryota > Viridiplantae > Chlorophyta > Trebouxiophyceae > Prasiolales > Stichococcaceae > Deuterostichococcus > Deuterostichococcus epilithicus. Next base: position 135,152 of record JAVTLE010000014.1, on the reverse strand, counting down.
AGGTCGACTGGGACATGGGTGTGCAGTCGGGTTCCTTCCACCCTGCCTTCGGGAACGCCGAGGGGATCCCTGGCTTCTCAGGAGCCCTGCCCAACTCCTACATGACAGGCGGGTACCAGGTGAACCCACCAGCCTTGCCTGCAGCACAGACGCCGGGCTTACTACAGGGACGCTGCCGCCGCACTGGCGCTGATGGGAAGCAGCTGGCAGTAGAGTATAGCGACAACAAGGCTTCTCACAAGTGATGCATAGTCCGACACCCTGGTAGTAGACTCGACTTGAAATTGAGAACATGAGACTCTTGGCAAACCCTCGGCTTGTGTCTCAACATCTCAGGGCACGGGCAATTACTCATCGGCGGCAATGCACCTGGGCCTGACGGCACGCCCGGCGGACGACATCGTGTCGGGCCTGACCAGCATCCTGCACATCATCGGCCGCACCCCTCCCTGGGCGGCGGCGCTTAACCAGCTGCAGGCGGTCATGCCGACGCCGCAGGCCGACACCCTCGCCGCCAACACCTTCTCTGGGGACGCCGCCATCCTGTTCGCGCTGGGCGGCGACACCTGCGTCCTGCGGGTGAGTGACCCCCGTAGCTGTCCAATGTGCCGGCCAGGCTTCGAGCCATATACCTTCTGCAAGCCTTCGTCTCTCCCGCCTGTCTTGCATTTAATTTTGAACCCAGTAGAGGTTCTTAAAACCATATACCTTTTGCCCCGCATCCCGCCAAATGGCCTTGACGAAGTCTTGTCATCCACAAAATGTGCCCCCCGGGAGCGTGATGCCAGCAGGTACAGGCCGCTGCCAAGGCACCTGATTGGCCCGAGATCATAATTTTGCTGCCATGTCTTGCCGCCAGGATGAGCCCAGGTCGCGGCAGCCAATCACAAACTGGGAGGCGGAGCCGCTGCCTGGCATGACCTGGCTGCACGTGCGGGACGAGATGCAGTTGCTGGCCTGCACCGCCGGCACGCCGCAGGAGCCCAATGCCATTGCCGGCTGCTGCGAGCGACTGCGCCAGGTGGGATGCATCGAGTCGCTCTGAACAGGACTCCCATTGATTGCAGAGCTGGGGATGAGGGTGCTCAGGATCTGACGGCGTATTGGCCGTGGCAGGCTCTGAAATACACACACCCGCACTCATGGTGTGATGATGCAGCTGCTGGTGCACGAGCGACAGCTTCCTACCACTCCTACTGAACAGCCGCCTCGGACGTGCCGCGCAGGCACTGTCCAGGTTCCTGCGCCGCGGTCGGGCGGCTGCTGATGCCAGCACGGCTGCACGCCAGCTGCAGCAGCTGCGGGCGGTGCGGCCGGCGCCGGCGGCGGCCGCCACCAAGCGCACAGACGACGAGCAGGACGCAGCCCCGGCAGCCGGCGCAGCTGGCGCGGCAGCCGAGGAACCGCGGCAGGCAGCCGAGCCGCCGCCGCCGCGGGCCGCGCCCGCCGCGCCGGGCGGCTCGCTGGTCAAAGCCAAGGCGCTGCAGCGGGAGCGCCGGCGGCCGGCTCGGGAGCTGAATCAGGCGCGGAAGGACACACAGACTCTGGCATGCCAGGCTCTGAACCTGGGGCGCGGCGCGCGGCTGCACTCTCAGCGCCCAGAGGCGCAGGTGCCCACCCCCGCCGCGCTGTCGCCTCGAGATACATTACCCAAGCCGTCGCGAGGACATCGCTCGCACCTGTTGTTGGAGCCGCGCTCACCCCATGACAGACACCGCTGCACCTGGCAGCTTGTGGTTGTCACGGCCGCACATGCATCCGTCAGGACAACACACAGAGAGCGAGCTGCGCTCTGTGCCCAATGCCTCATCGGCTGCAGGCTTCGACAAGGAGACCAGTCATCCGCCTGTGACGCAGGCCATGGGCCTCGTGGGGGTGGTGGATTGCTACGGACAGACAGACGTCTCTGCAGCTGAGTTCCAGAAGCAGGTGCTGACATGTATTGCATGGGGCCGCAACTGACTTGCAGACGAGCTTGCGCCTGGTGGCCGCTTGGCACTCACGCCACAATGCCGAGGGACCCGAGCATCCCTGACCAGGCGCTGCAAGATTCATCGTGCACAGCAAGTCAGAACGACGAGGCTGCTGTTGCACTGAGCACCAGCGCTGACGCTCGAGCCGGCGCGCAGGTGGCGGAGGGAAGTCATGAGAGTAAGGTGGCACTGGTCAGCTCGTCGCCGTATGACGAGCCGGACAGGCTGCGAGACTACCAACTGGATTCGTTGCGGCTGGACGCCGAATACCTGCACCTCAGCTCCTTCAGCCGCATGGACATCGGCAGGGTGCGCCCTGCATTGCCATGCTGAAGTGCCGGCAGAAGTCGGTCAAAGGGCCTCAGCTGCGCATGCCGTGCCGTTTAGAATCTTGGCCATCTTTCCATGCGAGGTGAATTTGAGCAGTATGCTGAGGGCCCTTCCGGCAACTGGCTCTGCTCAGCGCCTCATGGCTCGCATAGGATTGGTCCAGCAGCCTCAGTGGCCATGCCACTCGAAGAGCGCACTCCAGCCTTCCATGTGGCGCAGGTCGCGCACGCCACGGGCCCGGCAGACAGCGGCCTCCCGTCGCCGGGCGAGCGCTGGACGGTGGTGGCGGAGGTGGCGTGCTGCAACCGGCTGCCGGCGCTGGCGCGGCGGCTGCTGCGCCTCGAGCGGAGACTGGCGCACATCCATGGCATGGGCGTCGCGGCAGACGCACCCATGCCCCCGATGCTCGTCGGCCAGCTGCCGGTGCGGTGTCGGAGGTTCATGCTGTTGAAAGACCGGTCAGTTTGATGCCGTGCACCGGGCTGGTTCTGTCATCCACCATATTCATGACGTGCGGCCCCAACACGCGCTGCCGGCAGCAGGCTTTTCCTCGGGACCGTAACAGATGTCCAACGCCTCCATATTTGCAGCAAGCTGGACGCACTAGGTGATGCGGCCGTCCTGTGCCCTCGTGCCGAGCGAGACGAAGGAATGCGGCTCCCGTGAGCCGCTGGCTCATCTTGATGAACCCCGCAGGTGTGGGCGGCGCTCTTTGTGTGCACCGACATCGAGGGTGCCAAGGAGAAGACGGAGGGGTATGTCTATGACCGCTGGCTGCACCGCCTGCCGCGGCTGCGGGCGCTCAGCCTGCAGGGCCGGCTGCTCTTCGTGTGGGCCGGCACCAACCGGACGCATTATGGGCTGACAGGGGGGGAGCCCCTCGACGAGCAAGTAGCCGAGTCTGAAGGTGATTTCACCTTTCTTTCTCGAAAGTCTCGTCCTTGCTCCCAACTCTGAAGCTACAGCTGGTTCAGGCGCCTTGGGCTGCAATGCTAATGCACATGCGCCTGCTTCGGCATCGTTTGCCACTCATTCAACACTACATCACACCTGCAAAATGACGGTGCAGTTGCAAGCTGCAAACGTGGCGCTGTTGCACATAGAGCTCATGCAAGGCAGCCCGTTCCCCGCATGCTGCGCCGAATGCTCACTGAGCTGTAGCATGCTGTGCAGCTGATGACGTGCGGGCGCTGCTCGACCAGACAAAGGCGAATATTCAAATGATCGTGGAATTCCAGGCGCTGCTGAAGGAGAAAGGGCTCAACCTGTGGGAGCTGCCGTATCTCAAGGCGGACCGCGAGGCCAAAGGTGGCGACTAAGTTTGAGCAGTGTGCTCTGCCTGGTAGGACCACACGATGCAGAGCCATCGTTGTGCGCTGATGGAATGGTGATCGTGGTGCGCTGGTGCCGGTGTTGAGAGCATGTGAGTCGGTGTTGGGAGGGGACTGCAGCAGCGTCGCGGCCAAAGTGCTGCTGTCCACACATGCGCCGCACGGGGGTCATACCAAGGCACATGAGGATGCAGGTCAGATTGGTGCGGGGGGAGCAGTAAAGCGACAGTCTGGCACCACAGGTGCAACCACCCAGTGAGCGCAGTTACTCGCTTTCTGTTATGTCCAGAAGCTTCCAGCAACAACTGTTGCTCCATGTGTTCCGTGTGTTGCCCGCCTTGCCAGCATCCTCTATCGCCAAAGTTCCCTGCCCTTCACCAGACCCTGCATTTGCTGCACACGCATATGGCGAGTGCCCGCCGCTGCGGCGCCCTCACAGCCAGGGCGTCCAGCCCTCGTACATGCGCGCCAGGTTGTCGCCGCTGGTTGCCGCTCGCAGCAGCGCCGCCACCTGCTGCCCCACCGTCAGGCCCTGCCGGTGTGCTGGTGCCGCCGCTTCCTGCCGCGCGGCGGCCGGSGCCCCGCCCSCCGCGGCAGCCGCCGGCGCGGCAGCGCTGGCCCGGTCGGGCGGCGGCGGCGGCGCGGCCGCCTGCCGCCCGCGCCGCGGCAGCAGGTCCGCGTCGAGGCCTGCCAGCCTGTCGGTGAAGCGGCGCAGCGCCGCCGCCGCCGCGGCGCGGCGCGCCGGGCTCAGCCGCGCCGGCTGCAGCTGCTGCTGCGGCGCCTGCGGGGGCAGCAGCGCGGTGGCGGCGGCGCCCACAGCTTGGGCGTCAGCGCCGGCGGAGGCTGCGACGTCGGCCGGCTGCTCTGGCGCCGGGGCCGTGCCGGCTGCCTCAGCAGAACCTGCGCTGCCAGTTGCAGCACCCAGCGCCGCAGCAGACACGCTGCCTATGTGCGCCAGAACGAATGATGCAGCATGTCAGGGGGCTGTGGTCGAGAGTCGGCAGTTTGTCTTGAAAGGCACCACCAGTGCACTGCCTTCAGAGCTGGTCGGTGGCAGTCGAGATGCTCAAGAGGCAGCCGGCGAATGCCCAGTAACCCAGCATCGAATCAGGTCGACGTCTCTTGACACCCTCAAGTGACGGCCAGAGACAGCCCATGCAGCAGGTAAGAGCAGCTGCGCACCCGCCGCGCCGGCGTCGAGCCCGTGCTCCTGCTGGATCGCTGCCGCCAGCGCGCCGGCTGTGGACGTCAGCGCCGGCAGGCCCTCTCGAAGCGCCGCGCCCGCCTCTGCCGCCTCCTCCGCCCCTGTGGCCTGAGGCGGACACCAGGGCGCCTCAGCTCGTGCTGCTCAGACGGTGATGGCTGGGCGTTCAAATATGACTGCACGCGCCTCCATCATGCACTTTGCCACTTGGCAGTAGGTGTCGGAGCACGGACTACCTGCGCAGCCGCAGAGGCTCCCGCGCGGGTGTGGCAGAGCGGCAGGGCAGCGAATGCATTGCCCACGGCTCGAGACGTGTGTAGCGACCAGAGGGGGAGCACGGAATTGGATCGAGTGGTGCAGGCTGGTGTGTGCACAAGGGCCATGCGTCAAGCCGACATCCAGCTCACAGCGGACTCGCTCGACGGCCAGCCCCATCGACACCGCCCGTGCCCACCCATCAGCATGCATCCTGCGTGCCCACTCTGCCCCCGGCCTGAACCCTAAACCCTGCAACCGCCTGCCAGCTAGAGTCTGTGCAGAGAGGGCCATTGCGATCGGTCCGGTTGACGGCAGCAGATCAGAACCAGACCCTGAACCCTTGCCTGGGTTTCGACGGCCGGCAGCAGCGGTCCGGCGCCGTCGATGACCGCCGCGGCCGCGGCCCGCTGCGCCGCCACACGCGCCCCCGCCCCGCCGGCCGCCGCCTGCGCGACGAGCAGGATGGAGCGAGCCATGAGCGACATTCCCACACTGGGCAGGCGGCGGTCACCCGAGGACATGCAGTCGCGGAGGCCCTGCCGGCTTGGAATGGCAGATTTTGAGGAACAGAAGAGCTTTCGGGACCTGGTGCCTGGCTCATGTGCACGAAGAAAGTGGCAGGACCGGACATTAGCCAGCAGACAGCGGTGGATGCGCTGATGGCTGCCAGCGACGCAGAGGCCAGCTCAGCGTTGCCAGACCGCCATGTCCGCTATGCACCGCTGCCAATACTGCACCATGCTGCCCCTGTCCACTCGCCTAACAGCTTCACCATAGAACGGAGGCAGAGTCGCTCGTAGTGGCCCTGACCTGCTAGATCAAGACCACTTTGCGAGAAAGTCTACCCTGCTTCCTTTGCCAACCTGTCCAGCCTTTCAAGCACACGTCTATTCATGGCAAGATTCCATCCGGTTCCCTATTGACTGTTACACTCAGCCGTTCCCCGGCTGCCGTCAGTTGAGGGCATCTGGCCACGAGCGACGCACCTGAGCATAGCCACCAATGCCGGCAAGTGGCTCCAGGCCCGCCACCAGCGCCGCCGCCAGCGGCGCGCCGGCGTCGCGCATCGCGGCGCTGCCCGACACGAGCGCCTTAAGCTGCGCCGCGGCGGCGCCCACGAGGCGATGCACGTCCTCAGCCGCCTCTGCTGCCTGCGGCCGGTTTCGAGGGGCAGGTCAGCGGCGAGAGTCGTCAAGCCTTGTGAGCATCGCGCATGCACCCATTGTTGGCTGCCCCCCGCTGACGAGGGCTCATTGGTAGGACAGGGTGATGCCTCAAACCGCCTGCGGCTAGAGTTTGTAGCGACATGTGCTGTCAAGCAATGAGCCCCTGTCATGCGACCTGAGCACTGCAAGTGCACGTTCTGCACCGCCCCCGCCACCCTGCGTCCGGAGCTTAGATTTAAACTAGGAAGCGCTTGAAGACCGCTTTGTGTGCAGCAGACAGTGCTGTCAGTTTACATTGACAGTGCAGCAGCAGGAGGCTCCTGTGTTCAGACTCATGGAGCATGGGGCCACACATGCCGCCACTGCATCGTCAGCATGTCAGGCTACAGCATTGCGCTCTTTGGTGCCTTCGGCGCATCGCTTCCGCTTGCCAGGGTGTGTCGTCGGGGTGCAGACACCTGTGCCGACACCTGCTGCTGCATATGAGCATGCACCCTACATCGTTGTGGTTCTGCGCAGGCGCAGACCACAGGCTCAGCGCGGGGCTGGCCGCTTGCAAGGCATGGCGGCACAGCACACTGCCATTGCGGCATACATTCAGAGCCTTGAACTGATTGCACTGATTGCGAGTGCAATTCTTGAGCGCAGCTAAGTAGTAGGAAGTAGGAAGCCCCACCTTTGTGGCGTTGCCCAGCTCGCCCAGGATGCCCTGTAGCTCCTCCGCCGCTGCGCGCCCGCCTTCCTCAGCTTCCAGCATCCCCGCCAGCGCGGCCCGCGCCGCCGCTGCCGCCGCGGTCAGGCCGCCGACCCGCGCCGCAAAGTCGCGCCCCGCGCTGGCGCCCTCCGCAGCGGCTTCGTCCGCCTCCTCACGAGCAGCGGCGGCGGCGGAAGCGCAGGCCTCTGCTGCACCGTGCGCCTCCCGCGCCTGTCACAAACATCCGCCGTTTTGGGGTCAGTAGAGGCTTGACCAGCCAATCAGGGCCTTGATGCTTTGCGAAATATGATACCTATACATGTGGCAGTGCACGTAAATATGTGCTGAAGGGCCATTGTTTGGCTCCCTTGCTCACGTGTGAGTTCTGAGACTTGTCACGGATAACGTGTCTCCACAGTGACCGAAGATAGCTCGAACACTGTGGCAGAAGATACAGCTTCATGGTCTGCGGAATGCTCCAAGGCTGCGCTGCACCATCGCTGTGAAATGTCTCCCCAATGCGCAGCCGCTAATGCGGCCAGGGCCCTACTGCACAGAAGCAATCACACCCGATGCCCTGCCGCATAGCAACAACGCCTTCCTTGTCAGGCCCCGGCCGCTGCAAACACAGAGTGGCAGTGGCACACCGCAAGACAGCCGGGGCGTTGTACTGAGCACTGGCGAGCAGGGGCCCTCGGAGAAGGGCCTAACTCGTCGTAGTGCTGGCACAATGGCCCGACGCATTGATGTTCGCGGCCCTCACGCACGCATCGTTTGGATGGTGTGCGAAACCTAGGACAGGCGCATGCATGCCATATAGTGCATTACTCCCATGGCGGCGGCGGCCACGACTCGATGTCACAAGAAACGAGGTAAGGCAGTAGCCGCGCCTGTCGCTCTGCAGCCGCGAGCTGCGGCCCGGTCTCTGCCAGCTGCGCCAGCAGCGCCGCGTGCTCCTCGAAGTTGCCGGCCTCGGTGCCGCCTCCGCCGCTGCCATCGCCGGCTGTTCCCGCCGCCGCCACTGCCGCCGCCGGCAGTAACGCGCCCTGGCAGGAGCGCTCCAAGGCAAGCACGCCGGCCGCCATGCGGCCGAGGCCCGCCGCCTGGGCTGCCGCGCCCGCCAGCCACGCCTGCCGCGCGCCCAGGGCCGCCTGCAGGGAAAGGGGGGGAACTGGGAGGTTACGAGGTTCAGCAACTAGCATGCTGCAAATGAATTGGCCGTCAGTCGCAGGGCGTCCACCGTTGTGCTGCTGCACGTGGCGCACCCGCCGACACCTGGAGCGCGACTTCAGCCAGAGGTGGGTCGCGCATGGCTTCCCCGCTCCCTGATGGCTGTCACACAAGCCTAATGCTGTCTGCGAGTGGCTTGAATGTTCAACGGCTTCGTCCTATACAGCACAGCTGGAGGTCGCAAAATGGCAGACCGCAGCCCACACCCACCTGCACCGCTGCGGCGTGCTGCGGGGACGCGGCGGCTACCGCGCCCTGCAGCTGCGCTGTGAGCGCATCGCTGGCAGCGGTCCACTCCGTCACCGGGGCCGCCAACTCGGCCAGTGCCGCTAGCGACGCCTCCAGGACCTACACACAACCAGGCACCCGGTAGAGAAGGTGCCATCGTTCACTCTTCTTGCAGCATGCATGCTTGCTCGGTTTCGCTGAAAGCAGGAGCAGCTGGCGTTACTGTGTAAGGCGCCAGATGCCAGACACCTCTGAACCAAGGCCCACCACAGGCTTGCGAGCCGCACCCACGCACGGCGAGTGCAGCAGCCAGCATGCATCCATATCGTCTTGATTGTGCAGCCCATGCGGGGTCCTGCAGCGTCAGCCACCGATACCCACCTGCAGCAGGTGCATGCGGCGGTGGCGCAGCGCCCAGCCGCCGTCCGGCGGCGCCATCTCGACAACCGGGCAAGACAGCCTTCCTGCTTCCGCCAGCGTGCCCTCCCGCCGCCACTCCAGCAGCGCCAGCCGGTGGCGCCGCGCCACCTGTGCTGCCTCCAGCGCCGGCCTGTGTTGCCCAGTGACCCGCATGTGGGTGACTAGATGCTTGTGCAGGCGAGATACTGACGCAGATGTTCGCCATCTGCACAGGCGTTGCGCCGCCGCATGTGGGTGATCAAGTGGCTATAAAGATACTGACACCGGCCTCCGCCCTCTGCGCCTGTTGCTGGCGTCGCCCCGCCGATGCTGCACTTGAAGCCTCGAAGCCCGCATAGCGCTTGGCACCCCAGCCATCCTTTGGTCGGACTTGTCATCAGAACATGCAGGAGTCATCAAATCAGCAGCACACTGGTGTGGCCAGGCATAGCAGCAATTGTACTTGGACGCTGCTCGGCAGCAGCGTTCCAGCATCTTTGCGTATGCTGAATGATCGCGCTCTGGACTCTGCACGCTTGCATGGCGCAGCAGCGGCGCCGCCATCGCCATGACGCAAGCAGGCAGACCCACCCGGCTGCCTGTGCTGCTTGGAGCTGCAGCCCGAGGCCCCCGGCACGGCCGCAGGCCTCTGCGGCTGCCTGCAGCAGCAGGGCGCCATGCGACTCCACGTCGGCCTCTCCTGCGGCGGGGGTTTACACTCAGCAATGAGGAGACTGGGTGATGCACAGTGCGCAATCACACCATGATGTGCCAGGCCTTGGCCCCAGCTGCTTCAGGCAGCATAGCTGCAGGTGCCAGTGAGAACCTCGAAATACCTGATCAGGCAGCATCCCGACTGATGAACCTTGGACCTGCTTGATGCTGCTTTGACTTGAGCCAACAAACCGAAGGAAAGGGTTTGACAGAGGTCAAGATTGACCTACCCGCGTCCGCCGGCGTTTCGTCGCCCGCCATCATCTCCTCCAGGGACAGGTCCTCCTGCCCTGGGGCGAAATCCTGGCCGTAGCCCTGCGCGCCGCCCGCGAAGCCCTGGCCCATGTCACCAGAGCCGGCGCCCCAGTCGCCGTTGTAGCCGCCGCCGTAGCCGCCGCCGGCTTCCAGGCCGCCGTCAAAGGCTCCCTCCAGCGCATCGTCGCCCTCCAGGGCACCGTCCAGTGTGCCGCTACCGCCGTCGAAATCGGTGAAGGGTACCAGCTCCGAGCCGCCTGCGCGATGCAGCACATGGGCAGCTGAAGCAGCAGGTGTCCAACCCCTTGAGACCATGTACCCATGAACGCTGACCGCATGGATGCTTCTGCAAGATGGTGCATATGCTGTGAAGGTTGTGGGTCTGTCACCTGTCAGAATGGCAGGGGCTTTTCGCGTGGCACCGGCAGGGCACGAGGCTGTCGAGCAGAAGTCAGATTACCGACCTGCGGAGCCGTCGTCGAGAGCCATGCCGGCGCCCGGCAGCGATGCATCGAAGCCGCCAAAGGGCACCAGCGTTGGTGGCGATGCGGCAATGCCACTCGAGCCGCCGCCGCTGAAGCCGCCTGGGGACATCGGGCCGGAGTGCTGCCGCCGGTGTTGCGGCGCGCCCACGAAGTTGGCCCCCTGGCCGTACTGCCCCGCATACTGTCGCTGCTGCTGGTAGTGGTGGTGCTGATGCTGTTGCCGCTGCTGCTGCTGCTGCTGCGGGTGTGCCGCAGCCGGCGACGGCAGCGCGGCCAGCGCGGCCCGCAGGTGAGCCAGCAGCGCCGGCACCGCCTGCCGCACTGCCGCCGCGGCGATCTCGGCGGCGAACGCCTCTGCTGCAGCGTCGACCGGCTGCTGCTGTGCAGCATCGTCGCCTGCAGGGCCTTGTACCGCCGCCAGAGTGCCAGTGGCATCGGTAATGGTGTCGGCGGCGGCTTGCGACGCCCGCAGCGCGGCCCGCACGGTCAGCGCAGCATGCCGCTGCCCCCGCAGCTCTACCGGCAGATCCGCGGCGCCTGCGTCCTGATGCTGCTGCGGCGACTGTGAGGCGGCATCTGCTGCAGCCTGCGCCACCGCGAGCGGCTGCAGCGCATCGTGCGCCGCCGCCAGCGGCGCTTGCAGGCCAGGTGCATCCGGATTGGCCTGCCGACGCATGCCTGCAACCAGAACAAGCGTCCTTAGATTCTCGGCTGAGCCTGCCCCAGGATATGCGTGCTGCCATCTGGAGTTGCATGGTGAGCAGCGGGCGTGCCGCTCAGGGGCAGACCAATCCAGGGTGCCAGAGTGCTGCCCATTGGTAGAACGGCTTCAAGTGGGAGGGGTTCCAGAGCATGTAGATTGAGAGCTTCATGCCTGAGCAACAGTGATGGAATGCTACAGAGAAACTACGAACTGCTGCAGAGGATGCAGTGCGGGTTCGAGACGCTGGAATGGTGAAGTCGTTCCGCTTTGTCAAATGAACGAGCTGTAAATGAACGAGTGTGCCAGCGGACACTGGTGCAAAGCCGCAATCATGCCACCGCATCATAGCTGCGCATAATGCGAATCCCACCAACTGCGGATACACAGTGTTGCAAACCAAAGGCCCTTGAATTCGGCTTTTGCCTCTGGCACCATGCCCCCCCATCTGCCGAGCCTCGAAACTCGCAGCACAGGCTGTCCGCTACCGCCCTGACGACCGCCAAGCTCAGGGTGCCAAGAGGCAACCAACGAGCACTTGTAGCCTGCAACAACTCCCAGCAGCAAGGTCCAACACCACCCAGCAGCAAGGTTCAGAGTTAGGGCGGCACGCACCTGCCAGCGCGGAGGCGGCCCACTGTGAGGCGCGCTGCTGCATAGCCGCGGCGGCTCCCCGCGCCGCCGCTGCGCGGCCCCAGCCGCCGTCGCCCGCCGGCGGCTGCCCCGCGGCGCCGAGCTTTTCCGGCAGAGCCCCGGCCTCGGCCGCCAGCTCCTCCAGCCGGCCGGCAGCCGCCGCCAGCGCCCGGCATTCCTGCAGAGGAGTGGTCGCTGCACTCAGCATGCGAATATCGGCAATGGGACCTCCTGCGGCAAATGGAAGCTTGAAAGGCCAGCGATCGGGTGTATGCGACTGGTACCTGCTCTATGTGCTGAGATCGCAACTGAGCAGAGCAGCGATGGCAGAATGCCTCCACGCAAGCGCCAGCCCCGCTTGCTATTGCATCAACTTAAGATTGCATGTCACACAACTCGCCAGCTTCGTCCGCTGGCATGAGCCTGAGCGCAATAAAACAGTTCTCACCGGCAGCTCCAGCAGCGGTGCACATGCTACAGCGAGCCCGGCCACCTCCGGCGCCGCCTCCAGGCGGCACCGCGCCGCGGCGCCGCTGGCTGCGACCGCCACTCCCAGCCACGGCGCCAGCCACCTGGGCGGTCCCGCCACCTGCTGCTGCTGCGGCTGCTGCGCAGGGTGCTGCTGCGGCGACTGCGGCTGCCCAGCATCCAGCAAGTGGCCCACCCCACAGCGCCGCAGCAGGTCGGCTGCGGCCGCCAGGCCGCAAAGGCCGCGCTGCAGCGCTGCCAGCGCCTCGGCCGACGGCGGCGCGGCCGCCAGCTGCTGCAGCGCTTCCACCTGGCAACGATCGCAACGCACTACTCCAGCAATTGCTTTCGCCGCAGATCGGCCATAGGGGTTGTGCTGTATTTCAGGCGGGTTTGTACATGGCATCCGAATGTATCACACTACACAACACCCTAACTGCACTCTGGGGAGCCTTGACACAGATTCACATAACTCACTGCCCGTCTCATACACACGAGGCTGTCCCTCCTCCTTCTGCACTCATGTTCTGCCTGCAAACGAGGCATCGCATGGCGGATGCTGCAAACCGACTGCACACCACCGATTCGGACGCAGATTAATCCCAGCATTGTTGCCGACGCATGCCCATGTCGCGCCATCAGCTGACGCAAGCTCCTTTATCATGACTATGTTCCTTCTTGATCAACTTGAGGGTCGAAGGAAAACGACACCTGCTGCGCCAGGAAGCCGCGCACGCCGGACTGCAGCTGCGCGGCGCCCCAGCCCTGCGGCGCCGGTCCGCACTCTGCCAGCCAGGCGCCCGCCTCGTCCAGCGATGCGTGCGCCATCGCCTGCAAGCACCGGACAGGATGTGTGACGTCAATTGGACGTCAAGGCTGGGTCCGACCAGCGACGAGCGAGGGTGCAACGCCTGACGATGCGCAGGAAATGGCGCCAAAATTCGAACGATAAGCTTGCTCCCACACTTCCTACTTCCTACTCGTTCTCATTCCTACTTTGCCCACCTGCGCGCTGGCGAGCTCCTGACTGGGCGCCATCTGCGCCTGCAGCGCTGCGGCGGCGGCGTCGCCGCTGCGTGCCGCTAAGGCCGCCGCGGCGTGCATCGCCAGCACGTCGGCGGCCGCCGGCTGCGTCGGCTGCAGCGCCTGCGCTCGCTCGGCGCCCTGTGACAGGCAATTGGGCTCAGTGCAACTTACGAATCGACCATGAACATGGCGCAGTGCACCACATGTACTTGATGCTGCCACATGTGCCACCCACTCGTTGGCCAATTTCATCGGGGATGATGCCCAGAATGCTGAGGCACCATTGTACAGCCTGCGATGTTGCGACTTTGGGCCGAGTCAGAGTTTGTGTCTTGGTCCAAGGAAGACTGAGTGTCATGATCCAAAGGAAGATCAACTGTAGGCGAGACTGCCAGAAACTGTTTTGTTCCGGGCCTAACGTGCAGCCGTTCAGCTACACATGCAGCCCTCAGCTCCAAGAACTCATGCATGCAGGATCTCGGTCATGATCTTTGGCTCCGCGGGAGGTCTTACAGAGTCGACAAGTTTCTCGCAATCTGCTGCAAAACATCTGAGTGCATACGTAAAGGTGTCGATGGAATGCAGCTGTTGCAGCTGCTAGTTTTGCGCCTGGCAGATCACGCAGCGTGCAGCAAAGAGCAGCAATGCCCGCAGACCGCGAACCTCATGCAGTCCTCCACATGACCAACTTTGATCACATACTCTCTTCATGAAGCGACGAACCATGCAGGTTGCACATCATCTGACACCAGAAGCATGCATTTCGTTGATGTGCAGACATCTGCGCCACCTCAGAAGTCAAGATGGGGACATACCTTGGGCCCCAGAGCAGCCGTCAGCGCCGCTGCCCAGCGCGCGTCCCGGCTCCATTCCACGTGGTCGCCCGGCAGCAGCAGCCGCGCCGCGGCCGCAACCTCCTGCAGAGCCGCCGCGATGCCGCGCGCCGCGCCGTCGCGGCGCGACAGCAGCGCTGCCCCGGCCCCGTCCGACTCGCGGCACTGCGCCAGCAGCTCCTACCGAGGACAAAAACACTGCAATGTTGGAAACGTCTGAGAACCGAACATCTGAGGAACGAGGTCCGTTCATTCAGCATCCGGAAAGAGGGACCATAGGGGCAGGGGTTGCCCGATGCCTCCATCATCAGGCCGCAAAGGATGGCCTCTCCTTTTGTGGCAGGAGGCCCACGCCGGGACAGCCTGTCAGCACAGCGTCGCTCAGAGCTCATCAAAGATATCTGCGCTCTGGCATCATTGGGCTGCATCGCCACATACTCCCGGCCATTGTGCATGGCTGCTGTTGCGAAGGCTCTGCGAAGGTCTTGGACTAGCCGAGCCGGGGCAATCCAGTGCGCCGGGTCATGCATTGAGTGATGCAAGCCAGGCAGATCACGACTGGAGCTGACGAGCTCAACATCTACCATTATCAATCCAGGGAGTTGGAGGCGAGGCTCACCGCCGGCAGAGGCAGATCCTCCGGCAGTCGCTGCAGCACCGCAGGCAGCACTCCGGGCACGTGGGGCGGCGCAATGCCCGCCAGCAGGCCTGCGCAAGAGCGGTGCACGGGGTCGGGACATCAAAATCCGTCATGCCGGGATGCAGCGATGCATGGTGATGTGCGCTGGCGACCGGCACGGAGCGAGAACAAAGAATATGACCGTGTCGATCGGGTGCCCGTTGCTGGAAGAGAGCAAGTGGAGCCAGGCGCTGATGCTCACAGGCTTCAAACGCCGTCTGTCGTACAATGGGCACGAGAAGTTGGTCACAACTGACGACACCGGCCTGCACCCTGCTCGTGCTATGCATTACTGGCGAGTCTGCTTGATCGACTGCGCAAACTTGCATGCAACAGGCAGAGGAGCCTCACCCAGCGGCGCCTGCGCGGCGGCCGTCAGCCACACCGGCAGCGGCAGCGCCAGCTCCGGCGGCACGCCATCGCGCAGCGCGGCCCATACCGCACGCCAGGCTGCCGCGGCGKCGCCGGCCTCCCGGSCCMGCTGCCCCGCCCGCCCCGCCGCCTGCCGCTGCTGGGCGCCCAGCTCGGAGGCGCGCTTGGAGGCGGCCTCCGCTGCGGCGCGGACCCCCGGCAGCTCCGCATCCAGGTCCTTGAGCAGCACCTGCGTGTGCAGTGTGCGCTGTGGGATGGGTACAGCAAACCCTAAAACCCTAAACCCTAATCACTGTGAGCACCCGGGGCGATGAGGCCGTCAATCAGCGCTGGTGAGTGATCTCGGCGCCTCGACCTTGCGCCAGGCTTGGACATCTACCTCTGCTGGTGGCGCTGCATCGGACGCTCAAGCACCAGCCTGCATGTCGGAGCTGCACTTGGCATGTCTGCGGCCTCCAGCCCACCACAGGGTGGGTTCCGGTACCTTTGCGTCCGCGGTGCGCGCGTGCGCTGTGGCGGCGGCAGCCGCAGCCGCAGCCGCCGGGCGGTGCTCCGCGCCATACTCCGCAACGGCTGCCGCCGCTGCCCGCAGCGCCGCTGGCAGCGTGTGCAGGCAGTCCAGTCGCGGCGTCAGCTCCGCCGCCCGCGATGCGAACAGCTGCAGGCTGACCGCCACCTCCAGCTCCTGTGCGGCAGGCCTTACAAGGTGCAACCAGTGTCCCAGCGTTCCAGGCGGTTAGTATGAGCCACCAGAGGGACGGCAAACCAGGCCGGTGCAGCTTTCGCATTGTTGCGCCAAGCTTTGTGAGCGAAGGAGCGCCTGGACAGGTCCCTGCAAACATGCAGTGCATCCGGATGTTTCCGCCGAAATGGCGCCAAGACACCAGGGCGGCTCTGTGGTCCGGTCAAATATGCGGCATCGGCGGATAAAGCCGAGATGATAGCAGCAAGCCGCTACACAGTCACAAGTGCACAAAAGCTGTGTCTGTGGCACCTGTGAATGTGAGGAGCATCGCTGCGATTGCACAGCGGTCGATGCCCGATGCCGCACACTGAGGGGGGCCCTGGCAGCAACAGATCCCCTAGATGTTCACGCACAGCACACGTGCAGACAGGGGCTGCGAGCGCCTGCACAGAAGTCTGCTGAGCTCACCCGGCAGAGGGCACCAGCGCACCTTTCGCCACACAGGGCAGGCCGCACTGCCTCCCACCGGACGCGGGGATCGACGGCCTTTCTTGTGTGTCGACTTTTGACGTGCAGATCGCGCACTAGGTTGTAGGGCTGAAAGAGCAAGGTGTGAGGAGGCACCTTGCGGGCCGCGCTGCCCTCGCGGCCCTCGGCCGCCCACGGCACCAGCGGGTCACCCACGACTGCTGCCACCAGCGCCTGCAGCATCAACAGAGTTTGCCGTCGGATGCAGGCAGCAGCGGCGCCTGTCGTGGCCGAGGCAGCGTGAGGCTCACCGCCGCTGGCACGGCCGCGCCAGACATGCAGCTCTATGCGTTGCCTGCTGCGACGCCAGGCAGGCGCCCAGGCTTTTTGAGTTCTCACCTGCACGACATCGAGCTGCACTAAAGGACGCGATGCCGGAAAGGGCGAGGAGGCCGCTTCATACACAAGATCCGATGACATGAATCGGAAAACGCGCCGTCATGGTGTCGGTCTCGTCGCGCAGCGCCGCCAGCGTGGCGGCCGCCGCCTGCCGGAAGCCGCCCTCCGTGCCCGCCGGCCCCAGCGCCGCCTGTGGGGTTTATGTAAGCCCTAGTCAGTGCAGGTAGCGACTGAATGCACGAGCTGGCGCCCCGCTGACGTTCCGGCAGGAGCATGCACACGAGGCGATGTGGGCCTGGTATTTCAGCGTCGCGGCGTCAGGCGGGTGGGAATTTTTTTTGATGGCGGTAGGGGACATTTGGGGCGTGGCGGGTCTCTAGCTGGGTATGGGAGGAGCCGCCACAGAAGCGACAGGGGATACCAAGTCTAATTTGGATTTAGTGCTGCACTCAGTGTCCCCTAGGAGCGAGCCGAAAGCCAGAGCCGGCAGACCGACTCACGTGCAGCAGCTGGGTGAGGCGGAAGGGGACGACCTCCGGCACACGCAGCGCGCGGCCTCGGTCGAAGGCCACGTTGAAGTCGATGTGCACGACGCCCGCGGACCGCCGGTGCAGCAGAACGTTGTCCAGGTGCCGGTCGCCCAGCCCCAGCAGGTAGCCGACCTGTGGGAAAAGCGCCAGAAACCCAAAAAGTCGAGTCAGCTTGTCAATGCACAAGAGACGTGCAACATAGTGTGCTCGGGATAGGTGCTGGTCGCCTGCGCCCTGCTGGTTTCGCCGACCTATAGGGAAAATCAGAACGTCTGTTGGTGTCTTTTCAGGGAAGGATTCTCCAGCCTGACGCTCCAGCCCTGATGCAGCGAGGTCCGGTATCACAAGCAGAGCACACATTGGGCGACCCGCGCCTCCAGAGATGTTGGCCGGGTAGCAGGCATCGTGTTGTCCGGTACAAGCGGGACTCCTATCCGTGAAAACACGTAGGGCACAGTGCATGGGAAGAGCCCTCCCAGTCAGCCGTGCATGCATCCGCAGCAATTGTGCCGACGCACTGCTTCTGATGCGACGCCAGATGACACTGCAAAACGGCCAGCATAACCGCAGGTCCTGTGAGATATGCATCGGGGCAGCGATTCTGCGGACCGCAGACGCGCAGGAGCCCTGATGCCCATCGCTCTGCTCGGGCTTTCCACCGCAGAGCTGCCGGCCTACCGGTGCAGCTCGCTCGTGAACCCCATGGGTGTGGCTACGCGCGCCGACGACAAGCAGCACCAGACAATTTGACAGCCGATACGTCAGCAGCAACCGCCCGTACGAGCCCTTCGCATACGAGACGCTGGCTGACATGCAGCAGCGAAGGGTTCGTACAGGCAGAAGCTGTTGCGTATTGGCTGTCAATGATCAGGCGCTGCTTGCGGTATATCATCAACGTTTCTGTAACCTATCAGAAGTGAACATGAGACGCCGCACCATGCTCATGACGGCAGTGGTGGACGTGTAGCAGCGCTGCCGGCGGAGCCAGTCGGGCGCAGACCCGGAGCCGGCCCACAGCTCGCGCGCCAGCAGGTGCCGCGGCGCGCCGCGCATGAGCTCGCCGACCACTGGGCGCAGCACCGCCGGCGGCCAGCGCCGCCGCGGCGTCGCCCGCGACACGCCGGCCTCCTGTCACGGAACCGGAGAGAAACGGCGTTAGCACGCGGTCCCACTACCGTGTCTAGCACGAGGATTGTGCTGCTCGTGATAGATAGGCCGCTTATCCTACGTGTCCAAGATACATGGTGATCTGGTGCTCTGGGTGTTGTTTCGTGCTGCTCGTGACATCCCCGCAGTCAGATCACTCTCGCACAAGAGGACCAATCCAAGAGGTCGATGATGAGGGGCAGGCATCGTACCTCCAAGGCGACCGTGAGCTTGGCGTAGAAGGCGTCTGTGACGCCGGGCACCTTGACCGCGGCGGCCTGCTTGGCCCCTGCCGCATCCTGCGCTGTGCTGGCAGCGGCCGCGCGCTCCGCCTGGCGCCGCTGCCACGCTTGGTACACCTGACGCGGTGAGGCGGGTGAACGTTTCAGTGCCTCACCGTAGGCGTGCAGGCCTCGTGTCTGGCAGGCCGCTCGAAGTTCCATGCAAACCACGTGCGACAGCAGCAACGCTTGCAAGACCTTGCCAAGGTCAAGGTTGACTGTGGAGGAGTCACAGGTGAAGGTATGGAGAAGCGTGACAGCTCAGAGTGTTCCGTTGGGCGGGCGGGCACCTGGAACAGCGGCACTGTGTCGTCCACCCACTGCAGCAGCCCTAGGCGCGGGCCCAGCGGCGTGATGGCAAAAGGCTGCACGCGCAGCCGGCGGCGAGCGGCCGCCGGCGACGCCGCCAGCACGCCGTTGGCGGCGCGCAGCACCTGCATCAGCCGCTCGTCCATGCGCATGTCGTCCCGGCCCTGTAGCGCATCACGTGCGGCTGATTGAGTTGTGCAGAAATGTGTTCGCTCTCATACATTCTTCTGCTTGTGATCATGGGTCACGGCTCCGAGACAGACCACAAGACTGAGGCCGTTGCTGATATTTCTGTGTTGGACTTCTAGTTTCTTTCTGCCTGCTCATGGACCAAGCCTGACAGAGCCTGAAACCAAAGCATGCTCGTCTGAGAGAGCGCGCATTTTGTGACCACAGTCGCAGGGAAACAAGGAAGCCACGCCCACATGATGAACCCAAAATACCCGTCCCTTTTCACAGACGCGCCTTGAGCAGGTAGGTGTAGCGGCGGCCATCGGAGCCCAGTAGCACCAGTTTCTTGGGCCGCGTCTTGGTTTTCAGGATGGTGACGACATGGTCCACGCCCGCGATCGTGACAGTGCCGGCCGCATCCCCTGCTGCTGCCGATTCTGTTGTCCCACCTCCGCCGCCGCCGCCGCTGCTGGCGCTGCCGCCGGAGCTCTGCCCCGGCATTGGCACGGCGGTAGCAGCCAGCGCCGCGAGCGATGGCGACACCTGCTGCAGATCCAGCACCGCCTCCCTGCGATGGCAGCCTCGGGTGTGAATGGCCTTCAATTGCCCCCCACCTCTTGCACAATCACCCGTACTCCTGGCCATGAGAGGTCGACATGCAGGCATGACATATGCGAAGCACCCTTTCGTTGGCTGCCATGCTCCTTCACAGAGCCCTTCCACAGCATTCGCATGGGCCGCCACGGCAGCTGTGCCATTGCTCAAAACAAGTACGGCCACACAGTGGCGTTGCCGCAGTGTAGCCGACACGAAAGTGGAGCAATGGCAGGCCATCTGTCTGAGTGACACAGAACACAGAACGGACACTGTCCTGCACCAGCGGCACGGCCACCGCAGCTGAGCTACTACAAGCCGACAGCAATCTTCCCTTCCTCAACCTGGATCGGGGTTAAAGATCCAGGCTGAACCCCGATGCAAGGCTGGTGAGGTGTGCGGGGTCGGCGCAGCACACAGTGCGGTGGCAGCGTTCCGCCTGGTATGGTGCCCGAGCTTCACATCTCGCTGCTCGATGATGACTTCAAGCGAAGCTTCGCAGCCATTCATGCAGCCGGATTGTAACAACTTGCACCCACCACGACGCGCCCTGCCCTGGCTGACAGACGGCAGGCCACAAGTGAAGCAACTCTCGGACGCTACGAGCCATCTCGAACTGCACCTCAGGTGCATGTGCACGGCGCCCAGGATGCGCCGCACCAGCCATCAAAACTGCTCACCCTTCTCCACGACCGACCCATACTTCGAGCTGTGCAACGTCGACCCAGCTCCCAGTTCTGGTAGCAGAGTTGCTTATCACCTGAGCTGCGCATGCACTGCGTCCAGCACCCGCTGCAGCGGCCGCCAGGCCGCCTCAGGGTGCAGCGCCACCTCCGGCGGCGGGGCCCGCAGGCCCGCCAGCGCCCCCTGTAGCGGCTTCAGGTACTTCCTCTGCAGCAGCAATACAAGGAGCCCTACTTCGAAGCTGGTTGGCGCACTCTGAATTTGACTTTGCAGTTTGCGGGTGTTGGGTGTGTGCGATCGGCATGGAATGCGCCCGCCGTCAGTGGTTGATGCAGCGCTGCGCCGGCCGCGGCCTGCTGCAGCTCCGCCGGAGGTGCGTACACAGGGTGAGCACCAGGAAAGTGAGTTTCGTTGGATGTCTGGCCGGCGAGTGCTGTGATAGAGGGGTTGAGGCGCCCAACTCGCCTGGAAGGCGGACTCGCGGGGCGTCTCTGCGGCCGCGGCGCCGGCCTCCCGGAGCTGCCGCTGCAGCGCCACCGCCACCGGCGCCATCATCGTCACGAACCTGCACGGCAGCACGCTTTCTCAGCTGAGAGGTGCTCCGGAAGCAGGCCTGCTGTCCTGGTCGACGGTTCACCCATGGTGTCTCAATTCTTCAGTATCATATGCAGCGAGCTTGCATGCCCGCCACCACTGCAATCGAGAGCAACCAATGATATAGGGCACAACGATGAGGACGAGGCTGTAGGCAGCGGCGGCAGCAGGAGCAGACCTGTCGGTGAGAATGCGGGTGCGGTCATCGGCACTGACATCCGGCCGCTCCTGCAACCGCCGGGCTTCCGTCTGCAGCGTCACCACCCGCCGGGAGACGTCCGCCTGCGCAGCATTGCTGGGAAGTTCAGAACCTTTCTATCGAATGTCTAGGTATTTGAACTCAGATTGTCGCTCCTGCAGCAGCCCGGCTTCGCCTGCAGCGGCATCACTCATGTCATGGGTGGAGCAAGGAATATCTGCAGGTGCCGTGCGTGTGCTTGTGCACATATCCCACAGGGTAAGTGCACAGAGCCACCCATGTCTCATCCCCTGGAGCAGCAGCAGCCCACAGCGTGT
The DNA here is from genome assembly GCA_033439295.1 of Deuterostichococcus epilithicus. Lineage (NCBI taxonomy): Eukaryota > Viridiplantae > Chlorophyta > Trebouxiophyceae > Prasiolales > Stichococcaceae > Deuterostichococcus > Deuterostichococcus epilithicus. Next base: position 113,797 of record JAVTLE010000014.1, on the reverse strand, counting down.
CGAAACTTGCACCGAGTCAGGAGCTTCGATCGACACCTTCTTTCAAGTGCCACAACATGCTTCGAAGGTCACCGCAACAAGAACTATGATACTATAGGAAAGTTACCTGCAGCTCGGACAGGGTGGTGTGCCAGGCCTCCTCCCACAGCAGCGACAGCCGCCCCAGCTCGCCCATAAGCAGCCGCACCTGCGCCGGCAGCGCCGGCGCCGCGCCGCGGCAGGCCGCCACCACCGCCGCCACGCCCGGCGGCGCCGCAGGGCCGCCTGCGGACCAAGGGCACGGCCTCTCGGACGGAGACCTCCTCCTGCTTCCTCCTGTTCTTTCATCGCAGAGGTGTCTGGCTCGCCTGGCTGAGAGAGCTGCCACCGGAGGGAACGCTGCATCCCGGGAATCCTCGTGGTGACCAGGTTTTCACAGCAGTCGAACGTGGCCGTACGGAAGGGGTGCGCCAGGGCAGCGGTGCTGGCAATTCGGCCACCGTCATGTTCGGAGCGTGCGCAAGCTGTGGACCTTGCTAGTTGGTAAAGCCTATCGATCCGCATGCAATATCGAAGACCTTCAGGAAGGAGCGACCGTCAGAAGCAAGGAGCAATGTGTGACAACTGCTGGTCGAGACCCGCACTGGCGGGAACGTCGTCAAGTTTCATGGCCGCCGACTTGCAGGCGACCATGTGAGATGATCACCAAGTGCCGGTGCGCGGTGCCGGCCCAGACAGTTCAGGCGCTGCACCCGACTCGCAGCACGAGCACATGCAATGCTGGGCCACACCAGCCTTCCAGCCTGGACTCCGCACATAAAGCACATCGCCATCAGGACGAGACGGCTTCAATCTTCATGAGTACCTCTACACTCGGATCTCAAACCCTAAGTCTCACCTTCCTCCGCGCGCCGCTGCTCCACGAGCGCAGCAAACAGCGTCTCGGCCGGCGCCGCCGCGGACAGCCGCTGCAGCAGCGCCAGCGCGTGCGCGTGCGCCGCCTGGCCGACGCCTTCCACTGGCAGCAGGGGACCAACACGCGGTCAGTGGGCTGTGCGGGCATTGGTTGGTGATGTCTGCGCAACTCGAGAGTTTGCTAGCGGGGTACTGCCTGGCCCGCGTGAGGTTCTTCCCAAAACTCTGCCGCACGAGCAGGCAGGCGACTTGGCACCAGCCGAGCCATGTTCCTGCAGAACGATGTCCGAGCAGCCAGAGCCCTCCGACGCTCGACAGCAACCTGGCCGCACCCGACAATGCCTCAAACCCCGCACTTGGCATGCGCTTTGAGGCAGGTACGGGTTTCTTGCGCCCATGCCCACTCATTCCTGTACTGTCAACCTGCAGCCGAGCAGGGCAAGCTTGCCAAACCGTACCTGCAAGCATTGCGAACAGCTGCGGCGCGACCGGCTCCCATGTCCCCGCCGGCACATCCGCCAGTGCCGCCGCTACATCTGCGCTGCTTCTGGACCCGCCCGCCAGACGCTTTCCGCTACTGCTGGCAGCCATCGGCAGCAGCTGCAGCACCCGCAGCAGCACGCCCGTCCGGGCGCCACTGCACTGGCTTCCCACCTGCCACTCGTGAGCAGGCATGCCCTCAGTTCGAGATTCCGCACAGTCCTGTCACTCCAGAACCTTGTACTGATTTGGGAGCGCACGAACCACGGTTCTGCCCTGCAGCAAGCAGCTTGCATCAGCATGCGGGGTTGAGGGCAGTGCTGAAGCAATCGACATCAGCATGCAGGCCTTGCCCCTGACCTGCAGCGAGCGACAGTAGGCGGCCACCGCTTCTGGGGCAGCCAGACTGCTGTGCTCCGGCACTTCCGCGACAGCGTGGGTCTTGTCGCTCAGGAAGTCGGCGGGCGACAGGCTCAGACGCCCAAAGTGCCTGCAGGACAAGAATTGCACCGGCATGTCTGCCAGCAGTCCTACCATGTACATTCGTACGCACTTCACACTTGTCGCATCGGCTGCATGATCCGGCTGTTGCTTGAAACGGATGCTTGGCAGGCATCCGCGTCTGCACAGATCAGCGTGGTATTTCTCACTGCCGCAGGGTACTAAATCTCACCAGTCGCCCAGGCTGCGCCATGTGGATCCGCTGCTGGGCGCCAGGACAGTCGCGGCGTCCAGCCAGTAGCGGCGAGGGTGCAGCAAAAGCAGCGGCGCGGCCTCATTCGAAGCTTCTGAAGCTGTGCCTGCAGCGGCGGCAGCTGCGTCCCTTCGTCCAGCATCCAATGCTGACGGCTCCTCGACTGAGGCAATGCCCAGCGCCGCAAGGTCGTCCGCGAGGCTTTGCGACTCCTCAAGCGCGTCGACAGGGTCCTGAACATGACGTGTGTGGAAGAGTCAGGATTTTGACGAACGTCTAGGCTTTGCATGCAAGCTTGGGTGTGCCTTGGCAGTGCAAGAACATTCCGGCAGGTCGCAAGAATTGGTAAGTAGACATGCGGTGCTTCCAGCAGGCGGCAAGGTTGCTCCCAGGCTGCTGCCCAAAGAAACCACCCACCAGCTCCCCACCAAAGCACGACGTGACGATGTGCATGCAGCAGGTCACCTGAGCCCAGCGCGCCAGCAGCAGGCAGCCGTGCGCCGCCGCGGCGCGAACCGCTGCCGGCATGGCATCTAGGAACGGCTCCAGCGCGACGCCCGCCGCAGCCGCCTGCGCAGGTGCCTGCCCACCGATGCCGTCGCCGCCAGCAGCAGGGCTCAGCTGGACCAGGCCACCTATGAGCGCCACTAGGCGCGCCGCCCCGGCCGGTGCGGTGCCGCTGCCGGCCAGCGGGTCGTGCGCGGCACCGTCAGCAGGGCGCGGGCCAGCTTCGAGCCGGCCGCCGGGGGCGTGCAGCCGCGCCAGCAGCGCCGCCCCTTCCAGGTGGGTGAGCAGGTGCAGCGGTGAGGGGATGCCGCCGGCCGGCAGCGCCGCAGCGGGACCCTCCCACCCTGGAGCGGGATCCTCCCACCCCGGAGCCAGCATCGGCTCGTCATCCAGCAGGCGCAGCGCGAAGCCCGCGTTGCCGGCTGCAGCGGCGGTCGCCGCGAGCCGCATGCGCAGCCGCGCCGCCGCCTCGGCAGGGCCCAGCGGGCGGCTGGTTGATGCCGCAATGGCTGCTGCTGCTGCTGACGAGGCCGCCATGGCAGGGAGGCCGGCCAGGTGCTGCATGGTGGCCAGCAGCGGGTGCCAGGCAGCGGCGTCGGCGCGGCCGCCGGGCGCGTGCCACAGCGCCGCCAGCGGCGGGCGCAGTGCAAAGGCCAGCCCGCTGTCAGCAAGGGCGGCCTCGAAGCTTTTCGCAGGTGACCTGCAGGCGCAATGCCGCGGCTCTAGTTCAGACCGATGTGTGCAGGTCGACTTCCGTTTCGTTCCAGCCCATTTCCACAAGAGCAGGACCATGCTTTGATGGACATCAGCCCCGATTGCAGCCATCATTACCGCCCCTCAGAACTGCATACTCGTACTGGACTGAGAATGACACAGTGGAAGCAAAAGCTGCCACCCTCGAGCAGCTGACGTCTTGCTGCGAAGCCATGTCGAGAGTCGTGGCGTTTTGTGACTCCCTCATCTCGTACCTGGCGAGACGCAGAGACGTCGTCAGCACTAGGCCCGCCGCCGCCAGTGACAGCCCGTCCTGTGCTGCGTCGCACGCAACGGTAGGGGCCAGCGCGGGCGCCGTCGATGCCGCTGCCCCGCTGCCGCTGAGCGCAAGCATTAGCTCCGACTGGCCTGCACAGTCAATGCTCAAAGCGAGTGTACAATTTGAATTACTTAGGACATGCCAGAACAGCAGAAGACAGCTCGGAACTGCTGCCCGACGAGCAGCGGCCACAGATGAGGTGGGGAGCTGCGGCTTCTGTGCCGCACGGAGCAACCATTAGCAGGTGCACCACTTCAGCTTGACCGCGAGCCTCACCTTGCACGTCATTCGCGATGGCCGGATCAGGCCAGCGCGCCAGCTGCGCCGCATGTTGAGATGCTGCCGCTGCATCGCCGCATCGCAGGGCTGCCCAGCCCGCGCCGACGCTGACCAGCCTTCTGAGCGGCGCTGTGGAGTCCTGCAGAATTATACACACAGTGCCACGATGCCACACATGATATCTCGACCTGGCCGCCTGATTTCGTAACACGCCTGACTGTTCCAAGCCCGTCGGAAGCGTGCCAGGGCTGCACGCTTGAGCGTGGCGCGGTTTTCACAGCTGTAGCCCTCGACAGTAACGGGAAACACGCAATCACACCTGCTCCGACTCCAGAAGCGCCTGCAGCGCTGGCCAGTCGCACATTGCAGCGCTGCACTCCGCCAGGCGCGCCTGCACAAAGGCGTGCATTGGTTCGTCGACGTGCCCTGCCTCCAGGACGGCCCTGTAGCACTCCGTAGCCGCCTCGTACTGCATGTCCGCCTGCGCAGCAGGGAACCAGGTTGCTCGATGGGCCTGAGCTCGTACCCCGCCATCGGCATAACCTGCCGGAGGCTGCTTGCTGGCCTCAGCCGCCGGTGCACATGCGAGCTGCCTCAACCCTGCAAACCTGCCTGCACTGCCATCGCGACATGCCGAGCTTGCACAAGCTCGTAGAATCTCTACGGAACCTCTGAAATGTGGTACCTTGAACATTTCACCTTTGGCTGCTCTGCATCCAAATCATGTGGGGCCAAAATAGCGCAGGCACATGGCATTCCAGGCAAAGAGCCGGAACTGTAAGGTGTTCAGCTCGTGCAGCAGGTTGCTGGGCAGCGGGGAAGTTGGCGAGGCCGTCCAGGACAACATCTGTACGCAGAAGACTGCACATCTGTGCTGCGTGCTGCTGCTGAGCTGCACGGCCACGCCCAGGCATCACACGTCATGCAACGAATCCTACGCAATCCTGGCAGCGCCCGGCATTCTGCTGTCGATGGTACCATGCCCCCGATGGCTGTGAGCCCAACCAGCAGGAGACTTGCCAGGGGCAGTCGCAGCCAACCTGCATGCAGGCTCCTAGGTACGCACAGGACGCGCAAACGCAGCAGGTGCTAAGAGCTCGGTGCCAGTGGTCACGAGCAGCCGCCAGTACACCTGCAGCTGAACGCCGCCAAGCCAAGCCAGCCGCTCCGGAGTCCACTTCACGCTCTCCACGCTCCCTGCCGTGTCTGCGCCTGCAGCGACCGCCGTGCCGCTCGCCAGCGCGCCCCCGCCAGCCCCGCCGCCGTCGCTTCCAGCCTCCAGCAGCGCCGCCAGCGGCGCCAGGCCAGCAGCTGCCAGGTGGTGCAGCCCAGCGACGGCGTCGGCGTCGCCCAGGCGGCATGCCGCGAGCGACGTCACACGCAGAGCGTCCATTGCCGCCTGTCCGCAGGGCCATGCAGAGCCCTTGACAATCCTGACGTCTAGGGTTGTCGGGCGCCTTTGTGCAGTGACACGTACACCCAGCGATGAAACGAGGCCGTCAGCTCAGTCCTGGTCGCATGGAGCCGCATGCGAGGACGCAAGGTAGGGCCACCAAACCCTTGCGGGCGGGAAGCTGTACCACTGCGAGGTGTATGCAAGGCAGGGGCACCAACCCCTGCAGGCAGGGAGCCACACCACGGCAAGGTCAGCCGGCGTGCGCGGCTGCGGCGCCAGGGCGGGCGGCACCGCAGCCCGCTGCGCCTGCGCCTGCGGCGGCGGCTCCGCTTGAGCCTCCTCCTTGGATGGCGCCGCCTCCTGAGCAGAGCCGAAGTAGGGTTTAGGATTCAGAGTTTTACAAACAGATCAAGATGCAACCATGAGTCATGATTGGTTCGTGATTTGATCGGCCTTGGCCGGAGAACACGCACAACGTGCAACGGCGCGTAAGACTGCCAATGCTGGCGGAGCCCCCGGCATGAGGCGCCCGCCTGGTCGTTCGACTCGCTAGCGCTGAGCATCCAGTAATGGTTACAGAGTTTTGCCTCAGCCCATTACTGTTGCAGATCTGCACCCATGCCAACTTGCGAGCACTGCCTGGCATTTGAGCCGGCAAAATGGCTTCCATTGACTTGCGCTGCTGCTGTCTGCAGCTGCAGCCTCGCCGCTACGAGTAAGGAGGTGTCGATGCTTCTGGCTGTGTGGTCATCGGAATGTTACTAGCAGCAGAATCTTCACGCAGCCATGGAGCTCACGCTGGCAAATCTATCAAGGACATTGTTGTACCAAACCAGTACCTCTGCGATGGCGATGCCTCTGTTCGACCTCCATAGCTGCTATGACACCGGCTGTTGGCACCTCTCGACGGTGCACATTTCGTCAGACCTCATGCCAGCACATAGCTCACTGATGCTCTGCCAGCAACGAGGAGACGTTGAGCAGAGTCAAACAGGTGCACAACGGCTAGTCGGACTTCAGTTCTGCGCATTGCCCTGCTGCATTTGCTGCGACTGCGCCTCAACTCGCCGCTGCATGCCAGGGGGGCTCTTGAGCCGGTCCAGCTTTGCAGAAAAGGCTGGCAAGTCATTGAAAGGCCTTGCCTGGCTCGAGGGCGGACGCTGCAGCAGCTTGGTGGGCGCCGCAGCTCCGGGCACTGGCGCTGACGCTGCAGCAGCCGCCGCCGCCGCAGCATCCTGGGCAGCTTTGGCCGCCTGCACCGCATCCACAGCAGCTTCTGAAGCGTGGAGCTGGCCTGAAGGAGTTGGGCATGCCGGTCAGGGTGCTGCACCGCTGCAGCGGCACGACGGATGCTCGCGCCCTAGTTCTGGCAAGCCCGTCATGCTTCTGCCTGCAAGGTGGGGAGCACACTGATGCACACCCAGCGAATGGGAGATTCGACATGAAGCAGGCCGGCGCACGCCCAGCGGATGGGAGGCGAAAACGCCTGCGCCTTGCAGCGCACCTTCTCGGCGGCGGCGCGCTGCTCTGCCGCGGCGCGCGCCATCGCACGGCCCTGGCCCCGCAGGTCCGACAGCCGCTCCGCGCCGAGCGCAGCCGCCGCAGCGTGGCAGCCGGCCGCGCCCGCGGCGCGCATCTGCAGCGGCCGCATGCGCACGAACCACTCCTCGCACACCTGGGGCGGGCGCGCGGGAGAGCGGCATCTTGGTGTTCAAGCGGCATGGGTATCAAAGTAACTTGCCCTGCTTGGGTGACTTGCCCTGCTTCGGTGATCCCGTGGGCGTTGTGCGCCCCGCAGCTCTTTCTTGTGTTCTTGGACGCCCAAATTACGTGTTGCCGTCGTGTCAAGATGAGGAGGCATGTCAGGATTGACAGGCTCGTTGCTTCGTCATGGGCGCATGCACCGGAGGGCACCAGCTGATGGTGGGCATCAGACTGGCAGCCTCTGCTGTGCGATGCCCTGGTACCGGCAAGGAGCCATCAAGAAGTGCAGTGCAGACAGGCGGGCAGGTGTCTCGTGTGTGCGGCGCCGTTGCGGCAGCAGCACTCGCTGAAAACCTGTAGGCATCCCCACTGCCTGAACCGTAGCCCCAGGATGAACCAGAGGCCGAGACCTGGAGCAGATGTCAAGACGGCACCTTGCGGTTCTGCACAAAGAAGGCTGCCGCTTGGGCGGGCGGCGGCGCCCTGTCGAGGCCGCCCTCGAATGCCGCGTGCAGGCAGCGCTCCAGGGCCGCCAGAAACTCCAGCAGCAGTGCCAGCCGCGCCTGCAGCGCCGGCAGCGACTCCGCCGCCGGCGCTGCCGCCGCTCGAGGCCGGGCACCGCCGGCGCTGCCGCTCGCTCCGCCGCTGCCGCGCCGTGCGCCGCTGACTGCGGCGCTGGGCCTCCCTACGCCAACTGCTCCAGCATGCGCAGAAGGCGATGCCGGGACCCCGGCGCTGGCCAGGAACTTGCGGGCGCGCGGCGCGGCGCTGCCCGCCAGGGAAGCCGCCGCCGCAGCGCGGGTCGCTGCCGGTCCGCGGCGCCCGTCTGCGTCCCCCGGCTGAGCACCCTGAGCCTGGCCGGCGTCGTTGCTGTCGCCGCGGCCGCCTCGGCGCCGTCTGGCTCCCCCGGTTCGCTACTGCCGCTGCGCTGCGACATCTGCGGCCGGGCTCCGTCCTCCTGTTCGTGACTATCTGCGGTGCTGTCGTCATCGCCCAGAACACCACTGCCATCGCTGGCATCGCCGCTGTCAGTGGCGGCCGCCATGGCAGGCTCGGCCGCCGCGCCGCCTGCCCGGCCTTCCCGCTCCAGGGTGGCCAGCGCGGCCGCGAGCGCGGCCTCCAGGCCCGCAAACGTCTGCGTCGGGCCGCCGATGTGGGTGCGCAGCCGGTTGGCGGCCGCGGCAAACGCCCCCTGCTGGACCGCCCACCAGGCAGCCGCCTCCAGGGTGCACATGTCCCTGCAACGAGGAGGAGAATGTTTCGAGGGCACGGACAGCATGCGGGCTGCAGATGGGAGTCCAGGCAGCACCTTGTCTTTACGCCGGCAGACGCCTTGGCAGGCTTCCAAAAGGTGCAGCGGAAGCTGCGCGGGGTGCCACTCAAGCGTTCGTGCACAACTTGCCAGCAGTCCACTCGTGAAGACGACACGCTGTATTGCCCAATGTACAGAGTTTGTTGCGGTCAATAGTGCCAAAAATCTCGGCTGCCTGATCTGCGATGCATCAGCCGCATCTCTCGGACCTGGGCTGAAGACAACGAGGACCCCCACCTTTGCTACCATCCATGGCATGGGTCTCTCGTTGCAAAGCTAAAGATTCCAGAGAGAGGCGCTCCAGGGTGCGCAGGTTTGTGGCCCCGCTTCGATGTGCACCACAGCAGGCGCCGCCCTGTGCATGCGTAATGTGCATGCCAAAGGCTCCTTCTTGCGTGATCGCATGCCAAGCTACCAGAGAGGGGAGCTGTGGCGGCACTGTGGTTGACCACTCAATTTGGAGGACTGCGTGGTGTGGGATCTTGCAGCCATCTGTGCAAAACCGGCCAAATGCTCACTGGGGCTGCGGCTGGCCGGGCGGCGCGTCTTCCAGCGGCTCGCACTCGGCCGCCAGCGCCGGCAGCCAATCGGGCAGGCCGTCGCCCGCCGCGGGGCGGGCGCCCGTCAGCCACGCCAGCAGGCGCGTCAGCTGCGGCGGCGCCACCTCGTGCGTCTGAGGCGCCAGCGCCATCTGCAAAGAAGCAGGCGATCAGTTGATTGTGCAAATTGATGTGCAAGTTGACAGCTGTGTGCCAAGTGTGCGGGCAGGCGTCTCGATGGTGAACAAGCGGGTAGGGGCCTTTCAGCATGCCTGTGCCTTGCAGCATCTAGGTCATGTCAGCAGACCATTCGGAGTTTTCCTCCTCACCGCAAGCGTCACAGTTGAATAATTAGGCATTACAACTTCCAGCGTCACACCTGCACCCGCCAGGCGGGCTCACGCAAGCGCTCGACCGCTGCGGCGTCACCCGCCGCCAGCGCCGCCGCCGGCGCGACGTCGCCCAGCAGCGCGGCCGCCGAAGCGGCGACGGCGGGGTCGACATCCGATGCTGCGCCTGCCGCCGCTGACGCGATGTCTGCAAGCTGGCCCGGCTGGAGGTCCAGATACACGGCAGGCGGCACCGGGACAGGAGCCTCGCCGCTGACTTCAGTTCCGCCGTCCGTATCAGGGGTCGGGCCGACGCGCAGCGTCAGACGCACAAATTGGGCGTCGCTGGCGTTGCCGGATGCCGTGCCAGATCCTGCCGCTTCTGACAGGGCCAGGTGCACGGTGACCTTCGCAGTCTCGCCGACAGGCCCCAAGCTTCTCTCTGCTGCTGGATGCTCCGCCTGCGCGAGGCCCGCTGCAGGTTGCGGATCGCGCAACTCCAGATCGGACACGTGCGCGGCGGCACACGCCGCCACGAGCCGGTGCAGCGCCACAACTGCGGCGGCGCGTACGGCCGGCGCATCAGGCCGCACCAGCGCCGACGCCAGCGCCGACAGCACACCTGCTGGCAGCGGTCGGATGACGGGGTCCCACTGTCGGCTGTCCCCGCAGCCGGCCGAAGCGGCGGCTGCAGCGCCGTCTGCTCGCCGCTGCTGGCCGCCCTGCTGACCGTGCTGCTGAGCGTGCACGGTCTGCAGGCGCAGCTCGACAGGCTGGGACGACTCGGGGTCGTCAGCAGCGCCAGGCCGGGGCCGGATGCGCACGGCAACGGAGTCGCCGCCGGCGCCGTCGCCGCCAAGTGCACTTGCTGCAGAGGTGCCGGCCGCCGCCGGCCGCGGCGGCCGCAGCAGCAGCTGCGCCACGGCAGCGACGGCCCTGGCAGAAACCGCCGCCGCTGTGTCGGCGCCCAGTAGCCCGAGGAGCATCTCTGGTCGTAGCAGGGCTGTTGCTGCCGGAGCCTGCGCCACGGCAGCAGCCGCGGCCAGAAGCAGCTCGAACGCTGCGGCGCCGGCGTCCGGCTGCCGCCGCAGCGGGCCTACAGCCACATACACAAGCATCTGTCGCGTTTGAGCTGTGGGTGTGTTGCGGGAGCAGACCAGACACTGCGCTCTGTGGCTGGTGCAGCTGCCGTACGGCCCTGTTTCATGTGAAATGCTTCCTGACAGTGGTGCATCCTGGACATAGACGAGCTTTCAATGCTAGGTTTCCAAGGCAGGAAAGCATTTGATGTGCACCTGCTGAGCAGAGCAGGTCGAGCAGCGCCTCCACAATTGCCTGGAGTGACTGCCTGTCGCCAGCCGCCACCGCCTGGTGCAGCAGCCGCAGGTCGGCCAGCACGACACCCGCTGCCGCCTCCGCTGCTTTCGCCTTCCACAGAGCCGCCTCTGCCGCCGCCTCACGTGCCGCGGCAGCCTCGCCACGCAGCCGCGCAGGGATGCTGGGCTTTGCCGCCGGCTGCGCGACCGAGTCGGCCGCCGCCGCCGCCGCCGCTAGCGCCGCGCCCAGCCGCGAGGCCCGCGGGSGCGCCTCCGCCCTGACGGCCGGCCCAGGCCGGGGCGAGGTCCCAGCTGAGCTGCCGGTGCTGCTGCCGTCGGCTTTGGCGGCGCCAGCCCTGTCAGCGGCGGGCCTCGAAGCCTGAGACGAAGAGCCGCTGGCGCCACGAGCGGGCTTGGCCGACGCGGTGAAGCGAGTTACGCCAGCCAGGGCGCGTGCCGCCGCCTGCGCCGCTGCCTGCGCCGGCGTGAGTGCCATCGGTGACAGGGCTGCGGCGGCTGCCGGCGGCTCTGCCTCGCCTGTAGGGTTACCCTCCGGCGCCGAGCCGCTGCCCACACTGTCACCGCCGCTGCTGGTGCTGCTGGCCGCGGCGTCGGGCCGCGCTGACCTCCGGCTGGCCGCCACGTCGGTTTCGCCTCCGCCGTCGGCCGCATCAGACTCCTCTTCGCTGGCGTCAGCCGGGAAAGCGATTGCCGTGTAGTGGCGCAGGTCCTTTATCAGTGCCGCCACGGCGATGGCACGGGTGTCGACCGCCGGATATGCCAGCAGCGACAGGTAGACCCGCTCAAGCAGCTGGTCGACCGACGCATCAGCGTGCAGCCTGCAAGTGATACGTGCGCCCCATGTCATCGAGAGAGCAGACGGTCTGCGATGCCTGCTTATGGGTCGGACCAGAGTACCACGATGCATGGCCTATTCATGGCGGTCCTTGCAACATGCTGCATCGAATCGCAGGACCAGTCAAGTTCGCCATCACCTGCAAGCCAGCGTCTTGCCACAGGGCAAGAGCTCAGCCTGCAGCGTGAGGCCTGAACCCCTGCGTCTGCGATTCGAGCAGCAACAGCGTGGTTGCTGTCAGCTGACAGCGATGCTGTGCTCTCTCGACCCAGCGTAACTCCCAAGGATGCTGTCAAGGAGGCTATCGAGCCGCCGCACGCCCTGGAACTGTCACAGCCAGTGCAGCAGGTGGCTTGCCTGGCCTGTGCCAACGCCGCCTGCGGCGAAAGCAGCGCCGCCACCGCTGAGCCCGGCAGCGCATGCTCGCCCTGCCACTGCGCCAGCGTCAGCCCTCGCACGCAGAGCTGCAGCGCCGCTGCGGCATCACCGGAAGTTATCGCCGGCGCCGCCGTTGACGCTGCAGCCTGATTCGCAGTCGAGCTGCCACTTGCGGGTTCGGACCTCCTGATCGCCGCTGCCAGCAGCTCCAGCACAAGCCCCATGAACGGCTCGAAGGCCGCTGCCAGCAGCGGCGGCTGCAGCAGCAGCTGCTCCTGCCCTGCCGGGCCCGGCACGCCACCGGATGCTGCGCCGGCGACCGCCGCCGCACCCCTGACACCGCTGCTGTCGGGCCGGCGGGCGGACGCTGCCAGGGCCAGCAGTCCATCCACGTAGTGGCACAGCTCCGCCATGGAGGAAGCAGTGGAGGCACCGGTGCCGCCCCGCGGGGTGGCCGCTGCTACCGGGGGCGCCACCAGGGCAGCGCCGCACCACCCCGCCGCGCGCTGCAGCGCCGCCAGCAGCCGCGGGAGGATGCCTGCAGTTGCAGAGGGCCGGCGCGGCGTCAGCGAGCTTCTTTGTGATATTTGGGGAGCCTCTACGAGTCATGCAGCTAGGGCTGTCACGCAAGATGGCCCCGAGCACCCACGAGGGCAGAAAGCCACCAGTCTTCACATGCTAGGCATGCCAGCCATCGCGCAGGTATTGTCTGCTGCACATGCTGCACATGCATCATACTGCGAGGAGCGTGCCTGCAATGTGAGGAGCGATGGCCGCGCCGCAGCCCTTGGCCACCGCCGCGATGGACCCCACCAGCGCAAGGAGCCGCTTGACGTCAGCCGCCGTGCCGCTGCGTTCAGCTCCTTCCGTCGCAGCGGAGGTCGCCGCTGTCGCTGATGAGGACGCAGCCGCTGCCGCTGCAGCGGCACCTGCGGCGGCTGGCGCGACCGCTTGACCGTCCCGGCCGCCAGACCCGGCAGCGGCGCCGCCCACTGGAGCGGCTTTCGCCGGCGACAGGGCCTCCAGGTCTGAGACCAGAGCGTCGATGGTGCGGCGGGCGGCACCGGGGTGGCGGCCCCAGCCGGCGTGGAAGCTGACGAATGTTGCGGATATGAGCGGCCTGGCACGCACGATATGACGCTGTTTGCTGTCAGCTTGAATGTCGCGTGTGCGCTTCTCCAGTAAGATTGTGCAGGTGGGTGCATGCACCAGGACAGCTGTGCTGCACAGCGATTTGGAGAGATGAAAGCACATGCTTGCCATCTCTGTTCTCGGCAATACGGCTGCCTCGGTTATTGCAGTTGCAGCCTATCGCAGCTACACACCAAGCACGCGAAACAGTGTGGAGATGCACGAGAGGGGCTGCCATCGTGGGCGAGTATCCTCATGACAGCCAGTATGCTGACAGTAAACCCTAAACCCTACCTGAGGTGGTCGGGCAGCGCCGGGTCGAGCGCCCAGCCCAGTAGCAGGTCAACCAGGTTGGGCAGCCGCGCCGCCATTGACGCCTCATGCCGCGCCACCTGCACAGAAGGCAGGGATGCTGCCTCTGCATGTCGATAGGGATTTGCACCTCCAGCGGCTGGGGTGCGGATTGATCGGGGCAGCCGCACCGCCCAGTGCCATGCAGCCTGCACAGTGGTCGGGCAGGGTGTGTCAGATGAGTGTAGATCGCCAACCGCCTCCGGGCCAGGGAAGGCAGTCGATTGGCGTCTTTTGGGCGCCGTCAGAACAGCTGCTACATTCTGCGAGGGAGACGCCTGCCGGCCAGACAGTTCGCCGTGTGGCCGGCAGACCTGCATGAGGGCGGCCAGCAGCGGCGGGAGCACTTTGACGTCGGTCGCCTCTGCTTCCAACGCTGCTTCCAGGGCGGCAAAGACCGCTGCTGCGTAGCGCGACAGCACCACGGGCTTGGCGGCAGCCAAGCACTCGCGCAGCGCCGACGCGGCGCCGAACTGGGCGCCGAGGTCGGGCCGGCGCGGCGGCGGCGGCGGCGGGCCGGAGGCGGAGGAAGCAGGGGAAGCGGCAGGCGGCGGGGCGATGGCGGGCAGCGCCCAGTCGAAGAGCAGCCCCGGCGGCACGCCTGCATGCAGCCAGGCATCCTGATGTCATGCTCACGGTGCTGTCTCTGTGTCGTGTCTCTGTGTCGAAACCAGCATGGCGGTAGTTCGAGTTGGCATCAGGAGATGTGTGCCTGCATCACCACGGTGCTGTGCGACTTTAATCCGCGGCCGCCTCCCACTCCCACCCAAAAGCAGGCGTGTCCCACGCGCCTGTGGTCTGGGTGGATGGATCGGCCGCAATGGCGCCCAGGCGGCCCAGCACCGGCACCGCGGCACCACGAACCGCCGGCGAGCGGTCCCACAGCAGCGACAGCGCTGCCCGCCATGCGGCCGCTAGCTGCGCGGCGGCGGCCGCCAGCCCGCCCGGCGCTGCCAGCAGCGCCGCGAGCTGCGCCAGGGCAGACGTGCGGACGGCCTGCAGAGAACGGAGCAAGTGCTGGATTGCAGGCGCGTTGCATGCACCCTGCGCAAGACGCTCCCAGGTGAAGGACTGGTGGTGGATTCTTGTAGTCACCCTCGGCACAGGCACAGGCACAGGAGTGGACCCATGCGAGATGCACCTGGGCAGCGGACTTTTCGGTGGCAGTCCTCAGCAAAGCCCGTATCTGCTCTTCTGGACTTTGCGGCAAGGCCATTGATGAGACTTTGTGGCCGACCGCCGTCAGCGCCATGACGCCGGCCTGCGGGCCCTGCGCCGGAGGCGGCGGCGGCGGCTGCCGCCGCCGCAGTTGCGGCGCCTGCTGCAGCGGCTGCGGTGCCTGGGCTTGAGCGGCCTCCATTTGCTGACGGGGGTGCTGCCGCAGGGCGGTGAATAGTTGCCCCTGTGGCGGCTGTGATGCCGGCGCCTCCTGCTGGTTTGCGGCGCCCCTCCTGCGGCCTGGCTGCCGAGGCGCATATGGCTTGGCGGCCTGCTGACCGGCCTGACGGTGTGATGGCTGCAGCAGCGGCTGATGGCCGCCGGCCACTGTTGCTGCACCGGTGGCTTGCTTCGGTGGCTGCTGCAGCAGCTGGGGTGGGCGCTGCAGCAGCTGAGGCGGCGGCGCGTCGTTGGGGGGAGTGATCTGCGGCCGCTGCCGCCGCCGGCGACCGGCTGGCTGCTGCGGCTGGCTCTGCGGCGGGGGCGGCATGGTGGATCGAGCCTGCATTGTTGCAACTGCTGAGTCAATTGCATAGTGTGCTACATTTCTGCACGCCCTGGTGCCGCGCTCTCCATGCCTGTTTGCCGACAGCGAACATGTTTTGGAGGCTTTGCCACGCATGTCACGGCATGCATCCAGCTTTAACGAAAACCTTGGCGTGTGGTCGTCAGGTGCGCATCAGCGGCTGTCAGCCACTGGGCTGCACCATGCCGCTCTGTCTATGCGCCCGCAGCAGCCGCCCAGATGCAGGTGCGACGCCACAACTGGCTTGAATCGCGCCGCATGCCCGCCTGGTGTCAAAGCTCCGGATCGCCATCTGCATGTCAAGCGATGTTAACGTACCCGTTGGTCCTGCAGCTGGCAGTAAATCCGACTGCCTGCATCCAGCACAAGTCAGATTGTCTGCATTTCGGACTGCCGCACCTGTTCTTCCAATCTGGCGAGCTGGCTCATCGACAGGTTCAGGAGCGACTGCATACTCCGGTGCTTTGAGCAGACCGTCCAAGGCACGCAAACGTGATTCCGAAACGTCCAAGCAGGTGCAATTCTGAAGCTGCAACGCCGGTTGCGATCCCGCGCGCTTTGCGTATCACGGCTCAAGCTCCTGCTGATTATTACGATAACTGAAATATGAACAGATATTGCTCCGCTGAATTCGTCTTCGGTTGGCCTGGGGTGGGATCTGCAAAAAACCTAGGCGTGACTAATGCTCCCGGAACTCTAGCAAGTACCCAAAGTACAGCTGAACACGAATTCGGCGACGATGAGCTCTCTCCACACTGGATCCAGTGAAACCTCGACGTTTCAAGGCTAGAGGAAAAGCCGCTCCTGCGCTTCGCCCTAGCATGGCAAGGGGTGTCTTGAAGAGGAACGCGGATGGGACATCCCAGCAGCAGCCGCACAAACTGAAACCCTCTCAGGAGCTTGCCAAACTGAAAGGGCGAAAATTGCAGTTACTCAGAATATGTGGATTGCGGTACTGATGCAAGAACGCGAGGCATCGGGGCACCGGAGGTCTCTGCGAACGGTGTCAATGCTGGCCAGCATCGAGTCGAAGCTAGTGGCGTTGGCCTCGGTGGTAGAGGCTGTGGGGCGTAACATGACGGGACGGACCCTCTCACCGGAAGGCGAACCCAGCGCCCGCTGCTCTGCAGGTGAGCTCGCTGCTACTGTGCATAGGTTAGGTTAGGTATTGTCCGTTAGCTGCCCGGCGCAAGCGAACGCCACGATGCCCTCATCAGCGCGCAAAGCCGCGCTGTACGCCCTTGCACGAGACTTTGGTATGGTCAGGTTGTGCTTGCAGCACCTCGCCAACACCGTGCTGCATCGAGCTCCTGCAAAGGTCATACCCCCGCGCACCGTACTGCCATACTTTGCACGTCCTTGCCGACTGTTGCAATCGGATCAGTGCCTTCCGCCGCACTCGATAGTACAACAATCTCGTACCGTAGCTTCACCTGAACAGCAGGCAGCTTCGAGCGCAGGGATGTCCACCACCCGCGGAGGCAGCGGCGTGCTCCCGCTGCTGGCTCCGCAGTCGTTCGCTCAGGGGACCCTGGAGCGGCGAGTCGCGTCCGTGAAGGACGCAGACTTCCTTCAGAAGGTCCTGCTGAGCTCGCCTGCACCTCGCTTGCGGTGTGTGGCTGAAGCATGCAGGCGTCGGGGCATGGCCGAAAACTCCCTCATCCGGCCAATGCCATAGGCGTATTGTCCTGCGCAGGCGCTGCCCTCTGCGGCGTTCCTGCCCGTAACGGAGCGGTCCGTCTGGGTCCAGTCGCCCTCCGCCACGCCCCTCAGCGGCAAAGCTGGCGACGGCGGCGGCGCTGCCACCGACAATGGTGCTGGCGACCGCAATGGCAGCGGCAATGGAGCATTGGCGGCAGGGATGCAAGGGCCTCAGGACACGTCGCCTCCGCGGCTGCTGTGGCTGACGGCAGCGGAGCTGCGCCTGACGCTTGGTCTGGAGCCAGACGGAAGCTGCTTCCGATCGTCTGAGGGTGCGTGCGGCATGCGCCATGTACATGACAGCTTCGTGCTGCATGTCTCTTGCAGCACGAAGCCAATGACTGGTCTGCTCAATGCACCAAGCGTGTGCAGGTGGATGTTCGCGGGGATGTCCATCCCTTGTCCACGGGCCTGCTGAGAAGTGCTTGAAAAGCGTTCCCGCTCGATCACGGACTTGACCCCTACCAGGCAGCGACGGAGGCGGCTGGTGCACGACGCCGTACCTGCTGGGCCGAGAGTCAGTCGACTGCCTGCGCTTCGTGCTGCCGCTGCCAGCGGTGCAACTGGACAGCATTCAGTCGAGGGCTGATGAGCGAGGTGAGGCTCTCAGTGATGGCTGCTGCGCAGCAGCATCGTGCGCTTTTCTTTGGACTTTTGAAGTGCTCCGGCCTGTACTGAATGTGAGCGACCTGTGCCAAACAGCATGTTGCCATAGCTGCTCTCCTGGCGCTCGTCTTGCCCTGTCTGTTGCGCATGACTCCTACCAGCCGGTCGCTCGGTGCGCACTCCTCTGAGCCTGCCTTTTGCCACAGGCTGGGTGAAGGAGGACCTGCGAAAGCTGATGTCACAGCTGCCGGCGGAGGAGCTTGCGACAGCAGGGCACGCAGTCGCGCTCGCCTCCTGGCATGAGGTGGGCTAAAGGGGCTGCTCTGCCCGACCAGCGGTCATCCTCGCAGTGCTTGGAGCATGGTGGAGGAAGCTACAGCATGCACCCGGAGTGTGTGCGAACAACCGGCGTAATTGTAGCCGTATGCGAGCCATTTGCCCGGAGGGTTAGTGCAGGGAAGCAAGCCATGCGAATCAAGCGATGCAAAGCCATGCATCGATTGCAATTTGCTGACGTATTACCGTGGCGCGCAGCTGAACGCGTTTTGCGGTCGGTGTGGTGTCGCAACGGAGCCAATCGAGGCGGGCGCCAAGCGAGCGTGCACACGCAACGCCCGGCACCGCGTCTACCCGCGAACAGACCCCGTAGTGAGTGCCAGCTGCTCGCTGCCAGCCTGGTCTGCTGCAGCACCCCTGACTACGCTGAAACGACATGCGTCCCTGCAAGTGAGGCGACATACGAGCGCAAGCAGCAGCGCAGTGCAGTGCCACAGCTGATGCGGAGCGCCACAGGGGTGGCCTGCCGGTTGGGTCGTGTTCTAATTCTCTTTCATCCGGTATCTTTCTATCATCCCGTAATCTTCCTGTCAGCTTGTCATCTTGATGGCTTCCTCTGCAGGCCATCATGATGGTGGAGTCGCCCAATGGGCAGATGGCGCTGCTGGGCCGTAGTCATGGCCACCGCCCGGGCATGCTGACCTGCCTGTCCGGCTTCATCGACCAGTCCGAGTCCATCGGTGCGGCGCTTGAGGATGCTGGCATGCTGCCCTGCCGAATCCCGAATGCACTCTGCACACCGAACGCTATTCCGAGTCGCCTGCGCCAGCCGCCCTGCATAACTCATGTCTCTGGATCCAGCGGTGCGTCTGTGGCGAATCCACCCCCAGGCGCACAGCTTTACCTTTTCTTCTGACCGCCACGGCCATCATGACGACTGCCTGCCAAGGCCGACTGCATGCCAGATGCAGGCTTGAATTCTGCATGCTGAACTCCGGCAATATGATTCTACATGCTGAACTCTGCCGATATGATTCTACATGCTGAACTCTGCTGGTGCAACTGCTGCAAACCCGTCACACTCTGTGCAGAGGAGGCTGTGCGACGGGAGGTGTTTGAGGAGGCTGGCATCCGCGTGGGCCCTGTTGCCGTTGTCGGCAGCCAGCCGTGGCCCATCGGTGTGCCCCTTAAGCCCTAAACCCCGAGCATCTGGACCCTTACCCCTCTGCTCGTCCCTCTCATTCCCTTGGAGGCGCACCTGTCAATCGCGTCAGGTCGAAGCCACTGGCAGCCCCCTGCGACTGGAGAGCTCGGTGGGCACCCAGTCCCGCAGCGGCGCAAGGCACGGGGTTTCAGCTGGCGGCTAACTCGAAGACGTAACGCTGTTAGCGCAGTCCGACATGTTCCGACCAGGTTGACCTGGTTTTTGGAGCTCAACGAACTCAACCAAACCCTCAAACTTGAACCCTGAAAGCAAAGGGTTGCTGCCTGTGCAGGGCGCGGCGGCTCCTGCGAGCTGATGATTGGCTGCGTGGCCCAGGCGTCAGCGGACACGCTGCACGTCGACGCCGACGAGATGGAGGATGTCAGGTGCCGCCCACAGCGCATGGGCCGTCGGCACAAGCTCCCTGCCAAATCCTGGTTGTAAAAGTGAACTTGTGGAATTGAGATCCGAGCGCTGCTTGCGAGGCCTTCCTCCTTTCTGCGTGAAGGTGGGTGCACAAGGATGTGGTGCGGCGCGCAGTCGAGGCCAGCGCCGCTGGCGATCACCTGGCTCACTATCAGGGTAAGTGTCGGGCTCACGTCGCTGAGACGGAGGCCATGCCTCTGCATACGGCTGGCGTGCTGCTGTTAAGGACTAAATTTTCCGCTGACCTCACCTCCCAGCTCGCTTGCAGGATCCTGTTGGCTCGTCACTTACAGAGAGCTGTTCTTGCCAGCATTGACATACTGACGCCCGTGTTTGAATCCGCCTCAGGCGGCGACGAGCCGCAGCCGGATATCGGCTTCTGGCTGCCACCGCCGTATGCCATCGCTCACAGCCTTATCCGGGAGTGGGCGACGCGGCCGCACTCCTGGTTTGCAAGCCATCTGTGACGGATGGCCTTGTTGCAAGGTTGCTGGCTTTCAGGGTCTTGAGCACGAGGTGGCGTTATGAGCGGGGGCGGTGCCCGCCACAATGCAGGAGCGTCAGGCAGCCGCACAAAGACTGATGTGGAGCCAAGTCGGCCTGGATTCAATTGTTAAGTGAGGAATCATCAGAACAGAACGGTGGAGTATGAAAGGAGCCTGGTGGACGAGGCCCAGCATATGGCAGCTGGGTTTTGCCCTGCTGATCTGGATCCCCAAAGACAGGGTTTAGAACCTTCGGGCTTCGGCTTCGAGCCAATCCCCACAGTCGTGTCGCAGTTCTGCCGCGCGCACATTCCCGGTCCACAAGGCAGCAAACCTCTGTCAATCGAACCGTACCAAGCACAACTACAGCGGCTGTCACTCCTTCAGGCGGCGCGCGGTCTCACTACTTGCCACACCGTCGTGCGTGCATACCACACGCCCACCGCTGCACGGTGAGGGGTTGTGCAGCTGCCTTTCCTCAGCCTGACTCTACAAATGTCAATGAGTATGAACAACTCGCGTTCCGCCCATGCAAGGCGACCATGTCAAGCTGACTGCCGGCCCTTTGAACATGCATGTGTTCCTTTCGCTGCTCGAATCAGAGCCTAGCACCTGACGTGTTCCTGCTTATCAAGGGCCGATAAAGCAGTCGAGCATCAGCGCCTGCTCATCTGTCAGCTGCTTGCCTGCAATGGCACGTCGCACTTGTCGAACTTCAAAGCTCCTTCCTGAAAGACCACACCTGTCGGAACACTGAACCGCTGGATCTGGAAACATGAGCAATCTTTCTCAGAAGAAATTGGATGGGCTCCGACTGACGTGGGCGCTATCACCCTCAGCTGCAGGCCGCTGTGGCCAGCGGCCATGCAGCTCGGTTCACTGCGCGCCGAGGCGGCACTGCAGTCGCGGCCGAGCTCGCGAGCCTCGCACGCCTCGCCTCCGCCGTTAGCGCTGCAGCAGGAGGTTGCGGCTACAGGTTCCGAGGCGTTGGGAGCAGGGGCGCCGCGCAGCGGCTCAAGGGTGGTGTCGCCGCCGCCACTGTCGGATGTGCAGGATGGCGGCGCCTCATCGGGGCGTGCCACGCCGGCCACGGCTGTGGTGAGAGCTCAGCCTGCTGACATGTTCTTGAGGGAAGTCGTCCGACGCGTCATGGCAGTGCTACAATGCTGGGCGACTTGATGTGCTCTGGTTTTGACTGCGGGCGCCGAGCGCAACGCGGATGTCCAACTCACACCGCCATGCATAGCGCGGCCTCTGATGCTGCGCTCTCAACTGGTGGTGGGCGCCATGTCGTGCTCCAGCTGCATCGGCGGCGTCACATACATGTGATGCTTGCCGAGGCTCCTGTCGATCCCGATGATTTCGTTCCTGCCCCAGCTGGCGGTGGGCGGCATGACCTGCGCTACCTGCGTCGGCGGCGTCGAGCGAGCGGCGCGCCGCCTGCCGGGCGTCACTGCCTGCTCTGTCTCCCTCGCCACCAACTCCGCTGAGGTGTCGGACTATTCCCGGACGCACCCGCCGCAGCAGCAAATTGGATTGCCCAAACCCCTTGGCTGCGCAGCCTCCCTGTCGCAGTGAGCGCTGTGGGCGCTGCACATGCGCTGGCCTCCTGTGCCTTGCGACTCGCTCATTATATGATGTCATGTGATGTCCCTGCTGCAAACTGCCGCAGGTCAAGTTCGACAGCGGCGCCGTTGGACCGCAGCGCATCGCCGACGCCATTGCAGACGCGGGCTTTGAGGCGACCGTCCGCTCGTGCGCACCGGACGGCGGCACCTTAAGGGTCGCCAAGCTGTCGGTGGGTGGCGTTTGACCAGCGCAAACAGCAGTGAACACCCTGGCGCCCACTGCCCACGGCCTGCCTGCGGCGCTCACACACCTTGCTGCCGATGTCTGCGGATGTGTACCAGTTGTCACCACCACACCTGGAGTGCAGCGCCCTGGCAGCGGCGGCGCAGAGGCGCTGGGACCAGGTTCTGAGGTGTCAAGAGACTCTTGGGTACTAACAGTGCCTCCGACTCGCTCTGCAGGCGAGTGGCATGACCTGCTCCGCCTGCAGCGCTGCACTGGAGGCGCTGCTGCTAAAGCGCTCCAGCGATTACCGCCCGATCTGGGAACCTTCAAACGCGAAAGCCTGATCCAGGGACCTTGAATCGCCACCCAAGTGTCTCATCCCGGCCCCCTGGCTACCGTGCAGGTGGGCGGCATGTCCTGCTCCGCTTGCAGCGCCGCGGTCGAGGCGTCGCTGCGGCGGCGGGCCGGGGTTCGGCGCGCCCACGTGGCACTGACGACGCAGGAGGCGCGGGTGGAGTACGAGCCCTTGCTCGTCAGGGAGGTGAGCCTGTGGGCTGGACCTCGTCCTTCACTGTCGTCGGCGCGTCGGATTTGAGCCCCTGCTGGCCTGGGATGCAACAAGTGCACTGCAGTTCCTCCCCCTCCGTCCGGGCGGCCGCCATCGCCGCACGTCCCCATACCCCCGCCCCACTGCCTACATTGCAGCCAGTTGCCTGGCGGCCGTCGCTCGTGGCTCTGGCCAGCTCCCGCACAACCTCGAGGGTGCACACCTCGCAGGACAGAGCTGCCCATGTGCCAGATTCCAGCCCTGGCGTCAGCCGCTCGCTGTGGCCTGTCAAATCGATCATCTGTTCGCCTTCAGACCAACGGGTGTTGCGTCAGGAACTCACGAAATTCGGACGCTCGAGATGAACGATCCAGCTTCATTCTTGCATTGCAGGAGCATCGCGTTTAGTTGATAGAGGATGCTGTCTTCCACAGGCGACTGCTGTGGCCTATCAGTACTCGTTGTGACATCTGAGATTTTCAAATGAGCTGTTTTTGAACTGAGCACATAAATCCATCTGCATTCGCAGGACGAATTTTGTTGAGCCGATCGAGGACGCTGTCATTGGAAGGGCGGCCAGTGGGGACCGTGCCCGGCCCCCGTCTCCCTGCTTCCTGTCAAAGAACTTGCCCAAGGACCTTGCTGAGGGCGGCGTCCACACTGCGGCACTGTATTCACCCTTGCAGGAAGAATTGGTGGAGTCGATCGAGGACGCGGGGTTCGAGGGACGGCTGCTGGGGCAGGGCGGCGAAGCCGGCACCGCCCGCCTGCACGTGGACGGCATGCTGTGCTCCGCGTGCAGCGGCAAGATCGAAAAGGCGCTGCGGGAGCAGCCCGGCGTGCTGGACGCCTCCGTCAGCCTGCTCACCCACAAGGCGGAGGTGCGAGAGAGACTTCAGAATGCAAAACCTGGTTTTACACAGGACTGCAATGCCTGTCGGGCTGCTTGCCCGGCTGCTGCCGGCGAGCCCCATTCGCGGTGTGACTCAGTGACAAAACGTGATCTGTGTCTTCAGGTTTGGCGGACACCGAAGCTATCTTCCATTCTGCACGCCTGAGCCCGTGAATGTATCTTAGTGGTTTCAGGGTTTGGCCCGTGGCAGACGTACAGCAATACCGGGCGACGCAAGCGTGTAGGGGTGGGAAGGGATGGCAGGGTTCAGGGGAGGGGGCTGGGAATCCAGGGCGCCGTCAACAAAGCGCCGGCAATAAAGCATCCAGTCGAGGGCCGTCCCAGCCTCCTAGTAGTTGCTGAGCACAGCGGCACGGCGGTGCGCAGGTCCGCTTCGACCCCGACGTCGTTGGTGTGCGCACGCTGCTGCGGCTGATAGACGCCGACCTGGGCTACCCAGCGCGGCTGGAGGCCGAGGACGACGACAGGGGGGAGGACCCTGCGGAGCGGGACCGCCGCTTCTGGCTGCGCCGCTTCCTGTGGGCGGCGCTCTTCGCTGTGCCCACCTTCCTATTGGCCATGGTGCGCCCGCAGCGCTGATGCCACCCTGCTGTGTGTGTGTGGCTGTTGCCAATTCGTCAGGAGGCAGGCTTCAGCAATTGTAGGCCTGCAGTGCCGCGGCCGATGCTTGCAAGGCTTCTGACAAGCGCTGGCCTTGGCGCCTGTGCCTGCAGCAACAAGCGGCCTGTTTACTCATGCTGCCGCTGCTACGTCCTGCTGCCCATGGCAATAGACCCTGACACCATGTGTCCAGGGGCATGCCAAAGCCGGCCGCACGCTTGGGGTCGGGGTGATCACCTGGGGCTCAAGACGACACATGCGTTGGGAGAGACTTGCGATGTCAGACCGACCACCTCCGACTGCATGCTGCATGCAGGTTGTGCCATTCGTGCCAGGGCTTAAGGCCGTCACCAATACGCGCGTCGGCGGCGTGGAGCTGGGCCATCTTCTGAAGTTTGCGCTCACCACGCCAGTCCAGGCACGGCAAAATCCCTGCTACCACTCTGGGTCTGACACTTGCCAAGCTGCCTGGTCCTGGCTGACTGTTGCTGCAGCGCCCTGAATGTGTGGTGCTTGACATGGGGATGTTTTTTGCAGTGCATCAGAACTCAAATCAGCATTGTGCTGCTCCTGATGGCATTTGGCAGGCCTGGGACATGCCGGTGACTCACGGAAGTAGAGCGTCAACTCGAATCAACAGCAGGGCTGGGCAGCACGGTGTGATCGCACTGGGTTTCCATCTCTGCAGTTTGTCATCGGATGGCCGATCCACCGGGGCGCCGCGCGCTCCCTGCGGCACGGCTCCGCCAACATGTGAGCCTTCCTCACGTGTCCTGCTCAATTTGTTTGCGTTGTTCTCACCGCCAGCATGCAGGGCCCCACAAGTTCATGCTTGCCACGAGCACCTCTCTAAGCCTGGGACGCCGCTGGCATGGAGACACCCGGTCTCACCGGCCACTGGTGCAGCAGCATAGGACGACAGGCTTCGCCGCCCGTCATGCCAAGCGTGTCGTCTGCCGCAGGTATGTCCTGATATCGGTGGGTACCATGGCGGCGTACATCTACTCAGTGTTTTCGGTGATCTACGGTCGCGTGGCCAACGGCCCCGGCTACAAGGTGGGTTATCACTTTTCGACCCTCCTGTGCATGTTACATACCCCACTCTAGCACCTGAGGTTGTTCATCACCCCATCCTGCAAGCCACAGCAAGCTCGCGACTGTCGGGGCGATCACGCTTCGCTCGCCGCTTGGGCGTTTGAGCAGGCCTCCGTGTTGACTGTCCGACGCTCCCAGACGGCACGAGCCGGAACGCAAGACTGAGCATCTCCGGCGTCACCTGGCGTCACCGTGGTGCTGCTTGTAACACGACTGAACGATATCAGACGTGTCTCCAAACCCTACTGCGCCCAGGCGGTGGAGTTCTTTGAGACCAGTGCTCTGCTTATAACCTTCATCGCGCTCGGCAAGCTGCTGGAGGGTGCCGCCAAGGGCCGCACCTCCCGGGTACGCAGGTCCCTCCGCTCTTAATGATTGGCTGTCCTATGACCAAACCTTGGGGTTTTGCATTGATTCATGGTGCACCGACCTGTCATACAATATGCAAAGCTGGCTGGCGTTGCCGATCCCGCCAGCGCTCAGCATCCCGACCAAACCTCAGAGACGCCTCCGCCATGTGTATGCATGCTCTGGCGATGCGCAGGCGGTGCAGCAGCTGCTGCGGCTGGCGCCGGCGACGGCGGTGCTGCTGACTGTGGACGACGACGGGCACGTGACGGCAGAGGAGGAGGTTCCGGTGGCGCTGGTGCAGCGCGGAGACCTGCTCAAGGTGCGTACTCTCAAGAGTGTCAGGAAGCTGCAGGGGGCGTTCTTGTTGCTGTTACTTGCATAACGGTGTGCACGATCGAGCATCAGTTGCTGGACGAGTGCAGCGCTGCGGGTGAGGGGCTGTGTCGCTGCAGGCCAATGCGTCATGATTGCATCGTTGAGAGCACCCAGAGCGGCGCGGCAGAACGCACCATGTGTGTGCATGCCGGGCCGAAACGACTGTCGCGCAGCAGCGTGCGGGCATCTGTCAGGCATCAATACCACCTTCCTGCTGAAACCACCTTCCCTGATAGGGAGCAAGCGCGAGCTTTGGACCTGTCCAAATTGCGCTGCCTGTCAGCGGCAGGTCAAGCCGGACGTTGGGGAGCCGGTAATCTTGGGGGGAGGCAGAGGAGACTTCATCTAGGGTTTCTCTGGAGCGACCCTGCATGCGCAAAAGATGGAAACGGTCTAGTGCTTCAGAGTGATCTGCTGCGCCCTGCACAGGTCAAGCCGTATGCCAAGGCGCCGGCAGATGGCGAGGTGGCGGAGGGGACCTCGTTCGTGGACGAGTCCATGATTACCGGCGAGTCGGCGCCCGTGCCCAAACGCCCCGGTTCCCCCGTCATCAGCGGTGTGCTGTTGTGCGTCCCCTTATGTCGAACGATATGCGCTGGCAACCAAGCGCGCAAGACTGACTGTTTCGTGGCAACCCATGAACCCTCAACCCTCGGTTAGTGGTCCTGGGTCTCTGCTGCGCTTCTGTTGCCTGCTCAAGTTTGCAGCACGATGCCCAAATCTCACATCTGCACAGGCTCGGTGAACGGCGGCGGCGTGCTGCACGTGCGCGTGAGCCGCACGGGCGCCGACACCACGCTGGCGCAGATCGTGCGCCTTGTGGAGGGCGCCCAGCTGGCCAAGGCGCCAATTCAGGTGCGTGCAGCATACAGTACAAACCTTTCATTAGTCATCAAAAGAAGAAATACTCGCTTGTCCTCTGGCGTCCTCATGGATTGGGCATGTGTCCATCCCGCACTCGTCCACACGCCACAGCTGGCCGTCCCGCTAGCGGCAGCGACGGGCGGACTGCTGTCGCCTGCAACGTTCGTCGTTGGTCCCCCCTGCAGGCCCTCGGCGACCGTGTGTCAGCGTTCTTCGTGCCGGCCGTGTGCGCCGCCGCCTTCGTCACCTGGCTCGCCTGGTTCGTTGCCGGTGTGTGGCAATGCATCCCTCCCAGCTCGTGACGATGCACCCCTTGCATCGTGTCTGATAGTGCAGACCTGCTGTGCTGCCCCTGCAACAAGCATCCGTCCGCCAGTTTGCAGGCTGCCCGCTTGGCTTTGGCTGTCGCCAGGCTGGCCCTTTTCGAATTGCCAGACACTTCCATCTCGTCCCTGACGAACATCATCGGCACAGGCGTCACACACGCATTCCCGCGCGACTGGCTGCCCGACGAGAGCAACGACTTTGTCTTCGCGCTCCTCTTCGGCATCAGCGTGTTGGTCATTGCATGCCCCTGCGCCGTGGGCCTGGCGGCGCCAACAGCTGTCATGGTCGGCTCCGGCATCGCCGCCTCCAACGGCATTCTCATCAAGGCGAGTTGCGGCGCACTTCTCGACGACTTGCTCAGCTGGGAAGTCTCACACACCCCTGTTCCAGCTGCAGTTGCATCGATCGATGCCCTCCCACAGCCGGCTGCACCTGTCGTCCGTTGCACGTTGCGCTGATGGCACCTCCGCCACCGTCCCAGCTCAGAGAGGAAGTGTGAACGAAGTGCGATATGATTATTTCGTGTGTTGACTGGAAAATCAGGGTGCCGATGGCATGGAGCGGGCCACTAAGGTGAAAGCGGTGGTCTTCGACAAGACAGGCACGCTCACCGTGGGCAAGCCCACGGTGCTGGATCACCACCTGTTCGATAAACAGGTGAGGAGCTGTCTTACCCGATAGAATTCGGGTGTACCTGCATCAGGAAAGTAGGTTTTACCACCTGAGGAACTGTCACTAGAGCTGTGGCCGCGCGGCGCACTCTGCTCGACACTGCGCTTGCACCATCCAGTGCGGGGACATGGTGTGAGCCTTGCAGCGGTGGTATTCCTTCATGAGGCCATATAGTCAACTGCAGCAGGGCTGAAAGCTGTCAATTTATATGTCAAAGCAGGAAAGCTGATTTTGGACACTCGCCTGCAGGCGTCCCTGCACGAGGTGCTGGCGCTGACAGCCGCTGCAGAGGTGTCCAGCGAGCACCCAGTGGCAGCGGCAGTGCTGGCATTTGCCGACCTGGCCATTGGGCCGGCAGCAATGTGCCGCGGCAGCGGCAGCAGCGCTGCGGTCGAGGACAGCAGCGGCAGTAGCAGCAGCAACGAAAGCAGGCGGCGACTGGACCGGCAGGCCAGCATTGTCGGCGGCGGTGGCAGTCGGGACGTCAGCTGGGTGGCACCATCATCCGACCTGGAGATCCTTCCCGGCAGGTGCGGCGTAACTGCATCCTCTGCCCTGAACCCTGACGCTTCGACCTGCGGTGAGGCGCCCAAACGGAGTCTGTTGATGCGCACTGCTGTTCTCCAGCCACCTCACGCTGCACCATCCACTTGCCGTGTGTGCACAGATGCACAACGCCCACATCCTGCATGGTGGTCCTGTGTGCTGTGCAGGGGCGTCAAGTGCAGGGTGCGCCTGCCGGCGCCGCTCGGCAGCGGCGCCCGCGGCAGCGACATCCAGCACGGGCTCGGCAGCGGCAGCACCGGCGCCGGCACCAGTGCGGGCGGCGGCGTCATGACCCTGGTCGGCAGCCGGCGTCTGATGGAGGAGCAGGGTATAAGCGTCAGCCTTGCGGCGGCGGAGTGGGCGCGTGAGGCCGAGGGCAGCGGCTACACCTGCGTTTTTGTTGCTGGTGATGGCAGGTGGGGTGGCTGCCATATTGACACTGGTTGTTACATGTTACATGTTACTCAATGCTCTGTCCTTCCGCCCGCCCTCATCGGTGCAGCTGCTTGCCGCAATGTGGCGGAGCGGGCTCTTGCACCGCGATTCATGCAGCATTACAGCCTCTGGAGCCCGTCTGACCCACAGGCTGGTGGCGGCGCTGGCAGTGGCTGACCCAGTGAAGCCGGAGGCGGCGGGCGTGATCGCGGCGCTGCAGGCCAGCGGCCGCGCCTGCCACATGCTGACCGGCGACAATTGGACCACCGCCCGCATCATCGCCGCGCGACTGGGCATCCGCCACGTCACCGCGGAGGTGCGCCGCCCTGGCAGCTAGTCCAGGGTTTGTCATCAGCCACCTCATCCGCTTCTGCAGCCTGATAAGTTGCTGCCCCCGCCGCTGGAATGTGCACGGTGTGGTGCCCTCGAAGCAGCAGCGGCAGCGGCAGAGGCCTGTCTGCACCGGTGTTTCAGAATTTGAACGTGTAACAATAATTTATGGGTGGGGATTTATGCCCCTGCTGCATGTCTGGTCGACCCGTCAGGGCTGCTGCTGGCTGCCGGGGGCCGCTCGGCCAGGTTGGGACTCCAGCTCCACTGGCTGCAAGGGCTTCAAAGGTTTGTCTCAATGCACATTCCTGCAGGTGCTGCCGAGCGGCAAGGCAGATGTGGTTCGGGCGCTGCAGGCAGGCGGCACCGGCGTGGCCATGGTCGGCGATGGCGTCAACGACTCGCCCGCGCTGGCACAAGCCGACGTCGGCCTCGCCATCGGCTCCGGTGGGGTTTTCTCGCTCGCTCAACTCTGCCCGTGGTTCTCGCTTTATATTCGGCGGGCCTCCGGCCCTCTCCTTTCGCCTCTGCCGCACAATGCAGCTGCTGCCCGCCTGACTTCCAGACGTGCCATTACCGCTGGTGCCGTCCAATTATCACCAGCCTCGAGCTACAACTCCGGCCCTCCCACAGCTGCCGACAAAGACTGCGGCCCTTGAAGAGCTGCCGAAACAAGGTGCAGCTCTCACGCCCGGAACGGGTCTCCGATTTACCTCGTCTTCGCCCAGGCACGGACATCGCCATTGAGGCAGCGGACTACGTCCTCATGAAGTCGGACCTGGGAGACGTGCTGACGGCGCTGGACCTGTCGGCCCGCACCTTTGCCCGTATCCGCCTCAACTACTGCTGGGCCTTCGGCTACAACACGCTCATGATCCCACTGGCTGCCGGCGTGCTGTTCCCCTCCGTGCGCTGGCAGATGCCGCCCTGGGCTGCAGGTGCGTGCCGCCGCCCCTCAGCTGAGTCTCCTTCAAACCTTAGTGCTTTTTCAGTCAGTCGCTGTGCGGTCGAGCGCCCACTGCCGAATGGCATTGCAGCGCCTCGTGCGGCTGTGAGCCCAGTCTGCAGAGCGGGCTGGCGTTCGGCACACCCATTCCTGCGCCTGTGCCGGCCTGCATGTCGCTTCAAGCTCGGCTCTTGAATGACAGTGTTGTTTTCGTTGCAGGCGGCGCGATGGCGCTGTCTAGTGTCAGCGTGGTGTGCTCCTCGCTACTGCTGCGGTCCTATAAGCCGCCGGCGCCGGTCATGCGGCAGGTCGTCGTGACTGAGTAGGAGGACGTTCGTGAGGACTTTGATGATCCTCTTTGCTCCTGGTGGCAAGGATGGGTGGATGGGTGTATGGCGACTGTCGGTTTTGTAAGCAATTTTAGGTCACACATTGATGGCACCACAAAGGCAGAACCGGACATAAACGCTTGCAATAGTCTTGCAAGTGGATTGTCTCCATGCAAGCAGTCACAGTCCCAGGCTCCGATAACCTCAGTCAGATCCAATTCCAACAAAAGAATATGAATTACCCGGAATTGTCTGTGAAAACTGTCATGCGCTGTGCCATTTTGCAAAAATGGTGTCTGTCACGACCCGGGCATGCGCATTGCACATCCACCTGGGCAGTCGGTAGATAGGAGCAACTGAGCAATGCCGATGGCAACCTCCAAACGTGGGGAGCTGCCACCTAGCATCGAGCCCCGGAGAACACCCAGAACGCCTGTTTTGCAGAGCCCCGCCGCAAACCCATATAGATCAATTTGCGGCTTGGCAGCTGTTCACAAACTTCAGTATCGCATCTGCCGCGACGCGCGGCTCCTCCAGGTGTCCCGAATGCCCCGACTTCTCCAGATACGTGACCGTCGCCTCAGGCAGCGCGGCTGCAAACTGTTCCGCTGTCTCCGGCGGCAGGATGCGATCCTGGCGGCCCCACAGCACCAGCACCGGCGGCTGCAGAAAAAGGGCGGGACTCATTTTCAAGTTTGAAGGAGGCGTGACAAGGCACAGTCAGCAGGATGAGCGGCAGATGAGCGGTGCCGTTCTTCCGCCTGCGCTCGCGTTTCACTCACGCACATGGCCTGAGGTGCGTGCAAACTTATCCGACGATCTTGCAGTGCCCCTCTCCACAGAAGGGCGAGGAACCGTCATGATGCCCAAGGACGAGTCGCCGCCCGCCGCACCTTCACATTTGGCACTTGGGCGCCGATGCCGGTGTAACCGCCGCTGGCCATGAACGCCACGTTGGCGTCCTCCCACCCTGCAGTGGCGCGGCATGCAGCAGTCGGGCTCGGCAAGCCAAGGTGCTGCACCTCCCCACCATTGGCTGAACGCCGGCTCTGGGACAGCACCCTGTGCTAGCGGGCAGTTGCTGGTGGCGCCCATATAGCATGGCACCCTTTGGCCCAACAGCCGCAGAGCCGGTCGCTGGCCAGCTGGCCAGCTGGCCGGGCAGGTCAAAGGGCGGGGTCGCTTCATAGGGCAAGCCTCGGGACATGTGCATGACGAAACATAGGCGGCACCTGGCATGTGCGTGTTGAGGCGCCCCACGAGCATGGCATCCCTGTTCGACAGCGCTGGATCGACGTATGCCATCATGTTGGCCTGCTGGCGCAGCCACTCGGTCTTCAGCACCTGCAGGCGACAATCGAACAGGACTGCCTCACGGGATCCAGCGGCTGCGCATGAGGAACCACGCAAGCCATGACTCTGCGCAGGGACACATGCATGTCACCCAAACAGTCCTGTCATTCACAGGTTTCTGATCGGAAAAGGTCCTGCCTGGCATCTTCAGCCTGGCGCACCTTGACTCCCAGCCGCGCAGCGAAGCGCGGCAGCTTGGCCATGGGTCCGATGCCATCGATGAAACCCTGCGAACAGCGCGCAGCCGCAGGTGAGATGTCTCGCCCGGCCAAGCAGCGAGGACAGAGGACAGCGCTGTGATATGAACGCGCAGCTGGTGCTGCCGCAACAGCGCCGCGGTGACCTGTCAACACGGCCAGAGCTCAAGCAACAGAGCCTGGGGGAGGGAAGATAGTGGATTTCTTCCCACTCGGACCCTAAACTCTAAACTGCCCGACCTGCGCATCGATGAGCACCAGCGCCGCGACATCCTCCGGGTGGTTGAGCGCAAAGTCCAGTGCCGTCGCGCCGCCAATGCTGGTGCCCACTACAACCGCCGGCCTGCCAATCTGCGGGCATGGGACATGCAGAGTGTCTGGTGCTGTGCCACTGGGCACTGGGCAGCAATGTGCACATGGAGCATGCATTGGAGACCTGGGGCTGGGAGGCACGGGCACTCATGGGCAACCACGTGCATGCTTCAGCCAAGCGGCTAGCAGACCAAGTCGCAGACGTTGCATCGTCAGAGAGCCATGCCTGGGGCTAGGTCATCGGCCTGCAAGGCGTCTGGCCTCGGAGCCAGCAAGCTGTTAAACAATGGAAGCTTCAAGGAGGAAGGCACCTTCTGCTGGTGGAATGCGTGCAGGTGCTCCCGTTTCTGGAGCGGCCCCAGTGCCACCTGCGGGTCCGCTGCAAAGCTGGCATCCGTGAAGCCTGCGAGGAGCGGCCCACTTGGCTCGGCACTCGGCACGATTGACACACCGAGCCGCCAGCCGGGCATGGAACGGGGTTTTGAGGCGTCCACGTCAGGCTGGGGCAATGTGGCGCAGGGAGCCAGCCTGGACGCACCTTAAAGCGGCAGATATCAGCCAAGCAGGACGGAAAAGCAACGCACATAGCTGCCTTGAGCTGTCACAGGCGCGCCCCAGCCGACGGCGTCGACGGCGAACGCGCGCCGCTCCGCGGCCAGCAGCGGGTGCAGCCGCGCCGACCCACAGGACATGCAGGAGGGGAAGAAGCCTTGGTGGAGGACCAACACGCGCACCCCAGCCGACGACGTCGACGGCAAATGCGCGCCGCTCCGCGGCCAGCAGCGGGTACAGGCGCCTGTACTCCAGCAGGCTGGAGTCGAAGGAGGGTATGAGCATGAACGGCGGCGCGTCCGCGTCTGCAGGGGGCACATGACCCAGCAGTTGGCCTCGGTGTAGGGTATAGGGTATAGGCACATGGGTGCTGCGCGTGTCGTTCCCCTGGGATTGTGCACGTGCAGCAGGTTGCGTGCACAGGGGCTGCAGCGTATGCCTGGCCCTCGGCCCAGCCCCCGGACACTGCACACGCCGAGAGGCTACAGCGCCATGGACCTGCGGGGGCCGCTGTCCAGGTGCCAGGCCCCACAAAGGCGGTGTCCACCGCGCGGCCCATGGCCGGCACCTCGATGGGCTCGCGCGCCATCGCCGCCGCCATGTCGAGTGCCGCAGCCTCCTGGATGTCCTCGATCTGCAGGAAACAGCCAGCGGCATGCCCTCGTCAGGTTAGATTCCGTGTATGTCTGAACGCTGGCGATCCTGCCCGATCTGAGGAGTCTTGGGCGTCTTGAAGGAATCCATCAGGTCAACCCCTCGAAGAAGCCTCAACCCAAAACCCAAGCGACCGCTGGTGCCGTCGACCCCATGTCCGGGACCGCTCGCCAAACGGGAACTCGCCATCGCCTCCGCCACATGCGGTGTCGCCACCGCCCGGATCTCCGCAACCGCGACCCCAGCGCCAATGTCAACAGGAATTCTGGGACATGAGTGTCTGAGTGGTGCTGTCAGCACTCTCACTGCCGCCAGGGTGCACACACCTGCCGGGGCAGCCAGTCAGGGTACTGCCGGGGTTCTACATAGGTCGCCGCGTTCGTCTGGGACTCTGCGCGCAGAGGCGCCAGCCGGTGAGCCGGCTGCAGCGCTCCCAGGATTGAGGGCCGTGTGGCAGCATCCCGCTACAGCAGCGGGCCTGCTGCAACACCGTGCAGCTCCAGCAGACACGCGTGAAGCCGCCAGCAATGCAAGAGTTTGAACCACCATGTGACTGCTCCTGGATGGGAGCTGATGCCGCACACCTGTCTGCAGCGCCTTGTCAGTCTCCAGCGCCCGCCGACTAGGCTGCGGTCGCCGCAGGTGTGCCGCTGCAGGCGATCTGAGCCGCGCGCTGCCTGAGAGGCTGCTGATCCTGTTGAAGCGCCTTCTGCCTTGGGCATCAGGTGCTGCGCAGGCCTGTGGCTGCTTCACATGCACAGACGCGGCGGTGGGGATACCGATCCGGCTTGTGTGTGCCTCAGCTGGATGGTGTGGGTGTGAAAGCGTGACAAACATTGTAGCAAGCCTCCGAGTGCCGACAGGCACGATCCGCTTGCGAACTTCGATCCCCGTGCGACGTGGTGCAAACTTCCGAACACACTATATATTGGCCAGTTGCCAATGCCACCCACCTCCGCTGCTGATGTTGCAGATAGATGCACCGTGCAGTATGCAGTACGCGAATGACTTTGCTCGCTGGAGCTCGCAAAGTTGATCATCCGTTCTTCTGGGGCACCCATCGGTGGAAGGACGCACACATTTGACATCCTTGTGGAGCGAAGAACCTGCACAATCTCAGCTTGCACGACGCTTGACACCGGTCGTCAACTGCTTCAGGCACTGCGGCAGCCGCCCTGCGAGTGCCTGGCTGCCATTAGCGGCGCGACTTCCTAAGCAGCGGCATACGCATTGCTGTAGATGGGTACAAACTGTGGATGGGATGGTTCACGTTGCCGTGGCCTTGCGAGATCTCTGCTTGCACTTTGCAGTGGGCAGCGTACGTCATGAACAGCACCACACGGGCCCTGGACACCTAGGCGCAAGCGCGAGCGCATGCGCTTGGCGGGCATTTCTGCTGCCAATGAGGAACTGGTCCAACCGTCGCTCAGACTGCTGCAGCAAGCACGCTTCGATGCGTTCGGCGGTACAGTTGTAGGCGACCGCCGCTGCGAAGTCACCGAGCCTCAAATCACTGGGCGCGCAGGCTGCATTTGCACTGCGGCGTGTTTCAACCAAATCAAAGATATTGCCACTTGCTTCCGATGTGGCCCAAGTGACTGTCGGCTCGACATTACTGTTGTCACCCTGCCCTGATGACGGAGCGAAACTTCAGGTTTTGCTTATGCAGGGGTGATGCCATGCCGCATGGTGTTTTGCGCTATCGGCGGCGAGGCAGCCGCAGCTGAAGGAGTTGCGGCAAGGCACATTCAAGCCGAAGTGCACACAATGCCGGCTAGGCACGTCGGAAGTACTAGGGCGTTGATGCTGCAGTACTACTGGCTGTCAGTACAGACAGCCATTGCCAAACTGACCGTCAGTGGTCTGCATCGATAGTTATGGCGGCGACAGTGGCAACTGCTCGGCGGCAGCTTCGTCACCGGTCAGCCGACCGCGCAGCAGCCGCCCTGCGTCCTTCAAACTTGACTGGCCGACCATGGTTTGTGAGTCAGCTTCGGCCAAGTTGTAGTCATCGAGAACGTCATCAGCTGGCGTCACGTGCGGGCCCTAGATCGTACTGCCAGTCCTGCCGTGACAATGAGGAGACACGAGACACGGCTCACTTCGGCCGTCACTCCCATCTAGCACCGGCTGATACCGGACTTCCTGCGCCCAAAGTGGTTGCAGGGCGTAGTAGCGCGGCTGAAGCGTGCGGCTGGCCATATCGTCTTGCGAGTCCGCCTCCGGCGCCGCGCAGTCATCGCATCATCCGCAGCTGCGATGGCCGGCCTGTGCAGCGCAGCGACAGCCGAGTGCCCGCGCGCGCGGGCGGATCGCTCGGCCTCGAACAGCAGCTGCCCAAGTGCGGTGACTATGATCAAGCGGTGACTACTAATGAGGGCGACGGCGGGATCCGCTTCTGTCAACAACACCCTGTTGTGTTGAAAGCTCGTTGCATAGTAATGTGGACAAGGAACCGGCGGTTATGCAGACACAGCACCGGCGGGACCGTGCTATGCTATGGTGCCATTCTGCCGCAACCATCTACTGAGCTGTGTCTGCATCATCAATGGAGGCGTGCGCTGACGCTCGGAGTACGCCAGGCGGTTTCTGCTGTCGTATCGCATTACGTGCGGTGGGGCGCTGACGAACAATCCCCACCGATGACTCAGCCCACTGGTCGCCGCTCGTCGCAGACGGCGCACCGGCCGCCGGCGTCGCGTGCTGCCGGGAGCAAGACGGGCTGCCGGACCTGCTTCCGCCGGATGTGGAGCACCTGGCCACACCATGGTGAGGCAGAAATCACAACAGCCGTTCTGACCCGCGATGGCACGACCTCGCAGCCTCAATGCGCCGGCACGTCTTTCCATATCTGCCCTGACCCTGGCACGGTGTCTGCCCGATACGAGAATTGGTCGTACCGGTACCAAGGTACAAGGAGGTTTCAGCCGCCCTACACAGCCACTATTTCCCGGACACGCCCGGCGCATCAGCCAGCTTGACGCACGTTCCCATGGGGAGATATATCGTTATCCCTCTTCAGTGACAGTCCGGGGACTCATACGACCCGCGCGCGGTCGTAGCGGTCTGGTAGTCGAAACGCTCGTTGAGGAACCTGTGGGCGTCTGTACCGCAAATACTTTTCCCTCGTCATCACTTTGCA
Source organism: Deuterostichococcus epilithicus (assembly GCA_033439295.1). Taxonomy (NCBI): domain Eukaryota; kingdom Viridiplantae; phylum Chlorophyta; class Trebouxiophyceae; order Prasiolales; family Stichococcaceae; genus Deuterostichococcus; species Deuterostichococcus epilithicus. The sequence continues at coordinate 77,822 of JAVTLE010000014.1, read as the reverse complement.
TCTGTTGACGAGCCACACTGTTGACCAAAACCGCTCCGGCACTGACAGGTGCCGCGAGCGCGCGGAGGTGCTGCGACAGCACTGGCTGCTGCTGTCGCTACACTGGGCGGCATGCAGCGGCGGCGGCTGCGGCAGCGGCGGTGGGGCCTGCTGCGGCTGCAATGCCTTCTGCGGCGAAATGCGCAGCGACAACTGGCCGTACGGCCATCGAAGCTGCGGCTTCGGACGGCAGCTGTGGCAGCACATCAAGCACTGCAGCGGCGGCGCCTGCGGCAACGCAATGTGGGTGCTGCCAGCATACACTCTTTGCATTATGAGCCTCGCCGCGGCACGCCTCGAGTGCGATGCATGAGTTGCCTTGTTGGCAGCAGCTGAGCTCGACAGCGATTTGAATGAAGTGCTGCCGCGGCATCGGAGCACCTCTCGCAGGTAAGATGGGCCGGCAGCGCCTCCTGCACGCTTACTGCAGCACCAACACGCCCTTTCAACACATGCCTGCTCGAGAAACGATGTTTGCTACAATCGCAGGTGCGCGTTCACGCGGCGGCTGGTCGTGCACTTCTGCTCCTGCCTCAGCGAGGCATGCTCCACATGCCAGCCCGTGCGGCGCGTGCTAGCGGCCGTCGGTGGGACGCACTGCCATGTCCAGGTGCGCGCGGATGTGGCTCGTCAGCACATCACGCTGATGAGACGCGCTTCTTGCTTCGCGGCCGCAAGCACAAAACTGCACGCCTTTCTGCCAGCCTAGCTGCCAGTTTGGGACGGGACTGACGACAGACGATACTGGTAGCACTGCACGAGTGCAAACAGTCCAGACAAGGCTGCGTATACATTCACTGGCTGGTGTACCATAGCATGCCAGCCAGCTCTATGCAGCATGTGGACCGCGCGGCATGAGTTTCCAGTGCCCATATGACCAGCGGCAAACTGCTGCCTGCCCCCCCTCATGCAATTCCCGTTTCACTACCGCTACTGTCGTCCTCACCTCCAAGTTTTGCCGACAAGCTCATCGGCATTTTGCTGCAGGAGGCGCCTGGGCTGTGGACAGACAAGCAGTGTCCCGCAAGCAGCCAGCTGCATGAGCTGGTGCAGGCGCTGGCACGAGGCAGCACGCCGCTGGCGACTCTGACGCCGACGCGCTACAACCTCGTGCGCATGGTGCTGGTGCGCCGTTAATTTCTGAAGCCCCGTGCTGGGGCTGCCATGCCCGGCGCTTTTGGGACCAGAATTGACAGATGTGCATGTGGACTGTGTGCAGCCTGCAGTGCGAATCAGCACAATATCACCTGCTTTTCGAATTTGTGACTGGAGCACGAATGATGCCGCACATGCGCTCTCGGACCTGACGGCTGTACTGCAACCTGCTCTGCTGAGGAACTGAGCGCAGTCGAACAATTGTTGTGTGCGCCTGCCGCCGCAGGCAACTCGAGACCGGGAGTGCATGAAGCGCTGGGGCGACATCCACGGCGACGTCACGCCGCACTCTCCGTGCGTGTCTGCAGCATCGAGCAACACTTTCTGCTTCTCATGACGTGGGCGGCTGTGGCGAAGTCCGTATGCAGAAGTTAGGTCGATGAGGCTGCCGCTTCATTGGCGGCAACAGCGGCGGCAGCGGCGGCAGCGGCGGCGGCTGCAGCTGTGGTAGCGCAGTATAAACTCCAGCATGGCCAAACACGGCCCACCAGCAAGCTTGAAGGCTATTCTTTGTCGACCTCAACAGCGAGGAGCCGCAGAAGACTCGAAGAAGACGGGAGTGTGTGAGGTCGTGACCGCCCGCCCGTCTTCTGATGCCTTCGAGTTGCCACGCTAGTATCACGAGCAGCTGTCAGCCAACAGTGACAGGCTCACGGCGGCTCTGGATTGGTAGCAGTACAATAACACACTGCCAGAGTAATTCTCTTTGAATTCGTGAAGCTGCAATTCGCGCATTGGTGCGGGGTTCGGGGGCGGCGGGGATGTGTGTTTCTGCATTATCGCTTGATACGTTTTGCAGGACCAGCGGGGATGGGGATCTCTCCTCGAGGTACGATGATGACTGCCAACCTGCTTGTCAATGGGACCTCTCCGTTGATCAAACATCTGACTCAGATGATCTGAGCTCAAGAGTGACCGTTTCTGCCTTGTCTGCAGCACGAGTTGCTTGAAGGTGCCTAGGCAATTCAGTCCTTATTAGCCTTGTCAAATTTGGTTCAGTACTAGGAAATTGCAGGTTGTAAAGTGCAGCATCGCACAGTCAACTGAAGTTCTAGCGACGTGACTGCTGCGTGACTGTATGTACGTAGAAGACTGACCCTCCAAGGTCGCATTGTCAATGACTAGATTGCCTCGGCTGTGCTTGCCCTGGCAGGTGGGCCGAATGGGACAGCTCGGCCCTGGCTGATCACCCATTTCAACACCTCAGCGCGCCAGCCCTTCTGCGGAAGCTGCCCTGCCGGCACAACTGGCAAACGAGGCTGCACCGCGCTGCCCGCAAGCGGTGCTATGCTGCCGCCTGCGTCCTTCCCTACCGGGGCAGCGGCGGCTGAATGTGCATTGCGGGGCGTGTCGGTTGCTGCTGCTGCGGCAGCGCCGCCATTGGCCGAAGCGTCATGCCAGGCGGAACCCCATACGGCGGCTGAATCGTGTGCATCCCCGGCAAGGGTGGCCGCCCTGCGTACTGCATGCTGAAGGGCATCGTTTGACTCATGTGCGCCGGGACGGCCTGCGTCTGCGTTCGCATGCTGGCAGGCTGCGGTCCGCGTGCCTGCCCAAGCGGCCGCAACGGCTGCTGCGCTGCCTGCGGTCGCGGCTGCTTCCCTGGCTGCGGCGGCAGTGGCCTCGGCAGGGTCCAGCCGCTCGCCACAAACTGCTGCTGCTGCTGCGGCTGCTGCTGGGGGGGTTGCATCTGCCCTGCCGCCGCCGTCTGCGCCATGCGCAGCTGCTGCTGCTGGCGCTGCGCCGCCTGAGCCTGCTCAGGCGGCATGGTCATGCCGCCTGGCCTCGCAGCCGCCTGCACCGCAGCCAGCCTTTGCTGCGGCCGCGCGGCACCCTCACCAGCTGGCACCTGCGGCTGCCAGGACTGCTCAGACGGCTGCTGCATCCGCGCCAGGGCCGACGTGCCAGGACGGGCAGGCCGAGCCTCGCTCGGCGCGCCAGACCTTGAGGGCTGCCAGAAGGCGCCGAGACCGCCGCTGCCATCGACGAGCCCGCCCCGGCCACCGCCGCCGCAGCCCCCGCCGCCACTGCTGTCCATCCCCGTGGAGCCAGCCGGCCCAGGACCTCTGGCGCTGCTTGCGTGCCACGCAGCCGCCTGCCGGTCTGCCACGTGCGGCATGAGCATTGGCGCCACGCTGCTGCCGCTGCCAAGCGGCTGGCTCAACTCACCAACCCCATCAGCCTGCATCGGCACCTCACGATCTCGGGATCAGGACCACAGCAAGGGAAAGCGAGTAAATACATGACGATAGTAGTGTGACGTGTGGCAACTTGGCCTGTCTTCGCAGCGCAAGTCCACATCGGTGTCTCCATGGGATGTTCACTCATCAGCAGCCTGCACCAGCTGCCGACTGTGTTCGCCTGCAGGCAGACTGCCGACAGCTCGCTAATCACCTGAGCGTCGTCCCAAAGGTCAGTGCCGATTTGTGTGTCAGACAGCGCGGCTGATCGATTGCCGCTTGTCCCGGCGGCCCTTCTGCCCTCTGCGCCTGCTTGGCGCGGCAGCAGCGTCGCAGGTGTGCCACCTGTGGCGCTGCCTGGACCACCGCCTGCGTTCAGACCAGAGTCTGTAGCGAAGCGTGAGACATTCACAACCAGGAGCACAGGTGCAGTCTGAGAGGATGACACAGACGCTTTCAATGCTACCATGTGAGCAGACCTAGCGTTGGGAGCCACTCTGGACAGTCAGAGTGCAGACGCTTCCAGACGTCATGCAACCATGCAGGCGGATGGCCCACCTTTGCTCTTGCTGCGCAGCTTGCCCAACACCGCACCGACGCCAGCCGCCGAGCCGCCTGCAATCCCGGCCCCAGTTGCCTGCTTGGTGCCATCGAAGCTGCGACCGAGTATATCGCCAGGCAGGGGCATGCCATTGCCAACTTGCCGCTGCCCTGATGACGCCGTGAACGATTGCGGCTTGATGCTGCTGTCGTCGTAGGCATCACAGCCGCCACTGCCGGCGCCGCCGCCGCTGACTCTGCCTCGACCCCCAGCCGCCATAGTCTGAGAGGGTGGCGGCTGCAATGTGCGCCCGGCCAGCACTGCCGTCTGCATCATCAGTTGCGTCATGGCCGCCACCTCGCCTGCAGATGCAGCAGGCGGGCCGTCGAGTGCAGGGAGCGCAGGTTCGATTGTCTTTAAAACATCATCCAGCCAGACTGCAAGCTTGTTTTTAAACTTGGGTGCTTAAATGTTGTTTCATCCAGCCACACTGGAAGTTCATTGGACGTGAAATCCCAGAATTTTACGGCAGTATGCTTGGGCACAGCGCCTGCCTGCTGGCTGGAAGCGCAGAGGAAGGGCAGCAGTCTGGACCCAGTCAGCTCCAACAGCGCAGCATCAGCATTCGGCTGCTGGATTGCCTGATGTCTCTGCGGTGCTCACGGCGCCCGGCGATGCCGCCTTGGCCGCCCGCTTGAAGAGGCACTTGCAGCAGCACTCGCAGCAGTATGCGATCCATCCCCGCCAGAAGGCGACCCACACCAGAGACGCTGCAGCACACAGGGCGTGCAACCTCAGCCACTGCACCAGCACTGGTGGGGTTTGGCCCGCCATGCTCCCATAGCCGACCTAGGAAGCAGGGTCATGGCTGCAGCACGGCGGAACTCTGAGCGAAAGGTGAGCACAGTCGGAAAGACTTGTCAGCATCGACAGGGCTATAACGGCGCACACCGGCGGCTGCAGCTTGGCATGCACACTAGCACGACTGCCCCAGCAGGTCAACACAGCGAAGGCGGGCAGAAAAAGGGCGGAACGGGGAAGTCCAGCACCGCCGAGCAGCAGGCCGAGGATGAGGGCCAGCAGCTGGAAGAACTTGGACCAGCAGCGGTGCAGCAGGATGCAGGAGACCTTGAAGATGCTGGTGCACAGCGCTGAGCACACAGACACGTTGATGGTGATACCGGAGCCGCCGCCCTCCGTTGTCTGCACACATTTGGGAGCCGAGAGTCAGACCGCTGCGCAGCACCACATCGGAGCACCTCCTCTGGGTCCTGCACGGCTGCCGCGACAGCGCTTTCGGCGGGACAGCAACCATTAGAAAGCCGTGTGTGAGGACTCATTGAATGGTCGCAAGGCATGTGCAAGCCTGCGTACATTTGCGCCGGTTGCGGGGTTGGCAGGGTTGTCAGCGTAGACCGTGGCGTTGGTGTAAAAGCTGAACGTGCGCTTGTCAGCCACGCCGTTCTGCGGGGACAGGCATACGAATGCGCCTCAGTACATCCGTCTAAATCGGATGAATGCTGCCCTTCATCCCATGTCGGAAGGGCTACATGTTGGCACTACCTTGCTATTTGAATCAAGCTAGTACAATGCAGTTGCAAAATTTCGTTGCATGAAGACTGGGAGCTTGCAGGAGAAAGGAACTGGTGCAACGGATCCTCCCACCTGGGAATCGAACATCGTGACGGTGCAGGTGTTATTGGCAATGGCATTGGCGCTTGTCACGAACACCTCGAAAACCAGACCCGCCGTCACCTGGGCGGCCATGCTGACCGACTGTGCGGCACTTGGCGCCACGCTGCCGGTGCACTTGGACACCTGCAGAGGCACCAGACGCTGCCTTTCCTGGAGATGCTTGCAAGCTGATCCTCACTTGCTGCTTTGGGTTCGGGCATCGCGATCAATGGCAGGATTAGTGCTGTGAAAGCAGTGGGCGATGCAGAGCCGCCCCAGAGATGACAGAAGCCTCAGACGCCTGCTTCCCAGGCAGGTCGACCAAACCAAACAAGGGTCCAGAGGAAGGCAGTGCTACAGATGTCGTTCAGAGTCGCATGCACACACCGTGACGTAGTAGCTGGAGGCGATGTAGCCGGTGTTGCGCACATCCACCTGCAGGTACCCTTTGTCCGCGAGCGCCTGGAAGCCGCCGCACCTGACGTCTGCGTACTGGCACACCTGTGCATTGCAGGGACGGCAGACACGCCAGTTGGTGATGCACGGACCGAGGTCTGTCATGTCCCTGGTCCGTGCAGTTGAGTTGCCTCCCGATGAGCCAGCCTTGGCAGCACTGAAGAGGTGGTGCCGCAGGCACCATTGCAGAAGACCGACAGGAGCCCAGTATGGCAGGGACAGGCGGTACCGAGATGGCTGAAGCAACAGCCACCAAGCAATGCCGGCGCAGGGCCGTCATGTAAAGCGCGCGCAGCAGGCGGCCAAGGCTGTCTGAGGCTGCATGGCAATGGCCGCACCTGCGCAGCGGTGATGTTGCCTGGGCAGCGGTTGGTGGTGAGCTTCAGGTCGTCCGCCATCACCGACAGGACCACCAGGCTGTTGGTGCCGCTGGAGACTGGCAGTCCCAGGTACAGCTGGCTGCCGCTGCCGCCCGCGGGCTTGCTGAACGCCTGCAAGGGCAAGACAGGCCTCAAAGTCGATCGGAGCTGTGACCGATGAGAGATGTCTGCTGGTGGGTTGCGGAAAGGGGATCACAGCAGTGCCACGGAACAACAGGGACTGGTTCATGGGAGATGTCACTCCCGTCCTGACTGCCACACCCTCCATGTCACAGGGGACAACATGCCTGCTTGGAGTTGGCGGTGCCGCCGCCGTAGCGGCCGATGAAGTACAGTGGGGTGGAGCCGGCAGCAACGCGCGCCTTGTCAGCATCCGCGAGGTCCGTCAGCTGGTTCGCCAGGCAGGTGCCGGCGGGGCGCCTGCAGCCATTCTGCAGCAGGAATGATGCGGATTGAGGTATGGGTTGTGCTGACAATTGTCCGACCCAGTGAACACTGCAGTTGCAGATGGGCTTCAGCCATCGGCCCCCGCTGGCGCCATTGCCGCGACTTTGGCTGGACACGAGGGCAAACTGAGTTTCGAAGCGTAAAAATCCTACAGTCAGGGCATGGTGCTCTGCAATGAGCCCTTTCGTTAAGCTTTCTTGGCGATGTCCCAGAAGCGGCACCACTTGATTGCGGAAGGCGGGGAAGGAGGTGCCGACCAGGTCGCAGTCGTCACCCGTTTGGGACACCAGGCTTGGGCTCAGCACCATCCAGGTGCCGCGATTGGCCGCCAGTGCCTGCGCCGCGGTCTGGCCTGCGGCATGGGGACAATGCCACTAGAAGCGGCGGCGACGTCATCGCTTCAGCGGCTGCTCAAGGCTGGGTGTGAACGCCCATGTTGCTGGTGCGCCGGGCATGCCTGATCAGCCAGAGTCAGTCACACTGGAGTATCGCAGATCCTGGGTCCTCACCCGCGGGCGAGGGCACCATTAGGTACTTCCCGGTGACATCCGGCCATGCGGTGTAGCTGGCCAGGTCGCCCAGCAACGTCGCGCTGAGGGTGCCCTGCGCAGGAGGCACAATGCAGCGTGCCCTCCCTCTGGCACACCCTCTCTATCGAGCTCAGAAGCTGTTTGACTGCCTCTCCGAGCAGCGGCAGGCCGTGGCCATCAGCAGAGATGCTGGGTGGATGCCGCTGGGCGGGCTAGCTGTGTGCCATGCGGCAGGACAGTCGGCACCTTGCACGATTGGTGTGATGAGCCACACCATGGCACGCTTCAAATGCCCGAGCTGCTCTGTAGGCCAGGCCTACAGGGTGGACGACCTTATTTGAGGAGCATTGCTGTGACTGGCATTGCGTGAGTGACGTGCGTCAGCACCTTGGCACTGAGGCCGATGGGCGTGGACGGCCCGAGGGTGACGATGTCCGAGGTCGAAGCGCCGTCTGCGGACGGCGATACGACCGTGGCATTGATGCTGAAGTCCAGGCTGGCGCCCTGTATTGTGTAGCCCTGCAGTCGAACGCGCGCTGAAGCTGGAGTTCCTGGCATTCCTCTCGGACGCACAAAACGATGGGTGACACGACATGCCAAATGAAACTCTGCAATGGATCTTCTCCTTAGCGCGCGTGCATGCAGTGACTCCCTGAGAGCTCCCAGCCGCCAGCCCGCTGCCAGACGCCAGACTCGGCGGGTCGGGGACGGCTCACCGCATACCACAGGGCGTCGTAGCGCAGGCAGCTGGCGGAGCCCGCGATGCCGCTGAACAGCGGGAAGTTGTCGAAGAAGGAGCAGTCCAGTCCCGCCCTTGTTGCCTGCGCACACGCGATGGGGATCAGCTCAATGCCTCTTCTTCTTCTCCGTGAAGCAAGACTCGGCATGCTCTCAGCAGCACGTTCTACTCCTTTGTTTGCCGGCCGGCCGGGCACTTCATGCGAGCTTCTGGTACCCGTCATGCCCGGCGAGAGTTCACCTGGTCGGCTGTGCCGCCAAAGGTGTTGCTGAGGCTCTGGCTGAACGTGCAGCTGCAGCAGAAGCCCTGCGAGTCCCTACACCAGCCACGAGGACACTGAGCTCGCTGCAAGGTACGATTCGACAAGGCCAGTATGGAGACGCGGCAGCCGAGGCGCCGCCGCGCTGCGCACTAAGCAGGCCAGCAGCCCGGCGCACATCACAGACTGTCGCCGATTAGTCCTCGTCGTACACCGATTGATGTCCGTTCTGCCGCAGCCGTTTGTCAGGGGTTGAAGCGTTTGTGCAGAGAAGGAGGAAGGAGGAAGGATCGCACTGGATGCGGGCGCCACTGGCATCCTTGAACCAGCCGCAGGTGGGGACAGCCACATTGGCGCCATCCTCGCAGGACACTCCCGTGTGTCCGCCAGTGCTGATCACCGCCTGTGTGGACATATCAGTCACAGCGTCGCTTCAGTCGCGTGTCATGCACAACCTTGCTGCCGCCAGGTCACAGTGTAGATGTCGGTCCCTCTTGTTCCAGCCGAGGCAACCAGCAACCACGGCAGCGTCAGGCGCCGATGCCACTGCCGGCGCAAGCACTCAAGCGTGCATTCGGACTGCTATAGCATCCCCCCCCTCTTCTCCCCGAAGCTCCTTGGGAGCAACTTGCAAGAGCACGCCGTGCTCGAAAAGAATTTCGACGGCATCAGGTTAGAGGGGGCGGGCACCTCGTAGGGTTTAGCGTTGAAGGAGCGCAAGTACAGCAGCGGGTAAGTTGCGTACACCGGCGACTTGGTGAGGGTCACGTTGAGCGCGCCGGCAATGTCGCGGCAGCCACACGTTAGGTCGGTCGCGTAGTTGCAGGTGCATGGGCACTTGCCGTCGGTGCTGCGGCAAGACACAATTCCGCAAGATTTCATGTTCCAGGACAGCCGCCCTGTACACACCGATGGCTCCTGTGGCCAGAGCCCCGAATGGACCGTGCCAAACCAGAAAATGCAGCAAACAGGGTGCTGCGCCTTTGGCTGCGGATACTGCTGATCACAGCAGGCCAGGTGCAAGCGCCGAGGACTTCACGCTTTTGCGTCGGGTGACGCAAGGCGGCAGACTCACCTGCCGACGCACGGCACAGAAAACTGCAGCGTAGAAGTTGCCAGGCTTGTGCTGCCTGACACCGCCAGTGTCACCACCAGCTTCTGCTGGCAGCCCAGCGCCGCCGCCGCCGTCTGTAGTTCATTGCAGGTACTGTGTTGATAGGCTGCAATGGTGCAAGCTTGTGCCGCGACTGGCCGAGCAGATAGTTGAAGCTGGCCAATTTGGATGCACGGCACATCCAGCGCGCCTTACCGTGCCATCTGCGACGCAGGACTGTAGCTTGCTGCTTGAAATCACGGTCGCCTGTGCCGCCACATGCGGCAGCAGTGCCGCTGCCACTCCTAGGATCACCAGGACCCTCGCAACCCTTGTTAAATCCTTGTCAAAGAGAGGATCTGCTTTCCGTGACCTCAATGTGTCCATGCCGGCCGGAGCGTATTTCGACTGTCTGTGGGTCACGGGGTGAGTTCGGTCGTGGTGCATGAATCAGCAAGCTTCCCTGGGCCCTGAGGCGACTTGTAACTGCTGGCTCGTTTTCCCTTTAGTCTACCGCGCCCTTCATCAGGCAGTGATACGCATTGCCGTCGCCCGCCAGTACGGTCGCATGCCCCTCGCGTTTCTCAAAACGGACCCCAAATGAGCAATGCTGCCGTCAACGTATTGAAGAGACGCCACACGTTGCCTTGCAATTTTCAACGTCGCAAAATCGATGCAGCGCTGCGCTGGCGCACAGATGCCGGCATGCGAACCGGCATGCCCTCGCTCAAGATTGACGTTTTAGTCCGCCCCTTCCGAAACACGGCTCTTCGCCTTCTGCGCGACGTCCGTCGTGCAAAAGCAGTCAGCGTGATTGGAAGTTTCCTTGGTTCGTGAACCAGTCTACATCCGAACCCGCAAAATCCCCGCCTGCTACCGGAAACGATGTCGTTGCCCGACATCGATGCGATGCTGACGTCCGGCAGTTTCGAAGGTGCAATGGACGAGCTCGCAGGGTCGCACAGGTACAGCGCAGACCAGGACATGGAATGGGCTTTAGATCTCTTTGAGCCGGAGTATGCCGCCGTCGTGCGGCTGGACGTGCGCCCGCCCGATAGCAACAGGGAGCAGCAGCAGGCCCCTGACGATGATAGGCAAGCAGCCTGGGGCGGAAAGGACGGATGGCTGGAAAGCCTCATGCGAGCGTTTGCGCCCCCAGGTAAGACCTCTCCAGCTTAGCTTGGCAGCAATGAGCCTTCAGTGCACTTCGCGGAAGCACAAGTGTGAACCTCCTGGGAAGTGCCGACAGAAACGTGCAGCCAAGCCTGATGGTTTCCAACTGCAACACACTCATTAAGGAAGCTTTTTCGAGGTAAAATAAGATGTGACTCTCGCGTGCTGCCTCGAGGGCACCGAAAGACGGCAGTCGCAAGGCAGCTCCTGCCTTGGCCTGTACGACTTAACCCAGCGGATTCTCATCCGCCCAGCTGCTGAACACAGACGTTGTTTGCTCTCAGAGATGAGAGCCAAAAAGGACGGCGGCGCCGCCATGGCCGCCCTGGTGGCTGCAGCGGTGCGCCAGCTGGGCGTGCAAAACCCCGTGGAAGCGGAGCTGGCTAGGCAAGCACGGCAGGAGGCGGCGCTGCGTGCGCAGGCGGCACAGGCAGACGCCGAAGAGGTCGGCACACAGTCCCCGTCGGCTGAGACTGTTCGGGTCAACGGATCCGGCGCGCGGGAGCTGCTGGAGTCCAAAAAATTTGAGCAGCATTTGCCACCGGAATCATATAACCTGCCGTCCTGATCCTGCTCGCCAAGTCCACGAGGACGAAGAAGATGAAGCCCGAAACCTTAACCCCTCACCTTGCGCCAGGAGGCGAAGGCGAGAGGAGCGGCGTCGCGGCGAGCTGCCAGGCGCAGCGCGGCGGCGGAGGCGGCGCGCGCCGCCGGCGTCACGGTGCCAAACTTCCCTCGCCCGAGAGGTGCCGCCACTCCGCATGCGGCTGCCGAGGAAAGGTCGGCACTACAGGCCGGCGGCCCAGCAGATGCTGGCTGCCATACCGACGGCGTTGACGATATCGCAGCAGCGGGGCTACTCCCCGCATCTGCTGTCGCCCCTCCAGTCCGTCCCTCCGGCGGCGGCGGCGGCGGCAGCCCATCGCTGTACGGCCTCGTACCGGCAGCGCCACCTGGGACGGCACAGCAAGCAGCTCTGCGGGCGGCGCAGCTGGCAGCTGGGCTCGCCGTCAGGGGCGCTGCTCCCAGGGGATCCACTGCTGCTGGGCCAGCGCCTCAGCCGACGCACGCGTTGGCACCTCTCCTGGTGCCGCCACCGCCGCCAGCCGCCGCCGGGCTGCCTGCCTCGCAGCTGGCGCTGCCGAAGTCGTCGGCACCAGCAGCCGGGAAGAGCGACAACAGTGGCGACAAGAGGAAGGCTCCTGCCACGGCCGCGCCCTCTGGAAACAGCAAGGCGGGCGTCGGTCCTGCGGCAGCGTCGGCCGGCGGCGGCGGCGGCGGCTCAATTGCCGCCACGCCAGCGGCGGGGGCCGGGGAAGGCTCCGAGGCGGCGGTGCGGCCTGCAAAGCGGCAGCGCCAGGCGACTGAGGAGAGGTGTGATGGCCTCAGGATCAACTGCACGCAGGCCAATCCTGCCTGCCAATCCCAAAGCCTGTGTCTCGGGTTCGGTGTGTGCTGCCACAAGCTGCATCACGCAGGGCATTCTGCATTTGGATGGCCCCACAGGAGAGCCGGCCTTGTTGGTGTGCCGCCCGTACATCTGGTCTACAGCTGAAAACCCCGGACGACGCGCTTGCTTCGCAAGGGAAACAGACCCGCACCCGTGCCCCCGCAGGCGCATGTGGGGCATCTCGGTGGCGTTCACTGACGTCAAGACGGGCCACGCGGTTCGCCACAAGCTGGACGGTGCGCCACCGCCATGAAACCTGCAGCCATCGCCTGACACAGTGCTGCTGCTGAGGTCCTGAAGCCCAAGGCGACGCCGCGTCTTGAAGGGGTCGCCGGGCAGAAGCAGAAGGGTTTTCGCATTCTTTGCATTTGCAGCTTCTAAGGTCCACGTCTGCGTCTCGACCAGTGTGGAGCCTTGTCCTAAACCCTCGATGGTGCAGGCGACCGCTTCAAGAGCGCCAAGATCGCTGCCACCCTCAAGTTTGGGTATGGCAGGGAGTACCTCGTGCGAATCAGCGCCGACAGCTCCCTGACGCTGGGGTGCGCAGCAGCAGCAGCCGCACACCCCCAGCAGCGCTGGCAAACCAGCCTGAACTGGACCTGTGCAACGAGCGTTCTGCCGCGCTTTGCCGCTGGGCAGGAAAGACCTCGACGTGGTCGGTGACGCTGCAGGTTTCAGAAGGGTGACCTGACTCTGTCGCATGCAGAGGCAATGCACGCCTTGTGACGCGGTCGCCGGAATTTTTCGAGAATGCGACCGACCAGGCGGACGCGACTCCATACCTCGAGGACGATACCCTCAAGCTGACGAGGGTTGCGGTGCCAGGAGCAGCGCCAGCGGCAGCACCGGCGGCACCAGCGGCGTCGGTGGCGGCCTCAGCAGCGCCCAAGGCTGTGGCAGCGGCACCAAATGCAACAGCTGCGGCGGCAACCGTGCCTACGCCTGCGGCAGCGGCGGCTGCGCCACTGAAGGAGTATGAACGAGCTGGCCGCACAACCTGGCAAGGTCAGACATCCAACTCTCACTCACATTCATTCAAACAACCGAATCCGATGCATTTCAACAGCATGCTCGTGGGTCGTTCCTGTTGAACCCGGCGCCGCACCTTGGCCGCACCCTGCATTCATACCGCTGCAACCCTGCGTTTCGAGCGCGTTTGATTCTCGAGTGCAGGGAAGTGGAAGTGCCTGAGTGAGCCGGTGGCCGCGACGCAGCGGGCAGCGCTGCGGCTGTCGCTGCGCCTTGAGGGCCTCGGCTCGGTGGAGTTGCCATTCATGGCCAAGGTTCGCTCCTGCAACTCTTGCACCGGGACCCTCTGCACACTCTGGCGATGAAGCAAGTTGGCAGGTGCTGCTGCCCCACTCTGCTGGGACGCCGCAGCTTCAATAGCGCGGACTAACCACGAATGGTGGCGGGTTGCGAAATCGCAACTCCACCCCAGGGGTGGCAGCGGGAGCCCGGACCAGGATCCCATGCTTTGATTTCCCAGGGCAGCACGTTGCATGAGGCACAGTCACACGAAAAGGCAGACAAGGCGACGACAGCAGCTTAATCAGGGAATGTGAAGTCCCACTTACTATCCCTTGACACTCCACGATTGCAGATCTACGAGGCGGGCATCCTGCACCTGCACGGGGAGCCGCTGCGGCACGTTTCCTTCGCCGTGGAGCGCAACCCCTGGAGCCTGCTGCTGGAGGTGGCCGGCACGTCCTACGTCCCGGCGCCGCTGCCGCCAGCGCACTGACCCGGGCCGCGGGTGCTGAGAAGAAAGAAAAGTAAATGCTCCGCCGCCCGCCTCCCAGCGCCCCTGCGGCGCACTTCTGATGACACCTAGCCGTCCCCAGTCGCCACAGCCGACGCCTATGCGGCGCGGTGGCGCAGCCTATTAGCAGATCTGCAGCAAGCAGCACGTCGCAAGCGTGGCATACGATCAACCCTGAGCCGCAGTGAAGTGAGGTTTTAACAGCCGCATTTTGCCATTATGCCACAGTCACTTAAACAAAAAAGAAAAAAAATGGAAACTTGACAGCATGACCGCGCAGTGGTCATTCCTCTAGCTGGCAACAAAGAGCATGTTCCGAAACAATAGCTCGGCAGTACTCCCTAGCTACTGCATTACGTGGCTTGTCTCTCCATACACTGGGTTGCAGACGCTGCCCACTGCACTTGCACCACCTGCGCTCGGCACGCCTCCCGACCCAGCGCAGCCGCACCGGCATGCCATGCGGGGCGGCATGGTCTGCGCAGCCAGCCGCCGCGGCCGGCTGCCCACGATCCGCTGTGTCACGCCCATGTCGCTGCACATGGAGCACGTCACGTGCCACCGCCGTCAACAGCCGCCATCACCGCCTCGGCAAACTCCAGCAGTGCCTCGTCAGAGCCGCGGGGCCCGATCAAGCCAAGTCCCACAGGGCCGTCTGCCGTGCGCGCCACCGGCAGGGTCACCTGCGGTGGGAGGGATGGATGGGTGGTGATGACGGTGGGCGCTCTGCACCAGCACTCGGGCTCTCCTCCTTCCCCAGGTCGTGAACAGGTCCGGCGCCGGATCAGGCGCCAGCCTACTTCCTCACTGCGGAGGGCAGGCCTTCTGACACCCCCTCATGCACGCGGCACGGCAGTGACTTGCGTGACCGAGTGACGTGACAGTCTTTCGATGGATCGGTGCCTGATGAGTCCTTGATGAGCTGGTTTTAGGGTTTTGCGTAGATTCGTGCAGGCAGGTCACCTGCGGCAGGCCGCACAGGCCGGCAATGGAGTTGATGCCGATGACGCGCCGCCGCAGCGGCGCCAGCTGCGCCTGTGGCGCGCCGACCGCCGCCGGCGCGCTCGGCGTCGTCGGCACCATGAGCACCGCATTCCACTTCAGCAGGTTGTCGACGTGGTGCCGGATGCGGCCCTGCTCCCGCACTGCCTCGCTAGCCTGCGCCCAGGGACACGCATGGCGTAGGCACTCGATTCTAACTATACCCTAGTCCCATATCATCTTGTTCCCGTCGCGCCACGCATGGTGCTGGGCAGCCATGATGAGAGTGGCGGTCTCCGGCTGAGGACGGGTAGCGAGCGTGCGGTTCAGAAGCCCTGCAGCACGTCAGGCTCATGGGCACTGAATCATGGGTCGACCACGCTGATGTCGGCACAGAAACGGGGCGCAGAGCTCAGGCGTGCCTGCTCCTGGGTGATCTCTGATGCCGCCTGGTAGCGTTCTGCGATGCCGGGCCCAAAGTCGGGCTTCGACTCCTGCACCCAGGCGCCATTCACCGCCCACACCTCGTGGCGCTGCGAGCAGAACGGTGATCCGGATAGGATGATTGACATCGCGTGCTCCCGGAATCGAATTACGAGACCCGCACGCCGTACTCTGCGTACTCTCGCTGCATCTGAGCACAAATATCAGGGAGTGTCGTCAAGCACACCGTACCCCAGATGCCCAGCCTGCACGCCATGGTGGGGTCGCGTTCCAGCTGCCAACCATGGATACGTGGCGGCGCACCCAATAGCAGCCCCCATCTGCCCTCAACGCACCTGAATGGTGCTGAACACGTCGCCCCAGCGCTGCAAGCTGTCGTCCTGACTGAGTGCCGCCACCGTCACTTGTTCCGGCGGTCCCAGCAGGCCCTCGATGACGTCCTTGCAGATGGCGACAGCCTGCGAGCAGAGCAGCAGTCTCGATAGACACGGCGGCAGACAAAAGTCCGCCCGCACTCGAGTTGCGCTGCAGCTGCACAGGCCCACGCTGACAGGACATGTGCACATGTTGAGTGCAGCATTCTCACAGATACAGCCTGAGCCACGCTGGCCATCCAGAGCAGCAGCGCATGGGCCTGACGAGCACTGGCCTGACAGAAGGCCTGTGCATGTCAGCTTGCAAATATCTGCTGCACTGGGTGGCACTTGGGCGACGCTGTTGCTTCATGCAATTGCCCGAATCCAAGTGAAGTCAACTGGCAATCATGCAGTGCATTTTCCCTCCCCTTCTGTACACGTAAATGGTTCGCAGAGCGGCTACGCTTGTCCCTGCACATCTTCAGCACTTCCTCCCGTCCCTGAACTTCTTACCCACCTCCCGTGCAGGGCGTCGTTGCTTGGCTAAAATCACTTTCTGAGTCCGGCGCCGCTACCCCAATCTAAGGCACACGGAGTCGAGAGAAAGCTCACCTCGTAAAGCGCCCTTGCCACATCCAGCTCAGCGATAGGAGGGCAACTTCCATCACTCACAAGCCCTGGCCGTCCACCGGCATGCTGACATGTAATGTTGATGTATTTGGTTAATTTGGTTGTTTGTCCATGCTGAGGGTGTCGACATACCTCGTACAGTGCCTTTGCCACGTCCGCGTCTGCAAGGTCAAAGGCATCCGCACTGACAAGCCAGCGCCGCAGCGTGAAGGGCTGCCGCTGGAACTTGAGCAGCACGCCGCCAACTCTGCGCAGCAGCGCCGCGTCGCGCGTCATCCACCCGCCTGCGCCAATTGTGGAACAAGCTCAAGTGAACGCAGCCTCGCGAGCGAGGCATGCGCAGATGCCTCTCGACAGAGGATGTATAGCTATGCGGGCTTCACATTCCAAGGACCTCCTCCGAGATGTCGGCAGGGGAGTGCCGATGGCGACTGAGACGATGCCTGGGAAGTGCAGCCGAGCCAATCGACATGCTTGTCGCACAGGCTGCGACTGGCATACCATCTTGTGAGTCCTGGCCGGCAAAGCCGCGGTGTGCTGCTGCAGCGTGCAGGTCCAGAAGTGCGCTGACCGAGTGGCGCGCGAAGCGGCACCTGTGTCAAAGGACGGCGCCATGGGCAGCACATGCCGCAGCGACACGCGTTCGTGGCTGGGTCGGAAGCCGCACAGGCCGCAGTACGCCGATGGCACCCGCACTGAGCCTGCGGCAGCAGGCATGTGAACGGTTCGAGGGCTCTAGGTCCGAGAAAGGTTTTGGGGGCTTAACTCAAGCAGTCGTCCTGACAGGAGGCACCTCAAAGACGGCCTTACAGTGGCGTCCCCAGGCAGCAAGGTTGTAGCATGGGCGGCGGGAGGCTTGTATGCAGGTTGCGGGGTCGTTGTTCAAGCAGCTGACGCAACCATGGAAGCGAGCCAGCTGCGGCACGCGACAGCGGCCGCACCCGCTGTGTCTGTGCCCAGACCAATGTCGACCTCGCCGCTGGCCACCGCCGCCTGCGCGCAACACGGTCAAGGTCAGCCGCAGCAGGCGAGCGAGCCACCGTCTGCGGCATGCGGTTGACAACTTTGATGCCAGCACCGCAGCAGGAGAGGCCGCCACGCCGGCACCCGCCAAACCCCGCACGTGCATCAGACAACCACAGAGGCAGACATCGACTCCGAGGGGTCCCGAGCGATACAGTTTTCTGTGGAGAGCCAAGGCACCCTGGCACCCTGAAACCCTAAACCCAAAGGAGCGCACCGCCGAGCCGCAGGAGGAGCCGCCGGGGATGCGGCCGGGCGCGGCGGCGTTGGCCGGCGTGCCGTAGTGCGCGTTCTGCCCCTCCATCGAGAACGCCATCTCGTCCAGCAGGGTTTTGCCCTCCAGGCTGGCGCCCGCCGCCAGCAGCGCCTGGCGACAATGACAGGACAGCACCGTGTGAGTGGAAAGTGCCAATGTGGGTACAAGGCATGCCCACATGTCTTGGGGGCTGCACGGAGCAGCTGCCCAGCTCACAATGTGTGCTGCAGTGTGACACGCCGCTCCCCGCCTGGAATCGCTGTTGCTAGCGCCGCTGCCATTACTTTTCGAGGCAGTCAAGCACAAAGCACGTGAGAGGGGAGAGATGAGGAGAGGGGGAGACACCTTCACCGCTGGCGCCGTGGCCTCGGCGGGCTCATGCGTTGCGCGCCAGGCGGGACTGCCGTACCCAGTCACAAAGCCATTTACCTGCCGTCAACACCCAAGCCTTTGAGTGGCGGATGGCCCTCGCCTATGACGATCGTCCCTTGAGTCAATGCTGCTCTGCGAACCTGAACACCAGGCCTGTGTTGCCATGAGGCAGATCTGGCTGCCGAGTTCAGACACATCGACAGCATTCAGCAATTGCAGCAGGCAAACTATCACCAGCCTAGACGGCCATCTTCATTATGCGCTGGCGAGAGGCTGGAGCTGCAGCTCACGTCGAACAGGTCTTTGGCGCCAAAGGTGAGGCCCGCCAGCGGCCCGCTGGCGCTCCCCACAAACCGCACGCTTCGGTCGACCCAGGGGCTGCCCTCTGGCTCCCGTGGCGCGCCGCCATCAGCGCCCAGCGGCGCAGCGCCGGCCGTGCTGGAGGCTACGCGCCTGGAATGATACGCGGCGGCAGCGGGCGCCACGGCAGCGCTGGCGCCGGCGCCTGCGAATAGCAACACAGCAGCTGGGATCGCCCGGTAGCTGCATTCCGCACCATGCATGTGTTTTGCCACAGCCGCAGAAAGCGCTCTCACAGGCGGCGTAAAGACTCAGCTGCGCACTTAGAACTGCGATGCATGCACCAGGCGGCGAGCCAGGTGGCCAGCCGGGCGGCAAGTGCGCGGCGCGGTCGCAGTCATGGCGCTGACGCATGCGTGTGCATGGCCTGTGCGTCCTGCAGGTGCCGATCCTGTTCCGAGCAGATTGCGAGGACATGCCACCCTGGCATTAGTGCAGGTCCGGAAACTTTGAAACAGACCTGAATCCATGACAGCAGTACCGCCGCAGGGGCGCACCCCACGCCTGCTGAATGCAGCGCTTGCTGACTGCTGATGCAACATCCAGGCGGTTGCGACTGCCTTCGCCCCACAAGTCTGAGTTTTGTGCAGCTGAGCGACTGCACGAGGTCCTAGCACGGCATCTGCGACCCTTCGCATCGGCCTGGACGCAGGGTCCGAGAACAGGGTGGTGACGATTCGGGGTGGCCGCGCTGCCAGCCGAGCTAAGGAACTGGTGACTCAGTTCTATCCCAGCCGGTGACAGACCGATTCTCGCTGCGGACCTTGTGATCACAAGCTCGCTCATTAATATAAACGTGCGGCAACACATTTCCCCAGCCCGTGCGAGAATGATTGCGTCCCCTGACGGACAATGTTGCTGGACAGGATGGTGGAAACTGCAAAAATCATGGCGGGGAACCATTCGTCGATTGTTGTTCTAGGGTGCTGATGCGCCATCATCAGCATTTCAATCACAATGAATTAGCGAGAGGAACGCAGTCAGCGTCGCCTGGGTCAAGAGTGCAGCTATCCCCCGCGCGCTGGCATTTGTCTGATGAAGCCGAAGCAGGGTGCTGATGCGCAGCTGCATGTGCCGCTCAGATCAGCGAGCCTCAGCATTAATGTGCAAGGACGTCGTGCTGCAATGCAGATCAATAGCTAAGCAGATGGCGCGCCGTCAAAGGCTTGCTTCACAGAGCGCTTCAACATGTAGGCCAACCTCATGCCAAATCAGGTATGCCACGATGCCGCCGCCGCCGACATCCTCTAGGGAATTCGTGCTGTATTCGAGGGGCTACCAGGCCGTCCTGCTCTTCGGGGACCGGCCCGCAAGGCCATGCTGTGGCAGCGCCGACGACAACCCAGCGCAGCAGGTGATGTAGTGCGCATTTCCCAACTTGCGGTATGCTGCCGGCCGCGGCTGATGCCGGGACGCTACTGCTGCCGTCGGCTGTCCAGCAGCCGCTGCAGCGCGTGCATGCGCGCCGCATCAGATTTGGCCTTTCCCAGTGCAAAGTGCAGCCGGCTGAACTGCGACTCCTCCCGCTTGATCGCCTCCGCCAGCTGTCGGCAACAGCGGAGCAAGTTTATTTCTTTGTTTTACACCCAGGTCCAGCTGTCATTCAGTTTCTGTGTGGTATGCTCGAGCTGGAATTGTGCATAAAAGACATTTGCGCACGAGCTCAAGCCTGGTTGAGGACACTGGCGCCATGCCTGGTCCAACCGCTTGACAACGCTGGGCAGTCCATGAGATCCCAGGCAAGCTTGTGTGGAGGACAAATTTGCTGCAGGCGGATGCATCAAGTACAGCAGCCAAGCAGGCGAGTCTGGAATTGCACCAGCCAAGGTGCCCCGCAACCAGCAGCTGGATGTGTCGCAGGCTCGCGACAGCAGCATCGGCGCCAGAAGCTCACCTCCTCGTGCATGCGCTGCATTGTCAGTAGCGTGCGCCGCGAATCGCGCAGCGCCGCGTGCAGCACATCCTCCGCCGCTGACACTTGCCTATGGGCGGTGACACAGTCTGGCTAATACACGAGGGACTTGTGCCAGCCTGCCAGAGACATGCATCTTGAGCTTTGGATAGAATGCCAGCTCATGTGCAACATGTGTGGCTTACTTGGCAGCAGCGGCCAACTCGGTTGGCCCAGATGGCCAAATACTTCACAGGCCAGCAGACGCTTTGCCGACAGGCAGTCTGATGTGTGGCCAGGCCAGATTCTCTGGTCCACTCGAACCCTCTCGGCACTCGAAGCTCTCGTGCAGCCCATGCGCACATGTGCTATCTCAGGATGAAGAGCTTGAAGAGGGGGGAGGGGGGGGGGTGCGGCGCACTCACAATTCCGTGACCTCTGGCGGCGCCAGGGCAGCCCTGCGCCGCTCGACCGGCGCCGCCCTCGGCTCTGGGGGCTGCGCCGCAGCCCCGGCCGGCGGCTCGGGCGGCACGGCCGCCCCGCCCTGCGCTGCGGCTGCGACGGCGGCGGCGCCTCGCCGCCTGGGGAGCCTCCCTGCTGCCGCGCCAGCGAGCCCTGCGGGCCGCGCCACCTCCGAGGGTCACAGCGCAGGCATGACAGAGAGCAATGCGGGGCACCCAAGACCCCTGCGCCCTACCTGCTGCCCCGTCAGCGGCCGTCGCTCTCGATGCGGCAGAGCGGCTGTCCAGTAGTGGAGGCCCTCCTGTGCAGATTCTGCTCAATGCTTTGCCAGGCATCTCTTTCCTGCTCACAGCCGCAAAACACAGCAGCCGACGCCCAGGGTGCAGCGCCCAGGCTGGCAGCCACCGCCCTCGTCTGTAGGTTTTGATACCCACCTTCAGTACGGCGGCAAAAGCGGGGTTTGCGGCCAAAATGTCGGGCCCTCCGCCCGGCGACGCCGTTGGCTCGGGCAGGTCGTCAAACAGGAACTTTGGCGGGGGCCCTGCGGCACGGCCGCGGATCAGGGAAGCTGAAAAAGGCAATCACAACGTTGTTAACTGGACAGACAGAGGCTTTGGTTGGCGCTGGGCACACCGCAGGTCAGGACAGACACCAGCCTATGTGTTCTTGCACAGGCGCCAGGAGCACGCCGGCCCTACGAAGATCGTGCTTCACTCCAGGACGGCAACGAAGCTGACAGCCTGGCAGGCTGCTCACCAGCCATGCTACCAGGAGCCTCGGACTCTGACGGCGGGCCAGGCGGCGGCGTTGCGGGTGGCGGTTGCGACGGCTGCTCTTCCGCGGAACCTCGCCGTTCGAACGCGGCCTACGACACACGTGCAGCAAGTTGGATCATCATGTACAGCTCGAGCGGCAGCGGATGCTGAGCAGATTTGCACTCCGACTTTTCGAGACACCGATGTGCAAAGTAGGCTGTTGCCGATGCCGCCGCGGCATGCAGGAGATCACGAAGCTGGTGCAGAACAGCTGGCTGCATCCGCGGCAGAGATGGCATGCGTCCGCGCAGCAACACAGCAAACGAACCCTGGCCAGCCAGTGACTGGCCGTCAGCGACAAAGGGCGCCTTGCGCTCTGGCAGACGGCTGCTCACCTTCGCCGCGGCCGCAAAGGCGGGATTGGATCCCAGCAGGTCCGGCCCTGCGCCACCCGACGGCGGAGGCGGGTCCTCGTCAAACAGGAACTTGGGCGGGCCTGTGTGCGATAGCAGATGCAGGCTTCAGGGCGACCTGGAACGAGGGATCAGATGCACCGGGATGGGGGCACGCGGCGGCGCCTTCGTTGATTTGTTTCCATCTGAATGCGCGCCATGATCGGAGGGGCACGACCAGCGGTGCGGCAGGGCCTGGAAACATCCCTAAACCCTGATCTCGCAACGTGGTGGAAGCGACTCACTGTAGGGTACGGCCTCGTCCTCCGGCTCCGGCTGCTGTGGCTCCTGGTTCTGTGCACGGCACACATGGCTCGCGTGCCTTGCGCCGCATGGTCTCGCCGCCCTAAAAGCGCCCCGCGGCAGGCGCCAGGCGTGTCTCCGGGCGCTGATGAGCGGTCCCAGGGCTTGCGTGCACGCCTGCATGGCGTCTTGCCCGGTTGTGCAGCGAGGCAGCGCCTGCATGGCTGACTGGGTATGCCCTTATGTGCGCCGCCCTTGGGGTTGGAACCCCGTCGGCCTGCGCAGATGGCATCCACATAGATTCAGAACAGGTTTAGAAGCCTGGCTTACCGCACATTCCGAGTGCAGCGCTGCCACCCGGCTCTTGCAGTACCCTACAGTTTCTGATCATGATCCGGGAGTTGCCTGCCCCGACAGGACAGCCCATGTGGCGCAAGTTCTGAGGTCGGCTTGGCTGCGCTGACGCGCTGATTCAGCAAGGCTCGGTGATGGTGTCGTCCATTAGCTCGTACGCGCACCTGTAAAAGGGGGTCGCGCAGTCTCGCGCTTGCTCTTGCCCGCCCTGCCACGGATTCGATGTGCTAGATGGGCCTGCGGTGATGCAATCGAGGGTTGCAGGCTACTGGAGACGAGAATATGCCGAGAACGGAATCAAGCTGTGTCAGATAGCTGCACGGGCCCCCAAAAGTGTTTCAGGAAATCTGCGAATGATGGAGGATTTTGCTGGCTTTCAATTCGACCTTCTGTTGGTTTTCGCCCATTCGGTTTTGCCCTTCTGCAGGTGTGGGTACGTGAACCCGCAAAATATTCAAGCACCGAGCTGCCCTTGTCTAAGCGGCAGCTCGCACTTTCACATCGAGGCGATGCACCCGAAGCTGATCCCGTTTGGCGTCCCGCCCCCCCCCCTGGNNCCCCCGTCCCCCGCCGCACCTCATGCCGCCGCTTCAGCACCAACAATGAAGCGTAGGCATGTTGTGACATTGCCTTCAACAGCAGTGCCGCAGTCTCCTCAAGCCTGCCTGCTGGCCTGCTGATCCCTAGTCCGCATACAGCCACCGAAGACAGCAGAGCTTGTCTCCCGCCTCCAGCCCACATGGAGACCGCTGCAGCATGAAATGCGCCCCAACTTGGCGGGGTGTTTGCTGCAACCGCCTGCCCATGCTGCTGCTGGCGCCTACGCCTGCCAGTCGAAGAAGCCGGGCCCGGCGGTCGCCTGTGCGCACAGCAAATGACATAATCAGAGTGGCAGGTGGCAGATTGCAGCCCTCGCAACCGTCAAGAGGCAGTCTGCCTCTTGCGGCACGACAGTGAGCACCCTGAGAAAGGCTACCTAGTGGCCTGTGCAAGTCCCTCCTGCCCTCAATACGAGCCCCCTGCTGGCCTTGCGGTCAGTAGAGACGCAGTGCCTCATTGAAGCACCGCCCAAGGAGTCTGCCGGATCAAGAGGACATTCTCGCACACTTGTCTTTTTCGCACGAGAGGAAGCCAGAGACGTCAAGGTCCCACCTTGAGCTCCTCGCCGGCCTCGCGGCCGAGGCGCAGAACGTCCTCCTCGGTCCATGCGCCGCTGCGGGTGGTCTCGTGCACCGTTTTGCCGTCCGGCGACGCCACCAGACCCCGGAAGTTCAGCTTGCCGTCTGCAGGCACGGGCGGTGGCACAGGTCATGCCGAAGTGACATGCGACTGGGAGGCGCCAAGCGCGGCATGCGCAGACGGCAGCAGACTCGGGCCCCGTTCTCGCAACAGCTGGCGTGGTACCGCTGCGGCATGCCTCCGCCGCGGCCACCCATGCCAGCAGTGCACGCCCTTCCGCTCCACGGATCTGGAACCAGAAGCAGAGCCCCGGAGGAAATGCGAATTCCCAGAACCAGCAGCGCACCCGCGTCCTTAAACGCATGGCCGGCGATGGGGGTGCGGCAGGAGCCGTCCAGCGCCGTCAGGAAGGCGCGCTCGCAGACAACTGCGAGGCGGGTCTCCTCGTGGTTGAGCGCTGCCAGGTACTCCGCGGCGGAGTCGTCGCCCTCGCGGCACGCGATGCCGATGGCGCCCTGCGGGTGGTAAAGGGTGGAGCCTTCTCATGGGTTTGGGTTTATGTTTAGGGTGTTAGGGTTTGGGTTTTTCGGCATTTATTATGTTTTATAGAGAGCGAAAACCCTTAATGCTATTGGAATGCATGAACGACATTGGCAGCCCAGCTGATCTGCCGCAGCGTCATCTCAGCCCTGATCTGCATCAGGGATGGCGCCTGCGGCCTGCCCAACGACCAGCCACTGCCTGATAGCGCTCTAGGACGATGGCCGCACTATGGCTCAGGCATAAAACTGGCATGTCGCAGCTCGAGACATTTGTTCCAGGAACGTTGGCCTGGAGACGCATCACAAAGCTTTCACTGACATGAGGAGAAGGTGCACACCTGCGCGACGGCGGGCAGCATCTCGTCGAAGTCCAGGACGGCGGTGGCCTTGTCGGTGAGGTCCAGGCGCTTCAGGCCCGCCAGCGCCAGCAGCGTCGCCGCGCACACGCCCTCGCTGAGCTTGCGGATGCGGCTCTGCACGTTGCCCCGGAAGTTTTCCACCTACACAAGTGAGTGGCGGTTTGAGTTACAGGGTGCAAATCAGGATAAGGCTCAGGATGCTCAGGGCGCTGGCTCAGGCTGTAGCTGGCGCATGCCCCGTGAGGGCTGCCGTTGCTTCAATGCGCAGGGACGTCACAGTAGCGCAACGCCGCCTATGACCTGCACACCGGAAAACGAGCTGCCGCAGGGACTGCCCTTCAGCGCAGCACCATCACCCACCCGCTGTCCGCTGTGCCCATACGCCCYSYCCTCCTCACCCCGGGGGCAGTCAATGCCAGCCACAGCCGCACCTTCAGGTGTGGGTACTTGTGCAGGATCTGCGCCTGCCGCCGCAGGCTGGCGCTGCCGATGACGGAGCCCTCGGGCAGCTCGCCCAGGCTGTTAGCGACGGGGCTGATGAACACGTCGCGCACGTCCTCGCGCGGCAGGTTGCACGGCAGGATGCTGCCCTCCGCAAGGTATGTCGGCACGTCCTGTTCCGGGAACAGATATGGCTCAAGTGCATGACTGTGGTGCTTCAGCCTCACGAGTTTTCTCGCGACTGGTTCCACGCCAGGATGTTGTCCGCCGCCGGGTCATGTCCAGATCTCATTGCAGCCCGACGGAGTGCCTGGACGATGGCCGGGCATGGGTAACAGGGCGTAATCTGGGGCCTGGTGGAAGTTGCTGGACATATGCGGTGTGCTCCACAAGCTAGGATGCACAGCAGGAACTGGCCTGGTGAGCAGCCAACATTGCCGAACAGCCTGGATAGTGCCCTGCCACTGCCACGTGTGGATGGCAGGCCCCGAAAGAACATGGGCGTGCGTGAGTCACAAGCCTGTTGCTCCCTTTCCGACCTTGCCTCAACATGGCAGAGAGCCCCTCAGCACACACAAGCATGCATGGAACATGCCATTGCGATGATGCGACTGCTTGGCAGTGCCTCATCCATCGCCCGGATTGGCAGACATCATCATGATGGTGCTGGGGTTCAGTAGCTCCTTCCTGTGAGGGCCAATTGCAAGTGGAGTACACCGCAAAGTTCATGTGGCCGTCCAGCACAGGCGGCTCGCCAATCGCCCCGAGACAAGCTCCGAGTTAAGCTCGTGCCCGGGGCCCCACCTTCATGGAGTGCACCGCGATGTCGATGCGGCCGTCCAGCAGCGCCTCATCAATCTCCTTGGTGAACAGCCCCTTGCCGCCGATGTCGGACAGCGGCTGCCCCAGCACCTTGTCGCCCGTGGTCTTGATGATGGTGATCTCCAGCGCGCCCTCCTCCTTTAGCTGCGGGTACGACTCCTGCAATGGACACGGCACAGAGTGAGCGCCACTCAACATGAACGCTTGGAGAGCCGCAGCGGGGGAATGGTGGCTTCGGTGGCACCGGACGCTATTTGCGTGTGCGCAGCCTGCCAGAGACGAGCCTTCTCGTGCGAAAGGGAGCGTGAACAGTTTGCAGGGGCATCAGGGCGCCCTCGACCTGCTGTATAGTCACTGGTGGTATGGTGGTCAGCGGCACGCGCCCTGATGGGCACTTTGCATTGGGGCCCGACAGCGGACTGGACAAATTGGACAGCAACGCCGACCTGCAATAATCGCCGCGTGAGGTAGGCCTGCGCCAGTGCCAGCGGCGAGCCCCGCGTGCCAATCTTCAGCGTCTTCGTCTCGACCGCCGCGGCCGCCCGCACGACTTGGCACCAGCCGCGCGCTTGCCGCTGGTGATACCTGCAACTGTGCCGCGTGGGACTGACCAGTCTGCGCGCAGTGGAGAACGGCGAGCGTAGTGCAAAAGCCCACAGAGCAGCTGGTAGCCTGAAGTCTGCGTCTTCGTGGCGCTGGGCGTTGAACAACTGAGCAATGGCTGTCACCTCAGAGGCACCCGACAGTCAATGCACGAAATGAGTGTGGCGTTTCGCGGCGCAAAGTGCTTGGCAGGCTGAGTGCAACGTGGACAGGCCTGTCTCTGCAAAACATCCGGTCGGATCGCCTGTGCTTGTAGCTCATCCCTACACGCCGCAGCTGCTCATGTGCGTGATGTACACTGTACAAGGTTGCGCCCGCCGTACCACGTCCCTGGAAGCGACATGGCTCACCTGCATGTCTCGTGCATCTTGGGAAGTGTCAATGTCCCGCCCACCACCATGCCCTGCATCCTGCTGGATCCTCTGATGGGTCGCTGTTGAAAGAACGGTAATCGCAATGCACTGAATGCGACGGTAACAGCTAGCAGACGTGTTCTGCCGCAGATTTTGCAAAGTCATGTCCATCTCCTTATCTTGCGTGCCGCCGCGGTTCGCGCCAAGATCCAGCGAAGATCCTGTCCGACAGGATCGATTTCGCTGCAGGCGCTGTACATTGCATGCAGGGAGATGGTGCAGGCAGTGCTGCAGTGTCCTGATAGTGACAGCAATCTTGCGCTGAAGTCTCTGCGTGCGGATGGAAACACAGACCATAGGTCTACCAACCCTTCTCCCAATTGCATGCGTCGGCGGCCTAGATGCGGCGGCGCGAAATCCGACGAACCTAGAACGGTTTTCTCTGGAACAGATCTTTCCTTTGAGACCTGTGTTCCGTGGAACATCACTACTCCCAGCGCGGTTTGCGCTCCCTCGATCGCACCTCGGTAGCCAACCGTCACAGCAGCGACGGCCAGGTACCAGTCGTCATTCCTGTCACCTGGGCATACCAGGCAAAGCTTCCAAAATGCAACATATCACGTCCTCGTACCGTGATGGCTCGATGCGAACGTCAGGGGTATATGGTCACCCCCCCATATGACACGAGATGCAACCTGTCCAACCACTGATCGAGCGGCCGTGGCCTGCACCCTCTCCACTGCAACATCGTCATCGTGCGATTCGGAATGAGACCCGAGACTGCGACCCGCATGATCACGCAGAGGGAGGCTGACGAGGTTACCCATGCTCGGGATCACGGCGCCGCTGGCAGCGCGCACCCCGCCATCCACAACGTCCACGCACACGATGCTGCCGAAGGGGAACACCTTGCGCACTCCCCAGATGTCCACCGACTCCTGCGTGCATCAAGATGCGTAAGCAGTGAGAAGAACCATTGCCACCATCAGCTCGGTTGTCCAGCTTGGACCGGGCGGCTCAATCCGACATTCAGGGCGCGCGTGCAGTGGCGCGCGGGACGCATGCTGCTGTCTCAGGGGCCTACTTTGCTGGCATGATGCTCGTGCGTCGCCTACCTGTTTGAAAGCACCGCAGCAACAGGGCATTGCTCTCGCGGCAGCTGCTGCCGCTTGGCTTGCACACGCAGCAGCGAGCGCGGTGAATGAAGATGCAGCAGCGAGCGCGGTGAATGAAGATGCCGCACCGGGTCGGGAACGCCAACTTGCACTTTGATCTTTACCCCATCGAGGCCGTTTGGCACCTGTGAACGCAAGGCAGTTCAAAGCTCACCGCACTGCTGCCTGCACAGACCAAGCACATCAGTGTACATGATGAGATGAAGGGCACTGGCGCATGTTGTTAGGCAGAGGCCGGGCGCCTCGACATGGCCTGCAACGATGCAGAAAATGGTGATTCCACCGCACGGGCGTCGCCGTGAGAACTTCTTGCAATTCCTACGATTCAAGTGCTCCACGGGCTGCACACCCTGAACAAGAGCAGAAGCGAGGCAGGACGATGAGCCTTTGGCTGCTGCGTGTCAGGTAGTACGCTAGGCATCTCACCAGCCTGGCGATGGAGGGCAGGGAGTTGAACTGGATGGCGTCCCGACATGCATGCACGGCTGCCTTCTGCGATTGGTCAGGCACAGGCGGCTGCCTCAGCTTTCAGCAGGTCTCATAGCTCCAGCTGCAGCTGCCGTTCAAGGACGAGTCTGCTGTTTGAGCTCTGAAGGCTGCCAGGCAGGTGTTCCGCCTTGCCATGCATCGAGCGGCTGACACAGGCTGGCAGACCTTCAGTACTGTCTGTTCGCATCGCACCGTGGCGTCCTGTCCGTGCAAGTCGCTGCCAAAGCCCGCCTCGACGAACAGCACCTGCTGATGAATAACAGGATTCGTGAGTTGCTGCGGGAGCTTCCTAAGTCCACAAGTTCTGATATGGCGGTGCGGCTTAGGTGGTTTGCTGACAAACTCGAGTTGGACGCCACCACGACTGCAGGCCAGGTCGGCTGCAGCGCATAGCTGGAGGGACGGCAGATATCCCAGTTCAGGTGGCTCACCTCGTCCATGTTTGGTGGAGGACCGGCGCGGTCCACCTCCCCAACAGGTTGGCGGGCGTCTTCACTGCCAACAACCGCCGCAAGCGTCTTTGTCAGCCGCATGCTGTGCAGAAAGCTCATGGCTGCACTGTTGTTTTCGTTCGCCTGCATGTGTGCGAGGTTTGCTTTAGCTCAAGCTTGATTAATTCAGGCTGTAGCTGCGCACACTGCCTGCACGGCATGGCAGCGGCTGAACATTCCGTTGGCCTGAGCCTGAAGTCACAGTACACTTGGGACGCGAGATCCAAGCAATTTGTCGAAACTGTGCGTTCAAAGCTCAGATTGACAACGGTGCTCACCGGTTCAGTTGGGCGCGGGGCTGCTGAGCAGCTTCGATTCGTTTATTCGACGGTGGCTGCGTGGTTGTCACAATCGGTCAGGATTGCATCCGGGAGGATGTCTATGAGATTCTTCGCAACTTGTTTAGCAACAATGGCACATGTTGACCGCAACTGAAGTCGAGCTCGCCAAGACCAGTGCTTTGAACATGAACCTCGCACGCCAGTGATCCAGGTAAAGCCAGATTGTGGACGTCTCGAAGTGCTGCTAGCATAGCTCAAAGTGCTGCGACCGAAGGTGATGCTGCACTTGCTGCTGCACATGAGCCATCATTCCCGCATTTTGCACTCGGTTCAGTGCTCAAGGCTTAACATGCGCCGCTTGTCCTGGGTCACCATTACTGGCGCCATTCCCAAGACTGCCTGATGGCTCAGCGCAGCGGCCACTGCGTTCAGATCAGATGCAGGCCAACGCAGCTGCGGCGGCCAGACCCTTAGTACCCGACAGTCACTGCTGCCACCGCTATATAGAAGTCGTCGTTCTTGTCGCCTGCAACACCCACATGTTGCCCTGGGAACGACTGCAATTGGACCACTGTACTGAAAATGTATCGAGGACACTCATGTCCACACGCACGCAGGTGCGGTGACAATTTGTCACGTGCCGTCAGAAATCTTGTCAAGCGAGGGAGCAGTACAAAGGCGGCGCACCCAGGTCCGCGATGGCAATGCCACTGCCGGCGCGCAGGCCACCATCCACGACATTCACAAATGTCTGCCCATAAGGGAACACGGCTTGCACTGCCTCGATGTCTACAGTCTCCTGTCGGCAGGAAGGGACGAGTTGTGGTTTCAGTCAAGGGTCCCTGCTGCGTTGCCGACACCGCAGGCCCTGCAGGTGCCCTGCAACAGGGCCAGGGACAAGGCCAAGGAGAGCCGCCTCAGCCGTGCCGCGGCGGTCTGCGCATGAACATGCAGGACACAAGCGAAAGGCTTCACACCGGGTCGGGAACGCCAATCTTGACGCCAAGCTTAAGCCCGTCGTAGCCATTGGGCACCTGCGCAGTCAGTCGGCAGACGTGCTCAGGCAGCAGCTGCGACGCTTCGTGCAAAACGCTCATTGTTCGATGCAGACATGGGCACTTACCCAGCAAAGCAAGCTCGACTGGCACGGCAGCCACGACCATGAGCGCCAAAAGGAGCTCACGTACTGGAAACATGTAGACGGCTGCCAGGGAGATCGGTTTGTAATGAAGCGCAAGCAAGGCACCCTACCAGCTTGCCGATGGCAGGCAGGGAGTTGAACTCGATGGCATTGCGGCATGCGCGCACAGCCGCTTTCTGCGCAAGTGCGGGTGCCAGACGTCAGCAGGCTCCGCTGCATTGTGAGGATTAACAGCAGGATCACGTCCACGTCCCCTTGGAGAGCCCGGCAGGCAAGGACGGATCAACGTGCAGCCGCAGTGATGCGCGCTCAGCCGCTGCCCAGGGCAGTCCTGCCTAAACACTGCAGGCAGGTAAGTGTAGGTCACCCACCGTGGCGTTCTGCCCATGCTGGTCGGCGCCAGTGCCTGCCTCGACGAACAGCACCTGCACATCGGCACCTTCTCAGACGTATGAATAGATAGAAGGACACGACACTGATGCTGCGCCACCAGGAATGTGCGAAGTGCAACCAGTACTGCCGGGTTGTGATTCAGCTGCTGCTGCGCGGTGAGTTTCTGCTATCTTGTCAACAGGGGTTTTCGGCATTTCAAACGAAACGGCCCAAACCTGCTGGAACTCCGGCGGCGTGTATGTCCGCCGTCCACTGCTCTCGCCTGGTGTCGCGGCCGACATGGCTCCTGACATCGTCGGGCGCCACCCGCGACGAGGTCTACCAGTGAAGTGACCAGATAGCCGCGCCCCACTGGGCGACTTTGAACTCAAGCTCAGGAACGACGGAATGAAACGTGATGCTGTCAGGATGGACCTGGTGGCAGGAACCGCTGGCGCTGTGCCCCGGCTGCGCAGACTGCGGCCGCCGGGGGAGAGGTTGCCGATCCCCCAGGCGGGCATTCACCGCAGGTACAGGCGGTTCACTCGGCGACTGTGGTCACCTCGAGGATGGTATTCAAAAACAACAAGTGACGGTGAGCACAAATGCCGTGCATAGCTGACTCGCTCTTGAGGCCGGGAACTCTGTCAACACTGCTAATGGACTTGTAAAAGTGTCACTGCACCACTTGATCTGTGCATGCTGACGAATGCTGATGTCAGTGACCGGAAACTCGGCGTTTCGGTAGCGCCCGAGCGGGAACTCGAGGCCACTGCAGGGCGCCCAAAACGCTCGGAAGGCGCCAGCTCCCACACTAGAGCTTCCTCCTGGGCGTAACCTTCGCCTGCGCATCGACGGACTGCAAGTATACAAAGGTGGCCCGAGAGCATGGCAGAGCGTTCAGGCTGTGCCAAGGTGTAGGAAAGCGCGGCGCGTCCGCCGGACACTGAGCGGACGCCCGAATTCGGCGACGGGAAGCGCAATGGCGCAGCATGATGTCCGGCGCTGGTATGATCAGCGCAACATCTCTATGCCGGTAAGCTTCGATTCCAGCTTGAGAACAGCGCGAGTTCCTGCCGAAATTCGTCCTCGGACTGGAAAGCTATGTCCAGGCCAGTCCAAGGCAAATATGAGGGCTGGAAATTCAGCGCCTCTCCGATGCGCAAGCTAGTCCATAGCATTCCGTATTAAATTTTATCATTTGGAGATCCGCACACCAGGCAGCTAAACACCAGCCGTTCGTGGCGGCGCCGAATACCTGCCGCTGCTGCATGGCGGCCCTGGTTATGGCGCCACCTCTTGTACCGCACCGAGACCGCATTGTCGATGTATTTGTATCCAGTCTCAGTTACTGGTGGATTACACCATTGTTTCTAGTTCTCACGGACGCCAGGACGTTTGCTGCTGCTGTGCGTGCCGGCGCTCGATCCTTGGCACCTTGATTGGCACCTGCATGGACACGTGCGATGGAGACCAGCCTGCCAGATCACATTGTGAACTAAGCGTTTAAGCGAACACCCAACGTGAGAATCAGCATCGGACCGCCGTCATGCATTGCGCCGCCGCACGTGCCTGCGCACCTTACACGAATGTACCCCTGAGTGTGCCCCTCCTTCGGCCGACTTGACCATCAACTCGACAGTATCGGTGGCACACTCGAATTGCAAACCTTGCGGTCGCAGGTGGCGACGCTCCATCACAGCATGGCGCCGCTGGACTTCGGGCTGCTGTGGAAGCGCGTGCAGGAGTGGGGCGGCTACTCCCAGGTAATCTGTCGTTGCGGATCTCGTTGCAGTCATTCGACGCAATCGCAGGCTTCAAACCCGATCAGAGAACGTCCCGGCTGCGGCACTACTGCCTCAATTCACCGGCTTCACCGCGGCTCTGCCTGTGTGCTAAAGTCATGCGCATGCTCCCTGCACCCTCAAACACCTCTGACAGAAGCGACACGGCGATTGATAGCCACAGTCAGCCGCTCATCTGCACCCTGCCGCAGGTGTGTATCGGCAGGGGCTGGGGCAAGGTGGGCGCCACCTTCAAGGCCCCCAAGTGAGTCCGCGTCCCCGCAGTGACAGTAACTGCCGCACTCTGCCGCAGTGCTGCCCATGGACCTGGCGGCCAGCAGCTCGGAATCGTTGCTTGTAAAGCATGGACAGTCTCTCGAGCCACCCCTGCTTGGTCCTGCTCGAGGTCGTTTCCTGTGTTGCCTTCAGTTTTGAATCAAACCCTGAATCTTCGTTCTGACTGCGGGTGCGCAGGGGGCTGACGACGCTGTCGCACAAGACCAAGCAGCTGTACGAGCTGCACCTGCTGCAGATGGAGGAGGGCGTCGGTCCCCAGGTGCACAAGCATCTGCTATCTGGTGTTGGAACTTACCTGCGGCGGCGTCGCAGGTTGCCGCCGCCTGCATCTTTGTCCTGGTCCGGCATGGAGGTTGCAGTGCCAACGGTGCCACGAATGCGGCAATTGGAGGGCACCCTGCCACCAAGAATAGCGAGGTGGCTCCGAAGGAGCGGGTGTGATGGCATCGCAGCAGCACGAGGCTCGAAAGGAGTGCGTATGATGGCGTCGCAGCAGCCGAATGCATGCATGTGCTGAATATGTCTTGTGCCCGACTCTGCAGCGGGTGCAGCAGCGGATCAGGGAGGTGGCGATGCAGATGAACGAGATTGGGCGCCAGAAGAAGATCGCAGCAGCCACCGCAGCTGCCGCAAAGGCGAAGGCCGCAGCCGCCTCGCGCAAGCGCGCGCTGTACGAGTTCGGCTCCGGCGAATCTCACTCGCAGGCCCAGGTGGAGGCTCGAACTCTACGTTGTGGCCAGGGTTCAGGATTTGGAGACTTTTGACCAGAGGTCGTGAGTCTCACTGTTCCTGCAGCAGCCAGTCTGTCTGTTGAGGTATTGCACTGGTCTTGAGACTGCATCTGAACCAAGTCTCGTGTGCAGGCGTACGACACATGGCACGTCAATGGACCGAGCGGCGGCAATACATTCGCCAATGCCGGCAACCACCTCGAGGCGCCGCACCGCTATGCGCGCATGCCGGGCGGCGGCAGCAGCGACGGCGACAGTCCGGCGCACCCAGCGCAGGACACGCCAGCCGGAGGCGGTGGTGGCGGCAGGGCCGGCCGAGGGCGCGGGCGTGGCCGCTGGGGCGGCGGCAGAGGCCGCGGCCGCAGCGGCGGCGGCGGTGGCGATGGCAGCAGCAACGGCGACGGCGGTGGCGGCAGAGGGCCTGGCCGCGGTCGCGGCAAMGCCGGCCGCGGCCGCAGCGGCAGGGGTCGTGGCGGGGATACAAGAGTGGTGCCAGGGGCGCTGGTGGGGCGGCGTGTGGAAGTGTACTGGCCCCACGAGGACGAGTGGTTCCCCGGCACCATCACCGCCTGGGAGCCTTCCGAGGTGCGTCAGGAGTCAGGCGGCAGGGCCGGCTGCTCGGCTGGTTGTCATGAAATGCCGCTGAGTGCCGCAATGTGCTTACGTCCAGTTGGGCCTGCACAGCTCGGACATGCTTCGTGAGCACGGTGCGCACTCCTCTCCAGCCTCCACCATCATCCCGGCTGCATCTGTCAGTCCCTACCTTACATTGTGCTGCCGCTGAACATTGCAACGACCACAAGAGCTGAGCCCGTTGTCTGTTGCCCTTCTGAGAGAAAGAATTGGTTCAAGCTTAGGCGGTGCACCGGGTGGAATACGATGATGGAGACGTGGAGCAGGAGGACCTGCTGCGCGGCAACTTCCACTTCATCAGCAGCCCGGCCCCGCCGCAGCCGATGTCGGTGCGCAGATTTGCAAATGGTCAACAGATTCGCGAATGGTCAACATGGTGCTGCTTACAAGTTTCTGCAGCAGCCCGACCGCATGTGTATCGTGAGAGCTGCTGCCTGAGCTCCCACCTTGTGCGTGCAGGACTCGGAACTGCCAACTCCGGACCCGCAGTCGCCGCTGCCGGGCATCATGTTGGGAGATGCGGCGTCCGCCGCGAAGCGGCCCCGCACGACGGCACCCTACGACTCAGACTTCCCCCCAGCGCCGCAGGGTGTGCAGCCAGCAGCGGCGCTGCCGCCCACCAGCGCGCCACCCTCGCTGCAGCGGCCGCCACCGGCCCCCCAGCGGCTGCCCGCCAGCCTGCCTCCAGGGGGGGCGCCGCAGGCCCCACAGACATCTCAGAGCACAGCCTCCGCCGGCGGCGGCTCGGGCGGCAGCCAGCACCTGCACTCTCTGCCTCGCTCGGCCTTTGGCGGGCCGGCCGCCGCCGCGGCTGCTGCAGCAGSGGCTGCGCACCGGCGCCTGGGCGGCGGCGGCGACGGCCGCGGCACTCCGACGTCCGCGCAGCGCACCGGCGGCAGGACGGCCGCCGGCGGGCAGTTCTCCGGCCGGTGCGGCTCCGACATCCAAGGCGTGGGGCTGACACCCGTGAGACCCCAGGACAGGGTGGCGGCATCGGGAGCAGCGATCACCGGAGCCGCTGCCACGGGGGCGGCGCCTTTGTCGGCTGCCGGCGCCACGCCCATGGACACACAGCCCAGCGCGGCATTCCAGCGCCGAGTGCAGGCAGCGGCGGAGGCCGCGCCGCCAGCCCTGGCGCCAGGCGGGCTGCAGCTGCCATCAGCCGGCAGGGGCTCCGAGCAGAATGGTGATGCCGCGTCGCAGATCGACATTCTGCGGCGCCGACTGTTCCAGGAGAACGCCCTGGGTGGCGGATCTGCTGCCGCCGCCGGCGGCGGCCGCGGCGGAGGCCCGCAGGGCCGCCCGCGCGCAGCAGCGCAGCCGCTTACCGCTCCAGGCTGGGTCCCGCAGCCGGATGCCGCTCAGCCGTCACGCCCCTGGCAGCTCCCTGCTGGCAGCGGCGACACGGTGCCGCCCACAGCGCCGCCGCCGCCGCCGCAGCTGCAGCAGCCGGYGGCCGTGCTGCAGCCGCAGGGCCGTGTGCGGTTTCCCTCCGGGCCGCCGCCCGCAGAGTCCATGCCGGCGGCTGCGCCTCCGCCGCCGCAGCACCAGCCACAGCAGCAACAGCCGGCCGCCAGCTTTCAGCACCAGCCGCCGCTGCAGCAACAGCAGCATAGTAGCGGCGCCGGCCAGGGTCCCGTGCCCGACCCGCTGTCAGAGGAGGCACTGCTGCTGTACAGTGAGGAATCGTACAAGGTGATGACAGTTGATCGGTCTTTCTCGAGGGCAGCGTCTGACTGCGCTGCGATGGACAGCTCGTGCACCTGAGCAGTCAGGTATTTTCTGGACCCCTCGA
The DNA here is from genome assembly GCA_033439295.1 of Deuterostichococcus epilithicus. Classification (NCBI taxonomy): domain Eukaryota; kingdom Viridiplantae; phylum Chlorophyta; class Trebouxiophyceae; order Prasiolales; family Stichococcaceae; genus Deuterostichococcus; species Deuterostichococcus epilithicus. Next base: position 41,877 of record JAVTLE010000014.1, on the reverse strand, counting down.
ATGAAGCCACGCTGTCGCCCTGGCACTGGCGACCACGCCGATGCCAGCCTTGGTGATGCTGCAGCGCCTGCCATTGCAGGGATCGAACACCTGCCGTTCGCAGCAGATGATATGACCGATCTACCGTCAACACCACTGCTAGCTTCCAGATCAATGTTTCAGAGCTGCACCCATTGCGTCGTAGGTCATGCGCTCGCACGAGGCGCCAGACGTCGCGTTCGAGGTTTTTGCCAAGGTGCCAGGCGTCATGCCCACCGACCTGAGAGTCCGAGTGTTTCCGCCCGACCGCCTGCTCATTGAGGTGCGGGACTGGACGCTGACTGCCTGAACAGCCTGCCGCTGGTCTCAAATTCTGATTTGACATGGCCGCGCCAGGAATTTTTTCGGCTGCCTGCACTACAATTTCATGCCGTCATCGTCGCGCCATGCAAGAGGCTTCGCTGCGATAGTGGATTCTGGTTCACTTGCCAACGCAATTCCAGGCGCAGCGGCAGGCGCCGCAGGCAGCGTTCGGCCGGCCGCTGCGCATCGAGGTGGCGCTGCCGACGCCGGTCGACCCCGCCTCCGCCAAGGCGCTGGCGGACCTGCACGGCATGCTGTTCGTGCATGTTGCGCGAGCGCCGGCCTGGGTCGGGCGGCCGCTGCTGCCGCACCCCGTGAGCCGCACTGAGGGACCGGGGGCCGCGGCGGCGGCGGCGGCGGCGGCACGCGGTGCAGCGCAGCAGGCAGTGGCACAGGATCCGGCACAGGCGGTGCAGCAGGTAGCCGCCGCGTGGCAGGCCGCAATGCATCAGCCGTCCGCCGCGGCGCCGACGGCCAGCCATACCCAGCGCGCGGCGCCACAGCTGGCTGCGCCGCCGTCTGCTGTTGCCGCTGCCAATCCTGCTCGCTCACGACCAGTCTTGCCGACGGCGCTGCCTGCTTCCAACGGGGGTACCCAGCGGCCTGGAGTCCAGCCTGCCCCCGCAAGTTCACCCCATTTGCACCTCATCTGATGCGCACAGCCAGTGACATATGACAGCCAGAGTAGTCCCAGCCACAGACAGCAGCGAGCTATGTCAAACCCCATGCCGCTGCGGCGGACTTTCGCTACTGGATGTGCAGGCATTGTGGTTACGTACCGCGCTTGCAGCCAGCAGGTGCCTGCAGCAGGCAGTACCTGCCGCTTCGAACGAAACTCGTCGTTTGATGCGCCTCACGCTTCCGGTCATTCAGGGTCGTCAGTGTCTGTATGGCTCGTTTCGTGCAAGAAGGCACATAGGAGGCTGATGAAATGTACAGCCGTTCTTCAGGTAGACATGGCGGCGGTTTAAATAGCACAAGTGGTTCTGGGAAGCTGCTGATGTAGGACATGTGTAGGCAGGGCATACCACTTCCTTCTGTGTGATGATGGTCGGGTGCACGCATGTGGAAGCGATGGCAGTGTGGCTTGCATAGTTCAGCCAGCTTGTGAACGCCAGCCGCCGCCAACTCGCCCGCCGACACGTGAAGGAACACCCCAGGGCGGCGCATATGCGAGCTGATGTGCTCATCACGCAAGTATGTTTCCTCAAGCGCGCTGGCCCATTTGCGACCTGCAATCGACTCTAGATTTGGTCAAGTTTGCTGGAGGTCTCACTCACACTAGCAGCCATGATGGCGTCCATGCACGGACAGGCTCTGGGCTGGCGGCAGGTAAGATTCGACACACTATGCTAAATCTTACGATCACAGCAAGTTGCAATCCGGCACATCTACTGCACATGATCTAATTCTTGTCAGGCATCACATGCCAAAATCTGGACACCATTCTCTGGAGCTAGGCTTGGCTGTATGCATGCAACTGTCATCTCACCATGAAATCGCTGCTCGCGCGGCGCCGTGCAGCGCATGCCTCCGAGCCATAGTCAAGATCTGGTTGTTTCGTCATTTCCGCCGCATGCGACGCCTCGATGAGACTCCAGGACACGTCCCTCCACAAGCTGCAACGAAGTCGGAGGCAAATTTGGCAGGCTCTGCTGCCATCAAGCAGACTGCGTGATCGCAAACGCCTCCTTCCACGCGCTGCAGGCCAGCCAGACGGCGCAGCTGACCGCGGGGCGGCGGTGTGCTGCGCGGCCAGCGCCCAAGGCGGCCCGCATCGTCATGGCCGCCTCCAAGCTCGCAGAGGTGGCCTTGTTTCATGGAAACCCGCAGCTGTCCGCTTTTACGGTCTGTGTCCATGCTACGCACGCCAGCTCCACGAACAGCTTTATCCCTGCATAGAGCCCTGCATTGCGCTCCGGCAGTGACTGCACCGTTCCATTTCCACACCGGGTCGGCCGGCATGGACGCGGTGGAACACCCTGTACACCTACGCACGCTCCTGACGCGCGTTCACACTCTCAAATCGCAGGTGCCGCAGGCGCCGCCGGACCCCATCCTGGGCATCTCGGAGGCGTTCAAGGCCAGCGACTCGCCCGACAAGCTCAACCTGGGCGTCGGCGCCTACCGCACCGAGGAGCTCAAGCCCCTAGTGCTGGAGGTCGTCAAGAAGGTGTGGCACAGTCTCACGAGTCGCTGAGATCTTGTCAGCCTCGGACACGTGACCGTCTGCAACTTAGGCGTGGGCGCCCACTGCACTGAGATGCGGGTGCTGGAAGTCGGCAAGAGGCGGAGTCAATCAGGAGGGAGGTTCTCCAATGAGTAGGTGCCAATCTCGCTCACACCTGGGCATGGGAGCTTTATCGCACCATGGGGCTCCCTCTGTTGGTCCTCAGCGTCGTCAACAGGCAGAGCTTTTCGGGATGTGTACCTCGAGTGTATCTGGTGCCATTCGGCCATGGCATTTGCCGCTTGGAGGAAAGCTTCATCGGCATTGCAAACGCTGGTAGGGAGCGGGCGGGCGCGGGGGGCGGAATAAGATGGGAGACCAGCAGAACAGTTACCAATGGGACGCCGCTATCGCACAGTGCCTACAAAGGCCCTGTGAGCGCTGGTGGAGCAGCAACATGCTGCAGGGACTTTTCATGGAGCCTTGGCCGGGTGCAGCCCCGATGGAGGATGCCAAGTCGGCGTTGCTCAACCCTAAAGCCTACATGCGCTCCCGTGCACCAGGCGGAGCGCCAGATGCTGGAGCGCGGCGACAACAAGGAGTACCTGCCCATCGAGGGCCTTGCCGAGTTCCGAAAGGCCACCATCGACCTCATGCTGGGCCCCAACTCCAAGGCCGCCCAGGAGGTGCGGCCTGCCTGATGCTGCCGCACCGCGCCCGCGGCGCTCACGTGCTGTGTCGGCCCAACCCCAGGCCGGTCGTCTGGGGCAGGGGCGTCTGGGAGGTGCTTAAACAGAGGCTATGCCACTTCCGGCTCGAGGAATTGAACGCCTGCAGCGGCGTGGCGGTTTGGGTGACAGGCGGGCAGTCCACTCTCCGCACTCAAGCCAGCTGGGGCCAAGACGCGCGTCTCCGCCTGCGCAAGCTCCCGATCTGGTTCGGAACCTCCCTGCGCAGGGCCGCGTGGCGTGCCTGCAGTCGCTGAGCGGCACCGGCAGCCTGCGCATCGGCGCCGCCTTCATCGCCAAGTTCCTGCCCGGCACCAAGGTCTTCGTCTCCAACCCCACATGGGGTGCGCTTGTTCCACTCCCTCTGCAACATCCACTCCCGCATGTTCTCGCACCATCAGGCCTTCCCCCCACCGGCTTTGTGCGCCAGCACACCGAAATTCTACCAAAGAGCGCAGCGGCGGCCTTGACATCCAAATCCCCAGCATTCCACACCACTGCCAGAGGTGAAGAGTGAACCCCGCGGGTGTAGGGTGAAAATTCGCCGCTGAGGGGCTTTTTGAACCTTGCTGGCCCCGAACAGGCAACCACAACAACATCTTTGCCGACGCGGGCGTGACGGTGGAGAAGTACCGCTACTTCGACCCCGAGACGGTCGGCCTGGACTTTGAGGGCATGCTGGAGGACATCCGGGCCGCGCCCGAGGGGTCCGTCATCCTGCTGCACGGTGCGTTCTGTGGGTTTCGTGATTGAAGCATGCCACAATGTGGGGTCCGGGCTGCGGGGTCGTGTTGGAGGACATATCAGCGGCTGCGGTCTGCAGGATTGCAGGATTAGGTTGCCGAATCTGGGGTCTGCACTCTGAAGGTGTGTCGGGGGAGTTTTGCGTGGCGCCCGAAGGCCTCCTGAGGAGGGGGCGCCTCCTCAAGGGTCTAAACGTGCTGGCTTTGGGGTCTAATTAATGATGCGTGTGCTGGAGGCATGTATGCGGCGCCAAAGTTTTGTCACCCCGCTGCACGGTAGGGTCTAGGGCTTGCAGTTTTTGATGACCCTTAGCAAGGTCTTCAAATCCGAGCCTGCATGCTGGACATGATCCGGAGACGCAACAAAATCTGTAGAAACTGCGCTGCAGACGCTGAAAGCTATAGTATCTTAGTGCCACGCGCCGCGCAGAGTCGTCAGGCACAGAGTCTCGTGGGCGCACAGCCTGGCGTGCCAGAGGCTTTGTGCGTCCCTATCTGCGCAGTGCCTGCACCTGTTGATTGGACGAGACTGCCTCCACGGCAGAGCAAGCCATACGACTTGTACAACAGCAAGCCTGAGACGATGAGCAGTCATGGGAGCCCCACTTGGGGACCGCCCCGCCGGCTGTCAGGTACATTCAAGGGACTTCATGATCACCCTTGCGGCTGGCGGCAGCGGCTTGAAGTGCATCAAGCATTTTCAAGGCATCGTACGCCTGAGCCGTGCACCTCCGCCCTGCAGGCTGCGCGCACAACCCCACCGGCATCGACCCAACCGAGGAGCAGTGGCAGAAGATCGCCAACCTGGTTCAGGTACTCAGTCATGCCATGTCAGGGGTTTATCTCATGGGTTCAGAGATCGAATTATGCACTGAACCATGCTGCACGAAGCCGGAGTGCGCTGTGCTTTCTGCTGCCTGTCTGTTGTTTAAATGCGTTTGCCTTACAAGCCGGCGGCAGCTATGCTACAGCGCCTGGCGCTCAAGGGCATGCTTGGCGCTGATGGGCCTGATCCCTTCTCTTGCATCCCTTTCGCAGGAGAAGAACCACCTGCCATTCTTCGACATTGCGTACCAGGTGCTGCGCCTTGCAGTCCACTTTCCTTGACAACCCGACTGAATCGCTGATGTCTCTCGCATCAGTCTTCCACACGAGGCTGCCCTGCGACCACAGTCGCCGCACAGCCGCCGTCAGCAGCAGCCATGCTGCCGTCACTGCGCTGTGTGGTGCAGTCGACGAGCTTCCCTGCCAAAGGCTGTCTCCACATTGCACTGCGAGAAGGCCTTTCCATGGTCATGGAGAAGGCATTTCCAATGTCCAGCCTGACGGGACCGCTGTTGATGGGCAACCCCCCACCCTGCAGGGCTTTGCGACCGGCAGCCTGGACCAGGACGCCGCCGCGCCGCGCCTGTTTGTGGACCGCGGCATCGAGGCCCTCTTTGCGCAGTCCTACTCGAAGAACCTGGGCCTGTACGCAGGTGCGGTTCAAAGGCTGTGCAGAAGCTTTTCTGCTCGTTTCGTGTCAATGGACGGTGCATGCATGCTGGCTGGTGCAGAGCGATGCCGGAATTTCACGTGTGCCATCAGCCGTCGTCCATTGCCGTCTGCTAGACCCGCATTGGAAGATGGTGGCATTGCACACACATCATCAGTCATGACGCTCCCGTTGCTGCTCGAGCTACCGCTGCTATCTCCGAGGTCATCTATTCGTACGAAACTCTTAAACCTGCCCGCAGAGCGCGTGGGCGCCTTCACCTATGTCGGCAACGACAAGGAGACGACGACCAAGGTGCTGAGCCAGTGCAAGCGCATCGCACGCGCCATCTACAGGTGCCTGCCCTCTGCCCCCCCTGAGTGTCGTAGCTGCCTGCCAGGGCTTTTCAATGTGACAGATGACAGATCGCCTCCTCTGGTCTGCACCTCCCAATCGCGCCCCAACCTGCCCTCAGTCCAGCGATAGCTGATGTCCCACCTCCTGCGCCGCGCAGCAACCCGCCGGTGCACGGCGCGCGCATCGTGGCGGAGGTCGTCGGCGACGAGGCCACCTTCAACGAGTGGCGTGCCGAGATGGAGGGCATGGCCGGCCGCATCAAGGTGTGCCTTTGCGTTTTTGCGATGTGTCCTTCACCACTCACCTCGGTTCCCGTCCCCGAGCAGCCGCTCAGAGCAGCTGCTGGGAGCAGCGAAGCACGGAGTGGCTGCAGCACGGCCGGGCCCTTTCAGATGCGACATGACCACGGTTGTGAGCTGCCCCAAACGTCCTCCGGCAGGACTCCATCCGTCAGCCGACTCATAATTGTGTCGCCGCACGTGCAGACCGTGCGGCAGGAGCTGTACGACCATCTGACGCGGATCAACCCCGACAAGGACTGGAGCTTCATCATCAACCAGGTGCGCTGCGGCATGCCAGATGCTCATCTGCTGAGTTGGTGGACGCGGCCTGTTGCACACAAACGACCTGTGATGAGTGCACGCAGCATAGTGCAGTCGCACAGCCGCACATGCGCGTCTAAAGCTGCTGTAAGCAGCAGACACTCAAGGTGACCTGTGCTCTCTGCAGATCGGCATGTTCAGCTTCACAGGCGAGACCCCAAACCCTCATTGATTCCTCTCACATCCCACCCAGACATGCCGGTTCAAACCAGGCTGCGGACATGATGTCCATCTGGGAGCGCATTTACGACCTTGACCCAGAGCCCAGCGCCACAATCGCCATTCTGATGTCCCCTCATATTTGTGTTTGCAGGCCTGACCCCTGCCCAGGTGCGAGCCCGAGTGTCCAACTACAACAAGCAGGGTCTTGGACATTCCATTGCGTGCATCAGTCTGCATGCGCCTGTGCAGTGGCGCCAGCATTCCACCTGCTGCTCGCACGACCAAGCACCATGTCCTCCAAGCCCTGTGTCGGATAAAGATGCACTGCCGAAAGTTTCAAGACGAAACGGTGTCAGCAGCTTGTTCCGGGCTTTCCAAAACAATCTGTCCCAACCACATGCAGGTGGAGAACATGACGAACAAGCACCAAGTGTGAGTCGTCTGCCCTACACCCTCAACCCTGGAGCCGCTGCACACCTTTCTTGTCCTCTTGTGACGATTCCGTGCAGGGCCTGGAGCCATGTTGCCGATCCAGGCTCGCTGCAGATCAAATATGCAACTGCAAGCTTGCCTGCCGGGCTGCCATTTGCAGGCCATCGTTTTGTTACAACAGCCACCTGATCACGTGCACCCTTTCTGCCGAAACGCAGGTACATGACGAAGGACGGCCGCATCTCGATGGCAGGCCTCAATTCCGCGCGGGCGGAGTACCTGGCGCAGGCCATTGACGACTCTGTGCGCAACTTCTGAGCTGGCCAGGCGCGCTCGGCGCTGCTGGGGGAATCTGCAGACGGGGTGACACAGTGGAGCTGGGGAGGGCTGGTAGGGTATGGGAACGCTAGTTGACAGTGGTCCCGCCGGACGGCTTCCCGATTTTTGGTCTGCGACGGCAAGAGACTCGGGAGCAGTTTGTGAGCTGCGCGAGCTTCTCAGTTTTCTGCATCCGGTGACTGGCGCCTCTCTGCTGGGGGGGCACTGCCTCCATCAAACACATTGAATTGACGGATTGAGCTGTTATGCGCTTTCCGTAGCCTCTTTTCATCACAATTTTGAACAGAGGTTAGGTGCAAATGCTACCCCACCGCAGAATTGATAGGTAGCGACTGACAGCCATGGACATTCCAACAATCGCCCTTTCTGCATTGACGGACGCACCTATTCTCCAAAGCGCAGTGCATATCCGGACACCACACAGCTTCCTTTGCCAAAATTATCATGAGATTTTGACCAAGCTCTGCGTTGGTCTGCATTGGTCTGCAGAAGCCTTGCAATGCACACCAGCGTCACAGCGCCTGCACGCCCTGAACGCACTGGAATTGACTGATCATGCACTATGCTCTCGAATGTGTCGTGTGCTTCCGTTGCGGCAGTTGATGTAGGGTCTGCCTGTCTTTCTTGCCTGCTCTACGGTGCCACCTCGTAAGCTGCGGCAGCAGCAGCGACTCGTCATCTGCCACGACTGCCGCCGCCAGCTGTTCCCCAAGCCAGCCGTGCATGACCAAGCCGCGGGCCCCCAGCCCCGTGACCGCCCACCACCTTTATGCACATGCTGAAAGCCATCGTGAAACGTTTTCCAGCCGAGGTTGAGTGCTGCCTCCACAAGCATCCATGTGCTGGTGTCACGCTGTGCAAGTGGTCGACATCGATGTGCATGGCGACAGTCTATTTGCTTGTGAGACGCACCATCGCCTGATGACATGCTCGTCTAAGCATGCTGCACACTGCCTGATGACTCGGTCACTGCCTTTTCCCACCTGGAGCCCCTGTCGGAGCATTGGAGGCAGCCGGCCAGTGGCAGCGTGCCCTCATTCGTGCGGTGTGGCATGGCCCGCACGCCGGCGCGGACCGCCGCTACCCGCCACCCTGCTGCCGGCGCCCAGACACCGGCGATGGCGGGGTGCAGCCCTGCGGTCGCCATGGTGGCCTCGCCGGCGTTGCGGACGAGACGGCCGCAGACCTGGATGCCAGCACACGAGCTCACATTGCCGCGCCCGTTGTGGCAGCTCCTCAAGGATGCATGGTATCGTGCAGCATCCCGCAGCCCGATAAACTTCCTGAACCAACTGCATGATGCGAACCCAAAAGCGCTCCATACCATGTGCAAGGCAGCCCACTCTGCAGGCCTCTGCAGCTGTGTCGCCAGGAATTGGTATCATCACACAACATCGATCGATCCCCTTACCTCTGGCGCCACCGCATGCCGCTCCCCAGGGCCCTTGCTGGCGCCCACAACCAGGCAAAGCCTCCCCTGCGCCGCCAGGTATGTCCGACCCAGCAGGCTCGGAGCGGTCTTCCCGTTGACAAGGGGGTAGCCGTCGGCCTCTGCACTGTCGGCGACGCTGGCGTGGGCTGCGATGCCAATGCCGCTGCAGGCGCCGGCAGGGGCGCTGAGCTCTGCCCCCGCGGCTGCGGTGCTGCCGCTGGCATCACGGTCAGTGGCTGGAGACTGACAGGGCGCAACTGCAGGGCGGCCGGCAGCGGCAGCCCGGCTGCTGCTGGGGCTATTGTCCGTGCCGCCATCGCTGTTGTGCAGGCGCAGGTCTGCGGTGCCGGATGCCTCTGGCGGCGCCATCTGCAGGGTGTAGCCCTCCTGCAGGTCGACCGGGAAGGTACCCTCGCCTGCGGCAGGCACAGCAGTTCCAATATGAGTTCTAGGGAGGGTGTATTTGGTGCTGGACTTTGCAGTAGGGAGCCTGTGGTGAATTGTATGCGGCCTGACATAGGCTGCTGCATCTGATCTGCATCATCTGTCACGTGGTACCTGCATACGCATATGGTACCTGCATACGCAGGGCGCGGCTGACCGCCAGTAGGTGACAACCGAATCCGAGACGTTTGGCGGCTGGTTGCATGCCATTCGACTCTTGCATTGATGCTGCCTGCTTGTGGGCGCACACCCACCGATCTCGGCGATTGTGCCGGTGCCTGCCCCGGCCGCCACGACGACAGCGGTGTAAGGCCCGCTGCCCTCTTCCAGCGCCGCCAGCGACGGCACACGTCGTCGCGACAGCACTGCGCTGCCGCTGCGTGCATCGGCAGCCGCCTCACACGCAGCCCACAGCGCGCTGCAGGTGTGACATCAGCGGCTGTGTTGCGTTGACTGAAGAAGAGCTTGGCCAGAACAGCATTTCACGGGGGTTTCACATGACGACTATGGGGCCATCACCCGAGGTACACCCGGCAGTCGACGACGGCGCCGCCGTGCAGCAGCAGCGACGGCAGCCCGCGGCTGCTCAGGCCCGGCAGCGTCGCCTCGGCGGCTGCCGCCTGCAGCAGCGTCGCGGCGACGCCCGCGACCGCCGCTGGCGCCCCGCCGATGTCCCGTGCCTGAGTGCGGTGAGGGACTGCGGTGGGCAGCAGGGTTTAGGGTCTTCTTTCGCCAGCCTGCAACGGGAAGTGCAGCACCGGCAGGCTGTCTGTGCGTGTGCCGGCTGCGAGTGGGGTGTGCTAGTCGGGCGATGGCGACCCAGGCCCGGTGGCGGCCAGGGCACCCTGTCATGCGTTTATCCGTGCACGTCCCTCACTGCAAAGACTGGCTGCTCCAGCTGGGTGGCGCCACCCTGCCGGCACGCTGCTGCCGCAGGGGCAGAAGCCTTGCGGTATGCAGCGGAGTGCGGCATGCCAGCCGAGCTCAGAAGAGCAGCAATTCTCCAAAGAGCGTGCTTGCAGGAGCATGCTCCCGAACGGCAACATGAGCAGTGACACGAGGTTTTAGGATCACATCTGGCGTCGGCTCAGAGACTCGCCACTCTCTCACCTGCTTCTCGTCCGCGGCAGGCCGCAGCAGGGGCGTGTCCCAGAAGAAGCACATGTCCGGCGCCGCGACCTGAGCCGCCGCCAGCAGCCGCCGCGCTGCCGGCAGCGCGGCCTCTGCCGCCCAAAGCGGCCGCCCCCGCGGGCTGAAGGGATGCAGCAGACCTGCTGCCGCCCCCGATGCGCCGCCGCCCAGCCCTGCGCTGCACAAAACGTCGGGACTGCGGCGGTTGGAGCGCCCGGCACAGCGTTTGGCAAGGCGCTCTGCGTGACCTGAAACCCTCAACCCTGAAATGCGGTCCTGCTCCTCCCATGCAACCCCTGGACGTGCCATCACGCCGTCATTGCAGACATGGGCAGCGTGGCGTTCCAGCCGGCACGCGCCTGCAGGGTCAAACAGCTCGACGTGCACCGGCGCTGCGGCGGTGCCGTGCTGCAGCAGGTGCCATGCCGTGGCCACGCCCGCGAGGCCGCCGCCAATGACCGCATACCTGCGGCCGCCTGGTGTCAGGCACTGCAGATGTCAGCCAGCTCAGCGCTGAAAGGATGACGGCGGCACAGTGCCTTCCTCAGCCGCAAAGCGTGGCAGGCTCAATCGCTTCACCCGCTGAAGAGTGTGATTTTCTGCTCCGGGTTCACCTGACAGCGCATCACCGTTCGGGGAGCTCGCAGATGACGCTCGGCACGCTGCGGCAGTAAGATGCATGCTGCGATGCGCTGCCGCAGCCCTGCCGACGCGGCATGCTGTTTGCTCGAGCGTGACCATGCTGCATGCGGCGCAGGTGCAGCGTGTCGTGTAGACCTGCGGATCAATCCTCCAGCGACTTGCTGTTCGGGAGAAGTGGCTACTGCGACTGGCTGTCGGGGCCTTGCCGCGGCAGGCATGAATTGCTGGCGCTGATGACGCATGTGCCGTGGTTTTGTGCGTCCATGCTGCAGCTGCCATGCGGATTTCGATCAGACTGCAGCAACGGCATATGCAGCTACAATCTCTCTTAAGTCTCTGAACCCAGGGGGCAGCACGGAGGTGGTTGGTAGAAATTGGCAGCAGCAGAGTGCTTTCAAAGGCATCGTCTTGTCATGCTGCGGCGCGATTGTGTTTGCAGTTTTGCATTGTGGCATGTAAGTAGCAGAATCATTATCGTGTCAGCAGCACTGCGAAGAACACAAACGCTCCTGATTGCCTTTGCATCTGCTGTTCACAATTGCTGACGTGTCCTGACAAAAACTGCAATGCTGAGAAGCTGGAAATCGCCATGCGCACAACTCCGTGCAAAACACATACAAACTGGTCTTGTGTTACACTAGGAAGTAGCTGGCGGCGAACGCACTCGGTTGACTTGATAAATTCGCGGGGTGATCTGGGAGGCGTTGAAGAGGTGCAGCAACGTCAGCAGGAGCGACAGCGCCTCTCAAGGGCGTCCCCCAGTAAATTAATGGATGCACCCAAATCTGAGCTGGTGTAGAGTAGGCTCGCACGCATGCGCAGGGTTTGCCAGCTGCACCCATGCACCTGCCGTGCAACAACAGCACAATGGGCACGTAGTCAGCGATTGCTGAGGTCGCACAGAACTGGCCACTATGGTCAAGAAAGTCCAGGCGTCTGCCTTCGTGCCGGACCTGACTCCGCAGGTGCGCACGAAGTGTGCCGGGCCACGCGCTCGCACTGTGCTCATGCTGTCCTCAGGCATCCTGCACACAGGCGATGCGAGATGGGTTGCACATCCACACGCAGGCTTCAGCAAGCTTGGACAAACGAGCTCGCCTATCTTGCATGAGTGGAAACTCCGAAAGCTCACTTCGCTGCGGTTCTTCCGTCCACCCTAAGCAACCCTTGCATCCGAATGGTTTTCCCACAGGAGGTGTTTGACCGCGTGTATGCGGGCCCGGAGGCGATGCAGCGGTACCACGCGGAGTGCAACATGGACCCGAATGCGCGGGTGGGCGACTGGGAGGACGGCAGGCGCGAGGTGGTGTTTGCAACCAAAGTCAACGCGCCCGCGGCGCTGACTCGGACGCTGGGTGCGCCTGCTGCTGGCCGCTCGCTGGATGCGCAAGCTCAAAGCGATTGCTGTGTAGGAAGCAGCAGGTTGTCTGCTAGCCACCGCGGCTGTGCTAACTATGAGCCTCTGTGCACTTGAGAGGGACGGATGAGCCGACCCAAACTCGTTGCCCTGTCATGCTGCAAGCTGCTGCACACTGCTCCGATCTGCAGGCATCGAGACGCTGACGATCAGGGAGGTGTCGATGCGGGAGGACGCCGGCGGCGGCGCCATTGCCATCAATTCAAAGCCCATACTGGATTTTCCTGGCGGCTCCAAGTTCACGACCTCCTCCGCGCTGCGGCTGGAGCCGCAGGGCGGCGGCTGCCAGGCATGTTCAGCCGGAATAAGCTTTACAAATATTATCAATATGCCAACATGCCCTACCCGCTAAGTCACACGCCAACTCGCTCGCTAGCGCTGTTGGCATTGCACGTGATCAGCCCACCGCAGCACCACTGCCAGCGCTCAGCTTCAGACACAAAAGTGCTGCGCCGGCAAACCTCGACGGCCACTGTTCAGATGTCCTTGCTGCAGCAGATGCTGCTGCCGCTCATCGCGGGTGCCTGCCGCTGCCGCAGATGCGGGTGGACATCAGCTGCGCGGCGGCGGGGCCGTGGGGACTGGTAGGTACCATCGAGGAGACCATGGCGGCGCAGGCGCGGGCCACCATCGACGGATTCTTGGCTTTCTGCATTTCGTGGTGCGCCGCCGCCGGCGCTGCCCCCCAGGTCGGTGGCTGCCTGGCATTTGACCTTCTTATGTCGGGACGTCGTCTGTCTAGGCTTCAGCCTGCCGAGAGTCTGCCGAGGGGATCGCAAGCTCAGGGCATGGCGACACAGGCAGCTTCCAGACGGTCTGCCTGTCAGAGTGGGTTACTGGCGTAGCTGCACGGAATGCGGTGTTCAGCAAACAAAAGGGTGCTGCGTCGTGTGTCAGGCTGGACCGTTTGTCGAATATCCTGACGACTGGCGCTAGCACCGCAACCTGCAGCAATAGGGCACGCATGCTGGGCTGATCCTAGGAAGCTGCTGTGCAGGTGGACACGCCCGCCGCGCCACCAGCCGCAGCGCGGTCAGGACCCCTGCAGAACAGCACTTCTTCCCGCAGCTCGACAGACGAGGAGGCTTTCTTTGATGCGACGCCCGCAACGCCCAAGTCTGAAGTATCAGGTGCACTCCATTATGGAAGCCCAAGAAGGACGCTGCAGCTCAGGGACGTGTTTTGCTCCCAAAAGGTAACCTTGTAGACCCAGCCGTGCTACAAGCCAACCCTTCCGCTGACGCCGCTGTTCCTCGTACCTTTTTGCGCAGGCTTTGGTCCGTCAGGGTCCGCCGCAGAGCTGCGTCAGCTGTCCAGCAGGCGCGTGTCTTCCTGCACGCTAGCCGATTCTCACATGTCATCTCATGACGCATGCACGCCATGGACGCCTGAGTTGCGCAGTGCACGCTCTTCAGAGCTGTCTCCATCTGCATTGTCTGCTACCGCAGGCTGCGGAGCGTGGAGGCGGCGGTGCAGCAGCTGCAGGTGGAGGGGCTTGCCGTGCGACGGTCGTGGGCGACTTCTGCAGCGTCCTTTGCGGTGGCGGCAGCAATTGTCGGCGGCGTGGCGGTGTTAGCACTGGAGTACGGACGGCGGGCAGGCATGCGGTCGGCGCTCTTGGCGGCTCAGCCGGTATAGCCCGTGTGGAGGGCTTGTTAGCGCGTGAACCTCGATTTCGATACACGTGCCGTGGGGCGAGGTAGGTCCACACCGCAGTAGGTTTTCTTACAGCGGCTTTGTAGGTGGGTACTGGGCCAGGAATGGCCACTGAGGCACCGCGATGCGGTCTTCAGTAGCACACGGCGTGACGTGACGGAGTCGGAAAGTCGTCGGATGATGAACAGCATAGGAGGAAGACATGAGTGACTGTGGCAAAGGGAGCCGTGCGAGAGACTTTTGCGAGACTTTTTCGGCGTTTCGCAATATATACACGTAAATATATTTGTGACGCCACCTGGCGCCCTCTTGACCAACCCTGCAAAACCCCGTTTACTTCCCCTCTCCGTACGGGTCATCCCACCCCGCAGATAGCAGTCAGCAGCTCGTCAGCCCACGCGACTCCGGCCGCGAGCCGGCCGCTGCTTCGAGGCAGTCCTGACGGGACACCCGCAGCTGCTCGTCTACCAGGTGACGCGCGTTGGCCTGCGCTCTTCCGTAGTGGCGCCGTGCCTGACTGTCTGCCTGTGGCTGCTCCCTCGGCGCGACGCGCGGAGGTCATCATCCGCCAGACTGAGCAGAGCTGAAGCGGCGCTGTCCATACGGCGCCCATGCACCTTGCGGCTCAGCTGATCAAACGTTGACTTCCGGAGCGTCGCCTCCCCCGCACGCGTTGCGGTCTGTCTCCCGGACGCCGCTCGCCGTGTCTCGGCCCCGTGCGCTCCGGTCGCTGCCGCTCTCCACGGCTAGTCCGGGTTGGGTGGTGCGACAACCAGAGCAGGGTGTACACTTGTTTCGAGAGGTCTCCGCCAGCTCGGAGCAGGGCACCGGGCACCAGTAATGCCCAGCACGAAGTGCGCAACGGCTTCACTCCTGGTGTCAGTGGCGTGCAGACTCTTGCGGACGGGAGGAGCACAGCAGCCAGCAACCACCGGGTCCGCTCGTACAGGCAGGAAGTGGCGCGCCCGCCAGCGTGGACGGCAGGGCCTCGTAACAGGACGCCATGGCGCTCGTTGGGGCCTGCTCGCGCCATCTCTGACATCGCCGGCACAGTCTCGATGCAGCCGCGGCAGTGTCATGCGGCAATGTATCGGCCCGCAGCCGCCGCCGCCGCCATGTTGCCGCTGCTGTGCGCTGCACTGCTGTGCGTGAGCCCTGCTGCGGCACGGGTAGGCATCGAGCTGGACCCCGTCATGGCGTGGGTGCCACGCCTGTATCCAGCCGCCACCAAGGCTCCCACTACCAGCAGCAGCAGCAGCAGCAGCGCCCGGCTGGCAAATGTTGCCACGACAGCAACGTCCAGCAGCCCACCACCGAAACCACCACCAAGGACGCCGCCGAGGCCGCCGCCGCGCCCGCCGCCGCGCCCGCCGCCAGCACCAAAGCCCACTGCAGCGCCAACTCTACGGCCAACAGCCGGCCCGACGAAAAAGCCGACAGCGGCGCCAACGCCGAAACCGACAGCCGCGCCGACGGCGGCACCGACGGCGGCGCCCACACCAAAGCCGACGGCTGCGCCGAGGCCAAGGTCGACTGCAGCGCCAACGCCTGTGTTCCTGGCCGCAACCTCAGCCGTCCCAAGCCCCCCGCCGCCGTTCCAGCAGCTGCCTACGGACCAGCCTGACGGCCG
The DNA here is from genome assembly GCA_033439295.1 of Deuterostichococcus epilithicus. NCBI lineage: Eukaryota > Viridiplantae > Chlorophyta > Trebouxiophyceae > Prasiolales > Stichococcaceae > Deuterostichococcus > Deuterostichococcus epilithicus. The sequence goes on along the minus strand of JAVTLE010000014.1, from coordinate 26,176 downwards.
CCCGATGCCGGAGGGCACGGCAACAGACCTGGGGAGCGCCGCGCAAGACGACCCTGCCGACCTGGGCCGCGGCGGCGGGCCGCGTTACGGTCCTAACGACGCGCAGCCGCCCGGCGCGGTGTACGTTGCCGCTGGCAACCGGCCGCCCAGCACCGGGCCGGTCTCTGCTGCGGCAGCGTCGGCGGCGCCGACTGCTGTGCCGACGGCAGCGCCGACGGCGGCGCCGGCGGCGGTAGGGCAGGCGAGGCTGTCTGCACAGACGGCAGCGCCAACGCAAAGGCCGACCGCCGCGCCGACCGCGGTACCGACGGCGGCGCCCACACCTAAGCCAACGGCTGCGCCGAGGCCAAGGTCGACTGCAGCGCCAACGCCTGTGTTCCTGGCCGCAACCGCAGCCGTCCCAAGCCCCCCGCCGCCGTCTCAGCAGCTGCCTACGGACCAGCCTGACGGCCGCCCGATGCCGGAGGGCACGGCAACAGACCTGGGGAGCGCCGCGCAAGACGACCCTGCCGACCTGGGCCGCGGCGGCGGGCCGCGTTACGGTCCTAACGACGCGCAGCCGCCCGGCGCGGTGTACGTTGCCGCTGGCAACCGGCCGCCCAGCACCGGGCCGGTCTCTGCTGCGGCAGCGTCGGCGGCGCCCACAGCAGCACCGACGGCAGCGCCGACGGCGGCGCCGGCGGCTGGCGGGCAGCCGCGGCTGTCTGCACAGACGGCCGCACAGACTGCGTCGCCGCCGAATGGGCGCACAGTGCCGGACAGCCAGATCAACGGCTTTGCCGACCAGGTGTGCATGACCCGCGTCAGATGTTGTCAAAGCCTGGCAGCTTGCAAGTCGCTCTGATTTTTGCGCATAAAGTTTCAGCTCTCTTGATCGTGTACCCAAATCGCAGCACCATCCCAAAACTCAGTGCTGCAGGCCGGCACATGGCCCGCAGTGTGCATCATGTGTCACAAGGCAACGGACCGCGCAGCAGTCTCTCCTGCTTTTTTAAAGGGTTCCTCCTGTTCCTCGTCCCAGGCGTCTTCTAGCACCGCCCAGCCGACGCCGCAGCCGACCGCGGCGCCGACGGCGCAGCCGGCGGCGGTGCAGGGCAGCCTTGGGCCCGGTGCCATATACCGCGGGCCGCCATTGGCGCAGCAGCAGGGGCGCATGACACCGACTGCTTTTACGATGACCGATGGGTCGTCCGCCACGGCGGCGCCGACTCCGGCGCCGACAGCGGTCAGCGGCTCCGGCGACGACTTGCAGCGTGGCGCCGCCGCCGCGCCGCCGCCGCCAGTCGACGACACCGGCGACTACGGCGGCATCAACTGGAACCCGGCGCCGGCGGACGACCCTGCCGACCCCGGCCGCGGCGGCGGCCCTGTGTATGGGGCCAACGACCCGCAGCCGCCCGGCGCGGTGTACGTCGCTGTCGGCAACAGGCCGCCCAGCACCGGGCCGGTGTCCGCTGCGGCAGCGGCCTCGGCGGCGCCAACGGCGGCGCCGACGGCTGCAGCGGTAGCGGCGACGGGCGCGCCGGTCGGCGGCCCGGCTGTCGGCGCGCTGACGCTCATCCCGGGCACGCAGCGCAATGTGCCTCCGGGCGACGCTGCACGCCTGGCGGCGTCGACGGCGCAGCCGCTACGGGGCCTGAAGTCGGACGCGGCGGTGGTGCCTGCGGCCAAGACGTTCCAAGCGCCACACGTACGGGTTGGCAATGCGGCAGCAGCCGCGGTTGTGGCCGGAAAGCCGTTCGTGGCGCCAAAGCCGCGGCGGCAACGGCACCGCAGAGCTTCCAGCGCTGTGTCCCAAGGGCCGCAGTAGTGAGACGGTCGCCCCGATGTTTGTTCTGCTGGGGATCGGGCTTGAGATCTGGTCGTGAACTTCCTAGCTTTGGCACGGGCAGCGGCTCTTGTTGCCAGCCCTGGTTGCCCGTGTCAGTATGCACCTCACTCAGAAGGCCGCGCCGCGCCATCCCCTGCCATCACGTACACCTTCGTGCACACCAATATCCGCGGCGGTGGACCCGTCTTTTGAATAGCACAGAATGGCAATTCCGGACGCTCATGTTGTGCACCTGTTTCTTTGTCATGGTAGCGACATGCTGTCGCGCCCTCTGCGGCGCTGCCGCGACTTCAGCTTTGTTTTGGCGGGCATATGTTGCGACGTTCGTGTCTATGTTGTGCAACGGCATTGTCTGTCGAATCTGTTGCGCGCTCTCAACCATCAGATACCTAGCAGACACAGGCATGCTGGAGCGGTGACGGCCGTGATACCATCTGCACGTTCACAGGTCGTAATGGCAATTGCATGGCTTCTTGACCCATGGAACGGTACATACAGTTGTAGGTCAAGCGATACCTCCACGAACCAAAGTCATGAAAGCCAATCATGTCGAAAGCACACGCGCTCGTTACCAAAACTGGGCCTGAAGAATTCTGCCAACAGTGTGCTAGAAAGCAGGTACATACCTACCTTTTGATGAATGGCGAAACAAGCCAATACAAAATGTTCACTCTTGGCGGCAACGCTGACGACGTCTCCAGGTAAGCAGACCAGCACTCGGCCTGCATGATGCGGCATGCAGGCATGGTGTGGCGTGCGGCATGCGGGCAATTACCATAGCTACCGTACATGACCGGTCCAGAGCTGCTGCACGCCGCCTGCCGGCAGTTCCCACAGGCAGTGCGCCGGTTGCCCAGCGTCTACACTCTGTAGACTCAGAGCGCCAGTGGTGTGCACGCAGCTGCTCCAGCCAGTGCAGCGCCGACAACAGCCTGCAAGACGTGGACATAACAGTACATCGAGTCTGCAGAGGCCTCGTCGCATCACGGCAAGTCCAACTGGCATGCGCTGTGACCGTTGCCGCATGCCCGAACCGGTGTGGAAAGAGACGCCTGAGGAACCCAGCTTGGTTATCTAAAGATGCAGCAGCCATTTCCGACCTGCTGCGCATTCTCGGTTTCAGCCTTGCAGGCCGAGCTCTGAGGAAGCAAGACTGTCCACGAAGACGCACCTGCCATAAGCAGGCGATGCCCCGCACAGCGGCCTGCGGCGCTGGTGCCGGCGCCGACCCGCTGCTGCTGCTGTCCACTGCAACAGGTGCTGGCGTTGGCGGCGCTGCAAGTGGCATATCACCAAGAGGTCTGGTATGTTGTGACACGTGTCATGCACACCGCAACTTCAGTCCGAGCGGCCAAGGTACGACTGGAGGCGCATCAAGGCCTAACAGTACGAGGCTCGTGTCATCATCTGCAGGCCCCTGTGCTCGCCTCATGCTGCGGGGTCGTTCTGCTCGCGGCGTGCCGTTGTGTTGCCGGAGCAAAAGCTCACAGACATCGGAAGCCGCAGCTGCAGAGCTTGTCCGCCACTTCGTCTGCCACATGCTCGCGCAGGCAAATGCCGCAGACTAAAGCTGCCCAGCGGCGAAAGCAGAAAAGGGGTGGTGGGAGGAGGAAGGGCGCACCCACGAAGGTGGCGTTGCCGGAGCCGACGCGGAAGGCGGCCAGCTGGCTGGTGGTGGCCACGTACACGCGTCCCTTGGCCTCAATGGGAGTGTGGTACCTCGCCACCGACCCCACCAGCGCTGGACTCTGCGTGTAAACAAAACACTTCTCGCTTCATCAGGGATGCGTCCCGACATGCACGTGGGACTTCTGCACGTTGTCGCCTCTGCCCTGACGTTCCGGGATGCAAGGTGCAGGCGTCTGGCTCCTGGACAGCAGCACTGCGCCATACACGCCCAGCCACCTGCCACCGGAGCAGCTGCAGTGCCACGATCTACGACCCATACTGCAGGCGCTACTGGAGCAGGTCTGGAATGCGGATTGCGGATGGCCTTGGTGCAGGTGTGCAGACGCGCCAGCTTCTGTCAGCATTGCGCAGCCGGCAGCGTGGGTGGTGTACCTGGTACAGTAGCGCGCCGGTCTCGCCATCGTATGCATTGAGCGTATTGCCTGACGTGCCGCCGCCGGCCGCAAACTCTGACACGCTGCCGTCGGTCTCGCCCACGATCCACACTGTCGCCGGGCCACCTGTAGTGCATCGGTGTTCACAGCGGATTGGCTTTGGACTTGCAAGCATCATGGTTGGCATGCAAGGCTCGCGAACCTCGCCACTCTAGTCACCAGTGCAGCGTCGTGACCAGCAAGATGCCAAAGGGCGGTGCATATCATGATGGGAAGGTGTCCTGCTGCAGGGGACGCGCTGCCCTGCATTCATTCTAAGTGTCTGCAGGGCTCAAGCACCCGGATGTCGCAGAACACACTCGCCTGCGCCTGCAAACACTCATGCAACGGTGTTCAGGGCTGTGGTAGACATGTGTAAGCCGAGGCTTCCGTGCGCGCCTGCAGTCGGGGAGGTGGCGATCGCAGGATTGCCCTTTGCGGTGGCATTTGCGCACCACGCGGTGCTGATGCTCGGCGGGTCGCCCGGGGTGAGCCTGCAAGTCGAGCCGCACATTCACGAACGAGCTGCACCGAGACCATGCATGTATGGCCTGAAAACTGCGGGAAGGCCTGATACTGCTAGATTTTGCGCCCCACACCAGGCCGGCCCTGCAACATTGCAACAGCAGCGACCGTAGACACAGTTGTCTCTGCCTCTGCCTAGCTTGCGAGGGTCCATCCGAGGACGGTGACCAGTCGACCGAGAACTGTGAGCAGCTCATCGAGGTTTTGATTGGGGCCACGTCCATCCGAATCAACAGGCTCACTTGAGGCCGATGAGGTCGCCCGAGACGCCGCCCGGACAGTCCGACCCAGCGCCCCGGATGACGGCGTAGGTGTCGCCTGACGAGTTGTAGATTGCAGGCGCTGTGATGATGACGCTGCTGCTCACGGTCGCGCTGGCAACGCTGCTGTCAAACCCGCCCAGGTTGGTCCTGTCCACAACGCCAGCACAGCACGACAGTCCAGCAATGCGTCAAGCTCCACGATCAAGAGAAAGAATCCATGCTCGCGAGTCGGAAGCGGAGGACGCAGACAGGAAACGTGAACAGCTGCCCTGCATACGAAGGCTGCCACCCAATGATGCGTTGGCCGGCCGCCGGCGACTTGCCTAACGCCAACCTTCATAGCGAAACCGCAGACGGCTGCGACACCGACAGCCCTGGGGAAGGCGATCAAGGAAGCACAGGCCCCGTCAGAAAACACCCACCGCAACAGGCGCCTGCCGTTGGCAGGTGGTCTATGCACCCTCAGCCAGCGAGACAAAGCCAGCTTCCCCAGACCCAAGCAGCCAGAGATCCAGGCCGCCACAGCTGCCGTCACAGCTGTCAAGGGGACTCAGACCTGTCCAGCAGGTAGCAGATCCCCTCCTTGCCGCAGACGAGAACCAGCTCCTCAGGCGTCGAGCCCGGCAGATTGAGGACCGTGGGCCCGGCGGTGCCCAGGTCCAGGTCCACATCGTCCAGGTGCAGCCTGCGCAAGGGAGGCGCAGGCGTTACCGACGAGTCGAGTCGGTAGGTTGACGACGGACAAGCAAAAGAGGGATGACCCGAGGTACCCATGCGGCGAGGCTGCTGTCGTGTGGTCCAGGGTGTGGCACAAGACCTGGTGCCCGCTTTCGCCTACGCCTGCGCTCGCCGGTGGCGGGCAGCCAGACGCGGACGCTGTTCTAGGACGAAAAGACTGCGGCAACGTGCTGCAGCAGATGAGCCTGATCAGAATGGCCCTTCCCCGGCAAATGGCCCTTCCCCAGCGAAGCACACCAGTTGGAGGGCGCAAAGAACTCGGACTCGCTGTCGTCATACATTAGGTCTGACGGCAGGCGCAGCACCGCGTTGCCCTCCGAGAACTCTGTTGCGCCTGCATCCGTGGAAAATGCGACTCACAGGTGCCCCAGAAGCAGCGACTGATGCTGATGCGACATGCAGCTGCTGTCGTTCCACAGCACATATGGAACATACAACTGGCTGCCCATCACAGCGGAGAGATCTGCGGTGCGGTGTGCAACTTCAACAAAGGGGTGTCGAGCAGGGTGAAACGAGCTGTAGGGTGCCTGTGGACGTGCCTGCGGTGTTGCCAGTGCCAACGAAGATGGAGGTGCCATCGCTGGATGGGCCGCCGGGCGCCCAGATGGCTGCAGCACAGGCGCACACACACTAACAGCCCTGGCCCCTGGCACCCTAGCCCTGAGGACGGCATTTCTGGCAATTGAAGGATGTGACGACGCACATTGACAGGATGGTCAGTCGAGAAGTCGAAACTGGAAAGGCAAGGCGTTTGAGGGCAGGGTCGGATGTGTGACGCACCGCCCTTGTTGGCGGTCGTGTTGAAGCTGTATACTGAGGACGGCGTCGTGATGTCCACTCCAACGACGCGGCCGCGGTCTGCACAGCAGACAGCCCGAGGTCTCAGATCCCAGACAGCAGCCTCCACACCTGGCATCTGTGCGATGCGCAAGGCCACCCTGCACCTCTCCAACTGGGCATGCTGGCAGCCCTGGGCGCCGCTGTTGGCCGCCTCTTTCCACTCCTATGACGCGGCCGCCAGACCCTCGCGGAACTGTGGCCACAGTGCTCAGCGCGTCGATCGGTTCGGCAAGCAGAGCAGCAGCTGCGTATCAGCCAACTCACATTCTTGGCAGTCGCCGGAGTTGCCGCCGTAGCCGGCGTAGGCGACGCCGTCCAGCAGCAGCAGCCCTCCGCGCTGCAGCTGTGCCGGCGCATTGAAGACGATGCCCTTCTCTGCCAGGGCTGCATGATCGCAAGGCGAACACTCGTTGCCGACGTCAACAAGGCACAAGCGCACCAGGCAACAGGGGCTGGGGGTGCTGGTTGGCAATTGCATAAGCTCTGCGGTCGCCCCTGCCACAAGCTTTTTGCTGCAGGGTTTTCATGTGCATGCCGAACCTCCTTCCTGTCAGGATGCAGACTGCAAAGCGACCCCTGGAGACCGCCTGCTGTCGGCAGAACACCCAAAGTCAGGCTGCTGACCTGCGCCGACGTCCACAGGAAAGCCGGGCAGGCTGGTGCCATTGACCACGTGCATTGCAAAGAACTGGTACTGCTGCGTCGTGCCGCTGTCGTTGCTCGTCTTGGCGCTGACCACCAGCGCGCCGCTGGCAGGGTCTATCACCGGCGTCGAGGTGATGCCCACGAACGGGCTGATGTTGCCACATGGCAGCGCCCCAGAGGGCACTGGGTCTGCGAGCTGTTTCTGCCAGACCACCTGCGCTCACGGCAACAGGGTTGGGGCGCTGCGCTTGGCAGCACAACCGCACGGCCCTGATGCATAAGTTTCAGCTGGCGCCTTCATTCTTTTGATGCCACAGCATTGTATTTGTGCGACTGCGCCAGAGACTGTACCGGCCTTTCAGGCGGCTTCCAGTGCTTTCAAAATGTGCCATGCAGCTACCGCAGGATCGCTGCATCCCAAAGATGATCGTACTTTCGCCGACTCTGCGTGCCAGAATTGCGTACCTCGCCGGTGGCCGCGGAGGCAGCGGTGACGAGGTTCTCCTGTGTGGCCGTGATGATCAGGTCATCCGTGAGCGAGCCGCGGTCGACATACAGTACCTGAGCATAAGACTGACCCTGCAGCGGCGTTGCGATGCCCAAAAGCTGCTCCGTCCGCGCCGGATTGAGGCCTGCAGGCACGAAGCCGATGCGCTCGTGCATGCTGGCCAAGGGACTGGTGCCAGCCGCCGCTGAGGCGGATGGCGCCACCACTGATGAACATCAGAGCGGTGGTGCATCACTCGCAGGATTTTTTAAAAGAGTACAGACCTTGCAGACTGGCGTCGACGTAGTAACCGTCCTTTGCCGCGTTTCTGTGATACTGCAGCACCGACTGCGCGCCAAATGTGGATGACGCCTGAGCCGCTGTCTGCGGTGCCAGTGTCGCGCCCACTAGCGCCACTAGAAGCACTGCTGTACGCTGAAGGCAGCCCGTTCTGTGGCGTGAGCACCTAACCGTCCCTGCAAGCGAGTGCCCAGCCACTTGAATCACGGTGTCTGCGGCCATGCTCTGCCATATAGCATGCGGCAGGAACTCTGCCAATCACGACGCACGAATTCTGCGCAGGCATCGGTTACCGTTATGGAGGCGCAGCATGGCAGCAGGGCTGGAAAGGCTTTCCGCCGCTATATCAGCGAGCGACTTCTGTAGTCAGATCCTGGGCTCGTGAAGTTGCGAGGTTCAACGCTAAGGTCACGCTGCGCGTTTGGCACCACCCGGCCGATATCCAGACGCTCGGATGCAGGAACAGACCCCAAGCTCTATCGGCATTCGAGGCGCTTACACGTTTACAACGCTGCAATGACGTGCATGCACGTCCCGAGAAATGACCATCCCTCGCTGAAGGGGGCATCATCGAATGTCCAGCAGTGCCAGCTCCGCAGCTCCGCAATAGCGGGTAAGGTGGGCAGGGCCATGCTGGTTCAGATAACTGTCATGAGAAGCGCAGTGTGACCTCAGCCTTGCTCTCGTCGCTGTCTGCCTCGGCCGCAGTCAGCTGGGCTCGAAGGGAAGCAAGCTCCGCAGCCGTCAACCCGTCCGCCGCGGCAGCACAGCGGCGATCGAAGCCTATGAGCTCCTGCAGCTTGGCGGAAACGCGACAGCGCCGTGCTGAGCCGTGCTGATGCTGCCTGCCGCTGCGCCACTGCAAACCATTCGGCGATGTCACCCACCTTCGCACGGCTCATCGCCAGCGCCTGGGCAGACTGCCCTGCTGTTGCTGCAGCATTGTGCCGCAGGCGCGACGCAGCGTCGGCTGTCGCCGCGGCCTCCGCCTGCTGTGCCGGCAGCGTCTGCACCGCCTCGATGTGGCAGGCCTGCGACAAATGCCGCTGTGCTGCTAGGGTGCTGCACTGCGGTGGTGTTTGGCCCATGCCCGCCAGTGTCGTGCGGCCGCCTGCGCTGCGCGACTGTCTCCCGCAGCTGCTGCTGCTGCTGCTGCTGCATCCCGCTGACGGCACGCCACTGTCTGCCTACAACTGCACATGTTTGGTGGCAGACTGCTCCTGCAGACAACAGAAGGAGCTAGGTTGAGAGCCTGAAAAAGCAGTGCGCGGCTGCCACCCAGCGCTGTGCCGTGCCGTGCTGTCCGTTGGAGCCGTGCGTGCAGCGCATGATGTGTTCGGAATTTCGGCAGGAGCAACTAGGTGCAGGCGGCAAACTTTCAGTGCAAATGTCCCCAGCTAAGCCTGAAACCTGTTGCGACACAGATGCTGCAGCTATACGCCATTAGTGTTCAGTTACTGACAATTGTGTCAGGTCCAGTGGGGCACACCTGCTGGGGGACAGCAGGTTGGTATGGCGGCCTTGCAGTTGCGCCAGCTGGGCGGCTACATCGACGAATGGCGCTAGCAGCGTGGCAGATGAGTCTGCATTCGGCAGTCGCCAGCGTTGCAGCCCTCCGGCGTGGCAGGCGCAAGCGGCGACGGCGGCGGCGCTGCATCCTCGTCCTAGTGGCCAAAGAGGTGCGGATCTGTCTGTGCCACTGTTGACTTTGCAGGCTGCGCTCCAACTACGGACTGTGCTGCTGACACAGACCACACTTCAGCTGCAGCAGATCTGGGTTGGTTCAGAGGCATTGTGCGAGGCGGAACCACCTGGCAGCCCAGCGAGTGGCGGCCGGCCCCATCGCTCGGCGCAACTTCCATGTGGCCGAAAGGCAGCCGTGTCGGCTGCAGCGGCGTGGGGACTTCGGCGTCTTCCAGGCCGAGAGGCTGCGGCAGGCGCCGCGGCGTACGCTGCTTGCGGGAGGGGTTGCGCCGCCGCCCCGCCTGTGTTACCAAGAATACAAGTGATAATTCATGCCGACCTTGCCCTGAAGAACCCCGAGAGCAGCTGGGATGGTGCTGGATGCCGCCTCCTGCTGTTGCCGCCAAACGAAGGGGAAAACAATAGTAGCACGCAGACGTGCGCATGGGCGTTCAGCCAAGAATCGCGTGAACGCCATTGGATTTGCCACACAGAATCTCAGAAAGTCGAGCCCGGCAGGCCCGCCTGTTCGGCAGCCATGGCGCAGGCGAGCAGGTCGCGTGCGTCCGCCGTCTCAATGAGCGCCAGGTCCCAGCCCCGCCTGCGCCTTTACGGTTGGCGCTTCAGCATCAGAGCGCAACGCATCTGCCCCTGCACCGGCATCAGAGCAGACGAGCTGAGTCTGCAAGGGCAGCACACGTGTCTCGCCTGACACACACAGGATCGTCTCATACACACAGGATTGATCCTGCAGACGTACAAGTTGCCTTCACAACACTTCACAGATTTTCCTTGAGCGAGTCGACAGCAGTGCGCAGGGCCTCACCTTCTAGCTGCCGGCGAGTGCGCTGCAGGACAGCATCGGACCCTGGAAGTTTTGCCTGGAGCGCCGCCTTGTCGCCTGTCAGCCTGCACGGTGAGGGGCAGTAGGCATGTTGTGCAGGGACAGCAGATTCAGGTGTGATGCTCAAGAAAAGGCTCAGCAAAGCTCGGGGACCAGGTTGGTGCAGCCACATCCTCGGTACTTGCAGCGCAACTGGAAGACTGCCTCCACTTGCGCTCCTGCGCACTGAGATTCTCTGCCACCCTCCCGCGCCGCACAGTGGCTCACCGTTCAGACATAGCATGGGAGGAGCTTCAAGACCGAAGCGCCGCCTCCGCATCGAGCAGCCACTCCAGCGCCGCCGATGCGCCCACCTCCTCCGCAGGCTGCTGCTCGCCCGCCGCCGCCCTCAGCTTCTGAAACTCCTGCACAACATCTCAAGCAGAATTGTTCCATCAGCAGCGACCCAGCACGAGCAAAAAGGATGCAGGTGTTCTGCTTCCGCATGAGTAGAGAAAGTGTGAAGCTGCACAGGCAAAATTACGCACAGATATGCGGGCTCGAGATCCGAGGAGATAAGATCGATTGGCACCAGATCTCTAACAGCACAGGCTTTACCTTCCGGGCAGCTCTTGCAGCGTCCCGAGCGGCCGCAAGCTCGACGCCCTGATCTCGCAGTCGCCGGTCAGCGTCTGACACCGCGGCAAGCGCCTGCTGCTGGGCCGCCTCTGCTGCCCGCAGCTGTGCTGCAGTCCGCTTGAGCCTGTGAGGCAGCCGCGAGTGGTCAACAGCGACTTTCGAGACTTTGAAATGAGCTGGAATACTGCAAAGCAGGGACGGGAGCCGCGGGCAGTGCAGCGCATCCTCAGCCGCACTCGATCAGAAAGCAGGTTCGATGGCATCAGGCCAGCTGTCGTTCAATAGAGCAAGGGAGCGGTGCACACCTGACGCGCAGGTCGGACAGTTCCCTGCCGCGGGCGGCGGCAGCCGAGTCGGCCGCTGCTCTGCCCGCCTCTGCTGCGGCCCTGGCCCCCTCCGCATCCCTCCTCGCCGCGTTCGCGGCTTCCAGCTGCTCAGCCGCCTGCTGCTGCCGCCCCTCGGCCCGAGCCAGCCGTGCCGTTGCCGCCTGCCGTCCTTCTGCTTCCTGTCGCTGCTGCTCTGCGGTGTGCTGCTGCAGCCGGGCCACCTCGGCCTGCAGCGCAAGCACGCTGCCGCGCTCCGCCGCAAGCGCTTCCGCCGACGCCTCAAACTGTGCCAGCCGCCGCTGGAGGTTTTGCTCGGATGCACTGCCAAGCGCATCATCCTGCACGTCCCCAAAGCATCTGCTGGAGCTCTCAACCGATTGGGTTCGGTGATGACAGTGCATTTATGGCAGGAGACACAGGCGAAGTCACATGGGCAGTCCCAACAGGTGATACCATTGTACCAATCCCAGCTGGACTGTGCAGCTGCTGCGTGCCGGCGCAGGCAAACGCGCAAGTGGTTGTCTGGGTGTCGACGCTGGGCATCAGCACCCTGGCAGCGGCGGCGGCATCAGCGGCATCCGACATGCGCGTGCTGGCGGCATCGGCTGCTGCCTGCATGGCGCAGGGTCGCAGGTCAGGTGTTTTCTTCCCGAGTTCACTCGCAGGAGGCTGTTCGTCCTGACAAATTAAAGCTACCTTGCATTGCATAATGTTTGATTCATGCATCACGACAAACTTGAACCGGCAGCTTGCAGTCCTGCTGATTCATCACCTCGTCGTGCACAGACTGCATTCCACCATGCTGCATGGCGCAACAGAGCGCGCGTGGCCCGGTCTCTGCATGCAGCCAACCATCACCGATGCAGAACACAGACGGTCCCAAACACCTGCAGCTCCGCCTGGCAGGCCACGAGGTCGCCCCTGGCTGCCGCTGTCGCATCCTCCGCCGCCGCTGCAGCCGCTTCCGCCACGTCGAGTTCCGCCTGCACCGCCGCCAGCCGCTGCTGGGCACAATGCAGCTCCCGCCGGCACGCCCGCAGCTCCGCCTGCTGCGCATCCTGCTGCTGTTGCTTGGCGAACACCGCGTCCGACACTGCTGCTGTCCGTGCATATGCTTGCGCAAGATCGTCCTGCGCAAGAGAACATCAAACGGCATCATGTGCCAGCGCCAGGCTAGCGTGACTTTGGTCTTCGCATCGACACGATGATCCGAACGTTCTGCCATGTGACATGACCCGCACGGACGCTCGAAGGCAGCGCCAGGTCCGCCAACCAGGACCGCGTCGGCAGGCAGGGCGAAAATTCCGAGAGACCTTCGACCGCAGGCACAGGCCACTTCACCAGTGTCTCATTGCAACGGGACCACAATGCACCTGCAGATGTGCGATGCGGCGTGCTGCGGCAGTGCGCTCGTGTGATGCCTGGTGCAGCCGTTCCTCCTGCCGGGCGTGCATGCCGGCTGCTGCCGCCGCCGCCTCTTCGAGCTGGCGTGTGGCCGCCAGCAGGCATGCTGGCGCGCTTCCAGCAGGCTGGCCCTCCGCTGCGCCAGCGCCGCTGCAGGTCGCCGTTGATGGCAGCCTGCCGCGTGGCAGCGGCACACCGCCCTCGGCTGGCGGCAGCGGCTCCGCTGCCGTCGCGGCAGCACAGAAGTCAGCGGGCAGCGGCTTTCCGGTGGCATACGCCAGCGTCTGCAGCGCCGCGGCTACACCTGCTGACGCCTGGGCCACCTGTCCGATATGCACGTCTGCCGCTGCCGTCTGCCGGCAGAACGCCACCTGCATGCCGGGTGCTGTGTGACTCGGCAAAAGCATCAGCGAGCGGTGCCGGACACGCAGCAACCTCGAAGGCATCGAGGAAGCGCAGCCGCAGGAATGCATGACCCGCCTGCACTGCAAGGACCATGCAACTCCAAGAACCGGAGTTCCCCGAACCTATGTGAAGGCAAAGGCAAGCCGCTGCGCACCTGGATGGTGCGGGTGCGCTCTGCCAGCATCGCCACGGCGTCTGATGGCAAGCCGAGCAGCTGCCGCAGATCATGCGCCGCTGCCAGCGCCTCGCCGCCCGGCTGCGGTGTGCGCGGCGACGCAGGGCCAGCCTCCAGGGGGTGGCTGCCGCCGGGGCTGCCAGTGCCGCCTCGCTGCAGCTGAGGGGGCGGCTGGTGCGGTTCAGGTGTGCCGGGCCGGCCACACGACAAGGCTGCGGCCGGCGCGGGCTGCCGAGGCACGGGCAGCAGAGCCTTGCATGCGGCTTTGGCGCTGCAGATGCGCGCCTGAACGCGAGATGCCAGATTCGTTCGTCAACAGGCCAACCCTGACTCCAGACAGATGCTGTGCACTTGCCAAGCGAACCAGCTAGAAGTTGCAGGTGCTTGCCCGCAATTCGGACGTACCTGTTAACTGCGGGGGCAGGTGGTATCAGGTCGGAGTTGCAGGGAACATCAGCCGAGGCCCGAGACCTCACCTGCAGGTTTCGCAGAGCATCCAAGCTTCCGGGCGTCAGCAGTGGTGCCGCTGCCGCCGCGGCGCCGCCGCCTCCTGCGCTGCTGCTGGCTCCCTCCTGCGACGCCGCCAGCACGCCGGCCGCGGCGTCCGCTGCTGCCAGCAGCCCAAAGTTGGACTCCCCCAGCGCGGCCTTGGCGCCCCGCAGTCGCTGATTCAGCGCCTCTACTTCGGCCTGCACCGCCGCGGCAATCGTCCCGCGGGCCTGCGCAGCGGCGGTGGCCTCGGCTGCGCCGCAAGCAACCAAGGACCGCGCCGCAGTGGCGTCTGCGGAAGCTTCGACTGCGGCAGCATGCAGCTGCTCCATGCGGGCGTCCTGTTCTGCCGCTGCCGCCGCCGCATCGTCCAGCGCCTCCGCCTGCTGCTGCACGGCAGCTTCCAGCTGGTGGACCTGCAAGTCCAGCACACAAGTGTCTATCAGCCCAGATGCCAAAGGTGGGAATCCGTGTATGATGACTTGCGGTCCCGCCAGATGCTCTGAGCAGGCCACCGCCAACGAAGAGGAGTCGCATTTCCTTGCTGCCACTGTGGGGAATGCTCAGGGCAAAAACGTTTCCAAATTGTGGACGCACCTTGCCCTCGACGGTGCAGTGTTCCACTCAACAAAACTGAGACACGCCAGCTGCCACCCCATGCGCTCATGCAGGTGTGCCCGCGTCTCACCCTGGCCAGCAGGCCGGCGGCGCGCCCCTCCCACACCGCGGCCTGTTCTGCTGCCAAGCCGCTGTTGCGGACAGCGTCTGCGGCCCGCGCCTGCGCCGCGGCCAGCTCGTCGACTACAGCACGCCGCACCTCTTCTGCCGCAGCAGTCTGCAGCACGACAGCACCCCATGATGCTCAAGAAAGGGACTGGAAAAGGAGCCTGTCGCGCACGAGCTCTGACGAGACGAGAGCCGCTGCCTGCGTACATCGTAGGACAGATGGCCATTCAGGCAGGGAGGGGCGCAAGTCAAAGGGCTCCAGTCAGTGCCGATAGCTGGCGTTGCAGCTCATGGACGAGCATCGAGCGGCATGACGATGGCAGCAGAACAGGGTCTCCAGAAACTCCTGGAAATTTGACGCACCTGCCGCTTCAGCTGCTGGATGCGGGCGAGCGCCGCCTGCCGCGCGAGCGCGCCAGCCGCCAGGCAGCCTTGCACCTCATCCACAACGCCCTCAGCGCTGCCGCCGCTGCTACCACCGGGGAGGTCGCAATCAAAGGAGCACTGCTGCTGCCGCCAGGGCATATTGACACCGCCGTTGCCGCTGCCCTGCTCCGCGTCGCTGGCGGCAGTGGCGCCGGCAGCGTCGCTGGCACGCAGCAGGAAGGGGCAGGGCGGCGTGCCGAGCGGCGCTGCCAGGACGGGCGTGCTGAAGCAGTCGTCAGCCGAGTCCTCGAAGGTAGGGTTTTCGAACAGCGCCGGCGGCGTCCCGGGCCGTGGCAGCCGCGGCAACGCCATCGCGCCGCTGCCGCAGAGCGCCTCGACGTCGACTGCGGCAGCGGCGCCACATGCGGCGACGGTGCGGCGCACCGCGGCGAGCGCCGACTGCAGGCGCTCGATCACAGCGGCAGCTTTCGCCAGCTCCGACTCGTGGTCTGCAGCCTGGGCTGCTACCACTGCCTGCGACATGCATGCGGCACAGCTTCTGTGGTGCTGAAGCATCATGAGCAGCGTGACTCAGGGCGGCTGCTGCTTGCAGAAGAGTCGAACGCATACTGAAGACGGCGAGGTCGCACTATCACGGTAACTTTGTGCAGTGTTTCGTGATTGAGCAGTGCTACCTCGTTGAGGGCGACATTTTGAACAGGATCACCGCTAGTGGGCACCCAAGCTCGTCGCGATGTGTCGCTCACCTCCGCCTGGCGTGCGAGGTCGGCTTCCCGCTGCGTCAGCCGCGCCCGTAGCTGCGCCATCTCGTCGCGCATGGCCGCGAAGTCGCTGGCCGCCTGGACACAGCGCTGCCGCCCCGCCGTCACCAGCTCATCAGCCTGACACAAAGTCAGCACTTCATTTGCGTCTGCCAAAATGACCAGCCACCCAGCTTTCGACTGCAGTGACCTGCAAACCCTGCAAGCTGACACCTGCGCAAGGATGCTCAGCTGGAAGGCTGGAAGAAGGCGATGCACAGGGAGAGAGTTCACTTGTCAGAGCCTGCAAGCGCACCTGCTGCGCCTGGCCTTGCGCCGCAGCGAGCCTCTTCGCCAGCGCCGATTTCTCCGCCTTCGCCTTCTGCATGCCGCCGTGCGCCGCACGCGCATCCGCCTGCGCCGTCGCCAACCGGCCGGCGGCGCGGCGCTCGGCCGCCGCGGCCTCCTGCTGCACCTCCTGCGGCAGGCACGGTTCGCAACGAGCTGGTGCCGGATCATCGCAACCGTCCGAGCATCCCAGGAGGCTCGAAGAGCCGGCAGCGCGGCGCAGACACCGGCAGGAGCCCAGCACTGCCGCAAGTCGTAGCGTGAATGGACGCGTGCTCCACAGGAGCTCGCGGGCAGCTGTGCACAGCATATGCTGCCGCCGTCCCACCTGGAGCTTGAGATGCGCCGCAGCCGTCGCAGCCGCCGCCTTGGCCTCCGCGTCAGCGGCGCGGCTGCGGGCGGCCCCCAGCGCCCTGGCCGCCTTCAGGCGGTGTGCCTCGTGCCGCTCACGAGCCTCGGCCAGCGCGGCCTCGGCCGCCGCAGCACGCTGCTGCGTGGCGACCGCCTCCACCGCCTCCGCGTTCGCCTTTTGCAGTTGCGCCTGCGGCGACGACGATCTGGTTCGGCACATCCAGAGCACCGGGCCTTGCACTGGACTCGCAGCTGCCAACACTGGAACATGATGCCTGCCTGGCCATAACCCGGTGTCCCGCATGACAGTTCGCCTGCTGGGACTTGAACACGATGCGCAGGTGCACTGCAGTCACTGGAACCATAGGTGCAGAGGCAGTCACCATGCACTGCAGCACAGTCCATCCTTTGATGGCATCCCCGCCAGATACCTGCAGCTGCGCCATGCGGCTGTGGCCGCTGTCTAGGCGGCCTTGCAGCTGCGCTACCGCCGCCGCATTGGCTGTCACCTCTGCTTCCAGCTGCCGCTTCAGGCTGGCCACCTCCTCAGTGTGCCGCTCAGCAGCAGCAGCCGACCTGCACCCATGGTCGGCCGCCTGCTTCGCCAGCTCCTGGATGGGCGACCACATGGCTGTCAAACTCGTCTCGGTGCCGACATAGCTTCTGTGTCGTATTGACACGCCGACAACTGTCATGGCATCTTTGGCGTTGCATGCGTGTGTCGCGCATGGTTCACTGCCCTCCTGTGGCCAGCAGCTGTGCACATGCATGTCGCTCTGCAAAGCGATGCCGCTCGCCTGCATTGGGAGTTCCGGCAACCCTTGAGCTCCAGGCACTCCCTCCGCCCCATGAATCGCGCATGCCGGCGACGGCAGAAGCAGGAGCTTGAAAAGCGCGGCCGCGGGCCTGCGCAAGGCCCCACCTGCTCGTGGCGCTGTGCTGCGTCGGCGAGCAGCGCCTCCAGGGCCCTCTCGCGGCCCTCGGCTCGCGCCGCGCGTTCCGCTGTGTCCTTGAAGCCGCGCAGGTGGCCCTCCAGGCGGCGGATGGCCTCCGCCTCCACAGCGCCCACGCGCTGCTCCGCGGCACGCGCTGCAGCCTCGGCGTCTTCCTGTGTTTGTGCACGGCAGAACACTGCTTGTACGCCGCGCACCCTCTCAAGTGGGCAGCGACGCAAAGCACGGTCGAGCAGGAGGACACTGGAGGAGAACACTGGCGCACTAGCCTGGTGTGAGAGTTTATATCCGTGGTCTTGCTCGTTCCAGGCAAGCGGGAGCCCGTGGACGACAGGCGGCTTACCTGTGCCGCGAGGGCGGATGCAAGCTGCTGCTGCAGCTGTGCCGCGAGACCTTGCTGCTGGGCACAGGTGGCCAGCTGATCCTGCTGCACGTCCATGCGCATGTCCTGCTGCAGGCCCCATCGCCGATCAGTCTGCTGTGGCAGCAGCCTTTCTGCTGTGCACAGCCACTGGCCTTCAGGGCGTCCCCATATTACGCCCCCGCCTGGCATGTCAGTGGGCTGCCATGATGCTGCCGGCATGGCAGGCGCCGTCACTGCGGCCGCCGATGCGGCTGCTTGAGGCCAGCCGAGCGCTGACGAGCAGGATTTTGCCGACAGCGGCTGCTCAGCAGGAAGTCGATGTTGCTCAGCTTGGAACGACGCCTGCTGCGATGGCATGAGCTGCGCTGGAGAGGCCGCACTGGCGCTGTCCGCACTCGCCCAAGCGGCAACGCGCCGCCAGTGCTCGCCTTGGTGGTGCGCCGGCGGCTGCGGCGAGCACGAGATGGCCTCCTGTTCGGCTGCTGCTGGTGTTGACGCTTCAGCGCTGGGCGCCGACTGCTGCGGCGCCACCCGGTGTTCCAGGGTGGTCTCAGCAGAAGAGGATGACCAGACGCTGGAGGCAGGAACCTCCACGCTCATTGTCGAGAAGTTACTGCCTGAATGTGGGTGTCGACTGGGCAGCACAGGGCATTCCCCGCCACATCGTCAGAGGCCACAAGCTTCAAACGGCAGTCGATCATTCGTGTCACACTG
This sequence comes from Deuterostichococcus epilithicus, assembly GCA_033439295.1. Classification (NCBI taxonomy): domain Eukaryota; kingdom Viridiplantae; phylum Chlorophyta; class Trebouxiophyceae; order Prasiolales; family Stichococcaceae; genus Deuterostichococcus; species Deuterostichococcus epilithicus. Next base: position 7,918 of record JAVTLE010000014.1, on the reverse strand, counting down.
CGTGCAGGCCATCGAAAGATCTCGTCACTGTGCAGGAAACTTCGAGCAGCCTCGTGGTAACCGAGAGCACAGGTATTGGATCACCCGAAAGCTCAGAAGCGGCGTCACAGAACAGATTGACCTGCCTTCAGTCCACGGCAGGTGTGCCGTTTTCCGTTCAAAGTTTTGACACAGCATCACAACGAACCTTGAAGCATACACAATCTCACCTCACCTGTGTTTGGCGCGCTTGAACTTTGAAGCGCTGGCGGGAAGCACGTCAGCATGAGGTGCCTCTGCTGACGTGCTTGGCTGTGCGCCCAGCACTCCGAACAGTGTTGCATTTGCAGGCGTTGGTGACGATCTCCTCACTGCCCTAAACTCCGGACACGACCCGTCGCCTTCGTTTGCACACAATATTCACTGGTGTCAGCAGCATCACATACTGCGGAAACTCTGTACAGCAAACCCAGGCAAGCTGAGGCGTGCAGACACGACGACAGCTTTGCTGCAGATCCGTCAGTTTTTGCATATACACACCGCCTCTTGAGATCGCCCAGCAAGCTTCCTCCTCCCTCGGCAACTTTGACGACGCAGCGCTGGCGGTACCTACCTGAAGCCCTGGCAAACCCTTCCATGGGCCACCTGTGATACTGTGATTCCGACACGTCGTCGCGGCAACGCAAGCGCAAGAGGTCGGCCGGCAGGCCGGCCAGCAGCCGCAAGCGGGCCGCCGCCATGAGCTTGACGCATCCGGTGGCGCACGAGGCAAAGCCGGCGTGCAGCTTCTTCCAGCGCACGGGCACCTGCCGCTTTGGCTCCCGCTGCCGCTACTCGCACGAGCTGCCGGATGTCGGCGGCGAGCGGGAGTGGCTGCAAGCAAAGGTGAGGTTCTGTGGCACAGTCCCGCTTCGCTAGCTGGCGTGAGGACATAGATGAAGCATTTGTATCGCGAGAAACTCACCAAAAAAACGCACGGTCTTTCTCGCATGGAGCATGCTGAAGGAACGTTGTGCCATATGCAGGCCGGGGCCGGCACTGCGGCTGCGCCGGCGCTCGGCGGCGGTGGTGACGCAGCCTGGCTCTTCACCTTCATGACCTACAACGTGCTGGCCGATCTGCTAGTGCGTGCCCTTGACAGCTCCACGAGCCAGCGAGCTTTCATCGTGCAAGACGACAAGGGTGTTTGTGTGCAACCCTGGCGGCGCTCATTTCGGAGCTCGACAGCAACAGAAAACTGAGGCTGCAACCCCTCTTGCGCAGGCGCAGAAGCACTGGGCGCAGCTGTACCGGCAGGTGCCACCCAGCGTACTGGAGTGGTCGGGCCGTCGCGGGCGCGGCACGCGGCTGCTGGCGGAGATCCGCCGCCATGCGCCAGATGTGCTGAACCTGCAGGAGGTGGACCACATGGCCCAGTTCGAGGCGGGCCTCTCCAAGCTCGGGTGCGCGCGGCACACCATGTGTCTCGGATCAGCTGAAGTCTGGGAGCCGTCTCGCGTCGAGATATGGGTGCTGAGCCACCCTGCAGGCGCAAGCTGTGAGTGACACTGAGGCTTTGCCAATGGCGGTTGGGGCGCACATGGTTCAGCAAGGCATTCTGATGGCCTTTTCGAGGCTCGAACTCCTGCACCTGCAGGTACGAGGGTCGGCACCTGAAGCGCACGGGCGGCCGAACTGACGGCTGCGCGACGTTCTGGTAAGCTTTGCGACATGCATTGCGCCGGCCAGTGCTTTAACAAGCCCGGCAGCTTCTGTGCCTCACCGATTGCTGGAGCGAGGCAGCCAGCCTTCATTGCCAACCACGCATGGCATCCACAATCTTGCTCAGCAACTCTACTTTGAGACATGCTGCAGTCTGCCCTACCGTTTTTCAAGGTCGCTGTAGATGGCCCTCTGCTTGTCACAGGCGGCGCTCGAAATTCGAGCTGGTGCACATGCGGAAGGTGCGCTTCCAGGACCACGGGCTGCGCGACAACGTGGCGCTGCTCACGCTGCTGCGGCCGCGGGGCGGGCCTCGGGGTGCGGCGCCGGCGGCCCCCCACGCCGCTCCAAGCACGACAGCTGCCGGTGGCGCTGCGGCGAAGCCACATGATGGCAACACGGCCACCGGCTGTGGCGGCCGCAGCCGCTGTGACAGCACCGGCGCAAGCCCCGGCATTGGCAGCGTGCCGCACGCCATCGGCGCTGCAGGTTGCTTCGGCGATGCGTCTGCGCCCAGGGACGATGCAGACATAGCGGCAGGCAGCAGCCTGGACGGTGGCCAGTGCCCGTGGGCGCCGCCTGAGTTGCTCGTGGCAAACACCCACATCTTGTTCAACCCCAAGCGCGGCGACATTAAGGTGACAAGTTGCGAAATTGCAGCTATGTGATTGCCTCCCTTTGGTATTGTTGGCGTCAGAACGAGTGTAACAGCTTGAACACACTTGTAGATGTTGGTGGGGCATTGCCTTTTGCGATGCCTGGTCAAGGATGCACATGGCCGCGGACCAGGTGCAGCTGTCTCCCCAAGCCGTGCACGAGCCAGTTGCAGTCAGACTCTGGCTGATCTGTTTCCCTTACCGTGCCTTGCCACTGCCCCTGCAGCTGGCGCAGATCCGCACGATGCTAGAGGCGGCGCACGCGATGGCGCCGGGTGTGCCCACGATCGTCGCTGGCGACTTCAACAGCCAGCCAGGCTCTGCGGTGCACCGCTTCTGCGCCGACGGGTCGATCTCACTGGCGGACGAGGACCGGCGGCTGCTGTCCGGCCAGGACAACGGCGCCTACAGCTGCAAGGTGAGGCGTGCAGGGTCCCCAGCGGTGAGGGTCTGCCTTGGGGTTTAGGACCTTACGGCAGCAGCGCTGGCATGGAGCCGTGTCTGCTGATGTCAACATCTGCTGATGAAAATAGCAGAGCGCTGAGGGTGCAGCGCCGCAGGACAGGATCTGTGCTGCTGCCACGCGCTTGTGAAGCCACTCGAAGTTGATGTGCGTGGGCCTCTGCAGGATCACCACGGAAATGCCTCTCTTCACAAGACCTGTCTCCACGTCTCTCGCTCAGAGTCGATTGTGACATCTGCGTGTCTCGCTGCTGCAGGCGTGGGACAGGGACGAGATGCACATGGCCCTTGGACGGCGGTCGGCGCCAGGGGACTCGGACCACGGCATCGCGCGGCATCCGATGGCCCTGGCGAGCGCATACGCGGCGGTGGCCGGCGCTGAGCCGTCCTATAGCACCAGCCACGGGCAGGCATTCACGACCGTAGACTACATCTGGCACACGCCGCAGGTGGGCTCTTGTGTTCATGCCACCGACAGGCATGCCTGCCGTGCTCCCGTGCCATGTGTGAAGCCTGTATTCGTACTTGATTGGCGCCAGCCAGCGTGGGTGTGACTTCGGGCTCCATGTCAATGGCCGTATCGTTCGAGTGTGTTGGCCTCCTCGGCCCTCGTTGGGCAACGACACTTTTGCACGCAAGAGAGACACAGGCCTGTTACAACACGGCTTTAGGGCAGCGCTGGAAGATCGTCATTGGTCGTGCTGATGCTGCAGGCGAGGGGCTGCCAGCTCCGGCCGACCGCGGTGCTGCAGCCGCCGCACCCTGCGGCCGTGGCCGCCGGCCTGCCCAGCATGGCGCTTCCCAGCGACCACATTCCGCTGATGGCGCGCTTCCAGCTGGCGCCGGTGTCGGCGGCAGCCAGCACAGTGACGGCCGCGCTCGCCCCCATCGCCTGCCGCCAGGAGGCGGAGCTGGGTGCGAGCTCGGGGCTGGGCAATGTCGCGATCGGCAGCTTGCCGCAGCCCGGTGGCATGCAGTGGCAGCACGATGCGCACAAATTTGTCGGCGTTGGCACGGTGCTGTGAGGCTGACCCTGGTATAGTTTAGGGACGGCTTGGCGCTGCTGTCAGACAGGTCCTGGATCCTTGAGACACGTAGCCGGACATGCTCAGAAACGGCTGTGACGAGTTTAGGGTGGGTGCATGAAGAGCACTTGTCCATTGTGCGCCTCATAGCTCGGCTTGTAGAGCGTGGACGGCGGGGGGTGGGGTAGCAAAACGAAGTTGCACACTCAGGGTACACGTCTGGAGTGGCGCTCGTGGTGTCGCGCCCCACCCCTTGCCATGGTGGCACTTGCAAGAGGGTGTGGTGGTTGTGCTAGTGGCCCCCTCATCGAAGTAGTGAGGTGGGAGGCGTTGTGGCCCCACCTAGGGCGCCGCCACCCTCGTGGCACCTCAGTAGGTCGTGGGCATGCCGTGTGTAAGAGGGCCGGCCTTGCCACCGCCGTGGGCGCATGCAAGGGCACCAAAGGGGGGGCACTCCCCGCCGGATTTTCCAGGAAATCGAGTGTTTCTGGGTACATAAAAGTGCTTAAGTATTGAGGTGCCGGGGGTGTGATGGCACACGGCGTGCAACACACGGCGCGCGCACGGGAGGGGTGGGGGGCCATGCATGCACCCAAAGGTGTGGCAAGCACATGGTTGGGCCCCCCACCTCGTGCGGCGCACTCAAGCCAACTCCCCAACATGCATGCACACGTCTCCACCCCATCGTGGGCCGCGCCACGCACCGTGGGGCGGTCTGACCACCATCAAACACAGTCTCTGTGCGTTGGAAAGCCCACGCGACAGGTCTCGTCGCCCACGCGCCAACTTGCGCGACTTACCCCCCCACGATCGTAACACATCCCGGGAGCCAAGTACCTCAAACCGGCACGCATGGAGCGCGAGCTCTGTCAAGCGTCTCCAGTATGCATGAGAGGCTCACCTTGAGGTCGTCCGGCACGCCGCCGCCCGCACGGCGTAGGTGCACGTCAGATGGTGCTTGTGTGACACGTGAACCGAAAGCCCACCTCAATGCCACACAACGTGGCCGTGGCTCTTGAAAAGTGATTTTTGATGGAGCAGAGCACGGGAGGGGACACGCGACGCACGGCGGGTGTGGTGCGTGCATTTGGGGGGGTCGGAAGCATGGTCGGGAGTCGGCGGCTCAATGGGCGGACACATGTTGGGCCTCCCCATGGCACGGGAATGGCCATAACTCGAGCGTCTGACCTCGGAATCGGACGCGGCGACCGGCAGCGGCACCGCAGAGGCCTCAGCTAGGCGCCTGGCCAAGTCGTTTTTCGAGTACACCCCGTTTGCGCACAGCAACCTCATCTCAAAGTCCAAGGGGCCCAAGGGGTGCCAACCTCAATCGACCACCCCCCTAAACCCTAAACCCTTGACCCAGCCACGCACGGGAGGCCCGCCACCATGTGGGGGCTTAGGGTTCATGCATGAAGAGCACTTGCCCATTGTGCGCCTCATAGCTCGGCTTGTAGAGCGTGGATGGCGGGGGGTGGGGTGGCAAAACGAAGGTGCACACTCAGGGTACACGTCTGGAGTGGCGCTCGTGGTGTCGCGCCCCACCCCTTGCCATGGTGGCACTTGCAAGAGGGTGTGGTGGTTGTGCTAGTGGCCCCCTCATCGAAGTAGTGAGGTGGGAGGCGTTGTGGCCCCACCTAGGGCGCCGCCACCCTCGTGACACCTCAGTAGGTCGTGGGCATGCCGTGTGTAAGAGGGCCGGCCTTGCCACCGCCGTGGGCGCATGCAAGGGCACCAAAGGGGGGGCACTCCCCCGCCGGATTTTCCAGGAAATCGAGTGTTTCTGGGTACATAAAAGGGCTTAAGTATTGAGGTGCCGGGGGGTGTGATGGCACACGGCGTGCAACACACGGCGCGCGCACGGGAGGGGTGGGGGGCCATGCATGCACCCAAAGGTGTGGCAAGCACATGATTGGGCCCCCCACCTCGTGCGGCGCACTCAAGCCAACTCCCCAACATGCATGCACACGTCTCCACCCCATCGTGGGCCGCGCCACGCGCCGTGGGGCGGTCTGACCACCATCAAACACAGTTTCTATGCGTTGGAAAGGCCACGCGACAGGTCTCGTCGCCCACGCGCCAACTTGCGCGACTTACCCCCCACGATCGTAACACATCCCGGGAGCCAAGTACCTCAAACCGGCACGCATGGCGCGGGAGCTTTGTCAAACGTCTCCTGTGTGCATGAGAGGCCCACCTTGAGGTCGTCCGGCACGCCGCCGCCCGCACGGCGTAGGTGCACGTCAGATCTTCCCCTTGTGTGCCACGTGAACCGAAAGCCCACCTCAATGCCACACAATGCGGCCGTGGCTCTTGAAAAGTGAGTTTTAATGGAGCAGAGCGTGGGAGGGGACACGCAACGCACGGCTGGTGTGGTGCGTGCATTTGGGGGGGTCGGAGGCATGGTCGGGAGTCGGGCCGGCGGCTCAATGGGCGGACACATGTTGGGCTTCCCCATGGCACGGGAATGGCCATAACTTTTGCGTCTGACCTCGGATCTGGACGCGGCGACCGGCAGCGGCACCGCAGAGGCCTCAGCTAGGCGCATGGTCAAGTTTATTCTGCAAATACACCCCGTTTGCGCACCTCAACCTCATCCCAAAGTCCAAGGGGCCCAAGGGGTGCCAACCTCAATCGACCACCCCCTAAACCCTAAACCCTTGTCCCAGCCACGCACGGGAGGTCCGCCACCACGTGGGGGCCACGTGACATGACCGTCAGCCACGCGGGAGGCCGTTACATGGTGTTCCTGGTCGCTGCAGTGCATGATTTCATTTTTATATTGGTAATATATAGGCACACATGGCTACTTCGAGTCAGAAAATCATAGCTCTCGATTCCATGGGCGGAATCCAGATCTGATTAGCTCCAGATGCTCGTCCTGACATGGCGGAGGCAGCCACGGCCTGAGCTTTGAACCACAAGTGCTCTGCATTTTGAGCTGTCGGCCGCCGAAGGCAAGGGGGTCCGTGACACACAAATTCTTGATGGAGGGTGGCTCACCACCCTAGAACCCCACATGTGGTGGCTTGCCAATGGGCTGAGGCACACCTGGTGTCCCACCATCAGTCACTATCAAGGTCGATCTCGATGTCATGCTCCACATCCTCACCACCCCCCTCCACCTCCTCTCCACCCACACCAACTCCCGCCACATTGCCTCTCATGGCACCCCTCAATGCTTTCATGCCATCCACGGCCCTTTGGGCATCCCGTTGGGGCTTGGTCCGATCATAATGCTTCGTGGCCGTGGAGGGGGCATGCCCCATGGCCGTGGCAAGCTGATCCTTGGTGGGTGCTCCCTCAATTGGGCGAATTGCCCCATGCACCACACCAATGGTGATGTGCCTTCACCACACAAACGAAAAGAAGGTGAGCCTCTACCTATGAAGAGCTTGGTGGGCATGCGTGGGGTGTCATCAACACACATTGCATTGCATTGCATTGCATTGCATTGCATTGCATTGCATTGCATTGCATTGCATTGCATTGCATTGCATGGGGATTTGCACCCCTACATTGAGAGCCCACCTTGCAAGGTTGGGAGCCATCCTCTTGCCACATATCTTCTCACATAGATCCCCAAACATGACCCTCCATTGCTTGCTCGTGAAGCCCACGCTTGTGATTGGGTCAAAGAAAAGGGGTAGTGCCTCCTTGTCTCCCTATGCAATGAAGCACCCACACACTTGAGGCCTTGCTTGGGGGCTTTGCATGTGCATGGCTTGCACCCAAACACTTGGGTTTAGGGTTTAAGGTTCAGGTTAGGGTTTAGGGTGGGTGCATGAAGAGCACTTGCCCATTGTGCGCCTTGATGAGGTTGCTGTGCGCAAACGGGGTGTATTCGGAAGGAAACTTGGCCAGGCGCCTAGCTGAGGCCTCTGCGGTGCCGCTGCCGGTCGCCACGTCCAGATCCGAGGTCAGACGCTCGAGCTATGGCCATTCCCGTGCCATGGGGAAGCACAACATGTGTCCGCTCAATGAGCAGCCGGCCCGACTCCCGAACATCCCTCCGACCCCCCCAAAAGCACGCACCAAACCACCCGAGGCGTGCGTGTCCCCGCCCAGGCTATGCGCCATTAAAAGACCCAGTTA